>CM066033.1:378624093-379949514 GCA_033557465.1 Ichthyophis bannanicus | reverse complement strand
CCTAGACTTGGCAATGGTGGCGGACTTCACTGACTGGTATAATTGCCTGCCACCTCCTGCTTCTAAGCAGGTAGTTCAGAGTCTTCCGTCTGTGACCATTACAACCCTGCACAAGCTGGTGAGTTTACCCTTCACAGCCAGTTGGGAGGTTACAGGACCCAGAAAAAACAGTTGGTTTTTAAAGCCATATAGGTAATTAAATCGTAAACAATGGCAGAAAAAAACACATACTACCTTTAGTTAGTTTTACTGACTCTCAGTGAGCTTTGGCTTTCATTTCTGGTTCACGCTGCAAGGGGATGGAGATGCTGCCTCAACCGGTGAAAACATAATGTTCTGCTCTTTTGAGTGACATTTGCTGAACATCCAAAAAGAATTAACTGTGCACGACATTTTGGCGAGTTAAATCTTGTTCCTCTGAACCACAAGCTGGTGCCACTTGTGTCCGTTAGCCCTTACGTGGCTGGGGGCATTCTTGTTAAACTTACTGAAAACCTAGTGGGAGTACAAAACTGATCACATATGTTCAAAATGGTTCCAGAGAACTGTAATTATCCCATCTTGGGATCTGGGACATTCGGATAATGGATAATCATTTGCATGTTCTGCCATTTTGTACTAAGCCGCAGCATTGCCTTTGAGCTGTGCAACCGGTTTTGTCTGTTCCCAGTCATCCCGGTTACTACTGTCCTGTAGGTGGGGTAGGGGCCCACTTATTGTCTGCATTTTGTTCTGTAGATTGCTGCTGCCCTACTAACACATCCCTACCATGACTGTGACCCGCATCTCCTACGGTCCCCTCAGCATTAAAAACACAGACTAATCATGCAATAGTCCCGCGCTACTCACGGCACTTTACTAAATCTACCATTTAATGGGAACTCTCCATTTTTTTCATCATTGGTACTGAAAGTGAATTTAGCAAAAAAACTGTTCATTCAATAAAAGAATTTTATAGTCATTTTAAAATTCATTGCCTGCCTCTATGATTCCAGCTTAAAAAATGGGGAGAGGGGGTGGGGAACAGGGATTCAGCAGCTGGCCATTGCTGCTTTATAACTTTTGCCCCAGATCTTCAATTCTGGGCCCATATCCAGGTTCCGGCATGAAATATCTGAGTTGCCGGTGCTTGCAATCTGGTCAGCGGTAATATTCAGGCGCTGGCCAGATTGCAAAACAGCTAAACTCAGGAAAGCCATTCAGCTGACTATACTTAAGCCGGTATAGGGTAACTGGGCGGCAACAGACTGTCCAAAAGTTTTCTGGGGGCCTGCCTGGTTACCCTGCCGTACCACTCTCAGACCATCCCCGGGATGTACAGTGGCAAGCTCCCAGAGATTACTCAATGCCATCTACCATGCCTGAAATATCCCTGTGTGAGCGTGATTAAAATGGATTAGCAAACATCGAATAAAGACGTTATATAGACTAAAAACAAAAGGTAAAAATAATGTTAAAAACTATTTGGGCCACCGGGTGTGTGTGTGTTCGGGCACACACTTTTTGTTTTTTTTTAAGGGGCGGTTGGAGCAGTTCTCTAGGAACAAGCAGGAAAGTACATATGGGTAGACATCGATGCTGACGGAGCCTCTCCGTGACAGCAATCTCCCCAGCTTCCAAAGAAAGACTTGGGAGATGCCACCATGCATGTGTGGTTCCCTTCCTGCCCAAAGGTGCCATCATTGGTTGGTCTTCCCTTTGTTTTTCGCGGAGAGCCCAACAGACGTACATCTTGCCCAACCCCCCCAAAAAAAAAAAGTTGAATTTTTTTTTTTTGTACAATATTTGTAAATCTTTCTGGCCTTCGCTTGTTCCTTTCCTGCCTTCGAGGCCTGCTACCCCAGCCTCTGGTCTCGCAACTTAGTTTTATTTTTTGTTAGGTTCCTCTAGTACTTTGTGTCTCTTCTAACCGCTGGCTCCGCCAAAGGTCTTCGATCTCGCAGGTGTCCTTTTTGCCCAATGACCACCGGTTTCAAGAAATTTTTTTGGAGCACTGATCACATTGTCACTCACACTCACGAAATGTTGCCTGGGGTGTCTGGGCGCCGACATTGACCCGGTGTAATGCCCCCTGTGAAAAAAAAAAAAAAAAAAAGGCTATGAAGGCCATCCAGAGCTGCCTGCAGAAGCAAGAGGACATCTTCCACAAGGTGGACTTGACCCCGGTTTCACCAGTGCCTCACGCTCAAAGGCCTTGCACGGATCCTCTGAGTTGTGTAAGGCCCTCATGGTTCCCGAGCGGGCTCGTAGACATTCCAAGCAAGGGTCTCTGGAGTAAGAGCGTAAGAAGAAAAAGAAGATCTTGAGGGACCTTGTCCTGAGAGACGGACAAGCAGGGGAAATCCTGTGCACAGTCCCTAGCCCCGAAGGGCCTCTGAGGAGTCAGAGCAGGAGTGGCCCCAGAAGGTACCCAGGATAGAAGTCAAGACTTCTGGTGACAGACCTCTGTCTCCCGAAGGCTGTCCCACTGAGGACCCCCCTCTCCTCCTCAACACCTGACCCATTAACCCCAGTGTCTGTGTCTGACGGCCACCCCCCGAGTTGGAAACTCATATGTTGGCACTTGAACGCAGCATTTCTGCATTCCTTGTGCCCCAATAGGCATTGAGACCCGGCCCTGCCGGTACTCACACTGAGACCTCAGGGACCTCAATACCGAGGATTCCCTGGGACCGCTGAAAGTGATCCCTGATAGCCAGATGCCTCGGGCAGATCTTTGGCGAGAGTCTCAATCTTTATTTATTTATTTACATTCTCTTATATACCGCGCTATTCTGCATCAGTGCGGTTTACATTGAACAAACTGAAATTACATTGAACAGGGCATTATAACTTGGAGATAACTGTTTTACAGGGAACATGGGCTATGGAGGGTTAAGTGGCTTGCCCAAGACCACAAGGAGCACCTGTGGGACTAGAAACCCCAGTCCTTCCGGCCCAAGGTTGCTGTCCTCTAGTGAGAATTGAACCCCCGACCTTCCGGCCTGAAGTACCTTGCCCCAACCACTAGGCCACTCCTCCACTCCAATCTTGCGCCTCAGGGATGATGCCTTTGCAGGCGAGTGCCCCTGGCCAGAGCCAACGATGCCCTTGGAGCCATCGGGTCTCGAGTCTTCCTCAGACTACTCGCTTGGGAGTCCGATGCCGAGACATCTCCGGAGTCCCAAGCCCACCAGGACCTTCCTTTAGATCCGCACCTGCTGGCGGCTAGGCGCCGATCCCCACCAGAGGACATCTCATTCCTTGAGTTTGTCTGGGGATGTGGCACGAGTCCTCTCCCTCACTACAGAGTCGGAAGAGGATTCTGTATGGAGGAGCTCGAAATCCTCCAATACGAGGCACCACCTAAAGAGATCCTGACTGTCCCCGTCCCCTCCATTCTTAAGTCTTCTCTTCCAGATGTGGGAGGCCTCAGCCTTGGTGCAGATTGTCAGCCGCCGCCTGGATACCATGTACTGAGTCCAGCACAGCCCAAGGTTCCAGAAGACCCAAATCCTTCACACCCTCCATGGTTGTGGAGTCAGCCATGCACAGACAGAAGATCCTGAAGATGCACTCTTCAGTTGCCACTGGGCAGGAAGTCCCATTCCCTCAACCCCCTCTGGCGAAAATGCTACCAGGGCTTGGTGCTTGCCTGCCGCATCCAGACATACCAACTTTACATTGGTAGGTTCCTCCGGACCTGTCGAAGGAACTCTGAGACTTCGCGGATGGCCTCAATGGGAATCACCTCTGGTGTTTCCAGACACTTACAAAGTCTGTTGGAGTGTTCCAAGTACCTCTCCTGCGTCGCCTATGATGGCTTTGAGTCCAGCGTGCGAGTAACCACTACGGGCATTGGCGTCCGATGCAAGGCTTGGCTCCAGACATCCAATCTCAAGCAACAGATGCAGGAGAAGCACCCTGATGTCCCATGCCTTGGGGAGCAGCGTGACAACAAAGCTGTCGAGATAGACACAGTACATGACTCGGATTCGACTCTCGAGGAAAACTCCAGTAAAGAAGCCCCCTTTCCATAGAAAGAGGCAACTGTATCGAGGCTACCCAGACTCCTCAGCAGGGCCACTGGGGCAAGGGAGCGCGGGTCAAGGGCCACGCAAGCCCAAGGGCCCCAGACTCTAGCCCCATCCCAGCCTGGGTTGAGATTTTTGATGCCCCCAGCATAGCCCCTCTCCCTCTGGAGGATCAACTACCCATGGGGGGGTGGGGGTGTCTGGTCCACTTCACCCACAGGTAACCTTCCATCGCCACAGACTCTTAAGCACTTCAGGTGGTCAGGGAGGGTTGCTTCCTCCACCTGAATTAGTTGCCTCCACCCTTCTTTCCAGAGGAAGCCTCCTCTGTCTCCCCTGCACCAGGCTCTGCTCATGCAAGAACTCACAGGCCTTGTCAGAGACAGGGCTGTGGAGCCCATTCCACACCACTTGAAAGGTAAGGGGTTTTACTCCAGGTACTTTCTGGTCCCAAAAAGAACAGGTGGACAAAGGTCCTTCCTGGACCTGAGAAACCTAAACAAGTTCCTGGTGCAGGAGAAGTTCAATATGCTGTCCCTTGGAATATTGCTACCTCCAGCAGGGAGATTGGCTATGCTCCTTGTACCTAAAGGATGCTTATACTCAGGCAGTACCTAAGGTTCATGGTCAGGGGCAACCTCTACTAGTACAGGGTACTTCTCTTCGGCCTGGCCTCTGTGCCATGGGTCTTCACCAAATGCCTGGCTGTGATGGCAACCTCTGTGTCTCCAAGGGACCTTTGTCTTCCCTTATTTGGACGACTGGCTTGTAAAAGGGGATACAGCCTCAGAAACGCTGCAGGCCATAGGCTGCACCATCAGGGTCCTGTAACACTTGGGTTTTGTGATAAATCACCCAAAATCCAATCTTGCCCCAACTCGGAGTTCATAGGGGCCTGGCTGGACACCCTCCAGGCCGCAGCTTTCCTCCCCCAAGACAGGGCGGATTGCCTTGCAGCCCTGGAGACCAAGATGCAGTGCCATCGCACCGTGTCAGTGCGGTTAATGCTTCGCTTCCTTGGCCACATGGGCCTCCACAGTCCATGTTTTCCCTGATGCCCATCACCACATGCAGGCAGCTCAGTGGGGTCTCCACTCACAGTGGGTCCAGGCCACGGGCAGACTCCAGGACAGGGTCTCTGTGTCCTGTCGACTGGCGGAATCCCTCAGTTGGTGGCAGGTTCCGCAAAACTGCGGAGGGGCATGCCCTTCCAATTCCTGAGCTCCCAGAGGATCTTCATGACAGATGCCTCCCTACTGTGCTGGGGTGCCCATTGCAAGGAATTGCGCACCTAGGGGGTCTGGTCCTTCGAGGAGAGCCAGCAGCAAATCAACCTGCTAGAGCTCAGGGCCATTTTTCGTGCGCTCAAGACTTTCCAGCACCACCTGCAGCATCAGTCGGTGCTTGTTCAAACGGACAACCAGGTCATGATGCTCTACATGAACAAGCAGAGGGGCACAGGCTCCTATTGCCTTTGCCAGGAGGCAGTAGCCCTCTGTTCGTGGCGCCAGTTTTCCTTATGGTGTATGGAGCAACAGGTGAACCCATTCCCCTGCCTGGTACAGCAGTACCTGCTCCACCTTTCTCAGTCTGGGCTCAAATCCAACTCTGTGAGAGTGCACTCTCTGCAAACCACCACTCCATAGATAAGCCTCTTTCCGTGCCGCCCCGCATCACTATTCATGAGGGGCTTACTGCTCTTAAAACCTACCCCCCCCCCCCCCAAATCTGGCTGACCCCAGCAGAATGGGATCTCAATTTGGCAGCTGGGATTTAATGTTAAAAAATGTAAGGTCATGCATTTGGGCTGCAGCAATCCAAGGGAGCAATATAGTATAGGGGGTGAAGTACTTTTGTCCACTAAAGAAGAGCGGGACCTAGGCGTGGTTGTGTCTGATCTTAAAGTAGCTAAACAGGTAGAAAAGGCGATGGAAAAAGCTAGAAGGATGCTTGGTACATACGGAGAGGAATGGCTAGCAGAAAAAAGGAGGTGATAATGCCTCTGTATAAGTCTATGGTGCGACCTCATTTGGAGTATAGTGTGCAATTCTGGAGACCACACCTTCAAAAGGATGTGAACAGGATGGAGTCGGTGCAGAGGGTGGCTACTAAAATGATTAGTGGTCTTCATTATAAAGCATATGAGGACAGACTGAAGGATCTTAATATGTACACCTTGTGATAAGGAAGCTTATCATAGCTCAGGAAGGAGCTATAGAAAAGGTGAAGTGACTCTGAACAAGCAACCTGTCAGTTCTGGTAGAAATAAGAAAACAGAATTTTCCCATAAAAGACTACCAGTCCCAGAATGCACCAGGTTTTCAACAGCCATTAGAGGAGCTGAAGTGGGGAAACGTGTGTTCAATCAAGAGGGCTATGAGGTAATCCCCAAGCACTCATCTCAAAGGGCAGGGCCTGATTCAGCACAGCTGCGCTGTGCTAGGGTGGAGCACTCATCTAAGCAGAATAAAGGTAGAGTTTATTCTACAGAGAATCATCCTCAGTTTCATCTGGGAGATCCTCAGAATCATCTTCATGATCTTGGACAGCTTCATCATCTGGAGGATCATCAGAAGCAGAAGCCAGAGCGGAACGGACAGAGAGGGCAAGAAACCCTTTGGAAGAAAGAAGAGAAAAGCATTTGGGAGGTCTAAAGGAGTCCAGAGCAGTACGTATACTGGGAGACATTCAAAAGGCCAGCATACACCATTGGACTGGGGAAAACCAGAGGAGTGGTGCTGCAGAGCTAGGAATCTCCAGACGGTACCTGTGAGGGAGACGGCTGCACTTGGAAGGGACCCTAGGACCCGTGCCAGAAGGTATGTGAAGAGAGATCCAGTGTCCAGGGATCTGGATTGGAAGGCTGGACTTAAGAACTGGACTACATACTGGCCAGGCTATTTAGAGAGGAACTCTAACAGCAATGGAAGCTCAGGTATGAACACTGATCTATGCCCTAGCTATACCCTTGAAAGACAGCAGGGAAACAAGTATTCTCCTGAGAGTGCTCCATTGAGAAATTCCTTTGTGCCAATCCATGATATTGAACCCATGATTGTTGAAGAAGGGGGAGCGGTTATAGATACAGGCTGTGAATACATGGATTGCTCTCTGTCTAAACTCCTTTGGTAATTTACTGTTACAAAGTACAACAACCATCACAAAGAAATACAAACTTGTTCTTTAATCTACTCAGAAAAGCTTCTGAGTAGGATTTGAGCCACGCAGTAGAAAGCAAGCCAGCTAAGGGGTTTCAGCTGGGTAACTGCTAGCAATTGAGCCTTACCTAATTGCTTGTGAGCTCTGAGGGAATCACTTCTGAGTCTGTGTGAAGATATAAGAAGTTAACCTGAAAAGAACAGTTTTTCCCTACTTTGTGGGTTTTGCTTGTTGTTTGATGCACTGCTAAGAAAATATTAGCTGGAGCCTACAGAAAAGACCAGTTTGTTACCAACCAGGTCTGTATTCTTTTGATTTGATTGCCTGACAAGTTCAGCTGTTTTCCTGATTTTGTTTTTCTAAGTTTAACACTGAAAGCAAGTATCTTGTGTTATGTGCTACCAAGCATATCTGTGTTGGGAGAAATAACCCCATAAATAAATATCTTATTGGCTTTACACTCAAGCACAACTAATTATTGTGAACGGCTGTGTCTGGTGTGAATGGACTACATTTCCCACAATCCCTTGCAAATCATATTAACATATGCCTTTGCCAAGACTGTGAACATTCTCACCCAGGCACCCGTCTGACAACCTTAGAGGAAAGGCGGGATAGAGGTGATATGATTGAGATGTTTAAATACCTCCGTGGCATAAATGTTCAGGGAGAGAGCCTCTTTCAATTGAAAGCAAGTTCTGCTACGAGGGGACATGGGATGAGGGTGAAGGGAGATAGATTCAGGAGTGATATGCGGAAATATTTCTTTACGGAAAGAGTAGTGGATCCGTGGAATAGTCTCCCAGTGGAGGTGGTAGAGATGAGGACAGTAACTGAATTCAAAAAAGCATGGGACAAACACAGAGGATCTCTAAAGGTAAAAAGGAGACTGTAGTAGTTGTTATGGAAGGACAGACTAGATAGGCCATGTGATCTTTTTCTGTCGTCATTTCTATGTTTCTATGTTTAGCCTTGGAACAGCTTACTAAGCTACCCTTCGAGCCCTTGGCTACCTGCTACCTCAGATATCTATCCTGGAAGGTGGTCTTCCTGGTGGCACTCACCTCGGCACGCTGAGTCAATGAGCTCCACGCCCTGGTGGCTGAGCCACCCTACACTAGGTTCTACCGGAATAGGGTTGTGCTCCGCACCCACCTGAAGTTTCTTCCAAAGATGATATCTGATTTCCACCTTAATCAGGAGGTAGTACTCCCTATCTTCTTTCCACGGCCCCACACCGACAAGGTGTCGGCCGTTCTCCATACGTTGGACTGCAAAAAGGGCCCTGTCCTTTTATTTACAGTGCACTGAGAACCACCGCAAAGCCTCACAGCATTTTGTCTCATATGACCCCAGTCATCTGGGGGAGGCTGTCATCAAGTGGACCCTGTCCAACAGGGTGGCGGACTGCATTACCTTCGCTCACAACCAGACTGGGCTGCCGCTGGAGCACTGGGTCTTGGCACATAATGTCAGAGCTATGGCAACCTTTTGTCAGCCTCCGCTCTGTTCCCATGGCAGACCTCTGCTGGGCCACTACATGGTCTTTGGTTCACACTTTTTCAGCTCACTGCTGCCTGGAGAGGGCGTCCCGATGGGACAGTGCCTTCGGCCAGGCTGTACTCCTAGGTATCTTCTGCCCTCTGACCCTTTTTGTTCAGACTACCGGAGCCATGGTTCTCCCTGGACACGGGGTCCCCGTGGCTGCTCTCAGCTAGACTGGTTGATTTTTTTTTTTTTTGGTTTTTTTCTACCGGTCTTTGGTAGCCTGGAGCTAGGGAGCCTGGTGGCATCTCCCAAAGTCTTTCTTTGGAAGCTGGGGAGATGCTTCCTTGCGGACTCTGTCGGCATCGATGTCACCCATATGTGAGGACTGATTTCCTTCTTGTTCCTGGAGAAAGTGTAGTTACTCACCTGTAGCAGGTGTTTTCCAGGAGCAGCAGGAATCAGTCCTCATGACCCTCCCTCCTCCCCTTGGAGTTGCTCTTCTTCTTTTTGGCCATCTTTTCGTTATCGGCTCTAGCTATGTCATCTGACTGACCAAGATGGCACCTTGGGGGTGGGAAGGGGACCACGCATGCGTGGTGGCATCTCCCAGAGGCTTTCTTTGGAAGCTGGGGAGATGCTTCTGCGAGGGCTACGTCAACGTCACTCATATGTTGAGGACTGATTCCTCTATCCTTGGAGAACACCTGTTATAGGTCAGTAACTACACTTTTCGTTGAGTCTTAGGCTATATTGATCCCTATGTTATTAATGAGGATCTTAATTTAAAAATGCCTTTATAAAATAGATGCCTTTTTGCAGTTCTCACATAGGCATCCTGTCATAAAAGCAAGCTCTTAATATCTCAAAGCCATTTTCAGAGCTGCTTCCTTGGTACTTTATTTGCTGAAATGGACTGTGTGAAAAGTACTCATCCTGTGTCCTGGCACAAGTGCACACTTGATTCTACAACAAACATACTTTTATATGCATTTAGTGGAGGCAGACCCCAGCGGTGGAATTGACACATGTAGTTTTGTATTTTCTTAAAGTATGCACATTGTTTTGGTCAGAAAAAGTACTCAAATAAAAATGGGTGCAAGTTGTGGGTACATTTTTTCCTTCTGGTTTCCAAAGTAAATGTGCATTTCTACTTTGGAAAAACTGATACTTTTAACCTGTGGATTTTGCATCTGCAGACTTTGCAACAATTTGGGCAGTGTCGAAATTTACTCTGAGAACACTTGAAAATACTGCTTATGTGTAAGCCATAAATATGTGCATGCCTGCATCACCCACACAATGTTTTGGGTGGTGTTTGCAATGATAAAATTTTAAGCTTGTTTTTTTTTTTTTGCTGTTCATGTGATGATTTTACAACAGTGTGGGGTTTGGGTTTTTTGTTGTTTTTACTTGTCAGTGTCTTGCAGATGAGTTCCTCCCCTCCCCCACTAGAAATTAAGCCTTGCATATGTGTATTCACAAAATAACCCACTTTCCTCTCCCTATTCGTGCCTTCATTTCCATCTGTCCTCTTCTCTTGCCTGTTTTCCCTTTCTTTCCTTTGTCCCCTTTAGACAAAGGCCTGAAGTGTCCAGTCTGCCTGTTGGAGTTTGAGGAAGAAGAGACGGTGAAGAAAATCCCCTGTGAGCATCTCTTTCACTCTGCCTGTATACTGCCCTGGCTGGGGAAGGTAAGTGAACACACTTGTCTCCTGCCTCGGTTCATGAAGATATATGCACTCTGTCATTGTCTCTCTCTATTTATTGCTTAGCCTGGTCCAGAAAGGTGCATGCATGCTCCCTATCTTCTAGTTTGCCACTGCAATTACCCAGCCAGGGAAGAGGTTTTCTTTCTCTTGCTTGTTGTGTCAAAAGACATGTGACATAAGACCTGTGACACAGCACCCTGTGGGTCATAAACCCAGCAACTGCAAAACATAACGCTTCCTGGCAAGCAAAACCTTTTTCTGAACATTACATCCTTACTGTGAGATGCATAACATTTTGTAGGTTTCTTATCTAGTTCCATTTCTTTACAAATGGAATAACTCATTGTAAAATTATTAACATCATATGAAAGATTTTTATCATATGAACTATTGTTTACATGGCTTGTGTAGAAGTGCTGGTTTCTTGACTTAGCTGATTTTATAGTTTAGAAAACAAGTGTACTTCCTTAAAATCCTCCCTCCCTTCTCCAAAAAGATTTAAAAACTGTTTCACATTAGACTACCATTCGGCTGGTATATCTTACGCAGTTTCCAAATGAATGGATCAGATGATTCTTGCTATGATGGTTCCAGGAAACACTGAATCCCCAGGGGGCTGAGATTTTCTGTAGACTAGTCCAAAAAGTTGAATGTCTAATGTATGTGTTTAACTGCAGACTAACTCTTGCCCACTATGCCGCCATGAGCTACCCACGGACAATGAGGAGTATGAGGAATACAAGAAGGACAAGGTGAGGCTTCACAGAGGATGGGATCTTGAGGCTGGCACTGTCCTGCTGTAAATCTGCAGACAGAATTTCTTACATAAAATCTTGAAGGGCAAGGTTGGGACCCAGGGCAGTATTCTGTCTGGTTTTCAGGGACTTTCCTAGGGTAGTATAATTCCCAATTCCAGATGAGTGTAACCAACAGATCTGTTTTCCTGATAAGCAAGAAATATAAATTAACCTGGATCTTTGCCTAACTCCTTTTTCTTCATGGATAGGCAGGATAAGTCGTTATGTATGGATAACATCTGTGATGGAGGTCGAGGTGGTAGCTGCTTTTAGGAAGGCCATTGCAAATGTGCGTCTGTTCCTGCCCAACTCTGCCATGTCAATCTGTTTTTTCAGCAGAGCCGTTCAGACATTGCCTTATCCATGCATCAAATTAGCTTCTCTATGCTTCTCTCACAGCAATTATTTTCTAATTGTATAGGTATTTCTACCGGTCTGCTGCCACACTTATTTTCTACCTGTTGCTTCTTTTGGTTAGGATTTTTCAAATGATTTTCATTTAGCACCTCAGACTCTAGCTTATTTCTCGAGTGCACCTGGCCAGGTTCCTTTTAATTTTACTTTATTTTTTCATTGAGCTATTTGATTTTGCTGTGTTTATATTTTTCTGTCCAATATGTCCCAGAAGATTGCCAGTTGATTTAAGATGTGTTCCAGGTGCAACAGGATTGTGTCCATCAGACCCTCACAAATGATGCCTGCAGTGATTAGGGCCCAACCATAAACCCCTCTTCTTGTCAATTTATAAAGACAAATGACATAATCAAGGCTTACAAGATTGAGAGGACAAGTGCAATAAACATTTTGGCACTCAGAATGGACTCTGGAGCTGCACCAGACACTGGTGCACTGGCATCGAGGAGCTTTCCAGTTTGCTCAGAGCTGGGCATCAGTAGAGCTCCTTAGCATCGATTCTCCACTGATCCTGCCTGAGAAAGAGGAAGAACATAAGAACATAAGATATGCCATACTGGGTCAGACCAAGGTCCATCAAGCCCAGCACTCTGTTTCCAACAGTGGCCAATCTAGGTCATACGTACCTAGCAGTTTCCCCAAGGGACACAGGTTCCACAATGCTTGTATTGGTTCAAGCATTGATATCCTGGGTCCCTTCTTAATAATGGTTTATGGACCTTTCCTCCAGGAACTTGTCCAAACCTTTTTTAAACCCAGCTACACTAACAGCCTTTACTACATCCTCCGGTAACAAATTCCAGAGTTTGATTACACGTTGAGTGAAAAAATATTTTCTTTTATTAGTCTTAAATAGTTTACCTTGTAGCTTCATTGCATGTCCCCTAGTCTTTCTATATTCTGATAAGGTAAACAATCGATCTACGTTTACCCGTTCCACTCCGTTCATTAATTTATAGACTTCTATCATATCTCCCCTCAGCCGTCTCTTTTCCAGGTTAAAGAGCCCCAACCTTTTTAGCCTTTCTTCATAGGAGTAGCCTTCCATCCCCTTTACCATTTTGGTGGCTCTTCTCTGAACCTTTTCTAAAATTGCTATATCCTTTTTAAGATATGGCGACCAGAATTGCACACAATATTCAAGGTGCGGTCTCACCATGGAACGATATAGAGGCATTATAATATCTTTTGTTTTATTTTCCATTCCTTTCCTTATCATACCTAGCATTCTATTTGCTCTCTTGGCTGCCGCTGCACACTGGGCCGAGGGTTTTAACATGGTATCCACAAGGACGCCTAAATCTTTTTCTTGGGTGGTGGTTCCTAATGTGGAACCTTGCATCGTGTAACCATAGTTTGGGTTGTTCTTCCCTAGGTGCATAACCTTGCACTTCTCCACATTAAATTTCATCTGCCATTTTGATGCCCAGTCTTCCAATTTATCAAGATCCTCTTGCAATTTTCCACAATCCTCCTGGGTTTTAACAACTTTAAATAGTTTTGTGTCATCAGCAAATTTGATAACCTCACTCGTTATTCCACTTTCCAGGTCATTTATGAATATGTCAAAAAGCAGCGGACCCAGCACAGATCCCTGGGGTACACCACTATTCACCTTTCTCCATTGGGAAAATTGGCCATTTAGCCCTACCCTCTGCTTTCTATCTTTTAACCAGTTCCTGATCCACAGTAGTACACTGCCTCCTATCCCATGACTCTTTAGTTTTGCCAAAAGTCTCTCATGAGGGACCTTGTCAAAGGCTTTCTGAAAGTCCAGATACACAATATCAACCGACTCACCTTTGTCCACCTGTTTATTCACTCCTTCAAAAAAACATAACAGATTAGTAAGACAAGATCTTCCTTGTCTAAAGCCATGTTGGCTGTCTCCCATTAGGTCATGACTATCTATATGCTGAGTAATTTTATTCTTTATGATGGTTTCTACCATTTTTCCCGGTACTGATGTCAGGCTCACCGGTCTGTAGTTTCCCGGATCACCCCTCGAACCCTTTTTAAAAATTGGTGTTACATTGACGATCCTCCAATCCTCAGGTATTAGAGATGATTTTAATGATAGTTCACAGATTACTGATAGCAGGTCTGCAATCTCAAATTTCAGTTCTTTCAACACCCTTGGATGTATACCATCCGGCCCAGGTGATTTGCTACTCTTCAGTTTATCTAATAGTTGTAGGACATCTTCCCGATGTATCGATATTTCCTTCAATTCTTCCACACCTTTAAATACCACTTCAGTCGTGGGTAACATCCCTACATCTTCCTCAGTAAAGACCGAAGCAAAGAATTCATTCAGTCTCTCCGCTATCGCCTTGTCGCCTCTTAGTGCTCCTTTAACCCCTTTATCATCTAATGGACCAACTGACTCTCTCATGGGTTTTTTGCTACGAATGTACTTGAAAAGGTCTTTATTTCGCGTTTTTGCTTCCGCAGCAAGCTTCTTCACAAATTCTCTCTTTGCCTGCCTTATCAATGCCTTGCATTTGACTTGCCAGTGCTTGTGCTGTTTCCAGGTTTCATCATTTGGCTCTTTTTTCCATTTCTTGAAAGATGCTTTTTTGGCAACAACAGCCTCTCTGACCTCAGCTTTAAACCATGCTGGCAATTTTTTGGACTTCCTTCCACTTTTCTTAAAGCGTGGAATACAGCTGGTCTGGGCTTCCAAGATAGTATTTTTCAACAACACCCAAGCTTGATGTACGTCTTTAACCTTTGCAACTGCTCCTTTTAGTTTTTTCTTAACTGTTTTCCTCATTCTATCATAGTCTCCCTTTCGAAAGTTAAAGGGTAGTACTGTGGATTTCCTTACTATCCCTCCTCCACTAATTAAATCAAAGGCTATCATGCTATGATCACTATTGCCAAGTGGCCCCAACACCCTTATCTCTTGCACTACATCTGGTGTTCCACTAAGGACTAGGTCTAATATTGCTTCCCCTCTGGTCGGTTCATGAACCAGCTGCTCCAAGAAGCAGTCATTTATTTCATCTAGGAACTTTATCTCCCTAGCATGTCCTGTTGTGACACTGACCCAGTCGATGCCGGGGTAATTGAAATCACCCATTATTATTACTGCACTGTAACTTTTGCTAGCTTCCTTGATTTCTTTGAGCATTTCATCATCCATTTGTTCATTCTGGCCAGGCGGACGATAGTACACCCCCACTGCCATCGCCTTCCCCTTTTTACATGGAATTTCAATCCATAGAGATTCTACAGCAAATTTTGTTTCTTGCAAAACTTTAATCCTTTCTGACTCAATGCCCTCTCTAACATAGAGCGCAACCCCTCCACCAATTTGATCAGCTCTATCATTTCGATATAGTTTGTACCCAGGTATCACAGTGTCCCACTGGTTGTCCTCCTTCCACCATGTCTCTGATATTCCAATCATATCTAACCTCTCGTTTAGTGCTATATATTCTAACTCTCCCATCTTGTTTTGTAGACTTCTAGCATTTGCATACAAGCATTTTAGAGACTGTATTTTATTCATATTAATTTGGCTATTGGTAGACATGGGTAATTTGGGATCTTTAAGTTCTGTCTGCTCCATACTCGAGGGCATTTGGGCTACTTTACTCTTTTTTGGAACCTCTCTGCTTTTTGTAGTATCCTTCAAGGATACATTCTTCCGAACCATGCGCTCTTGGGCGACTGTCGGCTTTCCCCTATTATCTAGTTTAAAAGCTGCTCTATCTCCTTTTTAAAGGTTAATGCCAGCAGCCTGGTTCCATCCCGGTTAAGGTGAAGCCCATCCCTTCGGAAGAGCCCCTCCTTTCCCCAGAATGTTCCCCAGTTCCTAACAAATCCGAACCCCTCATCTCTGCACCATTGTCTCATCCACGCATTGAGACTCCGGAGCTCTGCCTGCCTATTGGGTCCTGCGCGTGGAACGGGAAGCATTTCGGAGAACGCTACCCTGGAAGTTCTGGATTTCAACTTCCTACCTAAAAGCCTAAATTTAGCTTCCAGAACCTCCCTACCACATTTTCCTATGTCATTGGTACCAACATGTACCAAGACAGCAGACTCCTCCCCAGCACTATCTAAGACCTTATCTAGGTGGCGTGTGAGGTCCGCTACCTTCGCACCAGGCAGGCATGTTACCAGGCGATCCTCACGTCCACCAGCCACCCAGCTATCTACATGCCTAATGATCGAATCACCAACTATAACTGCTGTCCTAACCCTTCCCGCATGGGCACTTGGCCCTGGAAAAACCTCCTCGGTGCGAGAGGGGTTTACATCACCTGGAGGACAGGTCCTAGTTACAGGATCACTTCCTGCCACACCAGGGTGATGCTCTCCTGTCACGTGACCTCTCTCCTCCATGGCAACAGGGATGCTGCCAGACTGGAGGTGGGACTTCAGGACTATATCCCTGTAGGTCTCGTCTATGTACCTCTCTGTCTGTCTTATGTTTTCCAAGTCTGCTACTCTAGCCTCTAGAGAACGGACTCGTTCCCTGAGAGCAGAGAGCTCCTTGCACCTAGTGCACACGTAAGACCTCTCACCAGCTGGGAGAAAATCATACATGTGACACTCAATGCAAAAGACTGGAAAGCCCACATCCCGCTGCTGGACTGCTGTCTGCATCTTAGTTTTAAGTTTGTGTTTAGATCTTTAAGTTCTATATGTACTAAAGGGTGCAATGGATATTTATACCACTAAAACTGTACCTAAGAAGTTAAATATACCTTGTTCACCTGAAGCTTAATTAATCTCAGGTCCTTGGTGTATGACTGATTTGGGTAATGAGCTTCACCTGAGAGCACCTCCTGTCTTTTAAGTTGTGCAAGTACCTATAAAGCTGTGATTTTCCCAGGGGAGGGTGGGTGTGGGGAGGGAGGGATTTGTCCTAGTCTTCGGTGACATCAAGAACCTTTAATACTGAGCACAAAGTAGAGGCACCATTGTATCAGCATCAAAACTGATCAGATCACGATGCAAGGAACATCAGGGAATCGAGCAAATGCCCAATGCCAGAAGCAGCCCTGACATGAGGACAGCTTATCCTCCTTGCCATCGGAAGGGGCACGCTAGATTACAAAACTCCATGACCAGCCAGCTGATACACCTCAACTGATCCGGAGGACATTGACAGAGATTGCCAAGGCTCCTATGCCTTCATTCAGGGTAGCCCTCAAAGAATGCTTGGCCAAGAGAATGGTTGAGATGTTCATGTTGACACTCTTGCAGAAGATGACGGCTCCAGTGATTCTAAATTCTGTGTCTGCTTGCAGGAGACACATTGACAGAGACCTCAAAGGTACCCCAACCTGTGCCCGGCTGATATTGGTATTTTTGGTGTGTAGTGCATCAGGGGGATCAATCCCCAAGGCACCAAAGCCCAGCAACACTACTGGAGGAGATTAGACTCTCGTGCGGAGTGGAAGCCAGCCCAGACATCCCTTGAGTACCTCTGTGTCCAAGCAAGTGCACTCCTGGAAGACTATGACTGAATACTTCAAAAAGGACATATCTCCAGAGCTCGCTTCAGACTCCTCTCCACCTCATGAGTGATGCAAGTCTCCTTCTGAGGACATTTCTTTCCATGAATTTGTTCCGATAATGCCTAAGTCATTCATTACAGTTGGACACGGAGGATTGGAGGTCCTCCAATATCCAGATTCCATTCTCCTCCCCCCTCGAGCAGCCACTTTGTCCATGCGCCTTATCCTTCAAAGGCTGTAGATGAGAATGTGAGAGGATTCCCCCCTCGCTTCCTGTCAACATGAAGGTTAACTCTATGTATATAGTCCAAAATGTTCCAGATTCAAGAAGCTACAACTGTCTTACTACTCTATGGTTATCAAATCCACTCTCAAAAGAGCCAGAAGCTAAGTTCCACTCTTCGGCATATTGGGGTAGGGAGGTTAGAACCCTGGATTCTTTTGGGAGAAGGTTTTACTGGAACTCTATATGCATGTTCTCCAGGACCAAGCAGGAAGTCAGTCCTCACATATGGGTGTCATCGGCACCGATGAAGCCCCAGCGGAGCATTTCCCCAGCTTTCCATGAAAGCCTTTGGGAATGCTGGCACGCATGCGCGGTTCCCTTCCCGCCTAAAGGTGCCATCTTACCTCAGTCTCTTTTTTTTTCTGAGAAGCCCACCGGACGTGTGTCCTGTTCTCCCAGATAAAAGTGATTTTTTTCTTCGGCGATTTTTCGCTATTTTTCTCCGGTTCGACGCCGGTTCCCCTCCCGCCGGGTTCGGTACACCGGTATCGAGCCCGTTTATTTCTTTTTCGTTTTTTGCCCTTCGTGGCTGGCGTTCGCGCCCTTTTTTCATTTTTTCCCTGGAAGGCCGGTCTTTTGACCTCGCAGGGGCTCTTTTTTCCCCGATGGCTTCCAGTGGTTTCAAAAAGTGTGATCGATGTAAGAAACTTATGTCTCTCACCGACACACACGACTGCTGCCTTCGGTGCCTCGGCCCTGACCACGACCCCAAGTCGTATGGGCCATGTGGGAAGATGTCTTCCAAGGCACTCAAAAGTCGACAGTATCAGAAGGAAAAGGTTTTTCTCGGACTCTGCCTCCGGCTGGGCCCGGACCTCGTCTGAGGCCTTGATATCTCGGGATTCCGATCCCGAGCGCCATCGAAGCTCCTCAGACAGGGGGTCCCCCGACCGGGAACGCAAGAGGAAGAAGCGGCTCGCGAGGGCGGTGTCGGAGGAGGTCCCTGGTCCCTCGAGGGCCAGGTCTAAGACCCCCGACCGCTGTCCCGGGCCCGTGGACCAAGAGAGAAGCCTGCCAAAGTTCCTCGCATGGAGCCGGAGTCTGCTGGACACGTAAGTCCCGTTGTCCTCGTGGACTCTCCTCCCAGAGAGCCGACGTCGGGCCCGGCACCGCCGGGGCCCGAGTCGGTGGCTGCTGCGTCTCCCGAGCTGAGTCTCAGGATGACAGCCTTGGAGTGCAGATTGTCTGTCTGTCTGCTTTCATGGAGCAGCAGCGGGCACTGATGGCCAGCCTGTCTGGTGCATCTGCCTCGACCACCGGGACGTCGACTTCGAAGTCAACCCCGGAGACCGAGCCGATACTCGAGACCCTCATGGCTCGAAGTCGTCCTCGTTCGAGGTCTCCCTCGACTTCCTGTTCGGGACCGAGGGTGTCGACGCTGGTGCCCCCGGCGTCGGGGTGGGTGCCTCGGGGCCCCGCGGGGTCGGACCCTGACTCCTCCTCGGATGAGTCCGCCTGGGAGATGGAGGACGAGGAGTCTCCCGATACTTTTAAGACTCGGTGTGTCCCGTCGGACTCACCTCAGTCTGAGCCCCGGAGTAGATCCCCTCCGGAGGACACTAGGTTCTCGGAGTTCGTTTGGGATATGGCCGCTGCCTTGGCTATCCCTGCCGATCCCGAGGAAGAGCCTTGAGCCGAGGAGCTCGATGCTCTACAGTATGACTCTCCTCCGAAGGAGGCCTTTACTGTCCCAGTTCCTCTGATGCTGGAACGGCTCCTCTTCCTGATGTGGGAGGCACCGGCCTTGGCGCCGGTTCTGAGCAAGCGAGTCGATTCCATCTATCGGCTCCGCAAAAGCCCTGGTTTCCAGAAAGCACAGCTACCACACCATTCCATGGTTGTGGAATCGGCCATGCATTGTCTGAAGAGCCAGAAGATGCACTCTGCAGTGCCCCCCCGGCAGGGAGGCCCGCAACCTCGATGGCGTCGGTAGGAAGTGCTTCCAGGGGTCTATGCTTGCTTGCCGTGTCCAGTCTTACCAGCTGTACATGGGCATGTACTTGCGAGACCTGGCCAAGGAGTTGGCCGGATTCTCTGCTGGTCTCTCCGGGAAACCCTTGCAGAGATTTTAAGACCTTGTCCTCGGGGATTCGGGAATGCTCCAAGTTCATTTCCCGTGCCGCCTATGATGGCTTCGGCCCGAGTTGCAGCTGCCGGCATCGCGGCTCGACGCCAGGCGTGGCTGCAGTCATCGGACCTCGAGCCATGGGTTCAGGACAAGTTGGTCGATGTCCCCTGCCGAGGTGAGAACCTTTTTGGCAAACACGTGACCGAGAAGGCCGCTCAGCTCGAGACCGAGCACCTTACCCGGACAAGGCTATCGAGGAAGACCTCTGCCCCTTCACATAAGAAGGGCTCGGGTAAAAAGTCCCTTTACCCGAGGAAGGGCACTACCTACAAACAGTACCCTCAGTATCAGGCTGCCCAAGCTTCCCCCCAGGGTCAGCAAGCCAAGGGCCAGGGTAATGGGCCCCGTAGGCAGAGAACCCCCAAGCCTCAGGCCCCTGCTACCACTCAGTAGGGTGGGGGTTTTTGACTCCTTGAGCGTAGCCACTCCGTCCCTGCTTTCCCAGCCCTGCACAGGCGGTCACCTTGTACTCTTTGCCCACCAGTGGCCTCTCATCACCACCGACAGTTGGGTGCTGGACATAGTCCAAAAGGGCTATGCCCTGCATTTTCATCAACTGCCTCCTCCTTACTTCCCAGGGGAGCCCTTGAGGCCTCCCCTGCACACAGACCTTTCTCCTTCGAGAGCTCCAAGGTCTGTTGGTGGACAGGGCGGTGGAGCCTGTGCCTCCCCACTTGCAAGGTCACGGATTCTACTCCAGGTATTTCCTGGTACCCAAAAGGACCCATTCTGGACCTCAGGAACCTCAACAAGTTCCTAGAGAAAGAAAAGTTCAAGATGCTTACTCTTGGAACACTTCTGCCCTACCTCCAGCAGGGAGATTGGCTATGCTCCTTAGATCTAAAGGATGCGCACACTCACATCCTCATTCATCCAGACCACAGAAAGTACCTCAGGTTCATTGTGGGAGGAAACCATTATCAGTACAGAGTACTACCTTTTGGCCTGACCTCCGCTCCCAGGGTCTTTACCAAGTGCCTGGCAGTGGTTGCGGCCTACCTGAGAAATCAAGGCATCTTTGTCTTTCCCTATCTGGACGACTGACTCATCAGGGGTCAGACGTCCCTGGAGGCCAGACAAGCCACCCTCAGAACCATTGCTCTGCTTCAAAATGTGGGCTTTGTCATAAACTTCGCAAAGTCCAATTTGCTCCCCTCCCAGAACTTGGAGTTCATAGGGGCAAGGTTGGATTCTCAACTGGCAAAGGCATTCTTGCCAGAAGACAGGGCTCAAAGACTGATGGACGTGGCCAAACAGTTCCTAAACAGGTCCCTGGTCTCCGCCAGACTCTGCCTCAGACTTCTGGGCCACATGGCTTCGACAGTGCATGTGACTCCCAATGCCAGGCTCCATATGAGGCCTGCACAGTGGTGCCTTCGGACTCAGTGGTCTCAAGCCACAGGCCACCTAAGAGACAGGATAACGGTGTCCAGACCCCTTTTGACCTCCCTCAGCTGGTGGCTACATCCACCCAATCTGCTGAAGGGGATGCCCTTCCAAATGCCAGAATACTCGGTGTTCCTCACCACCGACGCCTCTCTGAAGGGCTGGGGTGCTCATTGTCTAGACAAGTGCACTCGGCCTCTGGTCTACCTGGGAGGCAGCCCAACAAATCAATCTCCTGGAACTTCGAGCTATCCGCTTAGCTCTCAAGGCTTTTTCTCCAGCCCTGGCTCACTGCTCAGTCTTGATTCAAACAGACAACCAGGTAGCCATGTTTTATGTGCACAAACAGGGCGGGACTGGGTCCCAGCTCCTTTGTCGAGAGACTCAGGACCTTTGTTCCTTTGCCCTGAAGCACAACATGCTTCTCAAGGCGGTGTACCTTCCAGGCCAGGAGAACTGCCTGACCGACCGGTTGAGCAGAATTCTGCAGCCCCATGAGTGGCAGCTGCATCCCTTGGTCGTTCAGAAGATCTTCCTGAAGTGGGGTCTCCCTTGGATAGATCTCTTTGCCAGTCCACTAAACAAGCAGCTACTCAAGTTCTGCTCCAGGCAACCGCATCCTTTGAGGATAGCACCAGATGCTTTTCTGATGTCCTGGTCTCAGGGCCTCCTGTATGCATTTCCTCCCACGCCTTTGGTGGCCCGAACTCTTTTCAAGACTCTTCAGGACAAGGCCTCGGTCCTGCTGGTAGCCTTGGTTTCCACTTCTGCTTCAGCTGGCTGTGGATTCCCCACTACCTCTGGGGTTACAACCCGACCTTCTCTCACAGGAGCAGGGTTCCCTTCTGCACCCCAATCTCAAAGCTCTCAATTTGATGGCCTGGAGGCTGCAAGGGTAGTTTTGGCTCCCTGGGGCCTACCCCAGGAGGTTGAGGAGGTTGTCCTGGCCTCTAGGAAACAGTCCACTAGGAAAACCTATGCCCTCAAATGGAAGAGGTTTTCTGTGTGGTGTCAGCTACGTACAGAGGATCCTTTCTCCTGTACTGTGCCAGTAGTGCTTCAGTACTTACTGCACCTGTCCAATCAGGGACTTAAGTCCAATTCTGTTCGAGTCCACCTCTCAGCTCTAGCAGCTCACCACTCACTGGTGGAGGGACATTCTCTGTCCGGTCACCCTTTGGTGTCCCGCTTTCTCAGGGGCTTGCTTTTTCTCAAGCCTCCCATCCGTCCTGCTCCTGATTGGGAGCTGAATGTGGTCTTGCAGCAACTGACTCGCCCACCCTTTGAGCCAATGGCTACTTGCCCTCTACGCTTCCTCTCCTGGAAGACTCTCTTCCTGATGGCCCTCACCTCGGCTAGGCGAGTGAGTGAGCTTCAGGCCCTGGTCTGTGATAGACCTTTATACCAGGATTTATAGGAACAGGGTAGTCCTCAGGACTCATCCCAAGTTTCTTCCTAAGATTGTCTCCTCTTTCCACCTCAATCAGGAGGTGGTTCTTCCAACATTCTTCCCTAGGCCTCATGCTAGCCAGGCTGAAGCAGTCCTGCATACACTGGACTGTAGGAGGGCCTTATCCTTCTACCTTGACCGTACGCAGGGGCATAGAAGGGCTACTCAGCTCTTCGTCTCCTTTGACCCCAATAAGTTGGGGTTGGCTGTGTCCAAGCGTACCTTGTCCATCTGGGTGGCTGACTGTATCACCTGGGCTTACAAGGCGGCTGACCTTCCTTTGCAGGGTAGGGTCATGGCCCATCGTGTCAGGGCAATGGCTGCCTCAGTGGTTCATCTCCGCTCTGTGCCCTTGGTAGACACCTGCAGGGCTGCAACTTGGTCTTCAAGCCAGACTTTTGCGGCCCATTACTGTCTGGAGAGGGAGTTCCGTAGGGACAGTGCTTTTGGCCAAGCAGTACTCCGGAATCTCTTTGAGGTTTAGGCAACTCCTGCCCTCCTGCCCTCTGTTGGGCTACTGGTGGAGGTTGTGTCCTTGAAAAGCCTTTCTTTGATGCTGTGACTAGAGGGAGTTCTCTTGTTCAGCCTGGGTTCCTGGTAGCCCAGAACTAGGGAGTCACCCATATGTGAGGACTGACTTCCTGCTTGGTCCTGGAGAAAGAGTAGTTACTCACCTGTAACAGGTGTTCTCCAGGAGCAGCAGGAATCACTCCTCACAACCCTCCCTCCTCCCCTTGGAGTTGCAGTTGTACATAGTTTGTTTTTACATTTTTGTGTGCTGTTCTTAGCTATGTCATTTGAGTGAGGTAAGATGGCACCTTTAGGCGGGAAGGGAACCGCGCATGCGTGCCAGCATTCCCAAAAGCTTTCATGGAAAGCTGGGGAAATGCTCCGCTGGGGCTTCATCGGCACCGATGACACCCATATGTGAGGACTGATTCCTGCTGCTCCTGGAGAACACCTGTTACAGGTGAGTAACTACTCTTTCCACATGGCATCATACAAGTTCTTTATGAGCATGCAATTGCAGAATACTATGCACAGCCTGAAGGAGTTTGCAGATTTTCTTCCTCCAGAAAAGGTCTTGCAATTCCACTCCTTCATGTAGATCAAGGGGAAGGAGTGGGGAAAATATATGGTCCAAGCGACATATAGATATGACCTTAGACTTACAGTTGAGTATGTAGGAGCAACTTGCTGATATGCTGTGCCGTGCCATGGAGAGAGGAGATTCAGGAGATTGCTACCATCATGAAGTAGCCTAGTGTTCTCCAATGACAAGCAGGAATGAAGCCCTCACGTATGGGTGACATCACTGATGGAGTCCTGTGTGGGACTGCTGCCCAGTTTCTATTGGAAGCTTTTGGGAGGCGCCTGCATGCCTGTCTTCCTTCCTGCCACAGCGCCATCTTCTCCATTCTTCATTTTCTGTGGAGCCCCACAGATGTGATTTTGGTTGTCTGCTGGTAAATTGTTCCTGGGTTTTTTCCCCCCTTTCAGGGGGCTTTTTTGTGCTTGTTTCACTTTTCTGCCTGCAGTCTGTAGCGTCAGGTCCATAGATTGTGGTTCTGGTGCTTTTGGTAACTTTTTCTTGTATCCTGTGGCCTGACTGGGCCTCTAGTCACCATCGAGCTGTTTGATTTAGCCATGGCCATCTTCCCAGATACGTCTCAGAAATTGGCCAGCGGGTTCAAGAAATGGACCATCTGTGTCACAGGCAAGTACAATTGGTGCCTCTAGTGTCTGGGTCCTGATCACCAGCCTTGCAATTTGTGCTTGCAGATGACAAGGAGAGGTCTGAGGAGTTGAAAGAAGCAGAGATAATCCCTCTTTGGCTAGAGAACTGAGTCTGCATTTTCGACAATGGCATCGGTCTTGTTGGCTCCGCTAGGATCTGCCGAAGGTGCATAGAGATGTTCCCAGACTCAATTGGAGCTGTGCACTTTTAGTGCCCCTGAGCATCGGTCTCTACCTAGAATTGAAGAAGAGCTCAGGCTCAACCTCGACTCCATTGATGTTGAAGAGGGGGGACCCTTCTGAGCACAAGGCTAAGTCCCACATACATCAGCATCGGAGCCCTTTCAGATGCGATGGCCGCAAACAGCTTGCCAAGGTGCCCCAGAGAGAGGAATCTACCTCCAGAGTTTTGGAGAGGCACTGATCGTCTCTCGACAACAGAGGCCATGCCGATACCCCTGTAGGGATGCCGGAGACATTGGTTAAAGGTGCTCAGGCCCCAAGGCCTTTGGAATCAACAGCCATAGAGGAATGCCTTTTAGGTGCTCGAGGTCCACATAGCATCAATGCTGGAGACACAGCTGGCTGGTGCTTCAGTGCGCAGGGCATCATTGTTAATCATTGTACAGCTGATCCTCGAGATGCACACTGTGCCTATGGAGGCATCAAAGAGATCCGACGCCGGTTCCTGGCAGGGGCCATCTCTCTCTCTTGAGTGTATTGGGTTCCGATATTGTAACAAAACCCCAGAATACCTCTGTGCATCATTGATCCCATCGATGCTCCCAATCCCCTTGGAGCCAGAGGCTTTGGAGGATCTTGCTCCCGAGGAATGGGAAGGCGAGCGAGACCAATGCCGAGGACCCTCATGAGGCTCACGGCTCTTGGTGGTTTCCAGGGCGGGTTTAGGGAATCTCAGTCTCGAGGTGCAGGCCAGCTGTGCTGGGCATGAGCGCCTGCTGGGCAGCTAAGGCAGCTGAAATGCTGTGCTCTGGTGCCAGCATTCAGGACTCCCACACGGATGTGGGCCCCTGCGATGCCGTTAGCGGGCCAGGCATGGAGGAGGAGAGAGGGTCCTCACCGGGATGAACCTCAGGAGACCAGGTGCCATCGCTAGGGACCTCTGTATCTGCATGAGGTACCTTTTGAGGCCGCTCCTTGTCAGACTCTCAGGAACGCCAGAGAGGCTCAGCGACAGAGCGCAGGAGCGCTCACGCTTGTCTGGATCCCCTGACAGTGACTTCGAGGTAGTTGTCGTCTTACGCCTTTCCACTTCAGGGGACCCCTGATCGGAGTGCCGCCTTGAACGCGAGGCCAAAGTGGGGGATCCCACCAGTGGAGGGACGACCGAGGGTGCTTCTGGGGATTCCGGGGCTACCTTCCGGAAAATGTCATCTGACTTCTGCTTACAACTTAGCAGGACCTTGGAGGACATTTTCTTGCAAAGAGAGCAGAGCTCTGGGTCATGGTCAGCCCCAAAGACAGCAGTCATGGGTGTCCGTGATCAACATGTTTTTGGAGCATCTGTCGCATTTTTTTAAAACCAGTGGCCATTGGGGCAGAAAGGACCCCCGCTAGGTCGAAGACCTTTATGGCCAGCGGTTGAGGGGAAAAAAGGGTGCAAAGCCCGCAAAAGAAAAATTCACATGAAAGGCTGTCCCCTTGCTCAAGGGAAAAGAAGAGCAGGGGAAGAGCGGGTAAAGGACCGGTGTTACCGGAAAAACCACAGGCCAGAGGCCAAAAATAAAACACTTTTTTTTTTTCAATGGACGAGGAAGTGCATCTGAAGGGCTCTGCAGAAAAAGGGAGACTGAGCAAGATGGCAACTTTGGGCGGGAAGATTACCATACATGCGTGGCAGCAATCCCAAAGGCTGTCTTTGAAAGCTGGGGAATTGCTCTTTGTGGGCTCCGTCAGTGCCGACGTCACCCATAAGTGAGGACTGACTTCCTGCTTGTTCCTGGAGAACTTTATTTATTTTATTTATTTACATTCTCTTATATACCGCACTATTCGGCATCAGCGCGGTTCACATAGAACAAAAAGTCTCAGTACAATAACATGCATGAGTTTACAGATAACAAGGGAAGGAACTTGGATAACAGGGGAAACTATTTACAGTCTATTTACAGATATAATACTACAGCATGTTTTTCCTACTTGGGCGATTGGCTCATCAAGAGTCCCATTCAGAAAGAAGTTCAAGAATATGAACATCTAACCATCCAGGTGTTAGAGCTACTAGGGTTTATCAGCTATCCCAAGTCCAATTTGAGCACATCCTGCCAATTTGAATTAATTTGAGCCCTGCTAGACACGACTTTGGGGGGAAAGCCTTTCTTTCCCAGGACAGGCTCATCTGATTGGTGCAGAGAATAGAGAAGATACAAAAGAAACGTAGAAACATCATGGCAGAAAAAGACCATATGGCCTATGCCGTCTGCTGTTCTATATCAAATACTATAGTCCCCTTTTTTTTTTTTTCCTTTAGAGGTCTTCTGAGTTTGTCCTATGCTTTTTTTGAATTCAGATACTGTCCTTGTCCTTGTCTGTACTACCTCCACTGGGAGACTATTCCATACATCTACCACTCTTTCCATAAAGAAATATTTCCACATACTACTCCTAAGTCTGTTCCCTTTCACCTTCATCCTATGCCCCCTCGATGTAGAGCTTTCTTTCAATTGAAAGAGGCTCTCCTGTGCTTTTGTCATAGAAGTATTTAAACATCTTTATCATATTTCCTCTTGCTTTTCCTCCAAGATATACTTATTGAAATCTTTAAGTTTATCCCCATATACCTCATGACGAAGCCCACTGACCATTTCGGTAGTCACCCTCTGCACTGACTCCATCCTATTTATATCCTTTTGAAGGTGTGGTCTCCAAATGATGTCTTACCAAAGACTTATACAGAGGCACTATCTCCTCCTTCCTGCTGGTCATTCCTCTCCCTTTGCACCCAAGCATCCTTCCAGCTTTTGCTGTCACCTTTTCTACCTATTTAGTCACTTTAAGATCATCAGAAACAATCGTGCCCAGGTCCCGCTCTTTGTGGAGAGATGTATTTCACACCCTATACTGTATCGTTTTACTTGTATTTTTGCAGTCCAAATGCAGGACTCTACATTTTTTTAGCATTTAAATCTGAGCTGCCAAATTCTTGACTGTTCAAATTTAGCTAGATCCCTCTTCATGTTAGACACCTAGAAAGGAGTAGATACTCTTGGTGGTATCTGCAAAGAGGCAAACCTAGTTCCTCATGATCAGTTTTCTGAAAATAGTTCAAGAGCTCCTTCACTTCTGTTCCTATTTGTGGGTGTTTTCTGAGGTCCTACTCCTGGCCCTTCACCTGTAAACACAAAGCAAAAATATTTAAGCAATTCTGCTTTGTCCTCATCAGCTTCTACATATTCCTTCCCTTCACCTTTGTCTAACAAGACCACTTTTGCACTTCCTCTTCTCACTAATGCGTCTGAAAAATGTCTTGTTCCCCCCCCCTCTCCCCGCATTTCAGTGCATTGGCTATTTTTTTTCTTCTATTTGTATTTCTGCTTTCCTGACTACTTTCCTAGCTTTTCTTACGTTTTTCCAAATATTGATGCTGGTCTTCCTCCCTTTGGGCTCTTGTATTTTTCTTCACCTTTTCAGTTACTACTTTTGAGAACCATAGTGGCCTCATTTTTCCTTTTACATTTATTTACTTTCCTAACAAAGATTTCTTGCCCTTAAAAAAAATCTCCTTTCAGTTGTTTTCCTATTGCTTTTCTACATCTCCCCCAGCTGTTCCCATCCTGCTAATGACTCCTTGAGGTATTGTCCCATCTTAGCAAAGTTAGTTTTCTTAAAGTCTAAGACCCTCGCTTTTGAATGGACTTCATCAGCCCTAGTCCTAATACTGAACCATGCCATGTAGTAATAACTGAATGTGAGATGGTTTACCACTATAACATCAAAAACTTTCCCCTTTTGGTAAGCACCAGGTCCAGTTTGGCTCCTTCATATGTGAGTTCTCTTACCAGTTGCCTGAATAGTTCTCCCTCTGGAGAATCCAGGATCTCCTTACTTATAGATGATACTGCCGCAGGGATGTGCCAATCAACATCCGGCATATTGAAATCATCTCTCAATAGCACTTCTCCTTTCATGGCAATACTGCGAATGTCCTAAATTTAAATAACTATCTACTTCTTCCTGTGAAGGAAATCTGTATATCATACCAATGTAAATTGATTCTCCATTCCCTCTTTCTAGTTTAACCTACAGTTCCTCCTCTCTCCCCTCTCTTATCTAATTCAGTAGTTTTAATATTATTTTGTACATATAGTGCTACTTGTCCTTCCTGAATAAAGTATAATCCAGTATAATTATATCCCAGTCTGTTTTACTAAGCAGCGCTAGCAGCTTCTGTGCGAAATCGGAGCCATAGCCCCATTGAATACAGCCGAGCCGCAGCTCCAATTTCGCAAGGAAGCCACTAAGTAAACAGACCCCTCTGTCTCTGTTACTGTCACTAAATTCACGTCGGCCTCTTCCATTAAAGCCTCAACATCTGGAATCTTATTTTCCATACTGCATGCATTAATGCAGACTGCTTTCCAGATGTTGCCCCTTTTACCCATTTCTACAGAGTCGGCAGGTATGAGCGTGAAGCATGTTTAAGATGTTGGGCCATGTGGCTTCCACCATTCACGTCCCATGCCATCTCAGTAGACCCTGAATATGCAGTGAATGCAGTCAACTCATGGGCTAAGCAATGTCATTTCCTTCACCAAACCCCCTATGGGCATCTTCCTTAGCGGCTGCTTTCTTCCAATCTAACGAAGGGCTCGCCTTTTCAGAAGCCACATTATCAAAAACTACTGACTATAGATGCGTCCAGACTGTACTGGAGAGCTCATCTTGATGGGTTTCATACACTGAGGTTATGGTCTTTCCAGGAAAGTCTTCTTCAGATCAGTTTCCTGGAACTGAGAGTAATTTTGAACACTCTAAGGTTTTTCAGATGTCAGTTAACCTACCAAATTATTTGAATCATCACAGCCTATCAAGTTACCATGTTCTACATCAACTAGCAGGGAGGGACAGGCTCATACTTCCTGTGTGGGAATCTGTCAGATATGGCGTTTTGCCATCTTTCATAGGATGACAGTTAGGGACACATACCTGCCAGGAGAGAACACCACTCTGGCAGGCAGGCTGAATCAAGTCCTCCGTTCTCACAAGTGGACTCTGGACAGAGTGATTAGTGTTAAGTATCTTTCAGAAGTTGGGCACCCCCTCCATAGATAACTTTGCCAATTCCCAAAACAAATAAGTCCATCAGTTCTGCTCCTAAGTAGGGTCACACAGCAAACTAGCCTCCAGAACCTGGTGTAAACAAGGATTTAGAGAGATAGGCGACTGGGCAAAAAATGGAACAGGAGGCTGTATGATGATGGACTACATCCCTCTGTGGCAGGAAAAATTATTTTAAGTGAAAAATTTCAGGCATTATGTGGACAAGCATTTTAAACTAGGGAAAGGAGGTGACAGATGGGGGCAGGTAGAAGTTCAGGATCTTATGCCCAGCGAAAACCATTATAATAAACCCGGAAATATAAATAGTCGTCAAGTAACCCACACAGTGACGAGGGAAGAGGAGTCTGGAATAAATCCATGCAAAAGGCAAGTAAGCCAATCAGCAATTGCTGTAAGGCAACAAGCACAAAGGTTCCAAGTCTAGCCATCTTTCTGACTTGGAAGCCCTGATGATGGAAATGGACCTGGACATTTTGGCCATTACAGAAACGTTAGTTTAATGAGTCTCATAAGTGGGATAAAGCCATAGCTGGCTATACCCTATTTAGTAGGGCTAGAGAGGGCAGAAGAAGAGGCATAGCCCTCTACTGTATGTCAAAAGCAATATCAAGGCTGCTGAAATGCAGGGGCTGTGAGGAAAGTGTTGGAAAGAGGAGATGGCACTATCATCCATATTTGTGCAGTTTATCAACCTCCAACTCAAATGGAAGAAAAGGATAGAGACTTGATCCATGATATTGCAAAAGGTAGCAATGAAAGGAGACGTGATGGGTGACTTTTTAATCTATCAAACATGGATTGGAGTATTCCTTCTGAAAATCTGGAAAGAAATAAAGATCATGGATGCTTTTCACTAAGCATTGCTCAGACAAATGGTGATGGAACAAACCAAGGAAAGTTTATCACTGGATCTATTACTCAGCAATGGAGATAGCATATCTGATATTTGGGTGGGTGCCTACATGAGCAGCAGTGATCATCGCACATTGTGGTTGAGTTAAAAGCCAAGGCAGAGTCCAATCACAGCATACTCAAAGTCCTAGACTTCAAAAACACTGATTTCAGTAAAATGGGAAAGTACTTGAAGGAGGGGTTAAGGGTAGTGGGCTAAACTAAAAGAGGCAGCAGATTTATATGTGAGGAAAGTAAATAAAAAGAAAAAAAGGAAACCTTTATTGTTCTCCAAAGAAGTGGCTGCACAAACAAAGGAAAAAAACCCTCAGCTTTCACAAAATTCGGAAGATCACAAAGAGGAATACAAGAATAGAGAATAAAGGAGAGAAACAGAAATAAGGATAGGAAAAGCAAAGGTGGAAGAAAAGATGGCTAAAGATGTGAAGCGTGGAGACTATAAACTTTTTTCAGGTATATTTGGGAGAGGAAGACCAGAGGTGGAATTGCAAGACTCAAAAGTACTGACAGATTCGTGGAAAGTGATATGGAAAAAGCGAAAATGCTAAACAAATACTGTACATTTGTTCTGTATTCAGGAAGGAAAATCTTGAAGGATGCTTGGGTGCATATGGAGAGGAATGGCTAGCAGAAAAAAGGAGGTGATAATGCCTCTGTATAAGTCTTTGGTGCGACCTCATTTGGAGTATAGTGTGCAATTCTGGAGACCGCACCTTCAAAAGGATGTGAACAGGATGGGGTCAGTACAGAGGGTGGCTACTAAAATGGTTAGTGGTCTTCATTATAAAGCATATGAGGAAAAACTTAAGGATCTTAATATGTACACCTTAGAGGAAAGGCGGGATAGAGGTGATATGATTGAGATGTTTAAATACCTCTGGCATAAATGTTCAGGGGGAGAGCTTCTTTCAATTGAAAGCAAGTTCTGCTACGAGTGGACATGGGATGAGGGTGAAGGGGAATAGATTCAGGAGTGATATGCGGAAATATTTCTTTACAGAAAGAGTGGTGGATCCGTGGAATAGTCTCCCAGTGGAGGTGGTGGAGATGAGGACAGTAACTGAATTCAAAAAAGCATGGGACAAACACAGAGGATCTCTAAAGGAAAAAAGGGGACTGTTGTAGTTGTTGATATGGAAGGACAGACTAGATAGGCCATGTGGTCTTTTTCTGTCGTCATATATCTATGTTTCTATGTATGATTGACAAATAAATATACAAATGGGAATGAAGTAGATATCGCACTATTCACAGGAGATGATGTTTATGAACAGCTTGCAAAACTGAAAGTGGACAAGACCATGGGAGTGGATGGGATACATACCAGGATACTGAAGGAGCTCCTCAGAGAGGTTCTGGCAGGGCCATTAAAGGATGTGTTTAATACAGCTGCCCTTTTCCAATCCTGCCACACCTCCCCCATCTCCAAGGATCTAATATCTCTTTACAAAAGTGTTAATAGGGAAGAGGTGACAAATTATAGGCTGGTAAGCCTTGCCTCTGTGGCAGGAAAAGTATTGGAGGCATTACTAAAAGAAAGAATAGTGGCCTTTCTAAAATCTAATGGGTTGCATGAACCGAGGCAACATGGTTTACCAAAGGATGATCAAGCCAAACAAATTTGACTGTGTGACCAGAGAACTAGATTGAGGGCAGGTGATTTATTTATTTATTTAGCTGTATTTATATCCCGCTTTTCACCGGGTCAAAGCGGCGTTACGTAGAGGGGTGGGGAAATTAAGTATAGGGCGGGGCCATCACCGAGGAGGCAACATTGATGATTTTGACAGGACAGACTTTGGACATGGGACAGACTTTGTACATAGACAGGATAGATAGCTTTGATTCAGAGGTTCATGGTGGGCGAGATCAGTGGTTAGTGCGCTTTTTGGTGGGAGTCGTGATGAAGTATTCCTGGAAAAGGATGGTTTTTAGTTGTTTTCTGAAGGATAGTAGGTCGGCATTGTTTCTGAGGCAGCTTGGTAGGGAATTCCATAAGGATGGAGCATAAAGTTCAAAGGCTCGGTTGCAGGTCCGTTGTGAGCATTTAGTTTTATGGGGGACTGTAAGGGAATTGCTGGAGGCTTGTCTGGTAGTTCTGCTGTGGGCTGGGCGAGACAGTAGGGTGCGAAGCTGGGTGTTCTGAGTTTGATGGATGGCTTTGTGGGTGAGTAGGATGGCTTTGTATTTAGTCCTCGCTTCCAGGGGAAGTATGTGAAGGACTTTGAGAATTGGGGTGATATGGTCGGTTTTCTTTGCTCTCTGGATGATCCTTGCTGTGGTGTTCAATGCTGTTCAGAGGGGGTTGGTCTGGGAGGCTGGAAGGCCATGGTAGATTATGTTGCAGTAGTCCAGATGTGGGAGTGTCGTGGCTTGCATCACTGTTCGGAAGTCTTGATGTTCTAGAAGGGGTCTGAGACGTTGCACTGTCCTTGCCTTATGGAATATAGTTCCGGAGGTTTTAGTGATTTGTTGTTTTAGGGTGAGGGCTTGGTCAATAATGATGCCCAGATATCTTATTTGTGGTTGTATTTGAATGCTTGTGGTTCCTATGTTGAGGTGCGTAGGTGGAGTGAAGTCAGGGTCTTTTGTCACTATGAGGGCTTCAGTTTTCTTTATGTTGATGGATAGGTTGTTTGCTTGCAACCAGTCGGACACCTCGGAGAAGCATGCTGATAGATGGGTGTTTGTTGGGTTTGAGGTTTTTGAGTATGTATGTGATCTACCTAGATTTCAGTAAAGCTTTTGATACTGTTCCTCAGAGGAGGCTTATCAATAAACTGAGCAGCCTGGGGATGGGTCCCAAGGTGATGTCTGTCAGTCGAACCAATTTCTGATCCAATTCAACAGAAGGTGGTGGTAAATGGAATTCACTCAAAAGAAAGGAAGGTGAGTAGTGGAATGGTCCAGTGATCAGTCCTGGGACCAGCACTATTCAATGTACTTGTGAGTGATATTGCTGAAGGATAGAGGGAAAAGTTTGCCTTTTGGCAAATGATGCAAAATTGAGTGGATAACATAAAGAAAGATCTATAAAAATTGGAAGAATGGCCTAATGCTGGGCAGTTAAGATTTAATGTGAAGAAGTGCTGAGTCATGCAGTTGGGATGCAGAAATACAAAGGAATTGTATGCTATAGGGGACAAGAGGGTGCGCGTGAACTAGGAGAGGGACCTTGGAGTGACAGTGTCTGAGGATCTCAAGGTAGTGAAACAATGTGACAAGGTGGTAGCCAAAGCCAGAAGGATGCTGAGTTGCATACAGAGAGGAATAACCAGCAGAAAGGAGGCGGTATTAATGCCTCTGTACATGTCATTAGTGAAGCCTTGCTTGGTGTATTGTGTTCAGTTTTGGAAACCATATCTCTCAAAGGATATAAAAAGACTTCAAACAATTTCGAGGAAAGCAACCAAAATGATTTGGAGCCTGTGCCAAATGATGTATGAAGAGACTTGACTTACATATGTATTACCCTAGAGGAGGAGAGAGGGATGGGGAGATAAGATACAGACGTGTAAATACTTAAGAGTTTATTCATTAATAACTTTTTTCAAAGAAGGGGAAGCTGCAAGGAGGTAAACTTAAAAGCAATGTTGTGAAATATTTTTTCACTGAAAGGGTGATGGATGCTTGCAGTACCCTTCTAATGGATGTGGTGGGGCAAAAACAGTGATGGAATTCAAAATGGCATGGGACAGACACAGTGCAACCTTTTATAACAAGAGGCTGAAATAAAAATAAACTTAAATATCTTTTATACTTCGATAGAGGGGGTGACCTGCATGGAGAGGTGTGTACAATCACTCTAGCCACCTTACTGGATAGACTAGATGAACCATACTCGTCTTTCTCTGCCATCATATACTACCGCTATAGACAATGGACTGCTCCTCAAACATACCTTGACCCAAAAAGTGGGGAAAGCATGCAGATCATTACTCATGGAATTTTTCCAACTCTTCTGTGTATATGTTAAGTGTGATAGCTGCCTCGGTTCAGTATTCACTAATGCGTTATCTCTGTCCTCCCCAAAAATGTAAGGCCCTGGGTGCAGATTCTTATTTATCTGGAAAACCAGACCTGTTCTTGATCCTAGAGATGTGGAATTGTGTACCATAGAATGATGCTGAATGACTTTCTAGAGATTAATCATAGAAATTCAGATTGGGGAGGGCAGTTGGTGGTGATGTGAGGGTTTGCTACAGTCATTGTCTTGGCTGCAGATGGAAATTTTGACTAAAGGAAATAGAACCTTCTTTAGCCAGTCTTTCTTGGCTTGCTGTTGTACTTGGCAGTAGGTTGATCTTCATGTGGCAGCAGTCTTCTCTGACCAGTGTTCTATAATCAGTGTTTCATGTTTCCCTTTTCTTAGGTACGGAAAGAGCAGAGCCTGCACCGCTTGGAGTACTTACATGGTGCGATGTACACTTGAACTAAAGAGATGTTCCTCCCAGCTTCCCTCACCCCTACCTTCTGCTAGCCCAAGGAAACGGCTGCACTTCCTATGCAGTGCTGACTGCCACTCTAACCTCTGCTGTAGCCAAAAGCCAGGACAGACACGGTTTTAGATCCAGTGCCATTAGCATCTCTCAAGTGGGCTTTATATTTCCTAGTACCTGAGCAGGCAGTAAAGGCATGTCCTCATGCAGATCATGAAATGCTTTGACTGTCTTTTGACCCTTATGCGAACCAGTGCTTTAATATTGCTTTAGATCACCTTCAGTCTGAGGTGGTTTAGCTGCCTGTTAAGTATTGCAAGCCACTTCTCAAAAAAATGTACTTTCCCAATTTCACTCCTACTTGGATTGCCTTGAAAATTCTGGTCCCACTTTTTTTGCAAATGAGCATTGGATAAGGGAAGTGTCTTCTGATACTAACTGATGCAGGATTGTTATTTAGCAGCAGGGGCCCTTTCCCACTCCCTCATCAGTCTATGTACATCACCTCTGCTACCTGCCCGAATCGCACTGGACAGAAGACAAGGTTGGGGGCCCAGGAATCAGCCCGGCTCTGATATTTTGACTTCATTTTGGAACAAAAGGCAAACAGTAGCTCCCTGGAAGAGAGAGAGACATCATCTTGAGCCTCATCAGAATATCCAACAGCTAGGAGATTCTTCTTGAGCTTCGGCTGAACTAAGTGACTAGAGATTTCTGAAAGGATATTCTTTGACCATCTCAACCACTTTGGAAACAGGGGCTGCTGCTATGTATCTTGTTATCAGGTAGCTGCACTGGAACCACTTTAATGTCTCCAAAGTATAAATACAGTATAATAATCAGTGACGGGGACAGAAATGGGAATTGCTGCCTCAATTAGGGAGGTGTAACCTCTAGAATTGTGAATGCTCATTTAGAATGCCCTGTGCTAGTGCTGTATGCTACCACAGGGAGGTACAAGGCTTCTGTGCTTGTCAGATTTTCTATACCTTTGTTGGCACTCAGAACCCTAGGGGGTATTAAAGGGAGGCATGGTGGAATGTGATACCTAGTTTACAAATGTATTAAAATTGTTGGTTAGACCTAGGGCTTCTGATTTTTGGTTATAAACAAAAAAACTGGCTACAAGACCTTCGATGCTCTAATTGGGGCTTTTGCTTATAACCGATTTGAAATTTAGTGGCACCAGGAAGATATCAGCCTGACCTGTATACCTGGCAGTTGGTGCTTCTCTGCCTGTAGTTGGATTGTTTTAAAATTCCCTGTAATTCTCGTCACCGGCTCCAGGCACATGGTAACAGTACATGGCAGAGCAGGTGTTGTAATTTTGTGATTGCCTCTGCTTATTCTGTAATCGGGGAAATGTGCCTAATTTAGCTACATATTCCAAGTGTCCTTGCTCTCCCACATTACTCTCAGGGAACTGTACAAACATCTGCTGCCAAAAGCTTGCCAGCGCTGTTGTGCTTCTCCTTCCATGCTGCTGAATACAACTGATGTAGTGGCTGGGACTTAGAAAAGGGGGCTGGCACTAGAAAACTGTCTTAGGTCCATGAATGGAGTCCCCCTGACCCCCCCCCCCTCCCTTTGCAATGCAAATACACAGATTTTTCTCACCCTGGGAAAACACCTAATTGCCTCAACAATAAACCCCAAAGTTTCCAAACAATAAACACCTGGTTTCAGAAGCCCAAGTTATATTATTGAAACCGTTTTATACAGGGAAAAGTAAAACTGAAATGTTTTTCATTACAAGCATGGCTGAGGCTTAATGCTTTTTTTTATTTAATCTTTTATTAAATATTCCAATATACATTCATGAAATTGAATGAAGAAAATAGGCAAATCAAAAGAACTAAGAAGCAAAAATCATATTAAGGAAAATACAACATAAACCAAAATCAGCCCACAATTAGTAAAGCAAGAGAAGCTTCAGGCAACATTAACATGAGAAAAGAAAATCACTACATAGCAGTGTGAGACTTATGCATCAGCCAAATGGGAGCCAATAGTAACCACAGGATCCTCCCAAGCCACTAGAAATTCCATTAGCTGTTGGGGTTCAAAAAACAAATATAACTTCTCTTTATAGGAAACATGACATCTCGCAGGAAATTTCAAAACAAAAGACCCGCCAATAGAGAGGACCCTGGGTTTCATCCACAGGAATTCCTTTCTCCTTAGCTGGGTATCCCTAGCAAGATCGGGGAAAATGCGTACATGAGAACCCAAAAACTGCTCACTGAAATTTCTAAAATATAAAACGGAGAATTAACGATTTATCAGATTCAAGAGCTAGAGTAACAAGGAGGGTGGTGCGAGCTGTAACTAGTTCCAGAGAACTTTCTAAAAAACCCGTAAGGTCTCTGAGTTCTACTGGAACTTGCCCAACAACTCCCTGTTTGCCCCGGCCCACATCAAGATACTGAACCCTGGTCAAGGGTGGTAGGTCCTCCTTAGAGATCTTCAAGACCACCTGGAAATACCTACGAACCATCTCCATGGGCGAATGTAGTGGAGACCTAGGAAAGTTAATCAGTCTCAAGTTATTCTTCCGGACTTGATTTTCCAGATACTCCAACCTCCTAGAAGTCACATTCCTCTCTTTAATGTGGACACCGTGCAATTCCTGGAGCTGCTCCAGATCTCCTTCCAGCTTCACCAACTTCCCCGCATGTTCCTGCTGAACTCTAGAACCTTCTTGAATATGTGTACACAAAGAAACGGTCTCAGTACTTACAAAAGTTGAATGCTTAATGCATTTTTTGTGACTGTAAAGCACACTAGGATCTGGTTTGTATGAAAGGCACCAGTAAGTGGCTACCTGGCACTTTTACTTATGGTGGCTAGACCTGCATAAGGATATTCCAACAAAAATCCTTCAAAGAAATGCATCAAAATATATTCTTCAGAAGAAAGGTGGTATAAAGGGCAATGTGATGGAAATAGTCAAATACTTCACAGCTTTCAGTAACTAACTTTTCTGTGCTAAAAAAAAAATAATTTGCAAGGGTCATGCATTTGGGATTAGAGGGAGGAAGGTTCAAAGGACATAAGAGAAAATCCTTCTTTATTTAATAGGGTGGTAGGTCCCTGTAGTGACTTAGCCCCAGAAGTGGCAGTAACCAGCACTCTGCTGGGGGCACTGGTAAGTGTAACAAATCCAGCTGTTTTTTTTTAAATATGTAATGAGACCTTTTTGGTTTTCCTCCCAATTAATTCTTTGCTTCTGTAATTATCAAGCTGATAGGCAGGTGCAAGCTTAACACCTTTTCCTAGGCTTGTCCAGTGCTCAAACGTTCTGTGGTCATGGTGCCATTTTCATGGCCACAAAAAAATCACATGATCCCTGGAGGCCTACCTTTCCATCTGTGCTGCTGCTCTCAGCCCTCCTCCTCCTCCTACTACTACTAAGCATTTATAAAGCACTACCAGGCGCATGCAGCACTGTACAAAGAAAACATGCAAGAGACAGTCCCTGCTCAAAAGAGCTTATAATCTAAAAAAGACAAAGCAAGAAAAGGAGAAGAATAAGAACAGCAAAATCAAGAGCCAAAGGCACAGGCAAAAAGATGAACTTTTAACTTAAGTTTGAAGAGGGACAAAGAAGATGCCTGGCGTAAAGACAAAGGAAGTTTATTCCAAGCGTAAGGTGCAGCAAGGTGAAATGAGCGGTATCCGGAGTTGGCAATAGAGGAGAAGGGCATAGCAAGAAGCAACTGGGTAGAAGAACAGAGTTCACGAGGGGGTAAGTAGGGAGAAATGAGAGAAGAAAGGTACTGAGGAGCCACAGAGTGAATGCACTTATAGGTCAGAAGGAGAAGCTTAAAGTGAATATGGAAACGGATAGGGAGCCAGTGAAGAGATCTGAGGAGAGGAGTGACGTGGGCAAAACGAGACTGACGGAAAATCAAATGGGCAGCAGAGTGCTGAATAGACTGAAGGGGGAAGAGATGAGACTGAGGGAGACCAGCAAGAAGCAGGTTGCAATAATCAAGACAGGAGGTGATTAGAGAATGGATGAGGGTTTTAGTAGTGAGCTCAGAGAGAAAGAGGTGGATTTTGTCAATGTTAAAGAGAAAGAAGCGACAAGTCTTAGCGATGAGTTGGATATGAGAGGAGAAAGAGAGCGAAGAGTCAAAAATAACATCCAGATTGCGAGTAGATGAAGCAGGTTGGAGAACAGAGCCATCAACAGAGACTGAAAAAGGAGAAAGGGAAATTTTAGGAGAAAAAACGAGAAGTTCAGTCTTGGCCATGTTCAATTTCAGGCGACGATGGAACATCCAAGCAGCATGGCAGAGAGACAGCAAGAGATCCAGGACTGCAAAGCAGGAGAAAGATCAGGAATAGAGAGATAAATCGGAGGGGGGAGTCAGCATAGAGATGGTACTGAAAACCATGAGAGGAAATAAGCGCACCAAGGGATTGGGTATAGAGAGAAAAAAGAAGGGGACACGACAGACAGCGGGATAACAGAGGAGGAGGAACCACCAGAACATACACTAAAGGAGGGATGGGAAAGATAGGAGAACCAGGAAAGAACAGAGTCCCATCACTGTCAATGGTGCCATCATCCAGTACCTTCTCTAGAGCTCATACAGGCTCAATGAGAGGTGCTGACTGATGTTTGTATTTTTTCAGCTCACATAGGTAATGAGCCCAACTGTGGCTTTTGCAATCCTATGTGGGGTTGTGACCCATGTTTTGAAAAGTGCTGATCTAACCTAACCTGTAGGTTTTCTGACCCATTCAGAATGGTTACTTGGCATAAAGCTTGGCCAGTATGTTTCCCAGTATCCTCCTAGTATCATAAGGCTGTCTTACACCGCTTTATGGGTTGGTTGGGCCTTTGGCCACAGTTTATGGAAGACTAGTCTCAAATGTGCTGGAACTATCCAGTCTTGGCTTGAGGGTACAGAGGGAGCACATAATAACATAGTAAATGACGGCAGATAAAGACCAGTATGGTCCATCTAGTCTGCCCAGTAAGATGGCAAGAGTAGGTGCACCTGCCGCTCCGTGCAGGCCACCCCTCCCCAGGTCTTTGTTTTAGGGGAGAACCCACCGCTCCAGGTAGGACACCCGTGTATGTTGAGAAATTAGTTAGTTAAGTTTATTTTGATTTTATCCTGTTTCTGTACTAGGCTCTACCCCTCCTAGTGGGGACAGTCTAACTGAATCTCCTCAGGTTGTCTAGATGGTGATATCTGAATCCTTGTTAATTTTATCTGTTTTCAGAATCAAATCTTATTTTTCTTGTTCTGTTTGTAAACTTTTCAGTTTGTTAGGTCTGGGTTTGTAATTAGACAGTGAGCCTGCCATTTTTTGTTATTAGGCTTTAGGCTTGATGAGGGTCCCTGGAGAATAACTTACAGGGCAGAGACTGCTAAACATAGAATTCTTAAACTTTATTTCAAGTGTAAGGATTCAGTATTTTGTGGCCAAACTCTGAAAGTACTCCTCGATGGTACTTGAGTGACTCAATTGAAAAGGAAAAAGTTCCTAGAATTGAAGCCCAGAGTTGTAGGACTTCTGGGGCAAGGGAAAACTTTGTGTTTCATAAGGCTTCTCATTTAGAGAGATTTTTACAGGATAGAGAGGGTACTGGTTGATTACGGGTGATGTGGAATTGATATTATCCTCCCAAATGGCTGTGTACAGCTGAATTTCTGGAAATTTTTGTTTTCTTTTTGATGAATCACTTTGCTGTTCTCTTGCTGTGGGCTTTACTAGTTTTGTTTTCTACTTGTAATACGTACACATTTGTATGCTTTTGATCTAGTTTTCCTCTACCTTTGGAATGTATAATTTAAATGTTTCAATAAAAAAAAAGTGCAGAAACACAGGGAATGGGTATGTCGTTGCCATTGTAGGGGGACTGATACAGGCAAGACACTAAATGTCCTGCCAAGCATAGACTAGCTATAGCACAGAGCTGTTACAGTGGTGAAGAATTAAGAGACAAGGTGCCTAAGCATTGGACCAGTTATGAAAATATCATCTAGATGGAAACTTTTTAATCTAATCACTCCCTGTTCTCCTGACCACTTCTGCCTACACATCATGCATTTTTATCTTACCTACAGGAGCTTTCCCTCTATACAGTTTGTGATTTCAAATTTACACACTTTTCTATAGAAATTTAACTTGTAAAACTCTGTACCTAGGGCAATTTATAATCAAAAAGTGCACAAGTATTTTACTGTTGAACATTAATTACAAGTTCCATGGGTACAAAAGCCTTGTTGACTTTACCCCTCTGCAGATGGTTTCCTTTTCAGAACTCAGTTGTGGCATACTTCCCCCTCACCTTGTCCATCTCAACTTCTTTTCCTGCTACTTTTTCATGACTTGTTTCTTTTATGTATCCGTCTACTGTCATGTTTTCTTCACCCTTCAACAGTTTCCATTTATTGCCAGCTCTTTACTTTTCCTTATCGTCCCTCCAGTCCATTCTATTCCCGACCTGTGGCTAGTCGCACCGCACCAGCAGCTTGGAGACTGAGCATGTCAATGCTGATGACATCACCTCTCATAGGCAGTTGCCATCTTACCAGTATTCTCAGTCTCCAAGCAGCTGGAGAGGTGTGACTTCCCAGGGTGGACTCACTGAGGGATAGCTCTGAGCAGTTGATTTTTATTTCTTTCTTGGTTATTCCTCCCCTTTTGGTTGGGGGTACTAACCCTTTAAGGCAGGGAAGCAGCTCTGCTTAGATTGTTTTGTTTTAAATTTAGGAACTGCACAAACAAAAAAATAACAGTATCCTGTTACAGCGGGGCAGGCAAAGTGGAGCAAGAGCTGCCCTCTAGAAGGGCTGGGGTAGTGATCATTGGTAAGCAGCAGCTCTTGAACCCGTACAGAGGGTGAGGATCCGTTCCCCATGCAAGGCCTGCCACTCAACCCGCAGGGGACTCCCAACAACACCGACAAGGAAGGGCATCCGAAGAGCCAGTAACTAAACTGTGAGTTACGTCAGCAGTCTGTTTTGTTTTGTTCTGCCTCTTTGTGGTCAGAGAATTGTGCACAGCGGCATTACTGAGCCAGGAAATCAAGAAGAGGTGCCACTGTAGCGGGAACCTTTCTCACCAGGGGACATTTTGGTGGCCCAGACACGGGTTTTATTCCACTGTGTTTTGTTTTGTTTTTGGATGGTTCCCTTAGTCTCTGAGCTGCTGCATAAGCAAGTAAAAAAAAAAAAAGGGTGCCAAGAGAAACTGAAATAGGCTGTCGAGGCACATTGGCCGCAGCATGCCCCTAATAGGGCCATGTGTTTGGCTTATGGCTCCCAGAGGGGCTCTATTTCAGCAGCCATTTTTTTGCCATGGCGGTCAGGTCAAGTCCCGGTTAGTGTAGGAGCATCTAGGGGCTCAGACAGATAAAACTGAGAAGGCAGGACCAATGGGGGGTCTGAGGGTCTGTCTCGGTAGTTGAGAGAGCACTCTTCACCCATGGCAAAGGGTGGGCAGGTAGATCTCTGATAGAGTGGATTCTACCTCCCCCCCCCTTTTGGAGGGGCATAATGCAGGGGTTAAGTCTTCCAGACCCTCCACCTCCAGGGGATGGACTGAGGAGTTAGTTCACAGCATGTTTTCCCCTGAGTTTGTATTACTCATGGATAAAGCCTTTTGCATGAAGCAGTGAGGAGAAGACAGCCCACAGGGGCTTTCTGAGAGGACTAGGAAGAGGGAGCTCTCTGAAGGCCATCAGGGGCGGAGGACTGATTGGGGAGCCTGGTCTTAACTGGAGATTTTTGGAGGCAGACTGTTGGGAAGACAAGGGGGCCCTTTGCTCTGGGACAGGGGTGAGGAATCCACAGAGCTCAAGGAAGGAGAAATCCTACAGGGAGACGCGTCTTCTGTCTAGAGAAGTTGTTGGTGGTGTTCACCCATTTACTTAGGGCCCTTAATATGTCAGAGATGCCATTGGGAGGACCTGTTGTTCCAGGTGGACTGGAAGTTGCTAATGGTCCACTCCATCGAGTAATCAAGCAGATGATTCCTGTACCCCTTAATGGACTCTGAGAAGGAGCTCCTCTGCTCACCCAAGGTGGATGCAGCAGTCTTGCTGGTCATAAAGAAGACAACCAAGATCCCGGTGGAGGGCAGTATGGCTCTCAAGGATGTGCAGGACCGGAGATTAGAGACATTGCTTAAGCAGGCTTTAGATATTAACACGCTGTCCTTAAAGGTGTCTGTCTATGGGGCCTTTGTGGCCTGCGTGTCCTTAGGATGGGCACAAGGAATCTTGGAGATGGCAGAAGAGGCTTAGATAATTCCTCCAGAGGTGGCCAAGTTGGAATCAAGAACAGCATATTTGGTGGATGTCTTTTATGATTTATTTATTTTATTTTTATTTATTTACATTTTCTTATATACCGTGCTATTCTGCATCAGTGCGGTTTACATTGAACAAACTGAAATTAAATGATCTGATTAGGGGCCTATCCAATAGCATGGCCTCTGTGGTGGTGGCAGCACAACATTACTTGTGGCTCCGCAGTTGGTTGGCAGATGTCTTCTCCAAGTTGTGTTTGAATAAGCTTCCTTTTCAAGGGTAAAGTTTTGGTTGGGGAGACTTTGGACAAGCTGGTGAAGGACCTGGATGAGACCAAAGAGTGTCTGGTTGCCAGAGGATAAGCAAAAGCCAGTTCAATCCGTGGGCCCTATGTGAACCCCATCATGGGATTTTCACAAGTTCTGCTCAATTTGCACCATATCAGAGAACATTTTTGGGGGTTTTAAGGGTCAGGCAAAGGTTTCTATGCCTTTTCCTCAACCGCTACTAAGAAATAGCAATGAGATAAGGGGAGATTCTGCTGGGGTTGGTGTCCATAGGGATCCGGATGGCTGTGGGAATTTACTCCACCTGGACCCACATTACCATCGATCAGTGGGTCTTGGAGATCATTCGAGAGGTACACCTTCAAGTTTGCACGACCCCTCTGAGAATCCTTTGTCCATTCTCCCTACAAGACCCCTCACAATATTCAAGCTGTTCAGGACACTCTTTGCCATCTGCAGGCCTTACAAGCCGTGGTGGCCATTCCACTTGCCCAGTGTGGGTTGGGTTGATACCCAATCTACATTGTGGTTCCAAAAAAGGAGGGCTCCTTCCTACCCATCTTGGATCTCAAGGGCATAAATCATTGTCTCAAGGTGCTGCGTTTTCACATGGAAACTCTCCGGTCGGTCATTGTGGCAGTCAGAGGGAGAGTTTCTCACATCACTCGATCTTAGCAAGGCCTATCTGCATATTCCCATTTAGCCCAAGCATCAGAAGTTCCTAAGGCTCATGGTCCCTATGGAGCACATTCAGTTTCAGGCCTTGCCCTTCGGCCTGGCCACAGTTTCCTGAACCTTCACAAAGGTCATGGTCACGTTGCATCAAGATGATGTTCTGGTACATCTCTACCTGGACGATTGGATGATCAGAGCAAAATCCAAGAAAGAGAGTGAAAGGACCAGGGAGAAGATCATTATGATGCCTGGGTCATTAACTTTGCCAAGAGCCGGTTGTAGCTGTCACAGGATTTTGTGTACTTGAGGGGCCTGGTTCCAGACAGCTGAAAACCAGATATTCCTGCCAGAGGATAAAATTTGCACCCTTTGTCAGCAGGTATGCCAGTATCTCAACATGCAGACTCAGATGACATGGCATTACCTGCAAGTGCTGGGTTTGATGGCGGCATCCATTAAACTTGTGCCTTGAGCCTGAGCGCACATGAGGCTGTTGCAGAGGACTGCACTCTGCCAATGGTCAGGTCAGCGCAGCGCCATCTACTATCGTGGCCACTCCCATGCCAGAGATCCACCAGGATAGCATTATGGTGGTGGCTCCAGCAGGACAAGCTCAGTGGGGATGCCCTGGAGACCCCTCGATGGGTAGCGTTAACGACAGATGTCAGTCTCTCAGGCTGGGGAGCTCATTATGAGGCGCAGATAGCACAGGGGCATTTGGTCAGTGGATGAGAGCAGCTGGCCCATCAACTGGCTGGAGATGTGAGCTGTGTTCTGGCTTTGCAGGAGTTTCACAGTTTCCTGCAAGGAAAGTCAGTCTGAGTGTTTTCGGACAATGCCATTTTTATGGCTTACATAAATGGGCAGGGCGGCACAAGCAGTGCTCAGCTAGAAAGCAAAGTTGCTCTGCTGCTGGAGCTAGTGGCGGTGCATGTGGTCGGGCAGAAGAATGTGGCAATAGATTACCTCAGCTGCTTTCATATCAACCCTGGCAAGTGGACCCTTACTGTGGACAGTAAGTGTTTTGCTTGGCTGGTACAGCATTGGGGCAAGTCAGTTGTGGATCTGATGGCCACCTTTGTGGAGTCTAAGGCAGCACAGTTCTTCATTAGGAGGAGGGAGCGCATGTCAGAAGGCCTCTATGCCTTGCTACAGCATTGGCCGCAGGAGGGGTTACTATATGTGTTCCCCTATGGGCAATGGTGCAACAGATAGAGGTGCATTGGGGTCTGGTGATAATTGTGGCTCCTGACTGGCCATGGTATGCGGACCTCATTTGGCTAGCAGTGGATCGGCCTTGGTGCCTTCCTGCCTGGGCCAATTTCCTGTCTCAAGGCCCAGTCCAGATGCCTGAAGTAGAGTGGTTCTCGGTTACAGCCTGGCTGTTGAGCAGGCTTAATTGAGAAGGCAGGGCTATTCAGCCCTGGTAATTGGTACCTTTATTGAAGGCCATAAGCATTCCACCAGTCTTTTGTATGTTCACGTGTGGTGCGTATTCAAGAGCTGGTGTAAAGAACATGATTGCCAGGCCGTGGCGGAGTTGGTTCCGGAGGTGTTAGCTTTCCTGTTGTCTGGGTTTGAAAAGGGTCTTGCCTGTAGCTCCCTGTGAGTACAGGTGGCAGCCCTAATATGTTATCATGGAAAGATCCAGGGAATCTCCTTGGCTGCTCACCTGGATGTAATGCATTTCCTTTGTGTGGTGAAGCAACTCTGACCCCTGATTAGGCTGGTGGTGCCCCCTTGTGATCGCAATCTGGTTTTGTCGGCGTTGGTAGAGGCACCCTTTGAATTAATCAGCAGTTGCTCCTTGAAGGATCTAAATTGAAGACATCTTTTTGGTGGCTATCTTTTTGGCTCGCAGAATTTTGGAGCGGTAGGCATTATAGTGCTGCAAGCCTTTCCTCACAGTATCCAAGGAGAAGGTGATCTTAAGGCTGGTGCCCTTCTTTTTACCTAAGGTTGTCTCAGCCTTCCACCTCAAACAACCGGTGTCACTACCAGTGTTTTCTGGGTGGGGAGAGGGGTCGGAGATCCCCAACTCTGCCTTCTGGATGTCCGGCAATTGCTCAGGCGCTATTTCAAAAGCATAGCTCTGTTTCGAAAGTCAGACTGTTTGTACTTTTTGGTGGAACCATGCAAAGGGGAAGCAGCCTCCAAGGTGTCCATTTCCAGGTGGGTGAAGGAAGCTCTCGCCTCCAGCCTATCTTTTGTGAGCCTTGCCCAAGGGGCGTTGCGGACTCATTCAACCAGGGCGCAAGCCACCTCATAGGTGTAGGCTAGCCTGGTCCCACTGGGGGACATCTGCAGGGCAGCTACTTGGTTGTCCTTATGTACCTTTTGTGTGACTTTATCATCCGGACATGCAGGCAGCGGGAGATGCGAGATTCAGTGTGGCATTGGTCTGTCCCAGGGTTAGTACTGCTATGGTACATCCCACAGGTTTCAACTGGACTGGGGGGATGATAAGGAAGGTTAAATTAGGACTCACCTGTTAATTGGCTTTCCTTGAGTTCTCTCCAGTCCCTCCCAGAATTTCATACCATTTGTTAATGTGGTGAATCCTGGGTGGTAAGAGTCATCTCTTGTTAGTCTGGATTGAGTGGACAGGCCTTGTGCAGAACGGTCCTTTTTACATGGCTACCGGGCTATGGGCTCAATCCTCTCTGTTCACGTTGTCAGTGCAGATAGAGATAGGAACCACTTCCCTTTTTTGTTTCTGTTTTTAAGATGTTTCTCAGTAGGATAGGGTATGTGTGGCGCTTGATTTGACCTTTTTAGACAGTTCTCTTGTTCTCTGGGCAGGGGGGTTTAATCTGCCTTGGTTGTGGTTTGTATTAGTAATATGGCGTAGTTTTTTTTTTCTTGGTTATTGCTTATGTGAATCTGCTCTGTCAATGGTATACTGGGGTTGGTAAGGTGGCAACTGCCTATGAGAGGTGATGTCATCAGCATTGACATGCTCAGTCTCCAAGCAGCTGGTGAGGTGTAATTACCCACAGGTCAGGTCAAGACAGGACTGGCAGGAACTCAAAGAAAGCAGGTAGCTCCTAATCTCACTTTCTTTATCGTCCTTTTCTCCTCTTCCATCTTTTCATTTCCCATCCTATCTCCCTTTCATACTCTTTACTCAGTCTCCCTTGTGCCAGCTCTCAGCTTTCTGTCTCTCGTCCTACTTTCTCCCCTAGCTACTCTCCCTTTACTATTCCCTTTTGCCCCTCTCCTCCCATTTATCATCTTATACCCCTTCCCAACCCCCTCCATTTCTCCCTTCTGTAGCTATTGCTATTTCCTCCCCCTGCCCCATCTTTTAGTATTTTATTATCTTCCCTCCCTCTGTTCTCTAAAAGCTGTCCCTTCTCTGCTGTCCACTCGTGTGTCTCACCCTAACCGTAGCTGAACACTTTTTTTTTTTTTTGGTTGAAGGGGCCAACTCGAGCAATCTTTGGCCCTGCCCCCTCAAACTTTAATTATGGATGCTGTGTTAGGCAAAATATTAGACTTGGTTCTCCAGGAAGACCTCCACCCTTCCCAAGAAAAAAAAACACAGGGGGAAAAGGCCTCCCTTTCACAGGCAAGGCCAGCCTTATCAGGGCTAACCCCCAATACCAGGCTTCCCAGATTCCACAGCAGGGCAAAGCCGACGCAAGCCTAAGGATTGCAAGCCTCAAATGCTGGCTCCAACCCAGGCTGGGTTGGGGTTTTGACTCCCTGAGCATAGCCTCTCCACCCTTGGGGAAGCAGCTGCCAACAGGAGGGTGTCCATTTCATTTTGACAGTCTGTGGCCTGCCATCACCACAGACAGCCAGGTGTTCAAAGTGGTCAGAGAGGGTTATCTCCTTCACCTGGACCAGACACCTCCCCCCCACCACCACCACCACCACCGACGCTCTGCACCAGGCTTTCCTACTGCAGGAACTCGCAGGCCTTCTCAGGGACAGGGCTGTGGAGTCAGTACCCCACCACCTAAGGGGAAAGGGATTCTACTCCAGGTACTTTTGGTCCCAAAGAGAACAGGAGGCCTAAGGCCCATTCTAGATTTGTGAAACCTGAACAAGTTCCTGGTACAGGAGAAGTTCAAAATGCTCTCCCTTGGAACATTGCTGCCCTACCTCCAGCAGGGAGATTGGCTATGCTCCTTAAAACTAAAGGATGCTTATAACCGTATCCTTAAGTATCCCATCCCCATGCAGTACCTAAGGTTCATGGTCAGGGTCAATCACTAGCAGTACAGTGTACTACCCTTTGGCCTAGCCTCTGCACCAAGAGTCTTCACCAAATGCCTGGCTCTGGTGGCCACCTACCTCAGTCTCCAAGGGGCCTTAGTCTTCCTATACCTGGATGTCTGGCCCGTGAAAGGCAATTTGGCCACAGAGGTGCAGCAGGCCACAGCCTGCATCATCAAGGTCCTGCAGCATCTTGGGTTTGTGATAAACCACCCCAAATCTCACCTCACTCCAACACAGACTCTGGAGTTTATAGGAGCTCATCTAGACACTCTCCAGGCCAGGGCCTTCCTCCCCCTGGACAGGGCAGATTGCCTCAGCTCTGCACCTCAGTGGCCAGGGCCCTATCAAGTAGTGTCAGCATGGTCCATGCTCCGCCTACTAGGTCACATGGCATCCATAGTCTATGTCAGGGGTCTCAAACTCAAATTGCTTTGAGGGCCAAATGAGGACTTGTAAAGTAACCTGGGGGCCGCATAAGACGCGGGGCCTCATTTGCATAAGGGGCCTCATTTGCATAAATATTTGCATAATGTTACCATACACTAACTTTTAGTAAACATGCCTCTTTAATGAGTATGGATAAAGAAAGACTAAAAGATTTAGAAACAGGAAGACAATAATTAAACTGGGAACCCCAAAAGCCAAACTTGGAATGTACAACAACACTGTAGAAATAAAACTATAAATTAATTTCCTCTTGTACTAAACAAAGCGCAAACATTAATGATGCACATTTCCCAGAGCTGACATATTCCAGTTAATAAATTCAAAATAAAGAGAGATTTTTCTACCTTTTGTGCATTTTTTTTCAGTTGCAATTGTTCCAGCCACTTTCTTCTGGTTTCTTCATGTCTTCTGCTAACTCTCCATCGTCTGCTGTCCATTTGCCCTTTCTTCTCTCCTAGTTTTTTTTCCATTCTCTCTCTACATCTGCTTTAACATACTAATCTTTCTCCTTTTTCTCTTTCCTCATTCCTATTTCATCCACTCCAATTTTACCCCTCCATCCTCAATCCCCACTTACTCTCCCAATACCTGGCCAATTGTAGATTTGTCTTCTCTCCTAGACAAAATATTTTCCCCTCTCCATTTCACTTTCCCAGCTCCATCCCATTCTAATCCTCCCCCAACATCAGCTCCCTTCTAGTTCCAGCCCCACCCAGCATCCGCTCCCTTCTAGTCCCTGCATCAGTCCATTTCCAGTCCTATCATAGCCTCACCATCAGCCCATTTCCAATCCTAGCTCCCTCCCCTCACAGCCCATTTCCATTCCAAGCCCCCCTCCCCATCAGCCATTTGCAGTTCAAGCCCCCTTCAACACAGCCCATTTCCAGTCATAGCAACCCCCCCCCCCCAGCCCATTACCAGTCCTAGACCCCCCATAGCCCATTACCAGTCCTAACCTCCCCATAGCGCACTTCCAGTTTTACCCCCTATCACCCCATTTTCAGTCTTACCTCCCCCTCATAGGCCATTACCAGTCCTAACCCCCCAATCAGCCCACCTCCAGTCCTAACCCCCCAATCTGCCATACTCAAGTCCTAACCCCCATCTGCCCATTTCCAGTCCTAGCCCCCACCATAGCCCATTACCAGTCATAACCCCCCCTGCCAATAGCCCACTTCCAGCCCTAACCCCCATTACCCCATTTCAGTCAGCCCCTCCATAGCTCATTACCAGTCCTAACTCCCCCCATCAGCCCACCTCCAGTCCTTCCTAACCCCCACCTGCCCATTTGCAGTCCTAGCCCCCACCATAGCCCATTACCAGTCATAACCCCCCTGCCAATAGCCCACTTCCAGCCCTAACCCCCATTACCCCATTTCAGTCAGCCCCTCCATAGCTCATTACCAGTCCTAACTCCCATCAGCCCACCTCCAGTCCTTCCTAACCCCCACCTGCCCATTTCCAGTCCTAGTCACCACAATTGCCATTTACCATTAATAACCCCCCTGCCAATAGCCCGCGTCCAGCCCTAACCCCCATTACCCCATTTCAGTCAGCCGCTCCACAGCAGATTACGACTCCTAACTCCCCCCATCAGCCCACCTCCAGTCCTTCCTAACCCCCACCTGCCCATTTCCAGTCCTAGCCCCCACCATAGCCCATTACCAGTCATAACCCCCCCTGCCAATAGCCCACTTCCAGCCCTAACCCCCATTACCCCATTTCAGTCAGCCCCTCCATAGCTCATTACCAGTCCTAACTCCCCCCATCAGCCCACCTCCAGTCCTTCCTAACCCCCACCTGCCCATTTCCAGTCCTAGCCCCCACCATAGCCCATTACCAGTCATAACCCCCCCCGCCAATAGCCCATTTCCAGTCATAACCCCCCTGCCAATATCCCATTTCCAGTCCTCCAACCCCCCCCTGCCAATTGCCCATTTCCAGTCCTACACCCCCTCTGCCAATAGCCCATTTCCATTCATAACCCCCCCCCCTGCCAATAGCCCATTTCCAGTCCTACACCCCCTGCCAATAGCCCATTTCCAGTCCCCCCCCCCCCCCCCCCGGTAAATAAAAAAAACACCTGGCTTCTGCTGCTGCAGCAGAAAATCAGCTGTCCCGCGGCCCCTTCCTCTCTGCCCGGAGATCCCTCATTGTGCTTCATCAGCGGTGTGCTTTTTAAGCCGCGAAGAGAGTATTTCCCTCTCGCGCGGCTTAATCCTATTCACTTTTCAAGCCTCGCGAGAGGGGAATACTCTCTTCGCGGCTTGAAAAGCACACGCTGATGGAGCACAATGAGGGATCTCCGGGCAGAGAGGAAGGGACTGCAGCACAGCTGATTTTGCTGCTTGAGCAGCAGAAGCCAGGTTTAAAAAAAAAAAAAAATTGACAGTCGATTCTGCCGCTGCCACGGCAGAAGCAGAAGCAAGGCTTTTTTCTTTCCCTCCGTCGCGGGCCGCACAATGTTCTCTCGCGGGCCGCATGTTTGAGACCCCCGGTCTATGTAGTCCCCAACACCCGCCTCCACCAGTGGGCAGCTCAGTGATGTCTCCGCTCACAGTGGATACAAGCCATGGGTAGGCTCCAGGACAGGATCACAGTGTCCCGTCAACTAGCAGAGTTGCTAAGTTAGTGGCAGAGCACACAGCACCTGCAGAGGGGCATGCCTATCCAGCCCCCAAACTCTCAGAGGTTCCTCACTACAGATACATTCCTACTTGGCTGGGGTGCCCACTGCGAGGAACTGCACCTGCAGGGCAACTGGTCCCTTGCAGACAGCCAGCAGCAGATCAACCTGCTGGAGCTCGGGGATGCTTCTCAGAGTAGTATACCTTGTGGACAGGCTGAGCAGGGTCCTCTAGCCACATGAATGGCATCTAGATCTCATTGTGGTGCATTGGCTATTCAGACTCTGGGGAATGCCAAGTCTGGACCTCTTTGCCAGGCCAGCCAATGCTCAACTGCCCTGCTTCTGTCCCCAACTGCATCCGTCCCAGATAGCGACAGATGACTTCCTCATCTTGTGGTCGGAGGGCCTGCGGTATGCCTTCCCTCCCAACCACTAAACGACTAGAACCTCTACAAGGTCCTACGAGACAAGGCCTCCATGATTCTGTTGGCCAGGCAGCCTTGGTTTCCCCTGCTGCTCAGCCTCTCAACAGAGCTTGCGGGCCCTCTGGGAAATGCCCCAGGAGGCGGGCTTGTTCCTTCACCCCAATCTGAGGTTCCTGTCACTAATAGCATGACTGATGAACAGGTCACCTTAGCTCCCTTCAACTTCCCCAGGGAGATGGAGGAAGTCCTCTTAGCCTCTTGTAAGAACTCCACAAGATGAGCCTACACCTTCAAGTGGTGCAGATTCTCTCAATATGGTGTGTGGAGCAACAGCTAGACCTGTTCTCTTGCCAGGTGCACACAGTGCTTTAGTACTTGCTCCATCTTTTACAGACTGGATTAAAGTCCAACTCTCAGGGTACACCTGTGTGTGCTCTCGGCCCCCTCTATAGAGGGGGAACCTCTTTCTACACAGCCCCTCGTTACCCTATTTATGCAGGGTCTTCTGCTCTTTAAGCCTTCCATCTGCCTGCGCCTAGCAGAATGGGACCTCAGTGTGGCTCTGACGCAGCTCAGCAAGCCACCTTTTGAACCTCTGGCTACTTGCTGTTTGTTATCTATCCTGGAAGGTCATCTTCCTGGTGGCCCTCATCCTCTGCCTGCAGAGTCGGCGAGCTTCAGGCTTTGGTGGCCGAGCCACCTTTAATACCAGGTTCTACAAGAACAGGGTTGTGCGCCATACCCATCTTAAATTGCTTCCAAAGGTGGTATCTGCCTTCCACCTCAACCAGGAGTTGGTACTCCCCCCCCCCCTTCATTTCTCAGTCCTATGCTGACAAGGAAGCAAGAGCCCTGTCCTACCTGCAACATATCCAGGCCCACTGTAAAGCCTGTTAGCTTTTTGTTTCCTCTGACCTCAGTCAACTAGGAGAAGCCGTTACCAAGTGGACTGCATTGCCTTTGCCCCCAATCAGATTGGGATCATGTTGGAGAATCGGGTCATAGTGCACAAGGGCAGGGCTATGATTACCTCTGTTGCAAGCCTGTCCCTATGGCAGACATCTGCTGGGCAGCCACCTGGTCCTCATTTCACACCTTTGCAGTTCACTACTGCCTGGAGAGGGAGTCCTAATGGGACAGTGCCTTCGGCCAGGCCATACGCTGTAATCTGTTCAGGGTTTAGGCAACTCCTGCCCTCCGACCCTTCTTGTTCAGGCTACTGGAATGATGGTTCTCCCTGGACACTGGGGTCCTCAGAATCTCTCCTCAGATTTGCTTGCGGCTGCTTAGTGCCGAGTCATGTTTTTTTCTACAGGTTCTTGGTAGCCTGTAGTTGTTGTTGTTAAGTGCCGTCGAGTCGGAGTCGACTCATGGCGACCCTCTGGATAGCTATCCTAAATTGTGTTCGGTCTTCAGTCAGGCGGCTCATTGTTGACAGACTGGTACCCGTAGCTGCTGTTATTGTAGCAATCCATCTCATTGCTGGCCTTCCTCTTTTGCGTTGACCTTCTATCTTGCCAAGCATGATGTCTTTCTCTAATGATCTCTCTCTTCGCATGATGTGTCCGAAGTATGAAAGTCGAAGTCTTGTCATCTGAGCTTCTAAAGAAAGCTTAGGTTTGATCTCTTCTAGTACCGACTGGTTTGTTCTTCGGGCAGTCCATGGTATACACAGTATTCGCCGCCAGCACCATAATTCAAAGGCATCAATTTTCTTCCTGTCTGTCTTTTTCACTGTCCAGCTTTCACATCCATATGATGTTATTGAAAATACCATGGCTTGAACAAGTCGAATCTTTGTATGGAGAGAGACATCTCTGCTCTTGAGAATCTTATCTAGGTCTTTCATAGCCATTCTGCCAAGAGCAATGCGTCGTCTGATTTCTTGACTGCTTGTTGCTTCTTTATTGATAGTTGATCCAAGTAGGTTAAAGTTGTTCACGATTTCAATTTCTTCTCCTTCAACGATGAACCTGTTGATTATGCCACTTGTCATGATCTTTGTCTTCTTTACATTAAGGTGCAGGCCCATTTTGAGACTATGTTCTTTGATTGTGAGAAGCAAATGTTTCAGATCATCTTCACTTTCAGCCAGTAATGTGGTATCATCAGCATAGCGAAGGTTGTTGATGAGTCTTCCACCAATCTTCACACCTCTGTTGTCTTCATACAGTCCTGCTTCTCTGATGATTTGTTCTGCATATAAATTAAACAGGTAGGGGGAAAGTATGCAGCCTTGTCTTACACCTTTGCTTATTTTAAACCATTCTGTTTCTCCTTGTTCCGTTCGAACTGTTGCTTCTTGATCAATGTACAGATTGCGCAAAAGAACGATCAGGGTGTTCTGGTATACCCATGCTTCTTAATGTGGCCCAGAGTTTCTCATGGTTTACACAGTCAAAAGCCTTGCTATAGTCGATAAAGCACAAATAGATATCCTTTTGGTATTCTTTAGTCTTTTCAAGGATCCATCTCACATCCGCAATGATGTCTCTCATTCCTCGCCCTTTCCTGAACCCTGCTTGCACTTCAGGTAGTTCTTGTTCTAGGTATGGCTGTAGTCTCTTTTGAATAATCTTCAGTAGAATCTTGCTGGCATGTGGGATCAGAGCGATTGTGCGATAATTTCCACAGTCAGTTGGATCACCTTTCTTTAGTATTGGTATAAACACAGATCTTTTCCAGTCAGTTGGCCATGATGTTGTCTCCCATATTTCTTGGCAGAGCCTTGTAAGTACGGTAACAGCTGCATCAGATTGCTGCAATACTTCTATGGGAATGCTATCAATGCCTGGTGCTTTGTTCTTTGATAAGGCTTTCAATGCTGCTTCAAGCCTGTAGTTAGGGAGTCCTATATGTGAGACTGACTTCCTGCTTGTTCCTGGAGAAAGCATAGTTACTCACCTGTAACATATGTTCTTCAGGGACAGCAGGAATCAGTCCTCTCAACCCTCCCTTCTCCCCTTGGAGTGCTGTACAATTTTTGGCCATCTTCTTTTGTCTGCTCTATGTCATCTGACTGAGTAGGATGGCACCCTTGGGTAGGAAAGGGACCACACATGTGTGGTTGCATCTCCCAAAGGCTTTCTTTGAAAGCTGGGGAAATGGTTTCGTGGGGCTCCGTCAGTGCAGACATCACTCATATGTGAGGACTGATTCCTGCTGTTCCTGGAGAACACTGTTAAAGGTGTGTAACTGCTTTCAGCATCCTGAGTGCACATATATAATGAAGACTTGGTATGGCAGCCTGGATGGACAGGACCATTGGGATGGAGTCGAACCTAAGTCCCAAAGATATGCTGGAGTACAGCTTGGCTGAAGTTGCTGTCATATCAGAATCCCCAACCAGACAGTAATGAGCTGTGAAAGTGTGGACAGATGACCATGCTGCAGCCCTGCAGATATCCTCCAAGCACTGTTCCCTCTAAGCTGTGCGCGTGTGCGCGCGCACACACCTCGCCGAGTGAGCGCACATACTTTACAACAGAGCGCACAAAAATTACGGTTCTGATTCTGATAGAAAACAACATAGACGTTCTTAAAATTGAAAAGTTGTTGTGTATTTATGGTTTTCACAAGTTCTACAATATTTTCTAGTGCAATCAATGTGGTATACATACTGTATTCTGACGTGTAGGCAAATTTTAAAGTATATAACTCCGAGTGTCATTATGTGGCACACAAAAATTTAACCTTCCTTCAAAAGCTGCACAGCTGATATTTTATGTGCACACGGCCTACAGAAAATTAGAGGGAACATTGCCTCCAAGGAGACAGAGTGTAAGTTACCCAGCACCAAAGCCATGGTTCTGACATTATGAGCTATGACAGGACCATTGAGGCTCAAGTCTGCCTGGGCATAGATGCAGTCTGCCAGCCAAATACATAGCATGAAGTTGGTAACAGCAGCTCCCACCTTATTGGAGTCGAGATGAACAGCTGGGTGGCATGCTGGTGTGCCTTTGTTTGCTAGAGATAGAAGGCTAGTCTATTATGTGCAGCACAGCCTCCCCATGCTTTGCATGAGGCCGGGGGAAGAAAGGGGGCAGAACGACTGATTGATTGAGGTGGAAAGCAGAGGCCACTTTGGGCAAGAAACAGATGCATTTGCAAAACCACCCTATTATGGTGGATCCTGGTATATGGCAGATGAGCCACCATGGCCTGGAACTCACCAACACAAAAAGCTAAAGTGACCACCACCAGAAACAATACCTTTCAGGTCAGGAACATCAGAGGGCAAGAAGCAAGTGCCTCTAAGGGAGCTGACAAGGTGTGCCAACACAACATTAAGGCCCCAAGCAACCCATGAGATGCTTGATTGGTGGCTTAGAGAGCAGTAGTTCCTGCATGAAGCAAAGCACCAGGAGATGAGTGGAGATGGGCTTCCCCTCCAAGACATGGTAGGCTCTGACCGAATTAGATATAAGACCGGAGTTCAAGAGGTGTATAAGATACTTCAGTAACCTGTCCATCACACAGGAGAAGGGATCCAGTGTCTTGTCAGCACACCAGGTAGTGAACCTCTGACACTTAAACGTGTAGGATCTGCATGTAGAGTCCCTGCATGAGGCCAGGAGGGTGTCTGTCACATTCCTGGGTAGATTAAGGTCTGAGCGAGAACTATTTGCTCAGCAACCAGGTTGTGAGGGACTGGACAATGCAGTGCAGCAAGGTCCCACCCTTCTGAATGAGGTCTGGGGTGGAGCCCAGATGGAGAGGCTCCTGCTGAGAGAGTTAAAGCAGGAGGGGGGGAAACCACGGATTCCTGGGCCAATACAGGGCATTGAGAATCATGGTACTCTTATCAGCCTGAAGCTTCAGCAAGATGTTTGTTACAAGCGGAATCAGGGTATCTGTAAAGCAGACCCACCTCCCAGTGGAGGAGGAAGGCAGCCAGAGCCAACCGGCCACTGGCAGCTCTCCTGGAGCAGAACTACCCCACCTGGTATTGTGTGGAGAGGCAAAGAGAACTAATGCTGGAATACCCTACTCCCAGAAGATCTGCTCTACTACTTCCCTGTTGAGTGTCTACTCATGTTGTTGGAAGACCTGGCTCAGATAATCCGCCAGGACATTGAGTTCCCCAGGCAGAAAAGTTGCCCACAGCTCCATCCTGTAGACAACAGTGAACTTTCACAAGCGAAGCACTTCCCACCACAGAAATAAGATCCCATGCTTCCCTGCTTGTTGATGTAGAACATCTCCATTTGATTATCTATCTGAAGCTGGACAACCTGGTTAGCCAGGCACTTCTGGAAGGCCCAGAGGGCATGCGCAGTGGCATGACACTTGAGGAAGTTGATCTAATGGAGGCTATCCTGCTTGGACCACAGACCCGGCATGCACAAGCCATCCAGATGACCCCCCCCCGGACACATCCATAGTCATTGTTTGTTGGGGTATTGCTACCTGAATAGACTGTACTAGGGGCAGTGCCCACCACCCAGTCCCAGAGGCAGCAGTTGCTTGTTTCCAGTGTGTGCTCAATGTCCACTGAGGTTGCCTCATATAGAGGCTATGCAATTGAGCACTGTTGGCATCCTCTGTGCAGTCATGTGGCACTGCCCTTGGATGTTACCTACCACATCTGTCAGCTGCTGCATTTGGCCCACTGGGAGAGAGACCCATGCTCAAGTGGTTTCAAGGAGGCTCCTGATGAACTCCAGCTGTGGAGCAGGCTAGAGGTGAGACTTGGGGTAGACGACCATGAACCCCAGCTGCTTGAGCACCTGAATGGTGAGGTGAGCCAATTGCTGAATGCCAGCCAGGGTGGAGCTCTTTTTAAGCCAGTCATCTAAGTAAGGGAAGATGAAGACTTTCAGGGTTTGGAAATATACGGCCACCACCACCTCAAAGCATTTTGTGAAGACCCTGGGAACTGATGCGTGTCTGAACGGAAATACTCTGTACTGGTAGTGCTGACCACCCCAGAACAAACTGGGGTATTAACTGTGAACAGGGTGGATGGGGATGTCCATATACCCATCCTTCAAATCCAAGGAGCATAGCCAGTTGTACTTGAGAGGATAAGGGAGCGGTGTCCCCAGCGAAACCCTCTTGAATTTTTCCCCACACTAAGAAGTGATTGAAGTTCCAGGAGGTCCAGAATGGGTTGGAACCCCCCTGTCTTTTTGAGGACCAGGAAGTACCCGGAGTAAAATCCCTGTCCGACTTGAGCCAGAGGCACCAGCTTGAGGGTGAGTTTGGTCAAAAGGGCAGAGACTTTCTCCTGTAGTAAGCTGCAATGCAGCAGGTCTAAGGGCTACTCCCTAAGGAAGAAAAGAGGCAGCAGCTGGATAAAATGCACCATGTAGCTGCTGTTGACTATCTGCAGGACCCAAGCATCTGAGGTAATGAGAGGCCACTGGTGGGCAAAGTGGACAAGTCCCCCCCTCCCTCCTCCCACTTGAAGGGGTAGTCCTTTAGGTACCAGCAGATTGACTATGCTCCTGAAGAACCCATCAAAACCCTGCCCCTGGCTTTGGATGAGGAGCCTTCTGGAGCTTTTCTTGTTGCTGCTGATGAGGGGCCTGCACCTTAGGCTGTGCACTCGGAGTAGCAACACTTGCACTGGTAAAAGAGATTCTTGGACAAGGGGTCAGTGGTCTTCCATGAGAGCCTGGAGAGGGTCATATGCTCTTTCCTCCATGAGTTTTCCAAAGAGGTTCTTCTGCTGGCAAGGCACCTTTACCAGCTTGTCCTGGACCCACTGTTCCTGGCCTCATGACTGGAGACAGGCAAGACAGCATGCTCCTATGCCCACAGCCACGACCCAGCCAGCATAGGTGGCGTGGACCATGTATTTTGAGCAGGGCATAAAAGGAATAGAGGTGCTCCATGGGAATGAGGGAGCCAAACTCAGACAGGTTCATCATGATGTCCTTAAGGAACATGCTTATGTAGAGCTGGTTTGAGAAAATCCTGGTTACCAGCATGCAGCCCTGGAAACATCTCCTTCCAAACAAATTGAGGGTCCCGGCCTCTCTGCCCAGAGGAACTGAAGAATGAGTCTTGGTGCTCTTAATTTGCTTCATGGCTGATTTCCACCACTACGTAGTTGCAGAATAGCAAGCTGCAGCTTCTCAAAGCCTGGGGCCTTCTGGACCTGGTACATCAAGTCCAGCTGATGGCTGGCACCATGAGAGGAGTTTCTCCTAGCTGCAGCAACAGCAGCCTCTGTGGAATGCAGCGCACAGGCACCATAACTGCCTCCTTGGGAGCTGAAGGATCTCCAAATCCTCTGCCTTCTGCTTGTCCTCTGATTTGAGGGAGAAGGGTATGGCCTTGGCCATGTATCTAACAAAGTCCTGGAATAACATGTCCTCTGGGGATGATTTCTGCATTCATAAGGAGGAGAGGGATCCTATGGCAAGTCCTGCGACCTGGACTCAGACACCACTGATTCCTCTTTAGTCTCTCATTCCTTAGAATCCAACTTGGAGGAAATCAAAATAGCACCAGGCTTCAAGTCAGGCCTTGGTTGGGCCCAAGCCATCAGAACCGGTGTTGATTCTGACCGCCAACCCGATGCACCTGCCTTGGCAGGGAGAAAATGGGTCTCCAGGATGGTCTAGAAAGAGTGCAGTGACTATGCTGATGGCAATGCTGCAAGTTGGCCCCTCTATGCCATCACAGCTGCCATGTGGGCCTAGAGTGCTTGAAGGCATTCCTCCACTGCTGCTGTCCCCAAAGGTGTTTTGGGCCTGAATAACAACCTCAGCTGCCAACTCCAGCACCCATGACAGGATCTCTCTGGGGCCTTGGGGGGTCAGCTCCTCCCACTGGGGTAGCTTAGTAGGCTCCTCCCAGGCATCTCTCTCAACATCATACCAAGAGGGGCTCTAATGCCAATGCACGTGGCTCTTGGCTCACTGTTCAGAAGCCCTTTCATCATCAATGGAGTCAATGACCAGCTCTTTGCTGGGCTCTGACCGGAGGTTGATGGCGAGTCTCTGCTCAGTGGCTCTGAGTGCACTTAGGCACCATGTGACACCACCATTGCAGCAGAACCCGAAGGCTGTCACTGTCAGGGCAAAGAATGTCAAATCAGACTGCCTGAAGAGGGACTCCCCTCTGTTTCTCCTGGCCCTTCCTAGTCATCTGCAGATGCAGATTTCATGAGGTGGGCTGATGGTCAGGTCCAAGGCACTGCAGGCACCAATTGTGCCCGTCTATCACAGAAATGGTATGTGCACTTTTTAAAGTCACTGGCTGGCTTGGACATGCTGGGAAACATAGCCGTGGCAAGGTCAAATGGCTCAATTTTGCCAGCCATTGGAAAAAACCACAAGGAGAAAAATAAAGACAAAAAGGATAAAGCACCTAGAAAAAAAAAAGTGATGTCGGTCCTGATGCTGACACAACCAACAGTAAGTGATAATACTAGGCGAAAAGACAACCCACAAAGGGGTCGGGGGGAAAAAAATCAATCTTTTTCCACCAATGGCAGGAACAAGTCCTAGGGGCTCCATGGGGGGGGGGGAGGGGAGAGAAGAGAAGGCAGCACTGTGGCAGGTGGGCATGCACGGAGGAGCCTCCAATGGAAGCTGGGCAGCATTCCTGGACAGGGGCTCTGTTGGAGATGTCATCCATACATGAGGACTTACTGCTGGTCTCCTGTCTCAGGTCTATAAAAGCAGGAAGAATTAAGATGTTAGAGGGGCAGTAGGAAGCCCATTTCACTATGTGCAAAAGCACTGAATGCTCTGTTGTAGAGGATTGCATAAGGTTCCTCTACACAAAAAGGTGGTGCACATGCATAACTGAGGCTACATCCTTATAGAATACTTGCAGTCCTAAGAATGCACCCTTTGGGTCCTACAAGGTTTCTTACTGGCAAATGTCTTTAAATACCTACCTGTCCACATTCTAGACCCCCCCTCAGATCTCTCCTCTATAGTTAGGCCTGAGATCTTTCCTTTCTGTTCAAACGTCTAGCCCCCCCTGGAGAATAGGGAAGTTTATTCTTATACACACTGTGGCAATAGGAGTCTGGTAGTCCAGCATGTGTGATTGCGCCCACATTTCCTTGGCCAGCTCCTGGCTGTGCTCGTTCTGCTATTGACGGCTTCATAGCTCCCTGTACCAACCATTAGCAGAGCAACATGTCCAGGAGCTGACCAATGATATGCAGCAGATGGCAGAGCCACCCATTTCCCAGCCAGTTGCTGCTTACAGGTTAGCTTATTTTGTATTCAGTGCAAGCAGCAGAACTGAAGAAAATGTCATCTTCTTAAATTTCCTACAAGTGGGTCAAAAAGTAGCCAAGTTGATAGGAAACCATGGAAATGGCAACACTGCTTCTCAGGCTCAGAACAGGGTCTCTTATAGTTCTCTTCAAAATCCAACATAAACAACACCCACTTTCGATAGATCCATCCCTCATATTATTCTATGACACTGCATCCTTAGGAGTAATGGCTCATGCACTTAAGACACAAGAAATTCAGCATTCTGCTACAGCTGTGATCATTAAAAGCACAAGAAACAGATTCCTCTCTTCTGTGATTACAGTCCATGATAGATTCCAGCTGCTGCTTCTACTTTCTGCCTAGCTCAGTCACTTCCAAGACCTACAGGAGCAGCAACATGTAGGTCAGGCTGAGTAGTAAGCCAATGTTCCCTGTTCTGTGCTCATGTATGGGGCTGGTGAGAAGAACATGCACTGCATCCTCAGACTGCTCTGCTGACTGTTACTGCCAGACAGGTTGTGGACTGGCCCTAGCTTCAGCAGAAAAGAAGGCAGGATGTAAAGTTACCAGATTATTACTTTTTTGTAGGCAAATTTGAGACACATCCAAAGTGGGTGGGGGGGGGGGGGAGAGAGAGGAAGACACACCTTTGTTCCAGGTTTGTTTGTGTAACAAGGGGTAGCAACACTGTCACTTCAAAGCAGACAAAATAGAAACAATGATGCATTTTCTCCTATACTGTGCACAATATAAAGATAATGGATGTAAATTATAAAAGCTTACATATAAAGATCACTAAATTGAAGATAACCTTTTTCTCCAGAAACAAGTAGGAAGTCAGTCCTCACATCTGAGTAACAGCAGTGGCAACAGAGCCCATGCTGAGCATTTCTCCAGCTTTCAAAGAAAGTCTTTGGGACATGCTACCACACGTGTGGTCCTCTTCCTGTCCAATGGTGCCATCTTGTTCAGTCTCCTTTTTTACGTGGAGCCCAACAGACATCTATCCTATTTCCCCAAAATATCCTTGCTAATTATCCTTAAATTTAGTTTCCCAGTTGTGTACTGGTTCTTCTTCCCGCCTTGAGCCAGCACTGGTGCTGTTTTCAGCTCCTTTTGCCTTTTTTGATCAAGGCTCGCCTTGACCGGCGTTCATACCTTTTTTGCCTGGGGGTCATCAACCCCATCTGGGTGTGTTTCCCTACCATGTCCCAGGGGGTTTAAAAAAAATGCAACTGCTTCAGTCAAACCATGTCAGTCATCAACACCCATGACTGCTGCCTGGGCCTATGCCAAGTCATGATGCCTAAAATTGTTCCCCAGGTCCAACTCAGCACTGGCCTTCCCAACACCAAGCTCCAAGCCCAGCATTTCTCGTGAGGCCCAAGCATCCCATGACTCTGGCTCCTTAGATTTTTTTCTTTTTTCTCTTGGGGTCTGGAGTCTAAGTCCATTGAGATTGCACCGGAGAAATCTGGTCAAACCACCCAAAGGGACTCAAGCAGCTCCAAGAAGCACCCTACCAAGGTCCTCAAGAAGGATTCCTCAGCTGGCAGAGACTGTGCAAGGTTCCTCGAGACCATAGTCCTATTTAGGATGTACTTATGAGTGCCTGCATTCCTCTGTGCCCATGCCAAAAGTTGCAGAGACTTCTGGCTTGGAAACCAGAATAGTGGCCTCCAAGCAGAATATCTCTGCTCTCCTGGCCTTGCTGCAGACAAAGATGGCTGGTTCGTCTGTATCAGCTGCCCCAATGACTGGGCCCCCAACTGCAAGGGAGTCCACAGTCATCAAGCCAAGCTCAGAGCACCATCTGCCTCGGGTAAGCCCTTGGTGCCAGTCGAGGTCTCTGTCCTGTTCCTCAGGCATCCGATCCTCCCTAGCCAGTTTCTGTGACTCAGACCCCAGGTGCTCTGGAGGACACCAGCCTTGATGTAATGAGTCACAGGGCCTCTGACTCATCATCACCTCTAGACTCTGAGTGGGAGATAGATGACAAGGCAACCCTGGAAACCAAACTCCACAGAGACAAGTCCAAGGGAGTGTCTCCCCTGGCACCATTCTCCTCTGGAAGATGTGGTCTTCCATGACTTTGTCAAGGATATGGCCAGAGTCCTCTCAGTGCAAACCGAGGCAGAGGAAGATCTGCCCACTAAGGAACTGGAGATTTTCCAGTAAAGTCTCCACCCAAGGAAACTCAAGTGCCCATGCAGCTGATCCTCGAGTGGCTACTACTCAAAATGTGGGAGACGCCAGCATCTGTGCCAGTGGTGGGCCAGCACCTCTATGCCATGTACCACATCTGGAAGGGCCCAGGGTTCCACAAGCCCCAGCTCCCATATAACTCCATGGTTCCAAATGCCGACCTCCAGGATCAAGGGCTACTCTACATTCCTTTCCCAGGCAGTGTGTGATGGCTTCAAGTCAGCGGCTTGAGTAGCAGTGGCTGGCATCTGTGCCCAGCACCAAGCCTGGCTACAGTCTTCTGATCGAGCAATGCGTCCAAGACAAGCTGCTTGATGTCCCCTGCACTGGAGAGAACCTGCTCAACAAGCTTGTGGCCAACAAGGTGGCAGAGATTGAGGCAGATGTGGTGACTTGCTAGAGGCTCTCCAAAAAGACCTCCTTTCCCCATAAGAAACCATCGGGGAAAAGACCCCTGTCATCAGAGTCACCATTACCAGCCCTTCTCGGGCCAGCAATAGGTTTTCACCCTAAAAGACATGGCCATGGAGCTCAGAAGCCAAAGGCACAGAAACCCAGGCCCTAGTTCCCACCCAACCCAGAGGGAGCTTTTGACTTCCAGGGCAGGGCCTTCCCCTCCCCAAGGAGACCTTCATCAGCTTACAGGGGGGCACCTGGCGCTTTTTGCCCACAAGTGGACCAATGTCACCACAGCCTAGTGGGTACTGCAGGTGGTAAGGGAGGGATACCTCCATCTACAGCAGGTAGCACCCAGGCTCTTTCCAGCAGAGCCAATGCAACCTCCCCTTTACCAGACCCTTCTGTTCTCAGAGCTCACAGGTCTGCTCAGGGACAACGCAGTAGAGCTGTACCCAAACATCTATGGGGAAAAGGCTTCTAACTCAAGATACTTCATTTTCCCAAAGAGAACTGGAGGACTCAGGCCCATACTAGACCTGAGAAACAAACAAGTTTCAGGTAAGGGAGAAGTTCAAGATATTCTCCCTTGGAACACTGCTGCCTTACCTCATGAGGGAGATTGGCTGAGCTCCTTGAACCTAAAGAATGCGTACACACACATCTTGATCCACCCCTCCCTACAGGCAGTACCTACAGTTCATGGTGGAAGGAGGGCAGTACCAGTATAGAGTGCTAATCTTTGGCCTGGCCTCCTCACAAAGGGTCTTTACCAAATACCTGGCAGTGGTAGCCACCCTTCTACAAGGGGCTTTCGTCTTCCCCTACCTAGATGGCTGACCAATCGGGGTGGTACGGCCTCAGAGTTCAGTCAGGTCACAGAGCATGCAGCAGTTCTTCTGCAGCACCTGGGGTTCGTCATCAACTACGCCAAATCCCATCTCTCTCCATCCCAAAGCCTGGAGTTCAAAAGTGCTCAGTTGGACACGTTACAGGTCAAGACTGTCCTCCCAAGAGAAAGGGCAGGATACCTCAGGCAAATGGCAGGAGGGATACAACTCTGCCGGTCAGTGCTGGCTCATCTCCTCCTCTGCCTGTAGGCATATAGCCTTGTCCACATCACACCCTCAACCTGCTTACATATGCAGGTAGCCCAGTGGTGCCTCCGCTCACAGTGGACTCAAGCCACGGGCAGGCTATGGGACAGACAGGGTCAGAGTCACCCACCAACTGATGAAGTCCCTCAACTGGTGGCAAATATTTCACCATCTCCTGGCAGGAATGTCTTTCCAGGCACCTGCACCACTGAGGACCCTGACCACAGATGCCTCTGTGCTGGGTTGGGAGGTGCATTTTGGGGTCCATCATACACAGGGCAGCTGGTCTCAGGAAGAGTAACTCTTGCAGATCAAGCTCCTGGAGCTCAGGACAATCTTCTTGACCCTACGAGCATTCCCCCATCATCTGCAACACCAGCCTATACTGATCCAGATGGACAACCAGGTCACCATATTTTTATATCAACAAGCAGGGAGGCATGGGTTCGTACTCCCTCTGGCAGGGGGTGGTGACCCGCCTCTCCTTTGCAGCATGCAACAGCATGCTTCTGTGAGTGGTGTACCTCCCTGGGCCAGGACAACTGCCTAGCGGACAGGCAGAAGAGTGTCCTTCGTCCACAAGAGTGGTGCTTAAACCCCAGAGTAATGAAGCAGCTTTTCCACCTCTGGGGCAGGCCTGTGATGGACCTATTTGCCTCCCTGGACAACATGCAACTGCCTTGCTTCTGCTCGTGTCAGCCGCATCCAGAGAGAGTGGCGGCTGATGCCTTTCTGATCTTGTGGTCTGAGGGCCTATTCTATGCGTTCCCACTGACACCCCCCCCCCCCCCCCCGGTCATCAGGACCCTCTTCAAGGTCCATAGTGAGAGGGCATCAGTTATATTGATTGCCTACAGGTGGCACAGGCAACCTTGGTTCCTTCTGTTGGTGGCACTCCCAATCCCACTGGGCAGAGCCCCGGACCTCCTGTCTCAGGAGGAGGGCTCCTTCCTGCACCCCACTCTGCTGAAAGTGTAGCCTGGCCCCTGTCAATCTTCCAGGAGAAGTCAAGGAGATCCTACTGGCCTCCTGAAAACTCACCACCAGACGGGCTTATGCCTTTAAGTGGAGAAGGTTCTCCACCTGATGTGCAGAAAGAGAGGAAAACCCCTTCTGCCGTGTGCAACTAGTACTCCAGTAACTACTGCGCTTGTCACACACCGGACTGAAATCTAATTCTGTGAGGGTACAGCTGAGTGCCATAACCACTCACTATCACCCTATTGAGGGAAAACCCCTCTTAAGCCAGCCCCTGGTCTCCAGGTTCCTCTGGGGCCTCCTTTTATCCAAGTCCCCTCTCTGCCCTCTGGCAGTGGAGTGGGACCTCAACATCATACTCTCCCAGCTCACCAGACCGCCATTCAAGCCCCTATCCATACCTGTCTTAAAAAGTGGCTTTTTTGGTGGTCCTCACATCCACTTGAAGAGTGAGCAAACTCCAGGCCCTGGTGGCAGATCCACAATATACAAGGTTCTATAAGAACAGGGTAGTGCTCAGCACACACCCCAAATTCTCCCCAAAGGTGGTGTATCCTTTCCACCTCAAGCAAGAGGTGGTTCTCCCCACAGCCTCACGCCAGTAGGGAGGAACTAGTACTTCATATACTAGATTGCAAATGGGCCCTGTCCTACTTAAAGTGGACTCAGGCCCATTACAAAGCTTCTCAGCTTTTTGTCTTATGATCCTAGCAGACTGGGGCTCCCTGTGACTGAGTGTATTATCTTTGCCTATGAGCAAGCTGACCTCCCCCTTGAGCATATTGCATCCCTTGAGGGCGATGGCCATGTCAGTGGCCAACCTCTGCTCAGTGCTGGTGACAGATCTGTGAGGCTGCCACGTGATCTTCATTTCATATGTTCGCTATTCACTACTGCCTGGAGAGCGAGTCCTGTAGGGATAGTGCCTTCAGCCAGGCAGTACTCCTTAATATTCTCAGGGTGTAGGCAACTACTGCCCTCTAACTCTTCTGTGTTCAGGCTACTACTGTGATAGTGTCGCTGGATGCTAGGGGTCTGCAGAATCTCTCAGTGGGGATTCACCTTCTGCAACTCACAGCTACCTGATTGGTTGCCATTGATGCTGTTATGGTTCAGTCCTTGGCAGCCTGGAGCTAGAGAGTCCCATATGTGAGGGCTGACTTCCTGCTTGTTCTGGGAGAAAGCATAGTTACCTGTAATAGGTGTACTCTAGGGACAGCAGGAATCAGTCCTCGCAACCCTCCCTCCTTCCCTGGGAGTTTCCTCCCTACCTTGTTTTAGTTTTTACTACTGTCCTAGCTATGTCATCTGGCTGAGCAAGATGGCACCCTTGGGCAGGAAGGGGACCATGCATGCATGGTAACATATCCCAAAGGCTCTTTTTTTTTTTTTTTTTTGGAAAGCTGGGGAAATGATCCACCTGGGCTCCGTCAGCACCCATATGTGAGGACCGATTCCTGCTGGCACTGAAGAACACCTGTTACAGGTGAGTAACTATGCTTTATACTCACTCTGTTCCCATTGCTGGAATAGAAAACAAGAGGCTGCCAAACAAGTGGGAGTCTGGGACACAGCTCTACAATCGGGATCCCTGGTAACCTTAGCTAGGTGGAATAGGATGGGTGTGAGGCAAAAAAAATAGCCCTACCATTGCAAATAGGGCTTTCAAACATGAATATTTGTTAACCCCAACCCAAATAAAATAGGACAGTAACACTGTTTATATGGAAGAAACATCTGCAAAAATAAATGGCCACTATAAATTTACATTTTATGAACTCCTAGAAGCAGAAGCCCTTTTCTCTCTTCTCAGTCTGGCATGGGATTAGGCAACTGGCTCCAACCTAAAGCTTTGATAGACACTGTCACAGCTGTTCCAATAATCAAGTTCAGCACTTGCCTGCTATGATCCTTATGTGCCCTAACACAGGTTTCCATAAGAGGATGCCTATGGGGATGGCAGGGAGGAAGGGGCTGGTCTTGTCCAGCATACCTAGGGTCATAGACTTCACCTTAACTTTTGTAACAAGGGCTACTTGACAGTGATCAACTTTTTTAGGGGAGGGCCAGGGTTAGACCTGCAGGGGCCATGGGCAGAAATTGGTGATGAGGTTCCAAAGCCCAGCTGTAGGCTATGCTTCCTTTAGCTTGAGGGAGGCTTAGGTGTCCCCTGTGGCATGAAGGCTGAGGCCAACTGTGTTGTTTGCTACCCACTAACACCAGATCTTGGGGAGGAGGGAGAATATCCCCATGCCCATTCCCTATAGGCAACCCAGAATTTAATCTACCCCTCAGCATAGACTAACGACTCTTACTAGCACGGAGGATTACTTCCCTTCATGTACGCATTCAGAATTGGCCTCATACAAATGCTTTAGCCAGCAGTTCTTGAGATGACCTCCTGATGATTTAGGACCCTCTGCTCCCATTACTTCTTTCCCAAACATGCCTCTCTGACATGCCCACCACTTAAAACACACTGACACCACAAGCAATTTATACAGAGCTTTAATTTTATACATTTTTAAAAAAAGAAGCACTTAAACATTGGGACATTTGACCTGAAGAGACTGGCTGAGGATAATGCCACTGGCAGAACAGAAAGGATACTGGGCAATATTGGCACTTAAGGTGGCATTAGACCTTGATGCAGCAAACCAGTATATCAATGGCACCTACTGCCCCTAAAACAGGTAATAGCTACTATTAGCAGTGTTCAGAGGACAGGTGTACTGAACCTGCAGAGTCCTTCAGCTCATGTGTGTAATGAGACTGAGTCTGCTCCTGCTGCGTTCACTTACATTCTTCAAGGTTAATAAAAAAACAAACATTTAAAAAATGTACCCTTACACAAAGCAGTTACCCAAATCAATTAGAATGGTTAATGACTGACCTCAGCCTACCCAGGCTTTCATAGCACCCTTAACAATTAATGGCTTTCAGGTAGTGTGCTTAGGGGGGGGTCTAGACTGCAAGGAAGGAAAAACGTGGGGGTGGGGGTGGGGGTGGGGGTGTTGCCTTTCTTCCTCCCACACCAAATAGCAAGTGCAAAGCACACAGGTGTTTTTAAGCACAAGACCTTTATGCTTACCTAATTTTCAGATACACATAGACGAGAACAGGTTCTCTACAAAAGTGTTTCAAAATGAGCATGGTCAAAGAATAGCTGTGTGCTCAGCAAGGAAATAAGCTATTTAAAAACTAACTCTGGAGAGTTTTCAAGATGATATTTTAAACTACAAGTTTCCAAACATGAAATGTGTAGAACAACAAGTAGTGAGGTGCTAATTGCAGGTCAGAGGAAGTGGCTAAGGACTGGCACAAACTCAAAACTGAACAATAGATGACCTGCGTCTTTCAAGCATACAGACTTACTGCTCACCTGCAAGGCTGGGAGACAGCAAGAATGGGGTATACGTACAATTGTGAGAAATAAGGCTGAGGCACGAGAGGTGACAGTATAGTGCCCCTATGGTATCTGCTTCATGTCCACTCTTAACTTTTTCCATAGATTCAAAGCGAGCACAGCTCTCATGTCTCCCCCCTCCTCCCCAACCTATTGGCAACACATGGAAAAAAAGTATGCCTAAATCAGCTAGTCAGAATGTATAAGTTCAGTCACAAGGTCTCACACCTACAACTTCTTTACCAAGCTTCCTTTCTGCAGTAAACACAGCCCAATAGTTTGTAAACCACTTGTAATCACAGTCAAATCCTCTCATTCTGTGTTTGCTCCTAACTATTTCTACCCTACAGCAAATGGGTAGTTTTAGCACAGTGTTTCACTTTACAAAGCCTAAAAAGCTGGGTCCCCCACTGTCTTACTTCAGTTCAGCTTTCAGTGCCAAGGCAGACATTTTTACAAAGCTGCAAAGATCAAGAACCTAAGGTCACCAGTGGTTAGAAGGTACCCTTTACTGCTGACCCTCTGCAAGCCATGCAGTGACAGCACAGTGCCATGTCATAATTGCCTTCTGTTCTAGGCTATGTTGCCATTTGTGCTTCTGCCCCCTCAGATTCCATTTCCTTCAACAGAGATCAGAGAGAGGTGTAAGCACAAACACTTTCTGAATAGATAATAGGGTAAAAACCTTATTAGGTACATTTTGCATGGGCACAGCACCTATTGTCAAGGGTCAAGCCAACCCAATTTGTGTTTGTCCATGTGCATGTGTGTTTACATATGCTCCCCACTGCCCCAAGCTGCAGGATGAACAGCTGATAGGCATCCCAGTTCCAGCAGCATGTAGAGGCACAGCTGAAAAGGAAAGCAGGAGGCTCCAGGTCCTTCCTGCCTGCCAGAAGAGTAGGGCCTGCTGCCTAGAGAGCAAGGGGCACCTCTAAGGGAAGAGGCAACGTTAGAAGGAAAGAGTATGCTTATGCCACACACCTGCTTGCACACCGCATGTGCCCGACTCTACAACAGAGGAAGCCATGCCATTTTGTTACATTTTCCAGCTTGTATATAGTCCTTCAATCTAGTCTCTTACTCTTAACTTACCTAATGATAGACTTACAATTTTGGGGATCCTCTGCTATTAAACTCACTGTACCCTTTTTATGCCCCTTTGCCTCAGGCCTGTCATTAACACACTTTGAGCTGCCTAAAGTCAGTGGCTTTATGCACATGTCCCTGACACTCCCTCAGTCAATTCCCAACTGAAGCGGAGCAACTGCCTTCCTACGAATCTGTCTCATGTTCTACCAAGTGAGCAGCAAATCAGCTATTCCTAATACATTTGTAAAGCTTTAAAAAAGTCATATCCTTTAACTTTGCTCCTGCTGCAATACTGCCTTCCCATGGCATGGGAAGACCATGCAGGGCCGACTTTCTACAGCAGGAACACAGCCTTTGCTTTCTGCTCCACTCCCCCCTCGGCAGCAACAGCTATTCTTTACTTAAGAGATCTCAAAGCAATAAAAACACCCAGCAGCTGAAGGGCTAAATGATTAGTGGCCAAAAAACAGACAAGACTTCCTAAGAAGTGCCCTTATGGGAGCTGTTGGATGGGTTTCTAGAACACATTCCAGACAAGGTAGGGAGATGTGGTCTTACCACTTTGCCTGCAGGGACCAGGAGCAGCCAGGAAAGGGGGGGGGGGGGGGGGATGCAAGAAGTTACAGAGCTACAGGGCTGTGAGCAGAGACTCACTGTGGAGGCTGTCTTTGGATTAAGGCAGTAGAAGCTGAAACACAGGGCTATGTGCAAAACACACAGTCACTAAATGGACAGGGTCAAGACTTGGTGGTTCCAGTTTTTGTTAGAGAAAGCAGAACTATGAAGCTATATCCACACTGGGGAAAACCATGCTCAGAGCAGCTTATCCATAAATATAGAAACATGCCAATAAACCAGGACTAGCAGCTGTAGTTCAAGCCATGGTATTTTCACTAACATCATATGAATTCAAAAGTTGGACAGTGAAAAAGACAGACAGGAAGAAAATTGGTGCCGGCAACAAATACTGTGTATACTGTATACCATGGATTGCCCAAAGAACAAACCAGTCAGTACCAGAGGAGATCAAACCTAAGCTTAACATAGAAGCACAAATGAAGACTTGACTTTCATACTTTTGGCACATCATGCGAAGAGAAAGATCTTTAGAGAAAGACATCATGCTTGGCAAGGTAGAAGGTCAATGCAAAAGAGGAAGACCGGCAATGAGATGGATTGATTCAATAACAGCAGCTATTGGAAGGTCACCATGAGTCAACACCCACTCAAAGGCACTTAACAGCAGCAGCAGCTGTAATTCTGCTTCCCAGCACCCTGCATAGATGTAAAAACCTTAAACGGAAGTTGTAGTTAGGAGCATAGCAAAGTTCATCTGAACATAAAAATGACTGGGTAACTTTGTATTAATCATGGTGGCTGATGAAAGGAGGAATGAGAACTGGAACACAGGCTGATGCAGAAAACCTTAGCATGGTATTTTTCCCATACAAGGCCTGCTCTACGATAGATGAAGCAAGCTAATGCTGGAAAAATGCCATAAAAACGACCATGCTAAATTGCAGTGCAGTAGGCATGCAAAGCACTGCATATCTAATTGTGCCCAATGGAAAAACACTGCACTGAAACTTTAAAATTAATGTAAAAAACTGCTAACGCTGGATCTTCATGTTAGCTTCAGAGCAAAAAAAAAAATCTGGGAGGTGCAGTTTGAGGGCATAGCTGCTGCAGTCGTAGGCACCGTGTTGGGGGGAAGGGCCAGTGCCTTGCCTCCCCTCCCCGGGCCAGTGCGCCCACCCCAACAGAAATCTGGTGGCCCAGTAGCCCCAATGCCTCCCACCTCCTCCTCCAAACACACCAAAAAGACTTGGTAGCTCCAAATTCCTCCCCCCTCACCAACTACCTTAAAATGTGGTGGCGGGAACACTGCCCACATGCTCCTATCACACCACCAAGCTTGCAAAATGGCAGCACCCCGCCCCCACGTGATGCATCCTGGGGCACACAAGAGGTCAGCTGTCCCAGTATGCAGCTTTTTTTGCCTTATATAGCAGTCTGATCCCCCTTAGTGCATTCCAGGATGCACCATGCCGGGCCAGGTGCTGTCATTGTGTAAGATGGCGGCACAAGGGTGGGAGTGTGTGCAATGCTCCCACCACAACATTTAAGGTATGGGGGAGGGGGGGGAGATCAGGGCCCTGGGCCACCAGATCTTTGTTTATGTCAGGAGGGGCACCAGCCCCCCACCATTGTGCCAATGGCTTTTCCTGCTGCCTGGATTATCTGAGGTGAAGTGTCAAACTTCACATCAGATTACCCTGTTTGTCTGGGGAGAGTATGCCAAACTTGCATCAACTTCTGTACATGTATTTGGCTTGCTGTCCCAGTTTAATGCTAACTTAGATGCAATACACAAATTCACCAGTGTGTAAAAAGCACACAAAAAAAATCAACATTAAACTTGTGTAATGAAACCCTGCCCTAGAGCTTTAAGCATTGGGCTCTAGCATGGGGTTTCTACATCAGCCTGATAATGCTACGAAGCTGGGGAAAGAGGGAGAAGTCACCCACACAAGAACAAAGGAAAAGGAAAGGGGCAAAGATAAGAGAGCTTACATGCATGCCCCGGTCCTGCACTTCCAATGAATCCATCTGGTTAGAACAAACTCTCTTAGCTATCTCACAACACACACTACCACACCCTGAAAAATGGATTTCACATTTACTGGTTGTAGGTTCTAGAGGGAAGATGTCTTAGCTAACTTTATGACTAGAGCAAACCCATTTCAGGAAAGCAAGCCAATGCAGAAAGCTACCGTGGCCTTCAAGCACAGATAACACCACATTTAAGCACTTTTTAGCTAATGTCAAATGCAGAAAACAGACGTGTGCATAAACAACAAACAGAAAAGCTAGCTCCCAATTAACACCATGAGCATTTAAACATATTTAAACTGGAGGCAAATGAGCTGCATGTAATAGTCTGGTGTGCAAATGATAGCTGTGCTCAATGCAGAGACAGGTGTAAAGGATTTCACAAGCAGGCACAGCGCCAGTATTTTACTGCAGGGTCTGAGGTGACAGCCCTCTAAAGCATGCCTTCGACAAGATTGTGATGGCACCAGGTGCTTTCCCTGATGCCTGGATCATTCAGGCATCAGGCAAAGCCCCTGATGCCATTAAAATAGGGAAATAAAATCCCTGGTGGCCAAGCGGTCCTGATGCCCCCCCCCCCCCCCAACACAACAGTATTTTGATGGCATTGAGAAAAGACCCCAATGCCATCAAAATACCGTCAAGGGCGGGTGGGGTTAGAATGTCATATAAGGCATATTCTACCTTATCGGGGGGAGGAGGGAGGGGCCGCTGGACCACCAGGGATTCTTTTCTTTGGGGCACCAGCCTCCAACAGAATTTTGTTGGCATTGGGAGCTTCTCTGATGGCACTGAAATACGGTCAGGGCTGATATGCAAATTAGCCATGTGGTGCCTGTTTCCCTAGGAGAGCATGCCACACTAGCACAGATTTGTGTGCACTTGCGTTTGGCCTGCTCTCCCAGTTTAATGCTGCCATTTTGCACCCAGTTTAACAGCATGCACACAGTTATCACATCCTTCATTTGCATCGAGCATCAAAAGTTGTACGTTGTTGGGGCGCTATTAAACACATACAAAGTCAATTCAGTGCGTGCCTTGCACTGGTTTTCTGCATCGGCCTGTGAGGCAGGAATGATTAAATAGGAAACCCTGCTCCCCCCCCCCCCCCTCCCTCAGCTAGAGCAGTGGAAGAGTACAAAGGCCTGTGTGGTGACAAGTGTCACCATTCATTAACGAGACCTAATTAAAACTCCCCCTCCACCCCTCCTCAGGAACTCTGATCATTAGATAAATCACTTATTGTGCCTTTTCTTTCTACCATCAGCTTAAGACGGTTCCTTCCATCATGCTGCACAATAAACCTGGAACGGAGTCAGAGTCCAGGTGTCAGACTCCATCTATGGCCCTATTCAAAGCCAGGCTAAGAGTCCACCTTTCTGAGACTGCTTTTAAATCTTAACCTCCACTCCCCACCCCCTTATTCTTCTGTTTATATTGGTTTTAAATAATTTCCCATTATAAAATAAAATTCCCAAATTTCTTATTAGTCCTGTTTGTCTTGACTAGATTGTAAGCTTTGTGGAACAAGGGGCTGGATTTACAGGTATAGCACTGTGTGTCTCTACTTAAACATGATCTGTAGTAAGAGTAGTGTATCAAATGTGCAGCAGCTCTTTTCATGAAAATAACCATTTTTTGGGCTGGCCTAAGTTCCAAAACAAAGAAATGGAACACAAGAAACATTTTGTAACCAAGCACAAATGTGTGTGTGGGGGAGGGGGGGGTGTGGGGGTGTTAGGGCATGCAAATGAATGCTGCAGAAACCATGGGCATGCAAATGAGCCACCACAGCGTTAAACTGGGAGAACAAGCCAAACATATGCACACGTCTGTGCTAGTTTGACATGCTCTCCAGGCACTGTGTGCTTAATTTGCAAAGCAGCCCCAACAGTATTTTGATGACAGGGATGATTGCAGCATCAGGAAAAGACCTTGATGCCATCAAAACACTGTCAGGGGCCAGTGTCCCAACAGAAAATAAGTACCGGGTGATCTAGTGTCCCCTATACCCCCCACTAAAATAATATAACCTGGTGGTTTAGTGGCCTCTTTACCCCCCACCCCCAAGTAAAATAAAATAAAAATCACCTGGTGGACTAGCAGCCCCTAAAATCCAACCCCCCCCCCCATACCTTAAAATAGGCAGGAGTGCTGCCTATGCGCTCCCACTCTGGTCCGCCATCTTGTAAAATGGCAGTACCTGGCCCCATAAGGTACATCCTGGGATGCACTGGGTGAGGTCAGACTGCCATATAAGGTAGACTATCCCAGAATGCACCGTGTGGGACCAGGTGCTGCCATTTTACAAGATGGTGGACCAGAGCAGGAATGCATAGGCAGCACTCCCGCCTATTTTAAGGTACCGTGGGGCAGGATTTAGGGGCCGTTAGACCACCAGGTGAATTTTATTTTATTTTAATTTACTTGGGGGTGGGAGGTACAGGGACCACTAGAACACCAGGTACTTACTTTCTGTTGGGGCACCAGCCCCCAACAGTATTTTGATGGCATCGGATACGATCGTGGCATCGGACAAAAGCCCCGATGCCATCAAAACACTGTCGTGGGGGGGGGGGGGGAACAGGGCCAGAGATTCTTTTTTTGTTGGGCACAGCCCCTGACAGTATTTTGATGGCATCGGGGGCTTTGCCTGATGCCTGTTCATTTGAGGAGGAGATGATCCAGGCATCAGGGAAAGCACCCGGTGCCATCAAAATATTGTCAGGGGCACATGTAGTGCCAAAATTATTACTAACACCTGTCTCTGCAGTAATAATTTTGGCACTACACCCATCTCTGCATCAGGCGTAGCCTTGATTTGCATACCATACCATACTATACCATTATGTGCAGCTGATTATAATAAATTTCAATAGATTTAAATACGCATGGCATTAATTGGGCATTAGTTTTTCAGTCAGTGTTTATGTCTGTTTTCTTCATTCAAAAGGTTCATAAAGCATGTTTAAATGTGGCATTGTGTTCTTAAAGGCCGTGCTAGCTTTCTACATCTGTTCTGCAATCCATTTATCCATTTTGCAAAATGCAATGTGCGCCTTCGAGTCAGTCCTGACTCATGGTGACCCAGAAGCTCCTGGGTTTTCTTGGCAGTGTCACCAGAAGTAGATTGCCAGGCCTTTCTTCCGAGGCAATGGAGGGTTAAGTGACTTGCCCCAGGCCACAAGGAGTGCTAGTGGGAATCAACCCCTGGTTGCTTGGTTACCAAGCCAGTGTTCTAACCACTAGGCTACTCTTCATTGTCTGTGAGCCACCCCAGACAAGAAAAACTGAGGCAAGAGTCTGGTATAACAAGGGAGCAGTCGTCGTATGTACAAACAAAGCAACTGAGGAACTTCTAGGATATTTCCACCCCTGCAGCTTTGCCTACCTCCAACTCTGCCTTCTGACATCGCATCACATGAAAATCAGCACCACAGAAAACATTTTCACTCCAAAGTTATGCTGGAAGTCTTATACAATATCCTGACTTAGGAGTGAGGTTCACTCAGGGTAATGTCTCCAAATTACCCTGAGTGAACCTTGCCCTTTTTTTTTTTTAAATTAAATACTATTTCCTGTTTCAGGAAATCTGTTCCCACAGCATGGAGCTAGTGTATAGTGTTCTCTTTCTAGTACTAGTAGAAAAGGGAAGTACAGAACAGAACCAGACTCTTTCACACACTTCCTTAGACCAAAACAGTGGCAACTGTAATTTATTATAAAATTCAGTAGTTACAGACACACTGCAATAAAAAGGCAATGTTTCAGAGATGAGATTCTGCGCATTCCAGCGCAGATTCAAGGAACCAGTGCTCAAAGCCCCTTTAATCCCGAGAAAAGGAGTATTTAACACAAACCAGAAAACAAGCTAAGAAGCTTTCTTTGTAAATTCAGACTCACACCAGGGACGTGCCAACGCTTATGTGTAAGTTACATACTGCTTCAGAAAAGCCAGTGTCTCAGAGGAACAGGACTGTCCACATTCTCTTCCTCCCAGTAATAAGAGAATGTAGGAGTTTTCAACTTTCTCTATAGGTCTGCAGGCAGGCTGGACCCAACTCCCAAGCTAATCTTTCACAGAGAAAGGACCAGGGCCAGCCCTAGGCCACAAAACTTCCAGCCTCAGGCATTTTGAATACACTGAATGCCAAGAGGGTTTTTTTTCCCTTCCCCAATCACTTTATATGCAAGTTTTAATCAGACTCATGTTTTCAGGCCCTGCCATTCAAAAAAGAAACAAGGGCTTGCCTTTGTCCCTTGCTCAAACCGAAAAATAGAAAGCTTTGTCTGAACGGCAGAGATATTCTAGTTTAATAAAAGTTGGATCAGTAAATTACCAAACACCAAAACAAAACACAAACAAAAAAAATCCCCCATTCACATTTTCTTCTCAGAAAGCAATCTAGAAAAGAAAGGCTCGGATATAGCAAAAGCCCAGAGTTCATCCCGGCTGCGAGTTCCTGCTTAAGACAAAAAACACACCCTTATTTTGAAAAGGAGAAAAAGAAAAAAGTTAAAGGGAGGGTGGCGATGGGGGAAGAGGGAGCTAACCCATGAATGGGTTAAATTCCCAGGCCTACTTCCTGCTCCCACAGGGTGCCCAGGGTTGGGATTTTGTTTAACCAACATCACCTAGGAGTAAATTTATAAGGCAGACCTCATTTTAGGTACTAACAGTATGCATAATTGTTAGTATTTTAGTCATTTATTCACGTGTGTGCATATTTTCATTATGATGTGCCCATGAGCTGAGATATGCATGACTATGGATTACTGTAATTTACATGCATATTTGCAAAACAGGCACAGACATTTTATTGCAGCTCCAGAGCTGATGTAAATGATCACACTTTACATTAAAGGCACATTCTCTGCCACTTATATAGTATTTTATAAAAGCAAGTAAATGCACACTTGACTTTATAAGATAGGCACATGAAAAACATGTTAACTAAGTGTGCCTTTATAAAGCTTCCATCCTGGTGTACAAATTCAAGGTACACATTTACTGGGTTCTCAAGAGAGCTGCAGCCGATGGGGTCCTGGCCAAGGAAGGGGGAAAGAGGGAATACAGGTAAGCAGTGAATGAAGGTGCAAACACTAACGCAGGCCAGTTCAGACTAAAAACTGGAGGATACACACGTGTGCAGACCTTTTCCAGAGAGCAGATGGGACAAAAACAGGAGATGGCTGGAGACAAAGTGCAGCCCTACTAAGGCAGGTGCAATTAGGCAAATAAAGAGATCTATATGTACAAACACACTCAACTCCAGGTCACAAAAAGGGACAGGTCACGCTAGTCCTGGCATACACCGATGTGTAGCTCCCATAGTCTTTAAATAAAGCAGCGCTACACCCACATGTATGCAGGGGAAGGAAATGTGAAGAAAAAAAATAAATCCAGGGCTGGATTAACTATGTCATAAGGGAAAGGTTAACACCCTTCTAGTAGTAGAGAAAATATGTCAAAATGTTCCAAGTAAAAGTGTCATGAGCAATGGGGCTTGCCTCGGATGTGGTGAACTCAAGCACCAGAGGGTCTTAGTGCATAAAGAGGCAAGTTTTAGCATGGTAGTCCAACTGTGCACAAAATTACAGTAAAAATGAATGGTCAGGACAGAGGTAGATTGTCAGAAAACACTTCCTTTCATAAATTGATAATGTCGCATACAAAACTTCCAAGTTAAGCTCCTGAAAGACCCCACGCCTCTTATTTCCGACTACTTAAACTAAAACTGGAACATTTCCCACTCTTTTCTCTTTGTAGAAAATGAATACTGCAGCTGCTTCACAAGAAGCCATTAAATTTTATCCTCACACCTCTTAAACAAAAGCTTATTTAACCAGAAGGGATTCAGACCCTCCCAGCACTTTCACTGGGACAAGTAGACCACACCTCCTTTTAAAATCTATCTGCCTCCTTCCCAACAATGATATAACAAGGTGGAAGATCTATCACCCACAATAGTTTGATAGGCACACTTTACAAATTCCCCATCCCACCTCAATCTACTAAATAACTGTAGCAGATTTTTTTTTTTTTTTAATTAAAACATTCACACAACCACCTTCAAAAGTAACTACCTTAAACCCTAACTAAATGCCAGAAACATGTTATGTACTGTGGGGATGGTTTTTCCTTCCTTGCAGCCTAAACATGTTCTTCCCAGCATCATCCCATAACTCCACAACAAAGTAAAAAGGATGAACAGAACCTGCATGACCCATACTGACCACCAGGTGGCACCTTACTTCCACAGGACAGGCTTCTTGTGTTTTAAAATTCTTGTAAAATTCTTTAAATAAAAGAAAATCCTTGGCACAGTGCAAATTTCAAAGAAAATCAACCTGCAAGTGAGTATCTGTGATTATGTAGCTAGAACTTTGCAATAATACTTTCCTTTAAAAAAAAAAAAAAAAAAAGTTTTTTTGGTACAAAACAAAAATACTAAAAAACGTCATTAAATTCTGACTGGCAGCTGCCAGGAGCACTATGCTAGACCTGCATGCCCACTGGCTGCTCAGCTCCAGTTAGATCATGGCAATACCCTCAGGGTTACAGTGAAGGTGGGTGGAAGTGCTGCTGCTCCCAGGGGACTTGCATCCCCTACTGCTCGAATGATGGATGGCTGCCACCATGGTGTCGCTAGAGATGCCACCAAACTCATAGGCAAAGGTCCCATAGAAGATCAGGATATCGATGACAAAGATCCACTCGCAGACAGCAGCCAGGTGCTGCAGCAGGAAGCTGTCATGAATGAAGAAGACGCCACCGAGAGGAGGTGGAAGTTAAGGAAAGCAGCCTGACTTAGTGCATACGTAAGACCTCTCACCAACTGGGAGAAAATCATACATGTGACACTCAATGCAAAAGAGCGGAGAACCCCCATCTCGTTGCTGGACTTCTGTCTGCATCTTAGTTTAAAGCTTGTGTTTAGGTCTTTTAAATTCTGTATATAATAAGGATTGGCGTGGATGCTTATACCAATAAAAGTGTATCTAATACCCCTAATACACCTTGTGTACCTGAAGCTTAAGTAATTAATCTCAGGTCCTCTGTGTATGACTGATTTGGATAACGAGCTGCACCTGAGAGCAGCCCCTTTCCTCTAAGATGTGCAAGTACCTATAAAACTACAATTACCCCAGGGGTGGGTGGGTGCTGGGGAGGGAGGGAGGGAGGGAGATAAGTCCTATTAAAGAGGGCAGTTACAAGGTACCCTGTCCTGAACCCTCAGCAGGGGGGAAGGGGGTACCACACAAAGCCCAGTTAGTTGAGAGAGGCAAGGTAAGTTATAGCTGAGAAGGCTGAACTAGCACAGCACTAAGACAAACAATAAATAATAAACAGACAAACAATAAATAATTAATAAACAGCTAGAACTCACAGCAAGGTGTCACAGGAGACAAATATCCACTTCTCTAGCAGAGCACTGTAAAAAGCACTGCTCTTCTCTGATCAGAGAAAAGCAGACTAAAACAGACTATGCACACGTGGAGGAAACAGGAAGAAGGCTACACAATACCTCAGCAGGGGGGGGGGGAGGAGGAGGATTCACTCAGGCAGGCTAGGACAGGAAAAAAAGTTTAACACACAGCAGGTTCTGGGGAGAGAGATTTAATTTAAAATGAACAGTTAACCTGGCTATCACACAAAGCCCAGTTAGTTGAGAGAGGCAAGGTAAGTTATAGCTGAGAAGGCTGAACTAGCACACCACTAAGACAAACAATAAATAATAAACAGACAAACAATAAATAATTAATAAACAGCTAGAACTCACAGCAAGGTGTCACAGGAGACAAATATCCACTTCTCTAGCAGAGCACTGTAAAAAGCACTGCTCTTCTCTGATCAGAGAAAAGCAGACTTGGGAGGAAAAAAGCAATGCTGCTCACCTGGAACAGATGTTCTGTATAGACAAACAGGATTGATCAAGCACCCACTCCTTCCCACGATCCTGAGAGTTGCCTTAATTATTGTCTTGATTTTTGAAACTGAGGCGACATCTGCTTGTGGGAAGGGCCATGCATGCTCACAACTTTACACTAAGCACTGGGATAGCAATTCCATCCCAGTAAAGTGCAATATCGCCCGCTTGTGCCTGAATAATCCTGCTGTCTAAGGAAAACATCTGTTACAGGTGAGCAACCATGCTTTCTCTGAAAAAAAGGGTACTTAGCATGCCTTGATTGTAAAAAGAATTGATGTTTTACCTCAGAGGTTGTATATATGTCTCTCCCTTCTCCGGCCCTGTGATTCTTACCTTCTGGCAGCTCACTAGGCTGAACTACAGCTGCCCTTCATGGCTCCTCTTCTGCAAGAAAAGTGCATTACATGCTGATATCTAGCCACGATGGTAGTGGCCAAATGCCATCAGACTGTAATGGCAGCCATGATCTTTCTTTTCAGGTAAGTTGTTTTTGGTTGTAACAGAAAAGCAGAAGCCCTCACTAGTAATTTGGGAGGGAAACTCATTCTCTCCCCCCCCCCCCCCAATATGACTGGAGTGGTAGGAATGTTGATCTACCACTGCCTCTAATGATCTAAAGATGTAAAATACATATCATTTCAGGATCACACATTCAGCCTCCCTTCTCCCATCCCATCACACCTGGACAAGACCTCTGTGGGCCGATAAGTTCAGATAATAACCATTTTAAGACCGTATTTACAATGGTATATTAATTAAAAGGTGCAAGTCTGGAAAATCTCAGGCTAGTACTGGATGCAGACAATTTCTTTCCGGCTAGGAGCCTTCCACTTTTCATGCAATTCTCATTAGACTTTCCAGCATGCTTGGTTATCTTTTATTCCTCACCCTCTTCATGTAGGCTGCCACTAATTGCCCAGAGAGCGAGAGGCCTGTAAAACTGACCTGTGCATTCAGTCTGCTGCCCATCATTTTCACCCCAGAAAGGGGGGAGGGGGGTCTACTGCTTATTTATCTAGCACTACAATGCATATGGGATGCTGTACATGTAACCTATAATGCAAACTAAAGGAGAAGAGGGGATTCTAGTGCAGCCAGAGTCTGCAGGCCTCCATGTACCTGCTTATCATGGTCAATGCATCTTAGGCCTATGGTTGCCAGCTTTTTGAAAGAGAAAAATCCACCACCTGTGGCTAGTCATGCTCCACCCATGCCTGTCCCCTTCCTGCCCACAAAAAAATAACTGCAGAGGGGGCAACAGTGCAGGCTTTAGCATCTGCAGGCTAAATCAAGGGGGGAGGGGAGAGTACAAGAGGTTGGACTCTTCAGCACGTAATCAGCCACAGTCCCCTTCTCAGTTCCCTCCAACACACACATGCTCTCCCATATGACTTTAAATCCAAACGTATTCTGTATCCACCAAATCCAGCCCACTGGCCCCTTCCCCAACAATCTATGCAGAGCAGAGCTTAGAACCTTCCCCATAAAATTCACCAAGCATATTGTGAATTAAATCAGGGCCAGATCCAGAGTTGATTCAATTTTTTGGCACCCTAAGCAAATCTTAATCTATATGTCATCCTGGCTGTCAGAATTTGTTTAGCTTTGAATGCCCTACACTCTGCTGACCCCCAGTAAACCTTTGGGAAAGCTGAACAGTTGCCAGAACTAAGGCACAATAACAGATTTTAAGTAGCAACAGACCTTTAGCTGAATTTTTTTTAAGGCAGTCTGAATAGAAAGAAATGAGCCAAGGGGGAGAGACGGAGTTGGATTCTAATCCTCCAAAAAAGATTCTGCAGCATTGACTGGCCAAATCTGCCGTTGTGTTGGGAATTCCCCTCCAGACAATAGTGGAAGGTGAATGTGTGAACTAAAGCCCTCATTGCAGCCTTGCATAACTTTTCCATGCAGACAAAGCACAAGTTGGCCACAAACACAGCCATGACTGACATTGTGAGCCGCGATATGTTCCTCAAGGCTCAGGCCTGCCTGGGCATAAGAGAGAGATACAGGCCATAAGCCAAACTGAAAGTGTGTATTTGGAAATGGCAGCACCTAGCTTGCTGGGGTCACATGAAACAACAAAAAAAAGTTGAATGAACTTTCTATGGGATTTTGTCCACTCCAAGTAGAAGGCCAAGGCTCTTTTATAGCCCAGCATGTGTAGAGCAGCTTCCCCTTTGTGAGAATGAAGTTTTGAGAAAAAGGTTGGAAGAATAGTTGACCGATTAAAGTGGTAGGCACCACTTTTGGAAGAACTTAAGATGGGTACGAAATACCACCTGTTGTGAATGCTGGATGAACTATGAGGGCCTGAAGGTTGCTTATTCTGCACAATGATATCACCACCACTAAGAACAAGACATTCCAGGTCAAGAACTTCAGAGGACAAGTCTTGAGTAGCTTAGAGGGAATGTTAATCAGCTGCATGAGAACCACATTAGAGGTCCTAAGACACTGCAAATGGCTCAAGTAAGTATTTCAGAATTAATAAGCACTGCATAAAGTGAACTAAGGGCTGTACAGAGATGGGTTTATTTTCTACCAAATGATGGTAAGTTCCAATTGCACCTAGTTGAACTCTTACTGTGTTGGACTTTAGTCCAGACACAAAAGATGTAGAAGGTATTCAAGCAGTGTTTATGTGGGACAGGCAAAAGATCTACAGACCTTCCTCACACCACATAGCAAGTCTGTTCCATTTAAAAGCATAAGTCTCATAGAGGCCCTCCTAGGTGCCAAAAGGATATTGGTTATACAAACAGGCAGGTTGAGAATGGACATTAGTCAGTCAACATCCAAGTGGTGAGAGCCAGAGACTTGATGTTGGGGTATATCACTACTCTTCTCCTGTGAAATCAGAGTCAGTGCCTGGCCCAGACATAGTGGTTCTCAGAAGGGCTGTAACCAAGGGCTGTGTGAGTGGTGCGGCCACACAGGGCACAAGCACAGAAGGGGACACTGATATCACTGGGCTTCCAGGAAGCTCAAAAGAGTGAGTTGCTGAATGTGGCTGGGTAGCAGGGGGCACCAAATATGGTCTCACACAGGGTGCATTTCTAGTTTGGTACAGTCCTAGTTCTTGGATGGAGAGTTCAAGGAGAGGGAACCAGTCTTGCTAAGGCCAATAAGGAATGACTAGAATAATCATGCTTCTGTCTCTTTTGAGCTTCAGGAGGATCTTTGCAATGATGGGGAGGATACACACATAGAAGACAGTCTCCCCCGTCAAGGCATCCAAGGCTAGTTTTCTGTGCGATCATATTCTGCACCAGAACAGAGGCACCTGGGCACTCTGAGGAGTGGTGAAGAGATCTACTGAGGGGGTGCCTTACTCTCAAAGTATGCAGAAAGCCACTTCCATGTCCATGGTCCATTTGTGAAGGATTCAACTCAACCTGTCTACCAGATAGTTCTGATCACCCAGCAGATATGTGCTCTTAGCACCATACAATGAAAGATGGCAAAATTCCATAGTCCAACTGTTTCCCCATCACAGCAGGTAGATCCTGTTACTCCCTGTTTATTGATATACAAATATTGCAATCTGATTGTTGGTTTGAATCATTGCAAGTTGGTTTACTAATCAATCTCTGAAAACCCTTAGTGTGTTTGCTATTACTCCCAGCTTCAAGACGTTGATCATGCACTCTTGGAGGGACAAATTGCTTTGTGGAATTCGAGACGAGTTCCTCTGCCTGGACACATCTGTCATGAGAAGGTTTTGGTACAGAGGAATTTGGAAGGGTAGTCCCATGGCCAAATTGGTGTGAAAAGTCCAGCAGGTGGTGATTCCTTAGTGGATGAATGACAGCAAGTACGTCAGAGTTTCCTAGTGGTCTGAGACCACCAAGTGCTCAGAGACCCCCGAGATTGTATCATATGAAGACATACAAAATGGTATGATGTGAACTGTTGAGGCTCACATTCTCAACATGGCATGAGCTGATGTCTGACGACTCTTGAATCTCCAGCACTATTGCTGTCAATTGTCATGTGGGAGGAAAGCTTTCGCTAGAAGTTGAGTCAAGCAGAGTTCCTATAAAGTCCAATTATTGTGATTGGCTGAAATGAGATGGGGTAATTGATGACAAATCCTAGTAGTTCCAACACCAGGATGGTAACTTGCACAGATTCTAGAGGTCCTTCCAGAGTGGTGCTTTTGACTAGCCAATCAACCAAGTAGGGAAATTTGTGTACTCCTTGCCAGCGTAGGAACGCTGCTACAATGGCTAGACATTTGATAAACACTTGAGGCACTGACATGAGACCAAAAGGCAGTATGCAGTACTGGAAGTTTTCCCTACAATGAATCTGAGATACTTACTGTGAATAGAATGTATCTATATGTTGATATAAGCATCCTTGAGATCTAGATAGCACAGCCAATCTCTTTTTTGAAGATAAGGAAGAAGAGTGCCTAGAGAAATCCTGAACTTCATTCTCTCTGATCAAAATACTTGTTCAGGTCAGAAGTTTAGGATAGGACAGAATCTCAGTGCCTTGAATAAAAAGTACCTTGAATAAAAGTACCTTGAATAAAATCTTCACCCTTTCTGCCCTGGCAGAAATGCGCTTGATTGCTTTTGCATTCTAAAGGGCAGAGCTTTCCTATAGTAGTGCTTCTTTGTGTTGAGGGAGAAGCAATTGGTCTCTCAGAGGGCAATTTGAAGGGAGTTTGAATAGATGGCGTTTATAAACCTCCCTGGATAATTTGTAAGATTTAGGTGTACATGAAAGATGTACATTAGATGTACAAGACAGACATTAGATTTGAATTCTTTTCAGAAATTCTCTGCTTCGTGATGTCCGGTTGAGTTGTTCTCAGCGTTCTGGTTGAGCGTCGAATGGAGCAATCGGCTTGCAGCGTTTTTAAAGATAAGTGACTGTTGACCCCCTTTGTGGGCTTTCTTTATAGCTACTTACTTCTTTTTCCTTTTTTAGGAAACTGTGGTCAGTTCCTGTATTGCTGTATTGCTCATCTTATCGCTGTGACTCTACCGCAGTGTTCTTATTGCTGTGATGTTTATGACGCTACTTTTGTGATTATGAATGGTGTGTATGTTGTATGAATGTAATGTAATTATTTATTCCCAGAAGTTCCCAGAAGTAATAATTGTGGTTTTAGGGTGTATACGTGGTGATTGAGTATGGTTTAAAAAAGTGTGGCTATATGACCTGTGATGTGAGCGTCAGCTGTTCCCTATAGTGATTCATCACTACATGTAGGGCTCGAGCCATCCTGAGGTCATTTAATGCCTGTATATAATCTTATAGTATTTATTGAAACTTTTTGGTAAATTGGTTTAGGAGTAAATCTTAGATTCAAGAGTTTTTTGTGTTCTTTTTGATTATTGTATTGCTCTTGGGCAGTTGGTTTTTGGGAAATACCTAAGGCCATGAAAGAAGTAGGTTTTCCGCTGACCTCTGCTGTGGTACGTCTTAGTGTAAGAGGCCAGGTCAGACATGCATCTTCTTTAACTTTATCCCCAAAAGGAATTGCCTCTGTGGCATGGTATGTCAGCCTGTTCATCCTGCACAGATTGTTTTAAGTCTGAATCCTGAAGCCATGAGAGTCTCCAGGTACCAATGATCATGGAAGAAACCCTTGATATTATATCAAAGACATTATATGTTGCTCTGTGTACTACTCTGAGCAGTCCTTCCTGTGGTTCACTAGTGAACGATATTATTCAAGTTTCTCTTGAAGGAGAAAGATAGGCATATCATCTAAGCTCTCCATGATGCCCCATAAGAACATGCTCATGTAGTGCTGGTAAGAAGACACACAGGAAAGTAAGCATGGCATTCTTAAACATCTTCCTCTCAAAAAAAAAAAAAAAGTCCAAGAAAGGTACAATTCCTCTCTGGGGGAACTGAGGAATGTGATTTGGAGCTCCTGGCTCTTTTGAGAGCAGACTCAATGACCATATAAAGTGGTGTGGCAGCTGGAGCTTTTTGAATCCAGGTGGACTTCTGAACTCTGTACACGGAGTTGACCTTCTTATTAACTGGAGGTAGGGGGGGGGGTCCGCCCACATTCATCTATAACCTCTGAAGGATAAAGTGAACATGTACAGTTGCCACTATCTTGGGGCAGTGGAATACTGGAGATTTGTAACTCTTCTGCCCTGGGTTCCTCTTCCATCTCCAAAGAAAAATGGTATATCTTAGCTATATCCCTCACAAAATCATGAAAGGTAAGTTCCTCAGGAGAAGATTTGTCTCTCCCAAGAGGAGAGCTCTAGAAGCCTATCCTCCAATAGGAGGTCCAGCCCATTAGTCACCCAGCCTTCTCAATCTGACTCAGTAGTAATCAAATGACATTTGAGACTGCCTGGATGGCTCTCCACCCATTTGGGGATCTGGTGCTCTCCTTTAGGAACACCAATACACCAATGACTTTCCAGGCTTCAAGGGGGCATCAATCCCCAGTGCACTGGAGAGAGATATCAGCTGGTCAGGTATCTGTGTTGATGCCTCACAGGTAGGTAATGTGACTCAAAGAGAAGCTTGATGTGCCATGTTTGGAGCTTTAAGGATGGTAATCTCATGCACAGCAAACAGCATCATGATTCTATCCTTGATAGACTTCAGAAGGTAGACTGGTTTTAGCAGATGTTCCCAGAATCCATTAGGGGGTATTGGCAGGCTGGTCTTGACCATGGACAGGGTGATGAGCCTTTTTCACATCTGGACAGCTTTGAGGGTTGCTCTTGTGAGCCCTCAGTGGTCAGTATTGGGCCCTGGTGTCGCTGTAGTTGAATTTACACCTTGATGTTAGATGTCCTTGCTTCTCCAGTACAGACATGGATGAATCCTTTCTAGTCTTCATGGAAACAAACATCAGAGGATGATTGATGCTCTGGGGATCTATGTATGCTCTGCTCCGAGTGTGCTTGAGGACTCCTTAATACAGATGCGGCCCTAGAAGTCATTGATACCTATGCCGCTGATGCCAAAGATGATGGATCAAACTTAAAAGTGCCAGAAAATCTTTTGTGGTATTTCTCACAACCTTGAATGCCTCCTCTTGTCATCTGTAAACACAAATTTACAAGGTGGCTTATGGTCTGGTCCCAATCACTGTAGGTATCAATGAGTAAATGAGATGAACATGGTCCTAGAGAACCTAGAACACTTTTTAAACCCGCTGGTGAGTTTTTGGGACATACTGACTGGAAAAATAGCTGATGCAAAATCAAATGGCTCGATTGTGCAAAACATTTCACGACCAGACTGCCAAAGGGGGCTGTGGCGATGTGGTAAATAAAGGAAACTTAAAAACTGTGAAAAACCGGCAGGAAATAAAAAGCACTTGAGAAAGTAGAAAGACCAGGGAACATGCAATTAAACTACAATGCAGCACATTTAAGACCAATAGGAGAAAATATTTTTTCACAATGCGTAATCAAACTCGAATTTGTTGCCGAAGGATGTAGTAAAGCTGTTAGTGCAGCTGGATTTAAGAGATTCTTGGTCAAGTTCTTAGATTAAAAGTCCACAAACCATTATTAAAGTGGGCTGGGAAATCCACTGCTTACCCCTGAGATAAGTAGCATGGAATCAGGATACCTTTTGGGAACCCGACAGGTACTTGTGACTTGGATTGGCCACTGTTGAAAAAAGGATACTGGTCTTGAAGGACCTTTGGTCTAACTCAGTATGGCATCTCTTCCTATGTATCAATTTGGATGTGCATCTGACAAGCTCCATGGAAGACAAAAAAATGAGGAAAAATGGCACCATGGCAGCAAGCGGGAAGATGCACACATTTATTTATTTATTTATTTAACTGCATTTATATACCGCTTTTCACCGGGTCAAAGCGGTGGGACGTATAACAAAAAGGGGGGGGGGTCAAAATTTTAAAGGATGGGGCCATCACCAGGGGCAACATTTATTGATTTGGGGTGGACAGACGTGTACATTTCGGCTGTATCAAAATATTAGTTCATGTGGGTAGGGTGGTTGTTCTGTTCAGAGATGTTCACGGAATAGGATTGTTTTCAGCTGTTTCTTGAATGATGTGATGTCAGCGTTGTTCCTGATGTGGTTTGGCAGAGAGTTCCAGAGGGATGGAGCATAAAGTTCGAAGGCTCTGTTGCAGGTCCGTTGTGTGGATTTGGTTCTCTTGTGGGGGACGACAATGGAGTTATTGGAGGATTGTCTGGTTGGTCTGCTGTGGGATGGGCGAGGCAGTAGGGGGTGGAGTGAGGTGTTCCGTGTTTGGTGGATAGTCTTGTGGGTGAGTAGGATAGCTTTGTACTTGATTCTTGCTTCAATTGGAAGGATGTGGAGGTCTCTTAAGATTGGGGTGATGTGATCCCGTTTTCTTGCATTCTGAATAATCCTTGCTGTAGTATTTAAGGCAGTTCGGAGGGGGTTGGTTTGTGAGGCGGGAAGTCCATGGTAGATTATGTTGCAGAAGTCCAGATGAGGGAGTGTCACAGCTTGCATTACTGTCCTGAAGTCGTGAGGTTCTAGGAGGGGCCGGAGGCGTTGTACAGTTTTAGCTTTGTGGAATATCGTCCCGGCGGTCTTGTTGATTTGATGTTTAAAGGTGAGAGCTTGGTCAATGATAACGCCTAGATACCTTATTTGAGGCTGGATTTGAATTTGTGTGGTTCCTATGTTGAGGTGGGTAGGTGGTTTGAAGTCTGGTTCTCTTGTCACTATAAGGGCTTCAGTTTTCTTTATGTTGATGGATAGGTTGTTCTCGTGTAGCCAGTTGGCCACGTCGGTGAAGCAGGCTGATAGCTGGTCATTTGTTGGTTTGATGGTTGTAATCGGTGCGTAGAGCATTATGTCATCAGCATATATGTGGAAGTTGATGTTGTGGGTTCGTATGATTGAGCATAGTGGGCGGAGATATATATTGAATAGCATGGCTGATAGGGTGGATCCTTGGGGTACTCCTTGATGTTGCTGGTAGGGGGGCGAGGTTGTGGTGAAAGTGCGGATCCGTTGCTGTCTGTTGGTTAAATAGGATTTGAACCATTGGAGTACAGTGTCTTTGATTCCAATTGATTGGAGTCTGCGTATGAGGATTTCGTGGGAGATTGTGTCAAAGGCCGCTGATATATCTAGGAAGATCAGGATGTATCCAGATTGTTTCTCTTGGGTTCCTATGTGGAGGGTGTTCATTAGCATGGTCATGAGGGTCTCGACTCCATGTAGTGGCCGGAATCCGTGTTGCTGCGGGTCTAGTATGTCGTTGTTGTCCAGATGGTCCTGAAGCTGGCGTTGGACTACCTTTTCTATTATCTTGGCGGTGAGGGGGAGGCTCGCAACTGGTCTGTAGGAGGTGGGGTCCAAGGGGTCCAGGTTTTTTTTTTCATAGTTGGTCGGATGATTGTTGTCTTGAGGGCGTCTGGCATGTATCCTTGTTTGAAGGATTCGTTTATGATGTGGGTTAATGGAGCACTTAGGTCTTCCTTGGTTTTCTTTATCCAGTCCGTAGGGCAGGGGTCCAGCAGGGAGGTAGTGGTGTTCAGACAGGAGATGGTGGAAGATATCTCTTCTTTTGAGGTTGTATCAAACGTATTCCAATCTGCGTTTATGGTGGTGCAAGGATTTGTCTTTGTGGTTTCAGCACAGTGGTGTGGTTGTTGAGGTTGTTGCAGTTGTTTGTATTGTCGGGCCAGGAGATCCGGGGGGATATCTGGGAGTTGATAAGAAGTGCTCGGTGTTTTTGTCAGTTTTTTGGCAATTTGGAAGAGTTCTCGAGGTTTGTTTACAGCAGTCGTGATGATTTTGGTGTGGTAGTTTCTCTTCGCGTTGTCGGTCTCCGAGTGGTATGTAGTGAGTTCGTAGAGGTATTGCGTTTTGTCTATTTCATTTTTGGTTTTCCTCCATTTCCTTTCTGCTCTTCTAAGTTTGGTTTTTAGTTTCCGGAGGCCAGGGGTGAACCAGTGGGCCTTTGAGGATATGGGTCTAGTACTGGTTTTATTTATAGTTGTGCTGGATGCTGAGGAGATTGTGGTGTTCCAGTTGTTTATCAGGTCATCAAGGTTGTTGGAGTTCGTAAGTAGGTTAGGTAGGGTTAGGGTTAGGGTTAGGAAGTCTTCTTTGTTGAATGCTTTGAATCTCCGTGAGTGTTGCATGTTTCCTCTGTTAGTGTTTGGTTGGTATGTGTGGGATATGTTGATGATGTAGTGGTCTGACCATGGTACTGGTGAGATTGTTGGATTGCTGCATGTGGAGGCTGTTTAGGAGTTCAGAAATATGAGGTCCAGTGTGTTTCCTTTTTCGTGCATTGGTTCGTTTATGATCTGTGAGAGGTCCATTGCTGTCATGGCGTTGATGAAGGTTTCTGCTTGTGTGCCTTGGAGTGATGGGAGATTGAAGTCTCCCAGGATAATTTGATCTTTTGAGGGGTCAATGCTTTCAGAGATGAGGTGCAGTATCCTTGGGAGGTCGGAGTTTGCGGCGGGTGTTCGGTAGACCAGGCATATTGTGAGGTGTTTGTTGGTGAGGGTGAGGATGTCCGCTTCGTTGGAGGTTTCAGAGGCATGGATTCGTAGATGGAGGTTGTTCTTTGCAATGATGGCTACGCCTCCGCCCTTTGCGTGTGTACGGGAACAGTGTTGAAGGCTGTATCCGGTTGGTGTCAGTTGGTTCATTATTACTGTGTCAGTTTCTGTTAGCCAAGTTTCTGTTATACACAGGATGTCAATCTTCTCAGATATGATCAGGTCTTGGAGCATGTGGTATTTGTTCCTGACGGAACGTGCGTTTATGAGTGAGATGGAGAGGTGCAGGTGGCCTTTGGGGTTGGTGGTATGGGGTGGAGTGTGGTGTGTGTGTGCGTGGTTGTGTGTGGTGCTGTGGATGTTTGTGGGTTGAGTTGCTGTGGTGCCTGTGTGTAGGGGGTCAATGAGTGTGGTTGGGTGGGGGTAGGGTGCCTGTGCAGAGGAGGTTGTGCAGGGTAGTGTGACTGCGTAGAGAGGATTAATGAGTGTGGTTGGGTGGGGGTAGAGTGTTAAGAGAGGAGTTAGGAAGTAGATGGGGGTTAGGAAGGGTGGCATGGTGTACCAGAGTACCTGGGTTTTTGGAGTGGTGTGGTCTCTTTTCTGCAGAGCTGTTGGAGTCTTGGTTTTTTCAGTTTAGTGGTGGTTGTCTTGTTGAGCTGCTTGCCGCGGTGGTTTTCCTGAGTTTGTTCTTTGTCTGGTGGTTGCTGTGTGCTTTAGTGTGGGCCTTCGTGCCGCGCCCAACATGCACGGTGAAGCTCTCCAAAAACACAAGGGCTTCGTCAGTGATGTCATTGCTTGGTGACTACTTATTTCTGCTTGTCCACTGAGAATAAAAGGTAGAACAAAATTAGAAGTCACATGATACAATGGACTTCTACCATGGCAATCTAACAAAAAGTCCTTTCATGAAGCGATGGGTCACTGAGAAGCCAGAAGATTAGCAGAGTATGTTAGCTGGAGAGAACACAGAGATGTGCCCTGATGGAGGATATTCAAAAGAGCAGAATGATACAAGTAGTATAAATAATGGAGTATGGTGGTAAGCAGACACATTATGATGCAGTGACCATTTATGAAATACCAGACAGACAGTCTCTTCCACTTGCAATGTGGGTATACCTGGTGTCAGACTGCCCTGATCAGGCGTTGGTAGTACTAGAGTAGAGGCTCAATTTCTACACTGTGAGGCTAGTTATTTCAGATAGAGATGAAGGAAACAGCCCTCATCTTAAGTGATTAACTTTGGACTTATTTGGAGCCTGCATGGAGCTAGAACTGCTAGCCTTACAAAACAGGGAATGAGAATCATGGTGCTTGGGCACCATTGAGCTCTGTGAAGGGTTTTTTGCTATAAATGGAATAGCCAGTGCTTCTGGGCAGTTGGAGGATGAGAGGATCAGTTGTAGAAGTAGCTTTGGAAATTGCTTCTGGGGGAAAAGGTCAGTCCGTAGGGTGTGGTTGGAAAGGGCTGGAAGCAGGAACGGCATCGCAGCGCCAGAGCTGATGGTAACTCTAACAGTGTAGTTTTAAAAGCATTGCCGCCACTGCACAGCCCAGTGAGGGGTGGCAGCAATCAGAGTGGAGGCTGGAGCAGGGGGTTGCAAGGGATGAGGCTCACCTAGGGCACCGCATACCCTTGCACCAGCCCCGGGTAGAAGGGCGGGCAGTCTGAAGAAACCCTGGCTGTAAATGGGGACGAGTCAATATAGCTGCTGTCTCGGTTGAGCAGCTGTGCTTTAACTGAGCTCTATCCTATTGCTATGGTGATTCTTCTATAGAAACAATGATTTTGGAAGTATTAGTACTCCAAGATTTAATGGAAAAACGAACTACTGAGAAATTGTATAGCATGTACACAGCATCCAGCAGCTCAGTGGGAATGCCTTCCCAAGCCTGAGGCTCATGAGCATGCTAAAAACCTGGCCACCGTGAGGAGGAGGAGAGATGCACGGTAGCTACTGTATCATACACTATTAAAGTTACCAGATGTCCCTGATTTTACAGCTCTGTTCCCAACTCCCACCTGTTTGGCAGCCTTTTGTCCCCAATTCCGACAATGGGGACAGAAAAAAATTAAATGTTCAGTTTAGTGATTTGAATGTGTCCGTTTTAGAATTTGCTTCCATTATCTTTATAATTTTGCACAGTATGGGAGAAACGCATCATAGTTTCTATTTGTCAATTTTGTCTGCTTGGAAGCAATATTGTTGCTCTCATGGGATAGGTGGGAGGGGGGAGGTAATGACTTTTCCTCTCCATGCCTTGTTGCTCAAACCTGAAAATAAGGTGTCCCTCTTCATGCTCCTCCCCCCCCCCCCCCACACACACACTCGCTCACTTCAGATAAGTGTCCCAGATTGGTCTGCAAGAAAAAAAAATATCTGGTAACCTTATACATTATGCAAAGATAGATTTCACTCTTATGCTTAAGACGCTAAACTAGAGGTGAAGTACAGAGACTAGTGGGCTTGATCCGCTGCATAGAAAAAGTGCTTGTGAGAAAAGCAAAAGTAGTCCTCTTGATAAATTGGAATGATCTGGCCAATTCTGAACTAAACAAGTGTTAGCACATTGCACTTGTATTTCAACAAATGTATCAGATATTATAATTGCAAGTTAGGCCCATCTAACAGAGCCTTTCCCACATGGTTTTGCAAGAAGTGTATCGAATCCGAAGGATTATCTTTCCACTCCTGAAAACAGTTCTTCAGATGTAGGATCAGTGGATCTTGATAAGTGATTGAAAGCACAAGATGAAAAATAGTCAAAGTGGCCTGTGCGAAACTTGAGAAAGGAACCTCTGTGGGAGAGTCCGCTTGTATGCGTTGGATCAAAAATCCCAGCTCGGCGCTGCATGCTGAACACACTAGTTGCGCGTAAAATAGATTACACAAGCATCACAGCACACACAGAACACATGGATTTGTGTTGTCTGCACCGGCCATTCTTGGCTAAAACTATCTGCACAGGCAGAGTTCTTTTGTGCTAATGGAGCAGGTCCACCCTCTGCGCAGGAAGCGAAGCATTCAGCCTTGTTAAAGTTGTGATGGTTTGTGCCCATGGTAAGGACATCATACTGGACACTAGTGCAGTGTAGTGAAGATGTTGTTGTGCCATTTCAACAGCACAGAATGAAATAACTGCCGCAAGTTCAGAGGTGGGTACCCCACCCACAGGATCGAGTGAGCATAAAGCATGCCAGGCCTGGAAGCCTCCAAGAAGCACCAAACTGGCTCTAAACTTTCTTCCTGTGTGTCTTGACCTCATGTATTGTTGTGCAGGGAGGAGACAGGAACGAAAGTCTGCATAGAGGTCAGCCAGCTCTCCTTTCCCCTTCCTTGAATGACCTGTTGCTCCACATTGCTGTGGAAGTCCCTGAGGTCAGCTCAGTAGAATGAGACAATCCCTCTGGAAGCTAAGGGACAGAGGAGCAGATAAACACAATGCTCCGGGTCATACCCTGCACCCAGAGGCAGACTAAATGACGATCTACATTCTGGAAAGATCTGGTACACTAGGACAGAATGAACCCCAGCACTCGCTAAAATTAGGGGTTTGTTTTTAAAAGAAACAGACATAAAAGAAGATGAAAAACGTTGGAAGAAGTTAATTTAAACATATAATCAAAAATTTAATCAGGAGATTTTTCACATCCATTCAGCAGATAACAAAAAGCACAACAAAGGAATTGAGGAGACTGCTGTATGCAGGAAGGGTTGTGCAGGCTCAGAACTCTGAGAGAACCGTTCCAGCCCAGTGATGTGCAATGGCACTACTCACATGTGTGCCCGATTCAATCCTGCTTATTGATAATCTTTTTCCTTCAACAGTATAAACATAAAATAAATAGAAATAGTTTATGAGAAAGGGATTTTAGTTAGATTACAGCAAGTAAGCACAGTTACTTACCTGTAACAGGTGATCTCTGGGAACAGCAGGAATTAGTCCTCACATATGGGTACGTCGGTACCGATGGAGCCTGCATGGGAAAGCTCCCCTGCTTCCCAGAAAGGAAAGCTTTTGGGGCCTCCCACAGCGCATGCGCGCTGCCTTCCCGCCTTCCTGACCAACTCTCCTCAGTTCGAGTTTAAAGCTGAGACAATAGAGAGAGGAAAGGAAAGAGAGAGATAGATACAACTCCTAGGGGAGGTGGGTGGGTTGTGAGGACTAATTCCTGCTGTTCCCAGAGATCACCTGTTACAGGTAAGTAACTGTGCTATCTCCAGGAACAAGCAGGAATGAGTCCTCACATATGGGGACTCCCTAGCTAAGATGCCCGGGAGATCCCCCCAAGGGTATGAGACCCTGAAGGGTTCCTCGTCTTCCTATGGATCTCAGGCATCCATTCAGGGAAGGTGGGCAGGAGTTGTTCAAGAATGGAACAGGTGTCTGAGGACAACCTGACCAAACAAGGCATCCCGGCAGGAGTCCTTGTCCAAACAGTAATGGGCTGTGAAGGTATGAACCGAGGCCCAAGTGGCTGCTCGACAGATCTGATCGATGGACACAGAATGAAGATGAGCCATAGAGGCGGCCATGGCTCTCACATTGTGAGCTGTGACATGGCCCTCCAGAGAACGGTTCTTACTCTGGTAAGCAAAAGAGATACACTGAGCAATCCAATTGGACAGTGTTCTTTTAGAGACTGGAAGTCCTAAATGGGAAGGATCAAAAGCAACAAAAAGCTGAGAAGACTTTCGATGTTGCTGTGTCCTGTGGAGGTAAAAGGCAAGAGCTCTTTTACAATCTAGAGTATGAAGGTTCCTCTCTGCACTGGATGCATGAGGAGCTGGAAAAAAGACAGGTAAATATACCTCTTGATTAAGATGAAAAGGTGAGACCACTTTAGGCATAAAGTGTGGATTTGTCCTAAGGACACCCTGATGCTAGCTGGCTGACATTGGGGCATTCAGCTGCAACACCCAGGGATATGGTTCTGCTGAATATCCCGGTCACCATGATTAAGAGGCCTGCTAACTGTATTAAGTCACATTGAATATTGGGCCCTAAATTTTCAAGGATCAATATTGAAATGCCATAGTCAGGAGTTCTTTTTGTTTGTTTTAGCACAGCAGACACAATGTTTAAAATATAAAATGCATATCGAGCATCCCAATACAGATAAGCAAGCGGTGTTATATACATAGTGGTGAGCATCAGCATTAAACCGATAGCAGTGATATTCTGGGAGCCTTAGAGTGAACACCGTGCTTTTGTGGAGAGAGAAGCTATACTCCAGGCTACAGGAGCGATTCCTTTCTATAAGCTGAGAGGCAGATTAATAAGGCCAAAGCCTTGTATTTGCTAAAACAAACTCGGAAAACTGGTCCAGTGACTGATGAACTCGAGTCTGTTCAGATCTAATATAATCACTAAAAACAAAAAACACCACACACAAGTGTAACACATAAAACCGTGGCATCCCACATAGCTTATACTCCAAGAACCAGGATGTATTCTAGTCTGACAAGTCAGGGATGCTGGAATTAGAACAGCTTGTGAGCTGAATTCAAAGGTCTATGGGGCTGGGGAAGAGCAGTTAAGCTTACCATTTCTAAAAAGAGCACATCACCCTAATCTGCACAGATGCACCTACGCTTGCCAGACCAGAAGCTCAGGATGTGAGCAGGGAATAGGGCAACAGCTGGCCTCCTGTGCTACAGGGACCAGTGTCTCTTTTTATGCATACCACACTGCTGTAAAAGGGTGGCACGTTATAGTCTGACAACTAATACAGAGCCTTACATACTGTAATGATATGGCTATAACATTTACCCTCTTTCCTTCATCATATATTGAACGGTACACAATATTTATATTTCTCTTTCTTTCTTGAAATCCTGCTTTCACCCATTAACTGTGCATTTGACTTTTTTATAACTTGTGTTGCACTTTAAACACTTCCTAGTTCCAACCTGTTCCTCTGCTCAATGAGGACTGGTGCCACATAAGACTGTCAGAAGGCCTGCCCCTTCAGTAGCAGCAGAGAGCTTGGGAATTTACATTCTGAGAATCTCATCTTAAACCTCCAAAATTAAGAGGATGGAAATAAGTTACTTGCAAAAAAATTTAATACTAAAAATAAACCCACCACCTCTGTCCCTCCCAGGCTCAATTCTAGGCACACTGTCTGACCAGAGTTGTTTGCTCCTTCCCCTGTTCCCCACACTATAATGTCAACCAAAAAGGATACTAAAGACCAGTGAGATTAAGGCCAGGGCAGAGAGTGTAACCCGGACATGTGCCATCCAAAGGTCAAGTGTCGTGGCAGCAATGTGGTATGTCAGAAAACACTGTAGGCACACAAAGAGCAGGCCTGCTAGGAAGGCAACTCCGGCCCCGATGTAATGCAGAGACTTGGCATAATCCACCTGTGGGAGAAGATTAGCATTACTTCAACACATGAAACGAAACAAAACAAAAAACAAAATGATACACTCTCTCAAAGTCCCGTCCATCTCTCCCTTCTCACCCTTTGTAAATGATCAGCCCCTTCCACTGGCTGGATGCCCACACTAGAAAATTCATGCTAATCACTTAAGAGCTAGTGGATATCCTCCTTCACGTCAAGCAGCCTAGCTCTTACAACAAAACCTGACTTCTAGAAACAAAAAGGCTGCAATGTCATTGGAGGAATCCAAATTGGATAGATAGCTATTATATTGAAGGTATAAAAATAAGTCATAACATCTTAGTGTGCGACAATCAGAAGAAATAATACTGCTACCCCCCAGGAAGCATAAATGCTCTTTGCCTGCCTTGGGCTATTACATTCAACTTCTGGTTGAAACAGTCTGCAGTTCTAGGATACCAATATCAGATACCACATAAGAGGTACTCAGTTGCTATTTTTACTCTGGACAAAATGTCCATTCAACCTAGAAGGCAGAGTCGAATTTCACATCTTTCCCTCACTTTATTTTGAAAAGGTTAACCACAAATTATTCACAATCCACAAAGCGGTCATGAGAGCAGTAATACAACAAACACATGGAGATGTGGGATCCCATCACTGTCAAGAAGTCACTGTATTCTCTTCCCAAAGATACCCGAGTTATGGAAGTAGTAAGCTTCCACATATTTGATCTCCCCCTTGAGGAGGGAGTGTCCCTGGGAGGGGGAAGTGAGGAGACATACCTGAAAGTTGCCAACTATGATGAGCCCAGCAGCATTGGTACAGCCAGCTATGAGAGCTGTTGTGTTCACCCAGGACCTGTGGCTCTGCTCAATCACTTGACCATAGCGCAGGAAACATATTAGCACCACTGCAAGAGGAGACAGTGCAGGTTACATAGAAGCCAGGAAGAGGGTGAGGGGAGAAGAGGTGGATGTAGGTTGCAGAGGCAGTAAAACGTCATGAGGAATGTGAATTTCATACATCTATTTCTATCCTTACAAGCAGTTAGAGGTACCCCAACAATCTCTTGACGGAAGAGGGCTGCTACTGCTGGGAATAAATCTGCACTTGTGTTACAGCCAAGTAATAGATTAAAAGGGCAACATGCAAGGCTCCTATCAAACCAAGAGGGGTGTGAATCACCTAGGAAATGAAGAGATTGCATTAGAAGCACAGATATAAATAGATCCTCCCTCCCATCTACCCCAGGCATAAGCCTTGATTTATAGCCTCCTAAACCAGTTAATGGGAAGGGGTGATCTTGATAAATTAAACCTGAAAGTGAGTGAGTATCTAAATCAGCAGGTTATTAGAGCTTAGGAGTAGGTTAATTAAGTCATTTCAGTTCACTTTGAGGGGAACACTAAAAGTCCTTTTTACTTATTAGGTATAATTGTATTGGTTCACGTGTCCCTATTCCTCTAGCAACTTTACGTAACAGCTTTAAATAGCTAAAAGACATTTTAAAAATCTAAAATGCAGACAGCAGTCCAGCAGCAAGATGGGGGCTATCCAATCTTTTGTACCGAAAGTTACATGTATGATTTTTCCCCAGGTGAGAGGTCTTGTGTGGGCACTAAGTGCAAAGAGTTCTTACAAGTCTCTGTAAGCTAGAGTAGCACACTTGGATGAGCTGAGGCAGACAGAGTTATATAGACTATACCTACAGGGTAGTGTTCTCAGAAATGCTTCCTGTTCCATGCGCAGAACCCAAGAGGCAGGCAGAACTCTGGAGTCTCAATGCACAGATGAGACGATGGCACAAGAAAGAGGGGTTTGGATTTGTTAGGAACTGGGCAACATTCTGGGAAAGGGAGAGGCTTTTCCAAAAGGATGGGCTCTGCCTTAACCAGCGTGGAAACAAGCTGCTGGCATTAACCTTTAAAAACTGCTCTCACCTTTGTAAACTAGATAATAGGGGAAAGCTGACAGTCACCCAAGAGAGCATGGTTTGGATAATGTATCCTTGAAGGATAGTAATAAAACAAGGCAGTCAGGGAATCACGATAAAGAAGTTCCAAAAAAGGTAAAAGTAACCCAGGTGCCTTTAAGTAGAAGTCAGACAGCTGAAAGATTCCAAATTAACCCTGTCAAATAGCCAGACTGTTAATATTAGCAAAAAACAAACTTTGAAATGCCTGAATGCAAATTCTAGAAGTCTGAAACAAAAGATGGGAGTGTTAGAATATATAGCAATAAAAGAAAGGTTAGATATAATTGGCATTCCAGAGACATGGCTGAAGGAGGATAACCAATGGGACACTGATACCAGGCTACAAAATATATTGCAAGGGTAAAGATAGACCACTCTGGTGGAGGGGTGGCTCTATATGTTAAAGAGGGCATCAAGTCAAACAGAATAAAAATTGTACAGGAAATAAAATACTGTACACTATAGAATCTCTATGGGTAAAAATTCCATGTAAAAAAGGGGAAGGGAATGGCAGTGGGGGTGTACTACCATCCGCCTGAACAGAATGAAAAGATGATTAAATGCTAACAGAAATTAGGGAAGCTAGCAAGGTTTGCCACACAGTAATAATGGGAGATTGACTAGGTCAATGACACATCAGGACATGCTAGGGAGATAAAGGTTCTAGATGAAATAAATGATTGCTTCATGGAGCAGCTGGTTCAGGAACCAAAACATGGGGACGCTATCTTAGACCTAGTCCTCAGTGGAACGCAGGATCTATCGCAAGAGTTAACTGTTTTGGGACTGCTTGACAATAGAGATCATAATGATCACATTTGATTCAATAAATGAATGGAGGGAGGATAGGAAGGAAATTGACTGTGCTAGCATTTAATTTTCAAAAAAGTATAATAAAAATGAGGAAAACGTTTAAGAATAAACTAAAAGCAGCAACTGCAAAGGCTAAGAGTTTACATCAGGCTTGGGAATTATTTAAAAATACTATCTTGGAAGCCCAGACCAGATGTATTCCATGCTTTAAAAAAGGTGGAAGGCAGGCCAAACAGCCAGCATGGCTTAAAGGTGAGGTCAGAGAAGTTGTTATAGTTATGAGAGAATCTTACAGAAAATGGAAAAAGAGCCAAACGATGAAAACAGGAAAAAAGCATAAGTACTGGCAAGTTAGATGCAAGGCATTAATAAGGCAGGCAAAGAAAATTTTTGAAAAGAAGTTTACCATGGAAGCAAAAATGCATAACACCACATTTTTCAAGTATATTCGTAGTAAAAACACCTATAGGGAGTCAGTTGAACTATTAGATGGAGGGGTAAAAAGGAGTACTGAGAGAGGACAAGATCATAGCAGAGTGATTAAATTAATTTTTTGCTTCAGTCTTTACAGAATACGTAGGGTTAAAAAAACACTATCCCCTCCCCACACACACACACATACTTACCATGCCAGAAATGATATCTAAAGGTGATGTATCAGAGGAACTGAAACAAATCTTGATAAATTGGGAAGATATAATACAGCTAATTGATAAGCTAAAGAGCAGCAAATCACCTGGACCGGATGGAATACATCCAGGGTGCTAAAAGAACTGAAATATGAGATTGTAGTACCCAAATATTGGAGCGTGGCCAATGTAATGCCAATTTTTAAATTGGCTTCTAGGGGTGATCTGGGAAACTACAGTCCAGTGAGCCAGACATCAGTACCAAGCAAAATGGTGAAAACCATTATAAAAAACAAGATTACTGAACATGTGGTCAGTCATGGCAGAAAGCCAACATGGATTTAGCCAAGGAAAGTCTTGTCTCACCAATCTCATTTTTTTTTAATGTGTGAATACTCAAACAGGTAGATAAAGGTGAGCCAGTTGATATAGTGTAGCTGGATTTTCAGAAAGCCTTTAACAAAGTCCCTCATGAGAGACTCCTGGGGAAATTAAAAAGCCATGGGATAGGAGGCAATGTGCTATTGTGGATTAGGAATTGGCTGAAAGATACAAAACAGAGTAGAGCTAAATGGTCAATTTTCTCAATGGAGAAAAGTGAATAGCAGAGTACCTCAGGGATCTACGCTGAGCCCATTGCTTTTTAAATGATGTAGAAATGGAAAGGAATGAGGTGATCAAATTTGCAGATGATACCAAATTATTCAAAGTTGTTTAAACCCAAGAGGATTGTGAAACATTACAAGAGGAACTCGATAAATTGTGAGACTAGGCGTCCAAATGGCAGATGACATTTAATGTGGACCAGTGCAGAGTTATGCACTTAGGGAAGAACAACCCAAACTACAGTTACACAATGCAAGGTTCCATATTAGGAATCACCACCCAGGAAAAGGATTTAGGTGTCATTGTGGATAATACGTTAAAACTCTGCCAGTGTGCAGCTGTGGGCAAGAAAGCAAATAGAGTGCTGGGAATCAAAGAAAAGAATAAAGAATAAAAGAAAAGGATATTATAATGCCTCTATCGCTCCATGATGCAATTATACCTTGAATAATGTATGCAAGTCTGGTCACCATATCTTAAAAATGATATAGCAGACTTAGAAAAGGTACAGAGAAGAGCGACAAAAATGGTAAAGGGCATGGAAGGATATCCCTATGAGGAAAGGCTTAAAAAGGTTAGGACTCTTCAGTTTAGAAAAGATATGGATTTTCAGGGAGTAAGGGAGGAGTGGCTCAGTGGTTGGGACAGGTTACCTCAGGCCGGAAGGCCGGGGGTTCAATTCCCACATGGGGACAAGGAACTTCAGGCCGGAGAGACTGGGGTCTCTAGTCCCATGGCCACTCCTTGTGGCCTTGGGCAAGCCACTTAACCCTCCATTGCCTCAGTTACACTTAGATTGTGAGCCCTTCGGGGACAAGGGAATAAAAAGTACCTGTTAGTATACATGTAAACCGCACTGATTCTAAAGAGCATGGTATAATAAATAAATAAGAAATAAATAAATATGGCTGATGGAGGATATGATAGAGATCTATAAATTAATGAATGGAGTAGAACGGGTAAAGCACAGTTACTTACCTGTAACAGGTGATCTCTGGGAACAGCAGGAATTAGTCTTCACATATGGGTATCGTTGGTACCGACGGAGCCTGCGCGGGAACGCTCCCCAGCTTCCCAGAAGGAAAGCTTTTGGGAGCATTCCACAGCGCCTGCGCGCTGCCTTCCCGCCTTTCCCAACCATCTCTCTCCAGTTCGAGTTTTAAAGCTGAGACAAAGAGAGAGAGAGAGAGGAAAGGAAAGATAGATAGAGAGATACAACTCCTAGGGGAGGTGGGAGGGTTGTGAAGACTAATTCCTGCTGTTCCCAGAGATCACCTGTTACAGGTAAGTAACTGTGCTATCTCCAGGAACAAGCAGGAATGAGTCTTCACATATGGGGACTCCCCAGCTAGAGATGCCTGGGAGATCACCCAGATTGTGAGTCCCTAGAGGGCTCCATCTCCACCTATGAATCTCAGGCATCCAGTCAGGGATGGAGGGCAGGAGTTGATTAGGTATGGAACAGGTGCTTGAGAACAGCCTGACCAAACAAGGCATCCCGGCGGGAATCCTTGTCCAAGCAGTAATGGGCTGTGAAGATATGAACCGAGGCCCAGGTGGCTGCTCAACAGATTTGGTCGATGGACACAGAGTTTAGATGAGCCATAGAGGCTGCCATGGCCCTCACATTGTGAGCTGTGACATGGCCTTCAAGAGAAAGATTCTTACTCTGGTAGGCGAAGGAAATACACTGAGCAATCCAATTGGACAGAGTTCTCAGAGACTGGAAGTCCTAAATGGGAAGGATCAAAACCAACAAAAAGTTGAGAGGACTTTCTATGTTGCTGTGTTCTTTGTAAATAGAAAACAAGTGCCCTTTTGCAATCCAGGGTATGAAGACTCCTCTCTGCACTTGATGCATGAGGTCCTGGAAAGAAGACAGGTAGATATACCTCCTGGTTCAGATGAAAAGGTGAGACCACTTTAGGCATAAAGTGTGGATTAGTTCTGAGAACTACCTTGTCATGATGGAACCTTGTATAAGGAGGATTAGCCACTAGAGCTTGCAACTCACTGATACGGCGAGCTGAGGTGACTGCAATGAGAAAAAGAACCTTCCAGGAAAGGAATTTCAAGGAGGTAGTGGCTAAGGGTTCAAAGGGTGGCTTCATAAGCTGGCAAAGAACCAGATTTAAGTCCCATGCCACTGGGGGTGGTCTAATGGGAGGTTTAGTTAAAAGAAGGCCTCTCATGAATCTTGCTATAAGAGGATGAGAGGAAATAGGTTGTCCATTAAGAGGCTTCAGGGATGCTGCAATAGCACTCAAATGGACCCTGATTGAATTTGTTTTAAGGCCTGCATGGGATAAATGCAGCAAATAGTCTAGTAAGGAATTCAAAGGTATTGCAGAAGGGTTAAGACCATTTTCTGCACACCAAATGAAAAACTTTTCCATTTAAAAGCATAAGAGCGTCTGGTAGAAGGCTTTCTGGAAGCATGAAGGATATCCTTCACTTGCTGAGAAAGGTGTAAATCTTGAAGGTCTAAGCCTTCAGTAACCAGGCCCTGAGATGAAGAGACTGAGGATTTGGATGCCACAGGGTTCCCTCCTCTTGGGAGAGGAGATCTGGAGCAGACCCCAGGTCCAGGGAGGGAGCTTGAGAGAGATGCAGAAGTAGAGGGTACCACACTTGGCGTGGCCAATGTGGTGCTATGAGGATCATAGACCCCTTGTCTCTCTGAAGCTTGAACAGTCTTGGGGATTAGGGGAATAGGTGGAAAGGCATAGAGGAAGTCTTGCCCCCAGTGAAGGAGGAAGGCATCCCTGGCCTGAACTCCCTGACATGGAATCCTGGAACAAAACTGGGGAAGTTTGGCATTCCACGGACTTGCAAATAGGTCTATGTCTGGGGTACCCCAAATCCAGAAGATCCTGGCTACCTGGTCCCATGGAGGGATCATTCGTGTGGAAGCAGAACTCGACTGAGTCTGCCCAAGAGTTTTGAACCCCTGGAAGATACACTGCCATGAGATGGATTTGATGCTCTCTGGCGAAGGCCCACAATTTCAGAGCTTCGTTGCAGAGCGACAGAGAGCCTGTCCCCCCCTGCTTGTTCACACAGAACATGGCTACCTGATTGTCTGTATGGATGAGGACTGTCTTGTAGCTGAGCAGGATGTGAAACACTCTGAGAGCCAAGAAGATTGCTCTGAGCTCTAAGAGGTTGATATGAAGAGATGTCTCCTGTGGAGACCAGATGCCCTGAGTGGAGAGGTTTTGGAGATGAGCTCCCCAACCCTTTGGAGAGGCATCTGTTGTAAGGGTTGCTTGGGGTAGCACCTGTTGAAAGGGGGATCCCAACAACAGATTTTGAGTGGACTTCCACCAGTGGAGGGACCAAAAAAGGCGACTGGAGGTTGCTATTTTGTCTGACAGGCAACCTGATGCCTGGGTCCACTGGGAGGATAGAGTCCACTGAGCTGCCCTCATGTGAAGGCGAGCATAAGGAACCACATGCACTGTGGAAGCCATGTGGCCTAAGAATTGCAACATCTCTAGAGCAGTTAAATGGGATTTAACTGAATCTGGGAGGCTAACTGCACTAGGCGCAGGCAACGGGCCTGGGGAAGATAGGCCCTTGCAGTTGTGGTATCCAGTAAGGCCCCTATGAACTCTAGAGACTGAGTAGGGGTGAGATGGGATTTTGAAATGTTGATTACCAATCCCAGATACTGAAGGACACACCTTGTGCAGGCCAGGGAAGTCTGGGCCTCTGACTGGGATGGAGCTCGGATGTGCCAGTCGTCCAGATATGGGAATACGAATATCCCTAGAGTGTGTAAAAATGCAGCTACCACTGCCATGCATTTTGTGAACACTCTTGGAGCAGAGGCCAGACCGAAAGGAAGCACTCTGTATTGGTAGTGCTTTCCTTGGTAAAGGAACCGAAGGAACCTTCTGTGTGTTGGATGGATGAGGACATGGGTGTACGCATCCTTGAGGTCTAGAGAACAAAGCCAGTCCTGACTCTGGAGGTATGGAAGGAGAGTACCAAGAGAAATCATCTTGAATTTCTCCTTGCATAGAAACTTGTTCAACTCTGAGATCTAGGATGGGTCTGTAGCCTCCTGTTTTCTTTGGGATGAGAAAATAGGGGGAGTAGAACCCTGAGCCCTGTTGAAGGGGTACTTCTTCTATTGCCCCTTGGGCAAGAAGGGTGGCAATCTCCTGACCTAGAAGGTCGAGAAGAGATGTTGGAGAGTTGAACTGTTTCACCATGGTGTGAGGAGGAAGGTTTAAGAAATGTAGCTTGTATCCCTCCCTTATAATGGAGAGGGTCCAATGTTCTGCTGTGATTTGTTCCCATCTGGGAGCAAAGTGAGCTAACCTTCCTGGGATGGGGAGAGGCTCTGGATGTTCTAGAGCCAGAAATGCTAAGTTCTCTAGTGGAAAGTCAAAGGCCCTGAGGAGGCTGAGGCTGTTGGGCCGTAGCAGTCCTCGCAGCCTGAGGCTTGGCCTGTTTTGGTTGTTGCCCTGAGAAGAGGCATGAGCATAACTAGAAGAAAATTTCCCTTTTTTTGGGAAAGATCCTTTCTTGAATAACCTCTTCTTGAAAGGAGTAGTAGTAGACTTTGAAAGTCTATCTAAAGCAGAATTTTCAGCATCCATCTGGGTGGCTTTTGCTGCCAATCTTTGCCAAACAGATTTTCCCCTGTACAGGGAAGGTTGCCCAGACCATCCTGTACCCAGGATTCCAAATCAGAGGCTTGTAACCAAGCTACTCTGCGTGCACCTATAGCAATAGCCGAAGCTCTGCTGGCACCCTCAAAGGAGTCAAAGGCTGCACGATTGGAAAACTTGGATACATCCTGTGCATGTTTAAGCCAGGTAATATATTCTTCTCTCTTATCTTCTGACATAAAAGGAGATAAGGTGTGTAGATGGTCTGTAACCTCTTTTAGAAACATCCCCATATAGAGACTATAGGAGTTGATTCTGGCTACAAGCATACTGGCCTGGAAGATTTTCCTGCCAAAAGCATCTAAGGTTCTGCATTCTCTTCCTGGAGGAGCAGAGGAGTGTCTTTTCGTGCTCTTGATTTTTTTCATAGCAGACTCTACCACAATAGAGTGGTGAGGAAGCTGAGTCTTATGAAATCCAGGACAAGGAGGAACACGATACATGGTGTCCAACCTACGAGAAAAAGGAGAGGTGGTAAGAGGAGTTTCCCATATACCTAACATGTGATCATAAAGAATCTCATGTATTGGTAAAATGGCTGCCTCTTTAGGAGCCTTAGGATATTGAAGAATATCCAATTTTTTGGCTCTGGGCTCAGTTTCAGAGGCTACTGTAATGGACAGGCCTCTGGCCACCTCCCTGATGAAGTCCTGGAAAGACAAGTCCTCAGGAGGAGACATTCTCCTTTTTGGAGAAGAGGGTTCCTGAGGACGAATCTCCGATGCTTCGATGGAAACCTCTGATGCATCAGATTCTTCAGAGGAATCGAAGTATCGACTATCTGGATGCTCTCGCAGAGCCCGATACGAGTACCGAGGGGTATCGACATCGGGAGTCATTGGTACCGAATCGGTACTAACAGGCATCACTGGATACCGTATCGCTGCTTTCGATGCTGACGTCGATGCAAGCAGTACTGGTATCGGAACCGGAGCTGAATCTGGAACCGGAATCGGTATCAACAACGGGGTTTGTTGTTGTACCGAGGGCGTCGCCGCTTGTATGAAGGCCGTAATGGCACGCTGTATGGTCAGAATATTCTGATCCATCGACGCCACCAATGTCTGGATGTCGGTACCGGGAACCGCCGGTACCCCAGAACATTGTAACAGGTGATCGGTCGAGGCCGTGCCATCGATGTCAACCTGTGACCCCTTAGATAATGCTTTGGAAGCCGGAGTCTCCCGCCGGGGTAATTTTGCTGGTGTGGATTCCTCAACAGTAATGTCGGGAACATCTCGATACTTAGAGGGAGATGTACCCTTTGAGGACCGACCGGACTTAAGTTTTGTTACCTGAGATCCATGGGATGAAGCAGCAGCCCTGGAAGACGTCGATGCCACCGAAGCTGCATCGGAGGGAAACAGGGAACTGAGCTTGGCTGCCCGATTCTGTAACCCTCTTTTAGACATCATGGAGCAGGACTCACAATCCGCGATGGAATGGTCAGGACCTAAACATTTTAGACACCAGTCATGGGTGTCTGTGACAGAAATAGTGCCACTGCACTTTGTGCACTTTTTAAACCCGGAGGCGGGCTTTTCCATGAGGAAAAAGACTGTAGGCCTAGGACCACAGAAGAAAAGCACTGAAAAAGTTTTTTGTTTTTTTTTTTGTAAAGAAAGAGAAAAAAGACCGGTGGTACCGGTCCTCGAGAAGGCAGACACGCGACTAAAGAAAATGAAAATAAGAAAATAAGAAATTCTTCAGCGGTGACAGGAAACACGACCTGCTGGCTCCGCGGAAAAGAAGAACTGGAGAGAGACGGTTGGGAAAGGCGGGAAGGCAGCGCACAGGCGCTGTGAAATGCTCCCAAAAGCTTTCCTTCTGGGAAGCTGGGGAGCGTTCCCGCGCAGGCTCCGTCGGTACTGACGATACCCATATGTGAAGACTCATTCCTGCTTGTTCCTGGAGATATGTAGATCAGTTGTTTACTCCTTCAAAGTAGAAAAGCTAGGAGACATGCAATGAAGCTACAATGTAGCACATTTAAGACTAATTGGAGAAATTACTTTTTCACTTAATGCGTAATCAAACTTGAATTCATTAGAGGATGTAGTATAAGCTGTTAGTGTAGCTGGATTTAAGAGAGGTTTGGACAAGCTCCTGAAGGAAAAGTCCATAAACCACTATTAAAGACGACTGGGGAAATCCACTGCTTCCCACTGGGCAAATAGCATGGAATCTGGATACCTTTTGGGAACCCGACAGGTACTTGTGACCTGGATTGGCCACTGTTGGAAACAGGATATTGGGCTTGATCTATGCATAAAAGCATATAAACCATTGCCTCCTGAATAAAGATACAAAGAATACTCGGCTATTTTACAATTTGTAGGCACTTATAAAAGAATGCTGAATCAAAAATGAAAAAACCTGCTGGAATAAGATGTTGGGCGACACACAAGTAAGTTTGTTTGTTTTTTTGAGAGATGGAGGGGAGATGTATTTAGGTAATTGCTAATGTTTCCATGGATAGTGGAGAGGTTCTTTCAAGTCCAACTTGAAACCCTCATTTTTCCAGTACAGAGTGAGTTGAGATATTAATCCAAAATTGCACTAAATGGGACAAAACCCATAAAAATCTTGTGTACCTCCAGCTTTGCAAACAGATACTCTGTACAAAAAACATCCTCAATAATGGCTGCAAACAGCTGAATTAGAACGCATCCCTTTATTACTCAATACAAAAGATTATACAGATACATAAACAGTGAAACTCCCTCCACTACCAGGCACTCTGAAGTAATACAAAATCCTGGGAAAAATAAACATACTCGCATGTATAGCAAACCTGCCCTACAAAACCAATGCACCCAAAACACTAAAATAGCAAAGCCTATGAAAAACAAGCAGTCCAAACACTGAAACATGATCTACAACACTAATATACCTCTCCCACTGGGAGGCACAGGATTGGACAATAGAACAAATTGGACTGCTACATAAACTGCACATAAAAATTACACTAACAGAATACTTGACCTGGGCCATGCATGCAAAACACAGATAAATTCTCAAATACAGAATGAGTGACCACAGACAAGAAATAGAAAGATGCAGACAAAACGCTCAACTGAAAAACCCAAGAAGCCAGACTCTGCGGGCAATGAAACACTAGAGAAACAGAAACGCATTTCCTCTTGTGCATCTCATCTAAGTATTTTGCACATTTCCCAAAGCAGAGAAAGAAAGATCAGACAAACACTTTCCACAAAAGAATGAGCAGGACAATCTCTGTATAATCCTGGGGCAAACAAGAGAAACAGCAGCTATTACAGCAAACTTTCTAATCCCCTACTTGAAGGGTGAAGGATCTCTTACAGAATTTAAGGATGAACTAAAATCCTCTGATCTGGCTTATGGACACAGTCTGGGTGATGGTGCCAGAGGACAAACATTGTTGTTATTGTTGGTAGTTTGGGGTTTTTTTCCCAGTTTTATTTAACCTCTTATCCTACTCCCTATTCTTACATGTTTTTAAGTCTTACACTATTGCACACTACTTTGCTAATTACTACTGAAGATGGTTAAGCCAATACCAATAAATAAAATATGTTGCATCCTGCTACTAGGCAAGGAATGTGACCCGACCAAGGACAATATAGACCAGAACCAGAACCTGTACCTGGGAATTTCTTGTTATTGATCTCTTTGTGCGTTGAAATCTTATTTTACTGCTGTTACTATTACTTTGTAAGTTATGGTCTTTTTTAAATTCCTCTTTATCTTAACTGCTAAAATGTACTATTTTGGTAACATGTTGCATTGTCCATGCCAATAAAGGTGACATTTTATTTACCAGCTAATGTGAGCAGTGAGTGAGAATCAGCTGTGCCTACTTAGTTGGGAACTGTGTGTGAGAGAAAACTGCAGCCAATCTGAGCACTTTTCAAATCATTTAGAATCCCTTCAGCAAAGGCTCCAACGATCCTGTGAGCAGTGAGTGAGAATCAGCTGTGCCTACTTAGTTGGGAACTGTGTGTGAGAGAAAACTGCAGCCAATCTGAGCACTTTTCAAATCATTTAGAATCCCTTCAGCAAAGGCTCCAACGATCCTGTGAGCAGTGAGTGAGAATCAGCTGTGCCTACTTAGTTGGGAACTGTGTGTGAGAGAAAACTGCAGCCAATCTGAGCACTTTTCAAATCATTTAGAATCCCTTCAGCAAAGGCTCCAACGATCCTGTGAGCAGTGAGTGAGAATCAGCTGTGCCTACTTAGTTGGGAACTGTGTGTGAGAGAAAACTGCAGCCAATCTGAGCACTTTTCAAATCATTTAGAATCCCTTCAGCAAAGGCTCCAACGATCCTGTGAGCAGTGAGTGAGAATCAGCTGTGCCTACTTAGTTGGGAACTGTGTGTGAGAGAAAACTGCAGCCAATCTGAGCACTTTTCAAATCATTTAGAATCCCTTCAGCAAAGGCTCCAACGATCCTGTGAGCAGTGAGTGAGAATCAGCTGTGCCTACTTAGTTGGGAACTGTGTGTGAGAGAAAACTGCAGCCAATCTGAGCACTTTTCAAATCATTTAGAATCCCTTCAGCAAAGGCTCCAACGATCCTGTGAGCAGTGAGTGAGAATCAGCTGTGCCTACTTAGTTGGGAACTGTGTGTGAGAGAAAACTGCAGCCAATCTGAGCACTTTTCAAATCATTTAGAATCCCTTCAGCAAAGGCTCCAACGATCCTGTGAGCAGTGAGTGAGAATCAGCTGTGCCTACTTAGTTGGGAACTGTGTGTGAGAGAAAACTGCAGCCAATCTGAGCACTTTTCAAATCATTTAGAATCCCTTCAGCAAAGGCTCCAACGATCCTGTGAGCAGTGAGTGAGAATCAGCTGTGCCTACTTAGTTGGGAACTGTGTGTGAGAGAAAACTGCAGCCAATCTGAGCACTTTTCAAATCATTTAAAATCCCTTCAGCAATGGCGCGCCCGTGCCTTGCGGGCCCGCGCCTGAGGGCCTCGCAAGAGGGCCCTTTGGCGTGGCCCTTAGGCGGTGGACCGTGCGGGACCCACTATCTGCTGCTATATGCTTATTCTATATGCTCATTCTGTTCAGCGATATGCTGTTTGTAGTTAATGTAAGGTAATGTAATGTAAGTTATGTACTGTGTTCCCTGTTTGTACTCCTAGTGTTTTGTTGTGATGTAATGATAATGCAATGTATGTTTCCCTCACCTTTGTTTAACTTTGTGCTGTATTAACCGCTTTGATTGAAGGAAAAGGCGGGATACAAAACATGTTAAATAAATAAATAAAATAAATAAATAAATGTCCTTTCCTTGAGTTCTGCTAGACCAGTAGAGACAAGTGGGATGTGTTCTCTTACCGGCAGATTGGTGGAGACGAAGAACCAATGAAAAGCCCAGGTTTAAATGACATCACACCATGCTTCTATCTGCCTCAGCCACCAGAAGTCTCTTCTGTATCCGTTCCAAAGCATATGGGAGAACATGGCAAGCCTCACACAACCTCAACGTGGGCAATAATGAGCAAACAGAACTATGTACTTGAAAGCATAAAAGAAGGTTGTATGTAAAAGATGGACCTGCAGAGACAAATATAGAAATCATAGCGGACCCCAGGGTACTGCCGCATAAGAACAGAGCAAATAGTTCCAGGGGGAAGACCCTGGGACTAGTCTAGCAGGACTCAAGGACAGGACATTTTCTGTCAAGTAAAATGCCACCTTCCATATAGTCCTGCTAGACCATTCCAGACAAGTGGGACGTACCAAACCTTTGCCTCCACTGGGCAGGAAGAAAACACAACAGCTTGCAAACCTTAGAGCCAAAGGCTGTGTCTGCTAGAGCGTGGACATCCAAGTGGTAATGCTTGACAAAAGTGGAAAAATTGTGTCCACATTGCTACCCCAAAAAAAGTCTGCAGTAGCTACCGAGCTCCACTCTGTCCACAAGGATGCTTGCGCTCAGGTGGAATGGGCATGCAAACCCTCCAGAATCAGCTGGTTCTGCAACAGATATGCCAAGGCAATGGCCTTAATCCAGCACCCCAATGTAGACTTAGCAACCGCAATGGGCTCCCCAGCCCAAGAGACTGGCATCAGTAATCAGAAGGATCCATGAGAAATCACCCAGTGGCAAGCACGTCCTCAAACAGAGCTGCTGCCACCACTACAGACTAGCCTTCACTATCATCAGGAGCAGGAGCCTGAGCTCGAACTCATGAGAACTTGGGGACTACCAAGTTAGCAAGGACCACTGAAGCAGTCGCATATGAGCACACATCCATGACACCATCTCAATTGCCACTGCCATCAGAGGAGCTGAAGAGAATCACGGACTCTGGGATACTGCTACAAAAAACAATGCCAGCCAAACAACCTTTTGATTCTCTCCTCTGGCAGGAAGACACTGTCCCTTCTAGTACTGAAACATGCTCCCAGGAACTCCAGGGCCTGGGAAGGCATCAACTGGGTCTTTGCAGATTGATCACCCAGCAGAGGCTTTCCAAAATGACACCACTCGGGTTGCTAGCTGAGATACCTATGAAAGAGAATAGGTTCGGATGAGCCAGCATCCAGATATGGGTGCACACAAATTCCTTGGAGCTGTAGCAACACAGCCACCACCCACCATGACCTTGGAGAATGTCCTTAGGGCAATGTAGAGGCCAAATGGGAGAGTGGCAAACTGCAAACTCCAAAAGAGGCAGTATTTTCTGGTGGGAGAGTCTGGAGCAGGGATCAAGATTTCAAGCCTGCACAGACCACCAACTGAAGAAGAGCAGCAGCCGCCATGGTGAACTAGTTCTTCAACCCTGAATCCACCCTTCCGTCTAGAGTATCTTTTAAGGCCAATCTGCCTTCCACAGAAATGGTGACCCATCTGGAAACTGCCGTGACCTGTGCATCCACCTTGGGAACATCAAACCACATGACGCACTCCTGCTCTGGAAGAGCATTTTTGTTTTTTTGTGCCGTCAAGTCAATGCCGGCTCCTGGTGAGCCAGAAGCCCCTGGGTTTTCTTGGCAAAGTATGACCAGAAATGGTTTGCCAGGCCTTTTCTCCTGAGGCAAGGGAGGGTAAAGTGACTTGCCCAAGGTCACAAGGCGTGCCAGTGGGAAATGAACCCCAATCTCCTGGTGTTAGGTTGTTGCTCTAACCACTAGGCTACTCCTCCACTCTGGGCGAGCGTACATTTTCTTATATACTCTTAAGCAGGGAGATGGGAGAACCCCACTCTGACTGGATATCTTGATCACCTCTCGGAGCGGAAAGAATGTAATGATTTTGCACCCCTTGCAGGGGTAGACGAACCTTTGGCCCCTGCTCCATATCTGAAGCATCTGCCAAGTGCAAGGTGGATAAGACCCTGATAATCAATGCCACCAGTTCTCCTTCCAGAACAGGCAGACAACACCATGCTTTCATAAGTCTCTGAAAGCAAAAGCACCGTCATCCACAGCAAAACCCAAGTCACAAAACAGATCTCAGACAGACTCCAACTGCTCCACATCTCCAGGAGACGATCTTTGTTGGGGCATGTAGCCAGAGGCAATGAAAAACAGGGCTTCCACTTTCAGCCTGCCCCTCATGATACTGCATTCAGGGACACCCAGAGGCCTCAGGGTCTGAATTTCCATACCAAAAAAACCAGCCTGTAGTCAAAAGGAACAGAGTTCCAGGGAGGACAATCCAGGTTCTGGAAGTTCTCCTCTCAGAAATGCTCCCCTCTCCAACAAGGACATAACCGCTGCCCAACCCCTAGAGGAAGTGGAGCGGCCAACAGCAAGGTCACCAGAACCCTTCTGGTTGGCTGGTCATCCTTACCCACACAGCATCCTCCACAACCTCCTGCCCTGAGGCAGGCAAGACCAGATCAACTGCATCCCCCTGCTGGGAGGAGGGAAATGGGTTCTCCAGGGATGACTCAGACGCTGCCATGCAATGAGCAGAGTGCACAAGGCATACCTCACTTGCCACAGGTCAAACGACGTTTCCCGGAAGACGACAGTTAAGGTAAGTGCAACAGCAGTGCATGTGCTAAGGCTGCGGCAGATGTAAGGCTCTCACTAACAGTGCTTGTACAGCAATGCATGAGATGGGTGCTTTATGAGGAACTTATGCTAGGACCAGGTGACCGCCAGGCATACAATAGTAAAAGGTGCTAATAATACATGCAGAAAATGGCAGGAAATCCCCCACGCCATGCCAATGGTCACCAGTGGTCAATCCCAAATTGTGCTGTAGACAGAATCAGGAGCCCCGAACAAGGACAATGATAAAGGCCAAGCCTTGATACCTCCTGAGAGCTCCAGGCAGATCCGGCCCGAGCTCAGCTCTATTCCCATCATACTGTTTCACTGGCTTTTGCAGCATAGTGTTAAAGGTGGCTAGTTGGCATATCCCTCTTAGAGCCTTCTGCAAGCTTCAGGAGAGAGCAGGGGGGACAGAGGTGGGAGGGGCTGTTGAGGCTGTATGAGGGCTGCTGACCTCTTCCAAATACTTCCATTTTTCTGGCTGCTCAACATGCGTTTATGATAAGAGCGTGGAGCTGAACCAATTTTCCTTCCTCCTATGGCTACCGAGCTCCTATGCAGTCTCCCACATCACTCAAGTGAGAGTCACCTTCAAGGTGGTCATTCACGAGCATTTAAATCAATCAATCAATCTTTTCACTCAATATTCTCGATTTTCTTCAGAGCGCAGAAAATCCATCCACCAACTGCTGGAGACAAAATACTGAAGAGATCCATGCCTCTAAACGCCTCAGCCACCAGACGAGTGATGCCACTGAAACCTGGGCTTTACATTGGTTCTTTGCCTCCACCTATCTGCTGGTAGGGGAACACAACGCACCTTGTCTGGACTGGACTGTGTAAGCAGTAAGATATGGAAGTTATGTTTTATCTAAATAGGAATGTTATTCAATCTTAGCTGCCTCTTTCCTACTACTCCCATCCCCCAACAAAGCACGAGGCTCTTTGTTAATCTGCAACTTGCATCAGGCCGCAACAACTCCTGTGACCTATGCATGGACGCAATCAATGCTAATCCTAGTTCAGCATCAAAATGGAGATCAGGAGTGCCACTAGTCTCCTGCCAGGTCATCCTGCAAATCAGACCCCCTCCTCAGTCACACTGTGCAGGCCAGACTTCAGCAGCTTAAGAATTAAAACCAGAACTAGAGTTCGAAACATGGATTTTAGACTTAGAACTATGCTGGAGACCGCTGTCTTACAGGGCCGGCCCTACCATTGAACGACTGTTCTTTGCACTTGACCCCACTTTACAGCCTCACTATTCGACCCCTATTAACTTACGAGATCCTATAATCTGTCTCTGCACATGACCCTGCTTCCCTCTGCAACCTCCTCAGGCCGTCCCCGCTATCCAGCCAATGCTCACTGAACTCACTTGCTGGCAAAGAAAGCACAGACTAAAAACACGCACACATACACTTTGGAGTTACTGTAACAAAAAGGGAGTGTCTGCACTGAACCTCTGCTCATTAAATGAGATTCTGAAAGCTCTCTTTATCCAAAGGCACAAAGATTATTGATGGAGGAAAACCTGGCCTAACTACACTGAAGTGCTGGGGTTTCTATGGCAACTGCACATTGATGGATCCTATTCTGCCTAGTCTCCTATTTATCTCCTTACCATTCCCTGTATCTATTCTTGTCCTCAGCTGTTGTGTGCCTCTCTTGACTAGATTGTAAACTCTTACAAATAGGGACTGTCTTACAGGTGCCTGTACAGTGCTGCATATGCCTTGTAGCGCTATATAAGATATGTAGTACTAGTAGTTAAAGACAAAGCCCAGGGAAGACAGGATTGCATGCAAAGGGTGGATTTAAAAAATTATAATAGGCACAAAAATAGTGACAATCAGGTGGGGCTTAGCACCACATACAGGCCAGGCTTTTGGGACCAGGGTGTGGGGAGAACTGATCTTGACCAGCTGACCGCTTTTATAAAAAGGGAAGGCCAGCAGTTGGCAGGACAGAAAACCAGCCAACATAAATGCCAGTTTTCTAACAATCACTGCCCTCCACCTTCTCCAGTCACTGTGAAAACTTCTATGGGAGTAACTGGAAGTTGGGATCAGTTTCCTGTGTTTCTGGCGCTGGTACAGTGAACGGAAAAAGAGCACGAGGCCTGCTTTCAGACCATGCACACACTGAGGCAAATCTTCCAGGTCCTGCCCCAGCCAACATCAGAATGTGTCAGAACAACGCTGATTGGCTGTTGTTCTCCCTCTTTGCATCTGACGTCACACGCTGTTCTTTTTAAACCTGGCCGTTTGGTTTGTTTCACACTAAAGCCAACTGAATGGGATTCATTTTTTCCACCTGATGCAGGGCCATGGAGTGTTGGACGGCCCGAAACGTGGCACATTGTGCTTTCTGAATTCTATGCTGGCTGGACTCAATTAAGTTAAGTTTTTGATTTATTTCAAGCATTTAAATGATTAAAAAGGAGTGACCACGGCGAGGGGCGGGTTGCAGTTCCATCCCCTTTTGTAAGGTCACTCCAACAAAAAGAGAAATAACCATATGATATATATTTTGTGTATTTAAGGTTTTTTTGTTATACGGAGGTTAATGCCGGGGCTATTTCTTTAGATTTGGATCGCTTTTTGCCTTGTGCTGGGAATTTTTTTGACAGAACATTGGTGGGGGCAGGCCGAGAAAGAGCCACCTCAGCATCCACACGGGCTAAAGGCAAATTTCTTCCTGTTGCGGTGCTGATGCCAGAAGGGTAGAAGCAGTCCTGGGAGTGTTAGGTGGTGGTGATATTCAGAAGCAGCTGTGATCCCAAAAGAGAACCAGATAGCAGTGCTGCTCACAGCTGCTCACGGGAGATTTTGGGGCCACAGCACCACTGTCTGAATGGCTAAAAATTCTGGTTTTAGGACTTATGCAAGTATCCAGGGCAATGGGAACACTTTCAAGACACTGCTGCAGAACTGAGGGTCTGGACACAGTTCTGGGACAAAGTTGTAGTCTCAGGAAAAGGAAAGCAGCCAGCATGAAGAGAAGGAAATGCTAGTGAGCTTCTGCTGTCTGTTCAGGGAGAAGGAAAGAAGAATGGAATAGAGGAGTGGCTGGATGGCATGGCAAATGAAATATGGAGCAGGTACAAGGGAGGCTAGCTGGAACTTGGGATACCAGCAGAAAGAGGCAGGAAATGAGGAAAAAAAGTGTCACGCATCTTCAGAGGGGTTCCCTCTACTGTGGGCGAGAGGTCCAAGGGTTGTCTGGGACAGCAAGTTTCCAGGTTTCTTCAGAATTAGAAAATACCTCAAATAGAAATCTTTGTTTAGTTAGAGGCGGTATTATTGCCTTGGTTTTGGGAAGGAAAAGCATTTCCTGCTAAGATCTGTGGAATGACAAGGAACCTTAAAAAGCAGTAGCCATGCATTCATATCCTTGTACCCCAGTTGTCCTTGGCGATCTCAAGTCATCAAATGTTAGATGTCCACCCATGGGGCAGGACAGATTGCTATTGGATATGCTTGAGTTCTGCAATCAGGTGATGCGAATCGTGTGGCTTGGTCTGATGGAGTTTTTCAGTTCTCTTGTCCTTTTGTGGCATTTGCTGCCTTTTTCTGGGACATTATTGATATTCTTTCCAGTGCCAAGAGAATTGTGATCTTCTGGCGGTGGCAGCAGAATTTGCCATGGCTGATGTTAAGCTTTGTAAAGTGGCACAGTGGTCTTTAATGATGGCTACCGGTTTTTACCTTTTCCCTGAAAATAATATCCTGTGCAGGGGGCATATGCTAATCTCTGGTGAACAACTTTACAGAGGCCAGGCAATCTCAACCACGCTAGCCTTGCTAGGAGCTGCGATGGTACCTGTTGACATTCTGGATATAGTTTCAAAAGCATCATCTCTCGATTATAATAGAGTGCTTTCCACATGCCTCTACTTCCAGAAAACACTTGTAAATTTGATCTGGACTCCTTTGACCATCTCCATGGCCTTTTGAGCATCTGTAGGCAGACATGGATATATTGAACCAGGTTAGCCTTTATTCTTGCCTCAAGTATTGAGCTGTGAAAAAAAAACAAAACTTTCCAGCTTATTGATCATTTAAGGATATTTCCCAGGAGTAGTGTTGGGAAAAAAAAATCTATTTCTTTGCTCTTTCCACGGACAGCTCATCACAAATTGATGACATAGCTTGATTGTTAAACCCTGGGCCACAATGTGACATACTTTTGGACCGACAACAGGGCCTGCCTTGTTCAGAGGTCTTGCAGAAGCTAGTGAAGGAATATGGCTACTACTTTTAGGAGCCAAATATCTGATCTTGGTTCTTTTTGGAGTGGCAAATAGATTTCTTTTGGCATATTTGGTAAGAATGTAAAAAGAACTGGTGAGGTCCTCATACAACAAGGTATTTCTAGGTGGAGGAGGATCATTCAACAGAACTGTGGATCTCTCTTCATCTAATCTTGATGACAAATAACAATTCTTCCCATGTGCTAACAGGGAGCTTAATAGCATGAGCCCCATGAAGTGCTACCACTGAGGGGCTGCGGCGATACTTCTGCATCTGAATCAGAATGGCAGAGTGAAAGTAAGGATGCTACAACATCATCCTCAATACTCGAGTCCAGTATTTCTCAACTTTAATTTTGTGGCACATGCGTTCATTCAACACTCATGGCACACCAAACCAAATTCTGCATGATCCTCAACCTCGGTCCCTCTCACCAACAGAAAAACAGTGGCACTGGATTTTGGTTTTTTTTACCCATTTGCCTCATTCTGTTGGCTTCAGTCTGATTCCTGAATATATGAGGCTCCTTTCTTTCCCATCAACCATCCCTAGCTGCTGCACTTTGACTCTAGGGCACAAGAGAAAGAGGCTGGAACAGATAGTGCAGGTGCTGTTCTTTGCTCTGCAGGGTCTGCTCCAGTCACACCCATCACCTCCTATCCCTGAACACCAGGATGGTAAGGGCAGAATAGGAAGCATCATAACTCTTCTTTGTTCTATCTGCTTCAAGCTCACTCCCTCCCCTCCTATTCCCTACATGCTGCTTGAAAGGACTGCAGTGGGAAACAAAGGGTATTCTCAGGTAGACCTTCATTACAGCATGCCCTTGGTTGCCTCTACCAGGGCACATCAATGACTTTCCCCAAGGTGCACTGACTGAGAAACATTGCTCTAGAGACGCAACATGTGATAAAATACTGGTGTACTGCAGTGCAGAGTTAGGAATCTCTTTCAAGATTAAGGCATCTATCTTTAAAGTAAAAGGTTTCTCTCTTTACAGAGATTGTTACCATCATGGCCTAGAGCAGAACCTCTAGTTGAGTTAGTCTGGACCAATTTTGGTTAATCATCTGCTTCTGGAACCAAATCTAAAATAGGTGGAAAGGTTGTTGTCTGCACCAAAGCTATCATCTGCTTCTTGACTAGTAAGACAACAAATTTGTCAAATTACTATGGTGTTGGTATTGCACTGATATATTTCTTGGCACTAAGGGCAAGTGCCCATGCCAAGAATTTGCTGTTCTGGCTCCCTAGTTGGTTTGATGCAGATGTGCCATCAGTTCATCTTTCATAGTGCTGTTGCTCTTTGTGCCATTGATTGGCACCTACTGTATATGTCTGTCATCAGGTTGGGCCAGCCTACCACTAGGTAAACTAAGCAGTCAGCTACTTGCTGTTGCTGTAGGTAAGTCAAAGCAAAGCAAAGCAATGGGTCTTGGCAACCACACAAACTCAGAATCAGTGTGTACTTTTATCTCCATGAAGAATGGGCAATATGCAGATATTCCATTTACCCTTATAAGTGGCTGTTTGAAATCTACCTCAGTATGTATATATTTGCAAAACAAAAGTTTGATATTTAGAAGTGTGATGTTCAACTATGCACTTTATAGGATTGTTCTGAGAGGGATGGTGTTCAGATGATTACAATAGTTTAATAAAGTCTTTAGGGGAGGGACTAGGGGTCTAAAAGCTAATTATGAGGGGGTACAAGCCTAAAGTTTTGCCTTGGGTACCTAATACCCCCTAACATTGATCCGGACATCAGTGTTCCTTCCTAGTACTTATGGTTCCTTAGCGTCTCTCCAGTCCGGTACCTTCTACTGGGTTGTGCCCCTCTACCAGCAGCTTGTGGACTGAGCACGTCATCTTTTGATGACCCTGGGGTATAAGTAGACTGGCACCGCCCACCAACTCCAGTTTTAGTGCTCAGTCTGCTAGCAGCTGGTAGGGGTACAGCAAGCCAGGGATCTGGCTTTCTGGAGAGACTAGCTTAGGCAGCTCTTGGGTTTTCTTTCCTTTACTTTCTTTTACTTTAGTTTTTCCTTTATTTGTTCATTTCTTTTTATACCCATTTGGAGACTTCCCCCCCTCCCCCCCCTGGTGTGGGAGCGGTCGGAAGGAGACCTTACCGCAGAGGAGGGAGTTGGGCAGAGGCCAGCAGAGCTGGGGCCGTTCCCTCTCCCTCGCTGGTGAGGGAAGTCAAGCCTTTCCATCCTTTCCGTCGTGCCGCGGAAGCCCTTGAGGCGGCTGAGCGGGCAGGCAGTGGGCCGAAGAGCCATCGGGCTTTGCGGCGCAGAGGAGCAGCGCGCCTGAAGAGGAGGTTCGCGGCGGTGCACAGGAAAGGCGAACCTCCAGGGAAGCAGCTCTACACGCGGTCGTGGACCGCGTGCTTGCTGAGGCCCGCGTGTCGGGAGGTGAGTCACCCGCTGTTTTTTTCCCCGCGTGCGCACGCGAAATTTGCAGGGGCTGCAGTCTCCAGTACTTTGGGCTTAAGCTGTTGGGACTTAAAAAAAAAAAAAAAAAAAAAAGAAACAAAAAGGCAAAGGCATTAAAGTGCCTCTGAGTGGCTCCAGGGCCTGATTGGAGTCAGCAAGAGCTAATTTAAAATAAATAAATAAATAAAAGGAGACAAGGTTGCTGTCTCGGAGGTAAAGCGAGTGAGGAAGGGGGATTGTAGGCTTCGGCCTGCCTCTCTTTCCCGCCCGCTCATTCTCTCTCTCAGCCCTAGTGCTTGCTGAAGTAATTATGCCAGCTAAGGCCCAGTGCATGGTGTGCGAGTCCCGTAAGGGGGGAGCCTTGGACTCAGGCCTCTGCAAAGCCTGTATGGCGGAGGCGACTTCGGGGGAGTTAGGGAGCCAGGCAGGGAGCCGGCAGGATCTTCCTCCCTCTTCTTCCCAGGATTTGGGTGCTCCTTCTGGGGAGGGGGGCTGTCCGGATTTCCCCTTGGGTATGCCGGGGGGCTCCTCCACTCAGACACCTCCCAAACCGGGTCCCTCCTCCGCGGAGCTGGTGTTGGAGGAGGGGGTGGCTGGTGACTTCTCCCCGGAGTTTGTTCTTCTTCTGCACAAGGCGTTTTGCCTCTGCAAGCAAGGGCGGCATGGGCAGGAGCCGGCGCAGGCGGGGGCTAAGGCTCGGCAGGTGGACACCAGGGAACTGGCGGAGGTAGGTCCGCTGCCGGCGAAGTGTCCGAGATTGTCGCAGGAGGAGTCCCACCCCCCATTGTCAGAGTCCTTGGAAGGGGATCTGTCTGACAGGGAAGGGGGGGGACGAGGAGGAGCTGGAAGAAGGTGAGATTCCCGAAGAACAGGCCAAGATTGTTCGGGTCTTCCGCAGGGAAGAATTGCCAGCGTTGATCGGTGAGGCCCTCAAGGTCCTGAACATGTCGGCTGGGGGACCAGTGGAGGAAGAGGCGCTGGAAGATCCTTTGATTCAGGCGGTCAGGAAATCTCAAAAGGTTTTCCCGGTTCATCGGGTGGTGCGCCAAATGATCCAGGAGGAATGGGATCAGCCGGAGTCGGCCATTAGGGGAGCAAGGTCCATGTCTAGGCTGTACCCGCTACCGGAGGGGGAGATGGAGTTGCTGCGTTCTCCCAGGGTAGACGCGGCGGTAGCAGCTGTCACCAAGAAGACCACGATTCCGGTCAAGGGCAGTTCAGCCCTTAAGGATTCCCAGGATAGGAAGCTGGATAAGCTGCTGAAGCAGGCCTTCGATGTAAGTGCCCTGGCGCTTCAGGCCTCGGTATGTGGGGCATGGGTCGCCCAGGCCTGTTTGCGCTGGTCCCAACAGATCCAGCTGGCGGGGGAGAACCCCGTTGAAGGCTCAGGAGAGGCAGCGAAGATTGAATCGGGTGCAGCGTATCTAGCTGATAGTCAGTATGATCTCATTAGAAGCCTAGCGAGGAATATGGCCTCGGTAGTTGCGGCCCGGCGGTATCTGTGGCTCTGCAATTGGGCAGCGGACGGTTCTTCGAAGGCTCGTCTCGGTAGGCTGCCCTTTAAGGGCAAATTATTGTTTGGCGATGACCTGGAGAAGCTGGTGAAGGAGCTGGGGGAGTCTAAGGGGGGTAGACTCCCGGAGGATAGGCTGAAACAGAATAGAGCCCCCTCCTTAGGGAGGGCTCAGCCGCGGGAGATGCGGCGGTTTTGGAACTCTCGCTCCTCGTCCTTTCAGAGAGGGAGGTTTTCCTCTAGGTGACAGGGATTCCGAGGTTTTCGGGGGGCAGGAAGAGGTTTTGGAGCCTCGCCCTCCTCCTCGGTTGCCCGGAAGTCCCAGTGAAGCCGCGGGGGCCTGGGGAGAGGACCTGCCAGTAGGGGGCAGGCTGAGGCGGTTCCTCTCCGCTTGGGCCCGGGTCACAACAGACCAGTGGGTCTTGGAAGTGGTTCGAGAGGGTTATGCGCTCGAGTTCGCAAAGCCCGTATGTTCTTTCCCCTTACCGTGCTCTGGCCAAGCGGGCGGCGGTAGAGGGGATGCTCAAGAGACTGCAGGCGCTGGGGGCAGTTATTTATTTTATTTTATTTTATTTACATTTATTTTTTATTTATTAGTTGTTTTATTGTTGTTTTATTTATTAGTTATTTATTAGTTGTCCCCATTCCCGCGGCTCAGCACAGGACCGGACGGTACTCCATTTACTTTGTGGTGCCCAAAAAGGAGGGCTCCTTCCGGCCGATCCTGGATTTGAAAGGAGTCAACAGGTGCCTGCGGGTGCCGCATTTTTGCATGGAGTCCTTAAGATCAGTGCTGGTGGCGGTATGACAAGGGGAGTTTCTGACTTCTCTCGACCTCACGGAGGCGTATTTGTATATTCCGATCCGCGAGTCCCATCAACAGTTCCTGAGGTTTGCGGTCCCGCAGGGACATTTTCAGTTTCAAGCAATGCCGTTTGGCTTAGCGACGGCGCCACGCACCTTCACAAAGGTCATGGTGGTGGTAGTGGCGGCCCTACGCAAGGAAGGGATCTTGGTCCACACATATCTCGACGATTGGCTGATCCGAGCAAAGTCCGAGCAAGAGAGTCTAAACGCCACGCACCGGGTAGTCGCCTTTCTAGAGAGCCTAGGTTGGGTCATCAATGTCTCAAAGAGCAGGTTAGTTCCCTGCAGAGAGCTGGAGTATTTAGGAGCAAGGTTCGACACGGGCAGGGGCAGGGTGTTCTTGCCGGAGCGCAGGATAGGGGCGCTGCGGGAGTTGCTGCGCCAGTTCCTGGCCTTGGGGGCGCCCTCGGCGTGGCACTACCTTCAGGTACTGGGAACCATAGCGGCGAAAATAGAGCTGGTCCCGTGGGCCAGAGCTCACATGCGGCCCCCTTCAGCAGGCTCTGCTCAGTCGGTGGTCCCATGAGAGACAGGCCTTATCGGTAACACTGCCCTGCCCGGTGTCAGTCAAGGAATCCTTGCAGTGGTGGCTCCTCCCGGGGCCCTTGGAACTCGGGATGCCCCTCGAACCGCTGGAGTGGTTACAGTTGACGACGGATGCCAGCCTCTCAGGTTGGGGGGCACACTGCGAGGGTCGGATCGCTCAGGGGCTTTGGAGCATGCAGGAGGCACAGTGGCCCATCAACAGATTGGAACTGAGGGCGGTTCGCCTAGCCCTCAGGGAATTCGGAAGCTGGCTGGGCCGGAGGGCGGTCAGAGTTCTTTCCGACAACATGACTGCCGTGGCATATATCAATCGTCAGGGCGGAACGAGCAGCCCTGCCTTGGAGGAAGAGGTGGAGGAGCTGCTGGCTTGGGCCGAAGTCCATCTAGTGGCCCTGTCGGCGCAACACGTTGCAGGAACAGAGAACATGACGGCGGATTACCTAAGTCGTCACAAGGTGGATCACGGAGAGTGGCAGCTGTCGCAGGAGATCTACCAAAGATAGTGTGCAGATGGGGTTCCCCCATCATGGATCTGATGGCGACGTGGGAGTCAGCCAAGGCAAGCTGTTTCTTCAGCCGACGGAAGGAGAGGATGTCCGAGAGCTTGGACACCCTAGTGAGAAGCTGGCCGACCGACGGCCTCTTGTACGTGTTTCCACCGTGGGCGCTCATCGGCAGGGTCATTCAACGGATAGAGGCTCACACGGGGCTGGTGATCCTTGTCGCCCCGGACTGGCCGCGCCGTCCGTGGTATGCCGACCTCATGCGTCTTCTAGCCGATTGTCCGTGGTGCCTGCCAGTGAGGGACGACCTTCTGTTCCAAGGGCCGGTGCGCATGCCGCAGGTGGATCGATTCTCACTTACGGCCTTGGCTATTGAGAGGGCTAGGTTGCGAAAGAGAGGTTATTCAGGGGCGGTGATCTCCACCCTGCTAAGTTCCCGCAAGCGTTCGACCTGTCTGTCCTATGTGAGGGTCTGGCGTATCTTTGAGGCCTGGTGTGCAGATAGGAAGATGAGCCCCCTCTTGGTTTCAGTGCCTGAGGTTCTGGAATTTTTGCAGGCAGGCTTCGACAAGGGCCTAGCTGCTAGTTCTTTGAGGGTGCAGCTGGCGGCTATTTCCTGTTATAGGGGCAGGATTCAGGGAAAGCTCTTGGGCGAGCATGTGGACGTAGGTAGGTTTCTGAAGGCGGTGCGGCGGCTTAGGCCGCAACAGCGATCGCTGGTTCCTCCGTGGGACCTCAACCTCGTTTTGGACGCCCTTTCCGCTGAGCCCTTTGAACCCATCCAGCGGGCATCTCTGAAGGATCTTACTCTTAAGGCAGTGTTTTTGGTGGCCATCTGCTTGGCCAGACGCATTTCGGAGTTGCAGGCATTATCTTGCCGTCCGCCCTTTCTGGTTTTTCTAGGGAGAGGGTGGTTCTCCGGACGGTCCTGTCCTTCTTGCCGAAGGTGGTTTCGGCCTTTCATGTGAATCAGTCGGTTTCTCTTCCCTCCTTTGCGGTTCGCCGGGAAGGGGATGACACTCGACTGCGTCCCCTGGACGTGCGCAGAACTCTAAAGCGATACTTAGCTCGCACGGAGCCCTTCCGCAAGTCGGAACGGTTGTTTGTGCTGTTTGCAGGGCCGCGTAAGGGGGAGGCGGCAGCGAAGTCCTCCATTTCCAGATGTATCAGGGAGGCCATTTCTTCAGCTTACATTTTGAGAGGTAAACAGGTCCCGGCGGGGCTCCGGGCGTACTCCACTCGGGCCCAAGCGGCCTCGTGGGCGGAGTTCAGCCTGGTTCCCCTGCTGGACATCTGTAGAGCAGCGGTTTGGTCATCCCTGCATACCTTTGCTAAGCATTATAGGTTGGACGTTCAGGCGTCTGAGGACGCAGGTTTTGGGGGCGCGGTTCTTCGGTCCAGCATTGCTCCCGATTTTGGAACTGCTCTGGTACATCCCCAGTAGAAGGGACCGGACTGGAGAGACGCTAAGGAAAGAGTAATTAGACCTTACCTGCTAATTAACATTCCTGAAGGATCTCCTGTCCAGTCCCTGTTCCCTCCTGGATCTTGGATGTCCTTTTTTCAGGTATGCTCGGCCCGAAGAAATAAGCGCAGATAGGAGCGTTCTGGGGCCTTTACGGTGAGGCGGGCTGGATGGTCAGGCGTCTCGCTGGTGCAAGTGGGTCAGGTAAGCCTTTCTTCTCCGGGGACGGTGGGAAGTTCTCCTGGGGGAGGGGGTCTCAAAGTTTCTTTTGTTTAAAGTTTCTAGTGCAGTTAAGTTTGGTATGTATTCACTTGTCTCTCCGTTAAGTCTGCTTTGCCAATAGGTCACTGGAGTTGGTGGGCGGTGCCAGTCTACTTATACCCCAGGGTCATCAAAAGATGACGTGCTCAGTCCACAAGCTGCTGGTAGAGGGGCACAACCCAGTAGAAGGGACCGGACTGGAGATCCTTCAGGAACGCTAATTAGCAGGTAAGGTCTAATTACTCTTTACTACTACTACTGAGCATTTGTATAGCGCTACAAGTCGTACGCAGCGCTGCACAAGTCATACGCAATTCTCAGTACTGTGGTGCTTTCAGTACTGCTCTAGATACTAGTCTTTTTTTTTTAGTTTTCAGCCCTTGCTTGGGTCTTTTCTCAAGCCCAATGTCTCCAAATGGGTTATTTTGTGGAATATGATCTGTGTCTCTCAAATTTACTGCTAATGCTTGCCATAGTACTTGCATCATGCCAGACAGCTCCCTTCTGGAGTTCATAGGACATAACACAAATAAGCAGCCTAAAAAAATGTTCAAGAACCCTTGATAATCAGATCTGTGGTAACCAATAGAATGGGAAATATTTCTGCATCTTTGTGCCACATTTACTTGGTCTGACTGCATTCTGTAAATCTCTGGGTGCCACTGGGTCCAGGAGTTCTCTAACCTTAAGCAGAGGTCAAGATTAATGTTATCTTACCCTTATCTCTGTATTCTAATATGCCTTGTAGCACAAATGATCAATAATAGTAGAAACACGAAGATTGTCCCCTTAAGGGCCAAAGGTGCATTCTACAACAAGCTCTAGCAGTTCTGTCTTTGAAAGGCCCAAGCAAAGGATAGGCAATGGTTAGTATGTGCTATTTGTAATTAGGTCCCATGGTATTCCATGGGACTTAGTTACAAATAGCACATGCTAACCATTAGCTCATCTTAATAAAACATGCCCCTTTATGTCCATCAGGTAGTCCCATTTTCCTCTCATTGGTTGAGGAATTGGAAAAGCCCAGTTTCTGCCACTATTGTGACAGAAGCAGCAGCCATTTTGGGGGGGGAGGGGGGTGGGAAACAGTTCTGAAGAAGTTTGAGACACTGAGGTGAAAACACAAGTATCGTGAAACAAAAAAGGCACAGGAATGCGAGCTACTTTCATGTCCAGTCTGCTGTATAGAAAGAGAAAGAAACTCCCCCCCCAAACACTGAGGTACTAGCACAGCGGTGGTAATGTGCAAAGATACCCGAGCATGCTCAGTTTAAGTTTAATCTGAGCTTAGAGAGCTACTCTGCTTCAGAACAAGATAATGTTATTCACTTGTGTGGCAGATATAACCTGCTCGTTAAGAAATCAAAAAAACGTTACCTTAGTTTAAATAGTACACAGTTCAAAACATTGAGCACAGTTCAAAATTGGTCACAGATAGATGGAGACAACTTTATCTTACCTGCTCATTTTCTGTCCTTGAGTCCATCAAGACCAGTCCAGAATGCATGGGTTATGTTCAGCCAGTGGATGGAGACAGAATCCAGAGCAGTTTGTTTCACCCCCTAAGAGGTACTGTACAGCCACCTACTTTCCAGTATCTCTGTAACAAAGCATGTGGAAACCACCCAAAAAGCCATACAACCCCACTTCCCTCCCCCAGGGAAGAGGCTATCCAGAAAGCCAAATTCAAGAAAATCACCCTAGAAAACCAAAAACATACTAACCCAATCAGAACAGAGAAGCTGCAACCTAGCAAAAATATGCATAAAGCACACACTCAATAGTGTACAATAGTGTATACAATTGACTCCCTATGTATATGAAGTTCTGCCTGGGAACCAACTTGCACATTGAAACTGTGCGTTTAAACAAAATTGATTGTTTATTTGATCTACATTTTAAAGTTGAGACTACCATAGAGATGGTTTTTCAGGATCTGTGACGTGGTGAGTCCTACCTCACTGTTACATTTCGTGCTGTCAGACAATTGAGGTGCTTGTAGATAACAGAGATCCTTTTCTTCCTAATTTTTAAATTTGTATTCCTTCATGAAGAAGTATTGAGTGTGTGCTTTATACATATTTTTTCACCCTAGAAAACCAAACCACCAACCAGGCTTTCCATTAATCTGTGGATCAAGTTACAAAAAATTCACAAACACAAGGGTGGGCTTCTGGCTTGGTAATTCCAAAAGGTTTCCTTTTTCATCCACTAGACCAGTTCAGAACACATGGGATGTAACAAAAGCATCACTTATATTGGGTGGGATGAAGAGAGACTACTCCTCTATGCACCTTGAACCCAAAAGGTATCATCTTTTCTGATGAAAAAATCATCCAGGAAACGATGCTTAGAATGAAGAGGAAGTCATCTTCTTAACCAATGTGCACTAGTTTCCTTGGGAGCTTCTGCACCTCTTCGTTGCCCCTAACCAAATGAACAGTCTGTCCAACCTCCTAAAGCAGTTTATCAGCTCTAAATGATGCAAAAAGACAACTCCTGACCAGATTCTCTCAAAAGGAAGCCAACTCTACTATTAGAACTATATATGAAAAAAGGAGAAAGCACAGTTACTCACCTGTAGTAGGTGTTCTCAGTGAACAGCAGGAATAAGTCCTCATGTATGGGTGATGTCTCCTGACTGAGCCCCTATGTGGGAACACTCCCCAGCTTTCACTGGAAGCTTTTGGGAACCTCCATTGTACATGTGTGCCTGTCTTCCCACCCACTGCAGTGCCATCTTATCCTCGGTAGAATACAAAAGCTAGATAAAATACAGGATAATCATGATAAGGAACAAATAGATGTGAGAAATCTTTTGAAATTTTTTAAAAAGATAAACCTCCAGGAATTTGCTACATAGATCAGAGTTTAATGTCCCTTCATATGGCATAATTAATGACCTTTTTAATAAGCATGCCAAAAAGATCTCTCCTGCCGATTTTTGTCCAGCCTCGATTTTACTCTCAATCACCACTAGATTTTTGGAAATAGTTTAATGGGATTACTTTATGGGAACTTTAACTTTGGAAAATTATTCCAATATTTTGGGAGACATTATTTTAAGACCTATTCCAAAAAATAAAAATTCTAATATGGCAGATGTTACCAATTTTTGCCCTATGGCTAATATTCCTCTGTTTGATCAATTGTAGCAAATCAGCTTACTTCCTATCTGGATAAATGTGATAATCTGAGGGCATATCAAGATGGATTTTGGAAAGCTTACAGCGCTGAAATATTACTGGGCGTTTTAATATCGGATATAAAACTATGCATTAGCAAAGGGTTATCTGGTAGTCCTCTTGCAGTTTCATCTTAGCTCAGCCTTTCATCTTGTGGATCATGAAGTTTTAATGTTTTTATTGGAAAATGTTATAATTACAAGTATAGTACAAACCTGGTTTTATGGTTTCTTAAAAAATAGAAGATATTGGGTTCAGATAGATAAAGAGAGATCTTTAAGCTGCGATGCCAATTGTGGAGTACCACAATATTCTCCACTATAACCAATTATATTTAACTTTTCACCTAAGCTGATATCTCAGTGTTGTTGACTCTTTCCCTCTCTATTTTTAACAATTAGTACTGTTGTAACAAAATTGGAAGCTTGAGCAAAACTGATCAGATTGCAAGTCGATGTATCTAAAACAAAGGTTGTATGTTTCAATAATACTAAACCTTTACCAGAATTGACACAATTACATCTGAAAGTTGAACCTGTTTTGAAAATTGTAGGAGTTGAGATACAGATTTATCATTTGAAGCTCGTATTTGCGTAACTTAAAGATTTTAGAAACAATTGAGCTAACTACGCAGAATATGAGAATATTTTTCTAAAGAACATTTTCAGTTTGTAATCCAAAGCTCTGTTATGTTTTATTTAGATTATGGAAATCTGTTACTCCTAAATTGTTCTCAAAATCAGATTAAGTGATCACAGTTGTGCCAAAACATTGCGGCACGTCTTATTTTTGGAGTCTCCCAGTATATTGCAATGACTCCTTTGCTTCATAAACTACATTACTTTAAAGTTCACAAATCGGATTAGTTTCAAGTTCTTCGTCCTTTTATATAGATTTAACGATTTTGTTCCAGAATATTTTTCATTAATGTTAGTTCCTTTTATAACATGTAAATCTAAACATTTACAATCTGCTACCACATTGCTGTTTCCTCCATGTAGAGGTATTTGTTTGAAATTTTGTTTTATGCGTATTATTCCTTATGTAGTGGCACAATATTGGTCTGAATAGCCTAGGCAATTAAAAAATCTCTTCTTCAGTTTCGAAGGAAACGGAAACTTGGCTATTTAAAACTAACTGAATTTTTAATTATTTTCTATTGTCAGCTTAATTTTCGTACTGTAAAACCACACGGAACCACAATTTTGATTGGGATTGTGGTAGTATACAAATCTGTGTTAGATTAGATTAGAAAGCTAGTAGCCAAAAACAACTCCACAGGGAGCTGGGCGGGTTGTGGGGACTTATTCCTGCTGTTCACAGAGAACACCTGTTACAGGTGAGTAACTACGCTTTCTCCATGAACAAGCAGACAGAATTCCTCATGTATGGCACTCCCAAGCTACAGGTTGCCAAACACAAGAAACAGCCCAACTGGAGAAGCAGCATGAGAAATCCTTTTTGGGATGCAACCAATTCAAACATCTACAGCAAGTATCAACATCAGAATGATTCTTTTGGTAGCCTGGACGGACAGAAGGGCCAGTGGGAAGGAGTTGACATCCCAAACAGATGCCAGAGTACAGCCTAGCTGAAGTGACTGTCACGCCTGGAATTCCCATCCAAACAGTAGTGGTTTGTGAAAGTGTGGACAGAGGACCACGTGGCAGCCCTGCAAATCTCTTTCATGGAGACAGAGCACAGATTGGCCACAGATGCAGCCATGGCCCGGACATTGTGGGCTGTGACATGACCCTTGAGGCTCAGACCTGCCTGAGCATTGGCAAAGGATATGCAACCCGTCACCCAAATGGACAGCCCTGCCCAATTTGTTTGGGTCATAGGAGAGCTGTGTAGAACACTAGTGCGGACTGGTCTGTCCAAGGTAGAAGGCTAGAGCATGCTTGCAATCCAGCATGTGCAGCTGGGCCTCCGCCCTATTGGCATAAGGCAGAGGAAAGGTGGTGGGCAGTACCACCAACTTCTTGAAATGGAAAGCAGAGACCACCTTGTGCAAGAAATGCGGGTGGGTGTGAACCACCACCCATTTATGGAGGAAACTTGTGTATGGCATGTGGGCCATTAGGGCCTGAAGATCACAGACACGGCAAACGCCACCAGAAAGACAACCTTCCAGGTCAGAAACGTCAAAGGACAGGTAGCGAGCAACACGAAGGGCACCAGCAGCAACTGACCCAAGACCACATTCAGATCCCATGCCACTAGCGGGGGCCAAATCGGGGGCTTTGACAGGAGCAAGCCCTGCATTAAGCAGGCCACCAGCAGCTGAGTGGAAACAGGCTTCATGTCCACCCCCCGATGGTAGGCTGCAATCACACTCAAGTGCACCCGAATAGAGATTGACTTGAGGTCAGGAGTTGGAGAGATGCAGGAAGTATTCCAGCAAGCCCTCACTGAGCATGAGACAGGGTCCAGCACCCTATCTGCACACCACAGCAAGAACCTGCACCACTTGAAGGTGTAGGAACAATGAGTGGAATTCCCTGGGGGAGGCCAGGAGGACATCAGTCACCTCCCCCAGCAAGTTGAATGCAGACAAGACTACCCACTCAGCATCCAAACCATGAGAGCCAAGGACCAAATGTTCAGGTGCAGCAGGGTCCTGCCCTCCTGAGAGAGGTCAGATTCACAGGCCATTCAGATGCATGGAAGACTTTCGCGGCTCTGTTAAGCCCGCGGGGGCTGATGGGAACTTCCCATCAGCCCCCGCGGGCTTAACAGAGCAGCGAGGGAGAAACTCTTCCCTCGCTATCTGAAAGCCGGCGCGTGTCACTGTGAGCTGCGACGAGAGAGCGGATAGAGGGGGAGGGCAAGCTGTGCTGGGCAGGGGGGGCCCCGCGGCACACTCGATTCTGCCGCGGCGGCCCCGGCTGCGGGAGAAGACAGCTTTTTTTTTTTTTTTATTTTACTTGCGGACCTTCCCGCGTGCCAGCTGCAAGGCCTTCGCGTGCCACAGCTGGCACGCGTGCCATAGGTTCGCCATCGCTGATATAGTGTATCTGGACTTTCAGAAAGCCTTTGACAAGGTCCCTCAGAGACTTTTGGCAAAACTAAAAATTTATGGGATAGGAGGCAGTGTACTATTGTGGATCAGGAACTAGTTAAAAGACAAAAAGCAGAGGGTAGGGCTAAACGGCCAATTTTCCCAATGGAAAAAGGTGAATAGTGGAGTACCCCAAGGATCTGTGCTGGGTCCGCTGCTTTTTGACATATTCATAAATGATCTGGAAAAGGGAACAAGTGAGGTTATCAAATTTGCAGATGACACAAAACTATTTAAAGTTGCTAAAACCCAAGAGGATTGTGGAAAATTGCAAGAGGATCTTGATAAATTGGAAGACTGGGCATCCAAATGACAGATGAAATTTAATGTGGACAAGTGCAAAGTTATGCACCTAGGAAAGAACAACCCTAACTATGGCTACACGATGCAAGGTTTCACATTGGGAACCACTACCCAAGAAAAAGATTTAGGTGTCATCGTGGATAACATATTAAAGCCCTCTGCCCAGTGTGCAGCAGCGGCCAAGAGAGCAAATAGAATGCTAGGAATCATAAGGAAAGGAATGGAAAACAAAACAAAGGATATTATAATGCCTCTGTATCGTTCCATGGTACAACCGCACCTTGAATATTGTGTGAAATTCTGGTCGCCGTATCTTAAAAAGGATATAGTGTTATTAGAAAAGGGTACAGAGAAGAGCCACCAAAATGGTAAAGGGGATGTAAGGATTCTCCTATGAAGAGAAGCTAAAAAGGTTAGGGCTCTTCAACCTGGAAAAGTGACAGCTGAGGGGAGATATGATAGAGATCTATAAATTAATGAACAGAGTGGAACGGGTAAACGTAGATTGATTGTTTACGTCATCAGAATATAAAGAGACTAGGGGACATGTAATGAAGCTACAGGGTAACCTATTTAAGACTAATAAGAGAAAATAATTTTTCACTCAACGTGTAATCACTCTGGAATTTGTTACCGGAGGATGTAGTAAAAGCTGTGTAGCTGGGTTTAAAAAAGGTTTGGACAAGTTCCTGGAGGAAAGGTCCATAAACCATTATTAAAAGGGACCCAGGATATCACTGCTTGACCAAATACAAGCATTGAGGAACCTGTGTCTTTTGGGAAGACTGCTAGGTACTTATGACCTACATTGGCCACTGTTGGAAAAAGGATACTGAGCTTGATGGTCCTTGGTCTGACCCAGTATGGCATTTCTTATAAGTGACAAACTACAGGCCAGGAAAAATAATGGAGGTGCCCCTGAAAGAGCAAATAATGGACTTTCTCGAAACCAACAGGTTGCATGATCCGAGGCAACATGGTTTTACCAAAGGATAATCTTGCCAAACAAATCTGATTGAGTTCTCTGACTGGGTGACCAGAGAACTAGATCAAGGACATGCGATGGATGTCATCTGGATTTCAGCAAAGCCTTTGATACTGTTCCTCATTGGAGGCTTATCAAACTCAACAGCTTGGGGCTGGGTCCCAAGATGGTGAATTGGATCAGAAATTGTTGACTGACAGATGACAGAAGGTGACGGTAAACTGAACTCACTCGGATGAAAGGAAGGTGATTAGCAGTGTGCCACAGAGTTCGGTCCTGGGACCGGTACTGTTTAATGTGTTTGTCAGTGATATTGCTGAAGGACTGAATGGAAGTCTGTCTTTGCAGATGACATGAAAATTTCAACAGAATGGATTTCCCAGAGGGAGTGGAGAACATGAGGAAAGATCTTCAAAAGCTGGATGAATGGTCTAATGCTTGGCAATTAAGATTTAATGTGAAGTGCAGTGTCATGCACTTGGTAAGCAAAAATCGAAGGGAATTGTATGGGACAGGGGACGAGAGGTTGGTGTGCACGGACCAGGAGAAGGACCTCTGAGTGATTGTTTCTGAGGATCTCAAGGTGGCGAAACAGTGCAACAAGGCAGTGGCAAAAGCCAGAAGAATGCTGGGTTGCATACAGAGGAATTACCAGAAGAAAGGAAGAGGTACTAATGCCACTGTACAAGTCACTGGTGAGGCCTCATTTGAAATACTGAGTTCAGTTTTGTCGATCATATCTCGCAAAGGATATAAAAAGACTGGAAACTGTTCAGAGGAAGGAGACCAGAATGATTTTGGAGCTTGCGTCAGAAGACTTGAGAAGAGACTTGAAGACATAAATATGTACACTCTGGAGGAGAGGAGGGACAGGGAAGATAAGATTCAGACCTTTAAATACTTAAAGAGTATTAATGAACAAACAAACCTCTTCCAAAGATGGGGAAGCTGTAAAAGTAGAGGGCATAACATGAAGCTGCAGGGGGGTAAATTGAAAGGCAATGTCAAGAAATACTTTTTCACTGAAAGGGAGGTGGATGCTTGGAATGCCCTCCCGATGGAAATGGTGGGGGCAAATACAACAACAGAATTAAAAATGGCATGGGACAGACACAGTGGATCCCTTTATAGAAACTAAGACAAAATAAACATAACCATCTCTTATATCTCAACAAATAGGGGTGAGCTACATGGAACGGTGGCTACACCTCTAAACAAAGGCATGGGAAGGGGTGACCTGCACAGAGCGGCAAGTGCACCTACTCTTGCAGTCTTGCTGGGCAGACTAGTTGGACCATGCTGATCTTTATCTGCTGTCATATACTATGTTAGGAATTCTCTACTGTACAGCCAAGTCCATCCCTTTAAGATTTGAACGGGATGAAAGGTACCCTCTTGCTCCCTATGCATGGGTAGGTACAGGGACCAATGCCCCGAAGACTGCAACCTACCCAAGGTTGTCTACGCACTGCCATTTTGGATAGCGACCAACAGAGAGAATATTCACCAAGTCAATAGGAAAAATACATAGCCCCAACTTCTACTTTCTAGCATACACTTCAGATATAACCCAGGTCCACTCCTTGTTAAAATGTGGCTGTCTATCACCTACAGCAGTGTTCCCCAACCCCCGGGCCGCGGACCGGTACCAGTCCGTGGATCAAACAGTACCGGGCCGCCCGAGGAACTTTAAATAATTTCACTGTGGGTCCTCCCGCCCCATGCCATTGGTCGAGGAGGAGGCGCCGCGGGAGGACTGAGGACTTGAGGTCGGAGACGCGGGGACTGAAGAGAAGCTCCCGTGAGGTAAGTGCACAGAGGAAGTGGGTGACAGTGGTGGGTGAAGGGAATCACAGTGATTGAAGCCAACAGCTGAAGAAGTGGGATGCGGCCATTTTGTGGGTGAGTGTGTGGGGCACAGATGAAGAGGGAGTCCACAAAGTGTAATGCCCACATGAAGTAAGGAGTTACTTTAATGGTAAAGGTGGCTCTAGAGTCCACGCTGGCATCTCTGTATTGAAAGAGGCACGATGATCTCTGTATTGAAAGGGGGAACGCTGGCATCTCGGCATTGAAAGGGGGCACAGTCATCTTTTGTGATTTATATATTTCACAGTTATTTTATCTGGCGCAACACTATTTTATGTTTTTATTGTTTCCGATTGTGAGGTGTGAGCACAGTTAAGTGTATGCTGCCGGATTTGTGCACTTTATCTGATTTTTTCACTTTATATTAATATTTATATGCTTTTTTGATACACTGGTCATATATTTATAACACTGATCACATTTTTGCGCTGATAGTTTTTGGATTTACATTCGGATTTAGGTGACGTCTGGAGCTGAGCGGTTGCAAGCAGCAGTGGAGTGAAGAGAAAGAGAAGGTATCACTCTTCTAGCTCTTCTATCTGTTCACCGGTACTCATGTGTGTATTGACGTGTTATTGTGTCTGCTTTAACCCACAAATTAGTAAAAATGAGTATGAAACAGACATCGTTAGAAAGTTTTCTTGGGAAGAAAAAAAGGCCCAGTGAACAGACAGAAGAAGAGCCTTCAACATCAAAGAAATATGCAACCTTTAACAGACAATACCATGAGTCCTATTTGAAATATGGATTTATCGGGACAGGTGATTCCCACGCACCAAAACCGATCTGCATAGTTTGCGGCGAGAAGCTCTCTAATGAGGCAATGAAACCTTCAAAACTGCTTCGCCACTTGACCGCCAAGCACCCTGGCATAAAAGACAAGTCCCTGGAGTATTTTGAAAGAAAAAAACGGGAGCACGAAGCACAGAAGAAATTTATGAGGGCCACCACATCAATAAAGGAGAATGCACTGAGAGCATCATATTTGGTGGCTAACCGCATTGCTAAGGCTAAAAAGCCATTTACTATCGGTGAAGAATTGATCTTGCCCTCCACTAAAGACATTTGCCGTGAACTTCTAGGAGAGGCTGCTGTGGAAAAGGTAGCACATGTGCCTTTGTCAGCTAGCACTGTGACTAGGCGCATTGAGGAAATAGCCGGAGACATTGAGGCACAATTGTTGGAGAGGATTAATACATCACCGTGGTATGCACTCCAGGTTGATGAATCTACAGATATCGACAACAAGGCACTACTACTTGTTTATGTGCGATATCTATATCAGGAGGATGTGCATGAGGATTTGTTATGTGCACTATCTTTGCCAACCAACACCACAGGAGCAGAACTGTTCAAGTCACTGGATAGTTATATATCAGGAAAACTGAAATGGTCCTTTTGTGTCAGCATATGCACAGACGGAGCTGCTGCCATGACCGGACGACTGTCTGGTTTAACTGCTCGGATTAAGGAGGTTGCACCTGAGAGTGAATCTACGCATTCTGTCATTCACAGGGAAATGCTGGCAAGCAGAAAAATGTCACCGGAATTTAACAGCGTATTGAGTGATGTCGTTAAAGTTATTAACCACATTAAAGCACACGCACTTAACTCGCGCCTGTTTGAGCAGCTTTGTGAGGAGATGGACGCAGAGTACAGATGCCTTCTCTTATACACAGAAATAAGATGGTTATCCAGAGGAAAACCGCTAACCAGAGTATTTGAATTACGAGAGCCATTGCAAAGATTTCTCTCAGAAAAGAAGTCACCGCTGGCAGCACATTTCAGTGACAAGGTATGGGTAGCAAAACTGGCTTACCTGTGTGACATATTCAGCCTGCTCAATGAACTCAATCTGGGCCTTCAGGGGAAAATGACAACTGTTTTCAAGTTGTCAGACAAAGTAGCTGCATTTAAAGCCAAACTGGAGTTGTGGGGACGGCGCGTGAACAGAGGCATTTTGGACATGTTTCAGACATTAGCGGGGATTTTAGGCGAGACTGAGCTTGAACATTCATTCTGCCAGTTGATGCACGATCACCTGTCTTTGCTTTTAAAAGAGTTTGAGCGCTACTTCCCAACCACAAAAGACCCACGAACTGGTAAGGAATGGATCCGCGACCCATTTGCCAACAAATCAGGCGAATCTAGCATGTCTATGCAAGAAGAAGAACAACTGCTGGAGATTGCAAATGACGGTGGCCTTAAAACTACATTCGAGACAACAACTCTACCGGTGTTCTGGATTAAAGTCATGGCGGAATATCCTGAGATTGCCACCACAGCACTTAAATCCCTATTACCATTTCTGACAACCTATCTGTGTGAAGCGGGGTTTTCTGCAGTGACAGCAACCAAAACAAAACAACGGAATAAACTGGACATAAGCAACACACTTCGGGTGTCATTGTCTCCTATTACCCCCAGATGGAACCGTCTCGTTGCAAAGAAACAAGCTCAGGGTTCTCATTGATTTGGAATTCTAGTGAGTTAAATAAAATAAATCATTTTATATTCATTTTTTGGTGTAGCTGTATTTTATTTTGAAGGCATGTTTAAATACAATTAAATTAAAATTATTAAATTAAAACAAGCGGGCCACGGAAAAATTATCAAACGTTTACTGGTCCGCGGCAATAAAAAGGTTGGGGAGCACTGACCTACAGTATTCACTACAACCAGAAAGAGGCATATAGGTTCACTGTGTCACAGTTCAACACAAACACCAACTGCTCGGTAGGTTACCAGGGATTGTATCCACAACCTTGGTGGGGGGGGGGGATCAGAGACAGTAGCCATGAAGCCAGATCCAGAGGCCACCAACCAGGGAAGGCCCCTCAAACCGTCATTGTCCACCTTTGCAGTTCTAGATACTCTTTGACCTTGGGACTCTTCCTTATGGACCAAGTGAAAAAGAACTTATAGGGATAATGAATACATGGCTCCCCAACAATAACCTGATGGTCAACTTTGACAAGACAGAGGCTATGTTCGTCACTAGGGATCCCACATTCAACCCACCCCAGGCAATCAGTATCCTAGACAAGACAATAGCAATAAAGGATGAAGTAAAGTACCTGGGCATAACTCTGGACAAAGCTCTTAACCTACAATCACACGTCAGCAAAACTGCGGCTAAAGGCTATCACCGACTACAGACCATCAGGAGACTTAAACCAATCCTCAACCAAGACCACTTCCGCACAGTATGCCAAGCAATCGTAACACCATTTCTGGACTACTGGAAACTCACTATATCAAGCACTTCCAAAACAGACTATCCACCTACTACAACTGGTCCAGAATACTGCAGCACGCATCATCACAAACAAACACATCACACCCATACTACGACAACTACATTGGCTCCCAATAATTGCAAGGGCAACATACATGTCAATCCTGAACATACTGAAAGTCACCCACCGCTGTTCAGCAGACACGCTCCAGGATTTAATAATCAGGGAAATAACTAGAAGATCTAGGAGGTCCAACAATGGTAACAGATTCAGCATGCCAGCAGGATAACATAAAACAAAGCAAGCTACGTCTAAAAGGGTTCCCTCACTGTCAGCTCCTGTCCTGTGGAAAGCCCTCCCTGAGGAACTAAGGGCCCTAAATGACACCAAGGACTTCCACAAGTCTCTCAAGACCCTCCTGTTCACGGAGTCCTACGGCCAAGTAATGTAATTTGCCAAGTACTGGTCTCCACTGCAATCGACCCACTGACAACCACACTCAGATGAGAACTAAATGTAGATAGTCTGTATGTTTATATGTCTGACCCCCTTTCCTGTTTAATGCATCCCTACAATCTGTGTTAACCACTTTGATTGAAGGATAAGGTGGTATACAAAACTGGCTAAATAAAAATAAATAAAATAGTTAACTCACCTGTAACAGGTGTTCTCCAGGGACAGCAGGAATCAGTCCTCACATATGAGTGATGTCGGCACCGACGGAGCCTGCGCGGAGCATTTCCCCTTCTTTCTAAGAAAGTCTTTGGGAATGCCACCACGCATGTGTGGTCCCCTTCCTGCCCAAGGGTGCCATCTTGCTCAGTCAGGTTGCCATAGCTAGAGCCCCACCAAGAAGATAGCAAAAATATGGACAGCAACTCCAAGAGGAGGGAGGGTTGTGAGGACCGATTCCTGCTGTCCCTGCAGAACACCTATTACAGGTGAGTAACTACGCTTTCTCCAGGAACAAACAGGAAGTCAGTCCTCCCATAAGAGACTCCCTAGCTACAGGCTACCGAGGACCTGTAGGAAAAGGCATGGCAGAGCTATGAGCAGTTGCAAGTGAAACTGAAGACAGACCCGATGACCCTGTCCATGGAGAGCCACATCTCTGGTAGCCTGAACAAGAAGGGTCAGAGGGCAGGAGTTGCTTAAACCCCGGACAGATTACAGCGTACCGCCTAGCCGATGGTGCTGTCGAGACAGGACTCCCTCTCCAGGCAGTAATGGATTGTGAAGTTAAGAGCGGAGGACCAGGTGGCAGCCCGGTAAATGTCCGCCAGAGGCACTGAGTGGAGGCTCGTGACAGACATTACCATCACTCATATTGTGTGCTGTGACCCGGCAGTCCAGAGGTAGCCCAGCCTGAGCCTGGGCAAAGGTGATGCAGTCCGCCACCCAAATGGACAAGGTCCGCTTGGTGACTGCCTGTCCCAAATGACTAGGATGGTAGGAGACAAAAACGCTGCCCAGCTTTGCAGTGGCCCTAAGTCTGCTGCAAGTAGAAGGACAGGGACCTCTTGCAGTCCAGGGTATGGAGGACGGCTGATGCTGGGCTTGCGTGGGGGGCCTCGGGAAGAAAGTGGGAAACACCACCTCCTGGATGAGATAGAAGAAGTCTGAGACAACCTTTGGGAGGAAGTTGGGGTTGGTGCAAAGAAACACCCTGTTCTTGTAGAACCTGGTGTATGGCGCCTCGGCTATCAGGGCTTGGAGCTCGCCGACTCAACAGGCAGGAGTGAGTGCCACTAGGAAGGCCACCTTCCAGGATAAGTGCCACAAGGAGAAAGAAGCCAGGGGCTCAAAAGGTGGCTTAGTCAGCTACAGGAGGACCACACATTGAGGTCCCATTCCACAGGGGCAGGTGGATAGGGGGCTTGGAGGAGAAGAGCACGCCCTACATGAAACAAGAGATGAGGGGCTGCTTCGAGAGGGGGTTTGCCCTCAATGGGATGATGATTTGCCGAGATGGCACTCAGGTGAACTCTGACAGAGTTAGATTTTAGCCCAGACTGCAAGAGATGGAGCAAGTATTGTATGACCGAGTGTATCGGACAGGAGAATGGGTTCACACATTTCTCTGAACACCACAGCGAAAACCTGTGCCACTTGAAGGCATAAACCCATTTCGTCGAGTCCTTACGAGAGGCCAGGAGGATGTCCTTGACCTCCCTGGGGAGATGAAGGGGAGCTAAAGTGACCCATTAAGCAGCTAAGCTGTAAGGGACAGGGACCCCAGATTGGAGTGGAGGAGAGAGCCTCCCTCCTGCATTAGGAGCCCCAGTGACCTCCCAAGAAGGACCAGGGGTTGCGTTGAGAGACAGAGCAGCAGGGGGAACCATGGCTATCTGGGTCACGAAGAGTCCATGCTATCAGCAGTGTGAGAGGAAAGGCGTATAGCAGGCCTGTTACCTATAAGAAGAGGAAAGAATCTGGAGCCACCCTGCCCCGGTGTGGATAGGGACCACAAAACTAAGAAAGTTGAGCGTTAGCCGGACTGGCAAAGAGGTCCAGGTCTGGGGTGCCCCAGAGCTGGAATAACTGCTGCGCTGTCATGGGGCTCGATTGCCACTTGTGTGGCTGGAGCAGTCGGTTCACCAAGGCATTGTCTTGGCCTGGGAGATAGACGGCACTGAGGGTAATGTCCTGGCTCACTACATACAAACACAGGGTCACTGCCTCCTGGCAGAGGCTGTAAGAGCCAGTGCCCCTTTGTTTGTTCAGACAGAACAGTCACTTGATTATCCATCTGCACGAGCACCACCTGGTGCTGCAGCCAATGCCAGAATGCCTTCAGTGAGAGAAGGACAGCTTGAGCTCCAGCAGATTGATCTGCTGCTGACTCTCCTCAGGGGACCAGGCCCCCTGGGTGCGCAGCTCTTTGCAATGGGCTCCAAGAGGGAGCCATCCATCGTCAGGATTGTCGGGGGGGGGGGGAGGGGGTTGGGGTCTGGAAGCAGGTGCTGTGCGTCTTGTCACCAGAATAAGGACTCCGCCAACCAAGCTGAGACCAAGATGGGGTCCCAGAGTTGGCCTGTCACCTGGGTCCACTGTATGTGGAGGCACCACTATGCTGCCTGCATGCTGAGGCGGGCATTGCGCATAATGTGGACCATGGAGGCCATGTGGCAGAAGAGGCGAAGCATCAACCGAGCAGAGGCTGTGCTGCAACTCTGCGCGTTGGACGCAAGGGACACAAGGCGTTTTGCCCTGTCCTGGGGAAGGAAGGCCTTGGCCTGGAGAGTATCCAGGCAAGCCCCTATGAACTCCAGGGACTGCACTGGAGTAAGATGGGTGGCTGACCATGAAGCTCAAGTGCTGTACAAGCCGGATGGTGCAGCCTGTGACCTGCAGGGCCTGCAAGGTAGTGTCCCCCTTTATAAGCCAGTCATCTAGGTAAGGATAGACTAAGGCACCTTGGAGACAGAGGTGGGCCGCCACCACCGTGAGGCACTTAGTGAAGACCTGTGCAGTGGAGGCGAGGCCGAAGGGGAACACCCGTTATTGGTAGTGATTGCCTCCTACTACAAACCGCAGGTATTGTCTGAGGTTGGGATGGATGAGGATGTGTGTGGCCATGCTACTTGGATTTAAAGAATGCTTACAATCACCCTGCTGCAGCATTCAAATGGAGAGCATTTTGAACTTTCTCCCACACCAAGAATCTGTTCAGGTTCCTCAGGTCAAGGATGGGCCCGAGACCTCCTGCTCTTTTTGGGATGAGGAAGTATCTGGAGTAAAATCTGCTTCCCCTTAGGTGTGATGGTACGGGCTCCACTGCCCTGTCTCTGAAGAGGCCTGAGAGCTCCTGAATTAGTAAGGCCTGGTGCAGGGGAAGCCACTGGGGCTCCCCAGGGAAGTAGGGGGGAGGTGGCTGGTCCAGATGAAGGAAGCAGCCCTCCTGCATGACCTGAAGCACAACGTGTTGGTGGTGATGGAGTCCCACCTGTGGGCAAAATGGACCATCCTTCCCCCGTTGGCAGCTGGTTGTCCAGTGGTCGCGAGGCTATGCTGGGGGTGTCAAAACTCTGAGCTCAGCTGTGTGGAGCCGGTGGCTGGGTCTTTGGTCCTTTGGGCTTGTGTGGCCCCTGGCTGGAGCCCTTACCCTGACCGCCCTGACTCAGAGGATCCATGTGGCGCCTTAGAGTGTGAGGTTACTGGGGCTGAATCTAACCTGTGGAAGATGTTGTCTTGCTTCTGCCAGTGACTTTGGAGAGCCTTAGTGGACATCTTTTTGCAAACCTCTGGGTTACGGTTGTCACCTACACACCAGAGGCAGCAGTCATGTGTATCGGTTATGGACATGTTTTTTGCACACTTCTTGAACTCACTCACCATTGGTGGAGGGGGGGGGGGGGAAAGGACCCCTGCGAGGTCGAAGACCCTCAATGCAGCCAGCAGTTAGAAAAAGGCATGAAGCACACTGGGGGAAAAAATTTAAACGGTTGCAAGACTCAAAGCCAAGGCGATGGGGCCCTGAGATGGGAAAGGAACTGGTGTTAACCGGAGAAGGAAAGGCACTTTAATGCACAAGAAAATCAACTTTTTTCCAGGGGAAGACGACTTATTGTCTGTAAGGCTCCGTGGAAAAAGGAAGACTGAGTAAGATGTCACCCTTGGGCGGGAAGGGGACCATGCATGCATGGTGGCATCTCCCAAAGGCTTTCTTTGAAAGCTGGGGAGATGCTTCCATGGGGTTCCGTCAGCGCCGACATCACCCATATGCGAGGGCTGACTTCCTGCTTGTTCCTGGAGAATTTCTTGTCACCATCTGCTGGAGACAGAATACTGTAGAGCAGGTGGCTGCACGGTGCTTCTTATGGAGTAAAAACACAGAGCTCTTTTCTGTCTCCATGTGCTGGCTGACTGGCATAACCCATGCAGTCTGGACCGGTCTACTGAACAAAAAGAAAACAGACAGAATTAGTCCTTACATATTCAAGTTGACTCACATAGCAACCACAATACTTGACCAGGATAAACAGAGGTAACCCAGAAAAGGAATACAGAATTGGCAGAATAGGCCTCAAAATTCCTAAGACAGGTGATTAAAGGACAAGCATATGCCTGGGGGTGGGGAGGGGTATTAGAAGCAGGAGAATATGAATTGCATTTACGTCTTATGTTGATTTTTTTCTGCCACAACACGCTATGAGCAGTTCTGGAAAGATGGAATAAATAATGAACACATTAAAATATTTTTTTAGGTGGAAGGAAATCCTAGAACAAAAGAACATAAAGCTCCTCAGGGATAGTGGAGAAGAGGAAGGTGGGCAGGCAAAAATAGAATGGTGAATGGCCTTCCAGAGAAAGAGGCAAAAAACAAACCCACATGGTATGTAATTCAAGAAAGCCTGGGATAGCCAGAGGATTTAGTTGCAAGAAGTGAGGGAAAAAGCCAGAGATCAGCTGAGGTCTGTGGTACTTCACTGGGCAGACTGGATGGGCTTTTGCAGCCTTGATCTGCCAGGTTAGTTTTTGTGGAGCAGATTATAGGCTTTTCCTCCTCCCACATGTGTGGGGGGGGGGGGGGGGAAGAGAGCAAGCTGATTGAGAGGATTTTACATTAGAAGCACCTGGATTTTTTTCCCTCCCCAGAGAATGCGTCAGTGGCCCTGAACCTAAAGGGAGCAGAAATACTATTTAAGGCAATCCTTATGAAGATCAGCTTCAGTGACCACAATTACAATGACTCACTACCCAATAGCCAGTACCACTTCCTTCTCTTACATTATTACCCTCACACATTTTGGTCATGGCAATAAATTTTTCAAAAGAAAGAGGATTACAAGGCCCAGAAAACACAGAAATTGTGTTTAAACCACCAAGAAGTGTCCTAGTATCTCATAGCCACTGAAGACCAATGAAGAAAGTAGGGCCACAAACCTCAAGAGCTCTGTGTAATGGGAGCCCATCACAGGCAACCTCTGTATGGTGGTTATTTACCCTAAGGCCAGGGAAACAGCAGGAAGCAAGAAGTAAGCACCAGAAGCAGGGGAGGGAGGAGTGGGACTTACCCATAAAAGCACCAAGGTTTCCAATAAGGCTGAAGAGGCAGCTCTCAGGAGGTTGGGTCCCACACTTACTGGAGGAGGGAGAGGGGAAAGCATGAACAAAACCTGAGATGGCAGAGGGTCTGTTTCATTGTAAGGCTGAAAGGGTAAAGTCTGGAGTCCAGTCCTCCTGACTGTCTTACTGCTGTCTGTCAGGAACCCCACAACACAGCAACCAAGGAGGATACCTTCCTGAGCTAAAATAGAGGAAATCACCCCTTTTTCCTTAAGGTCCACATCATCATTCCCATCTTACATCAAAGAAAAACTTGCCCACTTTTATTCATGTTGTACCCATTGACAAAAATCTTCTGTAATGTGTGCACTGTAGATTTTCTTCCTCTATAGGTAGAGGGAATCACTCTTCCCCTTAGCATGAGGGCTGCCAGTCCTGGTTTTACCCCACTGCCTATATGGGCAATTTAAGAAAATCAGAATTATATCTCCACACATGCAGCAAAATGCCCCATTTTCTCCTCTCCCCAACCCCGGCTGACTGTCCAAAAGTCTCAGACTAACCACTGACCCAGGGCTCTTAACAAATACACAGATTTCTCACTTCTGTACCATCTGTTCTGAACACCACATTCAGAAAACCTGGTTCTCTTCTGAGTGTTGTCAACACCTTCACCAGGGCTGGTATTTGGGGCATGAGACCAGTGGAGAATGCATGAGGTGCTGCCCTTGGAAAACAAGGATGTCACCTTAAGATATACGTATTTGTCTCTGGGTATCTTTCACTCACTGGATCCAGCCCATATGGGGCATCACCATGCAGAAGATGCCTCTGACCTTCCCATCATCTCCGCTAACCCAGACTATTGTAGTAAAAGGTCACCTGGCTGATCTTTGTGATTCCCCTTCAACCTCTGCAGAACTTGCTGCACGGATTTTTCCATTGCCTTGCTGCTCGTATTTTATGCTGCTCTGTTCACTCAAAACGGATTCATCATTTATTGTGCAATTCAACAATGTTATAGGAATTTTACCTCATGTATATAGCATATTTCATGTAAATAGTTCATGTATATAGTTCAGCCCCTGTTATCCAAGTTTATATTCCTGTTCGATGTAAAACCAAACAGAATGTGTGTATTGGTCACTTTGTTATACTGTAAACCGCGCTGATACCGAATAGTGTGGTATATAAGCAACTGTAATAAATAAAATAAATAAATAAATAAGTGAAGTGAACAATTTTTGAGCTAGTTTTGTCTTCATTTCAATTCTATGCATAGTCCTGTTGTACATTTTGACCTAATCTGTTGCAGAACATAGTCTTGCTCTCTCTGCTTAGAGTTGTGCTCTCTCATCCAGAGCCCACAGACCTCCAGGCTACCTCTCACTCAGAGAGCTCAGGCTGGTAGCGTGCCATTGGGCATACTCCCTCCCCTTCAGATGTCCAAGCATCTTCCTCTTTGGCTAACGTCAAGTTACTCCTCTCTTAGCTCTCACTTTCTTATTGGTTCACCCTTAATATGGTACAGAGAAAACAAAAAGGTATTTCTTGTTGTAAAACATCAGGCAAACAAATTTTGCATGCAGCAAGGATAAAACCAGGACTGGATGAAACCATCTTAAAGCATATGGAGTCATCTGGTGGCAGAATTACTAGGGTGGGGGTGGGTGGGGGGAAGAGGTATAAAGGAGGTTGCATTGTAGTGGGTCCCAAATATTCAAGAGAGCCCCTACCAGATCAGGGTGTGCAGTTCAACCCAGCTGCTGCCACAAGCCTAAACATCCCCCATCCTAGGAGTCAGAGGACTCCCTCCCTGGGTACTACCTTCCAGAGACAAGTTTCAAACAATCATTGCACTTGCAAGATCCCTGTCCCATTGATACCTTTGGCAGCAAAATTAAATACCACCTAATTCCGTTCTAATTTAAAGCAATAAAATGCCAGCCTGAACGGTCTTCCTGCACACAGAAACTATCCCGTACCACAGTTAACTGAGGGGCCTTTTCCTTCTTCACCAAATACTTTAGCGTTTAGTGTGCCATGAGCATACAACATGAGATAAACTGGTAATCATGAACAGTGAAAACGGATCCTTTTCCATGAGCCTGAACCTTGCAGCGACGGGAATAAAACATTCTACTTAAAGGCAGGTATACCTTACTAGTTAAGGTAGCTTTTAAAAATGCCAGTAAATCATCTTCAGAGCTTCAGTTGCTACAGGGCATCCACCTAATGCTTTACATCTGCAGCTAGCTGGCACATTGTCAACATCCCCTCCCCTGAAGGAAGGCAGACAAGTTGGCATCATTGCTTCCACTGCAGTAGACTAAATGGATGAGTTTTGCCCAGATTGCCCTTCTCCTTCCCACTCTGTAAGCACATCCATAGGATTCTGAACCTGTAGCAAGATTTACACACACCCCCCACCACCACCACAAAAAAAAAAAAAAAAGATGCCCACCCAGTTACTCTTGGCCCTGGCTAGTAACTAGGGCCACATTCATGAAGGGAAGAAACATCAGCTTCTGAAGTTTCCTTACCTGATCAAGGGGATGTCTTCCAAGGTACAACAGCTCTTGGGATAGCCATGCTTGGCTGTATCATCAAAGCACGAGTTGTTGTAAGTCCTGTAAGACAGAGTGCTGCATTAAACAAAGAGGATCCTTGACAGCAAGGTATGACAAGTCTACCCCTAAGCCTAGCCATCAAAACCAAACCCTGTCCCTCTATCCTATGCAGTTTACACAGCCACATTAGTGGAACAGTTCCAGCTTGGGAGTATTAGAAACTAATGAGATCACATTTAAACAAACAAAACCAAACACACAACCCCACACAGCACACACATACATAGAATCATGCTACTTAGTGTCTCATTCGGGCCTAGTTCTCCTTAACCTACCAGCTCCTCAAAATTGCAGTTTTCCTTAGGCATGAGGGGTGAGGGAGGAAAAGTAGATTTATTTTCAGCAGAGACCCATTTTTTAAGCAAACAAGGATCACCTTGCCACCTCATCTTGCTTTTGGGATTTCTAACTTTTTTTTATTTAACTTTTGTTTTGAGTGTATTCATTGACTATATTATTTCTTCAAAGTCAAACAAGTGTTGTACATTAAAATATTCCAATTTGGACACATCTTGTTCCGTTTTCATTATAATTGGCCTGTTTATTACAATAAAAGATTATGGCATCTAGACAAGTATTCTAGAACTGTTAAACATGTTATGGGTTTATAAAATCTAAAAGTTTCCTATTACAAGCAAATATTGCTCTGGTCTTCATTACTTACATATAATAAATATGGTTTTCACAGTATTTCCCTGTCAACTCCCTCCTCCCTTTATATCCAACTGATAGGGCAAATATTTTTCTTTATTAATTAGTAGTATTCTGAGTGTTGATCCCTTAATAAAAAAATAGAAGGGCATGTTACAACGTAAACTGCTTTTCCTGAAATGATAAAGCAGTACAAAAAAATCTATTAAATAAAAAAATGGTCCCATCTATATTTCCTTAATCTTTCTAATAGATCTTTGAAGGAACCCGAGTTATTCTCCAACGGTCAGTTAAAGCTATTTGGGCTGCTGACATTCTCAAAAGTTTTAAACGTGTCTCTTGATCCCTCTAGTCCTTGTATCTTAGTGTTTAGTAAGGCCACATCTATCGTTTTAGGGATTTCACTTCGTGTTCACTCTCCTAGATATCTAAATGTTAAGTGCCATCAGTTCAGCATACTCCATCCCAATGAGATTGCATTTGAGGACAATCCCACCAAATGTGCTTGAAGCAGCCTCGGGCACTGCATCCTCCCCAGCATGTGTCTTCTGTAGCACCATCTCATTAGAACCTTAGCTATGCTCTGTCTAGACCTTCTCTGCCAGCCTTAGCTCCGACCACCCTGCTGCTTACGGGACACATACCAGCTTGTAAACTAGTTCTCCCTATTCCTATCCAAGTTGATGCCCCTATTAATGTTAAATGATTATTGTTTATTGTGCAACACCTGATGTTTCTTTTTACTATTCTTTGATGCCTGTTCTACGTAAAGCATTTATTCTTGTTTTATGTAGACCGTGCCAATTTCAAAATAGTGCAGTATAGAAAATAAAATAAATAAACCTTAAAAACCATTTTCAATGAGTTTGCTAGTTACTGTAAGTTTGTTCTTTTAAATCTCTTCCCCTTGCTATAGGCTAGGGGCCTGATACTGAAAGATGAACATGGTTAGTAGACCTAACAGTGCTAATCCCCTTGGCCGGGTTATTCAGCAGCACTAACACGGTTATTATCACTGCATATCTGCAGGTGCCACCACTGCACACCCCAATACTAACTGGGGCATTCCAAGGACAGCACCTGGCAATAACGAGGCACTGGTGATATCGAGCTGCTGACCAGTTATTGCAATGCAGCAAGAAGTCAGACACAGTAAAGGCTGGCCTAAATCTTCGCCACTGAAGCTAACCAGGCAGCGGCTCAAATTTGCCATTGCCCAGTTAGCATCATGGCAATCCGAATATGACTCCAGCATTCTAGACTCCAAAACCAAAAAGCACAAGAGTCCTCAAAGTCCAAGAAACACAAACAAGAGCGAGTGATCTCACCAAACAACTTTTATTAAAAACACAATAGGAGTCTATGAACTGCAGAAATATCAGAACACTTGACCCAACACAGCTGTGTTCCGGCATGGCCTTCCTCAGGGACTAAGGACAACCAAACAAAAACCATTATATTAATAACACATATATAAAAATGTATCATATAAACCATAAATAATTAAAAGGACAGAAAAGAATACAATGACCATATAAAATCTATAAATTAAAAAATAAAAATTAAGATTAAAAGCATGCCATAAAACAAAATGTCGTGTGAGGAGGAATGACTATAAAATGTGAGCAATATTCTTTAAACACATATTTTGTGGCCATCTTTTTCCACCTATAATAGGGGTGGTATTTATCTATTATGCACAGGGTTGACTATTTTTTCTCCATTTTTGGACAGTTATAAGATTGGTTAGTTTATTCACTAAAAACATTCCTGTCTAAAGTCCTCCTACTAACTCGTATATTTCAACAAATATGGGTGACCTACACGGAGCGGTTGGTATAACCCTAAACAAAGGCATGTGGAGAGGTGCCCTGCACAGAGCGACAGATGTGCCTACTCTTGCCGCCATGCTGAGCAGACTGGATGGATCATACTGGTCTTTATCTGCCGTCTCATACTATGTTACTGTATATAGTCCAGAGTGGAACCATATACATTTTTTGGCACTTGTAGGCAAGAGGAACTGATGTTATATAACATGAGTATATACAAAATTGTGTCTAATAACTCGATCTTGCTTCTTTTGCAGCTGTTTAGCAGCATTAATCAAGAAATCTATATCATTTAACATATCACTCAATACCGTTGGAGAGTTTCATGACATCAAAAGCACATATATCCTTCCCCTCCCCCATCCCTATTTTCTGATTGCTACTATTCCACCATTATTGTCCACAATTCATATCGCTTAGTTATGTTCCCTTTGTGGGCCATTTTCTCCAGGTGGCTATGTCCACACTCATGGGTAACCTGTAGCTTTTTAATTTTACTGACGAGCACAGAAGCTGCATTTAATTGAGTGCATTTGTGAGGCTCTACACTCTATGCTTTTATGAACAAAAGAGGTTTTTAAAGAATATTGCTCACATTTTATAGCCATTACTCATCACACAAAATTTTGTGTTTTATGGCATGCTTTTAGTTTAATCTATTTATTGAAAATTGTTTTATATACAGCAAGAAAGCACAGTTACTTACCTGTAACAGGTGATCTCTGGGAACAGCAGGAATTAGTCCTCACATATGGGTACGTCGGAACCGACGGAGCCTGCGCGGGAAAGCTCCCCAGCTTCCTAGAATGGAAGCTTTTGGGACCTCCCACTGCACATTCGCGCTGCCTTCCCGCCTTCCTGAACAGCTCTCCTCAGTTTCGAGTTTATAGCTGAGACAATAGAGAGAGGACAGGAAGACAGATAGATAGAAGTTACAACTCCTAGGGGAGGTGGGTGGGTTGTGAGGACTAATTCCTGCTGTTCCCAGAGATCACCTGTTACAGGTAAGTAACTGTGCTATCTCCAGGAACAAGCAGGAATAAGTCCTCACATATGGGGACTCCCTAGCTGAGATGCCTGGGAGATCCCTCTCCAAGGGTTCGCCATCTTCATATGGATCTCAGGCATCCATCCTGGGAAGGTGGGCAGGAGTTGTCTAAGAATGGAACAGGTGTTTGAGGACAGCCTGGCCAAACAAGGCATCCCGGCGGGAGTCCTTGTCCAAACAGTAATGGGCTGTAAAGGTATGAACCGAGGCCCAGGTAGCGGCTCGACAGATCTGATCAATGGAAACAGAGTGCAGATGAGCCATAGAAGTTGCCATGGCTCTCACATTGTGAGCTGTGACATGGCCTTCCAGAGAAATGTTTTTACTCTGGTAAGTAAAGGAAATACACCGAGCAATCCAATTGGAAAGTGTACGCTTGGAGACTGGAAGTCCCAAATGTGAAGGATCAAAAGCCACGAAAAGTTGAGAAGACTTTCGATGTGGCTGAGTCCTATTAAGGTAAAAGGCTAGAGCTCTTTTACAATCCAGAGTATGAAGGTTCCTCTCTGCACTGGATGCATGAGGAGCCGGAAAAAAGACAGGTAGATATACCTCTTGATTAAGATGAAAAGGCGAGACCACTTTGGGCATAAAGTGGGGATTCGTCCTAAGGACCACCTTGTCATGATGGAATCTTGTATAAGGTGGATTAGCCACTAGAGCCTGCAGTTCGCTGATGCGGCGAGCGGAAGTGACTGCAATTAGGAATAGTACCTTCCAGGAAAGAAATTTCAAGGAGGTAGAAAATAACGGCTCAAAAGGTGGCTTCATAAGCTGACCAAGCACTAGATTCAAATCCCATGCGACCGGGGGGGGTCTGATGGGAGGTTTAGTGAGAGTCAGGCCTCTCATGAATCTTGCAACAAGAGGATGAGAGGTTGTCCATTTATAGGTTTCAGGGATGCTGAAATAGCACTTAAATGGACTCTTACAGAATTCGTCTTAAGGCCTGCATTGGAAAGATGCAGGAGATAGTCTAAGAGGGAATTCAAAGGAAGTGCCAGAGGGTCAAGGCCCTGCTGAGCACACCAAATGGAAAAACGTTTCCATTTGAAAGCATAAGACCGCCTCGTGGAAGGTTTCCTAGAGGCATGAAGGATATCTTTCACAGGTTGAGAAAGATTAAAGTCTTGAAGACTTAAGCCTTCAGTAACCAAGCTTGGAGATGTAGGGATTTGGGGTTTGGGTGCCACAAAGTCCCCTCCTCCTGAGACAGAAGGTCTGGTGCAGCTCCTAAGTCCAGGGAGGATCCCTGGGAGAGCTGTAGAAGCAGAGGGAACCACACTTGGCGTGGCCAGCGTGGAGCTATGAGGATCATAGAGCCGTGATCTCTCTGGAGTTTGAACAGAGTCTTGGGAATCAGCGGAATGGGTGGAAAGGCATATAGGAACGCCTGACCCCAATGAAGGAGAAAGGCGTCCGTGGCCTGAGCTTCCTGACACGGAGTCCTGGAACAGAACCGGGGAAGTTTGGCATTCCACGGACTTGCAAAGAGGTCTATGTCCGGGGTCCCCCATTCCTGAAAGATTCTGCTTATCTGGTCCACGTGTAGGGACCACTCGTGTGGCAGCAGAACTCGACTGAGCCTGTCTGCTCGAGAGTTTTGAACTCCTGGAAGATACACTGCTAGCAGATGAATTTGGTGCTCTCTGGCGAAGGCCCATAATCTGAGAGCTTCGTTGCAAAGCGACAGAGAGCCCGTCCCTCCCTGTTTGTTTATGTAAAACATGGCCACCTGATTGTCTGTCTGAACCAGGACAGTCAGGTTGGCAAGGAGGGTACAGAAGACCTTGAGGGCAAGGTAAATTGCTCGCAGTTCCAGGAGGTTGATATGAAGGGTGGCCTCCTGTGGAGACCAAGTGCCCTGAGTGGAGAGAGTTAGCAGATGGGCTCCCCACCCCAATTGGGAGGCATCTGTTGTGAGGGTTGCTTGGGGTAGCAAGGGCTGAAAGGGAGCCCCCAACAACAGATTCTTGGTGGATATCCACCAATGGAGGGACCAAGACAGACGGTTTGAGGTTTGTATTTGGTCTGAGAGTGCTCCCGACGCCTGAGTCCACTGGGTGGCCAGGGTCCATTGAGCTGCTCTCATATGAAGACGAGCATAGGGCACCACATGTACTGTGGAGGCCATATGGCCCAGGAGGCGTAGCATTTCCCTGGCTGTCAAGTGAGTACTGGACTGGGCTTGGGAGGCCAAGCTCAGCAGACGCTGACCCCGAACCAGTGGAAGGTAGGCTCTTGCAGTGGTGGTGTCCAACCGGGCCCCTATGAATTCTAGAGACTGAGTAGGGCTGAGTTGAGACTTGGGAAGGTTTACCACCAGTCCCAGATACTGCAGAAGGCTCCTTGTGCGGTCTAGGGAAATCTGGGCCTGCGACTGAGTTGGAGCTCGAATGAGCCAGTCGTCCAGATATGGGAATACGAAAATCCCCATGCTTCTGAGAAATGCGGCTACGACTGCCATGCATTTGGTAAAGACTCTTGGGGCAGAGGCGAGACCGAAGGGAAGTACTCTGTATTGGTAATGACTTCCCCTGAACAGAAAGCGAAGATATTTTCTGTGGGATGGATGGATGAGTAGATGTGTATACGCATCCTGCAGGTCTAGAGAACAAAGCCAGTCCTGACTCTGAAGGTATGGAAGGAGAATGCCCAAAGAGAGCATTTTGAATTTCTCCTTGTACAGAAATTTGTTCAATTCTCTCAGATCTAGGATTGGTCTGAATCCCCCTGTCTTCTTTGGAATGAGAAAATAGGGGGAGTAGAAACCTGACCCTTGTTGATGAAGAGGAACCTCTTCTATGGCCCCTTGGGCAAGCAGAGAAGAGATCTCCCGATCCAACAGGGCTAGGAGAGGAGATGGAGAATTGAAGGGTCTCACCATGTGATGAGGAGGAAGGTTGGAGAAATGAAGTTTGTAACCCTCTCGGATGATAGAGAGGGTCCATTGCTCTGTTGTGATTTGTTCCCATCTGGGAGCAAAGTGAGCTAACCTTCCAGGTATGGTGAGAGGTTCTGGTTGGTCCAGAACCAGGAATGGCAAGTTCTCTAGGGGCAAGTCAAAACCCCTGAGGGGGTGGAGCCTGTTGAGCTGCAGTAGCTGCTGCAGGCTTTGCTCTTGCTTGTTTCGTTTGCTGACGTTTAGCCGCAAAACGAGGTTGAGAAGATTGCTGGCCAGTATTGGAAGCATATCTGGCCTTCTTATAATAAGGCCTCTTGAAAGACTTCTTCTTAGTGGGAGTAGAAGTGGACTTAGAAAGTCTCTCTAAGGTGGCATTTTCAGCGTCCATTTGAGTGGCTTTAACTTGCCACTCTGCACCGAATAAGTTCTCACCTGTACAGGGCAGATTCCGTAAGCCATCTAGAACCCAGGGTTCCAGATCAGAAGCCTGGAGCCAAGCCAGACGTCTGGCTGCAATAGCAATGCCAGAAGCTCTGCTGGCTCCCTCGAAGGAATCAAAGGCAGCTCTGTTGGAGAACTTAGAAACATCTGAAAGTTGTTTCACTACAGCAAGGAAGTCCTCCTGTTTATCCTCAGGGATAAAGGGGGCAAAATGCCGCACTTTCTTGGCAAGTTCCCCTAGGAACATGCCCATATAGAGGCTGTAGGAATTAATCCTGGCTATAAGCATACTAGCCTGGAAGATTTTCCTACCAAAAGAGTCCAGTGTCTTACATTCCCTTCCTGGAGGTGTAGAAGAGTGCCTTTTAGTACTCTTGATCTTTTTCATTGCAGACTTTACCACAATGGAGTGGTGAGGCAATTGAGTTTTCTGAAAACCAGGAGAAGGAGGGACCCGATACATGGTGTCCAACCTACGGGAATAAGGAGACAGAGTTAAAGGGTTCTCCCAGAAATCCATCAATTGTTCCTGAAGGATTTCATGGATAGGCAGGGTAACTGCTTCTTTAGGAGACTTAGAGTATCCTAAAATATCCAACCTTTTTGACCTTGGTTCCCTTTCAGAGGAGGTAGTGATAGAAAGGCCTTTAGCCATTTCTAAAATAAAGTCCTGAAAGGACAAATCCTCTGGAGGAGACATTCTCCTTTTTGGAGAAGAAGGTTCCTCAGGAAGGTCAAGGGAGAGCTCTGCAGACTCATCAGAGGAGCCAAAATCCTCAGAGGAATCTGTGTATTCTCTAGTTTCCTCCAACGCACGATACGCATACCGATCGGTATCGACATCGGGCGTACCGGGTATGGAAGCGGTATGGAGCGAAAGCCCATACGGTACCGATTTGCGTTTAGAAGAGGAAGGCCTGGGTTCCGGCATGGCGGACGATACCGGAACCGGGCCCGGAACCGCTGAAAGCGGTACCGATGGCGTTGCAGCTTTAATGAAAGCCATGACGGCCTGCTGCATGGATTGGACAGTATTGCCCATAGACGCCACGGCTGCCTGGATGTCGGTACCGGTATGGGCCGGTACCCCAGAGCAGTCCAACAGGTGATCTGTCGAGGCCGTGCCATCGATGTCAACCTGTAGCCCCTGAATTGGCGTTTTGGAAGGCAGAGCTTCCCGCCGGGGCTGTTTGGCTGGGGCAGGGTCCTCAAAACTAAGAGCCTCTCGATGCTTTGAAGGAGATTTGCCCTTTGAGGACTTGCCCACAGAAGGTTTGGTTACCTGAGATCCATCCGGAGATGATGACCTGGATGACTGTGATGTTGGATTCTCTGAAGCAAACAGCACATGGAATTTGTTGGCCCGGTTCTGCAGCCCACGCTTAGACATTTGGGAGCAGGAAGGGCAGTCCGGAATGGAGTGGTCAGGCCCCAAACATTTAAGACACCATTCATGGGTGTCTGTGACTGATATTACAGCAGTACACTTGGTACACTTCTTAAATCCAGGGGCTGGCTTCTCCATGTGGAGAATTCAAGTAGGCCTGAAGGCCTAACTGAAGTGACCAAGTGGTGAAAAATAATAAAAGAAAAAGAAAATAATTTTTCAAGAAAGAAAAAGGAAGACCGGCGATACCGGTATCGGTATGGGAAGGCAGGTACGCGGTCTAAAGAAACAAAACAAAAAACTACAATTTCTTCAGCGGTGACAGGATACACGACCTGCTGGCTCCGCGGAAAAAGAGAAACTGAGGAGAGCTGTTCAGGAAGGCGGGAAGGCAGCGCGCATGTGCAGTGGGAGGTCCCAAAAGCTTCCATTCTAGGAAGCTGGGGAGCTTTCCCGCGCAGGCTCCGTCGGTTCCGACGTACCCATATGTGAGGACTTATTCCTGCTTGTTCCTGGAGATTAATAATACAACCTTGCCAAAAGAAAAAGAAGCATGTAGATGAAATACAATAATGTCAGGATCATATTCATAAACATATTTCCTGCAAAACTTCATTATAGCCCACATTAGAAGGGGGAGAGAGAAAAAAAAACTTAAAAACAGAGCAGGAGCCCTCTGGAAAAACAATAACTAACAATAATATACTGTTTTACAACAAAATCAAGTGGCTACGAAGCTCCCTGATCATTATTAATAATGAGAGGAAGATCTAATCATTCTGGATCTACAATAGAAGTCAGTCTAGGCTAGGGCATGCTTTTAATCTTAATTTTAGTTTTTTAATTTATAGATTTTATATGGTCATTGTATTGTTCTTATGTCCTTTTAATTATTTATGCTTTATACAATAATTAATTGCAATGCATACATTAAAAATGTAATGGTTTTTATATGTTTGCCCTTAGTCTTAACCCCTGAGGAAAGTCACGCCAAAACATGGCCATGTGGGGATAAGTGTTTTGCTATTCCTGTGGTTTGTAGACTCCTATTGTGTCTTCAATAAAAGTTGTTTGGTGAGATCACTCACCTGGCATTCTATAGCCAAGCCTAAAATTCAGCAGTGGTGGTCAGTCACTTTAGAGGTGCTAGCTGCCACCGCTAAATATCAGACCCTAGTTTGTTGCCTAGGTTTCCCCCTCCCCCTCCCCCTCCTCTCTCATGTATTGGAGAGTGTTTTTCTGCTCTAATATTTAGTGATGTATATGGCTCAGAGATCGATGAATATGTAAAAAGAATTGTTCGAAAACAAAATGAAATTACATATATACCCAGTGCTTATTGTGCATGTATAAATAAGCAGCAGTACAACATTAATATATTGCCTCCCCTTTCCTAACAAAATCAAGTGGTTGCCAAACTTCAAGACATTTAAGAAATCCTTTCCTTTCTGCAATAGCTTTTATTTTATTATTATTTTATTATTATTTATTTTTATTTATTATTTAGCTGTATTTATATCCCGCTTTTCACCGGGTCAAAGCGGTCAATTGGGGGATACATTTAACATGAGGGGATATGAGATACATACGCTAAAACTTACAGGGAACATGGGCAATGGAGGGTTAAGTGGCTTGCCCAAGACCACAAGGAGTGCCTGTAGGACTAGAAATCCCAGTCCCTCCGGCCTGAGATTGCTATCCCCAGGTGGGACTTGAACCCCCGGCCCTCCGGCCTGAAGTACCTTGTCCTAACCACTAGACCACTCCTCCCTCCCTTTTACTAACCGTTTGTTCTCCTGCTGGGTCTCCAAATTTAGTTTTACCTCTTTTTAGGTCTTTGCTCACTTCTACCCCTGTGACAAAGTGTTTTACTTTAGTTAAAAGAATATATCTTTCAGGAGCAACTTGTATTTGGTCTGTGAAAAGTGAACATGAAAGCGTGTGCCATCAAGTCCATGCTGACTCCTAGCAACCCAGCCCCTGGGCTTTTCCTGTAAAGGTGTGACTTCCATGCATAAAGTCCACAGCACCCAGTATTCAGATCAGCACATTCTTGAAGCTTCCTCCTTGTAGGACCAGTAGGCCCACTTTTTAAAAGGTGTTTATCCCAGGGATGAAATTCTGGTGGATAATTCTTTCCTTAGAGTAGTTTTTTGTCGGCTGTTAGCCAAATACGTTGTACAAGCTAAGTAAGGGTTATTACATTTTTTAAAAATAATATTTCTCTATTGCCCAGGGGAGATGAACTACGGATATTTTTGAAACTCTTCCTCAAGTTCTACCCATTATTTTTTGGCATTTGAGTAGTGCCTTCAGTTATGCTGTTGCATAGTATTTCTTAAAAATGGGAAATTCTAGGTCACTTCCCCCCCCTCAAAAACAGGAAAAAAAAAACCAAACCACACAAACTACTCTTGGAGGTTATTAATGCCATATGAATTTGAAGATGTATGTATATTTCTGAATGTTCAACGGAGTCTCAATTCTGAGGGTTTGAAATAAGTATAAAAATTTATGGGAGCATCATTACTGTTTCATTCCAGCAAGCCAAGAATCGTCAAGTTTAGACAATATTTGAGTTCATTGAAAATACTTTTAAAAGCAGCGAGTTATATTTTAAATTCAGTTCTTTTCTTCTCACTTGTTAGATTTATCCCTAAAATGTTTAAATCGAGGATGATGTGCATCTAAAGGGAAATGTTTTTGTAGGTGGTTTGTGGTTCTCTGGGACATTTATATTTGCGATCTCAGATTTTGAGGAATCTTAAAGCCTGACATGATACCAAACTGTTGTAGATTAAGAGTTAAGTCTTATACGAGTTAGGAAGCAGTATTATCTGCAAATAGTGAAATTTGTTCTTCCTTGTCTAATGTCTTTAGACTAGAAGAAATGTATGCCTTAGTCCATATTTTCTGTGCTAGAGGTTCAATAAACCATGACAAATAAAACTGGTGAGGGAACATCCTCAATGTGTTCTTTTTAGGAGAAAGGGTTTTGAGTAGCTCCCACTGAACTTAACCATGCCAAGGGTTTGTTGTATATTACTCCATTCCAATCCATAAAGCATAGGCTGTCTAAATTTTGCAAGGACTGCAAATATGAAGGGCCAGTAAACCCTGTTGAAGGCTTTTTCTGCCTCTATTGATAGTAGTAAAGAGGGCTTTTGTAGTTTGAGCCTTCCATATGACATTTCATGTCTGAGGTTTGTGTGGCCTTTAATAAATCCTGATTAACCCATGGAGACCAGATTTGGGATTTCCTGCATTTAATCTATTTGCGAGAATTACAGCTAGTATTTGTGTCAAGACCTATTAGGAAAATGGTTCTATGGAACTCACATAAAGATCAGTCTTTGGTTTGTGGATAATTATCCTTGCTAACCCAGGGGCTGGGTTGCCAGGAATCAGCATCGACTCAATGGCACATATTGCATTGCTAGTCTCATGTAGTGAAGTCAGTCATTTTTCCTCACATTAAAGCACTTCATCAGGGACTTTATTAGTCTACAATTCAAAAAGACTTGTTGAATTTGGCAGTGAAGCTATTGAGACCTGGCGATTCACAAGATAGATCTAACACTGAAAAAAAGAAACGTCAGTCAGACACACAATCTAGGAAGAACCACTTTTTCTAGTGATGGTAGATGAACAAATACGCAATGAAAAGGAAATAAATCGGCACTTGAGACAAGTCTATATAATTCACCATATTTTTTAACCCTTTCCAGGCCAAGCCCAAAACTCTCGGGATCCAAAATTCTGACTAAATATTCCTATCAAATGGTATATAATACATGACCCTAGCAGAAGGAAAATCACTATTAGAACATATTGAATAAGAGGGGTACAATTTTCCTGAAATATGCAAAAATTAACCCGGCTGCAGAATGTGGATTAAAAATTTAAAGTAGGCCTTCAAAGGGTTAAATATCATTCCAATATCTTCATCTTTGTTGACTATTTTCACCATTTCTTTCCTGAATTTTCATGTTTCCAGCCATCTGTAATTTTTATTTTAGCCTGTGTGCTAGTAGCTTGCTGGTTTTGTTATCAAATGGCGTACTCCAATTTGTCTTGTAGACTTGTCACTTTCAAGTTATTCAATTTTTTCTTAGTTTTAACTAGTTGTTTATATATACTATTTTCACTCCATTTATTTTAATTTTTTTCCAGCAATTCAATGGTCTCTTAATTTGTTCTTCCACTAGCACAATTACTATTAGTTTGCCTCAAATAATTATCTTCAGGCATTGTTACTGGTGAATTTTCCTGTGTGTCACTGAAGTTAAGGTAATTTCTCTGTCAAGTAGATTGTCATTTAGCCTCCAATAATAGTCACCTGTTTTGCTTAGGTGGGTTTCTCTTGTGATCTAAATAGGAAATCACCACATAGTTGGATCATGTCCCTATTTGACTTTTTTCTACTTTTCAATACCTATAGAATCTATTCTAGAGTATGTTTGAAAAACGCAGTAGTCTATACTCAAAAATCTCTAGACATTTATTAGATGTAGTGTTTTTTGTAGATATGTTTTTAAAGTTTGTCTTTCCTGTCTATTGCCTTCTTCCTTTGCTCCAGTTTTGTCTTACCAAGTTGATGTCACATCCCATTAGTAGATGGTCTACTTTAATTTTTAATAGCTTAGTTATAATTGGGCTTAATTCATCCCCTTTGACCTTTGGGTGCATAAAGTTTAAATAGAGAGCGTATGTGTTGTTTTTAATTGTCCAAAACAGAAAAGTGGAAAGTAAAACACTGCAAGATTAACCAAAATCACCACACAAAGCAGAGGAAGGCCAAGGACCTTAAGTAGCAGTCTTTATTCAAACAGAACCAGACTCAGGCTGTTTGCAAAAAGACTTAAAGTCCTCTTGTCTACATCTGATTTTGTGTGTGCAGATTGTCTAATTGTGACATTCAATAGAATGAATTGACCTTCCTAGTCTTTGAATGTACTCTGTGCTCTTTGATACCTATAACTATATGTGCTCTTTGTGTTTGCTTTGGTGGAAGCCGGATATATAAATGGATACAGAGTGGACTGCCTTATCGGGCATACCCCAGTAGGCTGGTGACACCAATCACAGACTTACTGGCTCAGGTTGACTTAGGCTGCCTTGTGTCTTTTGGGGAAACTGCTAGGTACGTATGACCTAGATTGGCCACTGTTGGAAACAGGATACTGGGCTTGATGGACCTTGGTCTGACCCAGTATGGCATATCTTATGTTCTTATGCCTTAAGTCAACCTTACATCTCCATGGAAGCACAGCTACCCCTACACAGCACTAGTGTGCCAGTGTTTGCGTTTCCATCTCAGTCAGTCTCCCTCCCTCCAGGCTCCAAAGCAGACACTGCTGATCTTACTCTGTTTCACTTTCAGTGCAGGCTATTTTAAGAAATTAAAAATGCAGCTCCTTGTGTCACTGACTGCGCTGTCGGTTAGGGCGGCCTAGAAGCAGGCAGATATGCATGTGCATGTCGTCACCTGACCCAACTGTCCAAGTGTCTCAGGTTTCATGTGCAGAGTGTGTAACTGTGCAGTGGAAGGAGAAAGACAGGATAACTGCCATGTGCTTGTGAGTGCTGTGCCAACCCCAAACTCCCCATCATGCACAGGACCCACGGCCACACCAGGAGATATATGCCATGCCACCCACCTGCAGTCTTGCACTCTTCCCCACCACAAATGTTCAGATGCGTGTTAGCAATAGCTGCAGTGAGGCAGCAGCCAGCCATGTTAGGATAGCCCAGCATCCATGGTCTGCACAGAAGTCCCATTCAAGTTCCAACAGCTGCAGCTTGAGAAGAGAGTTGGAAACACCGAGTGGCTGATGGGCAACTGACAGAGGACAGAGAAAGGGAGAGGACAGAGAGATGGGGTATACTGGCTGGGGGTGTGCGAGGCCGGACTTGGATCTTAATCCCTTGTTCTCCTTGTGTCTCCTTCCATATTTGAACCCCACTTGTTTCTCTTGTATTGTTCTATCTTGATTAGATTGTAAGCTCTACATGCAGGAACTGTCTTCTTTATATGTTTGTATAGCACTGTATATGCCTTATAGCGCTATATAAATAATTAGTAATAGTAGTGGTGATCGAAGACATGCTAGAGATTCCTCACAAAGAGAGGTAAAAAGCTGAGCGCTGAAGTTTCCTCCTTCTCCCCCTATCCATCTATGGAATGAGAGGGGGCTGGGCACTGTCTTGAAAGACTACCAAAAGAGACTGCTACAGCTGGAAAAAGATCTGCACTTGTAAGTATTTATCTTTTGGGAAATACTCTAAACCTTGGGGAAAAGGGAATTCTTTGAGTTAAAACTGATAAGTATGTGTATTTCAGAATCGAGTGCTTTTGTTGAGTCAGAGTACCACCAGAGAGCCTTTCATTTAAATCAAATCAGAGTACAGCTTAGCATGGAAAATAAAAAAGAGTAAATAGTCCAAGCAGAAAGAAATTTGATTCTAGAGACCTTTACAAAGAGGCCTTCCAGTTAGGAGGCAAAATATATGTGAAGCTGTCTTAAATAGGTGTTAAAACCCAGTGACAAATCAAAGGGGCAATTTGAAAGATCCTCTCTATCAAACTAAGGACTGTGTGAATCACCCAGGAAATTGTTAAAGCATTACTTTAGAAGCAAAGGTTAGGGCAATGTATAGCAAGCCAGCTTTTATTAAGTCTTCTTTCCCTCCCTCCCACCTTAGCTTTATAGGCTCTTAAACCTATGAAAATGGAAGGTGGTAGTCAAATTTACTTTCAGGTTCAGCTGGTTATCCTCATCAGGAAAATATTAAGAACCTGAAATTAATCTTGGAGGTGAACAAAGTCCATCAAACGTATTAGTATAGTTGAATTAGTACCAGTATCCCCATCAAACTAAGTAAACAAATAACTAAACAAAACCTTAAAACTAAGATGGAGACAGCAGTCCAGTAGTGAGATGGGGGCTAGTCAGTCTTTTGCATCGAGTGTCATATGTATGATTTTCTTCCTGTTGATGAGGGGTCTTATGTGTGTACTAGGTGCAAGGAGATCTTTGCTCTCAGGGAATGAGTCTGATCTCTGAAGGCTAGAGTAGCAAACTTGGAGGACATAAGGAAGACAGAGGTATATAGACGAGATCTACAGGGACATAGTACTGAAGTCCCACCTCCAGTCTGGCAGCCTCCCTGTTGCCATGGAGGAGAGAGGTCATGTGATAGGACAGCATTAGCCTGATGTGGCAGGAAGTGATTCTGTAGCTCAGATTTGTCCTCTAAGTGATGTAAAACCCTCTTGGCACTGAGAAAGATTCTCCAGAACCATGTGCCCATGAGGGAAGGATTAGGACAGTCATTATAGTTGGTGATTCCATCATTAGGCATGTAAATAGCTGGGTGGCTGGTAGACATGAGGATTGCCTGGTAACATGCTTGCCTGGTGCGAAGTTAGACTTCATGTGCCTTCTAGACAAGGTTTTAGATACCACTGGGGAGGAATCTGTTGTCTTGGTACATGTTGGTACCAATGACATAGGAAAGTGTGGGAGGGAGGTTTTGGAGGCCAAATTTAAGCTTTTAGGGAGGAAGTTGAAATCCAAAACTTCCAGGGTAGCATTTTTTGGAATGCTTCCCGTTCTGCATGCAGGATACAAAAGGCAGGCAGGGCACCGGAGTCTCAATGTGTGAAACAGACGATAGTACAAGGAAGGTGGTTTTGGATTTGTTAGGAAATGAGCAACATTCTGGAGAAAAAAAAAAGAGGGGCTTTTCCGAAGGGATGGACTATCTTAACTGGGATAGAACCCACTTGCTAGCATTAACATTTAAAAAGAAAATAGGGCAGCTTTAAAACTAAATAATAGGGGAAAGAAGTCTCCCAAGAGCGTATAGTTCATAAGGATATATCAAAGGATACTAGCGAAAGAGGGAAGTTAGACAATCCTGACAGAGGTTCCAATAAAGATAAAAGTAACCCAGATGCCCTCAAGTACAGAGCTGAAATATTCCAAATTATCCCCAACTACTGATAAAGCATAGTTACTCATCTGCAACAGGTGCTCTCCAGGGACAGCAGGAATCAGTCCTCACATATGGGTGATGTTGGCGCCGACGGAGCCCACACATAGCATTTCCCCAGCTTTCAAAGAAAGCTTTTGGGATATGATACCATGCATGCGTAGTCCCCTTCCCGCCCAAGGGTGCCATCATGCTCAGTCAGATGACTTAACTAGGACGGTAGTAAAATTAAAACAAGGTAGGGGGCAACTCCCAGGGTAAGAGGAAGGGTTGTGAGGATTGATTCCTGCTGTCCCTGGAGAACGCCTGTTACAGGTGAGTAACTACACTTTCTCAGGAACAAGCAGGAAGTCAGTCCTCACATATGGGACTTCCTAGCTCCAGGTTGCCAAGGATTGAACTACGACAGCACCAACAGCGACCAATCGGATAGCTGCGAGTTGCAGGTGGCGAGTCCCCACTGAAAGACTCTGCAGATCCTAACATCCAGTGAAACTATCAGTCCAGTAGCCTGAACACAGAAGGGTCAGAGGGCAGGAGTTCCCTACATCCTGAGATTATTACGGAGTACTGCCTGGCCAAAGGCACTATCCCTGCAGTGCTTGCTCTCCAGGCAGTAGTGAGCTGCGAACGTGTGAATGGAAGACCATGTGGCAGCCTTGCAGATTTCCATCACCGGCACTGAGCAGAGGTTGGCCACCAACGTGGCCATCGCCCTCATGTGGTACGCTGTGATCCAGTGCTCAAGGGAGAGGCCAGCTCGCTCATAAGCGAGGGCAATATACAGTTGGCTCCTTTGCAGTGCCTCCCGTGCCTCCGTCACCTCTTTTTAAACAATTACACTGGCTCCCAATTTCTCAACATATTAAATTCAAGTCTCTGCTTACTACTTTTAAAGTTTATCATGGAAGGTCTGCTCTTTGTCTTCAAACACTCATTCAGAAAACATCTGATAGCTATGTTCAATTTCCCTCAATTCTCTACATGTACCTTTAGCTTACTCCAAAGTCAGCTTTGCAACATCAACAGCAGCTTTCTCTCTTCACCCACTCTTTGGAATATGCTCCCATATGAACTCTATGCCATCAACAATTTACTGGACTTTAAAAGAAAACTCAAGACTTTCTTATTTAATGAACACTTCTCAAATGTTTCAATTTAATTCTCAGATTAGTTTTTTCTATTATGCCTTTATTGTAATTTTTAATTTTGTTTTTTCCTTTCTTCTAATTTTATTCCATGTAAGCCTTTTGATATGTTGTTCTCTAAACCGCTTAGACTCTTAGATTTGCGGTATATAAAATTAGTTAAATAAAGAAGTGGACAGAGTTTGCTTAGTCACTGGGAGCCTCAATCTGCTGGGGTCATAAGATACAAAAAGCTTAGGGGCTTTTCGATGGATCTGAATTCACTGCAAGTAGAAGGACAAAGCCCATTTACAATCCAGCGTATGAAGCACTAGCTCTTCCCTGCCAGCGTGAGGCTGCGGGAAGGTGAGGAGGACCACCTCTTAGTTGAGGTGGAAAGGGGACACCACCTTCACGAGGAATTTGGGGTGTGTGTGGAGCACCACCCCGTTCTTGTAAAATCTGGTATAGGGTAGATCTGCCACCAGGGCCTGGAGCACGCTCACTCCTTGAGCAGACGCAAGGACCACCAGAAAAGCTATTTTCCAAGATAAGTACTGTAGGTAATAAGAGGCCAGGGGCTCGAACGGTGGTTTGGTGAGCTGAGAGAGCACCACATTAAATGTCCCACTCTGCTGGAAGTGGATGGAGAGGGGGCTTGGATAACAAAAAGGCCCCCAGAGGAGCCTGGGGACCAGGGGCTGGCCCGAGAGGGGTTTTTCTCAATAGGGTGGTGGTTAGCAGCTATAGCGCTCAGATACGCCCTCACAGAGTTAGATTTCAGCACGGTGTGTGACAGGTGCAGTAGGTACTGCAGTACCAGTTGAATCTGACAGGAGAACGGATTCTCCTTCCTTTTAGCACACCAGACTGAAAACCTTCTCCACTGAAAGGCATAAGCCCGTCTGGTGGAGGGTTTCCGAGAGGCCAGGAGGATCTCCTCGACTTCTACTGGGAGACTGAAAGGGGTCAGAGCTATCCTTCCAGCAGCCACGCTGTTAGCATTAGCGACCCAGATTGGGGCGCATGAGAGCGTCTTCCTCCTGGGACAGGAGGGCCAAGGCTCGGTCCAGGTGGACCGGAGGTGCCACCGACATAGGCAACCTTGGTTCCCTCTGCTGCTCTCTGGGCCACCTGGGGGAAATCAGTATAACAGATACCCTTTTCGCTCTGGGGGGGGGGGAGTTCGGCAGAAACATAGAGCAGGCCCTTGGACCAAGAGAACAGGAAGGCATCCACTGCCGCTCTCTCCGGGTGCAGCTGATGGGAGCAGAAACGAGAAAGCTGTATGTAGAGGCGAATATGTCCATCACAGGGCTGCCCCAGAGGCAGAAGAGCTGTTGAGCTATCCTGGAGTTTAAGCACCACTCATGAGGGTGAAGGAGTCTGCTTAGTCCGCTAGGCCGTTGTCCTGGAAAGGGAGGTACACTACTCGCAGCATGTTGTTGTGTGATGAGAATGAGAGGAGGGTCACCGCCTCCTGGCAGAGGGAGTACAAGCCCATGCCCCTCTGCTTGTTGATATAGAACATGGCAACCTGGTTGTCAGTCTGGATCAGTACAGGCCGGTGTTTCAGTCTGTGGTGGAATGCTCGTTGGGCCAAGAAGATTTCCCTGAGTTCAAGGAGATTGATCTGAAGGAGGGACTCCTTCTGAGACCAGCTTTCCTGTGTGTAGTGGCCTCAGCAATGTGCCCCCCAACCCAGTAGAGGGGAGTTTGTGGTCAGGGTCCTCTGCCTGGAAGTGGCTTAGGTTTTGCCATCAACTGAGGGACTCCGCCAGCTGGCAGGTAACCTGGACCCTGTCCCGTAGCCTGCCTGTGGCTTGAGTCCACTGTGAGCAGAAGCACCACTGGGCTGTCTGCATGTGTAAGTGGGTTGAGGGTGTGACATGGACTGTCGAGGACATGTGGCCCAACAGGCAGAGGAGGCGGTGAGTCGGCACTGACCAAATGCACCGCTTCTGCTAGTTGCCTGAGGCATTCTTCCCTTTCTGTTGGGAGAACAGCCTTGGCCTATAATGTGTCCAACTAGGCCCCTATGAACTCCAGGCTTTGGGCTGGAGAGAGATGGGATTTGGGGTAATTGATGACAAACCCCAGGTGCTGCAGGAGAAGGATTATCTGGTCTGTTTCCTGGCTGGCTTCTAAAGCTGTGCTGCCTCTGATGAGCCAGTCATCTAGGTAGGGGAAGACAAAAGCCCCTTGTAGGCGCAGATGGGTGGCAATGACCACCAGGCACTTGATAAAGACCCTTGGCGAGGAGGTCAGGCCAAAGGGTAGCACCTTGTACTGGTAGTGCCCTCCTCCCACCACCACAGGTACTGCCTCTGGGAGGGTATGGATCAGGATGTGTGTGTATTCATCTTTTTGGTCCAAGGAGCACAGTCAGTCTCCCTGGTGGAGGTAAGGCAGCAGTGTTCCAAGAGAGAGCATCTTGGACTTCTCCCTCACCAGAAAATAAGTTTATCAGGTCTAATATGGGCTTGAGGCCCCCCTAGTTCTCTTTGGGACAAGGAAGTATCTGGAGTAGAAGTTCTTTCCCCACAGGTATTTGGATACAGGCTCTACTGCATTGTTCCCGGGTAGACCTGCGAGCTCTGAGAGCAGGAGGGTCTGGTGAAGGAGAGATCACACTGGCTCTCCTGAAAAAAACCTGGGTGGTATCTGTTGTAGGTGGAGGAGATATCCTTCTGCAGTACCCACTGGTCTGAGGTGACCCTGGCCCACCTGTGGGCAAGGAGTGCAAGGTGGCCCCCCTGTGGGCTGGTGAGGGTCTCCTGGGGGCTTAGGTGAGGTCCTGCCCCGGGAGTCAAAACCTCCCCCGGGCTGGACAGGAGCTGGGGCTTGTGCCTTTGGCTTCTAGGCTCCATGGACCTGGATTTTGGAGTGAAAACCATATTGCTGGCCTGAGAAGGGCTGGTAGCGGTGACTGATGAAAAAGGCCCCTTTCTCAGGAACAGGGGTTTCCCCCCAACCCCCAGGGATTATTTTGGGGAAGGGATGAGGTCTACTTGAAGAGCCATCATGCTGTCCTCTATCTTGGCCACCTTGTCGCACACAGGTTTGCTGAACAGGTTCTCCCAGTGCAGGGACATCTAGCAGTTTTTCCTGGACCCATTGCTCAAGGTCTGAGGTCTGCAGCCAGGCCCCGATGCCTGCCTCTGCTACTCTAGCTGCCGACTCAAAGAGCCATCATAGGCCACCCGGGAAAAGGTACTTGCAGCAGTCCTTGATCCCAGTGGTCAAGGATTGGAATTGTTAGAGGGGGTTGCCCGGTAAGCCCTGCTGAAAACACAGTCAACTTCTGGGTCAGGACCTTGAGGTACCTGCCAATGTACAATTTATAGGCCTGTATACAACATCCCAGCATCAAGCCCTGTAGCACTTTCTCCAGAGGACATCGAGGGCTCTAGCCTCCCTAGCAGGGACGGAAGTGTAGGTCTTCTGACTCTTCAGTTTTTGCATGGTTGACTTGACAACCATGGAGTTATGTGGGAGTTAGGGTTTCTGGAACCCGGGCACTTTCCTGATGCGGTACATAGCGTCGAAGCATCGGCTGACAACTGGCACTGTCTCCCACATCCTAAGTAGCAGCTGCTTGAGGATCGGCTGCACCGGCACTGTGAGTGTCTTCTTGGGTGGAGACGCATACTGGAGGATTTCCAGTTCTTTAGTGCATGTGTCTTCCTCTACCTTGGTTTGCACAGAAAGGGCTTGGGCCATATCCCTGACAAAGTCATGGAAGGCCATGTCTTCCGGAGGAGAATGGCACAGGGGGAAGAGGGCTCCGAGGGGGATGTCTCTGTGCTGACTAGTTTCTGGGGAGGCCTTGACACCGGTCTCCCACTCTAACTTGAGGGGTGATGGCGAATCCGAGGCCCTGCGACTCCTTGCCTTGAGACCTTCCCCGAGGGGCTGGAGGCCTCCAGAGGACTTAGGGTCCAAGTCATGGAAACTGGCCAGGGAGGATCAGATACCCGAGGAACAGGACCAAGACCTCAACCGGCACCAAAGGCTTACCCAAGGCTGATGGCGCTCGGCTCAATTCCTGGGGACTCCCCCACAGCTGGGGGTCCAGTCGTCAGGGCATATGATGCCAACAATCCAGCCATCATTGCCTGCTGCAGTGTCAGGATAGCAGAGATATTCTGCTCCGGGGCCACCATTCTGGTTTCCAAGCCAGAAGGCTCCGCAGCTTTCGGTGTGGGCACTGAGGATCTCGGGCCTGGCGCTGGCACTCTCATGAGTGCATCCTCAATGAGGACTACGGTCTCTAGGAACCTTGCATGGTCTCCGCTGGCTGAGGAATCCTTTGAGGGCCTTGGTAAGGAGCTGCTCGGAACCGCCAAATTCCCTGCGAGGGTTTTTTTTTCGGGTTTCTCCGGTGGCGCCTTGATGGACTTAGAGGACGTTTTCTTCTTTCTCTTGGGACCCAGGGTCTTCTCGGACAAGCCGCCACTGTGGGACTCCGAGGACACCTGAGCCTCACAGGAAGTGCTGGGCTTGGAGCTCGGCATCGGGGAGGCCGGTGCAGTCTCGGACCAGAACAGTTTCTCCTGCAACTCCGACCTCTTTTTGTTGGTTTTCAGAGTTATGGCCTGGCACAGGAGGTGCTGTCATGATCCAGTCCCAGGCAGCGAAGACAACAGTCATGGGCGTCAGTTACTAATATGGTTTGACTGCATCGGTCACATTTTTGGAACCCATCGGGAGATATGGTGGGAGACACCCAGCTGGGGTCAATGATCCCTGGGCGAAAAATGGTACGAATGCCGGTTGAGGCGAGCCTCTATCAAAAAAATGGAAAGGAGCCTAGAGCAGCGTCAGAACTGGCACAGTCTCGAGGCTGGAAGAGGAACCAGCACACAAAAGGGGAAAAAACACAACTTAAGGATTTAGCAAGGATTTTTCTGGGGAAACAGGACAGACATCCATTGGGCTTTGTGGAAAAAAGAGAGACTGAGCAAGATGACACCCTTGGGCGGGAAGGGAACCATGCATGCGTGGTAGCTTATCCCAAAGGCTTTCTTTGAAAGCTGGGGAAATGCTCCACGTGGGCTCAGTCGGCAGCGACATCCCCATATGTGAGGGCTGACTTCCTGCTTGTTTCTGGAGACCCGATTTAATATGAATAGAATACAACCTTGAAAATGCCAGTATGCAAACACTAGAAGTCTAAAAAATAAGATGGGAGAGTTAGAATATATAGCAGTAAAATGAAAGGTTAGATATGATTGGTATCTCAGAGACCTAGTGGAAGGTGGACAACCAATGGGACAACTGCAATACCAGGGTAAAACTACATCACAATGATAGGGTAGATCAAATTGGTGGAGGGGTTGCGCTCTATGTTAGAGAGGGCATTGAGTCACACAGGATTAAAATTTTGCAGGAAACAAAATACACTGTAGAATCTCTATGGATAGAAATTCCATGTTAAAAAGGGGAAGGCAGAGACCACGTGATGCGCACACTGTAGAGGTCGCATCCTGAGCTACTCCCGAACCCCTCGGACTATACCGGCGATTTAGAACCGTTCATTACTGCCACTACCCGCCGAAAAGGTACTTATCTGCATCGGAGTGCCATTAGCTCCTGATAGTGCAAGTCGGAGCACGATACGGCATGGCTACCGCGGTAAAATCGCTACGGAGAGAGAGGGAGAAGGGGACAGGCTCTAGTAAGATGGCGGATTCAGCCCTGACACCGGTTTCGCCGCAATCACCGAAATCCCCTGTCTCTATAGATGAAATGTCAGCGGCGGTAAAAACAGCCTTGCTGCCTCAATTTGAAGCCCTCCACGAGAAAATGGATGGGCTGAAATCGGCATTTGACACGTTAAGCAAGAGACAGCAGGAGGCCGAAGAACGAGTGGAGCTGGCAGAGGCAAAAGTGGAAACACTGACTGCGGAGGTGGCAGGCTTGAGATCCCAACTATCATATCATGCAGAGAAACTCGATGACTTAGAAAATAGGTCTCGACGGAATAATCTGCGCTTCCTGGGGATCCCTGAAGCTGTATTAGATAGGGACCTGCGGGGGTACCTCGAGGCCTTGGTCCTGCAGATGGTGGAAGAACCTGCACTGAGTGGCACACTATGCATAGAAAGGGTGCATCGGGTCGGTACTAAACAGCCTCGCGACCCTCGCCCTCGTATTGTGTTGGCTAAGTTCCTCCACTTCCCACAAAAGGAGTTGATCCTCCGGGCAGCGCGGCAGAAAAAAGAGGTGGTGTTTAGAAATACTAAGCTCCGGATAGCTCAAGACTACTCTGTCGCTCTCAGCCGGAAAAGAAAAGAATATGCCCCCCTCTGTGGAAAGCTGATTGACGCAGGAATTAAGTTTTCCGTGCAATACCCCGCTAAACTCCATGTGCTCAGCGAGGGATCTCATCGCACCTTCGACTCCGCCTCTGCAGCAGAGGACTACGTGAATCGGCTTTATCTGCAAAAAACAGCTGTGTCAGTGACTCCTTCTTCATGATCTACTCTGCTCTGGCTGTATAAATTGGGGAACCTTCCTCCTGGAGAGCAAGAAGGGGGGAAATACAATGTAGCCATAAGATCGGCTACGGAGTCTCCAACAGCGGCCTGGTAACTTTGTATCTCCTGTGTGTAGTAACAGTAACAAATGCTTTGCATGCTGACAAAGTAAGTCAGACACCCAGAACCTTTCCCCTTGGTCTCCCTGCGCCCTGTCTTTAAAAGCGCATATGACCCGAGGGGAGCTCTACGGTTAATAATTTTGACTGGCGTGGGAGAGCAGGTATAGAGACAATTGCCAATGCGGAGGGGAAGGGAGCGCATGGTAGGCCCCGGAGGAGGAGGGGCTCCCCAGGATATGCCAGCTGCTTTCATCGGAGCACAGGGCTACAACGTGCGCGGTCTGGGGGACTCCTTCCTCAGGGGGGGGAGGGGACTCTCCTTCAGCCATGTCCAGAGGAATCCCTGCGCATCAAGGTTCAGGGACCTTTCATATCCCACGGGGAGCAGGGGCCGAGGGAGCGGTGGGGGCCCCGCGAAAGACTCGGGCTTCCTCCTTCTGCGTCTCATCCGAAGGCGTAGAGCGGAGGAGGTGCTGCTGTGGGGTACTCTATTCTCCCTCCCGAAGACTACTACTGCTAACTGTATGATTTTGGAGCGTTGGTACCATGCAGGGGGTGCAGTTTTCTACACAGGATGTGCATGTGCAGAGGGCATCGTATATTTGTTGGTACCACCGAATCTAATTGTCAGTCAGGAGGCTCTATCTCTGCCTCGTCTAGGGTGGCATGGGTTGGCTACCGTTTAACTGGATAGAGTCTAAAGCGGGGCCCGAACTCCTTTTTACCTATCCTATCAATAAATGCATCATTGGCATATAGCTGTGTCATCCCCCTGCACATGCACACCCACTGCTTTTTTTGCATCACTCCCTTCTTTGACATCACTTTTGAGATGAGTGTTAGACTTGCTTCGTTCCTTTAAATATTATGTCTATGTAAGCAGATTTGTTGTTCCTTTTTTCTCTCTGGGGGAGGGTGGAGTGCCTTCCGGAAGCAATCTGATGTGGTAGGGGAGTGATGCTACATCAGTGAGGAGGGCATTCCACCTTTACTTTACTGCGGGGGGACCTGCCTGTCTGACAGGCCCGGTGGGGCGGAGGTTGGGTGGGGGAGGGGAGCGGGGTCCATAGAAGGTGAGGGGGGGTTAATATCTATGATTAAAGGGGATTTACGGTGGGGTGATTGGCGGTAGGCAGTTACTATTTGGGCTGGGGGGCAGGGGGGATACGCTCAGAGGGGGTCTCGGGAGGGCTACCTAGGAGGGGGTTGGTGTTGGGAGCCCTGTCGATAGGAGATAGTGATAGGGGTCAGGGGTGGGATTGGGTGACTTAGCTGGGGTAAGTTTTTGGTTGGGGGGGTATTTGGGGAAAGGGCCATTGGTTTAAGGGGTAAAAGATTAGGGGGGGGGGAAGGGGGGAAAGGTCGTCGCACCCTACAATCTCTACACAGGGCTATTTCCTACTATCGTAGTGACAACTTGGGGAGACCCCGGGCTGGGAGGGTCTCCGTGAGCACGAAGAGCTGGCAGCGGGGGCGTCCACAAACAAACACCCTCTGAGAGTAATAACCTGGAACGTCTGTGGACTGGGTAACCCGATTAAGCGCTATAAAGTGCTCAAGGCATTGGCTCGGCAGCGATGTGACATTGCGTTACTCCAAGAGACCCATCAGACGGCTGAAGAGCATGCTAAACTGTGTCGGGACTGGGTGGGCCAGGTATGGGGAGCGCCTGCACTGGGGAAGAAAGGAGGGGTGGTCATACTTATTCATAGACGCGTGCGCTTTACTTTGCACCGTCAGTGGGCCGATCCCAATGGGAAATTTCTGCTATTATATGGGCTACTGGAAGACCGGGACATCATACTAGGAAATGTATATGGCCCCAATGTTTTAGATAGGGATTTTCTTAACCGCATTGCAGCCAAAATTGAGCAACTGCCGGACGTCCCTATGCTGGTGGGGGGGGACTTCAATGGTGTTTTTTGACGTGCGTCTAGATACCTCTGCTGCCAGGGTGATGAGAGACAGGGTGCTCGGCTCTCAACTACTGCAACGCTTTCGGGCCCGCTTGCACTTGGTAGATCCATGGCGGCTGTTGCACCCCTCTGAGAAAGAGTTTACACATATTTCGCGGGCGCATGGGACTAGTGCGCGATTAGATTACCTTCTGCTCTCCACGTCCACCTTTGCCCAAGTGGAGGAGGCGCGGATAGGACCCTTGGAAATCTCAGACCATGCTATGGTATGGTTGGAGTTGCATTGGGGGAGCGAGACCGGAACATCTCGCATATGGCGGTTCCCCACCGAGTTATATCAGGATAATAAATTTCAACAGTTTCTTAGTCATCGCTGGCAAGACTTCGAATTCAACCACCTGGTACACAAAGATGACCCAGAGCTGGTTTGGGAAACTGCCAAAGTGGTGCTGCGCGGGGATATCATCGGGTTTGCGGCTCGGAAGCGGAGATTGATGGCAGAACAAATTATACGGTTGGAGCAGCAGGTGTCGCAAGCGCGGGTGCTTAGTGGCCAGGCCCCCACAGTGCCCAACAGAAAACGATTATGGGAATTACAGGTTGCTTTAAACGAACTACTCCATCAGAGAGCCAAGAAATCGATAATGTATTATAAATACCGCTTACAGTGTTTTGGCGATAAACCGGGGAAATTATTAGGGCGATGTTTAAAGGGTCAGAGAGGTGGGAGGGGTGTTGCGGCGCTTCGGGACGAACGCGGGAAATTACAGCAGCAGCGGGCCGGGATCAGTGCGATTTTTAAGGGCTTCTTTCAGAAATTGTACTCAGCGGGGGAGACAGACACCACTACTATGGAGACTTACCTCCAGGGGCTGCGGCTCCCCAAGGCGTCCGACGAACAACGGGCCATGTTGGGACGTCCGATAACCTTAGAGGAGGTGCAGTCGGTAATTACGAAAGCCAGCTGCTATAAAGCACCGGGACCGGACGGCTATGGGGCTGAGTTTTATAAACTACTGTTGCCTTGGGTTAGCCCTTTGTTAGTGGACACTTACCGGCAAAGAATAGACGGCAGGGGTAGACGATGGGGGGAAAATCAGGCGTATATTACGTTGATACCAAAGCCGGGCAAAGACCCGCTGCTGGCGGCCTCCTATAGGCCGATTTCCCTGCTGAATTTTGACATGAAGCTGATGGCCAAGGTTTTGGCGGACAGACTGGCAGGATTACTGGGGGATCTGGTTCATGACTCGCAGGTGGGGTTTGTACGGGGCCGCTACGCGGTCCGCAACATTCGTAGAATTTTGACATCATTGGAATGGGTGCATGGCCATCGGCTTCAGTCCCTACTGGTGAGTTTTGATGCTGAAAAGGCATTCGACCGGGTCAATTGGACATACTTGCACCACCTGCTACCGATGTACGGTTTGGGGCAGGCCTTTTGTGACATGGTTAAGAGCCTTTACGATACCCCGACGGCTAGAGTGCTCTGTAACGGGGTTTTATCGGCTTCCTTTCCCCTATATAGGGGTACTCGGCAAGGTTGCCCACTATCCCCTCTCTTGTTTGTTTTGTCCTTAGACCCCCTGATAAGGCGCATTGAACTTGACCCGCAAATTCGTGGAATTGAGATTGGCCACCAAGGGTTTAAAATGTCGGCCTTTGCCGACGATATGCTGGTACATCTACTAGCTCCCAGGGAATCTCTGCCTAGGCTGTTACTGGCATTTCGCCTCTTTGGTAGCTTTGCGGGCCTTCGGATCAACGAAGAGAAATCAGAGGCCTTAGATGTTTCGGGGCAGCTGCGAGGACACTGGGGGGGGGAGGGTTTCCCCTGAAATGGGCGGAGCAGACGTTCAAATATTTTAGGCGTTATTTTGACGAGAATACCGCGGGATCTCTACAAAATTAACTGTGAGAGAGTGTTATCTGGGGTACGGAGCCAGCTGAGGGCGTGGAATCCGTTACCTTTATCGCTGATGGGGAGAATTGCAGCATTCAAAATGGTAGTGTTGCCTCGTATACTGTACTGGTTGCAAACTCTACCCGTGTGGTTACTGCGGCGGGATCTGCTTAGGTTGGAAAAGGAGATTCAGCGTTTCCTGTGGAAGGGGGCCAGGGCGCGGATTCCGTTATCCCGTATGATAGGTAAATGGAGCAGAGGGGGTCTGGGGCTCCCAGATATAAGGCTTTATGCTTTGGCGTGTCAGGCACGTCATCTGGGGGACTATCTGGGAGACACTAATGTCTATACGCCACGGGACCTTGAAGCGGCTTTTGTAGCACCCCTCTCCCTGATGGGGGTCCTACATGCGGACAGTGCCCAACTGCCTACATGCCTTACACGAAACGTCTTGTTAAACGCGATGCGCCATACTTGGCGACAATTAAATAGTTTTTGGCGAAGGAATTGGCAAGTGTCTAGCTGGCTCCCCATTCGGGGCAACGTGCACTTTCTGCCGGGATCCGACACTAAAGCGTTTCAGGTATGGTATCGACAGGGAATACGATCCCTAGGACATGTAGTGGACCTAACGGGCAAATGTAAGCCGTTTTCCGCCATCCGGGAGGAGTTTCAATTACCCCCTACTCAATATTTTGCGTTCCTCCAGCTTTCTCATTACGTGGCACAGCTGCCCCAAGGGGAACTGGGGGGGGACAGATCGGCGCAGATCCTCGAATTTTTTGACCTGGGGGGCGAGGCGCCACTGGCGATAGCGGGACTGAAGTCTCGGTTGGAGTGTTTCGGGGTACAACCGGATTATGGGAGGGTGGAGACGGCGTGGGCCGAGGAATTGGGGCGGGTGGTGCACCCCGGCACAATCTGTGCAGCAGTAGGGCGGATAACCACCCTGGTAGGGGGAGCGAGGTGGAAGGAAGTTCAATATAAAGCCCTGACACGAGTGCATTTTTCGCCTCGGCGAGCGCTGAGGAGTCATATCACACAGGACGGGTCATGTCCTAGATGTTCTCTACCTTTGGCCACCCTGACGCACATGTGGTGGCAGTGCAGGCGCATCCTTCCCTACTGGTCTCGCATCCGCAGATACTTAACGGAGTTGCTGCAGCAACGATTCCCATGGACAAACCTTTTAGTCATTTTAGATCAATTGCACCCAACCCTGCCAGTGGGGAGATGGGAGCGGTTATTGGTCCGTAAAGCCTGTCTGGTGGGGAAGGGCCCGATTCTCCACAGATGGAGGGATCCAAACCCACCCACGTTCTTGGAGTGGCGCAATGGCTTCCATCAGCTGATGCTGGCCGAGCGTTGGTGGGCCCGAGGCTCCGTGAAGCGTTGGTCCACTTTTATGTTAATATGGGAACCCTACATTCAGAGCTTAAGCCCCCGCTGCCGGAATGAAATTGTACATATAGGATACTGAGCTGGGTGGGGATTAAGGGTTGCGACGACGAGGGGGGGGGGAGGGAGAGGGGGGTGGTGGGGGAGGTTCATGGGGGCACCCTAGAGTTCATGTCTACCTAAAACTGAATAATAACTGCGGGCGATTTGAGCTCTGTTATATATACATGACTGTTTGTGGTTTGTGCCGTGGCGGAGATAAGAACCCACTCTGCTACGGCGTGTTGTACATATGGTTTGCTTCTGTCGAAAGTTATGTATATGATGGTTTCTCTATAAATAAAGTTTTAAAAAAAAAAAAAAAAAAAAAAAAAGGGGGAAGGCAATGGCAATGAGGGTGTGCTGCTGACCACTGGACCAGAATGATCAGATGGATAATGAAATGCTAAAAGAAATCAGGGAAGCTAATGAAAGTTACAATACAGTAATAATAATGGATGATTTCAATTACCTCAGTATCGATTGGGTCAGTGTCATGGCAGGATATGCTAGGGCAGGGGTCTGCAACCTTTAAGACGTAAAGAGCCACTTGGACCCGTTTCCGAAGGGAAAAAAAAAAACTGGGAGCCGCAAAACCATTGCGACATTTAAAACAAATCTAACACTGCATATATTGTTTCTTACCTTAATGCTATATACGACCCCCTACTTTTCCTGTTAAAATATAGGTGTTTGGCCTATACTCGCCGTATAAGACTACCCCTCTTCCTTCACACACCAAAAAAAAAAACGCCAGAAAATATCACAACAACAAGTAACAATATTTGATTTCAAAATTATGATGATTTTGTAGTCAAATCACTAATATGAAATAAAATTATTTTTTCTACCTTTGTTGTCTGACCAATTTATTCTTTGATCATGCTGGTCCCGATCTGAGGCTTCTGCTTTCCTGTCTTCTCTTAGCTCTCTTTCTGTGGTCTATGGTCCATCTGCCATTTCTTATCTCTTCTTTCGTTTTCTTCACTTCTTTCCATCAGCCTATTTCCAGTCCCAGTAACCCTCCCCAATATCAGCCCCTTTCCAGTCCTCACTCCCAGTACCTTCCAGTGCTAATCCCCCCTCAACCCCATTACCAGTGCTAGCCTCCCCTAATCAGCCCAATACCAGTCCTACCCCCCATCAGCTCATTACCAGTCCTAGCCTCCCCTAATCAGCTCATTTCCAGTGCTCGTCCCCTCAACCCCATTACCAGTGCTCCATCCCTCCATGTCAGCCCCCTCCCTCCCTCCATCCATATCAGCTCCCTCCCTCCATGTCAGCCCCCTCCATCCCTCCATGTCAGCCCCCCTCCCTCCATCCATATCAGCTCCCTCCCTCCATGTCAGCCCCCTCCATCCCTCCATGTCAGCCCCCTCCCTCCCTCCATCCATATCAGCTCCCTCCCTCCCTCCATGTCAGCCCCCTCCATCCCTCCATGTCAGCCCCCCTCCCTCCATCCATATCAGCTCCCTCCCTCCATGTCAGCCCCCCTCCCTCCATCCATCCATATCAGCCCCCCTCCCTCCATGTCAGCCCCCCTCCCTCCATCCCTCCATGTCAGCCCCCCTCCCTCCATGTCAGCCCCCTCCCTTCATGTCAGCCCCCTCCCTCCATGTCAGCCCCCTCCCTCCCTCCATCCATCCATATCAGCTCCCTCCCACCATGTCAGCCCCCCTCCCTCCATCCATCCATATCAGCTCCCTCCCTCCATGTCAGCCCCCTCCCTCCATCCAGCCATATCAGCTCCCTCCCTCCATATCAGCTCCCTCCCTCCATCCATATCTGCTCCCTCCCTCCATGTCAGCCCCTCCCTCCATCCATATCAGCTCCCTCCCTCCATGTCAGCCCCCCTCCCTCCATCCATCCATATCTGCTCCCTCCCTCCATGTCAGCCCCTCTCCCTCCATCAATCCATATCTGCTCCCTCCCTCCATGTCAGCCCCTCCCTCAATGCATATCAGCTCCCTCCCTCCCTCCATGTCTGCCCCCCTCCCTCCATCCATCCATCCATCCATATCTGCTCCCTCCCTCCATGTCAGCCCCCTCCCTCCATCCATATCAGCTCCCTCCCTCCATGACAGCCCCCCTCCCTCCATCCATCCATATCAGCTCCCTCCCTCCATCCATATCAGCTCCCTCCCTCCATGTCATCCCCCCTCCCTCCATATCAGCTCCCTCCCTCCATGTCAGCCCCCTCCATCCCTCCATGTCAGCCCCCCTCCCTCCATCCATATCAGCTCCCTCCCTCCATGTCAGCCCCTCCTCCCTCCATCCATCCATGTCAGCCCCCCACCCACCAACCATGTCAGCCCCCTCCCTCCATGTCAGCCCCCCTCCCTCCATCCATATCAGCTCCCTCCCTCCATGACAGCCCCCCTCCCTCCATATCAGCTCCCTCCCTCCCTGTCAGCCCCCCTCCCTCCATGTCAGCCCCCCTCCCTCCATCCATATCTGCTCCCTCCCTCCCTGTCAGCTCCCCTCCCTTCTTCTGCAGCCGCGGCTCCCTGCCTCTTACGGAACCGCGGCTGTGCTATTAAAATCTTCTCGGAGCCCTTCCTGTCTTGACGGGCTCCGTGGAGCCTTGTGCCGCCTCCAAACTTCCTTTAGAGGCGGGACAATGCTGCACGGAGCCCGTCAAGACAGGAAGGGCTCCGAGATGATTTTAAAAGCACAGCCGCGGTTCCCTAAGAGGCAGGGAGCCGCGGCTGCAGAAGAAGGGAGGGAGCCCATAATGCCATAAATACCGGGCGGGCAGTGTGCTCCGGAGCCGCGGCAAAGGTGAGAAAGAGCCGCATGCGGCTCCGGAGCCGCGGGTTGCCGACCCCTGTGCTAGGGAGAACGTTTTCTACATGAAATAAAGGACTGCTTCTTGGAGCATTTGGTTTGTGAACCAACAAGAGGGGAAGCTATTTTGGATCTAGTCCTTAGTGGAACACAGGATCTGGTGCAAGAGATAAGGGTGTTGGGGCCATTTGGCAATAGTGATCATAGCATGATTGAATTTGATTTAATAAATGGAAGAAGGACGGCGAGGAAAACCACAGTATATTTTAGCTTTAAAAAAAAGGAGACTATGATAAAATGAGGAAAAAACAGTTAAGAAAAAACTAAGAGGAGCAGCTGCAAAGGTTAAAAGATTTGCATCAATCATGGGCATTGTTTAAAAATACTATCTTGGAAGCCCAGACCAGATGTATTCCACACTTTAAGAAAAGTGGAAAGGGCAGTACAAAACTGCAGCATGGTTTAAAGGTGAGGTCAGAGAGGCTGTTGTAGCAAAAAAAAAAAAAGAAAAAAAAAAAAAAAGCATCTTTCAGGAAATGGAAAACGGAGCCAAATGACAAACTGTAAACATAAGCACTGGCAAGTTAGATGACATTGATAAGGCAGGAAAAGATAATTTGAAAAAAAGAAAAAAAAGCCATGGAAGCAAAAACATTAAAAATCTTTTTTAAGTACATTTGTAGCAAAAAGCCCGAGCGTCAGCTGGACCATTAGGTGATAGAGGGGTAAAAAGGGGCACTAAGAGGGGACAAGGTTATAGCGGAGAGACCAAATAAATCCTTTGCTTTGGCCTTTACTGGGGAAAATACAGGGAAGTTACCCATGCCTGAAATGATATTTAAAGATGATGTACTGGAAGAAATGAAAGAAATATCGATAAACTGGGAAAATGTAGTACAATGATTTTTTTTTATTTATGAAATTTTGAATATATATTCCAAACAAAATATAAGGAAAACTATCCAAACACCAGCAAGTAACAATACTCAACAATAACCAATATAAATCAATTACAAAATTATGGCAAAGTCCACATCTAGGGAGTATACACCTGATACTATAACAAAGTATAAAATAAAAAAAGAAAGGAAAACAAGCACAATTATGTACAATTGGAGAGATTTACTTCTTTACCTTCTATCCATCTTAAATTCCTAACCCTGCGTCTCCCTGTCATAATAAATTTCTGTAAATGAGATAGATACACCAGTAAATACAAACATATGTCCCTGTAATGCAACAAGGCATTTACAAGGGAATTTCAGAAAATAAGTAGCTCCCAGGCCCAAAACCTGCAGCTTCAGCTCTAAAAACCGTCGCCGCCAGCTCTGGGTAGCACGGGTAATGTCAGGAAAGATATTTATCTTTTGACCACAAAACAAGGCTTCCTTGTGTTTGAAAAACAACCTTAGAATCTTAAGTTTAATGGACTCGGAACCAAAATGTTACCACTAATGTGTTACGCTTGGTAATGTCTGTGAAATCCTCCAGGAAAGCTGTTTGATTCTCTTCCCCCTACAGCTAGCCAGGATCTAAGTCCCCTTCCCCTGAAATCACAGCTTGGACCTTATAAAGGTATTTAATAAACTTGAACCACATCAAATTTCTTCCACAAATTTCAAAACTTCTACAAATACTTTTTAAGTAGTATCTGAGGAGATAGCAAATGAGTTACAGGAAAAATAAGAATCCAAAGATTCATTGTTCGAGTACAATTCTCAAGGTCTTCAAGCCTCCCATGAATAAGAAAAGAATCATTAATACAGGAAACAGAGGCAACATATTCAGTCAGTATGTGGACAGGCATTTTAACTAGGAAAAGGGAGTGACAGATGGAGAACAATAAGTTCAGAACGTCATTCCCAGCAAAAACATAACATTGGAAACGGTCAAACTTCTAAACCACACACACATCAATGGCAAGTGGGAAGAGGCATGTACAATGAAATCCATGCAAAATACAGGCAAGCCAGTCAACAAATACTGGAAAGCAATGAGCACAAATGCTAGAAGCCTAGCCAACAAAGTTCCTGACCTGAAAGACCTAATGGTGGCAATAGACTTGGACATTGTGGCCATTATACAACATGGCTAAACAAGTTGCATGAATGGGATATAGCCATAGCTGGCTATAATCTATTTAGAAGAAATTTTTAAAAAGGGTTCCAGGGGTGATCTGAGAAACTACAGACCAGTGAGCCTGATGTCAGTACTGGGAAAAATGGTAGAAACCATAATAAAGAACAAAATTACTGAACATGTAGATAGTCATGGCTTAATGGGAGACAGCCAACATGGCTTTAGACAAGGAAGATCTTGTCTTACTAATCTGTTATGTTTTTTTGAAGGTGTGAATAAACAGGTAGACAAAGGTGAATCGGTTGATATAGTCTATCTGGAGTTTCAAAAAGTCTTTGACAAGGTCCCTCATCAGAGACATTTGGCAAAAATAAAAAGTCATGGGATAGGAGGCAATGTACTACTGTGGATCAGGAACTGGTAAAAAGATAGAAAGCAGAGGGTAGGGCTAAAAGGCCAATTTTCCTAATGAAGAAAAGTGAATAATGGAGTACCCCAGGGATCTGTGCTGGGTCCGCTGCTTTTTGACATATTCATAAATGACCTGGAAAAGGGAACAAGTGAGGTTATCAAGAAGACACAAAACTATTTAAAGATGTTAAAACCCATGAGGGCTGTGGAAAATTGCAAGAGGATCTTGATAAATTGGAAGACTGGGCATCAAAATGGCAGATGAAATTTAATGTGGACAAGTGCAAAGTTATGCACCTAGGGAAGAACAACCCAAACTATGGTTACACGGCAAGGTTCCACATTAGGAACCACCACCCAGGAAAAATATGTAGGCGTCATCATGGATAACATGTTAAAATCCATCTGCCCAGTGTGCAGTGGTGGCCAAGAGAGCAAATAGAATGCTAGGTATCATAAGGAAAGGAATGGAACATAAAACAAAGGATATTATAATGCCTCTGTATCGTTCCATGGTGCGACCGCACCTTGAATATTGTGCACAATTCTGGTCGCCATATCTTAAAAAGGATATAGCATTATTAGAAAAGGTACAGAGAAGAGCCACCAAAATGGTAAAGCCGATGGAAGGATACCCCTATGAAGAGAGGCTAAAAAGGTTAGGGCTCTTCAACCCGGAAGAGAGATGGCTGAGGAGAGATATGATAGAGGTCTATAAATTAATGAATGGAGTAGAATGGGTAAACGTAGATCAAATGTTTACGTCATCAGAATATAGAAAGACCAGAGGACATGCAATGAAGCTACAGGGTAACCTATTTAAGACTAATAAGAGAAAATATTTTTTCACTCAACGTGTAATCAAACTCTGGAATTTGTTACTGGAGGATGTAGTAAAAGCTGTTAGTTTAGATGGGTTTAAGAGAGGTTTGGACAAGTTCCTGGAGGAAAGATACATAAACCATTATTAAAAGGGACCCAGGATATCACTGCTTGACCCAATACAAGCATTGTGGAACCTGTGTCTTTTGGGAAAACTGCTAGGTACTTGTGACCTAGATTGGCCACCATTGGAAACAGGATACTGGGCTTGATGGACCTTGGTCTGACCCAGTATGGCATATCTTATGTTCTTATGTTAGAGAGAGTAGAAAAGGAGGAGTAGCAGCCCTATATGCCAAAAGCAATATTAAAACTGCTGAAATGCAGGGGACATGGGGAAAAGAAGTAGCACTGTGGATTGTGTTGGAAAGAGAAGATGGCACTGTCGTCCATACTGGTGTAGTCTACAGGCCTCCAACTCAAACCGAAGAAATAGATAGCGAATTAATTATTCATATTGCAAAGATAGCCATGAAGGGGGAAGTGTTCATATTGGCCAACTTTAATTTACCTGATGTGGCTTGGAGGATTCCTTCTGCAAATCTGGAAAGAAGTAAAACACAAAATTATGGATGCCTTCCAAGATGCATTACTTAGACAAATGGTGATGGAACCAACTAGGAAGGCTCGATATTGGATTTAGTTCTCATCATTTAAGATAGCGTGTTGAATATCCATGTAGGTTCCCATGTAAGCAGCAGTGACCATCACATGGTGTGGTTTGAGATTAAAGCCAAGGCGGAGTCCAATCTCAGCAAGCTCAAAGTCCTAGACTTCAGAAACACTGACTTCAGTAAAATGGCTAAGTACCTCAAGGAGGAGTTGGCAGGGTGGGAGACAATAAGGGAAGTGGAATTGCAATGGGCTAAAAAGGAAGTAATAAAAGGGGCAACAAATACATATGTAAGGAAAGTAAATAAAAAGAAGAGGAAAAGGAAACCTATTTGGTTCTCCAAAGTGGCTGCACAAATAAAGGCAAAAAACACAACTTTTACAAAATTTGGAAGTTCACAAACAGAGGAACATAGAAAAGAATACAGGATAAAACTAAGATACAAAAAAGAGAAATAAGGATAGCAAAATCAAAGGCAGAAGAAAAGACGGCAAAAAAATATGAAGTGTGGCGACAAAACATTTTTCAGATATATTCGGGAGAGGAGGAAAATCAGAGGTGGAATTGCAGGACTCAAAAGTAATGAGAACGGATTTGTGGAAAGTGATATTGAAAAAGCGAACATGCTGGACAAATACTTTTGCTCTGTTTTTAGTAAAGAAAATCCTGGAGAAGGACCAGGGACGGCTCATGGCAATCTGCTGCCTGAGGCGAAGGATGAGATGGCGCCCCTCCCCCCCTGTAGAGGTGGGCGAGGCTTTTTCAGAGCTCCAATCAGGGACTGAACCAAACCAAAAAGCAGATTCGATTATATGGAGGCAATGCAAGATGCTTACATCATCAAAAAGTAGAAAGACTAGGAGACATGCAAGTAAGCTACAACGTAACCCATTTAAGACTAATAAGAGAAAATCTTTTTTTGACTCAATGTGTAATCCGACTCTGGAATTCATTACCAGAAGATGTAGTAAAAGCTGTTAGTGTAGCTGGGTTTAAAAAAGGTTTGGACAAGTTCATGGAAGAAGGGTTCATAAACCATTATCAAAGAGGACCCAGGAAATCCACTGCTTGCCCCGGGACAAGCATTGTGAAACCTGTGTGCCTTTTTGGCATCTGCCAGGTCCTTGTGACCTGGATTGGCCACTGTTGGAAACAGGATACTGGGCTTGATGGACCTTGGTCTGACCTAGTATGGTATATCTTATGTCTAGTGATCTCTCTTTTCACCACACCACCCCCTCCCACATGAACAAGCTCGGTTTATGGTTTATTCAAATTTGCTATACCATCCTTTGTAACAGCAGAGCGGTGTACATAAAAACAATTCAAGAAGAAAGGCGATATACCATCCTTTCAGATGCACTGTACACACAGGTCTGGGATGTGGCTGTGTTCAATCATGTGCAGAAATAAACAGAACTGCATCCACCCAGGAAAAGGGGAAGGCAGTGGAAGAGGGGTTCTTAGGTCAAGTATAACCCCTCCTTTTGCCTATGAACTCTTGGTTTCCTGGCAGATTTTGTACCTACGTGCGCATTTGTGTAAGTGCTTGAGGGTTGCTTTAATTTCTTTTAATGCTGTCTGTCCAATGGATCATGGATTTGCACCCTTTTTAATAGAACCCTAAGGGTCTTTCCCAGCTCCTTGATAAAAAGCAGTGAACTTCATCCTTACATAATTGCTCGTCACCTTGCTGCCATGAAATCAAGGAAAAAAGAGGAAGTGGAGTTTTGGGAGTAGCTCTTTGTGTATCTGATCACACAGTGGGAGAAGGTTTGTTTATACAAAAAGCAATCAATCTCTGATAGAGAAAAATTCTACAGTGTTTGGGGAGCTTGGTTGAGGAAAGTGGTGATAGTTTGCCTTAGAGGTGATCATAAATCATGCTGTTGGAGGCTAGTGCAGGATTTATTAGCTGTTTAAGGGCTTCTTTGGTGAACTGAGCAAACATGTTGGAACAGGATCACTGCCTGGCTTTAGAGAAGAGCTGATGCAGTTGTATTTCTCTTACATTAAGAACCTGATGCTGAAAGTCCTCGCTACATAAGCTATGGGGCCGGCAAGTGCAGGAAATTCTCTACATCTTGTCATCAGAGGGCCAGAACTGAGTTTTTACTTTAAGACTCCAAGTTAGAACCTATAGCAATATGTTCTGAACGCACAAGAAAAGAAAAGACCAATTGAAAACTGTTCTAGAAAGTCTGACTGACATCTTGTACTGAAGTACTAGAAATCAGGAAAGGCTGTGTGGGTCTTTCCTTTGCCTGTTCAGGGTGACAAGGATGAAGGTTGGGGATGCCACTTTTCCTTGATAGAGAGAGTGACTGCTGGCTGGGGAGAGGCTTGAGAATTTTTGAAGTTTGTGCAGTTTTCAGCAGTTTCGATTTTTTTTTAAATTTAACAAAAGATACAGTATAAGCAAAATGTGTGTTTTTTAATTGGATACTACATGGGCCACTATTACAAAATAATTCTCCTGGACCACTATATTCTCACAATCCACCTCAGAGTGTATAGAAACAGAAACATGATGGCAGAAAAAGACCATATGACCTATCTAGTTTGCCCTTCCATATCAACTACTATAATCCCCCTTTTTCCCTCTAGAGACCACCTGTTTTTTGTCCCATGCTTTCCTGAATTCAGATACTGTCCTAGTTTCTACTACCTCCACTGGGAGACTATTCAATGCATCTACCACTCTTTCCATAAAGAAATATTTCTGCATATTACTTCCGAGTCTATCCACTTTTACCCTCATTCTATGTGCCCTCATTGCAGGGCCTACTTTCAAATGAAACACGCTCTCCTCTTGTGCATTTATGCCATGGAAGTATTTAAACGTTTCTATCATATCTCTTCTATCCCGCCTTTCCTCTAACATATACATATTAAGATCTTTACATCTGTCTGCATATGGTTTATAATGAAGACCACTAACCATTTTAGTAGCCACCCTCTGTACTGACTCCATCCTGTTTATATCCTTTTGAAGGTGTGGTCTCCAGAATTGCACACATTACTCCAAATGAGATCATAAGAACATAAGATATGCCATACTGGGTCAGACCAAGGTCCATCAAGCCCAGTATCCTGTTTCCAACAGTGGCCAATCTAGGTCATACGTACCTAGCAGTTTCTCCAAAAGACACAGGTTCCACAATGCTTGCATTGGGTCAAGCATTGATATCCTGGTCCCATGGTTTATGGACCTTTCCTCCAGGAACTTGTCCAAACCTTTTTTAAACCCAGCTACACTAACAGCCTTTACTACATCCTCCAGAGTTTGAATACACGTTGAGTGAAAAAATATTTTCTCTTATTTGTCTTAAATAGTTTACCCTGTAGCTTCATTGCATGTCCCCTAGTCTTCCTCTATTCTGATAACGTAAACAATCGATCTCTGTTTACCCATTCCACTTCGTTCATTAATTTATAGACTTCTATCATATCTCCCCTCAGCAGTCTCTTTTCCAGGTTAAAGAGCCCTAACCTTTTTAGCCTCTCTTCATAGGGATATCCTACCATCCCCTTTACCATTTTGGTGGCTCTTCTCTGTACCATTTTTAATAACGCTATATCCTTTTTAAGATACAGCGACCAGAATTGCACACAATATTCAAGGTGCGGTCGAACCATGGAACGATACAAAGGCATTATAATATCCTTTGTTGTATTTTCTATTGCTTTCCTTATGATACCTAGTATTCTATTTGCTGCAATTTGGGCTTTTTGGTGCTAAGAACCAGTTAATTCTCAATAAAGTGTTCCTTCCTGCTAACCACGTATTTTGGACTGGGTGTCACCTTGCATCGTGTAACCATAGTTTGGGTTGTTCTTCCCTAGGCGCATAACTTTGCACTTGTCCACATTAAATTTTATCTGCCATTTCTCTCCCTATGCCTCCAAGCATCTTTCTGGATTTCACAGTCACCTTTTCTACCCGTTTAGCCACTTTAAGATCAAACAATCACGCCCAGGTCCTGCTCTTCTTTCTTGGACAGAAGTACTTCGCCCCTACATTGTACCACTCCCTAGGATAATCTCAATTTGGTAGTCACCATTTGTCTAAGTGCATCTCTTGTAAGCAGCATACATTGGCTTTTACTCTTTTTTTTTTACCTTAAATCAAAGGATTTCTTTTGTAAGAGGAATTCAGACGTTTAATATCTATTGAAAATATTTGCAGTTTATCATATGTTTTTAAAAGGTTTCTTATAGAAGTAAGATATGCGCAGATCTGTTAAAATTGGAATTTTTCCCACAACTCCCTTACCCATCTCATATCGTCCCTCCTTCCCACCATGTCCTCCAAACCTCTTTATAGTATTTGTGTTCCATTCACATCTCAGGATTTGTTTCCTACCCAGAGTATCATTCATTCCCCTCTTACAAACTTAAATGCTAAAGCACTGTAAGCTTATTTTCCAATATTAGTTCTCTATTAGATTTGATTGTATTTAGCGATAGTTCTTTTGAAAGGTGTCTCAGGTTACTTCTGATATGAAGTTTTTCATTTTGAGTTTGTCTCTTCTGTATTGGAGGGGTTGTCAGATTGACCAGAGATTGTAGCTGGCTCTTCCAGCTTGCTCCCATCTGTTTGGTTTGGTTTTGTGTTGGTTGCTGTTTGTTCTGGGGTAGTCAGGGAGATTGTTTGTTCTGGCATTTTCGGAGATTCTTCAGTGCTCCAGATGCTGTTCATTTATCACAGTTCTTTCCACTGTGATCACAAGGCTAAAAGAGGTGGTCATTGATATTTTAGTTTTAACTTGTGTTAGGCATCTACTGATGTCTGTGCATTCATGCCTTTTGAGCATGGCTGGAGAAAAATCTGGGAGAAGATCTAACACACATGGCCTTCCCATTTCCATTTGCTTAGTAGTCTGACAGCTCTATAGATATGCCTCAGAGTACTCAATGAAGCAGATTATTACAATGTCTTCATGAATACTTTTTTGTGAAGGGCCAAGAGCATGGTGCACTCTCAGTTTTAAGGTCAGTCCATTATCTCCATACCTGGATTGGCCTGTGATAATATGTTGAAGATTATGAAGGCAATCCATTTTATACATCTAATTTAGATTCAAATTTACGGATGTCTTCAGTTTCTAAATTTGTTGATAGAGTCCATTTATAATGTCACAGTGATTTTCTATTTTGAATTCCATTGCCTAGTTCAGCGATGGCGAACCTATGGCACGCGTGCCAACTGTGGCACGCGAAGGCCTTGCAGCTGGCACGCGTGAAGGTCCGCAAAAAAAGAAAAAGCTGGCTCTGACTCCTGCCGCCGACGCGGCCAGGGCAGAATGCAGCGTCCCGCGGGGCCCCCTCCGCCCGCTAAGCCCCTCTGCAAGGGCTTTCAGATTCGCGAGGGAGAGCGTCTCCCTCGCGTCTCTGTTAAGCACGCAGGGGCTAATGGGAAATTTCCCATCAGCCCCTTTAGACGCGAGGGACTGATGGGAAATTTCCCATTAGCCCCTGCGGGCTTAACAGAGACGCGAGGGAGATGCTCTCCCTCGCGAATCTGAAAGCCCTTGCAGAGGGGCTTAGCGGGTGGAGGGGGCCCCGCGGGACATTGCAATCTGCCGCGGCAGCAGCCAGAGCCTGCTTTTTTTTTTTTTTTAAATTTGCCAGGGGGGGTTAGGACTGCTAATGGGCAGGGGGGGGGTTAGGACTACTAATGGGCAGGGAGGAGGAGGGGGGTTAGGACTGCTAATGGGCAGGGAGGAGGAGGGGGGGTTAGGACTGCTAATGGGCAGGGAGGAGGAGGAGGAGGAGGGGGGGTTAGGACTGCTAATGGGCAGGGAGGGAGGGGGGGGGGTTAGGACTGCTAATGGGCAGGGAGGGAGGGGGGGTTAGGACTGCTAATGGGCAGGGAGGGAGGGGGGAGGGAGGGAGGGAGGGGGGGTTAGGACTGCTAATGGGCAGGGAGGGAGGAGGGAGGGGGAGGGAGGGAGGGAGGGGGGGTTAGGACTGCTAATGGGCAGGGAGGGAGGGAGGGAGGGAGGGGGGGTTAGGACTGCTAATGGGCAGGGAGGGAGGGAGGGAGGGGGGGGGGTTAGGACTGCTAATGGGCAGGGAGGGAGGGGGGGGGGGGGTTAGGACTGCTAATGGGCAGGGAGGGAGGGGAGGGGGGGTTAGGACTGCTAATGGGCAGGGAGGGAGGGAGGGGGGGGTTAGGACTGCTAATGGGCAGGGGGAGGCAGGGGGGGGCGGGCGGGGGGTTAGGACTGCTAATGGGCGGGCGGGCGGGGTAGGACTGCTAATGGGCTGGGGGGGGTAGGACTGCTAATGGGCTGTGGGCTGATGGGGGCTGTCTGGAAATGGGGTGATGGGGGTTAGGACTGGTAATGGGTTATAGGGGGGGCTTAAACTGAAAATGGGTGATGGGGGTTTAGGACTGGAAGTGGGTTGATGGGGGGGGGCTAGGACTGGTATTGGGTTGGGGGGTTGCTAGGACTGGAAATGGGCTGATGGGGGGCTAGGACTGGAAATGGGCTGATGCAGGGACTAGAAGGGAATGGATGCTGGGTGAGGCTGGAACTAGACGGGAGCTGATGTTGGGGGAGGATTAGAATGGGATGGGGCTGGGAGAGTAAAATGGAGAGGGGAAAAATATTTTGTGTGGGAGGGATAAAAAATCTACAATTGGCCGGGTATTGGGAGAGTAAGTGGGGATTGAGGATGGAGAGGTAAAATTTGAGTGGATGAAATAGGAATGAGGAAAGAGCAAAAGGAGAAAGATTAGTATGTTAATGCGGATGTAGAGAGAGAGAGAATGGAAAAAAAAACTAGAAGAGAGAAGAAAGGACAAATGGACAGCAGATGATGGAGAGTTAGCAGAAGACATGAAGAAACCAGAAGAAAGTGGCTGGAGCAATTGCAACTGTGTAACTGAGCTGAGGTATTCTGTTTATGTAATTCCTTTTTGACATTGCCACTTGTTCTCTTTCCCCAGTAGGTCATGTATTGTTATTGTCTGAAATGTATTGGTTTAATATTTGCAGTGTTGCCTTTTGATAGGTATGGTGTGGTGCTTTGTGAGTCCTGGTAGTGCTGTTAGGATACGGCGGGTTTGCTATTGGTTCTAAATGGGCAGTGTTTGTAGTAGTTCCTAATGTGCCTGGCGGTTGGCACTGGATTATAGTAATGTAGAAATCTTTTAGTCTGTCTTTATCCATACACTCATTAAGAGACATGTTTACTAAAAGTTAGTGTATGTTAGCATTATGCAAATATTTATGCAAATTGACGTGCTGGCACTTTGAGGAAATTCTTTGGTTTTGTGCGGCAGTTTGGGCACTCGGGCTCAAAAAGGTTAGCCATCACTGGCCTAGTTAGTTTACGTTGTTGCAAAGACCTGTGACTGTTATGCATGTTTAAAAAAAAACAGAATCTCGTCCCTCATTTCTTCTAGAAAGGGGTTTATTGTGCTTCAGCTTAGCATGTCTTAGTAGCATAGTAAATGATGGCAGTTGAAGACCAGCATGGTACATCTAATCTGCCCAGTAATATGGCTAGAGTTGTACCCGATGCTCCGTGCAGGTTACCCCCTCCCCCCATGCCTTTATTTAGGGTTGTCTGTTTCTTTGGTAATCTCAGTTCATGTCCGAGCCTCCTGTTCTGGCATAAGAATATTGTTTCTTATCAGCAATTTCTTTCTTTCTTCAACGTTCTCTCTATTAGCACTGCACATTGACTCAAGTATGTTGCGTTGTTTTTCAGCTTCTGAAGTGCTGGATGGTGATGGATTGGCTAGGTGGAATTTGCTTTGCAGCTACAGCGATGTCACTAAGCATCCATCTTTGGGGGTGATATCACTGGAAGTCCAGGATGTCCAATTTGAAGCAACTGACAGAAGAGCTGGAAGTGGTATGGTGGGAGTGCACCTAGAACATTGTAATCCCGCCGAGTGAGATCTACTAGCTTGAACTGAGTAGCTGCTACAATGTTTGCAGACAGCTAAGGGGATCCTACAAAGCATTTTTACTTGGCACCACAGACTGATTTAGGACAGGAAGGGATCTGAAAGCAGCATCAACAGGCATATAAAAAACATACATGTACCTTATATAGCAACAGCAACATTATTCTCTGATTAACTTTGCAATGCTTTTCTCAGAGGTTGTACCAAACGTTTGGCAGGCATAGAGTGGATAGCAGAAGACAATCCCGTGAGTAAGAAATGCTTATTAAATTAAAGCCCATCAAGAGAGTAGGGCATTAAAGTAGAACAGATTCCATACCAGTTTTCCACTGGGCATACGTGGTGATTCATTACAGCCATGGCATATCTACAGCAAAAAAAAAAGAAGTAGGATTGAATTTTAAAACTTGCCATCAATTAAAGATATTGTAAGCAAGAAAGAGGGAAAAATATAATTAGCCCCACCAGCTCCATGAAAACATCCGAGGCTTTATAGATAACCCCCTCCCACTCTCACACACACAGAGGACTGGTTCAAGGCTATTATACATCCTTGAAACCCCTTCTCCCCCCCCCCCTTATTTTCAGGTCCTTGTAACCCTCCTGAAATTGATAATTAAACATTACCCTATCAACCTCCTTCCAAGACTAATTCCTTATTGTTATTTATATATATATATATATATATTACACACATACATACATATATGGGTATCGTTGGTACCGACGGAGCCTGCGTGGGAACGCTCCCCAGCGTCCAATAGAATGCTTTTGGGAGCATCCCACAGCGCCTGCGTGCTGCCTTCCCGCCTTTCCCAACTGTCCCTCTCCAGTTGAGTTTAAAGCTGAGACAAAAGAGAGAGAGAGATACAACTACTAGGGAGGTGGGTGGGTTGTGAAGACTAAATTCCTGCTGTTCCCGGAGATCACCTGTTACAGGTGAGTAACTATCCTGCTTGTTCCTGGAGATAACAATGTAGTCTTAACATATGGGGACTCCCTAGCTGCAGATGCCAGGGAGAAGGCCCCAGAAGTTGTGTGCCCTTCCCCCCATGGATCTCTGGCATCCTACCAGGGATGGTGGGTAGGAGTTGATTAAGTATGGAACAGGTGTTGAAGAACAGCCTGACCAAACAAGGCATCCTGGCGGGACTCCTTGTCTAAGCAGTAATGGGCTGTGAAGGTATGAACGGAAGCCCAAGTAGCTGCTCGACAGATGTCATCGATAGACACAGAGTGAAGATGAGCCATTGAGGCTGCTATGGCTCTCACATTGTGAGCTGTGACATGGCCTTCAAGAGGAAGGTTCTTACTCTCATAGGCAAAAGATATACACTGTGCAATCCAGCTGGACAGTGTTCTTTTGGAGACTGGAAGTCCCAAATGACTAGGATCAAAAGCAACAAAAAGTTGAGAGGACTTTCTATGTTGCTGTGTCCTTTGCAAGTAAAAGGCCAAAGCCCTTTTACAGTCCAAAGTATGAAGATTCCTTTCTGCATTTGAGGCGTGAGGCCTTGAAAAGAATACAGGAAGGTAAACACCTGGTTTAAATGAAAAGGCAACACCACCTTTGGCATAAAGTGTGGATGAGTCCTAAGGACTACCTTATCATGATGGAACCTTGTATAAGGAGGATCAGCCACCAACGCTTGCAATTCACTGATGCGACGTGCTGATGTGATTTCAATAAGAAAGAAAACCTTCTAGGAAAGTTATTTCAAAGAGGTACTGGCTAATGGTTCAAAGGGCGGTTTCATGAGCTGCCCAAGAACCAGATTTAAGTCCCCTGCCACTGGTGGATGGCTTAATGGGAGGCTTAGTTAAAAGAAGGCCTCTCATAAATCTCGCTATGAGAGGATGAGAGGAAATAGGTTGTCCATTTAGAGGCTTGAAAGAAGCGGCAATAGCACTCAAATGGACTCTCACTGAATTGGTCTTAAGCCCTGCATTTGATAAATGAAGGACATACTCCAGTAATGATTCCAGAGGTATCGCAAGAGGGTTAAGACCCTTCTGCGAGCACCATATGGTAAACCTTTTCCACTTAAATGCATAAGAGCATCTTGTGGAAGGCTTCCTGGAAGCATAAAGGATATCCTTTAACTGCTGGGAAAGGTTAAGACCGTGAAGTTCTAGGCTTTCAGCAACCAGGCCCTGAGATGCACAGACTGGGGACTGGGATGCCACAGCATCCCATTCTCTTGAGAAAGGAAATCTGGAGCAGATCCTAACTCCAGAGGCAGAGCTTGAGAGAGATGTAGGAGCAGAGGGTACCACATTTGGCGTGGCCAAAGTGGAGCTATGAGAATTATATGACCTCTGTCTCTCTGAAGCTTGAACAGGGTTTTGGGAATTAGGAGAATGGGTGGAAAGGCATACAGAAAGTCCTGACCCCAATGGAGGAGGAAAGTATCCCTGGCCTGACAACCCTGAGCCGGAATTCTGGAACAGAACCAGGGAAGTTTGGCACTCAGTGGACTTGCAAAGAGGTCTATGTCCGGGGTTCCCCAAATTTGAAAAATTCTGGGCACCTGGTCTGCATGGAAAGACCATTCGTGTGGAAGCAGAACTTGACTGAGTCTGTCTGCCCAAGAGTTTTGAATGCCTGGAAGATACACCGCAAGGAGATGAATCTGATGCTCTCTGGCGAGGGCCCATAGTCGCAAAGCTTCGTTGCAGAGTGACAGAGAGCCTGTTCTGCCCTGCTTGTTCACATAGAACATAGCTACTTGATTGTCCGTTTGAACTAGGACTGTCTTGTAGCTGAGCTAGGTATGGAATACTCGAAGAGCAAGGAAGATTGCTCTGAGTTCCAGGAGATTGATATGGAGATAGGCCTCCTGTGGAGTCTAGGTACCCTGGGTAGAGAGGCCTTGCAGGTGGGCTCCCCAACCCACCTGTGAAGCATCTGTTGTTAGAGTGGCTTGGGGTGGGGGTTGCTGAAAAGGAGACCCCAACAAAAGGTTTTGGGGTGACTGCCACCATTGGAGGGACAAAATAAGGCGATCTGAGTTTGCTATTTTGTCTGACAGGCAACCTGACGCCCGAGTCCACTGAGTGGATAAGGTCCACTCGGCTGCTCTCATATGGAGGCGAGCATAAGGAACCACATGCACAGTGGATGTCATGTGGCCTAGCAACTAACATTACCTGAGCAGTGAGGTGAGGTTTTAGCACTGCTTGGTAAGCTAACTGCACAATGCGAAGGCAGCGGGGCTGTGGAAGGAAGGCCCTTGTCTGTCTGGTATCCAGCAGAGCTCCTATAAACTCTAGGAATTGAGTGGGAGCAAGGTTGGACTTTGGGAAGTTTATGACAAGTCCCAAATACTGAAGGATGTGCATTGTGCGAGATAGAGCAACCCTGGCCTCTGGCTCTGAAGAGGCTCGAATGAGCCAGTCGTCTAAGTAAGGGAAGACGAATATTCCCAGGGTGCGGAGAAATGCTGCCACCACAGCCATGCATTTTGTGAACACCCTTGGTGCAGAGGCCAGGCCAAAAGGAAGAACCCTTTATTGGTAGTGCTTCCCTTGAAACAGAAAGCGAAGGAACTTTTGGTGAGTTGGATGGATGAGAACATGAGTGTACGCATCCTTGAGATCTAGAGAACAAAGCCAATCCTGACTCTGAAGGAATGGCAGCAGAGTTTCTAGAGAAATCATTTTGAACTTCTCTTTGAACAGGAATTTGTTCCATTCTCTGAGGTCTAAAATGGGTCTGTGTCCTCCTGTTTCTTTGGAATAAGGAAATAGGGGGAGAAAAACCCTGTACCCCGTTGGGGCATGGGTACCTCTTCTATTGCCCCTTGAGCAAGGAGCACAGTAACCTCTTGACCTAACCGGTCGTTGAGAGAGGTCTGAGAATTGAACTGTCTTACCATTGTAGGAGAGGGCATGCTGAGGAAATGAAGCTTGTACCCCTCTCTGACAATAGACAGAGTCCAATTTTCTGCTGTTATTTGACCCCATCTGGGGGCAAAATGACATAACCTTCCTGAGATGGTGGAGGGTTCTGGGCCAGGAAGACAAAGTTCTCTAGATAGGAGTCAAAGCCCCTATGGAGGCTGAGTCTGCTGAGCCGGTTGAGGCTTAGTTGCTTTTGGCTTCCTTTGTTGCCTAGGTTGTTGCTGCTGTCCCTTTTGGGCAGACTGACCTAAATGATGTCCCTGCTGGGTATAGGAGGGATAAAACCTTTTCTTCTTGCTGAAGAATGGTTTCTTAGAGGATCCTTTCCTCGCAGGATAAGCTGTAGATTTAAACAATCTATCCAAAGTGATATTGTCAGCATCTATCTCATTAGCCTTTTCCTGCCAATTCTTGCCAAAGAGATTCTCTCCTGTGCAAGGTATATTCCCTAGTTTGTCCTGTACCCAAATTTCCAAGTCAGATGCCTGGAGCCAGGCAATCCTACGTGCATCTATGGCAATGGCAGAGGTTCTGCTTATGCATGCAAAGCAGTCAAAGACTGCACAATTCACAAACTTGGAAACATCCTGAGCACGTTTGACAAGAGCGAGATAATCTTGCCTTTTATCATCAGGAAGGAGAGGGCTCATAAGCTCTAAATCTCCTGTGACCTCTTTAAGGAACATTCCTATATACAAGATATAGGAACTGATCCTAGCAGAAAGCATGAAAGCCTGGAAGGATCAACGTCAAGAGTCCTACACTCACGTCCTGGAGGATTAGATGCATGCCTTTTTGCACTCTTTATCCATCTCATGGCTGATTCCACCACCATGGAATGGTGTGGTAATTGAATCTTCTGAAACCCAGGACAAGGAGGAACTCGATACATGGTGTTGAGTCTTCGAGAGTGAGGAGATGTGGTCAGAGGTGTTTCCCACATCCTTAACATAAGATCATGCAAGATCTCATGAATAGGTAAGGTAGCTGCCTCCTTGGGAGCTTTAGAGTATTGTAGGATTTCTAATTCCCTTGCCCTAGGCTCTTTTTCAGGAGCCACTGTGATGGAAAGACCTTGGGCCACATCTTGGATAAAATCCTGAAAGGACATATCCTCTGGTGGAGACATCCTATGCTGAGGAGAAGAGGAATCATCAGGAAGAAGTACTTTGGTATCGGCAGAGCTTTCAGAGTCTTCAGACTCATCCGAGGATTCGAAGCATCTCCGATCCGGGTGTTCGTGCAAGGCACGGTACCGATCGAAGTCGGCATCGGAGTGGTCCGGTACTGACTTGTCGATGCCGGATAGAGACGCATGACTGGGTCCTGGTAGAATACCTGCCGATGTCGATGCAGTCGGTGCCGGTTGATTTGTCTAAAGCGGTTTCAGGGGCATCAAGGCCGTGAGAAGAGCAGCCAGACTGCGTTCAATAGCCAAGAATCTCTGGTCTATCGACGCTGCTGATGCTTGGGCACTGGTGCCGGATGAAGCGGCTGGAACCCCAGAGCATGGCACCAGTAGTTCTGCCGAGGTTGAAGCCTCGAGAACATCCTGGAGCCCCGTTAGTGCTTTGGAAGCCGAAGCCTCCCGCCGGGGCAATTTTGCTGGTGAAAGTCCCTCAAGGACAACGCCAGAGGCATCGAGATGTTTAGAAGGAGCTCTACCCTTTGAGGACCGGCTAGATTTATGTTTAGTTACGTGAGATCCATGGGAGGAAGACGAAGCCCTGGAAGACGTCGATGCCACGGAAGCCGCATCAGAGGGAAAAAGGGTGCTAAGTTTAGCAGCTCGGTTTTGCCGGCCCCTTTTCGACATCATCCCACAGGCAACACACTGTGAAATAGAGTGGTCAGGACCTAAACATTTGAGGCACCACTCATGGGTGTCGGTGATGGAGATGGTACCACCACACTCAGAACACTTTTTAAAACCCGAAGTGGGTTTTTCCATTCTGAGGGAAAAAGTTGGGCCTAGTGCCCAAAATGGCGCGTGGCACCTGAGGAGAAAATTACTGGAAAAGACTCCAGAAAGAAAGGTTTGGGTTTTTTTTAAAAAAAGCAAAGAACCACCGGCAGTACTGGTGTAGCGTCGAGGGAAGGCAGACGCGACCACAAAAAAGAAGAATAAGGGGGGAATTTTTTCTGCAGTGACAGGATGTGCGACCTGTCGGCTCTGCGGAAAATGAAGAACTGGAGAGGGACCATTGGGAAAGGTGGGAAGGCAGCACGCAGGCGCAGTGGGATGCTCCCAAAAGCTTTCCTATTGGACGCTGGGGAGCGTTCCCACGCAGGCTCTGTCGGTACCGACGATAGCCATATGTGAAGACTACATTCCTGCTTGTTCCTGGAGATATATATATATATAATATTACACACACACATATATAGAGACACACACTATATATAGCAGCGATGGCGAACCTATGGCACGCGTGCCAGCTGTGGCACGCGAAGGCCTTGCAGCTGGCACGCGGGAAGGTCCGCAATCGAAAAAAAAAACAAAAACCTGTCTGCTGTCGCTGTCGGGGCCGCCGCGGCAGAATCGAGCGTGCCGCGGGGCCCCCCTGTACCCGGCAGATCCTGCCCTCCCCGTAGCAGCTCTCTCTTAGGAGCTACAGTCAGACGCGCCGGCTTGCAGAGCGCGAAGGGAAGAGTTTCCCTTTCGCGACTCCGTTAAGCCCGCGGGGGCTGATGGGACCTTCCCATCAGCCCCCGCGGGCTTAACAGAGCAGTGAGGGAACTCTTCCCTCGCGCTCTGCAAGCCGGCGCGTCTGACTGCAGCTCCAAAGAGAGAGCTGCTACGGGGAGGGCAGGCTCTGCCGGGTACAGCGGCAGCAGACAGGTTTTCTTTTTTTTTAAAATTTTCCCTGGGCTGGGCTGGGCTGGGCTGGGGGGGGGGTGGGGGTTAGGAGTGTTGATGGGCTGGGCTGGGGGGGGGTTAGGAGTGGTGATGGGCTGGGCTGGACTGGGGGGTGTTAGGAGTGGTGATGGGCTGGAGGGGGGGTTAGGAGTGGTGATGGGCTGGGCGGGGCTTGGGGGGGTGTAGGAGTAGTTTTGGGATGGGCTGGGCTGGGCTGGTGGGTGTTAGTAGTAGTGATGTGCTGGGGTGGGGTGTTTTAGGAGTGGTGATGGGCACTGGGCTGGGGGGGTTAGGAGTGGTGATGGACACTGGGCTGGCTGGGGGGGGTTAGGAGTGGTGATGGGCACTGGGCTGGCTGGGGGGGTTAGGAGTGGTGATGGGCGCTGGGGGGTTAGGAGTGGTGATGGGCGCTGGGGGGGCTTAAACTAAAAATTGAGTGATGGGGGATTAGGACTGGGAGTGGGCTGATGGGGAGGTTAGGACTGGAAATGGGTTGGTGGGATTAGGACTGGGAGTGGGCTATGGGGGGCTAGGACTGGTAATGGGTTGGGGGGGTTGCTAGGACTGGAAATGGGCTGAGTGGAAGGGGCTTGAACTGCAAATAGCTGATGGGAACGGGGCTTGGAATGGAAATGGGCTGAGGGGAAGTGGGGGGCTTGAAGAAGGGAATGGATGCTGGGTGAGACTGGAACTAGAAGGGAGCTGATGTTGGGGGAGGATTAGAATGGGATGGGGCTGGGAGAGTAAATGGAGAGAGGAAAAATATTTTGTGTAGGAGGGATGAAAAATCTACAATTGGCCAGGTATTGGGAGAGTAATTGGGGATTGAGGATGGAGGGTTATAATTTGTGTGGATGAAATAGGAATGAGGAAAGAGCAAAAGGAGAAAGATTAGTATGTTAAAGCAGATGTAGAGAGAGAGAGAATGGAAAAAAAACTAGAAGAGAGAAGAAAGGACAAATGGACAGCAGACGATGGAGAGTTAGCAGAAAACATGAAGAAACCAGAAGAAAATGGCTGGACCAATTGCAACTGAAAAAAAATGCACAAAAGGTAGAAAGATATCTCTTTATTTTGAATTTATTAACTGGAATATGTCAGCTCTGGGAAATGTGCATCATTAACATCTGCGCTTTGTTTGGTACAAGAGGAAATTCCTATTTGACGTTGCCACTTGTTCTCTTTCCCCAGTATTCACTGAAATGTATTGGTTTAATATTTGCAGTGTTGCCTTTTGATAGGTAGGGTATGGTGCTTTGTGAGTCCTGGTAATGCTGTCAGGATACGGCGGGTTTGCTATGGGTTCTAAATGGGCAGCGTTTGTAGTAGTTCCTAATGTGCCTGGCGGTTGGCACTGGATTATAGTAATGTAGAAATCTTTTAGTCTTTCTTTATCCATACACTCATTAAGAGACATGTTTACTAAAAGTTAGTGTATGGTAACATTATGCAAATATTTATGCAAATAAGACCACTTATGCAAATGACGTGCTGGCACTTTGAGGAAATTCTTTGGTTTTGTGCGGCAGTTTGGGCACTCGGGCTCAAAAAGGTTAGCCATCACTGATATATAGAGTGTGTGTCTATCTATCTATATATACACACACACGAGTATATATATATACACACACACACATATATATCTATATCTATATGTATGTATGTATATACACAAACACAGTAACTGAATAAACTGCCTATTTGTAAATTTTCCCTTCTTCCTATTGGTCAAGACCTATTGTTTTGCTTTGACTGCAGCTGCCCTTTGCTACCCCCTAGAAGTTGTCATGTTGGGCTACCTAATGGTTATGCCAACCCTGTCTCCCTTCCCCCTCCAAGTGCATTAGACCAGAGATTCCCAACGTTTTGGGTTGTGTGGACACCTCCTTAACCTTCAAGAAGTTTAGGGAAACCCCAGTTCATCCCCATTACTCTTCCTAGACGTCCTCCCCTCAGTGCCAAGCCTGTCCTTTATCTCTCTTCCCTGACTCCCTCCCCTCCAATCTCTCTTTCCACCAGCCTCTCTATTAATTTTGACAATTCATATATAACATGCCTATTCATGTGCTAAGCATATTAAAAACACCACACACGCAGCAGCAGCTGGAAGCCCTACAGCAGTGCTTCTCAACCCCCAATGAATATGCATGAAATAGATTTCCATTTACTGCCTTTTTTGTATGCAAATCTACTTCATGCATATTCATAATGGAAATCTATTTCATGCATATTCACTGGGGGAATCCTGAAAACCTAGGTATGCCTCGAGGACTGAGTTGAGAAGCACTTAGAGACTTGGAGATCAGGGATATTGCTACACCACTCTCAAGTGGCCCCATCCAAGGACCACTCCACTGCAACACTGGCTTTGACCTAAAAGGGAAGGAAGTAGGCTGCTCTTACACGATCCATATTCCTGTGATGGAGAAGGCAGAGAGGCTGACGGGAAGGATGATCCAGGCTGTCATCAGTGACTGCAAGGGGAGCACTTGTGAAGAGGGATAGGGAGATTTGGAAATCAGGGGAGGGGGGGACACAGGGGAGGAACTCAGCAGCTACAATGCGATGCCTTCAACCAAAACCATCAGTAATAAGTAGCCTAAGAAGGAGAAGAAAGCAAAAAGGGTTACAAAAGGATTTCAACACTTATCACACCACCACCTCCTCTCAACGCATCACCCACCTAGCCAGCATCCACCAACCCGAGAGGAAGGTAAACTAGACACCATAGCCTATGTCTTTCTTTAGGAGGGCACACCTTAAGCACAGGGTATCAAAGTGACACCAAATCATCTGGGCAGACGGAAGCAGCCTTTGGGTTTACACCAACAGGTTTCTGAAGGTTTAGTCTTTTTTTTTTTTTAGAAGACATAGCAGCTGCAATTCTATAAATAGTTTCTTATTCTCAATTACTTTCTGACTATTTCTATAATTGTTCTTTCACATTGAAAGTGTACAGTCTACATCAGTGGAACAAGCGTTTACTTTGATACATTTTAAATTGTACTTAGTAAGAATATGAAAAAAAAAAACGTACAAGGGTGTGAGAACATTTGGAAAGCACTGCAATACTATCAATGATGTACAGATGTCTATCTGGTGAGCATAACCTTGAAAAGTAGACCAGATCTGTCCAGCCTCACTGGTGCTTTAGCAGTGTAAAGCATTTGGGAAGTGGCTGATCACTCAGTCAGCAAGTACTCCGGTTTCCAGGACATGACCCACAATTGATCCACCCACTACATGATAGCAGCACAGACATGGCGGTGCTCATAAATGAGATAAATTAACTTTGTACTCCAGTGCCTGGCAAAGCTCTCCCCTAATCCTCCAGATCTCTCTGCACAGTATGCTAGCATTCCTCAGAGATTTAACAGCATTGCTACTTCTATGCCACTGAGCAGGCCATGGCACCGCTAAACACGGTTGCTGGGCAAAGATCAAATAGCCCCAGGCATCCTAGACCTGGGATTATCCCCACCATGTGCCTTTTCAGAATTTCACCCTTGGGTTTTAAGCCTCCAGAATAGCATGGAAGACGTTGTCATTTTAAGTCGCATCAGGGGGAGCTTGACTTACTAGTCTACCATCTAATTCTAGGAGTACAAAGCGGCACCAAAGCCAATGAGTGTATCTGTACATATTAAAAAGTTACCCCATTACAGACAGGCCAGCTTCAGGTGCTATCTGCACACCTTTCAGGAAACAATCTGATAGATGATCTTTAAAATCTAGGGCATGGCTGTGGTTTTGCAGAAACTAACTTTAGCTTTCTCTTCCAAGGGATCCTAGTACCAGGCTGCTGCAAAGATATAAGCACTTCAATCTTTACTCCTGCTGGAATTCTGCACACAAATTCAAAATTCTGTCTCTGAAGGTTTGAATTATGCAACATTCTGCATGCTTTGCCAGAACATGAAAGCATATTGTTTGTGTGATATTTTATTTCCATCTCATTTTAAATTAGGCATCATAAAAATTACAAAATTTTGAATTGTTGTTTTGAAGAATTCCACCAGGAGCAAACCCCGTCACCCCTCTCTCCCTGTCCCCAGTTACCCATTACCTTTACATAAGAACATAAGATATGCCATACTGGGTCAGACCAAGGTCCATCAAGCCCAGTATTCTGTTTCCAACAGTGGCCAATCTAGGTCATACGTACCTAGCAGTTTCCCCAAGGGACACAGGTTCCACAATGCTTGTATTGGTTCAAGCATTGATATCCTGGGTCCCTTCTTAATAATGGTTTATGGACCTTTCCTCCAGGAACTTGTCCAAACCTTTTTTAAACCCAGCTACACTAACAGCCTTTACTACATCCTCCGGTAACAAATTCCAGAGTTTGATTACACGTTGAGTGAAAAAATATTTTCTTTTATTAGTCTTAAATAGTTTACCCTGTAGCTTCATTGCATGTCCCCTAGTCTTTCTATATTCTGATAAGGTAAACAATCGATCTACGTTTACCCGTTCCACTCCGTTCATTAATTTATAGACTTCTATCATATCTCCCCTCAGCCGTCTCTTTTCCAGGTTAAAGAGCCCCAACCTTTTTAGCCTTTCTTCATAGGAGTAGCCTTCCATCCCCTTTACCATTTTGGTGGCTCTTCTCTGAACCTTTTCTAAAATTGCTATATCCTTTTTAAGATATGGCGACCAGAATTGCACACAATATTCAAGGTGCGGTCTCACCATGGAACGATATAGAGGCATTATAATATCTTTTGTTTTATTTTCCATTCCTTTCCTTATCATACCTAGCATTCTATTTGCTCTCTTGGCCGCCGCTGCACACTGGGCCGAGGGTTTTAACATGGTATCCACAAGGACGCCTAAATCTTTTTCTTGGGTGGTGGTTCCTAATGTGGAACCTTGCATCGTGTAACCATAGTTTGGGTTGTTCTTCCCTAGGTGCATAACCTTGCACTTCTCCACATTAAATTTCATCTGCCATTTTGATGCCCAGTCTTCCAATTTATCAAGATCCTCTTGCAATTTTCCACAATCCTCCTGGGTTTTAACAACTTTAAATAGTTTTGTGTCATCAGCAAATTTGATAACCTCACTCGTTATTCCACTTTCCAGGTCATTTATGAATATGTCAAAAAGCAGCGGACCCAGCACAGATCCCTGGGGTACACCACTATTCACCTTTCTCCATTGGGAAAATTGGCCATTTAGCCCTACCCTCTGCTTTCTATCTTTTAACCAGTTCCTGATCCACAGTAGTACACTGCCTCCTATCCCATGACTCTTTAGTTTTGCCAAAAGTCTCTCATGAGGGACCTTGTCAAAGGCTTTCTGAAAGTCCAGATACACAATATCAACCGACTCACCTTTGTCCACCTGTTTATTCACTCCTTCAAAAAAACATAACAGATTAGTAAGACAAGATCTTCCTTGTCTAAAGCCATGTTTGGCTGTCTCCCATTAGGTCATGACTATCTATATGCTGAGTAATTTTATTCTTTATGATGGTTTCTACCATTTTTCCCGGTACTGATGTCAGGCTCACCGGTCTGTAGTTTCCCGGATCACCCCTCGAACCCTTTTTAAAAATTGGTGTTACATTGGCGATCCTCCAATCCTCAGGTATTAGAGATGATTTTAATGATAGTTCACAGATTACTGATAGCAGGTCTGCAATCTCAAATTTCAGTTCTTTCAGGGCCATGGGCCCACCTCCCCATTGAGATTCTGATAATTAAAGTCAGTCTCGATTGCTTCCATATCCTTACCCACAAGCAATTATGTCAAAATGTAGAAATTAGGCATCATAATTAAAACATAAAAACAAACAAAAGCAAGCTAAAAAACACAAAATCCTAACCATACAGCCCTCTCGGGTCCTGCCTTACTTGAATGGCAGAGATCTCACATGGCCAAGGCCAGTGCTACCATTAGGCAAACTAGGAGGTCGCCTAGAATGCCAGGAGGAAATGCAAAAGTGGTATTGTCAGACTCAAGGGTGAAGAGGAGGAATATGTAGAAGTTGCTGAAGATAAAGTGGAATTGCTTAATAAGTATTTATATTCTGAATTAACAGAAAGGACCGGGATCTGCACATCAGAAAAACACTCAAATAGGACTAGAAGTGAGGTGGATCTTTAACAAATTTCAGAAAACAGTTCATGAGGAGTTAGTTAAACTAAAAAGTAGACAAAATAGGATATATCAGAGAGCATGAAGAAACTTGGGGAAGTTCTGGCAACTCCACAGTCAGATCTTTTCAATACTTCTTTAGAGTCTAGAATAGTCCCAGAGGGCTGGAGAAGTGCACATGTAGTCCCTCTATACAAAATGGAAGCAAGGACAAGGCTGGGAACTACAGGTCTGTTAGTCTGATCTCTGGTGAGTAAATTAAATAGAAACATTACTATCACAGAGGATAATGATATTTCTGGAATCTAATGGATTGAAGGGTCCAAAGCAGCATAGTTTTAATAGAGGCAGATCTTGTCAGAGAAATCTGATTATTTCTTTGACTGGGTGATCAGTTTTGAACCAAGGAAAAGACCTGGATGTGGTATACTTCCATTTCAGTAAAGCCCTTGACACTGTTCCACACAGGCAACTTATTGAGTGCCCTAGGGTTGACCCTAAAGTGACTGACTGGGTTAGAAATTGGTTGAGTGGGAGGTGACAAAGGGTACAGGTAAATGGAGCTCACTCTGAGAAGGATGTTATCAGGTAAGCCATAAGGACCTGTCCTTGGTCCAATTCCTTTTAAACATTTAAGTGATATTGTGGAAGGGCTATAGCAGTGGTTCTCAGCCTTTTTTGTACCGTGACCCCTTTTACCATTGGTCAACTTGTGGTGACCCCCAATGATAAAATCAAATGCGTCTCTCTTCCTTTACCATTAACACATTGTCGCTGTAATCATTTGTTGAATTATTAATATATTATAGGCCTTTGCAATATGTTTTTATTTATAAAATTTACTTATTTAAACCACAATAATTAATCACAACAACAACAATATTTGATTTCAAAATTATGATGATTTTGTAGTCAAATCACTAATATGAAATAAAATTATTTTTTCTACTTTTGTTGTCTGACCAATTTATTCTCTGATCATGCTGGTCCCGATCTGAGGCTTCTGCTTTCCTGTCTTCTCTTAGCTCTCTTTCTGTGGTCTATGGTCCATCTGCCATTTCTTATCTCTTCTTTCGTTTTCTTCACTTCTTTCCATCAGCCTATTTCCAGTCCCAGTAACCCTCCCCAGTATCAGCCCCTTTCCAGTCCTCACTCTCAGTACCTTCCAATGTCAACTTGCATTCCCATGACTGCCACTGGTGTCCATTCCCTTCCAGTCCCCCTCCTTCCCCACTGAGCAGTCCCTTCTAGTACAATTACCATGGCAGCCCCTCTCAGATCCACTCCCTTCCAGTTCCATTCTCCCACCCCCTCGTATCAGCCCATTTGTAGCCTTAGCCCCCCAGTTTTCTTCCAGGGCCAGCAGCTCTATCCTCCCCTCTCCACAATCAGCCCATTCCCAGTCGAAGCCCCCCAATCAGCTCACTTCCAGTGCTAGTCCCCCCTCAACCCATTACCAGTGCTAGCCTCCCCTAATCAGCTCATTTCCAGTGCTAGTCCCTACTCAACCCCATTACCAGTGATAGCCTCCCCTAATCAGCTCATTTCCAGTGCTAGTCCCTCTCAACCCCAATACTAATCAGCCCATTACCAGTCCTACCCCCCCATCAGCCCATTTCCAGTCCTAACCTCCCCGATCAGTTCATTTCCAGTGCTAGCCCCCCATGAGTCCATTACCAGTCCTACCCCCCCTATCAGCACATTACCAATCCCAACCCCCCTTGATCAGTCCATTCCCAGTCCTAGCCTTCCCTAATCAACCCATTACCAGTCCTAGCCCCCCCCATCTGCCCATTATAATCCTAATCGGCACTGTCTCTCCCCTCTGTCCAGCATTTATTGCCCGTCTGTACAGTATGTCCCCCTGTCTTCCCTTTGTCCATGTCAGCCCCCCTCCCTCCCTCCCTCCATCAATGTCAGCCCCCTCCTTCCCTCCCTCCCTCCATCCATCCCTCCCTGTCTGCCTTCTACTGCCCTGCTGTTCTTCTACAGCCGCGGCACCCTTTCTCCTCGAGAATCGCGGCTATACCTGTAAAACTGTTGTGGAGCCTTCCTGTCTCTCTCGACAGGCCCCGTGCAGCATTGTCCCGCCTCCAAAGGAAGTGGTAAACAACTTCCTTTGGAGGCGGGACAATGCTGCACGGAGCCTGTCAAGAGACAGGAAGGCTCCGCAACGGTTTTACTGGCATAGCCGCAGTTCCCTAAGAGGCAAGGAGCCGCGGCTGCATTAGAAGGGACTGGGAGGCGGTGAGTTTTCCGCTGCCGAGAAGCGGACTGTCATTTGCCGATTTTGACGGGTCCAGGTCCCCTTTTGAGTTTTGTTCATTCATAGCCTAGTATTTTTGCTGGTCCATTTTGGGTATACTATATATACATCACCACGGGACTTTTAACTCTATTTACTTCAAGTTTGTTATATTTTTAGGCACGCTAATATTTAGCGCATCATGGAAGGCTGTTTTTATTGTTAGTGCCGAAAGAGCATGTAATGTTGTTTTTTTACCATATTGTTTTTTTAAACATATGATTCTATTTCCTCTGCCTGCCTCCTTTTTTAGAGGCTTCATTTTATCCATATGGTTTAATTAATTTATGCTGACTTTTTACTGTTCAATCAGCCAAGCATTTTGTTTTGTTTTTTCCAATAATAGTTTTTTAGATATGGTTTTAAATACATTCGGGTTTTTTAATTATTCATATTTGATATTTGTTTAGTATGACATCTATTTTTAACAAAAAATTGGCTGTCCAGATAGGTTATTTTAATTTAGTTTAATTATTTTTCAATTGACTGTGTTCCCTTATTTTTCACTTTGTGTTGTGATTTAAAGTTTTTATGTTTTAATTACATATATTAGTTCTTGTTTGCTCTTTTAATTTTAGCATTTTTTAGCAGTTTAAGTGTATTTACTTTTGTTTTTTTAGGTCTGGGTTTCCCATCCGTTTTTTCCACTGCATTGTTTGTTGATTATTCTGTACCTGATTTTGTTGTTTAATATGTTTGTTGTTTTTCAGCATTATTTAACCACATTACTGGTTATACATTCCTATGCGCTTCATCTACTGTATTGGTTTTATATACATTATGTGAGTATCATATGATATACACAATTTTGATGTTTGTCCTTTTAAATTATTTATGTTGATTTTATATTTTTAATTTTATATTTATACATTTATGTTTTTATTATGGTTGTTATTATGGTTTATTGAGATATATTGTTTTAATTTGTTTGCAGTCCTCTAGCCCCCTGATGAAGGCTTTTGCTGAAACGCGTCGGGGTTTTGGTTTTCAATAAAGCTTAATTTAACAAAGAATCAATGTAAATAGCCAAAGCATTACTAGCTAATGTTAAAATGTATATAGTTCTGTAACAATAATCCATGTTAAACTGTATTTAGTTCTGTAACAATGTTCCATGTTATCGTTTATCATGTTAACTGTACATAGTTATGGAAAAAAACGATGTTCTATGTAAAACCATGTTCACTAAATGTTACCTGTAAACCGCCTTTGATCTTTGGAAAAAGCGGTATAGAAATAAGCATAAATAAAAATAAAATAAAAATAAAAAAAAAAATAAAGCGCAAGTGACCCACAACCTGCTTGCTCCCTTGGTTGTTTTTTGGACTCTTTGCGAGCCAGTGCTCTTCCTTGTGTACTTTGGAAGAAAGGCAGGAAAGGGGAGATAAGATACAGATGTTTAAATATCTCCATGGCTTAAATGCACAGGAGAGCCTCTCAACTGAAAGAAAGCTCTGTAATGAGCAGTCGTAAGATGACGGCGACAACAGAAGAGTAGATGTGTGGAATAGCCTCACAATGGAGGACAGAGATGAGAACTGCATCTGAATTCAAGAAGGCATAGGACAAACACAACGGATCTCTAAGGGAACAAAGGAACTGTAAAGCTTAGTAGTCTGTATGGAAGGGCAGGCTGGATAGGCAGTATGGTCTTTAACATTCATGCATATGGAAAGCTATGCATGCAGAACAGGCATAAACTCACTGGTGCCATGGGAAGAATGAGCTGCCCTGTATGCCTTCTCAGACCTCTCATTAACACACCAGCATTGTTCTTAGTCTTCTGGTGTTCTGCGCACCTCTCTGCAATTGGGCTACATAGCTATCTGCTTCATTAGCATTCATCTAATTGTATTTAAATCGTGCTGTGCATGGCTGTCTGCTTGAGGCTTTGCACATAATTAGCTCATGTGCAACACTTGTTCTTGTGTTGGTAGAACCCAAAAAAATTGTATGCTAAAACAGAATTAAATTGTGCACAAAACCTAGCACACTTTTCTGCATTGGCCTCCCAGCGTTTACAGAACATGGGGGGGGGGGGGGGCTCTCCTGACTGATGATATAATGATAGGAAGTGACTTGATTGCTTTTGGGCTTGGCCTTCATATACCAGTTTCCTGCCTTTGGCTGGCATAGCCGCTGTATCAGTGACTGGTGCCTCTATTACTGCTGTTATTATTAATCACTTATAGAGCACTACAAGGCATAAGCAGCACTGCACAAAGACTCTCCCTGCTCTTCAGAGCTTACAATCTAATCAATATACTAATGTCCAGTTTCTTAGAATGAAGATGTACATGCTCCCAGTTATATGCTCTTTGATATGGTGGGGAAGTATTTTAGGATCCCTGAAGTTAAATGTGCCAGTCTCAGGCTTGCATTAATAACCAAGACATGATGGCCCATGGGTACAGAGATCCTTTCCATATGCACCACACAGGGAAAACTGAATCACACACAGAGGGGAAGGAATGAAGTTTTTTGATTGAATGCACAATCTAATCAAGACAGTCAATAAAATAGGTTGAGAACAAGGGTACAAATAGGGAAAGGCAAGGAGATACAAGAAAGGCAAGGGGTCAGGATCTGAAAGCAGCCTCAAAGAGGTGAGTCTTTACCATGGATTTGAAAAGGGGGAGAGATGAAGCCTGACGTACAGACTCTGGCTCCACAGAGATATACCATATGTCATCTAAATCTGTTGACGAGGCAGTAGCTTCCTATAACGCTGCACTCTCCTCTGCTCTGGATGCTCTCGCTCCGCCCATGCCACGTCCTATGAGGCGTTCTACACCCCAGCCCTGGCTTTCATCCACTACCCGCTATCTACGTTACTGTGCCCATTCTGCTGAGCGCACTTGGCTCAAATCCCGCTCCCTTGCAGACTTTCTACACTTCATATTCATGCTTGTCTCTTTCCAGTCAGCCATAGCTCTTGCCAAACAAGACTATTATGTCCATCTGACTAACTCTTGCCTCTGACCCTCGCCATCTCTTTACTACTCTCAGCTCTCTGCCTCCGCCTCTGATCCCTCCCTTCCTTTCTGCCCAAACTCTGGCTAACTATTTCCATGACAAAATCCACAAGATCACCCTCCAATTCCCCACAAAGCTACTTCCCCTCTTCACTCCCAACTCCCCCCCCCCCTTACCTCTGCTACCCTCTCTTCCTTTCCTGTGATCTCTGAAGAGGAAACTGCACACCTTCTTTCTTCCTCCAAACTCACCACCTGTTCCTCTGATTCTATCCCCACCCATCTCCTAAGTCCCATCTCCTCCACTGTTGTCCCTTCCATCTCTCATATTCTCAACCTATCGCTCTCCACTGCAACTGTTCCTTCAGCCTTCAAGCATGCAGTGGTCACACCTCTCCTCAAGAAACCCTCACTTGATCCCACCTGTCCTAATTATTGACCCATCTCCCTCCTTCCCTTCATTTCTAAACTACTTGAAGTGCAGTTCACCGTCGCTGCCTTGACTTCCTCTCCTCTCATGCCCTCCTGGATCCTTTAGTGTCTGGTTTTCGTCCTTTACACTATGAAATGGCTCTTGCCAAAGTCTCCAGTGACTTGTTCCTGGCAAAATCCAAGGGCCTTTACTCTGTCCTCATCTTCTTGACCTCTCTGCTGCTTTTTACACGGTTGACCAGAACCTTCTCCTCGATATCTTGTCCTCGCTTGGTTTTAAGGGCTCGGTATTATCCTGGTTCTCCTCCTATCTCTCCCATCGCTCTTTCAGTGTGTGTTCTGATGGCTCCTCCTCCTCTGCTACCCTGCTCTCAGTTGGTGCACACCAAGAATCTGTCTTGGGTCCGCTCCTTTTCTCTCTCTATACCCAGTCCCTTGGTGTGCTTATCTCTTCCCATGGCTTTCAGTACCATCTTTATGCTGATGAATCCCAGATCTACTTCTCTACGCCTGAAATCTCTCTGGCAATCCAGACCCAGATCTCTGCCTCCCTTTCTGACATTGCTGCCTGGAAGTTTCACCGCCGCTTGAAATTGAACATGTCCAAGATTGAATTTCTTATCTTTCCCCCTAAAACCTCCCTTCCTCCTTTCTCAGTCTCTGGATAATTCTGTACTCCTTCCTGTTTCCTCGGCTCGCAATCTTGGGGTTGTCTGACTCTTCTTTCTCCTTCTCCACACACATTCATCTGATAGCTAAGACCTTAATCACCTCCCGTCTTGACTACTGTAACCTACTCTTTTGCTGGTCTCCCTTTGAATCATCTCTCTCCCCTTCAATCAGTTCAACACTCTGCTGCGTGGCTAATCTTCTGCCAGCCTCATCATACCCATATTACTCCTCTTCTCAAGTCACTTCATTGGCTCCCTATCTGTTTCAGCATCCAGTTCAAACTTCTCCTGCTGACCTATAAATGCATTCACTCTGCAGCTCCTCACTACCTTTCTTCTCTTATCTCTCCTTACAACTCCCCTCGGGAACTCCGCTCTTCTAGCAAACTGCTTCTATCTGTGCCCTTCTCTTATATTGCTAACTCCAGACTTCGCTCCTTTCACCTTGCTGCACCTTACACCTGGAACAAACTATCTGTGTCTGTACGCCAGGCACCTTCTCTGACCCTCTTCAAATTCAGGCTGAAAACTCACCTCTTCGCTGCTGCTTTTGGATCTTGACTCACCTGATCTCCTTTTTCTTTTCCTTTCCCCCTTGTTTTATCCCTGCCTACACCTTCCGTGTTGTCTGTCTTGACTAGATTGTAAGCTCTGATGAGCAGGGACCGTCTCTTATATGTCTGTGCAGCGCTGCGTACGACTTGTAGCACTATACAAAGAAGTAATTAGACCTTACCTGCTAATTAATGTTCCTGAAGGATCTCCAGTCTAGTCCCTTTCTTCTGGGTTGTGCTCCTCTTCTAGCAGCATTGGAGACTGAGTATGTCATTCTTTGATCCCTCAGGATATATAACCACTGGCACCACCCACCAGCACCACCCACCAGCTTCAGTACCCTGTTAACAAAGCAGACCTAACGGAGAGACAACTAAGCAAACATGACTAACTACAACTCTTTAACCAGAACAAAACTCTCCTCCCCCTCCCAGGAAGGGACGACCCACCCCCCCCTTCGAAGAGGAGGCTTACCTGACACATGGCCTTCCCATACCGAATGCCAAGTCAATTTCAATTGTGATATCAGTGCCCTGTAACTGCCTCTTCCACCTCGGCACCGAACCTGAAAGAAATCTCCTGCCAAGCCAACCATCCCTCTGAACTTCTTTGGACCGGAAAACTTCTCTTTATCACTTCGGGCGGGATCAGGGACTAGACTGGAGATCCTTCAGGAACACTAATTAGCAGGTAAGGTCTAATTACGTCTTCCTAAGTATCTCTCCAGTCTAGTCCCTTTCTTCTGGGATGTAACAGAGCAGTTCAAGCATGGGAGGGGCCTGCCAAACCGGACCGAAGTACTGCTCTCCCAAAACCAGCATCCGCTGCCGCCTGAACAGCCAATCGGTAGTGCTTGGCAAAGGTATGCAAGGAGGACCACGTAGCCACCCTACATATTTCTGAAGGATGAACCAAACTATACTCCGCCCAAGAGGTAGCCTGAGCTCGAATGGAATGAGCCTGGAACCCCAGCGGAAGCTGCCGACCTCTCAGGAGATATGCAGAAGCAATAGCCTCCCTGATCCACCTTGAAATTGAAGCTTTCGCCGCCGCTTCTCCTTTGCACGGTCCCCCAAAAAGCACAAACAACCTTTGAGACTTGCGAACGCCTTTGTACGCTTCAGCTAACGCCTCAAAATCCTACGCACATCCAACCTCCGTAGACAGGCGTCACTCTCTTCTTGCCCTACCTCGACAAAGGACGGAAAGAAAATGGATTGATTTACATGGAACGGGGAAACCACCTTGGGCAAGAACGAAGGAACCATCCTCAAAACCACCTTATCTTTGAAGAAAACGAGGAAGGGCGGAGAACAGGACAAAGCTTGCAACTCCGACACTCATCTGGCCAAACAGATGGCCACCAGAAAAACCGTCTTGAGATTCAAATCTTTTAATGAACCAAGATGCACTGGCTCATAAGGTTCTCCCGCCAGGGAATCCAAGACCAGGTTAAGAGCCCAAGGCGGGACGGTCACCCTTCTTTGTGGCCTCAAACGTCTCACTGCCTTTAGGAAATGGACCACATCCGGATGCTCACCTAACAGCTTTCCCAAAACCTTATCTCTGTAACAGGAAATAGCTGCGAGCTGAACTCGCAAGGAACTGGCAGCCAGACCTTTCTGAAAACCATTTTGTAAAAAACGCCAATACCTCAGGGACGGAAGCTTTTAACGGCCTCATCTGTCGCTCCTCGCACCAATTCTCAAAAATTCGCCAAACTCACATACGCTAGACAGGTTGAGCGCTTGCGCACCTTCAGCAAGGTCGAGATCAATGCCCCGGAATATCCTCTCTTGCGCAGCCTTTCCCTTTCAATAGCCAGGCCGTAAGCAAGAACTGATCCACCTGCGGCATTCTCACCGGACCCTGAGTGAGAAGATCCTCCCTTACTGGAAGTCGCCATGGCCTGTCTGCCAACAGACACATTAGGTCGGCATACCACGGTCTCCTTGGCCAATCCGGAGCTATCAGTACCACTAAGCCCTGATGTGCCTCTATCCTTTGCAGAACTCTGCCTATGAGCGCCCACGGAGGAAACACATACAGCAACCCCTCTGCGGGCCACCTTTGAACTAGGGCATCTAGACTCAATGACATTCTCTCCTTCTGTCTGCTGAAGAATCGGCTGGCTTTGGCTGACTCCCAGCGCGCCATCAGGTCCATGACTGGCTGCCCCCACCTGTGTTCCAGCTGATGGAAGACTTCCACGCAGAGTACCCACTCGCCGTGATCCACCTTGTGCCTGCTGAGGTAGTCGGCTGTAACATTTTCCACTCCGGCCACATGTTGAGCTGACAGGGCCAACAGATGAGCCTCAGCCCATTCTAAGAGGATTCCCGCTTCTTCTTCCAACGGGCTGCTGGTGCCTCCCTGCCTGTTGATGTGAGCCACCGCTGTCACGTTGTCTGAAAGAACTCTGACTGCCCTTCTGCGAATCCAAACCTGGAATGCTTTGAGAGCTAAGGTCACCACCCTCAACTCTAACCTGTTGATGGGCCCCAAGAGTTCCTGAGCACTTCAGAGACCCTGGGCAAATCGCCCCTCGCAGTGGGCTCCCCAGCCGGACAGACTCGCATCCGTTGTTACCTGAACCCACTGCGGAGGTTCGAGGGGCATTCCACTCTCTAAAGCCCCCGGGTCGAGCCTCCACTGAACAGCCTCCTTGGTTTCTAAGGAACATGGAAGCGTCACCGACAAAGGCTGATGCTGATGAAACCAACGCCGTAGAAGTGACCTCTAAAGGACGCATATGGGCTCTTGCCCAGGGAACCAGATCTAGTGTCGCCGCCATAGTTCCCAGCACCTGCAGGTAGTGCCATGCCGACAGCACCTTCCAATCCACAAACTCTCTTATCAGCTGACGCAGGCCTTCCACTCTCTGAGCTGGCAAGACGACTTTGCCTGCCACCATGTCAAATCTTGCTCCTAGATACTAGAGTACCTGAGTAGGAACCAACCTGCTCTTTGACAGATTGATTACCCACCCCAAGCTTCAGAGGAATGCGACCACTCTGGCAGTCACCTTCAAACTCTCGTCCTTGGACTTGGCCCTGATCAACCAATCATCCAGGTAAGGATGGACTAGAATCCCTTCTTTGCATAATGCCACTGCGACCACCACCATCACACCTTGGTGAAAGTACGTGGCGCTGTTGCCAGACTGAACAGTAGCGCTTGGAAATGAAAGTGTCCCATCGGTACTGCGAAGCGCAGAAACTGCTGATGAAACTCCCTGATGGGAATATGCAAATATGCCTTGGTGAGGTCTAGAGACATTAAAAATTCACCGTCAGACCACCACGATCACTGACTTCAGAGTTTCCATCCAGAAATGGGGAACCCACAGGCACCGACTGACCCTTTTTAGGTCCAGAATTGGTCTTAGGGAGCCCTCCCTCTTTGGGACTACGAAATAGATGGAGTATCGACCTGAATTGCATTGGTCTTTCGGGACCGAGACCACTGCTTTCAAGGCCAACAGCCTTGACAAGTTTTCCTGCACTGCTGCTCGCTTGACCTGAGACTTGTATGGCGACTGGACGAAAGAAGGGAGAACTGGTCTTGCAAACTCTTAGGCATAACCATCCTTCACTACCTCCAAGACCCACAGGTCGGAAGTAACCCGTTCCGAGGCGGGAAGAAACTGCTGCAACCGACCTCCTACCGGCAGCACTTCTGCCCGAGCCCCCGCAGCTTCATTGAGTCTTCCTGTGGGCGGAGGTGGAAGGAGAGGTTCCAAAACCTCTTCCCGCTCCCCGAAACCCCCGGAAGCCTTGTCCCCTCAAAGCAAACCGGTCCCTCTGAAAAGAGGTCTGCCGAGCTGGACGAAATTTGCGGGAGTCTGTCAGACGGGTGCCTGGGTGAGAATGTTCACAGTCTTGGCAAAGGCATATATCAATATGATTTGCAAGGGATTGTGGGAAATGCAGTCCATTCACACCAGACACAGCCGCTCACAATAATTAGTTGTGCTTGAGTGTAAAGCCAATAAGATATTTATTTATGGGGTTATTTCTCCCAACACAGATATGCTTGGTAGCACATAAAACAGGATACTTGCTTTCAGTGTTAAACTTAGCCAAAATCAGGAAAACAGCTGAACTTGTCAGGCAATCAAATCAAAAGAATAAAGACCTGGTTGGTAACAAACTGGTCTTTTCTGTAGGCTTTAGCTAATATTTTCTTAGCAGTGCATCAAACAAACAAAACCCCCAAAGTAGGGAAAAACTGTTCTTTTCAGGTTAACTTCTTATATCTTCACAGATAGACTCAGAAGTGATTCCCTCAGAGCTCACAAGCAATTAGGTAAGGCTCAATTGCTAGCAGTTACCCAGCTGAAACGCCTTAGCTGGCTTGCTTTCTACTGCGTGGCTCAAATCCTACTCAGGAGCTTTTCTGAGTAGATTAAAGAACAAGTTTGTATTTCTTTGTGATGGTTGTTGTACTTTGTAACAGTAAATTACCAAAGGAGTTTAGACAGAGAGCAATCCATGTATTCACAGCCTGTATCTATAACCTCTCCCCCTTCTTCAACAATCATGGGTTCAGTATCATGGATTGGCACAGAGGAATTTCTCAATGAAGCACTCTCAGGAGAATACTTGTTTCCCTGCTGTCTTTCAAGGGTATAGCTAGGGCATAGATCAGTGTTCATACCTGAGCTTCCATTGCTGTTAGAGTTCCTCTCTAAATATCCTGGCCAGTATGTAGTCCAGTTCTTATGTCCAGCCCTCCAATCCAGATCCCTGGACACTGGATCTCTCTTCACATACCTTCTGGCACGGGTCTTAGGGTCCCTTCCAAGTGCAGCCGTCTCCCTCACAGGTACCGTCTGGAGATTCCTAGCTCTGCAGCACCACTCCTCTGGTTTTCCCCAGTCCAATGGTGTATGCTGGCCTTTTGAATGTCTCCCAGTATACGTACTGCTCTGGACTCCTTTAGACCTCCCAAATGCTTTTCTCTTCTTTCTTCTAAAGGGTTTCTTGCCCTCTCTGTCCGTCCGCTCTGGCTTCTGCTTCTGATGATGATCCTCCAGATGATGAAGCTGTCCAAGATCATGAAGATGTCCAAGCTGAATCTGAGGATCTCCCAGATGAAACTGAGAATGATTCTCTGTAGAATAAACTCTACCTTTATTCTGCTTAGATGAGTGCTCCACCCTAGCACAGCGCAGCTGTGCTGAATCAGGCCCTGCCCTTTGAGATGAGTGCTTGGGGATTACCTCATAGCCCTCCTGATTGAACACACGTTTCCCCACTTCAGCTCCTCTAATGGCTGTTGGAAACCTGGTGCTGGTAGTCTTTTATGGAAAAATTCTGTTTTCTTATTTCTACCAGAACTGACAGGTTGCTTGTTCAGAGTCACTTCACCTTTACTATAGCTCCTTCCTGAGCTATGATAAGCTTCCTTATCACATACCCCCCTGCTTAAGTTATTACGGACTGGTTTAACTGGTGAAACTTCTTCTCTACAGTCCGTAATATGGGAAAGGGCATCCGCATTCTTGTGTAACTTCCCAGCACGATGTTCCACTTGAAAATCAAATGCCTGTAAGGCCATGTACCAGCGTGTCAACCTGGCATTGTGGTTCTTCATTTGCTGCAACCACTTAAGTGGGGCATGGTCTGTGACCAACTGGAACTTTCTCCCTGTAAGGTAAAACCTTAACGCCTCCACTGACCACTTTATAGCTAAATATTCTTTTTCTATTGTGGAATACTTTTGTTCAGCCGGTGACAACTTCCTGCTCAGGTACATCACAGGATGCTCTTCCCCTTCATGACACTGGGATAGAACCGCTCCTAGCCCTACATCCGATGCATCTGTTTGAACCAGAAAGGGTTTCCTGAAGTCCACCCCTTTCAGTACCGGTCCTGTACACAATTTTCCTTTTAGGACTGAAAATGCTTTTTCAGATTCAGGTGTCCACTTTAGCTGGTTTGGACAATTCTTCCGCAGCATATCCGTAAAAATTGCATTTTTCTCTGCAAATTGCGGTATAAATCTGCGGTAGTATCCAATAAGTCCCAAGAAACTTCTTAGTTGTTTCTTTGTTGTTGGAGGGGGAAAATTCCTGATGCTATCTACTTCACTCAATAGAGGTTTAATTTTTCCTCTTCCCACTAGGTGGCCCAGGTATTTTACCTCCCTATTTGCAAAGGCACACTTCTTCGGGTTTAAAGTGATTCCCGCTTGCTTCATGGAGCACAAGACTGCCCTGATCCTCTTTAGATGCTCCGCCCAGGTGTTACTATGGATTATGACATCATCCATATATGCAAACGCATAATTTTGGTGGGGTCGAAGTACCTGATCCACTAACCTTTGGCAGGTAGCTGCTGCTCCATGCAGTCCAAAAGGCATCCTCGAACTGGAAAAGGCCAACGGGGGTGCTGAACGCAGTCTTCGGCTTCGACTCCCTGGTTAGAGGGATTTGCCAATATCCTTTTGTCATATTAAGGGTGGTTAAGTATTGAGCTTGTCCAAGCTGGTCCAACAGCTCTTCAATTCTTGGCATTGGATATGCATCAAAAACTGATATTGCGTTTACCTGCCGGAAGTCAATACAAAATCGTAAAGATCCATCAGGCTTCGGCACCAGGACTATGGGGCTATTCCAGGGACTCTTTGACTCCTCTATTACTCCCATGTCCAACATCTCCTGGACTTGTGCCACTACTTCCTGTCTCTTGGCTTCAGGCAAACGGTATGGCCTTTGACGAACTATTTTCCCAGGTGGAGTTATTATTTCATGGGCAACCAAATGTGTCTCCCCAGGTATGGGTGTCAACACATCTGGGAATTCTTTAAGCAATTTCCTAATTTCTTCCTGTTGTACCACTGTCAGGTCCTCACCTATTTGGGGCTCTGATTTTTCTTTACAATCAGATACCTGGGGTCCCAAATCTTCCTCTTCATTCACCTCCCTCTCTCGGGCACAGGTGGCAGCTAGGCTTTTAACCTCTTTGACGTCAGTAGAACCAAAGCCTTTGGTTCCACGCTCAGAATTTTCCAGGGATGTGACCTCCTCCACAGGTGGAAAACCCAGTCTCTCACAGATCAATTGGGCAATTCTGTCTCCTGTCTTCACATGATAATTATTCTGTCCAAAATTAAATAACAGAACTTTAATATTGCCCCTGTAATCGGGATCAATTACTCCCGCACCCACATCGATGAAATATTTAAGGGCTAATCCGGACCTTGGGGCTACTCTCCCATAGCATCCAATAGGTATTTCCACTTGGAGACCAGTGTCCACCAGGGCTCTCCCTTGGCTAGGTACAGTCACATTTTCTATACTGCACAGGTCAAACCCAGCAGCTAGAGGGGTTGCCCGCTTAGGAGCTTGGGCCTTCTCTGTGACCCTATGGTACTTTAAGACAAATGTCTGCTTTGGGGTAGCTTGGTCTTCGGGACGCTTAACCATCTTTTTAGCTGGGGTCTGAGGACTTCCAAATAAAGGCCCGGGAGCTATTACCATTAATCCTTCTCCCTAGTCCTTCCACTAGACCCTGCTTAAATCTTGGCCAGTCTCTTCCTAGAACCAAATCAAAGGGTAGCCTAGGCACCACTGCTAACAGGACTTCCTCTTGTTCCCCCAGGCACTTAACCTTTAGCCTATAGGTGGAATATGATGTTGCAGCACCATGAATGCATCTGATGTGAACTTGGCTTTCAGGGGTTCTAGGCACAAATCCTTCTTGGGCCTCTATCCTCTTCCAAAGCCTTTTTGACATCATACTCTGGTCTGCCCCAGAGTCTAACAAAGCATTTGTGGTAATTTGCTGCACATCAACCATCAAAAGAAATCCTTCTTTGGGCTGTTTTAAATCCACACCCATTAAGCTAGTGTGTGTCTGGCATCCCTTTTCTAAAATGTCCCCATTTTCCACATTTGAAACATTTCTTTCTATTCCACTGTCTCATCTGGTTTGGCACAGTACATTTATTTTCAGAAACATTTTTAATTATTTTCTTTTCTGATACAGCACAGCTTGCCTCAACACCAATCTTCAGAGGGCCACCCATTCTATGGCAAGCCTGCGTGGCTTTCAAGAATCTCTCTGCTAGCATGGTTGCCTCTCCAAGATTTTGGCAATTTTGCTGTATAAGGAAAGTGTGCAAATCTTTAGGCACAGCAGACATAAATTGTTCAAGCATAATAATGTCTAATAACATTTCCACCGTCTTTTGCTCAGGCTCCAACCATTTTACAGCTAATCCTCTGATTCTCTGACTCAGAGCCCTGGGTGTTTCACCCACTCTTAATGTAGTAGCTCTAAACATTCGCCTATACTCTGAAATAGACAACCCTAGGCGATCTCTAATAGCAGCCTTTACATCCTTATAATTCAAAGCCTGGGCTGCTGGCATTGCTCTATAAGCTGCAAGCGCCTCTCCAGTTAATGAGGCTGCCAGCCTTACTGCCCACTGGGTCTCTGGCCATGCTTATGCTTGTGCCACTCTCTCAAAAGACTCTAGAAAATCATCAACATTATCATCTGGAGTTAGCTTCCCAAAACTAAATGCCCCAATTCCCTGATTGAGTCCCACACTGTCCACATGTGGTGTACCAGTATTTACTGCTGGTCTTGCATCTGGTTCACTTTGGTTCTGCAGTTTAACTAGGGCTTGCACCAGATCAAGCACTGGCCTCTGCTGGTCCATTAAGGCTTTCATAGCAGTGTCCTGAGCCTGCTGTGCTAGCTCCTGTTGCCTGCTAAACTGGGCTGCCATCCACTGAGGATCCTTGGATCCATCTTGATCCCTGCAAGAAAACACAAAAAAAAAACCCCACAGTGCACCACCTTCCAAACAGGTGTTTTTTTCTACTTTGTTTTTTTTCAATTACCCCTGTGCCTTACTCCCATCCACCACTAGACATGCCCAGGTACTTGTTACCTTATGCCAGTGATGAATCCAGCTCTGCACAGGGTCTTTTCTTCCTGGAACAGCTACCTGGAACAGCCACCTCTCCTCCAAAGTGCAGTTGAGGGAAAATCTTTTCTTTCAGCTTTTAAGCTTGAACTGTCTTTTCCTTCAGACTTGAGTTGTAATCCTTAGCAAGTAAATCCCTTGTGCAAAAGCAATCCGAAAAACTACGCCATTTGTCAGACGGGTGCCTGGGTGAGAATGTTCACAGTCTTGGCAAAGGCATATATCAATATGATTTGCAAGGGATTGTGGGAAATGCAGTCCATTCACACCAGACACAGCCGCTCACAATAATTAGTTGTGCTTCAGTGTAAAGCCAATAAGATATTTATTTATGGGGTTATTTCTCCCAACACAGATATGCTTGGTAGCACATAAAACAGGATACTTGCTTTCAGTGTTAAACTTAGAAAAACAAAATCAGGAAAACAGCTGAACTTGTCAGGCAATCAAATCAAAAGAATAAAGACCTGGTTGGTAACAAACTGGTCTTTTCTGTAGGCTTTAGCTAATATTTTCTTAGCAGTGCATCAAACAACAAACAAAACCCCCAAAGTAGGGAAAAACTGTTCTTTTCAGGTTAACTTCTTATATCTTCACAGATAGACTCAGAAGTGATTCCCTCAGAGCTCACAAGCATAGGTAAGGCTCAATTGCTAGCAGTTACCCAGCTGAAACCCCTTAGCTGGCTTGCTTTCTACTGCGTGGCTCAAATCCTACTCAGGAGCTTTTCTGAGTAGATTAAAGAACAAGTTTGTATTTCTTTGTGATGGTTGTTGTACTTTGTAACAGTAAATTACCAAAGGAGTTTAGACAGAGAGCAATCCATGTATTCACAGCCTGTATCTAACACCTCTCCCCCTTCTTCAACAATCATGGGTTCAATATCATGGATTGGCACAGAGGAATTTCTCAATGGAGCACTCTCAGGAGAATACTTGTTTCCCTGCTGTCTTTCAAGGGTATAGCTAGGGCATAGATCAGTGTTCATACCTGAGCTTCCATTGCTGTTAGAGTTCCTCTCTAAATAGCCTGGCCAGTATGTAGTCCAGTTCTTATGTCCAGCCTTCCAATCCAGATCCCTGGACACTGGATCTCTCTTCACATACCTTCTGGCACGGGTCTTAGGGTCCCTTCCAAGTGCAGCCGTCTCCCTCACAGGTACCGTCTGGAGATTCCTAGCTCTGCAGCACCACTCCTCTGGTTTTACCCAGTCCAATGGTGTATGCTGGCCTTCTGAATGTCTCCTAGTATACGTACTGCTCTGGACTCCTTTAGACCTCCCAAATGCTTTTCTCTTCTTTCTTCCAAAGGGTTTCTTGCCCTCTCTGTCCGTTCGCTCTGGCTTCTGATTCTGATGATGATCCTCCAGATGATGAAGCTGTCCAAGATCATGAAGATGTCCAAGCTGAATCTGAGGATCTCCCAGATGAAACGGAGGATGATTCTCTGTAGAATAAACTCTACCTTTATTCTGCTTAGATGAGTCCTCCACCCTAGCACAGCGCAGCTGTGCTGAATCAGGCCCTGCCCTTTGAGATGAGTGCTTGGGGATTACCTCATAGCCCTCCTGATTGAACACACGTTTCCCCACTTCAGCTCCTCTAATGGCTGTTGGAAACCTGGTGCATTCTGGGACTGGTAGTCTTTTATGGAAAAATTCTGTTTTCTTATTTCTACCAGAACTGACAGGTTGCTTGTTCAGAGTCACTTCACCTTTACTATAGCTCCTTCCTGAGCTATGATAAGCTTCCTTATCACAAGTCCCTCTGCTGAAAACATCCAGGGCCCGCAAAATGACCCTGCTTAGGCCTATCCTCAGGCAGTCTGCCTCCTTTTGACTCTCCTAACTCCTTCTCCAACTTGTCCAACTCTTCTCCAAAAAGAAGTTTACCCCTAAAAGGGAATCTACCAAGCCAGGCTTTGGATGAACCGTCCGCCGCCCAATTGCGAAGCCCAAGGTACCTCTGAGCCGCCACCAGATGACATTTTTGGACAGACTCCTAATAAGATCGTATTGACTGTCCGCCAGATAGGCTGCTCCGGACTCCATTTTAGCGGCCTCTTCCTGCGGTGCAGTCGAAGGCTCCTCTGCCATCCTCAGCTGTTGAGACCACCTCAGGCAAGCCCGAGCCACCCAGGCCCCACATACTGACGCTTGAAGCGCCAAAGCTCTAATGTCAAAGGCTTGTTTCAACAAAGCGTCCAGCTTCTTGTCTTGGGCATCTTTTAAGGCTGTACTTGCCTTCTACCGGTATTGTAGTCTTCTTGGTTACTGCGGATACTGCCGTGTCCACTCTCGGTGATTTGAACAATTCCTTCTCCGCTTCGGGCAGAGGGTACAATGCGACATCGACCGCACGCCCCTCAAACCCGCCTCCGGCTGATCCCACTCTTCCTGGATCATCTGCCGCACCACCATATGGACAGGAAATACCCTGTGGGATTTCCTTACAGCCTGGATTAAGGGATCTTCCAACTCCTCTTCCTGATCAGGCACCCCCGCCATGTTAAGCACCTTCAGGGACTCTCCATTTAAGGCCGGCAGCTCTTCTCGTCGGAAGACCCTTAAAATTCTTGCCTGCTCCTCAGGGATCTCCCCCTCCTCGAGCTCTTCTTCCTCCTCCCCCAGCTCTTGTTCGGAAATCTCCCTTTCCAGAGTTTCCGAATCAGGGGAACGAGGGTCCTCCTCCTCCAGGGTTCTAGCTCGCTTGGATGGAACCACCGTCTCCACCAGCGACCTGGGCTGTGCCTCACGCTTTCGAGTGCGTCCTCTAACACCCTGCTGATGCAAACAAGAAGTAATTAGATCTTACCTGCTAATTATTGTTCCTGAAGGAACGACAGTCCAGTCCCTTTACTTCTGGGTTACGCAACCCTTCCAGCAGCTTGGAGGCTGAGCCCAACCTTTTTGGAGGTGGAGCGGTATAAATACCACTGGAACCACCCACCAACTCCAGTAATCGAATGAAAAAGCAGACTAAACGAACTTCCATTAACAACTTACATAACACCCCACAATAGACATTTCACCCACAAACTGTTTTTTTTTTTTTTCTTAGGAAATAGGCGTAGGGGAGGAGGAATGGCACCGGAGGGGGACGGTTTTACCTGAGATCGCCCGCATCGACATTCTACTGCCTTCCTCCCAGGCCTGGACCCACGCTCGGTCCGCAGCTCCGCCCTTGGCTGATAGTCCTTATGTCCGACGGAACCGGGTGGGGTCAGGGACTGGACTGTCGTTCCTTCAGGAACAATAATTAGCAGGTAAGATCTAATTACTTCTTCCTTATCGTCACTCCAGTCCAGTCCCTTTACTTCTGGGATGTAACTGAGCAGTTCAATTCTGGGTGGGATCCGTCAAACCGGACTGAAGGACCGCCAGACCAAACCGAGCATCCGCTGAACTCTGTACGTCCAGCCTGTAGTGCTTGGTGAAGGTATGTAGAGAGGACCAAGTCGCCGCCCTACAAATATCCAGCGGAGGAACTAGGCTGAACTCTGCCCATGAGGTAGCTTGAGCTCGTGTGGAGTGTGCACGCAGGCCCACTGGGACCTGCTTCCCCTTCAGAATGTAGGCGGAAGCAATCGCTTCTCTGATCCACCTGGAGATGGTCGCCTGGCCGACGCCTCCCCTTTGTGCGGGCCTCCAAACTGGACGAATAGTCGGTCGGACTTCCGGAAAGGTGCCGTGCGTGCGAGGTACCGCTTCAAAGCCCTCTGGACGTCTAGGAGGCGAAGCTGGCTAACCTTACCATCATGTACCTCGGCCGGGAAGGTAACTGTCTGGTTCACATGAAAGGGAGAGATAACCTTGGGCAAGAAGGAAGGAACCGTGCGTAGGACCACCTTGTCCTTGAGAAAGGATAGAAAGGGGGGTGGGAAGACAGCGCCTGCAATTCGGAAACCCGCCTGGCTGAGCAGATAGCGACGAGAAAGACTGTCTTCAGGGTTAAGTCCTTCAAGGAAGCCCTCTTCATCGGTTCAAATGGTTCCCCGACCAATGCATTTAGCACAAGGTTGAGATCCCAAGGGGGGATAACCGACCTCCTTTGCGGACGTAGACGTCTAACTGCTCTTAGGAACCTAGAGACGTCCGCGTGGGCCCCTAGGGGCTTGCCACGGACCTTAACCCTATAGCAAGCGATGGCGGCCAGCTGGACTCGTAAGGAACTGTGCGCCAGACCCTTGTCAAAACCTGCTTGCAAGAATTCCAGGACCTCCGGGACTGAGGCCGAGAGGGGTTTCCTTCGGTGCTCCGCACACCACGCTTCGAAGATGCGCCAAACTCTTATATAGGAGAGACAGGTCGAGCGCTTCTTAGCCTTCAACATCATCGAGATTACTGCTCCTGAATAGCCTCTCTTCCGGAGCCGTGCCCTTTCAATAGCCAGGCCGTAAGCGAGAATCGATCCACGTGAGGCATCCGAACCGGGCCTTGACTGAGCAGGCCCCTCTTGCAAGGGAGCCGCCAAGGCTGCTCGGCGATCAACCTCACCAGATCCGCATACCAGGGGCGGCGCGGCCAATCCGGAGCTATGAGGATTACCTATCCCGGGTGAGCCTCCACCCGCTGGAGAGCCTTTCCGATCAGGGCCCAAGGAGGAAAAACGTAGAAAATCCCCTCCGTAGGCCACTTCTGGGACAGAGCGTCCAGGCCTTCGGACATTCTTTCCTTCCGTCGACTGAAGAATCGGTCCACCTTGGCTGACGAGAACTTTGCCATGAGATCCATGATTGGTAGCCCCCAGCGAGCCACTATTTGGTCGAAGGTTTCCTGCTCCAGTTCCCACTCTCCGTGGTCTATCCTGTGCCTGCTGAGGTAATCGGCCGTGACATTGTCCGTGCTTGCCACGTGTTGAGCTGAGAGCGCTTCCAACCGTACCTCCGCCCACTGGAATAGCTCGTCCGCCTCCTTCTCCAAGGCGGGACTGCTGGTGCCACCCTGATGGTTGATGTAAGCTACCGTGGTGACGTTGTCGGAGAGAACGCGAATTGCTCTTCTTTGCACTAGGGACTCGAGGGCCCTGAGCGCTAGGATGACGGCCCTCAATTCCAGTCTGTTGATGGGCCATTGAGATTCCAACGGTGTCCAGCGACCCTGAACGAACTGGTCCTCGCAGTGCGCTCCCCAGCCTGCAAGACTGGCATCCGTCGTCAACAGAACCCACTGAGGAGGCTCGAGAGGCATCCCGCGCCCCAGATTTCTTCGACACTGTCACCAGCGAAGGGCCCGTTTGGTCCGCGTAGCACAAGGTAACTGCGCTGATAGGTTTAAGGATTCCGATGATGCCTGGGCCTGCCTCCGCGATCACTGCCCGTTGGCTCTACATGTGGTAGGCCTCACCACGTGGAGCCGGAACGGGGACCGCGATGCTTTCCTTCAGGCCGTGCTGCACTCCAACTGCAGCACGGAGCTGGAAACCGCTGCACTCTTTGCAAATCGCCGCTTTACAGCTCCTCCGCGGCACCGGGAAGGCCGGGTCTGGCTACCGCGTCCTGCAGCTCTGGGACAGGATCGGCGGGAGACACCGGATGGCGGTCTTGCCTCAAGCGCTCAGCCACCAGGAGGGCTTCGGCGCGAGGCAGGGCAGGGTTGTGGAGAGCTCCTGCATAGGCTGTTCTTCCCAGAAGCAGAGAAGGGCAGAAAGTACTCCTCGATGCTGCAGGCTGCCGCTCACCTCCGATGCCCGGCAGGGGGGGGGGGGAGGAGGGAGAAGAGAGCAGGCAGGAATTAAAGACGCAGGGACCTACAAAAACTAAATCAAAGAAACAAAATGTAAGTAACTTAACTGAATTAGTGGAATTAAGAGAATTAAAAGAATTAAAAGAGTAGGACTCCAGTAAGCCCTAGGCTTACGGAACCCTCCAGCTGCTTGGAGGCTGAGAGTACTGGAGTTGGTGGGTGGTCCCAGTGGTATTTATACCGCTCCACCTCCAAAAAGGTTGGGCTCAGCCTCCAAGCTGCTGGAAGGGTTGCGTAACCCAGAAGTAAAGGGACTGGACTGGAGTGACGATAAGGAAAAAGCTTTATGCAACAACAAAACAAACTCTGGGGAAAAACCTTCCCCCAGGCTTACCTCTCCTGAGGAGGTCCCTGGTTGTGGCTGAGAAACCACTTGCTGCTCCAAATTCAAAGAGAAGGCAGAACTTTCCCCCAAGAGTCCCTCAGACGCCTGAGAAACCACAGCCCCCGGATCTGGAGAGCCGCCATTCGGAAGCCCCTGTTCAGCTGAGTCCGCCTCTATGGTGCAGCCCCTTCAGACTCCTGCTCTGGAAACCGAACCTTTGCGGGCTCCACAAAGCAGGCACTGAGGCCATTCTCTCTCTCTCTCTCCAAAGTTATACCGGAGGCTACACACAAAAAGCTCCTGCACTAGGAAACTGCCACCGTTGCCCCCCCCCCCCCCCCGGCGCTTAAAGCTCACAAAAGGAAGCGGCCTGGACTCACTTTCACGGGCCCCCGCTGCCTGCGGACAAGGCTTTGCTGTCTGCCTCCGAGCTGGCCCCTTTTACCTCGCGGTTGTCTCTGCTTGCCTCCCTGCTGCTCCGAGGTGTGCCGGAAGACAAAGCAGAGGCCTAATGCCTTCCCGCCCTCGTGCTCAGCCATCTCCCAGGCTTCTGCTACGAGGTGGGAGGCAGCTCAGCAGTGCTGAATCACCAAGAGACTCAGTGGAACAAACCTCGCCAGTCTCTTCTGGGTTTTTTTTGTTTTTTTAAAATGTGCCTCGGGCCTTGTCCCTCCAAGGCAAGCCTCCTCTTGAACAAATCCCCCGACTGAGAAGGGAGGGGGGCACCTCAGCCAAACAAAGAAAAATAAAGAAATAAAGGCAAATAAAGCCAAACCAAAAGAAAAGGGCACCACACACTAACCAAACCCCCTAACTCTAAGGTCTCTCCAGTAAGCCTTCCCTGGCTTAATGCTCCTTCTAGCTGCTTGGAGACTGAGTATACTGAAGCTGGTGGGTGGTGCCAGTGGTTATATATCCTGAGGGATCAAAGAATGACATACTCAGTCTCCAATGTTGCTAGAAGAGGAGCACAATCCAGAAGAAAGGGACTAGACTGGAGAGATGCTTAGGAATGCTTAGTAGCAGTAGTAATAGTAAAGGAAGTGGTTTTGGATAACCATGCAGAACCAACCAATAGAAGTAGTGACAAGGGAGTAATTTTATAAAGTTTTCTGTGCATAAAAGTTTTACACACAGAAAAGGATTAGATTAGAATAGATATGCAAGCCTAGGTGGTGATGTCCCCAGGAACACCTGTGTATAGGTCTGGGTGGACATTCGATGTGTGTGCATGCTTTATAAAGTGGAGCACGCATGCACACATTTACACTTTCCTTGGAGTAGGTATAAAATTCGTATGGTATTGTGGCAGGTCTGGGCGAGTATTTCATGAGAGACACATTGCCCTGTTTCTAAGGCAGCCTATGTGACTAAGCTAACCTTCTTTTCGAGTTTCCCCACATAGGTGTCCTGTTCTAAGATTGGCTTTTAGAAACTGCACTCACTGTGAGTAGTTTCCAAGCTAAGTGGCTATTTAAAAGACTAATGGGCTATCTGAAAGTTGCCTGTCCTCCTCGAGCAGATGAGAATAGGCTGATGGTGGTTTGGGTGGCTCAAGAACCTATTGTTTTGTTTTGATTGCAGTTACTCTGTCATCCCTGTCCTAGGCAGTTGCCTAATGGTTAAGATGGCCCTGCCAATCCAACTGACTGGCAACTTGAGACAAAAAAGTAGTCCTCAATTATTTAAATTGACTTTTGTGGGGAGGGATCTCCTACCCTCCCCCCCCCCAAAAAAAAGTATATAGTAACATATGGTGTCTAAGAGACCAATAAAACATGTGAAAAGCGTGCAGAGCATGGCTCACGGGATTCTTTCCAAACCTTCTGCATGGTGCACTTGCGTTTGTAGTCTGTATGTTTAAACTTGAGGGGAAAGGGACAAGATGGTTTGACTGGAGTTCAGTTGATTTGGAAATAATAATAAAAAAAAAAACTTAAGCCAACTGTGATAATACATCTAGCCATTTGAAATCCAACAGTGGAATATAAGGATGATGGATTTCATAGCTTAACCACAGGCTGTCCAGGTCCCATGGTAAGAGTTATGGTCACATTTCACCACCACTAGTAGGCTTCACACATCAACCAATAAGGTGAGATTTTACTTACCAATTAATGTCCTTTCCTAGAGTCCTGCCAGACCATTTTAGACAAGTGGGTTGTGTTCCCCGAAAAGCAGATTGGTGGAGACAAGGAAGCAATGAAAAGCCCAGGTTTCAACAACATCACTCCCATGCCTCTATTTGCCTCAGCCACCAGAGGTCCCTTCAGTATTCATCCCAAAGCATATGGGAGAAACATGGCAAGCCTCACACAACCTCAACCATGGGCAACAAAGTGAATAACAGTAGAGAACTATGTACAGGAAAGTAGAAACATAAGGCTTGTCAGTAGACGAGCCTAAAGAACCAAGTATAAAAATCATAGCGGACCCAAGGGTACCACAGCAGAAGAACAGAACAATACAGTTTTAAGGGCAGGCCCTGGACTGGTCTACTACTACTACTGATCATTTGTATAGTGCTACAAAGCATATGGCACTCCTTGTGACCTTGGGCAAGTCACTTTACTCTCCATTGCCTCAGAAAAATCCAAGTTATCAATGTCCCTGTTTAATGTACATTACCAAGTTGAAGTTACAATGTAAACAGCTTTGATTGAAATGATAAAGCGGTATAAAAAACCTGTTAAATAAAAATAAATAAATAAAATATGTAGCGTTGTACATACAGATGTAAGACAGTCTCTGCTCAGAGCTTACAAGCTGATCAAGACAAAACCCAGTGAAACTGGGGACTACAGTATGGTAAGATATACATAAGTAGTGGTAAGTAAAATGTCACCTTCCATATTGTCATGCTAGATCAATCCAGACGTGTGGGATGTACCAAAGCTACAACTCAACTGGGCAGAAGACACAGCAGCTCACAAAATCCTTGAGCCAAAGGCCATGTTCATCCTGCATGGACATCCAAGCAGTAATGCTTGACAAAAGCAGAAAGCGATGCCCACATTGCTGCCTGACAAATGCCTGCAGGGGCTACAGAACTCCATTCTGCCCATGAGGACACCTGCGCTCTGGCAGAATGGGTGCGCAAACCGTCTGAAACAAGCCAGTTCTGGAACAGACACGCTGAGGCAAAGGCCTCCTTAATCCAGCACCCCAAAATCAACTTAGACACCACGTCACAAAGATGGTTGAACTTACAAAAAGAATTTGTAAACTCCAAGTTCTGGAGAAGCACCCTCCAGACATTCACTAGGCAAAGATCCTTATCCTTCCTGACACTACTCCTTGGAGAAGGAGGGCAGGAATACCATCTGGTTCAGGTGAAAGTCAAGAAGGAAGGCACAGGCTGAATGGAAACGGCCTACTTGAAAAAGACAGTTAAGGATCTTGCAAGACAGTCTGCAGCTCGAAAATCTGCCTTGCGGAACAAAACATGGCCAAGGCAACCATCTTGAGTATCAGATCCTTTAAAGTAGCACACTTCAACATCTCAAAAGGCCACAGCCATCAGGGCCCTGAGCACTAGACAGATCCCAGGAGCAATGTTCCCTCTAATTTTCTGTAGGCTGTGTGCGCATAAAATATCAGCTGTGTGCAGCTTTTGAAGGAAGGTTAAATTTTTGTGCGCCACATAACGACACTCGGAGTTATATACAGAATACAGTATGTACACCACATTGATTTTAATCAAATTAAATGAAAATAGACGACTACTAAATGAAGTGGGAAATTTCTAATAATTACAATCATAACTTTTAAATTGTAAGACGTCTGTGGTGGTTTCTATCAGAATCAGAGCTGTAATTTTTGTGCGCTCTGTTGTAAAGTATGTGCGCTCGCTCGGCAAGGTGTGTGCACGCGCACACGCGCACAGCTTAGAGGGAACAGTGCCCAGGAGGTATCACAGACCAGAGAGAGGAGGATGCAGATGCCAAATCCCTTAGAGAAAGTGCAAGACGTCTGGATGCAAGGCTAGAAACTTACCAACCACTGGACCTCAGAAACAGGCCAAAGCTACTACCTGAACTTTCAGGGAGCCAAGGGAAAAGCCCTTCTCCAGGCCATCCTGTAGAAAAGGCCAACAGAGATGGCACCTTGACTGCCTCAGGAGTCAACTGCCGAGAACTGCATTATCCCTCAAGAGGCATCAGATCTGCACATATGCTAGCTTGGCAGACCTCCTCTGTGTTCTGAGCAGATTGGAGACCACCGCTGTAGAGTAACCCTTATGTGTGATAGCCAATTCTTCAAGAGCCAAGCCGTAAGCGAGAAGGGAACAGGGTCCGCCAGGACAATCGGTCCCTGCAGCAACAGGCCCAGAGACTGAGACAACCGAAGAGGAGGCACCTGCAGGAGTTGCATCAGGACTCCCAACCATGTTCTCCTTGGCCAATCTGGTGCCACCAAAACAATCCTTCCTGAGTGGCATGCTATATGCCAAATCACATATTCTACCAGGGGCCATAGAGGAAACAAGTACAGCCAGTGCAGACTTGGCCAAGGCTAGATTAGGGAACCAACACCCTCTGACCCAGTCTGTGGTGACAAGCAGCAGCAAAAAAAAAAAAAAAACCCTCTCACATTGGAATGGGTCTCATCAGATCCATTTCAGGGTGACCCCAGCGGTTCAGAATCAACTGAACCACCTCCTGACTTAACTCTCACTCTCCAGGATCCAGAAAGTGCTGGCTGAGGAAGTGTGCTTCCACGTTGTGCACCCTAGCAATATGCTGAGCTGACAAGGCTAGGAGATTCTTCTCTGCCCAGGCAAACAGGACAACCATCTCCAGAGCTAATTTGGCACGCCTCGTGCTGCTTTGCTGGTTGGCATAAGCCACAGCCATGGTGTTGTCTAAAAGACCGCCCAGCCCTCAATCAGAGGCCAGAAACTCAGCAGAGCCAACCTGATGGCCCTTGCCTTTGATATGTTGATGTACCACATCACTTCCCTGTGGGTTTCAACAGCTCTAGGCTGTACGGTCTTGGCAACAGGCTCCCCAGCCCGAGAACGGCATCAGTTGTCAGGATCCAAGAGAAGTCATCCAGTGGCACGCCTTTCCTCAGATGACAGGGCTGCTGCTCCCACTGCAGGTCAGACTTCACCATCAACAGGAGTGGGAGCCTGTACTTGAACTTGAGGACCACTGAGTCAGCAAGGACTGCTGGAGTGGTCGCATGTGAGCATGCAGCCACGGGACCATCTCTATGGTTATCACCATCCATTCGAGGAGCTGAAGAGCATCCCAAACTCTGGGAGCCTGCTGCACAAAGAACAGCACCAGACAATCCAACAGACTGATATTCTCCTCTGGCAGGAAAACTCTGTCCACAAGTTGAAATGTGCTCCCAGAAACTCCAGGGACTGGGAAGGTCACAGCTGATAGAGTCTTCCCCAATTGATCACCCAACCCTTGCTTCTAAGGACACAGATCCCTTTGCACCACAGCTACCACCACTATGGTCTGGGAGAATATCTTTGGTGTGGTGGAAAGCCCAAAATGTGGGGGCGGGGCACAACTGATAGTGATAGCTAAACACGTCAACATACAGATACACATCAGCCAGATCCAGAGAAGCAGGGTTCTCCCCTCAACACACAGCTTGAATCATGGAGTGCAAGGTTTCCATTTGGAAGCACAGGATGCGCAAGTGCTTGTTGATTATCTTGAGGTCCAGAATGGGCCAGAAGGAACCATCCTTTTGGGTGCCATGAAGTAGATGGAATATCTGCCCTAGCCCCACTGTTCCAGCGGGAAGGGCATCACCACCTTAAGGCGCAGCAACTTGTTCAAGGTGATCCACAGAGCGGCACTTTTGATCGCAGGCTCAGAAAGGGAGAGGACAAAGGCATCTGGAAGCAGCTCTTTGCATTCCAGGACATAGACAAACTGAATGCACCCAGCAAGCCTTGGTAACCTGGGCTCACTCCTGAAAGAAAAAAGGCAAAGCCTGCCTCCCACTGGAGGAACCAGGGAATGGGTCCCTAAACATTCATTGCCCAGTCCAGGAAGATCCTCCTCTGGAAGGGACAGAGAATGGAGCCCGAAGCCCAGAAACAGAGGGGAAGGAAGGTTTTCTAAATCAGTAATGACTAGAGTCTCAAGGCCCCCAGGAATCCAGCTAGCGCACCCTCAGTGGAAAGGTAGAAGCTGACGAGAAGGGGCATCAGCTCACTTCACAGGCCCCTTGGGCCCATCTTCCAGAAAGCAGTAGATCGTGTCTCACCCAGGTCCTTCACCAGCTTCTCCAAATCAGTTCCAAATGGAAGCATCCCCTTAAAAACCAGTTGGGCCAACCCAGCTTTGTAAGATGTGTCCATTGCCCAGTGCCAGAGCCAAACCCAAAACAGTGATATTGTCATCAGGCCACCATCTGTGGCTGCCAAATGTACCAGGTCATACATGGCATCAGAAAGGAAGGCCGTAGCAGACTCCAAAAGAGGGGTAGTATCATCCGGCAGAAGAGAATGAATCCACCGGAGCAGTGCTCGAGACGTCAGGCTAGTACATACTGCCAGCTGCAGAATAGCCACTGCCATGGCAAAACTGGCTCCTCTGCCATGAATCCACCTTACAGTACAGAAAATCCTTTAAGGCCGATCAACCTTTCATAGGAATGGAGGTCCTTCTGATAGCTGCCATGACCTGTGCATCTACCTTGGGAATGCCAAATCACTCAACATACTCCTCTGGGAGAGCAGAAATGTTATAGACCCTTAACCCTTTAGGAAGGGTGTCTGGAAAGTCCCACTCCAACTGGATCATATCCTTGCTCACATCTGGAAATTAGAGCACAGTAGTGGATTTTCATAATCCTTGAAGGCGTGTGTGCGCCTTTGGCTCCTGCTCCGTGCCAGAAGCATTTGTCAATCAATGCCACCAGCTCCTTCTTCCAGAGTAGGTGGATCACACCAGCCTCCTCACAATCTTTTGAAGGCCAGAGTACTTCTACATTCACAGAGTTGAGCCATCTGAATCAAAGTCATTCAAAATCTCAGACAGCTCCCAGCTGTTCCCTATCTCCAGGGGGCACCCCACCCCAGGGACGCTTAGTCAAAGGCAAATTGAAAAAGGCTTCTACTCTGCCTGCCCTGTATGAGGCTGCAGCCTGGGGGCACCCAGAGGCCGCAGGGTCTGAATTTCCATGCCAGAAGGACCAGGCCTGTTGCAAAAAAGAAAGAATTTCAGGGAGGACAATCTGGAGTCTGGAAGCTCTCCTCTCAGAAGTGACCCCCCTCCCCCCAACACCAGGGGGCACAGCCACCACAGACCCCCCAGAAGACTGAGTGAGTCACAGCATGGTCGCCGGATCCCCTGGCTAGCTGGATATCCTTTATCCATAGCGCCATCCGTCACCTCCTGCCCTGAGGCAGGCAAGGCTGGACTAATCACAGCTCCCAGCTGAAAGAGGGGGAGTGGGCCCTCCAGGGATGACGCAGAAACTGCCATTCAACAACAGCAGAGCCCAGAAGCCAGAGATGAGGTTTGCCACAGTTCAAACAACTTTTCCTGGAAGACAGAGTTAAGGCACATATAATAGCATGCGCCAAGGCTGTGACAGCCCAAAGGTGCGCATCAATTGTGCTTTTACTGCAACGTGCATTACAAGCACTAGGGTAGGAACACGTGTTGAAGCCGCTTGGGCAAAACACGTGTAAAAACTTTGCGACTGCCAGGCACACAAGAGGAAAAATGGCATGAAACACCCACACTGCACCAATGGTCATCAATCTACCCCAAATTGCATCCCATACAGACTGAATTGGGAGCCCCAGCAAGGACAATGAGGTTAAGCCTTGGTACTTGCTCCCTAAGAACCTCTGGCAGAGGATGCATGCCAGGCTCAGCTCTACTCCCATGCTATTTTTTCCCCCACAGGCTTTTGCAGCACTGCATTTGAGGTGGCTGGCAGGCAGATTCTTCAGAGAGCTTTCTGCAATCTTTGGGAGAGAGCGGGAGGGGGGGGGGGGAAGCAGAGGAGGAGGAGGAAAAGAGTGTTGAGGTTGTGTAAGGCTGCTGCACTCTTCCATATCCTTCAATTTTCTGACTGTTCAACAGGCTCTTATCATAAAAGCATGGAGCCAAACTTTTCCCTCCTCCTATGGCTACTGAGGGGACCGCACTATTGGTGTCTCCCATGTTGTGCTCAAGTGAGAGTCATCCTCAAAGTGTTCTGTCACAAGTGTTTTAATCAATCTTTTCTTTTTGATTCTTCAGAGGAGAAAATCCATCCATCTGCTGGAGACAAAAATACTGAGGGGACCTCTGGTGGCTGAGGCGAATAGAGGCATGGAGTGATGTCATTGAAATCTTGGTTTTTCATTGGTTCTTTGTCTCCACTAATCTGCTGGTAGGGGAACACAACCCACTTATCGTCCTGATAGACCAGTCCAGACATGGAAGAAAATGTTCTGACTATTTGTCATAATATATAACAACTATTAAGAATGCTATACATTGACTGTCAGGTTCTACAGCCAACAAGGATAGGAATAAAGCAACAGGCATGAGGGATGTGTGGTAGAGAAAGCTTGCAGAGTATGCCTCATGGAATTAAATTGATGCCTCTGAATGTATGTGAAGCTAGGAGACTAGAGGCTGTTTAAAAAAAGGAGCAACTTCCTTAACTACTATTTTTCGATGTATAGTGGAGCCAAGAGGGAGCAGGTAACGCACCACTCTGTGGAATTCTTATTAAGACTATATTGGAGTGTCTTAGAGGTTCGTCCCTACACATCCATCTTTCAGCAATAGTGCCCTCATCGGGGGCTCTGGACTATTACCGAAACACAGACTTATAGAGAGAGATTTCTAACACACTCCAATAAAGTTTTACATAAGAATTCCACAGAGTGGTGTGCTACCTGCTCCCTCTTAGCTCCTGTATTGTGTTTTGAGGGTATTTGTGCTTTCTTTGGCTCAGTAGAAATGGTGGGCCATTTTTGGGTACTGTCTCTGGAATAACTGATCCAATATGATCCATTTTACTACTGCTCACACTTCTGCCTTTCGTGTGGTTGCCCCCACCCTTTGGAATTCTCTTCCCCCTGTCTTACGTTCTGAGTGCGCTCTTTCCAGCTTCAAGGTGCCACTGAAAGACTACTACTTCTCTCTAGGCTTCCACTCTGAGCGTTAGTCTCCTTCTTCCTCTTTTCCATCTGTAGCTCTGGTCCATGGCGCTCCCCACCCCTTCACCTACCCCCTCCTACTGTTCTCCTTATTTTTACTTTTGCCGCTATTGTAACTTAGGCTCTCTCTCCTTTTATTTTACGATTCCCTTCCTCCGTTATTGTTGTCCTTTGTCCCCCCCCCTTATTATATTATGCTCCTGTCATTTTGTAAACTGCCTATCTGCTATTTGCCATAGGCATATATTAAGTCTCAAACCAAACTAATGTATCTCTTCACCAGGTTTTCCTCCCTCAACAAATTTGGTCCTGTTACATAATAAAGGATTGAGACCTTTGTGCCCCAGATAAGTCATTTTCTCTGCCCAGCTGCGATTTGTCCATTCTAGGTAGAGCCAAACATCACACTATCAGGGGTGGAGATGGTACCTACAGGTTCACAGCAGACACGAGGCAGGAAGGCTACCAAGATGTGGTTTCTCTGACATGACTTCTCTCCCTTATAATTTTGGTTTTAATCCCAGTTTGGCCTCAGGCTCAGGGTTTATCATTTAATCTTCAAGTTTATTGCCTCAGATATGTCTTGCTGAGGGTATTATTGTTCTTGCTCCTTGTTAAAAATATCATGCAGTCAATATCTGCATGTAATGGTCACAAAGAGGACTTGGTCTTAATGTTCAAGTTCCAAATCTTTTTAAAGTCAGTTGATTCTTCCAAAGAGGGGGAGAGACAATGGAGGTTGAATTAAGACAGGACTTTACCCAAGCTAGAAATGCACTCTTTGCGACATGCAAACATGGCACCCTCTCTCCCACCCATCCACATGTAGAAAAACTCTCATTGGGCTTCCAGGAAGCCCAGTAATGGTATCAGTACCTCTTTTGAACTTGTGGCCATGCCGCTCACACAATCCTTCGTACAGCCCTAAGGGGTCCAAAATATTCATCCAAGCAGCAGCATCTAGGACTGTAGTGCAGGATGGAAACTTAAATGGAAGAAAACAGGTTTAAAAATCACCCCTAACAGCTGTTCTCCACAGACAACATAATAAATCAGGCATAAAATTGGACGACATCAGAACAAACAGCTCTCCCAGATTTCAGCATTAGTGGAAAGTCTATATACATAAGGAGGACTGTGCATGCTAACATCTCTTTAGTCTTTTCAGTTTAAAGCTCATGATCAACTTTTGGGGCAGTGGGTGGAGTTATGTGCCCAATTAATCCTGCTGTTTTATGGAAGAGACTCATTATAGGTAAGCAGCTTTGCTTTTTCTGTTGACAATAGGATGATTGAATCAGTCACATAAGTAAGTGAGCGACTCTAAAACTGAAGGTTGCTCATGAACCACCAAGTCACATGTGAGAGCTTAGACTGAAGACCAATTGCTCAGTACTGATTGACCAGACACACCAATTGAAAACTAGCCAGGCAGTAGTGTGAATTGAAAGCATGGAAGGACTGTCAAGTACTGTGTAGATCTCTCTAGGGAAGCAGACATCAAGAGAGCTACAATAGCAGGAGTGGTCCAATTGGATGAGGCTTGACGATACTGGTTAAGGACTACCAGTCTGATCACAGAACTGAATATAGGATTCTAGCCAATTTGCTAGTGTATATAGTTTGCCATAAAAGAGTTCATAGGTTGAAGGAAACAAATCTGCATAGATTCTTAAGATACTGTCTTTTTAAGAAAGCACCAGGCTTTTGCTAACTTACAAGATGTTTTACTGCTTAACTCCAATCCTATTTCCTTATTAATGTAAAAAGGTTGTCTGGCAAGAACTTAGGATGAGTTTGTAGAACTACTTTATGACTAAACTGCATATAGACATTCATACACCACTAAAGCTTGAAGTTCACCAATTCTAACTGAAAATACTGTCACTAGAAAAAAAAAAAAAGAAGTGCTTTCCCATGTTGGAATTCTCATCACTGAAAATCATATCAGGTCAAATAGCTGTTTAATGAGAAAGGCAAGCATGGCATTCAGATCCAAATGGGACTGGAAGCTTCACATGAAGCCAGGGCCGGCCCATCCATTGAGCAAGAATGTTCTTTGCACAGGGCCCCGCGTTTCAGGGGGCCCCGCGCAAAGAACATTCTGCTTTTTTTTTTAAAATTATATTTTAAAAAAAAAAGCTGGCTCTGGCTGCTGCCGCGGCCTCCGCAGCAAAATGGAGTGTCCCGCGGGGCCCCCTCTCCTCGCTGAGCCTCTCTGCAAGGGCTTTCAGATTTGCGAAGGGAGAGTGTCTCCCTCGCGTCTCTGTTAAGCCCGCAGGGGCTAATGGGAAATTTCCCATCTGCCCCTTTAGATGCGAGGGAGACACTCTCCCTTCGCGAATCTGAAAGCCCTTGCAGAGAGGCTCAGCGAGGAGAGGGGGGCCCCGCGGGACACTCAATTCTGCGGCTGCCGCGGCGGCGGCAGCAGCAGCAGCCAGAGCCAGGTTTTGTTTTAATTTTAAATTTGCCATAAGCCGATATGGGGGGGGGGGGGGGGGATGGGGGGTGTTAAGAGGGGGGCGGGGCGGGGCTGGGGGGGGTGTTAAAACTGGTAATGGACTGGGGGGGGTTAATAATGGTATGGGCTGGGCTGTGCCGGGGGGGGTTAAGACTGGTAATGGGCTGTGGGCTGATGGGGCTGTCTGTAAATGGGGTGATGGGGGGTTAAGACTCGTAATGGGCTGGGGGGGGGGGCTAGGACTGGTAATGGGCTGAGAGCTGTTGGGGTGGTAATGACAGGTAATGGGCTGTGGGCTGATGGGGGCTGTCTGGAAATGGGGTGATGGGGGGTTAGGACTGGTAATGGGCTGTGGGCTGAGGGGGGCTGTCTGGAAAGGGGGTGATGGGGGGTTAGGGCTGGTACTGGGTGGGGGGGTTAAGACTGGTACTGGGCTGTGGGCTGATGGGGGCTGTCTGTAAATGGGGTGATGGGGGGTTAAGACTCGTAATGGGCTGGGGGGGGGGGATAGGAGTGGAAATGGGCTGAGGGCGGTGGGGGGGGTTAGGACTACTGGTAATGGCTGTGGGCTGATGGGGGCTGTCTGGAAATGGGGTGATGGGGGGTTAGGGCTGGTAATAGGCTGGGGGGGGCTAGGACTGGTAATGGGCTGTGGGCTGATGGGGCTGTCTGGAAATGGGGTGATGGGGGGTTAGGGCTGGTAATAGGCTGGGGGGGTTAAGACTGGTAATGGGCTGTGGGCTGATGGGGGCTGTCTGGAAATGGGGTGATGGGGGGTTAGGACAGGTAATGGGCTATTGGGGGATTAGGACTGATATTGGGCTATGGGGTGGGGCTAGGACAGGACATGGGCTGTGGGGGAGGGGTTAGGACTTGAGGTGGGCTGATGTGGTTAGGACTGGTAATGGGCTGTGGGCTGATGGGGGGTTAGGACTGGTAATGGGTTATAGGGGGGGGCTTAAACTGAAAATGGGGTGATGGGGGTTAGGACTGGAAGTGGGTTGATGGGTGGCTAGGACTGGTACTGGAAATGGGCTGTTGGGGGAGCTAAGATTGGAAATGGGCTGTGGTGGGGGCTTGAATTGAAATGGACTCATGGAGGGGCTAGAACTGGAAGTAGGCTCATGGGGGGGGCTTGGACTGGAAATGGGCTGAGTGAAGGGGAGCTAGGATTTGACATGGGCTGATGGTGGGGCTAGGAAATGACTAGAAATGGGCTGATGGGGGGCTAGGATTGGAAATGAGCTGATTGAGGGCCTCGGACTGAATATGGATGGGGGAGCTAGGACCGGAAATGGGTTGATGGGGGGTAGGGACTGGAAATGGGCTGATGCAGGGACTAGAAGGGAATGGATGCTGGGTGAGACTGGAACTAGAAGGGAGCTGATGTTGGGGGAGGATTAGAATGGGATGTGGCTGGGAGAGTAAAATGGAGAGGGGAAAAATATTTTGTGTGGGAGGGATGAAAAATCTACAATTGGCCGGTTATTGGGAGAGTAAGTGGGGATTGAGGATGGAGGGGTAAAATTTGTGTGGAATGACATAGGAATGTGTAAATAGCAAAAGTAGAAAGATTAGTATGTTAAAACAGATGTAGAGAGAGAGAATGGAAAAAAAAAAAAACTAGAAGAGAGAAGAAAGAACAAATGGACAGCAGACTATGGAGAGTTAGCAGAAAACATGAAGAAACCAGAAGAAAGTGGCTGGAGCAATTGCAACTGAAAAAAATGCACAAAAGGTAGAAAGATATCTCTTTATTTTGAATTTATTAACTGGAATATGAAAGCTATGGGAAATGTGCATCATTAACGTCTGCGCTTTGTTTGGTACAAGAGGAAATTAATTTATAGTTTTATTTCTACAGTGTTGTACATTCCAAGTTTGGCTTTTGGTGTTCCCAGTTTAATTATTGCCTTCCTGTTTCTAAATTGTGATTCCTTGTTTGATGATGGTCTATGTTCTGCATGTGTAACTGAGCTGAGGTATTCTGTTTATGTAATTCCTATTTGACATTGCCACTTGTTCTCTTTCCCCAGTATTATCTGAAATGTATTGGTTTAATATTTGCAGTGTTGCCTTTTGATAGGTAGGGTATGGTGCTTTGTGAGTCCTGGTAATGCTGTCAGGATATGGCGGGTTTGCTATGGGTTCTACATGGGCAGCGTTTGTAGTAGTTCCTAATGTGCCTGGCGGTTGGCACTGGATTATAGTAATGTAGAAATCTTTTAGTCTTTCTTTATCCATACCCTCATTAAGAGACATGTTTACTAAAAGTTAGTGTATGGTAACATTATGCAAATATTTATGCAAATAAGGCCACTTATGCAAATGAGGCCCCGCACCGAGTCTCCGCACATGGCCCCGCACCCCCCTTGGGCCGCCCCTGCATGAAGCCTTATGAATCTGAATACATTGGAACCATAGGAAACTAGAGCTTAATCTATCAGGACATGACAGAATGTATTTTTACTCTCTCAGGCTGATAGAGGATGTCCGAATCATAGCCGATGACATGGTACAGGTATTTGAGTATGGTATTTGGTAGACACTGAAAGGGGATCCTGAGCACTGGATGGAAAAAACTACTTGACAGCATACAGTATATCTTGTGAAAGGTTTTCTTGCAGTCATTAAAATATTTTGAATTAAGAATGATAGTCCCAAGGAGGCACACTGCTTAAGCCATGGGCCATGCTGAAATGCAAATGGACACCCTTATCTTGGGTGAAGGTTGAGAAGATTGAGCGTGAAGAGGGGGAAGAAGAGTCTTGGGGGAAGAAACCTATTCTGTCAAAGGACAGCATCGTGCTATGAGAATCATATTGGGCTTCCTTTGGCATTTGTACAGGGTTTTGATTATCATGGGGGAAGGGTGGATAAGCATAGAAGATGAAATAAAAGTCCAACCTATAGCTAGAACATTTTGTATAAGACAAGTCAGACAAAGTGGCAGCTTCATGTTCTTACTGCTAGCAAATGAACACATTTGAAGAGTGCTCCAGGTGCGACATATGCATTGTAGAGTAGAAGATTCAGTAACTGCTCATGGAGGTTGAAATACTCTATAGAGTCTGTCTGTTGAGTGGTTTTAGTCCCTTGAATACAGGTTACTTGGATGGCTATATGATTTAAGGATCAAAGTCCCACATTTATACTGCCTCGATAGAGTCCATGCACTCTTGTTGACATAGGTGCTGGGTGAACATGTTAAGGGAGTGAAGTATCACATTTAGTACTAGACAGTTGATGATGAACAATTTATTGGCTTTGACCAGATGCCCTATGAGAATCAAGGGCTAAGGTGGGCTCTCCAGCCTGTGTTGGAAGCATCTGTGGTAAGTACACAATGTTTCTGAGACAAAGGGGAGTCCTCTTGAGTGGGATGGACTCTATGGACCACCACAATATGATGACGTGAGAAGGATGGGCATATCATAGAAGATAAGGATGGGATCTGATGCCACCACAACTTGAAGTCCCGTGGAAGCCTTCTCATTTTGAGGCATACAAGAGGGATTACAAGCACACTGGAAGCTGTATGGTCTAGTAGCATGTCAAAGTAGGTTCTGACTGTGATGCAAGGGGACTACTGAACCATTTGAACATATCAGACAGTTTTGTAGTTTGTCCTGAAAAGAAAGTCACTTGCTCGGATTTTGAAATTCCAGAGATGCCAAGGGTGGCCCATCCCAAAGGAGGAGATATATAGCACCTGTGAGTGAGGTTGTCTTGCAGTGCATTTGGGGTATAAATTTGGAAAGATATGCATATTGTACTACTTTGGAAATGAAAGGACCCACAGAAATTGCAGCTAAAAGGTTAGAGTGGCCAACTGCCCTGTTTTCAATTGGACAATCCAATTTTGAAGATTTTTTTTTCTTTTTACAGTGTTTGGTTATGAAGTATAGCCGGACACTAACATCCGGTCAAACCTGGCATAGTCATTGAGTCCTGCTCTTGTCTCCCCCTCTGCATCTTGCGTTCCTCCTGCCAGTGCTGGAGATGCTATTCCATCCAGACACAGGCATCTTTGGCCTCCCTCCCGTTGCTGCTAGTGTCTGCCACACAATTTAAACATGCACTGACTGAACCACAGGGCCGAACACCAATGGAGCCCTGAGTGGTTAAATCATATGTTTGAACCACAGGGCCTGCATGGTTCATATTGAAAATGTCTGAACAGTGCAGGGCTCCATAGGTGCTCGGCCCTGCGGTTCAGACTGTACATGTTTCAATCGCATGGCAAACTCTAGAACAAAGGGAGGGAGACCTATGTCTGGACAGAGCATCAACCTTGGTCTCAGCCTAAAAGGTACAATGCTGTCTGCTGGTCCAAGCTAGAGAGATTAGGGAAGAAGAAAGAACAGATTTGGGCAAGCAGAAGATGGCTAGTACTCAGGGGACTGGAAGAGAGGAGAAAGCATAGTTACTCACCTGTAACAGGTGATCTCCGGGAACAGCAGGAATTTAGTCCTCACATATGGGTATCGTCGGTACCGACGGAGCCTGCGCGGGAACGCTCCCCGGCGTCCAATCAGAAAGCTTTTGGGAGCATCCCACAGCGCCTGCGTGCTGCCTTCCTGCCTTTCCCAACTGCCTCTCTCCAGTTGAGTTTTAAAGCTGAGACAAAGAGAGAGAGAGAGAGAGAGAGAGAAAGGAAAGAGATAGAGAGATACAACTCCTAGGGGAGGTGGGTGGGTTGTGAGGACTAAATTCCTGCTGTTCCCGGAGATCACCTGTTACAGGTGAGTAACTATACTATCTCCAGGAACAAGCAGGAATGTAGTCATCACATATGGGGACTCCCTAGCTTTAGGTGCCAGGGAGAGACCCCAGAAGTTGTGTGTCCCTGAAGAGGGCTCCACTTCCCCCCATGGATCTCTGGCATCCTACCAGGGATGTTGGGTAGGAGTATGAAAAAGGTGTTTGAGAACAGCCTGACCAAACAAGGCATCCCGGCGGGAGTCCTTGTCCAAGCAGTAATGGGCTATGAAGGTATGAACCGAGGCCCAAGTGGCTGCTCGACAGATGTCGTCAATAGACAAAGAGTGCAGATGAGCCATTGAGGCTGCCATGGCTCTCACATTGTGAGCTGTGACATGGCCCTCCAGAGAAAGGTTCTTACTCTGATAGGCGAAGGAAATACACTGAGCAATCCAGTTAGACAGTGTTCTCTTGGAGACTGGAAGTCCCAAATGAGAAGGATCAAAAGCAACAAAGAGTTGAGAGGACTTTCTATGTTGCTGTGTTCTTTGTAAGTAAAAAGCTAGAGCTCTTTTACAGTCCAAGGTATGAAGATTCCTCTCTGCATTTGATGCATGAGGTCCTGGAAAAAACACAGGCAGGTAGACCGCTTGGTTCCGATGAAAAGGCGAAACCACCTTAGACATAAAGTGTGGATGAGTCCTAAGGACTACCTTGTCATGATGGAACCTTATATAAGGTGGATTAGCTACTAGCGCTTGCAACTCACTAATTCGACGTGCTGATGTGATTGCAATGAGAAAGATAACCTTCCAAGAAAGGAATTTCAAGGAGGTAGTAGCTAAAGGTTCGAAAGCTGGCTTCATGAGCTGCCCGAGAACCAGGTTTAAGTCCTGAAGGTATGGGGTACCATATACTATTAGACTGAATAATACTGAGAAAGAGTTAATTCTGTTCAGAACCTTGCTTAGAAATAAAACTTCATATATTAGCTTACTAGGTGAAGGTTTACAGAAATAAAGTAAGGGCACGTTGTACCCCAGCCTCTCTGTCTCAGGGATACCAGATAGCAGTCTCAGGGTTATTAGCTAAAATACTTTCAGGGTTAGTAATTAGTAATTAGTAGATATCGAGAAGCGCTCAAGGTTAGAAGATATCAAGTCATCAGCAGTAAACAATTATGTCAATTAGGTCATTCTATATTCTGGAATCCTGTATGTCTCCTTATAAGGGCCATGTAACAGTAAACAATTATGTCTTGGACTTCATTTATGGCTCCACATTGACCCACACCGAATACGTTGACCTACAATATGATAAACATGCATGACGTATAATGATAAAGTGAAATTATGCTGTATCATCTAAAAACGTCTTATAAATAAAGTGAACCATGGCTAGTACGTTAGAGTAAACAGGGAGAACGTGTGTCTTCCAGTTTCTCTCCGCAAAGCTTTGGTGTATTTTTCTATAGAACTGTGTGTATTTATTGAGTATTTGATAACCTTCCCATTGTCTGTGAATGTAGTTCTTTGTAGCTTCAAGAGCCCAGTGAGGTTACTGGTGAGGGGAGAGTCAAGTAAGCTCTTCAAGTCCCATGCCACCGGTGGTGGCCTAATGGGAGGCTTAGTTAGAAGGCGGCCTCTCATGAATCTTGCTATAAGAGGATGAGAGGAAATAGGCTGTCCATTTAGAGGCTTAAGAGAAGCTGCAATAGCACTCAAATGGACTCTTCCTGAATTTGTCTTAAGGCCTGCATTAGATAAATGAAGGAGATACTCCAGCAAAGATTCCAGAGGTATCGCAAGAGGGTTAAGACCCTTTTCCAAACACCAAACGGTAAACCTTTTCCACTTGAAAGCATAAGAGCGTCTAGTGGAAGGTTTTCTGGAAGCACAAAGAACATCTTTCACCTGCTGAGAAAGATTAAGATCTTGGAGATCTAGGCCTTCAGCAACCAAGCCCTGAGATGCAGAGACTGGGGAATGGGATGCCATAACATTCCTTCCTCCTGAGATAGGAGATCTGGAGCAGACCCTAACTCCAGGGAGGGAGCTTGAGAGAGATGTAGAAGCAGAGGGTACCACACTTGCCACACTTGTGGAGCTAGGAGAATCATATGGCCTCTGTCTCTCTGAAGCTTGAACAGGGTTTTGGGAATTAGGGGAATGGGTGGAAAGGCATACAGGAAGTCTTGACCCCAGTAAAGGAGGAAAGCATCCCTGGCCTGAGCCGGAGTTCTGGAACAGAACCGGGGAAGTTTGGCATTCCACGGACTTGCAAAGAGGTCTATGTCCGGGGTTCCCCAAAATTGAAAAATCCTGGTCACCTGGTCTACATGCAGAGACCACTCGTGTGGAAGCAGAACTCGACTGAGTCTGTCTGCCCAAGAGTTTTGAATGCCTGGAAGATACACCGCAAGGAGATGAATCTGATGCTCTCTGGCGAGGGCCCATAGTCGCAAAGCTTCGTTGCAAAGCGACAGAGAGCCTGTTCCCCCCTGCTTGTTCACATAGAACATGGCTACTTGATTGTCCGTATGAATGAGGACTGTCTTGTAGCTGAGCAGGGAGTGGAACACTCGCAGAGCAAGGAAGATTGCTCTGAGCTCCAAGAGATTGATATGTAGACAACTCTCCTGTGGAGACCAGGTGCCCTGGGTGGAGAGGTCTTGCAGATGAGCTCCCCAACCCATTGGAGAAGCATCTGTTGTGAGTTTTGCTTGGGGTAAAGGTTGTTGAAAAGGGGACCCCAGCAACAGGTTTTGAGTGGACTTCCACCACTGAAGGGACAAAATGAGATGACTTGTGTTTGCTAGTTTGTCTGACAGGCACCCTGATGCCTGGGTCCATTGGATGGATAAGTCCACTGAGCTGCCCTCATGTGGAGGCGAGCATAGGGAACCACATGCACGGTGGATGCCATGTGGCCTAGTAGTTGTAACATTTCTCGAGCAGTTAGCTTCTCAAGCAGTGCTAAAGCCTCATCTAACTGCACCAAGCGAAGGCAATGGGCCTGGGGAAGATAGGCCCTTGCCTTTGTGGTATCCAGGAAAGCTCCTATGAACTCTAAAGACTGAGTGGGAGTTAGACTGGATTTTGGGATGTTTATTACCAGCCCTAAATACTGAAGGATATGCATTGTGCAGGATAGAGAAGTCCTGGCCTCTGACTCTGTTGGGGCTCAAATGAGCCAGTCATCTAAGTAAGGGAAGACGAATATCCCTAGAGTGCGGAGAAATGCTGCTACAACAGCCATGCATTTTGTGAACACCATAGTGCCGAGGCCAGACCAAAAGGAAGCACCTTGTATTGGTAGTGCTTTCCTTGAAAAAGGAACCGAAGGAACCTTCTGTGGGTTGGATGGATGAGGACATGGGTGTACGCATCCTTGAGATCTGGAGAACAAAGCCAATCCTGACTCTGAAGGTATGGCAGCAGAGTTCCGAGAGAAATCATCTTGAATTTCTCCTTGATAAGGAATTTGTTCAATTCTCTGAGATCTAAAATAGGCCTGTACCCCCCTGTTTTTCTTATTCCGTGCCCTGTTGAAGAGATACTTCTTCTATTGACCCTTGGGCAAGAAGGATAGCCACCTCCTGACCTAACAGGTTGATGAGAAAGGTCGGAGAATTGAACTGCTTCACTATTGAGTGAGGGGGCATGCTTGAAAAATGAAGTTTGTACCCCTCCTTTATGATGGAGAGTGTCCAATGCTCTGCTGTTATTTGCCTCCATCTGGGGGCAAAATGACATAACCTTCCTGGAATGGTGGAAGGTTCTGGTCCCTCCAGAACCAGAAAGGCTAAGTTCTCTTAAATGAAAGTCAAAGGCCCTGAGGGGGCTGAGGCTGCTGGGCCGGTTGAGGCCTAGCAGCCTTTACTTTCTTTTGTTTGGGTGGTTGCCGACGTTTCCTTGGAAGCCGACCTGCAGAAGATGCCTGCTGAACATAAGCAGGATAAAATCTTTTCTTTTTAGAAAAAGATGGTTTCTTGAACAATTTCTTTCTAACAGGATCAGCAGTGGACTTGGATAATCTATCCAAGGTGGAATTTTCAGCATCCATTTCATTGGCCTTTTCCTGCCAATCTTTACCAAACAGGTTCTCACCAGTACAAGGGATATTTCCCAATTTGTCTTGTACCCAGAGCTCTAGATCAGATGCCTGGAGCCAAGCAATTCTATGTGCACCTATGGCGATAGCGAAGGTTCTGCTTATACACTCAAAGCAAGTCAAAGGCTGCGCACGATTGGAAAATTTAGAAACATCTTGGGCATGTTTGACCCAAGTGAGAAAGTCCTGTCTTTTATCCTCAGAAATGAAAGGACTTAAAGTTTGTAAATTATCTGTGACCTCCTTTAGGAACATTCCCATGTAGAGACTATAGGAACTGATCCTGGCAGAAAGCATGGAAGCTTGGAAGACTCTACGTTCAAAAGCATCCAGGGTTCTGCACTCACGTCCTGGAGGATTAGAGGCATTCTTTTTTGCACTTCTGATCTTCTCATGGCTGACTCCACCACAATAGAGTGGTGAGGAAGCGGAGTCTTATGGAATCCAGGACAAGGAGGGACTCGATACATAGTATCCAATCTACGAGAATGAGGAGAGGTGGTAAGAGGTGTTTCCCACATCCTCAACATGAGATCAAACAAAATCTCATGAATGGGTAAGGTAGCTGCCTCCTTAGGAGTTTTGGGATATTGTAGAATTTCCAACTCCTTAGCCCTTGGCTCTGTTTCAGGGGCCACAGTAATGGACAGGCCCCGAGCCACCTCCCTGATGAAGTCTTGGAAGGACATATCCTCTGGAGGAGACATCCTGCGTTTAGGGGAGGAGGACTCCTCTGGGAGAAGCATCGGTGCATCGACAGAACTTTCAGAATCCTCAGATTCTTCTGAGGACTCGAAGTATCGTCTGTCCAGATGCTCTTGCAAAGCCCGATACCTGTACCGACTAAGGTCGGTACCGGGAATAACTGGTACCGAAGAATCGGTACCGGAGGGCATCGGAGGACAGGGCACCGGCAGAGCAGACACCGATGCCGATATCGATGCTATCGGTACCGATGCCGGTGCCAGTGCTGGTACTGGTGGAGTTGTCTGTCGCAGTACCAAGGGCGTCGATGCCGCAAGGAGAGCTGCCAGACTACGTTCCATAGCCAGAACTCTCTGGTCTATCGACGCCGCCAATGCCTGGATGTTGGTACCGGAGGAGACCGCCGGTACCCCAGAGCATGGCACCAGGAGATCAGTCGAGGCCGAGCCATCGAGAACATCCTGGAACCCCGATAATGCTTTGGAAACCGAAGCCTCCCACCGAGGTAATTTTGCCGGTGCAGAATCCTCGAGGGCAACGCCAGAGGCATCTCGATGCTTAGAAGATCTGCCCTTTGAGGACCAGCTGGATTTATGTTTAGTTACCTGAGATCCATGGGAGGAAGAAGCAGCCCTGGAAGACGTCGATGCCACCGAAGCTGCATCAGACGGAAACAGCGTACTGAGCTTGGCAGCTCGGTTCTGCCGACCTCTTTTAGACATCATGGCACAGGACACACAATCCGTGATGGAGTGGTCAGGACCTAAACATTTTAGACACCATTCATGGGTGTCGGTGACAGAGATGGTACCGCCACCCTTGGTGCACTTTTTAAAACCTGAGGCAGGTTTTTCCATGTTAAGGAAAAGCTTTTTGGGCCTAAGGCCCAAAAAGGCGCATGCACCTGAAGAAGAGGAAAAAAAAAAAAGAGTTTTTTTTTTTTTACAGAAATAAGAAAAGAAAGACCAGCGGTACCGGTAGAGCGTCGAAGATGTGACCACAAAAAGAAAGAAAGAAAAAAGGAAATAATTCTGAGGTGACAGGAACACGACCTGCTGGCTCCGCGGAAAAAGAAGAACTGGAAAGAGGCAGTTGGGAAAGGCGGGAAGGCAGCACGCAGGTGCTGTGGGATGCTCCCAAAAGCTTTCTGACTGGACGCTGGGGAGCGTTCCCGCGCAGGCTCCGTCGATACCGACGATACCCATATGTGATGACTACATTCCTGCTTGTTCCTGGAGATTAATGGGGACTCAGGGAAGAACAGACATGGTGATTGTGTGGGAGAGTGGAGGAAGGGAGCAGAGCAGGGATTTGGAAGAAAGCATGGTGAAATAGAAGCAAATAGTAATTAGATCTTACCTGCTAATTAGTGTTCCTGAAGGAACGACAGTCCAGTCCCTTTACTTCTGGGTTACGCAACCCTTCCAGCAGCTTGGAGGCTGAGCCCAACCTTTTTGGGAGTGGGGCGGTATAAATACCCCTGGGACCACCCACCAACTCCAGTATTCGAATGAAAAAGCATACTTAACGAACATCCATGCAAAAAACTTATCACGGCATACCCTAACCTAAACCAATAACTCAATACTCTGAACAATAGGATATATATATATATATATATATATATATATATATATATATATATATATATATATATATATATATATATATATTATATTTATTTTTTTTTTTGGAAATATAGGAGAAGGAGAGGAGGAACGGCAACGGACGGAGGAGGAGGCTGCTTCTATCCAGCCCGGGCTTCCCCCGCACTTGCTCCCGCTGACCCAGCTCCGCGCTCGGTCCAGCGCTCCTCCATGCACGTGAAGACTTGCCAGTTGCCGGAACCGGGTGGGATCAGGGACTGGACTGTCGTTCCTTCAGGAACACTAATTAGCAGGTAAGATCTAATTACTATTTCCTTATCGTCACTCCAGTCCAGTCCCTTTACTTCTGGGATGTGCCAGAGCAGTTCAACCCTGGGTGGGATCCGGCAAACCGGCCCGAAGAACCGCTATCCCGAACCGAGCATCTGCAGTGCTCTGCACGTCCAGCCTATAGTGTTTGGTGAAGGTATGCAGCGAGGACCACGTCGCTGCTCTGCAAATATCCAGTGGGGGGACAAGACTGAATTCCGCCCAGGAGGTCGCCTGTGCCCGAGTGGAGTGAGCCCTCAGACCCACTGGGACCTGTTTCCCCTTGAGAATGTAGGCGGAGGCAATTGCCTCTCGGATCCACCTGGAGATCGAGGCCTTTGCTGCCGCCTCCCCTTTGTGTGGACCTCCAAACTGAATGAACAGGCGGGTCGGACTTCCGGAATGGAGCTGTGCGAGCTAGATACCGTTTCAAGGCTCTCTGGACGTCTAGCAGGCGCATCTTGTTATTCCTTCCCTCCTGCCCCTTGGCCTCGAAGGCCGGTAGGGTGACTGTCTGGTTCACATGAAAAGGAGAGATAACCTTGGGTAAAAAGGACGGCACTGTGCGCATGACTACCTTGTCCTTTAAGAAGGTCAGGAAAGGAGGCTGGGCGGAGAGCGCCTGGAGCTACAAACCCTCCTGGCCGAGCAGATCGCTACCAGGAAAACTGTCTTCAGGGTCAAATCCTTTAAGGAAGCTCTCTTCACTGGCTCAAAGGGCTCCCCGACCATGGCATTCAGCACTAGGTTAAGGTCCCAAGGGGGACGACCACCCTCCGCTGAGGGCGAAGTCGACTAACTGCCCTCAGGAACCTGTATACGTCCGGGTGCTCCCCTAAGGGTTTGCCCCGGACCTTGCCTCTATAGCAAGCGATCGCCGCTAGCTGGACCCGTAGGGTGCTGTGCGCCAGGCCCTTATCAAACCCTGCTTGTAAGAATTCCAGAACCTCTGGGACAGAGGCCGAGAGAGGTTTCCGTCGATGCTCTGCACACCAGGCTTCGAAAATGCGCCAGACCCTTACATAGGATAAACAGGTCGATCGCTTCTTCGCCTTCAGCAGCGTCGAGATCACTGCTCCTGAGTAGCCTCGTTTTAGGAACCGCGCCCTCTCAATAGCCAGGCCGTAAGCGAGAATCGATCCACGTGAGGCATGCGCACCGGACCTTGCCTTAGCAGGTCCCTTTTGCAAGGGAGCCGCCACGGGGGGTCGGCGATCATCCTCACCAGATCCGCATACCAGGGGCGGCGAGGCCAATCCGGGGCTATGAGGACTACCAACCCCTGGTGAGACTCCACCCGCTGCAGTACCTTTCCGATCAGAGCCCACGGAGGGAACACATATAGGAGCCCTTTGGGAGGCCACCTTTGAGACAGGGCATCCAAGCCCTCGGACATTCTTTCCTTCCTTCGGCTGAAGAACCTGTCTACTTTGGCTGTAGAGAACCGCGCCATGAGGTCCATGACTGGGATCCCCCAGCGTGCCACTATCTGTTCGAAGATCTCCTGATCTAGTTCCCACTCCCCGTGGTCTATCTTGCATCTGCTGAGGAAGTCGGCCGTGACGTTGTCCTCGCCCGCCACGTGCTGAGCTGAAAGGGCTAGTAGGCTGTGCTCCGCCCACCGGAAGAGGACGTCTGCCTCCTTCTCCAGGGCCGGACTGCTGGTGCCCCCCTGGTGGTTTATGTATGCCACCGCCGTGACGTTGTCGGAAAGGACGCGGATAGCCTTCCCTTGAACTAAGGTCGAGAATGCCTTGAGCACCAGCGTGACGGCCCTCAGTTCCAGTCTGTTGATGGGCCACTGAGACTCCACCTGTGTCCAGCGGCCCTGGACGAACTGGTCCTCGCAGTGTGCTCCCCAGGCCTGACAGGCTGGCGTCCGTTGTCAATAGTAACCACAGATGAGGTTCGAGGGGCATCCCGCGGTCCAAATTGCTTGGACACTGCCACCAGAGAAGGGACTGTTGGTCCTCGGGGCGCAAGGTAACTGCATTGCCAGCGGATGATGCTGAGGAGACCATCGACGTAACAGTGCCCGCTGAAGCGGACGCATGTGTGCCCTGGCCCACGGGACTACCTCTATCGCCGCCGCCATAGGTCCCAGAAGCTGAAGATAATGCCAAGCCGAGGGACTTCGCCTGCCGAGAAACTGCGTGACCAGACGCCTCAGCTCTCTTGATCTTGATTGTGACAGGAAGACCTTGCCCCTGAGAGTGTGGAATCTTGCCCCGAGGTACTCCAGGTCCTGTGAGGGAGTCATCCTGCTCTTTAGGCGATTGATGACCCACCCCAATTCTTCTAGAACCTGAACCACTCTGGCCGTTGCCGGCATGACTTTCCTCTTGTGATTTTGCTCGAATCAGCCAGTCGTCCAAGTAGGGGTGCACTAATATTCCCTCCTTCCGAAGGAAGGCCGCCACTACCACCATCACCTTGGTGAATGTCCTGGGGGCCGTAGCTAGACCGAAGGGTAGGGCCTGGAACTGAAAGTGGCCTCTTGGCACTGCGAATCTCAGGAATTGCTGATGGGACTTCCTGACCGGGATATGAAGGTAGGCCTCTGTCAAGTCGAGGGACGTTAGGAACTCCCCTCCCCTTACGGCCGCTATGACTGAGCGTAGGGTCTCCCATTCGGAAGTGTGATACCCTGAGGCAACGGTTGACCTGCTTTAGATCCAGGATCGGTCGGAAGGAATCTTTCCTTTTTTGGCACTACGAAGTAAATCGAGTATCGACCAGAGCCGCACTGGTCTGGTGGAACTGGGACCACCGCCCCTAGAGCTATTAGTCGGGCAAGAGTTGCCTCTATTGCCGCTCCCTTTGATGGGGAACCACAGGGTGACTGGACAAACGCTGGAGGAATTTGTTTTGAAAATTCGAGAGCATAGCCTTCTCTGATTACCTCTAGGACCCATTGGTCGGACGTGACACGGGACCAGGCGGGAAGGAACTGCCTCAGGCGACCGCCTAGTGGCTGTCCTTCCTCCTGGACCCCCGTCATATCATTGTTGTTTTCTGGGTCCCGAGAAGGAGGAGGAGGAGGCCCCAAAACCCCGTCCTGCCCCCCGAAAACCTCTGAAGTTATGTCCCTTCGAGGGAAAACGGCCCCTGGGAAAGGAGCCTGACCTGGCTGGACGAAATCTCCGCGAGTCCCTAGGTTGGGAGCGCACCGGGACTGGAGGGCGCCCTTGTTTTGGTCTATCTTCCGGGAGCCTGCCTCCCTTTGACTCACCCAGGTCCTTAACTATCTTCTCCAAATCCTCTCCAAATAAGAGTTTCCCCTTAAAGGGGAGTCGGCTCAAGCGTGACTTTGAGGACGCGTCAGCTGCCCAATTTCGGAGCCACAGATACCGTCTAGCTGCCACGACCGAGGCCATGTTCTTGGCTAGGCTTCTGATGAGGTCATAGTGACTGTCCGCCAAGTAGGCCGCTCCGGACTCCACCTTAGTCGAGTTGGCCTGTAACTCGCCCGTTGAGACCTCTGACTGGAGCTGTTGGGCCCACCGCAAACAGGCCCGAGCCACCCATGCTCCCGACACGGAGGCCTGCAAGGCGATGGCGCTTACATCAAAGGCTTGTTTCAGGAGCGTATCCAACTTCCTGTCTTGCGCGTCCTTTAGGGCCGAACCGCCCTCCACTGGTATCGTGGTCTTCTTGGTCACTGCTGATACCGCTGCATCTACTCTGGGAGATCTTAGAAGCTCTTTATCCGCCTCCGGGAGCGGGTATAACCGAGCCATGGTCCTGACTCCCCTTAAGCTTGATTCAGGCTGGTCCCATTCTTCCTGGATCATCTGGCGTACGACCCTGTGGATAGGGAAGACCCTTTGGGATTTCCTAAAGGCCTGGATTAAGGGGTCCTCCAACTCTTCTTCCTGCGAGGGCGTGTCTGAGGCCACATTGAGGACCTTTAGGGACTCATTAATTAACGCCGGGAGCTCCTCACGGCGAAAGACCCTGACTACCCGTGACTGATCTTCTTCTGGGATCTCTCCTTCTTCTAGCTCCTCTTCATCCTCCTCCAAGTCTTTAACTGAGCTATCCTCCTCTGGAGTACCCTGGGACAGGGATGCTAGGAGCTCTTCGCCGCCCAGACGTGGGCGCTTAGCAGGGATACCGGCGTCCCGAATGGTAGCCCCGGAGGCACTAGCTGATTTGTCCTCTGCTGGCGGGACAGCCTCTTCTGCCCCCCGGCCCTGCTTACGTAGGCAGTAGGCCTTATGGAGTAAGAGGATGAAATCAGGAGAGAAAAGTTCTCCGGGCCCCCCCGCACTGGTGTGGGGGGGAGGTAAAGGCTGAGGAGGCATAGGCAGGTCTGCCGGAGTGGAGATAGGAAACTGGGACTCCCCTTCTTCTTCCAGAGGATTGCCTGATCCCTGGGAGGGCTGCGACATGGCCATGCTAATCTCCTGTTCCACTGATGCAGCCTCCGCGGCACAGCCCCTACAGATTCCTGACTCTGCGGAGGTGCCCCTGCGCGTCCCACAGGAAGGACACCGCGGCTTGGATGCCATGGAAGTAAATCAAAACCCTGATAAAGCAAATAGCTTGTAATGCTTTCCTAATATGGGAGCAAACCAAGACTGGATAAGGGAAACTAAACAGCTTAACTTAAAAGTAAATTAAATTAAAATTAACATTAAATTAAAATTAAAATTAAAATTAGCTTCAATGTGAAGAATCTGTGCCACACATTATGCACAAGCAAACTCCCCTGCCAACATAAGACTCTGTACTTGCGGTTAGGAGTTCTTCCAAGCTGTGCAGAGAGCCGATTCAGCAATCTCGGGCCGTAGGCTCCACACGTGGTAGGCCTCAGCCATGTGGAGCTCGACCCGGGGCAAAGGACGGCGCTGGGAGAGAAGAGCCAGGGCCGGGAACACCCTCCAGCGCCAGAGGCGGCTTCCTCCCGCTGCTGCCGACGATCTCCGCGGGCCTGCTGCGATCGCGGCTCCGGGGCTCAACTCCGCGTCCCTTCGGGCAGAAGCGGGACGAACGGAGGAGGCTAGATGCGGCGTGCCTCCAGCGCTCAGCCACCGGGGGGCTTCGGCGCGAGGCAGCACAGTCGCACAGGACTCTGAAGAAATGCGGGGTAAGCCCGGGGCAGCCGCGAGAGGATCCTGACCTGTCCTCCTCGCTGCCGCCGGTGAAAGAACTCACCTCCGACGTCCGTCCCCGGGGGGGGGGGGGGGGGGGGGGGGGGTGGGAGGGGAGAAGGCAGGAACAATTTAAAGATACAGAGACAAAATAAATACCATACTCAAAATAAAAGGGCTAGAAATAACCTAAGCTCAATTAAGATTAAAATTAAAGTAAAATTTAAAGTAAAATTTAAAGAAAGGGAGACTCCAGTAAGCCCTAGGCTTACGGAACCCTCCAGCTGCTTGGAGGCTGAGAATACTGGAGTTGGTGGGTGGTCCCAGGGGTATTTATACCGCCCCACTCCCAAAAAGGTTGGGCTCAGCCTCCAAGCTGCTGGAAGGGTTGCGTAACCCAGAAGTAAAGGGACTGGACTGGAGTGACGATAAGGAATAGGAGGCTGTGTAAAGGGTAAGAGATAGAAGAATGGTCTGGATACAAGGTAAGGAATAAGTGAATATCCCGATAGTGGAAAATATTTAGCCTAACAGCATAGCGCTTAGGATAGTTTTTGCTGTATTATAATTAGACAGCTAGTTATGCAAATACCACCTGTCTCTCCCCTGAACTGCTCCAGCACTCCGATAGTACTGAAGCGGTCTGCGTGGCTATCCATCAGCACTATACAGCTAATGCCATTCATTAGTCCTCTCAGCACGCTTATCCAGATAAGTTATCTGGATAAGCGCTTCTGAAAGCTGGCCTTTATAATCATACTTAAATATATGCTATTATGTTCCAGAAAACATCTAAGAGGACACATTCACAATAGTTTTTGGAAGTAAAAAAAAAACAAAAAAAAAAAAACCCTAAAACACCACATTTTATATTGCAGTACTGTGCATATAAGGTTACAGTACTGTGCATAAACAGAACAAAAATTAAAATCGAAAACCTTGCAAAAACCCACCACACCATAAGAGCACTAACTGGCATCACTCAGATAGCAAACAACCCTGCACAGGAAAAGGCAGGGCTAAATACTAATATAGGTTCTAGAACACCAGTACATACCTCCTATTGGGAAAACAGAACAAGACAGGAAATAAATCAACATGAGCAACACGCTAGCAGAATACCGCACCATGACACCTCCCACCCCCCCACCCCCAAACACACACCATAGTTAGACCACTCCCAAACACAAAAGTGACGAAAGAGAAACTTGCAAGAAAAAAAAAAAAAAAACCCACACATTTACTAGAAACCAGATCCTATATGCAGAAAAACAGAACAGTCACCATCATTGACAGAAAAGGTAAAACAAAAGATACAAAAATTTAAACTTTATTTTATAATCTATGAAGTAAAGAAACAATATAATAGAGCCATACTAAAAGCGTAGTTGCTCACCTGTAACAGGTGTTCTCCAGGGACAGAAGGAATCAGTCCTCACTTATGGGTGACATCGGCACCGACGGAGCCCGTGCGGAGCAATTCCCCAGCTTTCAAAGAAAGCCTTTGGGATTGCTATCACGCATGCGTGGTCCTCTTCCTGACCAAGGGTGCCATCTTGCTCAGTCAGGTCCCTTAGCTCAAGCCCTATGAAGCAGATGGCAAGGGAGGGATAACAATCCAGCAACTCATCAGGGGAGGTGTGAGGGTAGTGAGGACCGATTTCTCTGTCCCTGGAGAACACCTGTTACAGGTGAGTAACTATGCTTTCTCCAGGAACAAGCAGGAAGTCAGTCCTCACCTATGGGACTCCCCAGCTACAGGCTACCGAACTTGTAACCAAAAAAACACCTCCGCGAGGTTGTGAGCAGAAGCCAATGCTCGCAGGAGCCCAATTCCTCAGGGTGAAGCCCTCGATAACCGTGAAGAAGGGTCGGAGGGCCGGAGTTGCAGATTACAGAGTACGGCCTGGCTGAAGGCGCTGTCCCGATGGAACTCCCTCTCCAGGCAGTAGTGTGCAGCGAAGGTGTTCCAGGTCGCTGCCTGGCAAATGTCCCACAGGGGCACTGAACACAGGGAGGCCACCGAAGCCGCCTTGGCTTGGACACCGTGCGCAGTGACTCGTTGATCCAAAGGGGCATCTGCTTTCATATGGGCGAAGGCGATGCAGTCCGCCACCCAATTAGAAAGGGTGAGTTTGGTAACTGCCTGCCCCAGTCAATTGGTATCATAAGTCACAAAGAGTCGGGCCAGATTTGCAATGAGCCTGGGTGCGCTGTAGATAGAAGGCAAGAGCCTTCTTACAGTCAAGTGTATGCAAAGCCGCCGACGCTTGGTTGGCATGGTGTCTCGGGAAGGTGGTCGGTAAGACTATCTCCTGATTGAGATGGAAATCCGAGATAACTTTCGGCAGGAATTTGGAGTGGGTACCAACCTATTCTTATAGAATCTAGTATAAAGGGCTTCAGCCATGAGAGCCTGGAGCTCACCGACTCGGCGGGCCGAGGTCAGAGCCACCAGGAAAACCACCTTCCAGGATAGATGCCAAAGCAAACAAGTCACCATTGGCTCGAAGGGTGAACACGTAAGCTGCATGAGCACTACGTTCAAGTCCCATTCCGCCAGGGGCGGTCGAATGGGTGGTTTGGACAGTAAGAGACCCTGCATAAAGCAGGAGACCAATGGCTGCCCTGAGAGGGACTTTCCCTCAACGGGGAGGTGATTCGCCAAGATGGCACTCAGAAACACCCTGAAGGAGTTAGACTTCAGACCTTCCTTCAAGAGATGGAGAAGGTACTGAGGGACCCACCGAATGGAGGAGAATGGGTCAATCTGGAGTGCTGAGCACCAGACTGAGAAACGCCGTCACTTGAAGGTGTAAGCTCGCCTAGTTGAGGTCTTCCTCGATCTCGATGCGAGGAGAATCTCCGACCTCCTCCGGGAGACCCAGTGGGGCTAGGGACTCATTCAGCCACCAGGCTATGAGGGATAACTAGACCAGGTTTGGGTATTGCATCCATCCTTCCTCCTGCGTTAGCAGGCCCGGGGCATAGCCCAGGGGGACTGGAGGCTCAGTCGACAGCCAGAGCAGGAGCAGGAACCAGGGTAGTCGAGGCTACGAGGACCATTGATGCCCGGTCCTGCTGAGCCGTGAGGAGGGTCCTCACAATGAGAGGAGTGGGAGGGAACGCATAGAGCAGGCCGGAGGACCAGCTCAGAAGGAACGAATCCGGGCCCTCCCTGCTCGGGTGTGGCACCGGCCCACAGAAGCAGGGGAGCTGTGTGTTCAGTGGACTGGCAAATTTTTATTTATTTATTACATTCTCTTATATACCGTGCTATTTTCCATCAGTGCGGTTTACATAGAACCAGTTAAATACACTTTTCAAAACCGCCGATTAGTGTTTACAATTAACAGGAAACAGAACTTGGATGAAAACGTGGGTAACTATTTACAACTGTACAGAGCGAACTGGCTGAACATCTGTTTGGCTTGGCTAGTTTACTGATGAGGCATTTGGGGTGCTGTCATCCGGGTAATGTACGAAGAAAAGGTAATATTTCTGAGCTTTCCTAAATTGGGTTAAATTAGTGATTACCCGTATACTGCGTGGGAGGGTGTTCCAGCATTTTGGTAGGTCCATAGCCAGAGTCCCCCACCAAAGGAAAGCCAGCCGGCCTCCCCCTGGATCCAGTCGCCATTCGTGAGGGTGGAGGATTCTGCTGAGCCTGTCTGCTAGGACATTCTCCTGGCCCAGAAGGTAGACCGCCTTGAGGATCACCCCCTGACAGGAGACGAAGAAGCAGAGGAGGACCGCTTCCCAGCAGAGGGAGCGTGATCCAGTCCCCCCTTCCTTGTTGATGCAGAACATCGCCACGTGGTTGTCGGTCTGTACGAGCACTGACCTCCCCTTGAGGTGGTCTTCGAAGGCCCTCAGGGCCCACCAAATCACCCAGAGCTCGAGCAAGTTTATCTGCTGCTGCGACGACTCTGGTGACCACTGCCTCTGCATGCATAACGCACCGCAGTGGGCACCCCACCCCAGCAGGGAGGCATCCGTTGTCAGCACCATGTCGTGCTGCGGGGTCTGAAAGGGCAACCCCTGGAGAAGGCTGCGGGGGTTGTCGTCACCAACCCTGGGACAGGTGAAGGCTGTGGGAGACCCTTACTGGGCCTTCAGGTGGCTGACGGACAGACTCCACTGGGCGCTGGGGCACCACTGAGCTGTCCGCATGTGCAGAAGGGTGTGGGGAACCATATGGATGGTGGAGGCCATGTGGCCCAGGAGGCGCAGCATAGTTCGAGCCTTGACCCGGGGGGATGCTCTGGACACGAGCCACCAGGGCTTGGAGCGGTCGGCATGATCCACCAGTAGAAATGCGGTCACGTGCAGAGTATCAAGGTGTACCCTGATGAACTCTAAAACCTGCACCAGTCGAAATCAATGGGGCTGCAGCTCCGATATCGCACAGAGTCCGCTACCACCGTTTAGTAAACACCTCCCTTAATCTTTTTATTTAATTGCTGAAAACTGAAATTACAAGCAGCAGCACCAAAATAAGCAGAAACGTCTCCTGGAACCAGAAATATAGGGGCTTTTTTACAAAGCCACGGTAGCGGCTTCCGCCCGATATCGGAGCTGTGGCCCCATCAGGCGGAAGCTGCTACCGCAGCTTTGTAAACAAGCCCCATAGTCTTCCATGACTGGACTGGTCTAACAGGGATCAAAGAAAAGAAAATCAAAAAGGCATAAAGTTTTACCTCCCTTCTCCATCCATCCTGCTAGACCAGTCCAGACAAGTGAAATATACCCAAGCATTTAAGATCCAGGATGGGAGGAAAACATTGTGATCCAAAGGGCCACTACACCCCCCCCACCCCCCCCCCCGACGCACTCTTCCACTTGTAATGTTTCACAAGAGGTAGACAAAAAATAGTAATTAGATCTTACCTGCTAATTAGTGTTCCTGAAGGAACGACAGTCCAGTCCCTTTACTTCTGGGGTTACGCAACCCTTCCAGCAGCTTGGAGGCTGAGCCAAACCTTTTTGGAGGTGGGGCGGTATAAATACCACTGGGACCACCCCTCAACTCCAGTATTCGACTGAAAAAGCAGATCTACAGAGTTTCCATTAGCAATCAAACATAAGAACTTATCTATCCAACCTTGTCTAACTATGTACAATACCTATATATATATAAATCTTTTCTATTGAAAAAAAAAAAAAAATGGTTAGTGCGAGGAAGAGAGAGAGCGAGAGAGAGAGAGAGGGCGAGAGAGAGAGAGAGGAGGGCCGGACGGAGGAGCAATGCTTGAGGTTGCCCGATCCGGCTATTCTCCCGTGTCCCTTCATCTTGAAATGGCCCCACGCTCGGTCCAGAGTTTCCGTCTGACTGTTAGGTCCTAACCGGGTGGGATCAGGGACTGGACTGTCGTTCCTTCAGGAACACTAATTAGCAGGTAAGATCTAATTACTATTTCCTTATCGTCACTCCAGTCCAGTCCCTTTACTTCTGGGATGTACCAGAGCAGTTCAACCCTGGGTGGGATCCGGCAAACCGGACTGAAGGACCGCCAGACCAAACCGAGCATCCGCTGCGCTCTGGACGTCCAGCCTGTAGTGCTTGGTGAACGTATGTAGCGAAGACCAAGTTGCCGCCCTACAGATGTCCACTGGAGGGACCAAGCTGAATTCTGCCCAAGAAGTAGCCTGAGCCCGGGTGGAGTGCGCCCGGAGCCCCGCTGGCACCTGCTTCCCTTTCAGGATGTAGGCGGAAGCGATCGCTTCCCTGATCCATCTGGAGATAGAGGCCTTGGCCGCCGCCTCTCCCTTGTGTGGACCCCCAAACTGAACGAATAGTCGCTCGGACTTCCGGAAAGGGGCTGTGCGGGAGAGGTAGCGTTTCAAGGTCCTCCGGACATCCAAGAGTCGCAGTTTGTCATCCCTACCTCCGCCCTCTCCGGCGGAGAGAACCGGAAGGTGAACTGCCTGGTTCATATGAAAAGGAGAAATGACCTTGGGCAAGAAAGAGGGGACCGGACGTAGAACTATCTTGTCCTTGAGAAACAGTAGGAAGGGGGGCTGAGCGGACAGCGCTTGGAGTTCCGAGACCCGCCTAGCTGAGCAGATCGCGACTAAAAAGACTGTCTTCAGGGTTAAGTCCTTTAAGGAGGCCCTCTTCACTGGTTCGAAGGGTTCCTTGATCAGAGCGTTAAGCACTAGGTTGAGGTCCCAAGGGGGGACGACTGACCTCTGTTGAGGGCGTAGGCGCCTTACCGCCCTCAAGAACCTGGAGACATCCGAGTGCGCCCCAAGGGGCTTTCCGCGGACCTTCCCTCTATAGCATGCGATTGCCGCTAGCTGAACTCGCAAGGAGCTGTGAGCTAGGCCCTTGTCAAAACCTGCCTGTAAGAATTCCAGAATCTCGGGGACTGAAGCGGAGAGGGGTTTTCGTCGGTGCTCCGCGCACCACGCTTCGAAGATGCGCCAAGTCCTACATAGGAGAGACAGGTCGAACGCTTCCTAGCGTTTAGCAGGGTAGAGATGACCGCCCCTGAATAACCTCTCTTTAGGAGCCTCGCCCTTTCAATAGCCAGGCCGTAAGCGAGAACCGATCCACGTGAGGCATCCGCAATGGACCTTGTCCCAGCAGGTCCCTTTTGCAAGGAAGACGCCAAGGTCGATCGGCGATCAATCTCATCAGATCCGCATACCAAGGCCGGCGAGGCCAATCCGGGGCTATGAGAATTACATATCCCTGATGGGACTCCACTCGTTGTAGCACTTTTCCGATCAGAGCCCAGGGAGGGAACACAGAGTAGACCCTCCGAGGGCCACTTCTGGGCCAAGGCATCCAGGCCTTCGGACATCCTTTCCTTGCGCCGGCTGAAGAACCGATCCACCTTGGCGGTTGCGAACCTCGCCATGAGGTCCATGACTGGGAGGCCCCAAAGGGCTACTATCCGGTTGAACGTCTCCTGCTCCAGTTCCCACTCTCCGTGGTCTATCTTGCACCTGCTGAGATAGTCTGCTGTGACGTTGTCTATTCCTGCCACGTGCTGGGCCGAGAGAGCTTCTAACCGAGTCTCTGCCCACTGGAACAGAGTGCCCGCCTCCTTCTCTAAGGCGGGACTGCTGGTGCCGCCCTGGTGGTTGATGTAAGCCACCGCGGTAACATTGTCTGAGAGTACGCGAATTGCCCTTTTTTGTACTAAGGCCTCTAGAGCCCTGAGCGCCAACCCTACGGCTCGCAATTCTAGTCTGTTGATGGGCCATTGGGCTTCCAGTGGAGACCAGTTGCCTTGAACGAACTGGCCCTCGCAGTGAGCTCCCCAGCCTGTCAGACTGGCATCCGTCGTCAGTAATAACCACTGGTGAGGCTCGAGGGGCATCCCGATATCCAGATTCTTCGGGGACCGCCACCAGTGCAGCGTCTGTTTGGTCCGTGGCGCGCAAGGTAACGGCATTGATAAGGGGTGATGTTGCGGCGACCACCGACGCAATAGGGCCCTCTGCAGCGGCCGCATGTGGGCCCGAGCCCATGGTACCACCTCTATTGCCGCTGCCATTGTTCCCAGGACCTGCAGATAATGCCGCGCCGAAGGGTTCCGTCTGGCCAGAAACTGAGTTACCAGGAGTCTTAGCTCTCTTGATCTTGATTGAGACAGAAACACCCTGCCTCTGCTGGTGTCGAACCTTGCTCCGAGGTACTCCAGTTCCTGGGAGGGTGTCATCCTGCTCTTCGCTCGATTGATGACCCACCCCAATTCTTCTAGCACTTGCACCACTCTTGTTGTCACGGAGTGGCTTTCCTCCTCGGACTTTGCCCGGATTAGCCAATCGTCCAGGTAGGGGTGTACTAGAATTCCCTCTTTTCGTAGAGAGGCCGCTACCACCACCATCACCTTGGTGAATGTCCTTGGAGCCGTAGCTAAGCCGAAGGGAAGAGCCTGGAATTGAAAATGGCCCCTTGGCACTGCAAATCTCAGGAATTGTTGATGGGAATCCCTGACCGGGATATGCAGGTAGGCTTCTGTCAGATCGAGGGATGTTAAGAACTCGCCGCCCCTGACTGCTGCTATGACCGAACGTAGGGTTTCCATCCGGAAGTGTGGAACTCTGAGGCAGCGATTGACCTGTTTTAGATCTAGTATCGGGCGAAAGGAGCCTTCTTTCTTTGGGACTACGAAGTAAATCGAGTACCGACCAGAACCGCGCGCTGGTCTGGTGGCACCGGGACTACGGCCCCGAGCGTTATCAGACGGGAGAGGGTTGTCTCTACCGCCCTTCTCTTTTCCGAAGAACCGCAGGGAGACTGAACAAAGGCTGGAGGAATTTGCTTTGCGAATTCGAGAGTGTAGCCCTCTCTGATGACTTCTAGAACCCATTGATCGGACGTGACCCGGGACCAGGCAGGAAGAAAACGCCTTAGGCGACCGCCCACCGACGGCTCTCCCCCCTGGACCCCCGTCACCTCATTGTTTTCTATTTGCTTGAGAGGAGGGGAAGGAGGACGAGCCAAAACCTCGGCCTGCTCCTCGAAACCCTCTAAAACCTTGTCCCCTAGAGGGGAACCGGCCCCTGGGAAAGGGGTTTGTCCTAGCTGGGCGGAACCTTTGGGAGTCCCTGGACTGGTTACGCACTGAGGGTACGGGACGCCCTTGCTTTGGTCTGTCTTCAGGCAGCCTGCCCCCTTTAGACTCGCCAAGGTCCTTTACCAACTTCTCCAAATCTTCTCCGAATAACAGTTTTCCCTTGAAAGGAAGGCGGCTCAGGCGTGCCTTGGAGGAGGCGTCCGCTGCCCAATTCCGTAGCCACAGATAACGTCTAGCTGCTACCACCGAGGCCATGCTCTTGGCTAGGCTTCTGATGAGGTCATACTGACTATCCGCCAGGAAGGCTGTTCCGGATTCCAGTCTAGCAGAGTGGTCCTGAGCTTCGCCAGATGGGCCCTCTGTTGCTTGCAGCTGTTGAGACCACCTTAAGCAGGCTCTTGCCACCCAAGCCCCTGAAACCGAGGCCTGCAATGCCAGGGCGCTCACATCAAAAGCTTGTTTTAGGAGGGTATCTAGTTTTCTGTCTTGAGAATCCCTCAAGGCTGTGCTGCCCTCCACTGGAATAGTAGTCTTCTTAGTGACTGCTGACACCGCTGCATCCACCCTTGGGGACTTCAGTAGCTCTCTGTCTGCCTCTGGTAGAGGGTATAGGCGAGACATGGATCGGACTCCCCTTAGACTAGACTCGGGTTGATCCCATTCTTCCTGGATCATCTGGCGCACCACTCTATGAACAGGGAAGACCCTCTGTGATCTCCTGATGGCCTGGATTAACGGATCCTCCACCATCTCCTCTTCTGTCGGTGCCTCTGAGGATACATTGAGAACTTTTAAAGACTCATCAATTAGAGCCGGGAGTTCTTCCCGCCGAAAGACTGTAATTATCCTGGAATGATCTTCTTCCGGGATCTCCCCTTCTTCCAGTTCCTCTTCTTCCCCGTCCCAGTCTTTGTCCGAGCCCTCCTCTTCTGGAGAGCTCTGGGAAAGGGAGGAGAGAGGTTCTTCCCCGCCCAAGCGCGGGCGTTTAGGTGGGAGGCCTGAGTCAGGGATGTTTGCCCTCTTGGATATGGTGTCGGCCGTCGGGGCATTCCCCCCTGAGCCCGAACCCTGCTTGCGCAAGCAATAGGCCTTGTGGAGTAAAAGAATAAAGTCTGGAGAGAAGAAATCCCCTGTACCCCCTTCCCCCGAGGGAGGGGGGTAGAAGGAGGAGGGGAGGGGGTGGGTAAATCTGAGATTGAGGTGGAAGGAGGCTGGGACCCCCCCTCCCCTTGCAAGAGGTCTCCAGCACTCTGAGAGGATTGGGACATGGCCAAATTAATTTCTTGTTCCACGGAGGCAGCCACTGCAGCACAACCCCTGCAGACTCCTGCCTCCGAGGATGTGCCCCTACGTGTGCCACAGGAAGGGCATCTGGGCTTAGCCGCCATGCTCTTGTTCCCAGGGATCTTGGTTCCTGATTGGAAGGATACGCCCTGGATCAGATCCCCAGCTATAAGGATAGCAGAAGGTGCAGCTGTAAGGAATTGTCCTCTCCTTCCTTAGATCAAATTTATACTGGAGGGAGGGAGAGAGAGAGAGAGAGAGAGAGAGAGGGGACCACCAGACCCTCTGTTCTCTACCGGTAAATCAAGTCCCAGAGGCTAAGCAAATGAGCAGAAATATTAAACTTTAAACTTCAAAATAACACTCCAATTAATTCCCAATAAAACAAGCAATGCCAAATAAAGAAACTGTGAGTAGTTCACTCTGGTACTTGCGGTTTAAAGCCTGGTGGACCTGGCTCAGCGATCTCTGCCCGTTGGCTCTACACGTGGTAGGCCTCACCACGTGGAGCCTGAACGGGGGATCGCGAGCGCGTTCTCCGGGTCACTGTTCTCCCCCCGGGCGAAAATACAACGCCGCCGAGGCAAGGATGCCGCCAGGGAATGCGCTGCCTCCTGAAGTGCCGGGAAAAACTCCTCCGACGCGATTGGGAGACCCGGGTGTCACCGCCGCGTTCTTCAGCTGCGGGGCGGGACCGGCGGGCAGAATCCAACTCCCGGGGATGCCTCCAGCGCTCAGCCACCTTAAGGGCTTCGGCGCGAGGCAGAACAAAGCGGGGAAATGCAGGAGATCTCCAGCAAACAGTCAGCACCCTTCTACCTCCGGAGCCCGGCCCCGCCGGGGGGGGGGGGGGTTGGTAGGGAAGAGAGCAGAGAGCAGTTAAAGGAACAGAACTCAAATGCTAGCTGACAGACACAAAAATGAAATCAAAGAAACTAAAGGTAATAAAGCAAATAATATGATAAATTTAAAAGTAATTCTAAATGAATTTAATTAAAGGAAGACTCCAGTAAGCCCTAGGCTTACGGAACCCTCCAGCTGCTTGGAGGCTGAGAATACTGGAGTTGAGGGGTGGTCCCAGTGGTATTTATACCGCCCCACCTCCAAAAAGGTTTGGCTCAGCCTCCAAGCTGCTGGAAGGGTTGCGTAACCCCAGAAGTAAAGGGACTGGACTGGAGTGACGATAAGGAAGACCACATTGCTGTGTTTTAGATACCTGCTGGAGTCATAAAACTAGACTCTGCCAAAAAGAAGCTTGAGCCATTGTAAAGTGAGCCTTAAGGTCATCAGACACTCTTATAACTCAAAAGATAAAGTGGAGCTAATAACTTCTCTAATCCAGCAGTCAACAGAACATCTCATCACTGCCTGACCAGTGGAGTGCCAGTGTAAAAGGACAAAGAATCTGTAACATCTATGTAACCTTAAGATATTGCAAGAGGGCCCACCTGACTGACTTCAAATACCTTCAGAGAAGCAGCCTGTTGCAAAACCTTTCATTGGTTTCATCAGCCCTTAACCTTTTTGTCATTTTTGATTCTTCCCTTTCCTTTTCCTCACATATACAACAAATTACCAAGACCTGTCGCTTCTTTCTCTATCAAAAAATAGAGCTAGAACAACTGAGCACAATAATAAATATTTGGTCTTGAGGGACAATCCCCTCTTGCGGCCTCTCCTCCATTTTAATCAGTGATAGGTATTTTTTTTAAAAACCTTAGTTATAATCATGCGAAAAAGCACACATTAATGTGCCCCATATATTTAGAACATTTATGCTCCCGTGAAAACTGTATGTGATTTGTGCATATATCCACTCCTTCTTTAGACCACAGTAATTCAGTCAATAAACTGCAATGGTTCATCACAGTCACAGATATAAAAGCGCAAAAACTTTCATGCACTTATCTGAGATCACGACCTCCACATACGTTCTTCCTTGTAGAGAGACTTCCCTTGAAAAAAAAAATTGCGGCTTCAGCAACAAACACAGCACTGCATTTAGGACGTTATCAGCAATACATGCCCTGCTTCAATGCTCCAAGAACCGCAGGCGTAAATGGCATCCAAATTTTTAGACGCCACAGAACGCTCAGCTTAAATTGATCAATGAATGAAGAGAAAAAGAAACCAATCCTCAGTCACCACATCATAGAAGACTTGCCCAATCAAGTTCTTGATTCAAGCCATTTGGAAAAACAGATGACATTTTAAAAATTCAAGACTGTTCACAGTATTGACGTTTTTGCTCTCGATTCCCACCACAGGGGTTTGCTGGAACAAAATCTAAAACTCTCCATTTTCAAGTCACAAAACAAATGATCATTATCCAAACAAACAATGTTGCACTATAGGAGCACTGGATGTCCGATTTCTTAAATGGGAGGCATGCTCCCATGGATGCACTCGAACTGGACGTATAGTACGTCCTATATGGATTAATAGACATGGGCACAGTAACAAATACATCACAAAAGCTGCAGAACAAGTGGTGTGCCAACTTGATATTCTTTTGTTAACTTTGGAAAAAGCCATTCATAACCATTTATAGATTGTGTACAATAGTCACATCCCCCACAAGCAAAATATCCCAAAGAATTCAAAATCCAGATTCATACTAGGTCTGTCTAAAGAAGATGTAGTAGACCCGATAAGATCATGAAGATTTGAACCTCTGGTATAAGCTATTTGTAATGGCTTTTGAAAACACGAGTACAATGATAAAATTTCCCAGTGTTTTTTCAAAATTTGTCTAATTTGATTAAAATAGGTCATACACGGCAGTATACCAACAAATTTATCAGATGAATCCAAAGAAGCAGCCATATCTGATGATATACGATTTGATGTAGGCGTAGATGACAAAAACCATTCACAATGGGTAAACGTGCCCTTTTATATGCCTTCTTCAATACATCATTAGGATACCCCTGTTGTTGGAGGCATTTAAATAAATCTTTTGCATGATATATATAGTTATCTGTATTAGAACAAATCCTTCTAAGACGAAGAAATTGACCATATGGAAGACCCTTCTTGAGGGTCACAGGATGAAAACTTGAAAATTTAAGCAACGTATTTCTTTGGACTTCCTTTCTAAATGTAGTATTAAATTTTCCCTCCTTTTTAACCACTAATACATCTAGAAATTCCAACTAGCAAAAATGATGGTGCATAGTAAACTTTGTGTTAGCTCAAAGGGTATTTAACCAATCCACAAAAGCAAGCAGTAATTGTTTAGTCCCTTTCCAAAGGAAAAATATGTCATCCAAAAATCTAGCCCAAAGACCTACTTCAGAATACCACAACGATGTATATATTAAAGACGACTCAAAATCTGCCAAATACAAAGTTGCTACAGAGGGAGCCACTGTTGCTCCCATGGCTGTCCCATGAATCTGTAAATAGTATTTTTGCTCAAATTGAAAATAATTTTTTGTCAAAACTGCAAAAGCTATTGAAAAAATGAACGGGGTAATCTGGATGATAAAGCAATATCTAAGCCTGAAATTACTTGCAAAGCTACTTGTTCAATGTTGGTATATAGAGCCATTACATCTAAAGATACCAAAATGGTTCAACAGAATCAGTGATGGAATTCAACTTTGAAATAAAATAAAAGTAGTATTTTTTTTTTTTTTTATAAAAGAAGCTATGTTTTGTAAACAAGGTTGCAAAACATCACCACAAAACCTGGACAGCGGTTCCAACACTGATCGCCGACAGGACACAATAGGTCTGCTCGGTGGCACCAGTAAAGATTTATGTATCTTTGGAACAGTATACACACATGCACATTATATATAACAGAATATACACACACATACATACAGGGTGGCCCAAAAAAAGTGAGAACATCTCGTAGCATATAAGTTATTTAAAAATTCAAAAAAAGACAGATGTAAACGACTGACAAATTTAAAAAAAAAATGGTGACCGGAAATTGCGGACATAAAGACGTTATATAGCTAAAAAAGGTAAATAAGTAAACTATTTAAGCTTTTAATTTACGAGATGTTCTCACTTTTTTTGGGCCACCCTGTATACGTGTGTATATTCTGTTATAGTTATAACACAGGATACATTGGAGTTAAACATTTTAATTCCTGTTTAGTTATCAAACCCTTTACGAAAGCAGCCTTCATCAATTGTTGTATTTCTTCTTGCAATTTTATACTTGGATTCTCAGATAATAAACGATAATAGTGCCCATCATTATGTTGACTAAGCAAATGTGAACGGTATTAGTCTAAAGACTGTATAACTGTAGCACCCCCTTTATCAGCTTGATGAATTACCTTATCTTGTTTGTTCCTTAATTCTTCTATTGCTTTCCATTGATCTCTAGACAAATTGTGAAATTTGGATCTTAAATTTGATGTTTCTAGAAGATTCACATCTCTTAGCATCAATTTCTGGAAAGTCTGTATGAGTGGATAAAGATTACCTTGAGGAGTCCATTTAGATGGCGCCCTAACTACTGAAATATCAAATGTAACATCATGTAATGCATAAAAATGTGTAACTTGTAATTTCCTAAAATATCTATAAAGGGCCATACGCATTTGAAAAGACTTGTAATGAACCAATGGTACAAAAGATAGACCCAGATTTAACACAGATTCCTGCACATTTGAAAGATAACATGAAGATATATTGATCACTGAATTTTGGATCGAGTCCTTGTGGTCGGGCCTTGTGACCTGTCCATCAGAAAATTTTCCCAGGGTATCTGGCCCTGGCCCAGACCACGGTTACAGCCTCTGTAAAGTACCTGTTCCTGTTAAGAAGAATGGTCTGTAGGAGTAGTTTGACCTGAAGTACTATCCGAAGAACCCCCAGATCTGAGTCATCAGAAGAGGTTTCAAAAGAAACCTTCTGTTGTGTGGAATTCTTCTTTGCCCAAGTATACACTTGAACTAATTCGTAAAGCACAGTTACTTACCTGTAACAGGTGATCTCTGGGAACAGCAGGAATAAGTCTTCACATATGGGTACGTTGGTACCGACGGAGCCTGCGCGGGAACGCTCCCCAGCGTCCAATCAGAAAGCTTTTGGGAGCATCCCACAGCGCCTGCGTGCGGCCTTCCCGCCTTTCCAACTGTCTCTCCTCAGTTGAGTTTTATAGCTGAGACAAAGAGGGAGAGAGAAAGAAAGGAAAAGAGAGAGAGAGAGAGAGACACACAACTCCTAGGGGAGGTGGGTGGGTTGTGAAGACTTATTCCTGCTGTTCCCAGAGATCACCTGTTACAGGTAAGTAACTGTGCTATCTCCAGGAACAAGCAGGAATGAGTCTTCACATATGGGGTCTCCCTAGCTTTTGATGCCAGGGAGAGAGCCCATAAGTTGTGTGTCCCTGGGACAGGGCTGCACTTCCCCACCTGGATCTCTGGCATCCCATGAAGGATGGTGGGTAGGAGTTGATTAAGTATGGAACAGGTGTTTGAGAACAGCCTGACCAAACAAGGCATCCCGGCGGGAGTCCTTGTCCAAGCAGTAATGGGCTGTGAAGGTATGAACCGAGGCCCAAGTGGCTGCTCGACAGATGTCGTCGATAGACACAGAGTTCAGATGAGCCATTGAGGCTGCCATGGCTCTCACATTGTGAGCTGTGACATGGCCCTCCAGAGAAATGTTCTTGCTCTGATAGACGAAAGAAATACATTGGGCAATCCAGTTGGAAAGTGTTCTCTTGGAGACTGGTTGTCCCAAATGAGAAGGATCAAAAGCAACAAAGAGTTGAGAAGACTTTCTATGTTGTTGTGTGCTCTGTAAGTAAAAAGCTAGAGTTCTTTTACAGTCCAGGGTATGAAGATTCCTCTCTGCACTTGATGCATGAGGCCCTGGAAAAAAAGACAGGTAGGTAGACCTCTTGGTTGAGGGGAAAAGGCGAGACCACCTTAGGCATAAAGTGTGGATTAGTCCTAAGGACCACCTTGTCATGATGGAACCTTGTATAAGGTGGATTAGCTACTAGTGCTTGCAATTCACTGATGCGGCGTGCTGATGTGATTGCAATGAGAAAGATAACCTTCCAAGAAAGGTATTTCAAGGAGGTAGTAGCTAAAGGTTCAAAAGGTGGCTTCATAAGCTGACCAAGAACCAAATTTAAGTCCCATGCCACAGGAGGTAGTCTAATGGGAAGCTTTGTTAAAAGGAGACCTCTCATGAACCTTGCTACAAGGGGATGAGAGGAAACAGGTTGTCCATTTAGAGGCTTGAGGGAAGCTGCAATAGCACTCAGATGGACTCTTACTGAATTTGTCTTAAAGCCTGCATTAGACAGATGAAGGAGATACTCCAGCAACGATTCCAGAGGTATGGCATGGGGGTTAAGACCCTTTTCAGAACACCAGATGGTAAACTTTTTCCACTTGAAGGCGTAAGAACGTCTAGTGGAAGGTTTCTTTCACTTGTTGAGAAAGATGAAAATCCTGGAGATCTAGGCCTTCAGCAACCAAGCCCTGAGATGCAGAGACTGGGGATTGGGATGCCACAACTTTCCGTCCTCCTGAGAGAGGAGGTCTGGAGCAGACCCTAACTCTAGGGAGGGAACTTGAGTGAGATGTAGAAGCAGAGGGTACCACACTTGCCGTGGCCAATGTGGAGCTGTGAGAATCATGTGGCCTCTGTCTCTCTGAAGCTTGAACAGGGTTTTGGGAATTAGGGGAATGGGTGGAAAGGCATACAGGAAGTCTTGACCCCAATGAAGGAGAAAAGCATCCCTTGCCTGAGCCCCCTGAGCCGGAGTTCTGGAACAGAACCGGGGAAGTTTGGCATTCCATGGACTTGCAAAGAGGTCTATGTCCGGGGTTCCCCAAATTTGAAAAATCTTGGATACCTGGTCCATATGTAGGGACCACTCGTGTGGAAGCAGAACTCGACTGAGTCTGTCTGCCCAAGAGTTTTGAACACCTGGAAGATAGACTGCCAGAAGATGAATGTGATGCTCTCTGGCGAGGGCCCACAGTCGCAGAGCTTCGTTGCAAAGCGACAGAGAGCCAGTCCCTCCCTGCTTGTTTATATAGAACATGTCTACCTGATTGTCCGTTTGGACAAGGACTGTCTTGTGGCTGAGCAGGGTGTGGAAAACTCGCAGAGCAAGGAAGATTGCTCTGAGTTCCAAGAGACTGATATGTAGACAAGTCTCCTGTGGGGACCAGATGCCCTGGGTGGAGAGGTCCTGAAGATGAGCTCCCCAGCCCATTGGAGAAGCATCTGTTGTAAGAGTTGCCTGGGGTAGAGGCTGTTGAAAGGGACACCCCAGCAACAGGTTTTGAGGGGACTTCCAGCACTGGAGGGACAAAATGAGGCGACTTGTGTTTGCTATTTTGTCTGACAGGCAGCCTAATGCCTGGGTCCATTGGGTGGATAAAGTCCACTGAGCTGCTCTCATGTGAAGGCGAGCATATGGTACCACATGAACGGTGGATGCCATGTGGCCTAGCAACTGTAACATTTCTCGAGCAGTTAGTAGGGGTTTTGACTCTGCTTGAGAAGCTAACTGCATCAAGCGAAGGCAACGGGCCTGAGGAAGATAGGCCCTTGCCCTTGTGGTATCCAGCAACGCCCCTATAAACTCCATGGACTGAGTAGGGATCAAATTGGATTTTGGGATGTTTATTACCAGCCCTAAATATTGAAGGATACACATTGTGCAGGTTAGAGCAGTCCTGGCCTCTGAGTGTGAGCTCGAATGAGCCAGTCGTCCAGATAAGGGAAGACAAATATTCCCAGGGTGCGCAGAAAAGCAGCAACCACTGCCATGCATTTCGTGAACACCCTTGGTGCAGAGGCCAGGCCAAAGGGGAGCACTCTGTATTGATAGTGCTTCTCCTGGAAAAGGAACTAAAGGAACCTTCTGTGAGTTGGATGGATGAGAACATGAGTGTACGAATCCTTGAGATCTAGAGAACAAAGCCAATCCTGACTCTGAAGGTATGGCAGCAGAGTTCCTAGAGAAACCATCTTGAATTTTTCTTTGACTAGGAATCTGTTCAACTCTCTGAGATCTAAAATGGGTCTGAAGCCCCCTGTTTTCTTTGGGATAAGAAAATAGGGGGAGTAGAACCCTGTGCCCTGTTGTTGAGAAGGCACTTCCTCTATTGCCCCCTGGGCTAGAAGAGTGGCAACTTCCTGCTCTAACAGGCTGAGGAGGGAGGTTGGAGAATTGAACTGGTACACTCTTGTGAGAGGGGGCAAGCTGGAAAAATGAAGTTTGTACCCCTCTCTTATGATGGAGAGTGTCCAATGCTCTGCTGTGATTTGCCCCCATCTGGGAGCAAAGTGACATAACCTTCCTGGAATGGTGGAGGGCTCTGGTCCTTCTAGAGCAGGGGTCTCAAACTCAAATTGCTTTGAGGGCCAAATGAAGACTTGTAGAGTAACCCGGGGGCCGCACAAGACGCAGGCCTCATTTGCATAAGGGCATCATTTGCATAAATATTTGCATAATGTTACCATACACTAACTTTTAGTAAACATGCCTCTTAATGAGTGTATGGATAAAGAAAGACTAAAAGATTTCTACATTACTATAAACCAGTGCCAACCGCCAGGCACATTAGGAACTACTAGAAACACTGCCCATTTAGAACCCATAGCAAACCTGCCGTGTCCTAACAGCACTACCAGGACTCACAAAGCACCATACCCTAACTATCAAAAGGCAACACTGCAAATATTAAATCAACACATTTCAGTGGACCACGTGATGCGGACAGAGTAGAGGTCGCATCCTGAACGTGTCCCAATACCCTCAGCCCGAACCGGCGATTTAATACCGTGAAATACCACACCTTTTGGCTGAAAAAGGGTTCCCCAGTCCCGGTGTGCCTGGAGATTGTTTTGCTGTGTTTTGGGAGAGTTGATCTCATGGCAACGGCGGTAAAATCCCTGAGGAAGGACCGGGAGCGAGCTGCCGGCTCAACTAAGATGGCGGATTCGGCCTCAACGCCGGCTTCACCCCACTCACCGACCACAATAGATGAGATGTCCTTGGCGGTAGCAGCCGCATTAAGACCGCAGTTTGATGCTCTCCATGCCAAAATCGATGGACTGCACGCGGTGGTGGACCAGCTGGGCAATCGGCTCCGGGAGACCGAGGAGCGTGTGGGTCAGGTGGAGGAGAAGACGGGGACGCTGGCCGAGGAGGTAGCAGGTTTAAAATCCCAGTTAGCCCTGCAAGAGGCGAAGATTGACGACCTAGAAAATAGGTCGCGCAGAAATAACCTGCGTTTTCTGGGAATTGCGGAGACCATCCCCGATAAAGATCTGAGAGGATTTATTGAGGCTCTGATCCGCCATATAATGGGGGAGGAGGAACTCGGCGGCCCGCTGCAGATCGAACGCGTGCACCGGGTAGGAGCCAAACACCCGCGTGATACCCGCCCCCGTATCGTGCTGGCTAAATTTCTTTATTACCCTCAAAAGGAACTAATACTCAGGGCAGCACGGCAGAAAGGGGAAGTGCATTATAACAATGCAAAGATCCGCGTGGCTCAAGACTACTCCGTGGCGTTGAGCAGAAAGCGGCGGGAGTACGCCCCGCTGTGTGAGAGGCTGATCGCAGCGGGCATCCGCTTCTCCGTACAATATCCAGCTCGGCTCCATGTGTTACTTTCTGGGGCTCACCGTAATTTTGAATCGGCTGCTGCAGCGGAGGCTTATATACAGCAGATTTGTGGTCAGCAGAAAACAGCGGCATCGCCTACCACCTGAAGAGCCAGACGATGCATCGCAGCTTATAACATCGCCTGACATCTTGATATTTTGAAGCCGGGAGCTACCCGACAGAACGCCGGACATCCTATGTAGCAAATATCTCTAGTCGCTATGGAGTGGCTACTCCCAAGTAACTTTGTCTCTTTGTTTTACCTTTAGAGACACTTAATGCTTTGAACTCCTTGGGGAGGGATAACAGAGTTGCCAGTTTTGTAACTCTTTTTGTGCCTTTGTTGTTTTGGTCTGGCCTACCCTTCGCTGTAAAGGCCGGATATAATCTGCTGACTTGCATAGGGGCCAGTGGTTGTGACTGGTACTATGCAAGCGGCGAGGCCCCTGGGGTGGGGGGAGGGGGTTCACCCAGGTTGCAGGGGTAATTTTATGTAGTAGGCAGTGCCCCTCTCGACTATCCGTTGAAGTAATATTGCTGACATCCCTGTTGGGAATTGGCAGGAGGTCGGGGGACATCAAGGCTATTAGACCCTAGACAAAAGAGGGGAATGTTTATCACTAAGATGGGGTATGAAAAGTACTTTTGAATATACGGGGTGGGGGATCTGGCGGACAAGGCACCTCAGAGAGTGGCTGAATCGGGCCTAGTGTTGGAGTGGATGCCCCCCCCCGGGCGGACCCTCCCAGGTGCTATCCAGATCCGGGTCTGCGTTCATGACTGGTGGAGGTGGGCCGATGGGTGGGTTGAAGGGCGGGGGCACCAGGAATATGGGTTGTTGTTTCTCTTTGCTGTGTGGTGGGCGGGTGGGGGAACACTCCATTTGATGGGGCACTGGGATTTTGACTGTTGGGTATGGTAGGGTGATATCTTCTATGGGCCTGGTGGGGGGACACATTCAGAGGGGTCTTGGGAGGGCTCCCTCGGTGGGGGAGGAGTCGGGGGTCCTGTAAGTAGGCGTAGAAGGTTGAAGGGGGTAGGAGGGGGCTTTTAGGGGTGGGTATAGGGGATGGCTAGGATAGCAATAGTGGATGGTAGGGCTGGGGTCACTCAGGGCGGGAGGTGGGAGGTGGGGGGAAAGGGAAGGGGGGGGAAAGGGAAGGGGGGGTGGAGGGGGGAGGGGTCGTCGCACTCTAATCTCTACGTATGGGCAGGGTATTTATTCTTTAACCCGCAGAACTGGGAGACTCCAGGCTGGGAGGGTCTCCCTTAACACGCTTTGCTGGCAGCTAGGCCAAAAACATGCGGTGATCCTGTGAAAATTATTTCCTGGAATGTATGTGGTCTGGGGAGCCCGATAAAGCGATATAAAGTACTGAAGGCGCTGGCCAGACATCACTGTGATATCGCGCTGCTTCAAGAAACCCACCAAACAGCGGAAGAGCATGCTAAACTGGGTCGAGACTGGGTTGGCCAGGTATGGGGCGCGCCTGCACGGGGGAAGAAGGGAGGGGTGGCTATCCTGCTTCATAAGAGAGTGCGCTTCTCGTTGAAAAAACAAGTAGTGGATCCCGAGGGACGCTTTATATTATTGTGGGGCATCCTGGAGGACCGAGAGGTAATTGTGGGGAACATATATGGTCCTAATACGTTAGACCAGAAATTCTTTGATCAATTGGCGGCCAAAGTAGAATCCCTGCCGGATGTACCTGTACTAATGGGGGGAGACCTAAATGGGGTATTAGACGTGAGTTTGGATACCTCCAGTGAGAGGGGGAGCAGAGATAGATTACTTAGCTCTCAAACATTGCAACGATTTCGGAAGCGGTTGGGCTTGATGGACCCGTGGAGAGTCCTACACCCCTCTGAGAAAGATTACACGCATGTCTCGCGGGCCCATGGGACGAGTGCGAGAATAGATTATGTTTTACTGTCCTCCACTGCCTTTGCCCAAGTGATACAGGCGCAGATAGGTCCTTTGGAGATATCTGACCATGCCATGGTATGGGTAGAGATGCACTGGGGGGGAAGAATGGGTACATCCCGTCTTTGGCGGTTCCCCATTGAGCTATATAAAGACGATCAATTTTGGCAGTTTCTAAGCCGCCGATGGCGGGAGTTTGAATTAAATCATCAAGCGCATCGAGAGGATCCCGAGCTGGTTTGGGAAACTGCCAAGGTGGTGCTGAGAGGTGACATTATTGGCTATGTTGCTCGAAAACGCCGCCTGCTGGCAGAACAGATAGTTCGGTTGGAACGACAGGTCTCGCATGCACGTGTGCTTAACGGTCAGTCCCCGACAATGTCGAATCGTAAACGGCTATGGGAACTCCAGGTCTCCTTGAATGAATTGCTTCATCAGCGGGCAAAGAAATCTTTGCTCTATTATAAATATCGGCTTTATTGCTTTGGGGACAAACCGGGGAAACTCCTCGGACGGTGCTTGAGGGGACCACGGGGGGGAAGGGGGGTGGCAGCCCTCCGCGATGAGAAAGGGAAACTCCACCAAGATCGGGAAGCGATTAGCGCCCTTTTTAAGAACTTTTTTCAACAACTGTACCAGGCCGAAGAGATTGACCCCCCCACTATGATAGCATACCTGCAAGGGCTGCAGCTCCCGAGGGTGACAGAGGCGCAGCGGGCTCAATTGGGGCAGCCCATTACACTACAGGAGGTCCAATCTGTCATTGCCCAGGCTAGTTGTTGTAAGGCACCGGGCCCCGACGGCTTTGGGGCTGAGTTTTATAAACTTCTGTCTGCCGGGGTGGGACAGTTGTTGGTTGATACCTTTCAGCAACGAATAGGTGGAAGCGGTAGGAGATGGGGAGAAAACCAGGCCTATATTACCTTGATACCTAAGCCAGCCAAAGACCCGTTGCAAGCCGCGTCTTATAGGCCGATTTCTTTGTTAAATTACGATGCAAAGCTGCTGGCAAAAATATTGGCTGAACGGTTGGCGGGGGTGTTAGGAGACATAGTGCATGACTCCCAGGTGGGATTTGTTCGTGGTCGGTATGCTGTTCGGAATATACGCCGTATCTTGACGTCCCTGGAGTGGGTGCACAGCCACCAGTTGCAGACCCTTCTGGTGAGTTTTGACGCGGAAAAGGCGTTCGATAGGGTGGACTGGACCTATTTGGATTACCTACTACCGATGTACGGACTGGGACAGGTTTTCTGTGCCATGGTAAAGAGCTTATATGATACTCCAACGGCTAGAGTACTGTGTAATGGGGTTTTGTCCGCCCCCTTTCCGTTGTATCGGGGCACTAGGCAGGGTTGCCCATTATCTCCTTTACTGTTTATATTGTCTTTAGACCCCCTAATACGCAGTATCGAACAAGACCAGCTGATCCGTGGGATAAAGGTGGGGGCACAAGGATTTAAAGTGTCGGCATTTGCCGACGACATGCTGGTACATTTGCAGGCCCCGCGAGAATCGTTGCCGAGACTTATGGCTGAGTTTAGGAGGTTTGGTAGTTTTGCGGGTCTTCGGATAAATACAGAGAAATCGGAGGCCTTGGATGTGTTGGGGGGGTTGCAGACTGGGTGGGGAGCGGGTTTCCCTCTGCATTGGGCCGAGCATGGGTTCAAATATCTTGGCATAATTCTGACCAGGCTACCACAGGATCTATATTATACGAATTTTGAAAGGGTCCTGTCTGGCATGAAGCGCCAATTGCGAGCTTGGAACCCGTTGCCCCTGGCACTCCTGGGGAGAATTGCCGCTATCAAAATGGTGATTTTACCACGTATACTTTATTGGCTTCAAACATTGCCGGTCTGGTTACTCCGAAGAGATTTACACAAACTGGAGAGGGAGATACAAGGTTTTTTGTGGAAGGGGGCTCGAGCGAGGATTCCGATATCTCGTATGATTGGGGGATGGCGAAGGGGAGGCCTGGGGTTGCCAGATTTAGGCTTATATGCTCTGGCTTGCCAGATACGACACCTTGGAGATTACTTAGGGGGAACAGACGTTTACACTCCCAGAGCCTTAGAGGGGGCAATGGTGGCTCCCTTTTCCCTTGTGGGGATGTTGCACGTGGATAATAAGTACCTGCCACGGAGACTTACGCGGAATGTATTGCTGAATGCGATGAGGCGAACATGGAAACAATTAAATGGCTTGTGGCAACATAATTGGCAGGTTTCTAGCTGGTTACCGATACAAGGCAATGTACACTTTCCGCCGGGTTCGGATTCCGGAGCGTTTAAGTTCTGGCATCGGCAAGGCCTACATTACTTAGGGCATGCAGTAGATCTTATGGGTAAGTGCAAGCCGTTCAGAGACATACGTGAGGAGTATAAACTACCCAGCACCCATTATTTTGCGTATTATCAGCTTTCTCATTATGTGGCGACGTTACCCCGGGAAGAATTGGGAGAGGATAGGTCCAAGCAAATTATCGAATTCTTAGAATTAGGAGGGGATACACCCCTGACAATAGCTGGGCTGCGGATTAAGTTGGTGTGCTTTGGGGTGGTGCCGGATTTTGGGAGGGTGGAGGCAGCTTGGGAAGGTGAATTGGGCCGTGCTGTTACTCCCGGTACGATCTGTAGGGCGGTGGGACGGATAATTGAACTAGCAGAGGGTGTACGTTGGAGGGAGATCCAGTATAAGGCCTTAGCCCGGGTGCATTTCTCTCCGAGACGAGCGTTCCGGAGCCATATTACGCAGGATGGGTCATGCCCTCGATGTCAAGCGCCCTTAGCAACCTTGACTCATATGTGGTGGCAGTGCAGGCGCATCTTCCCATATTGGTCCCGAATTCACCGTTATATTATGAGACTTCTACAACAGAGGTTTCCTTGGACCAGTGAACTAGTCATCTTGGATCAATTGCCTCTGACCTTGCCTATCGGGAAATGGGAGCGTTTATTGGTGCGTAAAGCCTGTTTGGTGGGGAAAGGTCCGATTTTGCGTAACTGGAGAGAACGGACCCCGCCCACGTTTACGGAGTGGCGCAATAATTTTCATCAGTTGATGCTGGCTGAGCGCTGGAGGGCTAGGGGCTCAGTGAAGCGATGGGCTACCTTCTTGCTGATTTGGGAACCTTACATCCAGAGCTTGAGCCCCCGATGCCGCAGTGATATAGTTAATGTGGGTATTTAAGGCGTAGTCTATCGGGGGGGGGGAGAAACTACCAGTCAATGTTATGTAGTGTATTGAGCCCAGCCGTGGAGATTGGGGTGCGAGGATGGGTAAGGGGGGGGTTAGGGGTACGGGGGGGAGGGGGGTAGGGTGGGGGGTGTTGTTTGTTTACTAGAAGAGCACAAAAGGAAAAACTGTTTAACCATGTGGGCCCTTTAATGTTTACTGTTGTGGTCTGCTATGGTGACATACTGGTTTATTGTAACGGCCTTAAGAGGAGATAAGATACCACTCCTCGATGGCCCTTTACTGAAAGCTGTACTGTTTTGTTATGTCGCTATTGGTTAATAAATAAAGTTTTCAAAAAAAAAATCAACACATTTCAGAGAATAACAATACATGACCTACTCGGGAAAGAGAACAAGTGGCAATGTCAAATAGGAATTACATAAACAGAATACCTCAGCTCAGTTACACATGCAGAACATACACCATCACCAAACAAGGAATCACAATTTAGAAACAGGAAGACAATTAAACTGGGAACCCCAAAAGCCAAACTTAGAATGTACAACACTGTAGAAATAAAACTATACATTGATTTCCTCTTGTATTAAATAAAGTGCAGACGTTAAAGATGCACATTTCCAAGAGCTGACATATTTCAGTTAATAAATTCAAAATAAAGAGATATTTTTCTACCTTTTGTGCATTTTTTTTCAGTTGCAATTGTTCCAGTCACTTTCTTCTGGTTTCTTTGTGTCTTCTGCTAACTCTCCATCGTCTGCTGTCCATTTGTCCTTTCTTCTTTCCTAGTTTTTTTCCATTCTCTCTACATCTGCTTTAACATACTAATCATTCTCCTTTTGCTCTTTCCTCATTCCTATTTCATCCACTCAAATTTTACCCCTCCATCCTCAATCCCCACTTACTCTCCCAATACCCGGCCAATTGTAGATTTTTCTTCCCTCCCACAATAAATATATTTCCCCTCTCCATTTCACTCTCCCAGCCCCATCCCATTCTAATCGTCCCCCAACATCACCTCCCTTCTAGCTCCTGCCCCACCCAGCATCCGCTCCCTTCTAGTCCCCGCATCATCAGCCCATTTCCAGTCCTAGCTCCCTCCCCTCACAGCCCATTTCCTTTCCAAGCCCCCTTCCACTCAGCCCATTACCATTACCATTCCAAGACCCTGTCCCCATCAGCTATTTGCAGTTCAAGCTCCCCCTTCTACTCGGCCCATTTCCAGTCATAGCACCCCCCCCAGTCCATTACCAGTTCTAGCCCCCCCCCCCCCATAGCCCATTATCGGTCCTAAGCCCCAACAGCCCACTTCCAGGCCTAACCCTTCCATCGCCCCATCTTCATTCTTAGCCCCCCCATAACCCCATTTTCAGTCTTAGCCCCCCAATCAGACCACCTCCAGTCCTAACCCCCATCTGTCCATTACCAGTCCTAACCCCCATCACCCCATTTTCAGTACTATCCCCCCATCACCCCATTTCCAGTCCTACCCCCCCAGCAGCCCACATCAAGTCCTGCTCCCCCCCCCAGCAGCCCACATCAAGTCCTGCTCCCCCCCCAGCAGCCCACATCAAGTCCTGCTCCCCCCCCAGCAGCCCACATCAAGTCCTGCTCCCCCCCCCCAGCAGCCCACATCAAGTCCTGCTCCCCCCCCCAGCAGCCCACATCAAGTCCTGCTCCCTCCCCCCCGGGAAAATTAACCTTTAGAAAAAAGCTGGCTGCTGCCGCTGCCGCGGCGGTAGCAGCAATATCGCAAGTCCCGCGGCCCCCCCCTCCCTCCCTCCCCCCCCTCTTCCTGCTTGCCTGCCTGCTTGTGAGTTCTTCTCCGCTTCGGCTTTCAGAGCCGCGAAGGGAGAGCTTCTCCCTCGTGACTCTGTTAAGCCCGCTGGGGCTTATGGGAAATTTCCCATCTGCCCCGGCGAGCTTAACAGAGTCGCGAGGGAGAAGCTCTCCCTTCGCGACTCTGAAAGCCGAAGCGGAGAAGAACTCACAAGCAAGCAGGCAGGCAAGCAGGAAGGGGGGGGGGGCCGCGGGACTTGCGATATTGCTGCTATTGCCGGGCAGATGGGAAGGGGCCGCGGGACAGGTGATTCTGCCGCTGCCGCGGCAGCAGCAGCAGCAGAAGCCGGGTTTTTTTTTTCCTGTGCATCGCGGGCCGCACAAAGGCCTCTCGCGGGCCGCGTGTTTGAGACCCCTGTTCTAGAGCCAGGAAGGCTAAGTTCTCTAGCAGAAAGTCAAAGGCCCTGAGGGGGCTGAGATTGCTGGACTGGAGCAGGCCTCGCAGCCTTTGCCTTGGTCTGTTTGGAGGATTGCTGGCGTTTGGAAGGGAACTGAGCTGCAGAAGATGCTCTCTGACTATAAGCAGGATAGGATCTTCCCTTTTTAGAAAAAGGTGTTTTCTTGAACAACCTTTTCTTAGCAGGAGCAGCTGTAGATTTGGATAGTCTATCCAAAGCAGAATTTTCAGCATCCATCTGATTGGCTTTTGCTTGCCAATCCTTACCAAACAGATTCTCACCTGTACAAGGGATATTTCCCAATTCATCTTGGAGTGGAGGAGTAGCCTAGTGGTTGGGGCAAGGTACTTCAGGCCGGAAGGTCGGTGGTTCAAATCCCACTAGAGGACAGCAACCTTGGGCCGGAAGGACTGGGGTTTCTAGTCCCACAGGTGCTCCTTGTGGTCTTGGGCAAGCCACTTAACCCTCCATAGCCCATGTTCCCTGTAAAATAGTTATCTCCAAGTTATAATACCCTGTTCAATGTAATTTCAGTTTGTTCAATGTAAACCGCACTGATGCAGAATAGCGCGGTATATAAGAGAATGTAAATAAATAAATAAATCTTGGACCCAGATCTCCAAATCAGATGCTTGAAGCCAAGCAATCCTACGTGCACCTATAGCTATAACTGAGGCTCTGCTTACGCATTCGAAGGAGTCGAAAGCTGCATGGTTGGAGAATTTGGACATATACTGGGCATGTTTGAGCCCCGTGAGAAATTCTTGCCTTTTACTGTCAGACATAAAAGGACTTAAAGTCTGCGAATGGTCAGTGACTTCTTTTAAGAACATTCCCATGTAGAGACTAAGAATTAATTCTCGCAGCAAGCATGGAAGCTTGGAAGACTCTTCTACCAAAAGCATCCAGGGTTCTACATTCACGTCCTGCAGGATTAGAGGCATGTCTCTTGGCACTTCTAATCTTTCTCATTGCAGACTCAACCACAATAGAGTGGTGAGAAAGCTGAGTTTTATGGAAACCAGGACGAGGGACACGATACATGGTGTCCAACCTGCGAGAATGAGGAGAGGTGGTTGGAGGTGCTTCCCACATCCTTAACATGAGATCATACAGAATCTCATGAATAGGTAAGGTAGCTGCCTCCTTAGGAGTTTTAGGATATTGTAAAATATCTAACTCCTTAGCTCTAAGCTCTGACTCTGGGGCCACTGTAATAGAGAGGCCCCGAGCTACCTCTCTGATAAAGTCTTGAAAAGACAAGTCCTCTGGAGGAGACATTCTTCGTTTAGGAGAGGACTCCTCCTGTGGAAGAAGCATCACTGCATCGACAGACTCTTCAGAATCCTCAGAATCAGAGGAATCGAAGTATCGTCTGTCGGGATGCTCTTGCAAAGCCCGATACCCGTACCGACTGGGATCGGTATCGGGAATCACCGGTACTGGGGTATCAGTACCGGAGGGCTGCAGAAGGCAGAGCACCGGCATAGCAGACACCGATGCCGATATCGACGCCACCGGTATCGATGCTAGAGCCGGTACCGGCTGAGTAGTCTGTTGAGGTACCACGGGCGTCGATGCCACAAGGAAAGCCGCCAGACTGCGTTCGATGGACAGAATCCTCTGATCCATCGACACCGCCAATGCCTGGAAGTCGGTACCGGTGGAAGCCACCGGTACCCCAGAGCATGGCACCAGGAGATCATCCTGGAATCCCGATGATGATGCTTTAGAGGCCGAAGCCTTCCGCCGGGGTAATTTTGCCGGTGCAGAATCCTCGAGGGCAAGGCCAGAGGCATCTCGATGCTTAGAAGGAGATTTGCCCTTCGAGGACCGGCTGGATTTATGTTTAGTTACCTGAGATCCATGTGAAGAAGAAGCAGCCCTGGAAGACGTCGATGCTATCGAAGCCACATCAGAGGGAAACAGGGTACTGAGCTTGGCAGCTCGGTTCTGTCGACCTCTCTTAGACATCATAGAACAGGACACACAATCTGTAATGGAATGGTCAGGGCCTAAACATTTTAGACACCAGTCATGGGTGTCGGTGACGGAGATAGTACCGCCACATTTTGTGCACTTCTTAAATCCTGAGGCAGGCTTTTCCATATTTAAGGAAAAAGGTTTTGGGCCTAAGGCCCAAAACTGAAGTGCACCTGAAGAAAATAAATGGAAAAAAGTTGTTTTTTTTTTAAAAAAAGAAAAGAACAACGACCGGCGGTACCGGTACAGCGTCGAAGGCGGCAGATGCGACAGAAAAGAAATAAAGAAAAAATAAGGAAATTCTTCTGCGGTGACAGGAACACGACCTGCTGGCTCCGCGGAAAAAGAACAACTGAGGAGAGACAGTTGGAAAGGCGGGAAGGCAGCACGCAGGCGCTGTGGGATGCTCCCAAAAGCTTTCTGACTGGATGCTGGGGAGCGTTCCCGCGCAGGCTCCGTCGGTACCGACGTACCCATATGTGAAGACTTATTCCTGCTTGTTCCTGGAGATTCTTGTTTATCCCGATTAAATTTTTATAGATCTCAAATAATCACAAATTTGTTCAAACTGAGATGATAAAGCTTCCTTTTGTGTATGAAAACGATCAGCTGATATTGATGATTGAAGTTTATCTTCTAAAGATACATCTTTTTGTAATTTGACTACTTCTGTATTTAATCTTTCCCATAATAATGCTATTAGATCCATGCTACATTTATTCAAAACTCTGTTCCATTTGGCATAAAACTCCAAATCTTCCGTAAACATTTTAGGAGGCTTTAAAACCCGCAGTCCTCTAGGACTTGGGATTTTAAATATTGAATCATTGTAGCCTCATGTAATTGAATCCTAATAAGTTTTTTATTTAGATTCAAAAGATCCAAAAAGGAAGAAGACCGCGACAACGTCATGATCAAACAATGCCAGCCTTTGAGCTAACAATTGAATTTGTTCATCCAAAAATGCAAAAATAGTCTGGTTGGCTTTAAAAATTGGTTCCATAGAAGATGATGAATCAGTAGCCTTGTGGCAAACATTCTCTCTTTCCATAAAATGTCAAAAACAAAATAACAAAAGCCCTATAAACGTAAATCCAAAACAAAAAAATAGAGCCTAGAACAACTCAGCACAATAATAAATGTTTGGTCTTGAGGGACAATCCCCTCTCGTGGCCTCTCCTCCATTTTAATCAATCAGTGATCATTAAAAAAAAAAATACCTTTGTTATAATCATGCAAATAAGCACACATTAATGTGCCCTATATAATTAGAACATTTACGCTCCCGTGAAAACTATGTATGCAATTTGTGCATATATCCACTTCTTCTTTAGACCATAGTAATTCACTCAAACTGCAATGGTTCACCAGTCACAGATATAAAAGCACAAAAAAACTTTCATGCACTTATCTGAGAAGATGACCTCCACATACATTCTTCCTTGCAGAGACTTCCCTTGAAAAAAAATTGCGGCTTCAGCAACGAACACAACACTGCATTTAGGACGTTATCAGCAATACATTCCCTGCTTCAACGCTCCAAGAACCACAACCATAATGGCATCCAAATTTTTAGACGTCATAGAAAGCTCAGCTTAAATTCATAGCACATGGAAAGTCTCTCTACAAGGAAGAACGTATGTGGAGGTCATCTTCTCAGATAAGTGCATGAAAGTTTTTGCGCAGTTTATTGAGCGAATTGGTGCGGTCTAAAGGAGGAGTGGATATATGCATAAATCATATACTCAGTTTTCACAGCAGCTTATGTTCTAATTATATGGGGCACATTAATGTATGCTTTTTCGCATGATTACAACAAAAGATTTTTAAAAAATATCTATCACTGATTAAAACAGAGGAGAGGCCGCGGGAGGGGATTGTCCCTCAAGACCAAACAATTAAATTGTGCTCAGTTGTTCTAGCTCTATTTTTTGTTTTGGATTTATGTTTATAGGGCTTTTGTTATTTTGGTTTTTGGCTTCTCTCTCTCTAACATTTACAAGTTTCGTCCCCCTCCTCTCTGATGGACACTGCTGGAACACTTGTCCACTCTTTAATAACTTCCCATCTTGACTACTGCAATCTCCTACTTGCTGGTCTCCTCAGAATCATCTCTCTCCCCTTCAATCTGTTCAAAACTCTGCTGTGTGACTAATTTTTCGCTAGCCTCATTTTGCTCATATAATCTCTTCTGAAAACACTTCATTGGCTTCTCTTCCACGTCCAATTCATACTCCTTCTGACCTTTTAACTGCATTCACTCTGCTACTCCTCCCTCTCTCTCCTCTCCCTCTACACCCCTTCTCGCGAACTTCGTTCTTCTATTGGCTTGCTTCTTGCTACCTCTGCTAACTCCAAACTTCGGTCCTTTCACCTTGCTGCTCCTTATGCTTGGAATAAACTTTCCGAGTCTGTGCGTCAGGCGTCATCCCTGCACCCTTTTCAAATCTAAGCTAAAGGCTCATCTCTTTAAGGCTGCCTTTGGATCCTAGTTCCTTGATCTTTATGTCTCCTTACCCTTTCCTGTTCTATCCTCTTACTCGCTTTTGTCTGTCTAATTAGATTGTAAGCTCTGATGAGTAGGACCGTCTTTATCTTTGTTTGTAAAATGCTGCATATGCCTAGTAATGCTTCATAAATGTTTATTATTATTATTATTATTTATTATTATTAATAGAAGAAACCAGCAAACAAATCCAATTGAGGTGGAAAGACAACAGGATGGCATTATCCTTAGGAATACAGAACCAGGAGTAAAACAGCAAGAACTGATCTCTGCACGATGAAGCCTGCAGGCTAGAAAACATGCCTAGCTGAAGCTAGCTGCCAAGAACCCCACATTAAGAGTCAGATCCTTAATGGTAGCCTGACACAAGGGCTCAAAGGGAGGAGCTGTCAGGTCCTTCAGAACTAGCATCATATCCCACTGCATCACAGTTGTGCAATGAGGGAGATGAAGTCGTTTAACCTCTTGAGAAATTGGGACACATCAGGATGCACTGCCAGGGACAGCTCCTGCATGCTACCCCAATCATACACTATAGCCTCTATCTGTGCCTTAAAGGGAATTAGGTGCTAGGCTGCAATTCCTGGACCTCAGCTTTAGGCACTTGTAAGTGATGAAAACCATGCCAAGACTTTAAAACCCTCCAGACTCTCACATAAGTCAAGGATATACAGGATCTATCAGCCTTAAGAAGAGTATTGACCATGGTCCTGGAATAACACTTGCGGGTCAGTTTCCACCTCTTAAGGACTAAGCAGTGCCCCCACCAAAAGTTTGTGATCTGTATACCATGGCCTGCAAAGCAAATCTAGAGCAAATCAGAATGACTAGGCCCTGGTGGACTGTATTCTGCACAAGACATGATTCACCATTGGCCACAGGGAAAGATGTACAAGAGCCCCTCCAGGGGCTGAGACTGAATCAGAGCAGGGAATCCAGACCCACTGCCTGAGCATCCCACCGGTAGCTGAAGAACATTGTATCTTGGCATTTGTCTGAGTCACAATCAGAACAAAGCTATGACAACCCCACAATGAGCTGTAATGCATGATGACCGAACTCCCATTCACAGGAACATAAGATATGCCATACTGGGTCAGATCAAAGGTTCATCAAGCCCAGTATCCAGTTTCCAACAGTGGCCAATCCAGGTCACAAGTACCTGTCAGGTTCCCAAAAAGATATAGAGATTCCATGCTGCTTGTTCCAGTGGTAAGCAGTGAATTTCCCCAGTCCACTTTAATAATGGTTTAATGACTTTTCCTCCAGGAACTCATCCAAACCTCTTAAACCCAGCTACACTTTTACTACATCTCTGGTAACATTCTAGGGGTTGTTTTGACTGAAGTCTGCTTATACATTCCCGCTGCCAGAAATATGTACTGCCAACAAGGCCATGAGATGAACTTCTGCCCAATTGCATAACACTATCTCTTTTGTGATAGCCTTGCTGCTAGTGGCGTAGTCAGAAAACACCCCAATCGCTTTGCCCTCCAAGCAGGGTTGGAACCTCTCCAGAGAGGCAAATCACCCACACCTTCAACCTGATCAGCTAGGGAGAACTTCTGCAAAGACTAATACCCCTGTGTTAATTGTCCCCGACAATGGATCCATAAGCTTAGGAGATTGGTATCTGCAGTCACCACCAACCAGTCCAGCATCTCTAGAGACATTCCCTTCAAAGGCTTCTGCCTAACTAAAAGGAAAGTGAAAAAGGCATTGATCAAACAAAACAGGGGACCAGTGAGACAGCAGGTGTCCCTATAGGGGATGCATATGCACTCCAGCCCAGGGCACCAGATTCAGTGTTGAAGCCACTAGCCCCAGAACCTAGAGATACCCAGGCCCAGGGGAGCTGAGTGGCTAGAGAACTCCTGAATCAGAGTGCAGCTTTTCTATCTTTCCAGGGACAGGATAGTATCACTCAACAAAGTTGGGTTTATGTCAGACTGAGACCAAAAGTACCCCAGAGTGTGAGAGGAAACCAGATTGCTCTTGGGGTAATTGATTCCTAGCCCAGCCAATCCAGACACTGCAATACTTTGTCAATTGTCAGAGTATCCACCATCTAGGTAGGGGGCACCTGGCACCTTGGCTGTGCAGATGGGCTGCAGCTACCACCATGACCTTGGAAAAAGTACTGCAACACCATGACTAGGCCAAAGAGGAGAGCAAAAAACTGGTAATGATAGCCGAGAATACAGAACTTGAAGAATCTCTGATGCTGTTCCTGAATAGGAATGTGCAAATATACCTCAGATTTCCAGAAATTTTGTGGTCTTTAATGGCAAGGTTTCCTTTCAAAAGAAGGGACTGTCACATTAATGCTCTTTATGTTCAGAATGGGCTAGAAGGACCCCCCCCCCTCTCTTTCTTTGGGGCGTATGAAGTAAAACCGAATAACTAAACTAAGTGGTGTTCTGAATGGATTTCACAAACTCCAGGGCAAAGCCCTCCTGAATGACCTAGAGGACCCATTGGTCCAAGGTGGTGTGGGCTCACTCTGAGATCCAAGATGCCCTCCAACAACTTGTACTGACAAAGAGGCCCACCTGATCTTATTGGGAGCCCTTGGCTCCTCCAGAGGAGAGACCAGCAATGTCTTGAGCTCTTTTAGGCTCCTTAAAAGGACTGTCCTTTACTTGCCTTGATGCCATAAAACTAAGGATGCACCTGATCCCTTTGTCTTCTGCCATCCCCAGTCTCTCCAGTTAATCTTGCCCAAGGGCTCTCTAGTGCTTTTAGGCTTATCTTTAAGCAATTGCTGGGTACAGGTCTCACTAAGATATTTAACCTACTCTAGATTCTCACTCTTGAAAGGAAGTTTACTTAGGTGCAACTTAGAGGCTACATCTGAAGACCAGTTTTGCAAGCTGAGTCATCTCCTCATTACCACCATCGCTGTCAGCGACTTTGAGGAGATCCTATTGAGGTCATATATCGCATCCACAAAGGAAGTATCAGCTTCAAGGTTTGCAATCTCCAGACTATCTAGCAGCTAAAAGGATTCACCACTACTAATCATTTGTATAGCGCTACAAGGTGTACGCAGCGTAGTAAACAGCTTTACTTCTGTCCCAGCTTGTTAAACCTCCACAAGCTGGTTCTCCGGACCCTTCTTCCAACCCCGGTTAAAGTTCCTGCCTTAGAACCCCTCTGCATGGCTTGCATTGGAAGGACTTCTGGCTCCACAGACCTCTCTACAAGAGAGCCCTGGCCACTAAGCCTGCACATATAAAAAGGGTCTGAAATGGAAAACGCATTCTTGAGCAGGAACTCAATCTTCTGTCATACAAGTCCATGAGAACAGATCCACCCTCCATGGGGATAGTTATTTCTGTGGTCACCACTGTGACCAAAGCATTCACTCTAAGACAAACGAGCAGATTCAGATCCCCTTGGAGCAGTGGATACAGATAGGATAATGCTCTAGTGCACCCGAGGATAATTTTTTCAGGCAATTCCCACTGGGAGACCACCAGCTTCAACAACTCTAGAATGGGAAAAAACCCTGACTGGAACCTAATCCCCTCCAGGATTGTGTCCATATCTGAACACTCCTTCAATGGAGGTTCAGAAAGAGATGCCATGATAGCATTCCATAATTGGAGACGAGAGGTCTTCACAATAAAAACATCACTGTGGGATACCCTGATCTCCAAAAAAAGGGGAAGAGGGTTTGCTACCCATCCTCGGCCAAGAGAATGGCCAGAGAGCAAACCCTCACCTTCATCTCAGTCCTTATGCAAAGGAGACTGCGGAGAGACCCAAGTCAGAGACTATGACAATGGAGGCCTCCAACCTAATCAGTTGCTTAATCAGAACAAGAACTAGTAATAGGAAAGGAATCTGGACTTTTTCAAATGACCCAAATATTGATATTCAGAGTGATAAAGCAGCAGGTTCATTAGAAACACAACTACCAGAAGGAAATGCAATTATTTCTCTAAAACCTTTTGTCATATAAAGATATACGAGGTGTGATCAAAAAGTAATATAGCTACACAAGTCTCGAACATAACAATACGTCGCACCACTATGCTATTAAGCATGCAGTGATCTAGGTTATGTGCAGAGTAGTGTGGCTGCAGCACACCTGTGCTTTTTTAAAATCACATGATATTTGGTATTGTGTAAAAGCAGTTCATCAGATTTACGATGAGTGAAAAAATTGAACAGCGAAGGCGCATTAAATTCTATTAGAAACTTGGAGATTCGTGCAGAGACTTATGACAAGTTACAGGAAGTGTATGGCGATGAATGCATGAGTTGTGCTAGAGTTTGACTGGTACAAATGTTTCCAAGAGGGCCAAAGTGTTGGCAGACTAACGTTCTGGAAGGCCATCCACGAGCAGGAATGAAGACAAAGTTTAAGCAGTATGTGCCGCAATACACTCAAATCAACGATTGACTATCAAGGAGCTTGCTGAGGACATGGACATCAGTTTCGGGTCGGTACAGTCCATTTTTACTGTTGATTTGAGGATGAGATATGTGTGCACAAAATTAGTGCTAACACATCTGTCCCCTGACCAAAAAGAAGGTAGACTGTCTGCAGCCACAGAGTTGTTGGACTATGTTGAAAACAACTCAGATTACATCAAAAAGATTATTACTGGTGATGAATCATGGATTTATGATTATGACCCGGAAACCAAGGCTCAAAAGGCTCAATCCTCTCAACTCCGGACTCTCCCAGACCCAAGAAAGCCCATCAGGTGAGGAGCAACAGACAAGGGTCATGCTCAGTTTTCTTTGATTACCAGGGTATTGTTCATCATGAATATGCTCCAAAAGGCCAAATCATCAATAAGGAGTACTACATCCAAGTTCTGACTCATTTGAGAGATGCAGTCCATAAGAGGACAGAGTTGCACAGGAATGGTGAATGTTTGCTTCATCATGATAATGTCCCAGCTCCATACTCATTTGACCTCGCACCCTGTGACTTTGTTTCCAAAACTGAAATTGCCACTGAAAAGGAAGGAGATTCGACGTCTTGGAGACCATTAAGGTGTAATTAGGCCTTACCTAATTGCCATTCCTTGGATCCCTCCAAGTCAAGTCCAGTGGATTGCACCCCCCAACCAGCAGGTGGAAACTGAGCATAACCGGTTTTACTGTGGATAGCCCCTATGGGTACTGCACACCAGAAGCCAGGCCAGTAATGGAATCACAGAGCAGAATTCAAGCCTACCAAACCAACAGGTCCTATCTAACCCAAAGGAAGGGAGCCTATACCGATGAGCATCTCACCAACCCCCACCAGGCAGGATTCCACCACCACTCCACTCCCTTTCTGGGTCTCCTTGAACAGGGAATCAAGGCTCCGTTCCCTCAGCCTCTAGCCCTTTAGATTTTTTTTTTTTTATTTTAGCAAATACCACATGATAGAGGCATTTGGGGTTGCCAGAGGAAAGTGTCTGCCCTGGCATCTAACACAATTGTGTGTCTCATATACTTCTTTGCTCTTAAATGGCTAATGCCTCTCAACACACTGCAGCCACACATACAGACTTCCAAGGGCCAGCTGCGCAATCCACCGGGAGGGACCTGGACTAGATTGGATAGATTCACAGAAAGGCAATTAGCAGGTACGACCTAATTACACCTTCCAAATTATCCCTCCAATCCAGTTGAGACCATTGGGATGTATCAAAGCAGTCCAGACTGGGAGGGACCCACAAGGCCAGACTGCAAAACCTGTTCACCAAAATGCACCTCCGGAGCCCGGACATCGAGGAGAGTGTGCTCGGTGAAGACATGCAAGGTCACCCATGTTGCAGCCCTACAGATCTCCCCAGGAGCCACCAGACTTGCCTTCACCCAGGACGTGCCTGTGCCTGGGTGGAATGCCCCCAGGTGACTCTTCAAAAAGGTAGGGGGAGACAATTGCTTTCTGTAGCCACCGAGCGATGATGCCTTGGAGGCTGCCAAACTCTTCCATGCCCCTGCAAACAGCACAAAGAGGCGATCCGACTGTCAGAACAGTTTCATTTGCCAAAAGACAGACACAGTACCCACTGACTATCCAGAAGCCATAGGCATCCATCACCCCCAGCCATCCCACCAGCCTGTAGCGCAGGCAATGAGACCAGCTGGTTCACATGGCATGCGGACACCACCTTCGGCAGAAAGGAGGATATCATGTGCAGAACCACCTTCTCTGGGTGGAAAACCCAAAAGGTCTCATGGCAAGATAAGAGCAGAGCTCCAAAATGCGACGCATGGAAGACATCGCCACCAGGAACACCATCTTCAAAATAAGGTCCTTCAGTGATGCCTCTCAGAGAGGCTCAAATGGCACTCCCGTGAGCCCCAACAGGACCAGATTCAAGTCCCAAAGCAGAACCACCAACTGCCTCGGTGGGTGAACCTGCTTCACAGCGCAGAGAAAACTAATCACATCCGCATGAGCACCAAGTGACAACCCTCACACCTTGCTGTGGTAGCAGGCCAACGCCACAAACTGGACCTGCAACGTGCCTAGTGCCAGGCCTTTGTCCAGCCCCTCCTGCAGGAAGTCCAGAATCTGCAGCACTAAAAAGCCGAAAGAGGAGCAATCCCTTGGGGCACGCATCAGTCCTCAAAAATCCTCCAAACCTCACATACGACAGGGAGGTTGAACACTTCAGTAGAGTCTCTACCACTGTGAGAGAATACCCCTTCCCGCTCAATATCACCCTTTCAAGGGCCAAGCTGTAAGTGAGAAATGACCCACTTGGGGCATGCGCACCAGCCCCTGTACTAGTAGCCCGTCATGCTTGGGAAGACACCACTGGGCCCCACCCTCTGGCAGATGAGATCCGTGTACCATGGCCTCCTCGACCAATCTGGTGGAATCAGGATCACTGGATCCTGCTGCCGCCCAATCCTGTGTAGCACGTGCCTTATCAAAAGCCAGGGTGGGAAGACAAAGGAGACCACCCCCCCCCCACCCTTGGACCATGGCTGGACCAAGGCATCCAGTCCCTCTAACATGTGTTCAGAGTCTGCTGAAGACTTGGCTCGACTTGGGCATTGGCAGAGGCCATCAAGTCCAAGATTGGCTGGCCCCAGCACTGAACCAGCTCCCAATACACAGAGTCTACCAAGGACCATTCCCCCGGTTCCACCTGATGGTGGCTCAGGAAATCCACTTGCACGTCTTCTCGGACAGCCATGTGCATCACCGTGAAGGCCAAGAGGTTCTCCTCTGCCCATTGAAGCAAAGGAGCTGACTCCTCCAACAGCACGCTGATCATTCCACCCTGGCGACTGATGTAGTCCACTGCTGTTGCGCTGTCAGAGAAGACTCATGCTGCTTGGCCCTTCAGTAGGCCCACGAAGTACCAGAGCACCTGAACACTGCCCCGGAGCTCTAGTCGATTGGATCAGTTTGCCTAGAGTATGTGGTCAACCAGACAGACAATGTGCTCCCCCAGTCAACCACTGGCATCTATCATGGGTGCCTCCAGAGGAAGGCCATCTGTCAGGGCAAGGGAGGAGAGCCATCATTACAGGCTTTCCTTCACCTCCGCCGGACATGGCAACCTTTGTGCGAGGGGATCACGCTGGGGGAACCAGTGTGACAGCAGGGCATGCTGCAAGGGCCTCATGTGGGCCTGCACCTAGGGCACCAGGTCTATCATTGCCACCATGGATCCCAGGAGCTGTAAATGGTGCCATGCAGAAGGCAGAGAGTCATCGCAAGGGAAAAACCACACCTGCTCCTGCAGCTTCGCCAGTATGCTCCGGCAGAAGGGCCACCTAGCCTTCCTCTGGTATTGAACTGCACTCCCAGGTACACCAGCTCCTGCATCGGCACCAACTGGCTCTTGTCAAGGTTCATGACCTAGCCTAAGCTGCACAGGAACACCACCATCCAGCTGATGGCTCAATTGACTCTTCGCGAGAGACTCTGCCCTGATGAGCCAGTCATCCATGTAAGGGTGGATGAGGATGCCTTCCCAGTGAAGAGACACCGCCACAACTACCATTAGCTTTGTGAAAGTGCACAGTGCAGTGGTCTGTCTGAAGGGCAGCACACGGAACTGTAAATGCCCTATGGGACTGCAAACAGCAAGAAGCATTGATGCTCGTTGCTGATTGGAATGTGGAGATATGCTTCCATGAGATCCAGGGAGGCGACATACTCCCCCTTTTGCATAAAGGTGATGATGGAGCACAGCGTTTCCATATGGAACCGTGGCACGTGCAGAGATCTGTTGACAAACTCTAGGTCCAGGATGGGCCGAAAAGTCCCTTCTTTCTTTGGGATAAAGAAGTAGATTGAGTACCAACCAGACTCATGTTGGTCTGGCAGAAGCAGGCAAACAGTCCTCAAATGTAGCAACCTGCCCAGGGTCTCCTGAACCACCACTCACTTGAACAGGGACTTGCAGGGTGACAGGAGAAAGGCCTTGAATGGGTCACACCAGTTCCAGTGCATAGCCATCCCGCATGATATCCAGGGCCCACCAGTCCTGCTTGACCTGGACCCAGGTACAGTAGAACAGCCAGAACCAACCTCTGATCTGCTCCCCCTCGGTCCCCCACACTTCATTGGGTCTTCTTGGAAGGACCAGTGGAGGAGAGGAAGAATCCTCTACCCCTCCGTGGCCCCGAAAGGACAAACTGCCCCGGCTGGGAACCGCCTCCATTGGAAGGGAGCAAAGTGAGTGGCCCAGAATCTACGAAAGTCATACTGCTGCCCTCTTCCGACCCCTGCTAGCTTTGTCCCTCTAGGCTTATCCTCTGGGAACTGACAACCCTTGTAGTCCCCCAAGTCTTTAACCAACTTTTTCAGGGCCTTGTCAAATAGAAACCTGCTTTTAAATGGCAACTTGGTGAGGCAAATCTTTAAAGAGACATCTGCAACCCAATTCTGGAGCCAAAGGAGCCTCTGGGCTACCACCACTGAAGCCATGCTTTTGGAGGAAACCCAGATGAGATTGTAGAAAGCATCAGCCAAATACATGGCCCAAGACTCCCTACATGGCCCAAGACTCCAACAGGGGACCCTCTCCTGGCTGGGACCTGAGTCCAATAGCCCCTGTGCCCAATGGCAGCATGCCCTGACCATATATGCCCCACAGATGGAAGTCTTAAGCGTGAGGGCATTTGCCTCAAAATGCCTGTTTAAGCATAGTCTCCAGCTTGTGATCCTGCGCATCTCATAGGGCCACGTCTCCCTCCACCGGGATAATGGTCTTCTTAGTGACTGCTGACACCAGGGCATCCACCCTAGGGAGCTTAGGAATCTCGTTAGTCTCTGGTGCAATCTGATAGAGGCGAGACATAGTCCGGACATCCTGCATACCAGATTCTGGAGCCTCCCACTCAGCATCAATCATCTGTTTGATAGCCTTGTGGACCAGAAAGGAATCCTGGGGAGACAGGAGCAGATCTTCCAGCTCCAGCTCCTAGAAGGCGGGACCAGTTGCCAAGGTTAGGTCTCCCAAAGAATGAAAGATGAGCAAAGTCAGCTCCTCCCTCTGGAAAAAACACACACCACAATGGGTGATTGCCTGTGAGGCAACAAGCCTACCTCTGCGTCAGGACTGTAGTCCTGTCCCCACTCTACCTCTGTCCCTTCTGCTGCGTCCAAGGCAGGGGACTCTGGGGATCCCTCCAGGTCAGAGGCCCCCACTTATGCTTTGATGGCAGGGACTCCTCTGCTGCCACCAGAGCCTGGCTGCGATACCCCATGGCCTCATGCGCTGGCTGGCTCCTAGTATGCCCCACTGACTGGCCTAAGCAGAAAGCCTTGTGGAAGAACACCACAAATTCGGGGGAGAACAGCAAGCCTGCTTGCCCTGCTGCCAGCTGGTCAGTGTAGTTGTGCCATTTTGGACTTTGCTTTGCCACCCGAAGGCTTGCTTGAGTCACCCTTGGCTTTTCCCCTGTCTGCACGGCCCACACCAGCCTTTTTTGGTGCCAAAACGGGCCTAGGTGGTAGGGGAGAAGGTGCCAATAACATAATAACAGTTTATGATGGCAGATAAAGACGAACATGGTCCATCCAGTCTGCCCAGCAAGGCAGCAAGAGTAGGTGCTCCGTGTAGGTCACCTCTCCCCATGCCTTTGTTTAGGGTGTACCCACTGCTCTATGTAGGTCACCCCTATTTGTTGAGATATAAGAGATAGTTATGTTTATTTTGATTTTATCCTGTTGCTATAAAAGGGATCCACTGTGTCTGTCCCATGCCATTTTGAATTCTGTCACTGTATTTGCCCCCACCACTTCCATCGGGAGGGCATTCCAAGCATCCACCACCCTCTCAGTGAAAAAGTATTTCCTGACGTTGCCTTTTCAGTTTACCCCCTTGCAGCTTCATGTTTTGCCCTCTAGTTTTATAGCTTCAGTCTTTGGAAGAGGTTTGTTCATTCATTAATACTCTAAGTATTTAAAGGTCTGAATCATATATCTCCTGTCCCTCCTCTCCTCCAGAGTGTATATATTTAGGTCTTCAAGTCTCTTCTCATACATCTTCTGACACAGGCTCCAAATTATTTTGGTTGCCTTCCTTTGAACTGTTTCAAGTCTTTATATCCTTTGCAAGATATGGGAGTATGTTTACAAAGCAGTGGTAGTGGCCTCCTTAAGATATTGGAGCCACAGCCCCATTGAATTCAATGGGGCTACGGCTCAGATATCACACAGAGGCCACTACTGCTGCTTTGTAAACATACCCCATGGTCTCCAAAACTGAACACAATATTCCAAGTGAGACCTCACCAGCGACTTGTACAGTGGCATTAGTACCTCTTCCTTTCTGTTGGTAATTTCTCTGTATGCCTCCCAGCATTCTTCTGGCTTTTGCCACCACCTTGTCGCACTGTTTCACCACCTTGAGATCCTCAAAAACAATCACATCAAGGTCCTCCTCCTGGTCTGTGCACACCAACCTCTCGCCCCCTACTGTATACAATTCGCTTGGATTTCTGCTTCCCAAAGTGCATGACACTGCACTTCTTCACATTAAAATCTTAACGGCCAAGCATTAGACCATTCTTCCAGCTTTTGTAGATCTTTCCTCATGTTCTCCACTCCCTCACGAGAGAGTCTACTCTGTTGCAAATTTTTGTGTCATCTGCAAAAAAAGACAAACTTTTCCACTGAGTCCTTCAGCAATATTGCTCACAAATACATCGAACAGTACCAGTGCCAAGACCGAACCCTGGGACACACCTCTAATCACCTTCCTTTCATCCAAGTGAGTTCTGTTTACCATCAACTTCTGTCATCTGATCCAGTTCACCCCTTTGGGACCCATCCCCAAGCTGTTTAGTTTATTGGAGAAGCAGAGCTTGAATGTAGAGATACTTGGAGCTCCTAATCTGCCATCTTGTTCTCCTCCGAGCAAAGACAGCAGAGTCCAGCAGCAGAAACCGTGCCTCTGTGGGCCCCGCAGGTAGGCTGTGATGCTGACATCATACATGGTCACCAGCTTGTGGCCTAGTCCCCCACCAGAGAGGCACCAAACTGAAGACCCGGCAGAGGAGAGGGAGAGATCCCCCATCCAAACAAGCACGAAGACTGGCAGGAGGAAAAAAAAACCACACTCCGCTGCATACTCTGCACAGTGCAGCTATATGGAGACTGGGAGGGGACCCAGGACCTCTGGGTTTACACCCCACTGCGTGGGAGGGAATCACCACATAAGAGCAGTTCATGGCACTCCCCTGCCGGATAGCAGCAGATTCAGGATGCAGGACCCTTTCCTCCGTACCCGGTGTGGCAGTTAATCTTTTCCTTTGTACCTGGCTTGCTGCCATGAAAACAAAAAGGAAGCAGGATAGATTTCTAATTTCAAGCCCTTACTGCCAACTGCTATGGCTCAATTTGGCTGAGTGCTCCAAGACCAAGGCCCCCAAATCCCTCAAGTACAGCTCAGAACAGAGGGAGCTCCCCACCTGCTGGGAGACTGAGCAATACCGGCCTTGCTTCCGGTGTGCTGTATCCATAGGGACTATCAGCAGTAAAACCGGTTATACTCAATCTCCATCTGTTGGTTGGGGAGCACAACCCAATGGTCTGGACTGGAAGGATGATTTGGAAGCAAGAATTTGACACAGCAGATTCATAGCATAATGAAAGAGGCATTTCAAAATTGTTTCCAGCAGTGGAAGGAATGCTAGAAGAAGTGTGTTTTATCGGAAGGGGACTTCTTTGAAAGAGACAGAGTACACTAACTGTCAATGTTATACTTCTTTTGCTACTGTACAAGTCCCGATACTTTTTGATTTAAATTTTGAGGTGTAATCATTTAAAATGTGTAATGAATGTGGACATTACAACCAATTGATTGTATGGGGATTCACATTTAGAGTAGTATGTTTGCAACCAGTTTCAAAGGAAATCTAGTGATTAAGATTATCTACAAATAGTTAAACAGGTATAATTTCCATAATCCAATTATGTAAACTCTTTCCACCATAGAGCTGGGGGAGTGGGATTGAGTGTAAGAGTATTACTACCTATAGCAAGTATGGTGAATCGATGGAATGGCCTCCTGTGGCAGTGGAGGGCACACATTTATCAATGCAGGAAAGACACATTGCTTCTCCTGCAGTACCACAGACCCTAACAGGTAGATGAAATTCACCTTGTGGTCTTAATGTGCCATCACAGATGGAATGGTTTTATATGGTAGACAGACAGGTATACTGCCACCTTTCAAAAGGTTTTAGCTACGTCCTTGCAAAGACCATGCAACTGACTTTGTATGGATACATACAAATTTTCAGTGGATACTAATTTATCATCTGAACATATTTTGGTGGCTTTGGGAAACCAGAACTTTCAAGAGCACATGAGCATTTTGGTACTTTAGTTCAAACATCATTCAAGACTGAGGAACAGTCTATCACAAGATGTATTATGTGACAATGAATCAAAAGAAACTGGTTGTTGAGGATGTGAACTGTGTTGACCTGATGTATCTGCAGAATATAGGAGTATGAGCCAGTCAAGCCTTCCGCCATACTATTCAGAGAGCATATTCCTTGATATTTCTCCAGCACGTGACACCAACCTGCAAAGAATCCAATACTTGGATTCCTAATATAAAGTACAAGAAATGTGAGACCACACAGGAGCCTTGTGATGTTGTACCAATTAAAAAAGGTACAAAGCAGCACCTACAAAAGTCAGAACCAATACAGCCACTAGCAGTTAATGTCTAAAAGCTTTGCCCAGGAGAGGAGCCCCTCATGGTCTTATTCACGGGCAGATGTCCTAATAGGCAACTGCCCCACTACTAGAAATGAGGGTCCTGCAGAGCTCTGTTTTTATTTGAAGGCCAGCTAGTGCAGCACTGAGGGGGACTTCTTTGGGTCCACTGCAACTCATGTTTTGAGGGCAACACTCCCCCTCCCCTCATTTTGAAGAGGCCAACTGAATAGTCCAGTATCTCAAGATAGATAGGAAAGGGGTTAAATCTTCCACTGCATTATAAGCCTATAAAGACAAGTTTTGTTTACATCCACTCGTGAACCATTAAAAGTGTTTAACACTATATTACACTGAAGGATAAATTGCATCTAGTGGCCTGAGCATTGACAGGTAATGAGAGGTAATATTCTGCAAGCTCTCTTATAAACACATTTTCCTTTACAGCCTTAAGCTGTGTGGAAATACTTGCTCATTTTGGAAACACCTATCAATACTGGTTAGATACTATTGAACTAGTCTGCTTTGTATCACGTCAGCATGGAAGACCTTCAGCTGTCCCAGCAAGTTCTACAGCTGTAGTCAGCATTATTGGCACCCTTGAAGGTTCAACCCCTTAATATCCAAAATCTCCTTTAAAAAAAAAGGAAAAAAAAGAAAAGAAGTGGCCAGTGAAATGGCTTTGGACTATATATACACACATATTTAACACAAGAATCAAATAAAACAAGACCATTTAAGAAAGGAAATAGTATAAAACCTGGGACATTCCAGTCTCAATCATGTCCTGGCAAAGAAGTCTCCCACTAAAACATTTGTCTGTATGAAACTTTCTTTTGTCAATGACTGCCTGAGGAATTAACCACTATGACAAGCCTGGTCCATTTTAATAATATGCAGTAAAACCACAGCACCTAAGCCATGTATTATATCTTTGTTCACTTATTTGAATGAAAGACAGCACAGTGTTTCGGGTTGAGATAAACGTCACCCTGCTTCAGGCTGGAATTCCCTATGGAAAGCCTCCATTCTTGAAGGAACCCTGATAACTCTCCAACCTACATTCAAATACTCAGGTATTCCATTAGATATTCAGCTTCCCCACCCCCGATTTTTCAGGTAGTAAAGTAATTCTCTTTCTTGCACACCAGCGTTTGAGCTATCAGGCCATTCCAATATCCCCTCATTCAGATCACCGTCATGCTTCATACAGTAAGCACTCACTTGGATTACTGTAATATTGTTTATGCTAGATTACAACCGTATCATCTAAAATGCTTTGAGACTGTTAAAAAAAAAAAAAAGTGTAATTAGACCTACCTGCTAATTAGTGTTCCTGAAGGAACTCCAGTCGAATCCCTTTCATCTGGGTTCTGCTCCCCTTCCAGAAGCTTGGAGGCTGAGCTCATAATCGATTTGATGATCCTCTGGTATAAATACCACTGGCACCACCCACTAGCACCAGTAATCTATTGAAAAAGCAGACTTAAGTGTCTCTCCGTTAAGTATTCACAATTTCATAAAACCAACTATAAATTAACTTCCAAATTCTAGAATATTCCTTCCCCTCTCTCCCGGAAGGAACTTCCCACCCCCCGGGGCTTACCTGAATCCGCACCAGCCCTTACCTAACCACTCTGAAGGGCCCCTGCCAGTCCATACCGCCACGCCACTGGAACCTCTGCGAGGAGCTTTCAGACATCTTCTCTACTACCCCAACAGGCCTTCGGTCCGGCGCCTACATTCGGAAAACTGAATCCTGATAAAAAGACAACTCGGGCGGGATCAGGGACTGGACTGGAGTTCCTTCAGGAACATTAATTAGCAGGTAAGGTCTAATTACTCTTTCCTTATCGTCTCTCTAGTCCAGTCCCTTTCATCTGGGATGTAACAGAGCAGTTCAAGTCTGGGAGGGTTCGCCATCCCGGACCCAAGCACCGCACTCCCAAAACCAGCATCCGCTGCCGCCAGAACATCCAACCTGTAATGCTTGGCAAATGTATGTAAAGATGACCAAGTGGCCGTTCTGCAAATGTCCAGCGGCAGAACCAAACTATACTCCGCCCATGAAGATGCCTGGGCTCGAGTCGAATGCGCCCAGAAGCCCACCGGAACCTGCTTCCCCTTCAGGATGTAGGCTGACGCAATCGCCTCCCTGATCCATCTGGAGATGGACGCCTTGGCTGCCGCTTCCCCTTTACGCGGTCCCCCGAACAGGACGAATAACTGTTTGTTCTTTCGAAATAGCACCGTGCAACTCAGATAACGCTTCAGCACTCTGCGCACATCCAGACAGTGTAGCCTTGAATCACCCACCTGCAGTCCCTCTCTAGGGAAGACTGGGAGAGAGACGGCCTGATTCACATGAAAGGGAGAAACTACCTTTGGCAAAAAGGAAGGAACCGTCCGCAAAACCACCTTCTCCTTGAAGAACGAAAGAAAGGGCGGAAGCGAAGACAGAGCCTGAAGCTCCGAAATACGCCTAGCGGAACAGATAGCCAACAGAAAAACTGCCTCAAGGGTTAAGTCCTTCAAAGAAGCTTCCCCCCTCTGGCTTGTAAGGTTCCCCAACTAAAGCATTCAAACACCAGATTGAGATCCCAAGGAGGAATCAATGACCTCTGCTGAGGCCGCAGGCACCGAATCGCTCACAGGAACCTACTAATATCCGCGTGGTTACCCAAGGCCTTTCTGCGGACCTGACCCCTATAACAGGAAATGGCTGCCAACTGAACCCGCAAGGAGCTGGCTGCCAGGCCTGTCTCGAAACCCGCTTGCAAAAACTCCAGAACCTCAGGCACGGAGACTGAGGGGCCTCTTCTGACCCGCACCACCAGGCCTCAAATATACGCCATACCCTCACATAAGAGAGGCAGGTCGAGCACTTGCGCGCGCTCAACAAGGTCAAAATCACTGCCCCTGAATATCCCCGCTTGTGGAGCAGTGCCCTTTCAAGCCGTAAGCGAGAACCGATCCACCTGGAGCAAGCCGCACAGGTTCCTGCACCAGCAGATCGTCTCTGCAGGGAAGCTGCCACAGACGATCGGCCATCAGTCTCACTAAATCCGCATACCATGGCCGCTGCAGCCTGTCCGGGGCTATGAGAATCACCAATCCTCAGCGAGCTTCCACTCGCTGCAGGACCCTCCCTATGAGAGCCCAAGGAGGGAAAATGTACAGGAGACCTTCTGACGGCCCCTTCTGGACCAGAGCATCCAGGCCCTCCGACATCCTTTCTTTTCTGCGGCTGAAAAACTGACTCACCTTGGCCGATTCCCATCTTGCCATGAGGTCCATGATCGGTGCCCCCCAACAGGCTACTATCTGGTCGAACACTTCCTGAGCAAGCTCCCACTCTCCGTGGTCTATTTTGCACTTGCTCAGGTAATCCGCCGTGACGTTGTCTACCCCAGCCATGTGTTGTGCCGAAAGGACTATTAGATGGGCTTCGGCCCACTGCAACAGACTCTCTGCTTCCGCTTCCAAAGGAGGGCTGCTTGTTCCCCCCCCTCCCCCCCCGATGGTTGATGTAGACCACTGTCGTGATGTTGTCGGACAGGACACGAACTGCTCTTTGACAGACCAAAGACTCGAATGCTCTGAGCACTAAGGCTACCACCCACATCTCCAGTCTGCTGATGGACCACTGAGTCTCCACCGAACTCCAGAGACCCTGGGCAAACCGGCCCTCGCATTGTGCTCCCCAACCGGCTAGGCTGGCATCTGTCATCAACTGCACCCACTGCGGAGGCTCGAGGGGCATTCCGTGTTCTAAATTCCTTGGGCAGAGCCACCACTGCAAGGCCCCCTTGACCGCTTGGGGACAGGGTAACGCCACAGACAACGGCTGATGCTGATGGGACCATCACCAAAGCAAGGCCCGCTGAAGTGGCTGCATATTTGCTCTGGCCCACGGCACCAACCTATCATTGCCACCATGGTCCCCAGCACCTGCAAATAATGCCAGGCCATAGGCTTCTGCTCGTCTAGAAACTGTGACACTAGGAGTCTCAGATCCCTTATTCTCTGAACCGGCAGGAACACCCTGCCTCTTACGGTGTTGAACCTTGCTCTGAGGTACTCGCGTTCCTGCGTGGGCACCAATCTGCTCTTTGCCAGACTGATCACCCACCCCAACTCCTCCAGGAATGCCACCACTCTGGCCATCGCCTTGCGACTCTCTGCCTCGGACTTCGCCTGGATCAGCCAGTCGTCGAGGTAGAGATGGACCAAGATTCCTTCCTTGCGCAGTGCCGTAGCCACCACTATGAACATCCGAGGGGCCATTGCCAGACCGAAGGGCAGAGCTTGAAATTGAAAATGCCCCCTTGGTACCGCAAATCTCAGAAACTGCTGATGTGCTTTGTGAATGGGGATATGTAAATACGCTTCTGTCAGGTCTAGGGATGTCAAAAACCCTCCCTGCCGAATGGCCACAATCACCGACTTCAGAGTTTCCATCCGAAAGTGTAGCACTCTGAGACACCAATTGAGTCGTTATAGGTCGAGTATTGGTCGAAAATCCCCTTCTTTTTTTGGGTACTACAAAATAAATTGTGTATCAACCGCAACTGTATTGGTCTAAAGGAACCAGTACTACTGCCCCCAACAACAGTAGTCTCGAAATAGTGTCTTCTACTGCTGCCCTCTTTGTCGGGAATCTGAAAGGGGACTGAACGAAGGCCGGTCGAACTGGTTTTGCAAATGCGAGAGCATATCCTTCCTGGATCACCTCCAACACCCATTGATCAGATGTGACCCGGGCCCAGGTGGGAAGAAACTGCCTTAACTAACCTCCCACTGGCAGCACTTCCTCCCGGGTCCTCGTTGTTTCATTGCGCTTTCCTAGGACCCACGGAGGAGGAAGAGGCCCCAAATCCTCTTCCTGCTCCTTGAAACCCCCGGAAGCTTTGTCCCCTCGAGGGAAAATGGCCCCTTTGAAAGGGTGCCAACCTAGCTGGCCGAAACCTCCATAAGTCTCTTGGCTGGCTTTGCACGGGGGCAGGGGTACGGCCCTGTTTAGGCCTATCCTCAGGGAGCCTGCCCCCCTTAGTCTCGCCTAGCTCCTTTACCAACTTCTCCAAATCTTCTCCAAAGAGCAACTTCCCCTTCAAGGGGAGTCTACTAAAATGGGCCTTTGAGGAAGCATCCGCTGCCCAGTTGGGCAGCCACAAGTATCTCCGAGCTGCCACTAATCGAGGCCATATTCTTTGCCAGGCTCCTAAAGAGGTCATACTAACTATCCACCAGGTAGGCCACCCCCGACTCTATGCTAGCCGCTTCTCCCTGCAAATTTCCGGCAAGGCCACCAGCTACCTAAAGCTGCTGCGACCACCTCAGGCAGGCACTAGCTACCCAAGCCCCAGACACAGAAGCCTGTAACGCCAGGGCACTAACATCAAAGGTTTGCTTCAGCAACATATCCAGCTTTCTATCCTGGGCATGCTTCAGAGCCGCACTGCCCTTGACAGGGATAGTCGTCTTTTTTGTGACCGCCGACACTGCCACATCCACCCTGGGAGAACGCAGCAATTCCTTGTCCAACTCCAGCAAGGGATACAAACGAGCCATAGATCGTATCCCCCTTAAGCTGGATTCTGACTGATTCCATTCCTCCTGAATCATCTGACACACTACTCAGTGCACTGGAAAAGCCTTCTGGGATTTCCTGATGGCTTGGATCAACGGGTCTTCCAACACCTCCTCGTCAGTTGGCACGTCTGACGCCATATTGAGCACCTTCAACAATTCACTAATCAATGCCGGGAGTTCCTCCCAACGAAAAACTCGTACTATCCAGGCTTGTTCCTCCTCCGAAATCTCTCCCTCTTCGATTTCCTCTTCATCTTCACCCAACTCCCTGTCTGAGGTCTCCCCCTCCAGAGTCTCAGACAGAGGGGACGTGAGACTCTCCTCATTCAGTAACCTAGCACGCTTAGGCGGTATGCCCGCCTCATGATCCTTGGCCATCTCCTATCTGGAAGGCCCACACGCCTGCGGTGCCGGGAGCCCTCCCGTTCCTTGCCGACACATACAAAAGGTCTTGTTCAGCAGAAGAACAAATTCAGGGGAAAAATGCCCCCCAACCTCCCCCTTCCCTGGAGGACGTAGATGGGGTGGGCTGTGACAGAGAAGGCTCTGGCAGATCCACGGTTAAGGGTACAGGAGAGGTCCGCTCACCTCCCACTTCCAGAGGATCCCCTGATCCCTGGGAGTCGGAAGTCCGCAACTCTTGGGATATCCCCACTTGCATTTCCTGCTCCACCGAAGCAGCCTCTGCAGCACATCCCCTGCAGACCCCTGCTTCTGACACCATGCTGCGCCGGGTCCCGCAGATCAGACACTGCGGCCTACCCAGCATGGTGTGGTGGCCCTACTTCCAAAAACCTCCACTCCAATAAAAACAATAAAAGAATAAAACCAATCTCCCCCCTTCAAATTTAACGCCAATATACCTCTTTTTTTTTTGAAGCACCCCCAGCTGAACACCCTCTTCAGGCCAGGGAGCTCAAAATAAACTCCCCCCCCACCTCCCAAAGCGCGCGCCAAAAACACACGAAGAAATCTGCAGCACCTTACCTCCTGCTGCTTGTGCTCTGGCCCAGCCTCCACGTGCAGGAGCAGACCACGCGGCACCCTGCTCTCAGTGGCCGTGAGGCACCTGACTCGCACTGCGGCTTCAACGCCGATCCAGCCTGCTTCCTCAAACGGCACCGGATTCCTCCTCCTCCTCTGGTTCGGGGGCCTTTCCTTGGCCATAGCGTCAGCGATTCTCCCGCCCCACGCCCAGCGACCAGACAGGGCTTCGGCGCGAGGCGGAGCAGGCAGAAGGCAAGGCCCTCGGAGTGCCGGCTGGCTGTACTCAAAGGGGGACTCTCTCCTTTACCTCCCCAATGCAGCTGCCAGCAAGCCCTCTCCTTGATCGGTCCCGAGGAGAACTGGTACTGAGTGGGGGGGGGGGGGGAGGGAGAAAGAATTCCCCTGTCCTTAAGGACCAAAGAGAGAGAGGGAGCCAATTAAAAATAAATTTAATTTAATTAATTAAATGAAAAATTAAACCACAATAAATAAATCAAAGTAAAGGAGAAATTCCTAGACCCAGGAGCCCAACTACCTCCCTAAGGCCTAACTATCTCTCCTGTAAGCCCTGAGCTCTGGCTTACTGCTACCCTCCAGCTGCTTGAGTTGCTAGTGGGTGGTGCCAGTGGTATTTATACCAGAGGATCATCAAATCAATGATGAGCTCAGCCTCCAAGCTGCTGGAAGGGGAGCACAACCCAGACGAAAAGGGGCTGGACTGAAGAGACGATAAGGAACTCGCTACCATATGCATCTTTGCCCATGCCTGGAAATTTGATCGTGTCACTCCACTATTTATTTTATTTTATTTATTTTATTTGCATTTCTTATATACCGCACTATTTGCGATCAGCGCGGTTTACATAAAACAAAAGGTATCCGACAATGAACAAAAGTCAGGTCATTACATTGAACAGGAACAAGTAACTTGGAAAACAGGGTAAACTATATACATATGCGTAGCATTGAATAGGTAACTATATACATGTCAGAGCTGGCTCCCTATTAGATCATGTATTCAGTATAAAAATGTTGACATTAGCTCATAAAGGCATTCAGTATGAGATACCAGATTACATCTCTTCATTAGTTATTTTATACGCTCCCACCCATGCTCTTCAAGCACAGTTACTTACCTGTAACAGGTGATCTCTGGGAACAGCAGGAATTAGTCCTCACATATGGGTACGTCGGTACCGACGGAGCCTGCGCGGGAAAGCTCCCCAGCTTCCTAGAATGGAAGCTTTTGGGACCTCCCACTGCACATGCGCACTGCCTTCCCGCCTTCCTGAACAGCTCTCCTCAGTTTCGAGTTTATAGCTGAGTCAATAGAGAGAGGACAGGAAGATAGATAGATAAAAGATACAACTCCTAGGGGAGGTGGGTGGGTTGTGAGGACTAATTCCTGCTGTTCCCAGAGATCACCTGTTACAGGTAAGTAACTGTGCTATCTCCAGGAACAAGCAGGAATAAGTCCTCACATATGGGGACTCCCTAGCTTAGATGCGTGGGATCCCCTGTCAAGGTTCGCCATCTTCGTATGGATCTCAGGCATCCATCCTGGGAAGGTGGGCAGGAGTTGTCTAAGAATGGAACAGGTGTTTGAGGACAGCCTGGCCAAACAAGGCATCCCGGCGGGAGTCTTTGTCCAAACAGTAATGGGCTGTGAAGGTATGAACCGAGGCCCAGGTAGCGGCTCGACAGATCTGATCAATGGAAACAGAGTGCAGATGAGCCATAGAAGTTGCCATGGCTCTCACATTGTGAGCTGTGACATGGCCTTCCAGAGAAATGTTTTTACTCTGGTAAGCAAAGGAAATACACTGAGCAATCCAATTGGAAAGTGTACGCTTGGAGACTGGAAGTCCCAAATGTGAAGGATCAAAAGCCACGAAAAGTTGAGAAGACTTTCGATGTGGCTGAGTCCTATTAAGGTAAAAGGCTAGAGCTCTTTTACAATCCAGAGTATGAAGGTTCCTCTCTGCACTGGAGGCATGAGGAGCCGGAAAAAATACAGGTAGATATACCTCTTGATTAAGATGAAAAGGCGAGACCACTTTAGGCATAAAGTGGGGATTCGTCCTAAGGACCACCTTGTCATGATGAAATCTTGTATAAGGTGGATTAGCCACTAGAGCCTGCAGTTCGCTGATGCGACGAGCGGAAGTGACTGCAATTAGGAATAATACCTTCCAGGAAAGAAATTTCAAGGAGGTAGAAAATAACGGCTCAAAAGGTGGCTTCATAAGCTGACCAAGCACTAGATTCAAATCCCATGCGACCGGGGGGGTCTGATGGGAGGGTTAGTGAGGGTCAGGCCTCTCATGAATCTTGCAACAAGAGGATGAGAGGAGATAGGTTGTCCATTTACAGGTTTCAGGGATGCTGAAATAGCACTTAAATGGACTCTTACAGAATTCGTCTTAAGGCCTGCATTGGAAAGATGCAGGAGATAGTCTAAGAGGGAATTCAAAGGAAGTGCCAGAGGGTCAAGGCCCTGCTGAGCACACCAAATGGAAAAACGTTTCCATTTGAAAGCATAAGACCGCCTCGTGGAAGGTTTCCTAGAGGCATGAAGGATATCTTTCACAGGTTGAGAAAGATTAAAGTCTTGAAGACTTAAGCCTTCAGTAACCAAGCTCGGAGATGTAGGGATTTGGGGTTTGGGTGCCACAAAGTCCCGTCCTCCTGAGACAGAAGGTCTGGTGCAGCTCCTAAGTCCAGGGAGGATCCCTGGGAGAGCTGTAGAAGCAGAGGGAACCACACTTGGCGTGGCCAGAGTGGAGCTATGAGGATCATAGAGCCGTGATCTCTCTGGAGTTTGAACAGAGTCTTGGGAATCAGCGGAATGGGTGGAAAGGCATATAGGAACGCCTGACCCCAATGGAGGAGAAAGGCGTCCGTGGCCTGAGCTTCCTGACATGGAGTCCTGGAACAGAACCGGGGAAGTTTGGCATTCCACGGACTTGCAAAGAGGTCTATGTCCGGGGTCCCCCATTCCTGAAAGATTCTGGTTATCTGGTCCACGTGTAGGGACCACTCGTGTGGCAGCAGAACTCGACTGAGCCTGTCTGCTCGAGAGTTTTGAACTCCTGGAAGGTACACTGCTAGCAGATGAATTTGGTGCTCTCTGGCGAAGGCCCATAATCTGAGAGCTTCGTTGCAAAGCGACAGAGAGCCCGTTCCTCCTTGTTTGTTTATGTAAAACATGGCCACCTGATTGTCTGTCTGAACCAGGACAGTCAGGTTGGCAAGGAGGGTATGGAAGACCTTGAGGGCAAGGTAAATTGCTCGCAGTTCCAGGAGGTTGATATGAAGGGTGGCCTCCTGTGGAGACCAAGTGCCCTGAGTGGAGAGAGTTAGCAGATGGGCTCCCCACCCCAATTGGGAGGCATCTGTTGTGAGGGTTGCTTGGGGTAGCAAGGGCTGAAAGGGAGCCCCCAACAACAGATTCTTGGTGGATATCCACCAATGGAGGGACCAAGACAGACGGTTTGAGGTTTGTATTTGGTCTGAGAGTGCTCCTGACGCCTGAGTCCACTGGGTGGCCAGGGTCCATTGAGCTGCTCTCATATGAAGACGAGCATAGGGCACCACATGTACTGTGGAGGCCATATGGCCCAGGAGGCGTAGCATTTCCCTGGCTGTCAAGTGAGTACTGGACTGGGCTTGGGAGGCCAAGCTCAGCAGACGCTGACCCCGAACCAGTGGAAGGTAGGCTCTTGCAGTGGTGGTGTCCAACCGGGCCCCTATGAATTCTAGAGACTGAGTAGGGCTGAGTTGAGACTTGGGAAGGTTTACCACCAGTCCCAGATACTGCAGAAGGTTCCTTGTGCGGTCTAGGGAAATCTGGGCCTGCGACTGAGTTGGAGCTCGAATGAGCCAGTCGTCCAGATATGGGAATACGAAAATCCCCATGCTTCTGAGAAATGCGGCTACGACTGCCATGCATTTGGTAAAGATTCTTGGGGCAGAGGCGAGACCGAAGGGAAGTACTCTGTATTGGTAATGACTTCCCCTGAACAGAAAGCGAAGATATTTTCTGTGGGAGGGATGGATGAGTAGATGTGTATACGCATCCTGCAGGTCTAGAGAACAAAGCCAGTCCTGACTCTGAAGGTATGGAAGGAGAATGCCCAAAGAGAGCATTTTGAATTTCTCCTTGTACAGAAATTTGTTCAATTCTCTCAGATCTAGGATTGGTCTGAATCCCCCTGTCTTCTTTGGAATGAGAAAATAGGGGGAGTAGAAACCTGACCCCTGTTGATGAAGAGGAACCTCTTCTATGGCCCCTTGGGCAAGCAGAGAAGAGATCTCCTGATCCAACAGGGCTAGGAGAGGAGATGGAGAATTGAAGGGTCTCACCATGTGATGAGGAGGAAGGCTGGAGAAATGAAGTTTGTAACCCTCTCGGATGATAGAGAGGGTCCATTGCTCTGTTGTGATCTGTTCCCATCTGGGAGCAAAGTGAGCTAACCTTCCAGGTATGGTGAGAGGTTCTGGTTGGTCCAGAACCAGGAATGGCAAGTTCTCTAGGGGCAAGTCAAAACCCCTGAGGGGGTGGAGCCTGTTGAGCTGCAGTAGCTGCTGCAGGCTTTGCTCTTGCTTGTTTCGTTTGCTGACGTTTAGCCGCAAAACGAGGTTGAGAAGATTGCTGGCCAGTATTGGAAGCATATCTGGCCTTCTTATAATAAGGCCTCTTGAAAGACTTCTTCTTAGTGGGAGTAGAAGTGGACTTAGAAAGTCTCTCTAAGGTGGCATTTTCAGCGTCCATTTGAGTGGCCTTAACCTGCCACTCTGCACCGAATAAGTTCTCACCTGTACAGGGCAGATTCCGTAAGCCATCTAGAACCCAGGGTTCCAGATCAGAAGCCTGGAGCCAGGCCAGACGTCTGGCTGCGATAGCAATGCCAGAAGCTCTGCTGGCTCCTTCGAAGGAATCAAAGGCAGCTCTGTTAGAGAACTTAGAAACATCTAAAAGTTGTTTCACAACAGAAAGGAAGTCCTCCTGTTTATCCTCAGGGATAAGGGAGGCAAAATGCCGTACTTTCTTGGCAAGTTCCCCTAGGAACATGCCCATATAGAGGCTGTAGGAATTAATCCTGGCTATAAGCATACTAGCCTGGAAGATTTTCCTACCAAAAGAGTCTAGTGTCTTACATTCCCTTCCTGGAGGTGTAGAAGAGTGCCTTTTAGTACTCTTGATCTTTTTCATTGCAGACTTTACCACAATGGAGTGGTGAGGTAATTGAGTTTTCTGAAAACCAGGAGAAGGAGGGACCCGATACATGGTGTCCAACCTACGGGAATAAGGAGACAGAGTTAAAGGGTTCTCCCAGAAATCCATCAATTGTTCCTGAAGGATTTCATGGATAGGCAGAGTAACTGCTTCTTTAGGAGACTTAGAGTATCCTAAAATATCCAATCTTTTTGACCTTGGTTCCCTTTCAGAGGAGGTAGTGATAGAAAGGCCTTTAGCCATTTCTAAAATAAAGTCCTGAAAGGACAAATCCTCTGGAGGAGACATTCTCCTTTTTGGAGAAGAAGGTTCCTCAGGAAGGTCAAGGGAGAGCTCTGCAGACTCATCAGAGGAGACAAAATCCTCAGAGGAATCGGTGTATTCTCTAGTTTCCTCCAACGCACGATACGCATACCGATCGGTATCGACATCGGGCGTACCGGGTATGGAAGCGGTATGGAGCGAAAGCCCATACGGTACCGATTTGCGTTTAGAAGAGGAAGGCCTGGGTTCCGGCATGGCGGACGATACCGGAACCGGGCCCGGAACCGCTGGAAGCGGTACCGATGGCGTTGCAGCTTTAATGAAAGCCATGACGGCCTGCTGCATGGATTGGACAGTATTGCCCATAGACGCCACGGCTGCCTGGATGTCGGTACCGGTATGGGCCGGTACCCCAGAGCAGTCCAACAGGTGATCTGTCGAGGCCGTGCCATCGATGTCAACCTGTAGCCCCTGTATTGGCGTTTTGGAAGGTAGGGCTTCCCGCCGGGGCTGTTTGGCTGGGGCAGGGTCCTCAAAACTAAGAGCCTCTCGATGCTTTGAAGGAGATTTGCTCTTTGAGGACTTGCCCACAGAAGGTTTGGTTACCTGAGATCCATCCGGGGATGATGACCTGGATGACTGTGATGTTGGATTCTCTGAAGCAAACAGCACATGGAATTTGTTGGCCCGGTTCTGCAGCCCACGCTTAGACATTTGGGAGCAGGAAGGGCAGTCCGGAATGGAGTGGTCAGGCCCCAAACATTTAAGACACCATTCATGGGTGTCTGTGACTGATATTACAGCAGTACACTTGGTACACTTCTTAAATCCAGGGGCTGGCTTCTCCATGTGGAGAATTAAAGTAGGCCTGAAGGCCTAACTGAAGTGACCAAGTGCTGAAAAAATAATAAAAGAAAATAATTTTTTAAGAAAGAAAAAGGAAGAGACCGGCGATACCGGTATCGGTATGGGAAGGCAGGTACGCGGTCTAAAGAAACAAAACAAAAAACTACAATTTCTTCAGCGGTGACAGGATACACGACCTGCTGGCTCCGCGGAAAAAGAGAAACTGAGGAGAGCTGTTCAGGAAGGCGGGAAGGCAGTGCGCATGTGCAGTGGGAGGTCCCAAAAGCTTCCATTCTAGGAAGCTGGGGAGCTTTCCCGCGCAGGCTCCGTCGGTACCGACGTACCCATATGTGAGGACTTATTCCTGCTTGTTCCTGGAGATTTAGCTTTACAGCAATAACATAGTAAAATAGAAATCCACTCTGCAATCTGCTTTTTCTCTTCCTAGCCCCCTCCCCTACATCTGGAAAGCAATTTTAAACACTTTAAGGCGGCACTGAAGACATATTTGTTTGAGTCAGCCTTTGAATCCCCCTAAGCCTGAATACCTCTGGTCGTGACTGGGCTCTCTTTAACCTCCCTTGATACTATTCCTCTTTCTGATATTTACAATGGAGCTTTTCCTTTCTATTTTTATCTAGGTGATTTTGTAAACCGCACTGCTTGTTCGCATAAACACAGTATATAAAATAAAAGACAAAACCTAATATACACATAAGTCCAACCGGTGTCACTGTTGTGCAATGCTGAACACCATCCTGAGAGAGTGGTGGTGGTGGGGGGGGGGGGGGGGGGCAGTAAGACTGATTTTACCAAGAAAGTAGAAGCCAGTCCAAAAATCAAACCTCATTAGCCTCTAAACAGAGCTCCAACAAGAATGTAAAACTTAGAAACAGCATGCAGAAATCAGACAGACCTCATAAAAACTAAGACCTATTCAGTTCAGCAGATTTACATTCCAGAGAGGCAAATACTCAAATAGCTTTCCTTTTCATGGGGATAATTGCAAGTTCTTCTGTCAAGCTATTTATATAGGCTACAGCACTTAACAATTAAAAATGGATTTACCCCAAAACCATTTTATGAAACTCTTGGTCAAAAGGTTTATTCTTGATTCCTCCCCCTTCCCCTCCAAAAAGAGGGAGGCAGGAAAGTCTCAGAATGTTTGAGAGATGACACCTAAAAATGTGTAGTATTTTTCAAGAAATATTGTGTATTGCTACTGTCCCATGCCATTTCCAACATTTGTCAGAATTTGCTAGGCATGCCGTATCAGCTTTGAGAAGAAAATATGCAAAACTTAGACTGTAGCAGATTATCCAACATGTTCTAGCTAAATTCAGCACATATGGAAAAAGTATTGAAACAACTTGATCATTAAACTATCCCTTAGAAATGAGGAGTGCAAGTACCAAAGAAGGCTCACAAAAGGTGACATTTTACTTACCAGATAATGTCCTTTCCCGAAGTCCTGCTAGACTACTCCAGACAAGTGGGCTATTGTCCAGGGCTGGCCCAAGGGTTTCTGCCATCTCAGGCAGGACCCCCTTGTGGTACCCTCATGTGCCATGCCATGCCGTCTCCCCCCCATCGATCTTCTCATCTCAGGGAGGTGGCATAGCGATCCCTCCCTTACTTCCTGGAAGCAGCAGCTCAGCTGCCGCAGATCTTAAAACTACCCCACCTGCATGCACACATTCATGGCATGCTGCTCCTGTCTCTCTCCAGCTTACTGTCGGAGGAGGCAGGAGCAGCAGGCCATGATTGCACACATGTGCTTTAAAGCCCACTGAGGTGCTGAAGAAGCAGCAGGGATCAACATGCCATTCTGGGTAACGGCCTAGTGGATGAGCTGGCCCTGGTTGTGTCCCCCTGCCAGCAGAGGCAGACAGAAAAAAAAAATCCAGAAGCTTAGAAACATAGAAACATGATGACAGAAAAAGACCACATGGCCTATCTAGTCTGTCCTTCCATAACAACAACTACAACAGTCCACCTTTTACCTTTAGAGATCCTCTGTGTTGGTCCCATGCTTTTTTGAATTCAGTTACTGTCCTCATCTCTACCGCCTCCACTGGGAGACTATTCCACAGATCCACTACTCTTTCCGTAAAGAAATATTTCCGCATATCACTCCTGAATCTATCTCCCTTCACCCTCATCCCATGTCCCCTCGTAGCAGAACTTGCTTTCAATTGAAAGAGGCTCTCTCCCTGAACATTTATGCCACGGAGGTATTTAAACATCTCAATCATATCACCTCTATCCCGCCTTTCCTCTAAGGTGTACATATTAAGATCCTTAAGTCTGTCCTCATATGCTTTATAATGAAGCTCATTAATCATTTTAGTAGCAACCCTCTGCACCGACTCCATCCTGTTCACATCCTTTTGAAGGTGCGGTCTCCAGAATTGCACACCATACTCCAAATGAGGTCGCACCAAAGACTTATACAGAGGCATTATCACCTCCTTTTTTCTGCTAGCCATTCCTCTCCATATGCACCCAAGCATCCTTTTAGCTTTTGCCGTCGCCTTTTCTACCTGTTTAGCTTCTTATGACATCATCCCTGCTACTATAGCTGATGCAGCTAGGGACATACTTCGGTATTCACACATGGCCAAGAACCCCTGACTGTATACTATCTCAATAAGAATAATGAAAGATCAAACCTACCCATGAACTATGTACAGGAAAGTCTTTGGACAGAAGATCTGTCAAAAGGATATGTGCCCGCAGGGCTCAACTGCAGAGCAATATAGCAGAGAATGCGGGCAGGTCCTGTAGGGCTGGTACCCCTGCAATTCTACACCTGCAGTTCTCCAACCTGCTCAGCAGCTCAGGCCTGAACCAAGCTGAACAGACAAGATGGATTCCTCACTACACTTTTGCTGTGTTCAGCTACAGACTTGACCTCCAAGCAACTGCTTGCGCAGCATTTCTATGTGTGCATACAGAAGCCACTGTCCCTGGCTAATTCAATGCCCACATGCAAGAACATCTGCTTCTCCGGTGTTTATCTATAGCTGGTTCTACTGGCCTTGGACACTTGTACCTATGCCCAGAAAACTACATACTGTTTTCTCAGCATGACATCTTACTATAGATCCTTTGTCTGCAAGAAGATGCCTGTAGACTACCTTCTGATTCGCTGAGAACACCTCGGACTGTCTTGTGCCAACCAATCACCGGACCTATGACGGAGAATCCGCACAAAGAATAATACAATCTGCGCAGGAAAACTTTGACACTTACACACTCTCAGAACTTTTACAGGTTTTCCACTGTTTGTGCACTGCTTACCTGTTTCCTGATCTGTCTGCAAGACAGCCACACTACGTGTGGGCAAGGCCGTTCTCCAAAGGACTGAGATAAGATTACCAGAGATACCTTCGGTGCTGTGCTCTACCGCGGCTCGCCTCCGAAAAGGGCTGTAGCCTGTGTTATCTAGCTTAGCTGCCTCCTTGGACGTGCTGCTCCAGAGTCTCCGGACATCAGCCCCGAGTGACAGACGAAGCTAAAGTACCGACTTATCTCTCTCCTCCTCCGGATGGGCAAGGGTAGTTAGAAACTTATTCCATAACTTTCCTCAGTGTAGAGTGAATAAGTGACGTCTGGTTACTAATTAGTGATTTATTACTTTGTCCAATTGTAATTCTGTGTTGTAACAAATTTCTACCTCATGTTTCTAATTATATATCTTTAGCTATATATATTTGTATATGTTTCTACCTGGCTATCCACAATAAAATCTAATATATATATATATATATATCTACAGACCAGACTTCTTTCGTGGCTCATTGCCAGAATAACTCACAGAACTTCAGGCTGGGTATCAGTAGCCAATTTTCCCTAGACATAACTGAGAGCCTAACTAACTTATTTTGAGCTACTAATAATCCCGACAGTCCTGGACTGGTCTAGCAGGACTTCAGGAAAGGGCATTATCTGGTAAATGCCACCTTCCATATTGTCCTGCTAGACCAGTTCACACAAGTGGACATACCAGAGCTACAACTCCAATGGGTAGAAAAACATGTCTGCCTTCAAATCTCTGCAAAGGCTTTGTCCACTCAAGCGTGGACATCCAACCGGTAATACTTGGTAAAAGTGATTGGATGACCATATTGTTCCCAGAAAATGTCAATGGCAGCAACTAAGGTATGCACTGCACAGGAGCAAGAATGTGCCCCAGTGAAGTGCACACCCAAACCGTCCGGAACTGGCCAGTTCCACACAGATACGCCGAGGCTATCGTCTCCTTTAACCAGTTGCCCAGGATAGTTGTAGTGGCCACATCACCGTTATGTAAACCTGCCATGAGGACAAAGGTCAGTTCAATTTTCAGAAGGAATTGGTGACCAAAGGGTACCGAAGAATCATCTTTCTGACGTCCACCAGACGAAGGTTCTCATCCTTCCCTGGCCCTATTCCTTAAGAAAGGAAGGTAGCCAGAGCACATGATATGAAAAGATGATACCACTCCAGGCAAAAAGGGGTCAAAATGTACCCATTCTCTTCCGAGAACAGCAGATAGGGATTTCTGCAATACAGGGTCTGCAGTTCAAGATACACTACACTGAGTGGACCACAACCAAGGAGGACAATCATTAAGTGCAGCTTGCCGCAAGGACTCAAAAGCTCCAACATCAAGGCCCAAAGAACTAGGTGTGGATCCCACAATCGACCACAGGGGAGGACGCAAGCACCTTAATCCCCACAGGAAATGGGCCATATCTGGGCATGAGACCATGGAGCACCATGCCATCAGCCCCCAAACAGAGCCTGTACTTTTAAATGAAATTTGGCACCAATGGCAAGGGGGAGCCATGGAAATCGAACAAACAAAGTTACTGGACCAGGGAGAAATAAGACATCATACTGACGTACAAACTTGGGATAAAAAATTAATTAAGAATCGCATAGAGATTTTATTTTATTTATTTAAAGTCTTTTCTATACCGCCCTCTTTAAAATCAGCTCGGTTTACAGTTCACAACAAATTTGTACAGTGCAGGCAGGGCAGGTTATGCAACTTGGGCTAACAGGGGCAACTATGTACAGGCTGCGCAGCATGTCGTGGGACAATGTGTTGACCAGGTCATCTTGGCAGCTCGTTTACATAACTATATACAGGCCAAGCAGTCGGGTCGCAAGTGTGTAGTGGCGACAAGGGCTGCTTGGCAACTATTTACAAAGTTAGGAGACTATATACAAGGGCATACCAGGGTATCCGGTAGTGCTAGGCGATAACCATACATAGATGGGTAGGCGATATACATACATAGATATGTGCTTTTTGCTCATTAAAAGATGAATACCCTGTTTTTATTCACTGGCACCAAATTACATAAGAACATAAGATATGCCATACTGGGTCAGACCAAGGTCCATCAAACCTAGTATCCTGTTTCCAACAGTGGCCAATCTAGGTCATACGTACCTAGCAGTTTCCCCAAAAGACACAGGTTCCACAATTCTTGTAACTGGGTCCAGCATTGATATCCTGGGTCCCTTCTTAATAATAGTTTATGGACCTTTCCTCCAGGAACTTGTCCAAACCTTTTTTAAACCCAGCTACACTAACAGCCTTTACTACATCCTCCGGTAACGAATTCCAGAGTTTGATAACACGTTGAGTGAAAAAAATATTTTCTTTTATTAGTCTTAAATAGTTTACCTTGTAGCTTCATTGCATGTCCCCTAGTCTTTCTATATTCTGATAACGTAAACAATCGATCTACGTTTACCCGTTCCACCCCGTTCATTAATTTATAGAGACTTCTATCATGTCTCCCCTCAGCCGTCTCTTTTCCAGGTTAAAGAGCCCTAACCTTTTTAGCCTTTCTTCATAGGAGTATCCTTCCATCCCCTTTACCATTTTGGTGGCTCTTCTCTGAACCTTTTTTAATAATCGCTATATCCTTTTTAAGATACGGAGACCAGAATTGCACACAATATTCAAGGTGTGGTCTCACTATGGAACGATATAGAGGCATTATAATATCTTTTGTTTTATTTTTCATTCCTTTCCTTATGATACCTAGCATTCTAATTTGCTCTCTTGGCCACCGCTGCACACTGGGCGGAGGGTTTTAACATGTTATCCACAATGACGCCTAAATCTTTTTCCTGGGTGGTGGTTCTTAATGTGGAACCTTGCATCGTGTAACCATAGTTTGGGTTGTTCTTCCCTAGGTGCATAACTTTGCACTTGTCCACATTAAATTTCATCTGCCACATGCCCAGTCTTCCAATTTATCAAGATCCTCTTGCAATTTTCCACAATCCTCTTGGGTTTTAACAACTTTAAATAGTTTTGTGTCATCTGAAAATTTGATAACCTCACTTGTTATTCCACTTTCCAGGTCATTTATGAATATGTCAAAAAAGCAGTGGACCCAGCACAGATCCCTGGGGTACACCACTATTCACCTTTCTCCATTGGGAAAATTGGCCATTTAGCCCTACCCTCTGCTTTCTATCTTTTAACCAGTTCCTGATCCACAGTAGTACACTGCCTCCTATCCCATGACTCTAGTTTTGCCAACAGTCTCTGATGAGGGACCTTGTCAAAGTCTTTCTGAAAGTCCAGATACACTATATCAACTGACTCACCTTTGTCCACCTGTTTATTCACACCTTCAAAAAAAATAACAGATTAGTAAGACAAGATCTTCTCTGTCTAAAGCCATGTTGGCTGTCTCCCATTAGGCCATGACTATCTACATGCTGAGTAATTTTATTCTTTATGATGGTTTCTACCATTTTTCCCGGTACTGACGTCAGGCTCACTGATCTGTAGTTTTCCGGATCACCTGTGGAATCCTTTTTAATAATTGGTGTTACGTTGGCGATCCTCCAATCTTCAGGTATTAGAGATGATTTTAATGATAGTTCACAGATTACTAATAGCAGGTCTGCAATCTCATATTTCAGTTCTTTCAACACCCTTGGATATATACCATCCGGCCCAAGTGATTTAAATTTCATTTAAAAGTGCAGGCTCCAGATGCCTGCCCTTTCTAAATCTACTCTGATGAACAGCTGTAATGCGACAGTGCTAGACACACAGTTCTATACTCCCGCGGCACTATCACAATCTTGGCTCTAAGGTATATCTGGCTATAATCATCTTTATGGTCTCCATATCGATGGTCTTATTTTATATTATCACTTGTATAAATTTCTTACCTCCTACTTATGCATGCCCCCATCCCGTCACCAGTATCTACTTTCATTTATAATGTCCTATTCTAAAGCTGGCTCTCACTGATTGTGATTTATTTATTTAGCTAGCTATATTTATATGCCATTATTTTGAGAGTCTAAGCAGTTTACATAACAATGCCTGGAGTGGCTTTACATGGAACAATGAACATTAGAGCAGAAATTAACAGTGAACATTTTACAGAACAGTAAAAAATTCCAAAGTAACATTTTATAAAACAGCGGGGGGGGGGGCGCTAGGGAGAGAAAGGAGATATTAGGGGGCTGGTAGGAAAGGAGAATGCTAGGGGGTGCAAGGATTGAGTGGTTCTGCAGGGGGCACACTGAGCGGCTATGTTTTGTCATCAGTAAAACACTCCAGGAATAGGTGTGTCTTTAGATTCTTTCTAAAGTCAGTCAGATCATTTGTGGCACGGCGATTGTCTGGGACTGCATTCCATAGGGTCGTTGCGGAGATGGGAAAAAAACTTTTCAATATTGAGCGATTGGTCTTGGTGTTTATTGTTGGTATGTAAAGTGTGTTGCTGGAACTCTGTTGCTGGGTATTCTCTGTATCAAAGACTGGAAGTGGGTGGAAGATAAGCAGAGTGACTTTGAAGATTGCGAGTAGGGATTTGTATTTGATCCATTCAGGAATGGGTAGCCAGTGTAGCTGCTTGAGAAGCAGGGTTATGTGTTCCGCTTTTGGGGCATTGCAGAGGATGTGTGCTGCTGTACGCAAGGCTAATTGCAGTGGGTGGATTACAAATTTAGGTAGACCTTATAGTATGAGGTTACAGTAATCAAAGTGAGTGAACGTGAGCATCTAAAGAACTGTGTGGAAGTCATAGGGATCCAGAAGTGGTCTAAGCTGCTGCACAGTTTTGAGCTTGTAGTAGATGCTTTTTGTGATGTTGCTTATGTGAGGGGATAAGGTGGGACATTGATCTAAGATGACTCCCAGATAGTGCACCTCTGATTTATCCTGGAACCGGAATTCCAGCAATAGTTATGTGGGCAGGTGGGGTGAAGTTAGTGTCTTTGGTGATGTATAGGACATCAGTCTTTTTGTGGTTTATAGACATATGTTCTGCAAGCCAATGTGTGATGGAGATATGGTAGGGCTGGTAGTGATAACTGGAGCACACAGCATTACACTGTCTGCATATATGTGGTAGAGTATGTTGTGCGCTTTCATGATTGCACAGATTGGTTGGCTGGAGAAAGATACTGAATAATGGAGGATAGGGCGGACCCTTGTGGGATTATACCATATACTGATCTGACCAAATAAACAGTCTGAGAGACAGATGTCCTTTGTTTCCTTCTCTTCTGAATGTTTTGCATTCATGAATGAACATACCCTTATAATCATCATTTCCAAATATTTATTATAGATTGTTTTATCTACAACGTGACTTTGTTCCACAAATGAAAGTGTGCATTGGCACCTCGTGTTTTTCTATGCTTACTTTTGCTTTGAAGTATATAATATATTTTATCACATGCAATTGTATCTATATTACTAGTACTTTTATTATCATTACATAGTGTTTATAATTCAATTTTACAATAAAATTTTATATATTATATATACATCCCATTATTTATTTATTTAGAGTCTCTTATATACCGCGCTATTCAACATCAGTGCAGTTCACATGGAACATAAAACTTACACATTTCATTGGCTGATCTGTGTTTACAAGGAACAGGTACTAGAACTTGGATAACCTGGGGAAACTATTTACATCTAGGCGACGTGACAAGTGGTATCTTGCTAGTCGTAGTCAAGGGTGTCTTGTATGGTAAGATTCAATTGTACTGCACGGGCTAGATAGTGGAAGGGGCTATTGTATTTATAGCCTTAATATTTAATATCTGTTTTTAGTCTTATCCATAATTTAACTATAATGATCAATTTATTACTATTTATGTTGTTTATTTGGAATATTTTTTTTAACTTTTTGAACACAACTTGTATTTTTTCATGGATTCCAGTGACTTTGATCCCATGTCTCTGGAATTTCCATTTTTTCTTATCATGTGTTGATTTATGCGCTATTGTTTTAATCGTATGTTTTTATATGTTCCTCAGAACTATCCACCCCTGATGAAGGCTCGGCCGAAACACAGCCGTGCCGGGTGTTTGTTACTCCCTTCTTTTCTCACCTCGCTTCGGACTTGTTTGTTCACAGAGAAAAGACATACAGCAGCCTTCACACTAGCCGGATCCTAACCACAGCCTCTGCTACTAGTTACACTGGAAGCAGGCAGGGCAGGCTCAGTCACACATTAGAAGGATTAGAGAACTGCAGCTAGAGGTTTTAAATTCTGAAAAATGTGCAGCCATGTTATCCTTTCTTCTAGCTACCAGACATTAATATGAATATCAGTAGAATCATGGAAAAAGAGCCAGACATTTGTCAATCCTATGCATATCTTGACAGCACATCCCTTAACTGCACTCTAGTTTGTCAGTTCCTTAATCTAGCCCTGCCCATGGCAACAGATGGTTGTTCTGTGTAATGCAAACTAATAAGAAAGCAGTACAATTCAGTCAGTAGCTTTCATAGTAGAAATAACAGCAAAGAAAATGAAACAGATACTTAAGTAATTTAAAATGCAGTATATCACAAGTAGGGACTTACTGTCTTTATAACACTATGGGGTGTGTCTACTAAGCCGGGATAACAGTTAACTTGGGCTATCTGCAACTAGGTCCCACTGAATAACATGGAACCTCGTTGTAGATAGCCAGAGGTAACTGTTACCACAGCATAGCAGACATACCCTATGTGTATATGTAGCATATTCCATGTGTTGTGCATATATTCCACCTATGATAGGGTAACTCAGGGGCAAGATATTGATGGAGGATGTACTTTTGGGGGTTGTGAAAGCTGTGAAGTGGTTTTGGGGGTGGGGGTATTTTGCAGGATGTTGGAGCAGTTAAAGTAGGGCTATATTGGGGTGGGGGGATTTGAGAGGGGGCAGTCATAAGGGAATATTATTAGTACATGGGAGCAGGACTGTTTTTTTTTCTATGCAGGGGCCTCAAACCCCACCTGCAGGCTATGCCTTCTTCATCTTGAGGCAGACATGGGGCCTCCTGAAGCATGGGGGCCCAGGTCAATTGCCCCATTTGCCATCCCCTAACACTGTCTCTGGCTGGGAGTAGTTTGGGGGGGTGGAAGGGAAAATGCATGGAAATTTTATGGGGTGGTGGGGCAGTTTTTGGACCTGAGGAATTTTGAGGTGATAGGCTAGCTCTTGGGGGAAAAAAAAAAAAAGATGGCTGAGGTAAGATATGATAGAGGTCTATAAATTAATGACTAGAGTAGACTGGATAGACACTAGATTGGTTGTTCACGCCATCAAAAGGTAGAAAAAACTAGGGGATACGCAATGAAGTTACAACGTAACCCGTTAAAGACTAAAATAATTTTGTTTTCACTCAACGTGTAATCAAACTCTTGAATTAGTTACTGGAGGATATAATAAAAGCTGTTAGTGTAGCTGGGTTAAAAAAAAAAAAAGATTTGGACCCTAGAGGAAAGGTCCATAAACCATTATTAGAGAGGACCTTGGAAATCCACCTATTATCCTGGGACAAGCTTTGTGGAACCTATGTACCTTTTTGGGAACCTGACAGGCACTTATGACCTGGATAGGAGACTGTTGTAAACAGGATACTGGGCTTGATGGACCTTGGTCTGACCCAGTATGGCATTTCTTATGTTCCAGGGGATAATGTCTAGGTGTAGGTAGGGCAGTTGTGAGGATGGTTTTTTGTTTGTTTGTTTTTTTAAGGTGTGGGGCAGTATGTGGATTGGTGGAGCAATTGTGTGAGGTTGTTTATTGGGGTGGGGCAGTTTGTGATGTGACAGGGTAGTTATGGGGGTGGGAACATTTGCAGGGTGGCAAGGCAGTTGTGGGGGATTTTTTTATGTGGTAGCAGTATATGGGAGGTTGGTAGGGCAATTGCAAGGAGTATTTTTTTGGGGTGGGGACAGTGTATGGCAACAATTTTGAACTGCTGTGCTGCAACACTTTGGGATGCCATTGGGGGAATTTGAGGGAGGGCAGAACCAGTGTCATTCTTCAGTCAGATGTTGTTCAGATCGGGTGTGTTATTCTGAGTATTTCTCATCATTTGATGTATCTTCCTTGGAGTGGGTGAGAGACTTGTTTGCGGTAAGTGCGTGCAAGTCAGTAGAATTAACTGTTGCAGAAGAACATGAGCTGAAGGAAATCAGAAATAGAGAACAAACTGAAACACTCATCAACAGATATGGCCTTATTTTGGTGGTCTCTCCAAGAGGAATACCCCATCATCACAAAGATGGCAATTAAGATAGAAACATAGAAAAATGACGACAGAAAAAGACCACATGGCCTATTTGGTCTGTCCTTCCATATCAACAACTACAACAGTCCCCTTTTTTTCCTTTAGAGACCCTCTGTGTTTGTCTCATGTTTTTTGAATTCAGATGCTGTCCTTATCTCTACCACCTCCACTGGGAGACTATTCCACGGATCCATCACTCTTTCCATAAAGAAATATTTTTGCATATCACTCCTGAATCTATCCCCCTTCAACCTCATCCCATGTCCCCTCATAGCAGAACTTGCTTTCATTCGAAAGAGGCTCTCCTCCTGTGCATTTATGCCATGGAGGTATTTAAACATCTCAATCATATCACCTCTATCCCGCCTTTCCTCTAAGGTGTACATATTAAGATCCTTAAGTCTGTCCTCATATGCTTTATAATAATGAAGACCACTAACCATTTTAGTAGCCACTCTCTGTACTGACTCCATCCTGTTTATATCCTTTTGAAGATGCGGTCTCCAGAATTGCACACAATACTCCAAATGAGGTCGTACCAAAGACTTATACAGAGGAACTATCACCTCCTTTTTTCTGCTAGCCATTCCTCTCCCTATGCACCCAAGCATCCTTCTAGCTTTTGCTGTCACCTTTTCTACCTGTTTAGCTACTTTTTTCCCCCCCATTTTAAATATTTTTATTGTGAATAACACTGTCAAATACAACGTACTTTGTACATAACATTACACAATCCCCCCCATCCCCCCTCCCGCCTGCGTCCCCTCGTACATATCCCACTGCCATCATTTCGCTGCACTCTCACACTGTACTGATGCCATACATCCACGCTTAGTGTCCACCCTCCTTCTGCCCCCTCTCCACCTCCCTCCAGGTCTCTAACCACCTCCATACCCCCTGCCATTGTGCCGCATTCCTCTCACCTTTCCCATGTCACAACTCTGTCAATTTGTTCATCAAGCTCACCTCTGCCACTCTTCAAACAAATCCTGCCAACTGTGGTGTGGTGTGCTCTGCCCCCCCCCCCCCCCCAGTGTTGGGCTATCTCGCACCAAGCTGCCGCTATGCAGTGATGTAGTACCCCCTCTTCCCGTCTAGAGATATCCTCATCAAGTTGATGCAAACAAACATGTCTCTGGTCTCCGTTGCAAGCTGTATCCAGTCATACTGCGAATTACCCCAATAATCTGTACCAATAGGCTTGTATCCTGTCACACTTCCACCACATATGCATCCAATCCCCCCTCTCACAACATCCCCGCCAGCATAGATCATCCTGTCCCTTTCCAGCACGGTGTCTACGTACTGGCGTCCAGTACCATCTAAATCAGGGGTCTCAAACACGCGGCCCGCGAGACAACTTTGTGCGGCCCGCGACGGAGGAAAACAAAAAACCCCCAAAACCCTGGCTTCTGCCGTTGCCGCCGTGGCAGCGGCAGAATCACTTGTCAAATTTAAAAAAAACCTGGCTTCTGCTGCTCAAGCAGCAAAATCAGCTGTCCTGCGGCCCCTTCCCCTGTGCCCGGAGATCCGAGTCTGCTCTATCAGCGGCGTGCTTTTCAAGCCGCGAAGAGAGTATTCCCCTCTCGCGCGGTTTCAAGTGTAGGACTGGAAATGGGCTATTGGCAGGGGGGGGGGGTGTAGGACTGGAAATGGGCTATTGGCAGGGGGGGGTGTAGGACTGGAAATGGGCTATTGGCGGGGGGGGGGGGTGTAGGACTGGAAATGGGCTATTGGCAGGGGGGGGGTGTAGGACTGGAAATGGGCTATTGGCAGGGGGGGTGTAGGACTGGAAATGGGCTATTGGCAGGGGGGGGGGTGTATGACTGGAAATGGGCTATTGGCAGGGGGGGGGGTGTATGACTGGAAATGGGCTATTGGCGGGGGGGGTATGACTGGAGATGGGCTATTGGCAGGGGGGGTTATGACTGGAGATGGGCTATTGGCAGGGGGGGGTTATTTATTTATTTATTACAGGCTCTTATATACCGCTCTATTCAGAATCAGCGCGGTTCACAATATAACAACATACCATAACAACAAACTGTTAGGTTTTACAGAGAACAAGGTCAGAGAACTTGGATAAAACATGGGACGTCATTACTGCAACTATTTACAAGAGTATTTACAAGAGTATTTACAAGTATACATAACAGGATTTGTTCTTAGTTTGGGTAGTGATTAAGATTGGTTAGTTGGTCAAGTAATATTGGGGGAAGAGGTGGGATTTGAGTGCCTTTCTGAAAAGGGATAGATCAGTGATAGCACGAATCTCTGGGGGTAGAGCGTTCCAGTACTTAGGGGCATAGAATCTGAAGGCCCTGTTAGATGTCACTGATAGGCATTTTGTCGCTGCTTTAGGGATGATTAGAGTATTTGTTGATATCGTTCTCCTGGATCTGTTGGGTGGGACGGCCTGAATGAGGTCTATTAGAGAGGAGGAGGTGATGCTTTTAGTGGCCTTGAAAGTTAGTAGTAATGTTTTGAACAATATTCTGCCATGTATGGGGAGCCAGTGGAGTTGCTCTAGGATGGGTGTTACATGGTCCCTTCTTGATGCTCCGTAGAGGACTCTAGCAGCGGTATTCATGGCGAGTTGCAAAGGGTTTAATGTGGAGTGTGGGAGGCCTTGGAGAATGGCATTGACATAGTCAAGGTGTGGTAAGGTTAAGGCTTGAAATATAGTTCTGAAGTCATCAGGATCAAGCAGGGGGCGAAGATGTCGAAGATGACTGGAGATGGGCTATTGGCAGGGGGGGTATGACTGGAAATGGGCTATTGGCAGGGGGGGGGGTTTGAGGGGAAATGGGCTGTTGGCGGGGGGGGGTTATGACTGGAGATGGGCTATTGGCAGGGGGGGTATGACTGGAAATGGGCTATTGGCGGGGGGTATGACTGGAGATGGGCTATTGGCAGGGGGGGGTTAAGACTGGAGATGTGCTATTGGCAGGGGGGGGTATGACTGGAAATGGGCTATTGGCAGGGGGGGGGTATGACTGGAAATGGGCTATTGGCAGGGGGGGGGTTTATGACGAGATGGGCTATTGGCAGGGGGGGGGGTTATGACTGGAGATGGGCTATTGGCAGGGGGGGTTATGACTGGTAATGGGCTATGGTGGGGGCTAGGACTGGAAATGGGCAGGTGGGGGTTAGGAAGGACTGGAGGTGGGCTGATGGGGGGAGTTAGGACTGGTAATGAGCTATGGAAGGGCTGACTGAAATGGGGTAATGGGGGTTAGGGCTGGAAGTGGGCTATTGGCAGGGGGGTTATGACTGGTAATGGGCTATGGGGGGGGTAAGACTGAAAATGGGGTGATGGGGGGTAAAACTGGAAGTGCGCTATGGGGAGGTTAGGACTGGTAATGGGCTATGGGGGGTCTAGGACTGGTAATGGGCTGGGGGGGGGTTGCTAGGACTGGAAATGGGCTGAGTGGAAGGGGGGCTTGAACTGCAAATGGCTGATGGGGAGGGGGGCTTGGAATGGAAATGGGCTGTGAGGGGAGGGAGCTAGGATTGGAAATGGGCTGATGGGGGGCTAGGATTGGAAATGGGCTGATGGTGAGGCTAGGATAGGACTGGAAATGGACTAATGGGGGGACTAGAAGGGAGTGGATGCTGGGTGGGGCTGGAACTAGAAGGGAGCTGATGTTGGGGGAGGATTAGAATGGGATGGAGCTGGGAAAGTGAAATGGAGAGGGGAAAAATATTTTGTCTGGGAGAGAAGACAAATCTACAATTGGCCAGGTATTGGGAGAGTAAGTGGGGATTGAGGATGGAGGGGTAAAATTTGAGTGGATGAAATAGGAATGAGGAAAGAGAAAAAGGAGAAAGATTAGTATGTTAAAGCAGATGTAGAGAGAGAATGGAAAAAAAAACTAGGAGAGAAGAAAGGGCAAATGGACAGCAGACGATGGAGAGTTAGCAGAAGACATGAAGAAACCAGAAGAAAGTGGCTGGAACAATTGCAACTGAAAAAAATGCACAAAAGGTAGAAAAATATCTCTTTATTTTGAATTTATTAACTGGAATATGTCAGCTCTGGGAAATGTGCATCATTAATGTTTGCGCTTTGTTTAGTACAAGAGGAAATTAATTTATAGTTTTATTTCTACAGTGTTGTTGTACATTCCAAGTTTGGCTTTTGGGGTTCCCAGTTTAATTATTGTCTTCTTGTTTCTAAATCTTTTAGTCTTTCTTTATCCATACTCATTAAGAGGCATGTTTACTAAAAGTTAGTGTATGGTAACATTATGCAAATATTTATGCAAATGAGGCCCCTTATGCAAATGAGGCCCCGCGTCTTATGCGGCCCCCGGGTTACTTTACAAGTCCTCATTTGGCCCTCAAAGCAATTTGAGTTTGAGACCCCTGATCTAAATAATACTTTATAAGCATTTTCTTTGATTTGTGTTAGCTATGGATACATTGGCTAGCGTCTGGATTAACTTATCCCATACCTCTACATTCCAACTCACCCCCAAGTCTTCCTCCCATTTCAACATGTAACTCAGTTTACTCTCACCGGCCTCCATCAGGCCTTTGTAAATTCTGGACAAAACCCCCTTCTGGCCCAATTGGCCTGAACAGAGCCTCAAACCAACCTCTATTTTCCCATAGATCTCTCCATACCTTCGGTTGTCTTATAAAGTGGCTAAGTTACAAATAGGCAAAATAATCACTCTCTTTCAACCGATATAGGTCCTTAATGCCTTTGAACTCATAGGTCCCTTGGGAGTGTATTACGTGTTGAATATGCGTCAGCCCAACTCCAGCCCATCTACGTAAGATTTGCACTCCGGGCCCCTGTCCCCTCTCAAAGCAAGCCTCCAGTGTCAGTCCCTGTATGTAGCCTTTGTCATGAACTAGCTGTGTCTTATTTTGTTTCCAAATTTTCACGCTCTTCACTACCATGGGGTTAAGAAGATACGTATCGGGACCTTTACTCCCCCCTCCAGATCACTCTTTCCAGTCCCACCCCCCTACCAACTTATGCTCCATTTGGACCCACTGTTTCCTTGTTCCTCTTTGCCACTCATAAAATAGTTTTAATTGTGCTGCCTCATAATATTTTCGCAAGTTGGGTACCCCCAGCCCCCCTCTCCCTTTGCAATACCCTCATCGCCACCCTTGGGCACCTCTGTACCCATATAAATCTGTTGACGAGTCTTTGTATCCGATTCAGTCTATTCTGTGGTACCAATATCAGGAGCGTCTGGAACATAAACAGCAATCGGGGCACTAGCATCATTTTAACCGTCGCTATTCGCCCGAACCATGAAAGATAGCCCCTCCCCCACCCCTCCAGCCAACTCTCGATCTGCCCCAATACCTTCAGATAGTTCAATTTATATAACGCTTCCGTTTTATTGCTTATACGGATACCCAAGTACCTAATGCTCTCTCGAGCCCACTTAAAGGGATATTTCTTAGCCAGAAGTTTTTTTACATCCCCTGGAACCGCTAAATTTAGAATTTCCGATTTTGTCCAGTTGATTGTGAAGTCCGATAACTTACCATACTCTTCCAGCTCCCACATTACTATTGGGATGCTTACCTGGGGTCTGGCCACGCTTAAGATTATATCGTCCGCGAACATAGAAATTTTATAGTCACTCCTCCCCACTCTTATTCCTAATATATCCGCCCGTTCTCTTACCCGCTGTGCAAAAGGTTCTAGTGCTATTGCGAAAAGCAGCAGTGATAGGGGGCAGTCCTGCCTCATTCGCCTCCTCTGTTCAAAAAAACCCGAGTGGGCCCCATTCACCCTCACACAAGCTTTGGGCTGATCATAAAGTGCCTTCACCCATGTTAGGAACATTTTCCCCAAACCCACTTTCTCCAATACCTGAAAGAGGAAAGGCCATGACACCTGGTCGAAGGCCTTGTCCGCATCCAATGACAGAAGTAACGCCTCTTCCCCACTTTGCTCAATGGACCATCCTGATATTATCTGCTACTTGTCTACCAGGGATAAAGCCGGCTTGATCTTGGTGTATCAATTTTCCGATAATCTTATTTAATCGCGTGGTGAGTATCTTAGCTAACAATTTAGCATCCAAATTAAGCAGGGAGATGGGTCTATAAGATGCACACTCTTGTGGGTCTTCCCCTCTTTATGGATTACAGTTATGCCCGCCCACCCCATCATACCTGCTAACTTCCCTCCCTCCCGTGGTTGGTTAAATAACCTCACCAGGGGCACAATTAAGAGATCCCCAAATCACCTATAAAATCTCGCTGATAGCCCGTCCAACCCTGGTGCCTTCTCTAATTTTAACTGCTTAATTGCCCTCCGCACCTCCTCTCCTCATATGGGCTGATTAATTTCCTCTTGCTCCCCCTCCTCCAGTTTAGGCAAGTCTATGGAATCAAGGTAGCTTTTTACCCTCTCATCCTGTGGGGGTCCCTTGCTTTATACAGCTCCTGGTAGTATTCCCAAAAAGCGTCTATAATCTCCCCATCTTTAGTAGCCAGCTCCCCTCCCTTCTTGCGAACTCATATTATATGCGAGCGCAGCTTCCGTTGTTTCAGCTTCTGCGCTAGGTACCTCCCTGCCTTATTCCCCCCCCCCCACACCCTCAAAGACCTCCTGCCTTAAAAGCTGCATCCGGTACTGTATCTTTTCTGCCTGCAGCTCATTTAACTGTGCTCGCACTGCCAGTACCTTCCCTCTATAAGCTCCTGTCCGCCCTTGCCCATCCAGTTCTTCCAATTCCATCAAGCGATCCCTCGGGGTCCGCTCTCTGCTCTCCCTTTCCTTCTTTTTTCTTGCCTCCCATTTAATTAATACTCCTCTCACCCCTGCCTTATACCCATCCCATACTCCTCCCCACGTGACCTCCCCATTGTCATTAGATTTAAAGTATTCACGGGTTTCTCTCTCTACATCCTCCTGAGCCCCCCGATCGTCCAAAAGTGACTCATTGAGACTCCAGAACTGTATTCCCTTCCCTTCATTCTCTATTTGCAAGCTTATCACTACTGGTGCATGGTCAGTCCAGGTAATAGACTCCATTTCAGTCCCCGTTATCCTTACCCCCACCTCTTTTGAGACCCAGATAGCATCTATTTGTGAATAGGACCCATGTACTGGTGAAAAGTAGGAAAATTGTCTCCTCCCTGGGTGTTGCAGTCGCCATGCATCTATTAAACAATGCTGCACGACAAAATTACGGTACTGTTTCCTATCCGCCTGCTTACCCACTCTTGTCCCTGTGGCGTCCCAAGCTGGATTCCACGTTAAGTTAAAATCTCCTCCGCATATAAGGATACCCTCTCCCATTTTCCCCACCTCCTCATTGAGTTTTGTCCAGAATTCACGCTGAGCTCCTGTTGGTGCATAAACATTCACTACACAGTACCATACATTCCCCACCTTCAAATGCACTAATGCATATCTCCCCTCTTTGTCCCTTACAATAGATTGCAGCTGCATCTTTAACCTAGTAGCAAACAATATAGCAACTCCTCCTTTCTTCTTTTCTACGGTATTTGATGTATGGATACACACCCCATATCCCTTGGGCTTAACCAGATACTTTGTTGCTCTTGTCAAATGCGTTTCCTGAATCATCACTATTGCCGCCCTCTGGCGGGCTAGCTCTGTTGACAGGTTTTGTCGTTTGAATGGCGAGTTGAGCCCCTTTACATTTAATGTGACTATTTTTAACTCACCCTTTCTTCTGTTTTCTCCCCACTCTTAGCCCTGCCAATTAGATCCCTATACCCCCCTCCCCTTGTCTTCCCTCCCGTCCTCCCCTACCCTTCCCCCCCTCTCGTAAAGAGACACATCTTCCATAATGGTGACCGGTTAAATCGGGCCATGCCTGTCTCTACCATTCCATATCCCCCCTCCACTGCCCCCCCAAACCAAACAGATCCCATACCCCCCCCCTCCAGCACTGCTCAACCCTCCCATTCCCTAACCCCACCCCTACCTCCTACTCCATCCTTCCCTCTCACCCCCCCTAACTGCCCTACTCTTCCTATAGTCTGCCCCTTCCATCTATCCCCCTCCCGTCCCCCCCTACACCTAATTGGTAACCTCGTCCTTCCCCCCACCTATTTAAAATGTTACTACATTATCAGAGAAATACATGACAGCACAACATTGAGCACAGAGTCCTCAATTTCAGCTATCTCCCTGTTCTGCCTCGTTCACTCCTGGACTCTCTCTGTTCAGTCTCGCCGTTCGTCTGCCCAATGATGGAACTCTATGCCATCTTTGGACATTCCTTTTTGGGTTAGATGGCATTGCAGTATTTACCTATGTTCCTGCCGAAGGTCTCTCCCCCTCTGGTAAAGTTAGGTAGTCCCAGTTCTTTAAGCACAGTCCAGGCTTCCTCTCTGGTCTGCACCCATCTGGAATTCCCCTTAGCTCTAATCAGTAAACCGAATGGGAACAGCCATTTGTATCTTATGTCCTCTCTTCTCAAATAGGCCATCACCTCTTTAAGGTTTTGTCTACGTTGCAGCGTTCCCGCAGAAAGATCCTGAAATAGTTCCAGTTGGTGTCCATCCCAGGTAATCTGCCTCACTTTCCTCGCCGCTCTCAGCAGCCATTCTTTTACTTTAAAAGAGCTGAGGCACACCACTATATCTCTTGGTTTATTGTCTCTTACCAGGCCTAGACCTCTGTGTGCTCGCTCAATTTGCGAGAGTTCTATCGTAGTGCCCCCTTCCAGGTCTGTGGTTGCTACTAGGGATCTGAAGATTTTAATGAATACTTCTTCACAATTTCTATATTGAGGATCCTCTGGGAGGCCCCGAACTCGTAGATTACATCTCCGGGATCTATCTTCCAGATCATCTAGTTTCACCTGCTGCTCTGCTTGGGCTCACTTGAGGTCCCCCCATCCTTTCTGTAAGTCTTCAATTTCCTCCCCTTGCTGCTCCATCTGGGTCTCCATTTCTTCTACTCGGTTTCCGATGTCTTGTCTCAGAGGTTGTATGGACTCTGAGTTCATGCTTCATCCCGCCGATTTCTGTCTTAATCTCATCTTTCAGTTTGGTTAGCCATTCTTTCAGTTTGGCTACACCTCCTGGGCTGCATCCCCGCTCCAGCTCCTCCACCATGTCATTTGGTTCTTCAGCCTGCATTTGGCCCTCTTTCTCCCCCTCTCTTCCACCTTTAACTGCTGCATATGGTGAACGGAAGTCCGCCAATTTCTTCCGTGCGGCCAGAGTTCCTTTATTTTTTCCATACTGCCACTTAGGACCTCTAAGCTGATTTAGGTTTCCCTAAAATTTCAGGATTTTCCCTGGGAGGCCACGTCCCCCTGAGGCCATTCACTTTATTTCTCGGCCTACTTCCCAGGCTTCTATCAGGCCGCTCTGTCCTGGTTAGTGATGTTCATCCAGGGCAGCCCTGCCCCCGTTTGTTAAATCTGGTCTTCCTGTCTGCTGTGGATTATACTCCTCTAGTCCACCAGACCCTTGCTCTGCTCCCTTAGGGCTTTATGCCACCTCTTCACCCCTACCGGGACTGTATTCGCCACAGGCCTGCTCACCATTTTTTGCCACGACGCTCCTTCCGTCCCCCGGAGCTCTCTCCGCTTTCCACCGAGCCCACTTCCACGTCTCACCACTTCACCTCTGGGCTGCTATCCGATCCCGCTCCTGTCAATTCACAATGGGCTCCTGTTCGCACCCCTCCAAATCTGCCCAGGAGCATTGCCACCGCCTTCCCCACTCACTGGTGCTCTCCTCTGGTCCTCTCTGCCTCCCCAGCCTCTGCGCCAGCCTGCCTAGCTGTCTGCCGCTCCTCCGGCTCACCTTTAATCTCGGTCAGTCGCGTGCTGTCGGGCTCAGCGTCTCGGAAGCACAGCTCCCCTCCGCAAATTCAGGTAGTGCTGCCACTCGCTTCTCTATGGCGTCCACCGCCACCTGCCTGCCACGTGGTCCTTCAATCGAGCAGCTTATTTAGGAGCTCTTCCGGCGGCTACACTCTTATACGGAGGGACCCGCTCCACAGCGCAGCTCCCCTTTGCTGTTTCGCCCGGAGCCTCGCCAATCTGTGCTGCTCTCGATAAGATTTTCACAACCCCACCGTTCTCTCCTCCTCCGCTCCAGCCTGCCACGCAGTCTGCTGGATCGACGGCCCGCTGTGTGTCTCCTCTTGCAACGGCGCTCTGGCTGGGCTTGGCTTGTACACTATTTCCGGTCTCCTCTGCTGGACCGTTCACCAGTGTTTCCTCCCCTTTGCACCTCTCATGGAATGCTTTTAGGGTACATTTCCCCCCATTATAGGCTCAGGCGATGGAGCTTAATTTCTACACCGCCATATGCCCCGATGACATCACCGGAAGTCCTGTTTAGCTACTTTAAGATCATCAGACACAACCACACCAAGGTCCTGCTCTTCTTTAGTGGACAAAAGTACTTCACCCCCTATACTATATAGCTCTCTTTTTGATGCTGAGAGAGGAGGAAATGCTTTATTTGTACGAGGTTGGTTTCTCTGCTAGGAACACAATGAAGAACAAGAACAGGTCGCAGCTTCAAACGTAGGAGGAGGACTTGAGAGTATGCTTGTTAACCATCTACCCTCAGATAAGGGACATCATGAAACATCACCAAGGACGGATTTCCAACTGATTTTTTTTTTTTTTTAACACAACAATTTTGGGAGGATATCTGGGACCCCTATACAATTTGCACTCTGCTTCAATTCACCGTGCTATTATGGCCGAGGCCCCTCTTTTGTACAGAACTATGTCATTGATTGGTCTGGCTACCTCTCCTGTGTGTTTGATAGTGATTGCAATGTTTGGGTTGGGCATGAGCTAATGGTTCTTTGTACTGTCTGTATATGCCCAGCAATGTGTCAGAATGCCCACATGCTGGGAGGGTTCTGTTTAATAAAAGATTTTAACTAAACAACACAAATACAATTTTAGTTATTGAACTTTAAACACAATCGTAATACTTGTTTTTTTAAATGATAAAACATATAAATATATCCTTAAAAAACTGATGGTGTGCCTTGACATTTTAGGGCTTTGTGAGCTGCAAGATGAAAAAGGTTGAAAATTGCTGGCATACAAGAGGACAGGGCAACTTAGGGGGCATTTTTGGTGAATGGCAGTTTGGGGGAGTTGGGAGGGTATTAAACAGGGAGAGGGAATTTGAAAGGAGCAAATCCCTAACTTACGCTTCAGTGTGTGTAAATTTCTATGTAAAAGAAGCTTGAACTCCTTCTCCCATAGAATTACATTGGGCTAGTATTGGGGTGGGGGGGGGGGGGCAGAGTGAGTATTTCTCTGGAACTCCCAGTCTGATTCGGGCCATTTTTGATCTTGATGTGTCTTTTTACCCATTTTTCTCACATGCCGAGTTCCATCCCATGCCATTAAATTTTTGGACAGTTATTTTGATGCCAAACACACATTCTTGATCTCTTTTGTATAATTGTTTCCAGCTTCTGTTGGGTTGAAAAGAATTTTAAAAAGTTAAGCTACTGTTCCGATAATCAGGTTTTAATCTTCTCTCACTGCCCAACTACTTAATCTGTCTCAGAGGCCAGCCAGCAGGAACACCTCTAGATAAGAGAGCACCACACTGATTAAGAAGAGGTTCTAATACTGTGGGGGTTCATGACAACATATAGGACTGTATGTTTCTGAAGCACCACGATAACTAGATAAGGAATATTCTAATACAAGCCAGGCAGCAACTTGTAAATGCAATATCGCAGCACCTTCCCCTACTGGCTGCAGCACAGCCAGAAGATTCCCGAGCACCTTTGAATTGCTCTTAAACTCCGTAAATATTTGGCTTGTTAGAAATCAGAACAAAAATTTAATTTGAAAAGAAATCATTTGACTTTGGGGTGTCTAATTTGTTGTAATTCTTATATGGATCTCTAAATAAAAAAAGCATAGCCATTAATGTAAAGTCAATTTCCTAATAAGAGTGATTGATTTTTGTCTATCATAGTGCTGTCTCCTGTAGATTTGTAACCCATGGAGGAAATGAGAGATAAACACCGGGAGCAGAAAAGAAAGTCAATAGGTATAGAAAAGGCACTTTTAGTTTGGTATGGAATTCCATAATCAAGTCTCTTCGAGTCATTCACGATATCTAATCTTTTCCACTACATTCTATTATTAAAAAATAAATAAATAACTCCATGAAAGTTTTATGCTACCTGGAAAATCATTAATACAACAAAACAAAGAAATAACAAGGCTCTAGGCTATATCCTTTAATACAGCTTGCTTCTAAAGAGTAGGAATCTAATCAGCCCAATAAGAGTGCTTATATAAACTGTCTTTTTGAATTCCTCAAAGCAACGGATAATGAGAGAATGATAAAACAAGTCCTTTTGGGTGGTGCTGTATTTAGTGCCCTGAAGGCAAGGTCAGCAAGATTCTAGAGCCAATGCAGCAAAGTGTGCTGCCATTAAGTGCTACACTATTGCCTGCGCTAAATGTTTTCTGCATTAGTATGGGCACAGAACGTAGGAAGCGATCCGGGTGTAATCAATGCACAGATCTGCATGCATATTCGTTGTTGATACCCTGAAAACTTGATTGGCCCGAGGGTATCAGAGGACTTGGTTGGGAACCATTGGTCTACACCAACAATAGTGCACCGCACATTTAAATCTACTTAAATGGATGGTAATGAAGCAAACATCTATACAGCACAAATGCAGAGAAGTGTGCACAAGACCAAAAGGCTGAGCTCAACACTGGGATTTTAACACAAGGTCTGAAGAGACATTAAGGGTTAGTTCACAGGGCTGCAATCTGGCCAGGTGAGAAAATGTATGACGTTTATTGAGCATACAGCACTGCAACTTTTTTTTAACTTTGCTGGAGAGAGCTAAAAACTGTAGAGGGGAAGTATGCTGAATAATGTTAAGCACATGTGCTGGAATGCTCTTGGCGCATAACAGCATTATTCTGTACAGATCATCATCACTAGTGTTCATGAACACTGATTCTGAGCAGAACTTCTGTGCAGAGTAATATTGCTGTTGTGCGTCACATAGCATTGGGGCACAAGTAGCAGAGTTTTTGTACAAAAGATAGGTGGGCTACTAACAGACCCTAGCTCGCTCTCTTTGTTGAGTGCAACTTTTTGTGCCTGGCTCATTTGCAAACCTTTTGCTTAGTATTGCAGAGCAAAACTTCTACACTAAACTTGTGTAAGGCACTAGAGCTTTAGTGCTGGGCTCCTGCATTGAGGTAGGAGTACTTGGCAGGGCTACCAACCTACAAGAACACTTGCCTCTCAGAAGGCCCGAGCCACAATAATTAAAAGCAAATTATTTCCTCCTGCTTTATTGGAACACCCTGAAGTTTTGCAAGGCCAAATTAGGAATCAAGTTCTAGAAAACCCGGGTTCGGATGCACTATATAACCCTCCCCATCCATCGAACCATCAAAAGCAATAGTCTAGATAAACAAATAAAACCAAACAAAAGGGGACTATTGAAGTTGATATGTAAGGGCAGACTAGATAGAAACATGACGGTAGAAGAAGACCACAGGACCTATGTTTCTTCTATGTTTCTAAAATAACCGTCGATCTACCTCTGTGGGGAACTCAAATTGTGATAATTCATCTAGGAAGTCTCGATCACCTTTGTTAGGATTGTGCAGATTTGCCAAGCGCCCTTCACATACCATTATTTCAAAGCTTCCACAATGTAGGGTGGGTGTGGAGGAGAAACACAGAACTAGATGCATTCCTAGAAAGAACAGCGTTAGTGCACATTCCTAAACAGAATCGGGTGTGTTTTTTCTTGTTTTCACACTTTAGTTCACACTTTTTTTCTTGTCTCCTGTGCTATCAACAACGCTTCACACTAACCTCTGTTTAGAAGAGTCTATTAATCCTCTTTAGGTGTCCCTTTACTATAATGTAGCCACGAACTAACCTAGACGAGGCAGCTTGTCTCCTAACCCTCAGGAGCAGCCCAGGGTTGGGCAATACCCAGATGCGAAGGCTAGGGAAAGAGCTTTGCTCATCCTCATGGCATCCTATACCCTACCTCTTTCCCGTACTGGTTATGCTCACCCGCATCCTTTTCTGCTATTAAGAACAATTAAAGTCTCATACGTACCCAAGCCCGAACCCCTCCGTACTCCAAGAGCTCCTCCCTGAAAACATACCTTTGACTGTTTAAAGGAACAAGACCGGCCCATAGGCTGCACATGAACCGGCCACGGCAACTGCCGGGAGTTGTAGTCTTTTGGTTCTGCCTCCACACGTGCTAAAGGGACACGCAAAACCATAATTCCCAGCATGCAACCGAATGACAGTAGGCGGGATGGAAGACACAGCGGGGGAGGGGAGGGGGGCGCTTGAGGTTCTTGAGCTAGCTATCACGCTCTGTCCCTCCACCTTACATACTCCTCGGAGTGTTGAAGCATTTCCTGAATCCGACGAGGGGGCACAAAGGCCAGCTAAGCACCACCCTTTGTGACGTCGGCAAGAGAAGCCCACCTTCCGTCTAAAGCGAGTAAACGGAGCATGAGTAGAGGAAGGGCTGGGCTGGTTTACGTTTCTAATGTTACAGATCTTTTAAGAGCCAAAGTGGATAGGATATACAGTAGCCATGGCTGGATTAACGAGGGGGCATAGCTCTGCCTTGCTATGCCCCCTCCTCCTTTTACTTGTTTTTCTAAAATCCCCTTCTCCCCAATAGTGTCGCATTCATTCTTTCCGGCGATTATTTTAATATGTATATTATATAAAAATATAGAACTTGAATTAAAATACTGTTGAAACGTGGACGCCCAAAAAAAACCATGTAGTTGGTAGGTTTCGTTTTATTAAATGAAGAAATATTTCTTCATATAACTTTTTTGTTGCATGAGCACTTTAAAGAAGGGACTTGAAATTGCAAAAGTTCATATACAGTAATATAGGTGTGTAATTCGGTTGCTAATGCAAAAATATCAGAAAACATTTTTTTTTCAGTTTAACTAGAAAAATATAGAAACGTAAAACATGACAATGAGGACTTTCTTTTAAGTGCCATCAAGTCAATGCTGATTCCTGGTGACCTGAATTTTCTTGTCAAAGTATGACAAAAGTTGATTGCCAGGCCTTTTCCCCTGAGGGTAAAGTGACTTGCCCAAGGAATGCTAGTGGGAATCGAACTCTGGGGTACTAGGCTGTGCTCTAACCACTAGGCCAGCGATGGCGAACCTATGGCACGCGTGCCAGCTGTGGCACGCGAAGGCCTTGCAGCTGGCACGCGGGCCATAGGTCCGCAAAAAAAAGAAAAAAGCTGTCTCTGACTGCTGCCGCGGACGCGGCAAGGGCAGAATGCAGCGTCCCGCGGGGCCCCCTCCGCCCGCTAAGCCCCTCTGCAAGAGCTTTCAGATTCGCGAGGGAGAGCGTCTCCCTCGCGTCTCTGTTAAGCCCGCAGGGGCTAATGGGAAATTTCCCATCAGCCCCTTTAGACGCGAGGGACTGATGGGAAATTTCCCATTAGCCCCTGCGGGCTTAACAGAGACGCGAGGGAGACGCTCTCCCTCGCGAATCTGAAAGCCCTTGCAGAGGGGCTTAGCGGGCGGAGGGGGCCCCGCGGGACATTGTAATCTGCCGCGGCAGCAGCCAGAGCCTGCTTTTTTTTTTTAAAAATTTGCGCGCGCGGGGGGGGGGGGGGGGGGGGGGGGGGGGGGTTAGGACTGCTAATGGGCAGGAGGAGGGGGGGGTTAGGACTGCTAATGGGCAGGAGGAGGAGGGGGGGGTTAGGACTGCTAATGGGCAGGAGGAGGGGGGGTTAGGACTGCTAATGGGCAGGAGGAGGGGGGGTTAGGACTGCTAATGGGCAGGAGGGGGGGTGTTAGGACTGCTAATGGGCAGGAGGGGGGGGGGTGTTAGGACTGCTAATGGGCAGGGGGGGTTAGGACTGCTAATGGGCAGGAGGGGGGTTAGCACAGCAAATGGGCCGGGGGGGGAGGGTTAGGACTGCTAATGGGCAGGAGGGGGGGTTAGGACTGCTAATGGGCAGGGGGGGGAGGGTTAGGACTGCTAATGGGCAGGAGGGGGGGTTAGGACTGATAATTGGCAGGAGGGGGGTGTTAGGACTGCTAATGGGCAGGAGGGGGGTGTTAGGACTGCTAATGGGCAGGGGGGGAGGGTTAGGACTGCTAATGGGCAGGAGGGGGGGTTAGGACTGCTAATGGGCAGGAGGGGGGGGTTAGGACTGCTAATGGGCAGGAGGAGGGGGGTGTTAGGACTGCTAATGGGCAGGAGGGGGGGTGTTAGGACTGCTAATGGGCGGGGCGGGGGGGTTTAGGACTGCTAATGGGCTGGGGGGGTTAGGACTGCTAATGGGCAGGAGGGGGGGGTTAGGACTGCTAATGGGCTGGGGGGGTTAGGACTGCTAATGGGCGGGCGGGCGGGCGGGGGGGGTAGGACTGCTAATGGGCTGGGGGGGTAGGACTGCTAATGGGCTGTGGGCTGATGGGGGCTGTCTGGAAATGGGGTGATGGGGGTTTAGGGCTGGAAGTGAGTTGATGGGGGGGCTAGGACTGGTATTGGGTTGGGGGGTTGCTAGGACTGGAAATGGGCTGATGCAGGGACTAGAAGGGAATGGATGCTGGGTGAGGCTGGAACTAGAAGGGAGCTGATGTTGGGGGAGGATTAGAATGGGATGGGGCTGGGAGAGTAAAATGGAGAGGGGAAAAATATTTTGTGTGGGAGGGATAAAAAATCTACAATTGGCCGGGTATTGGGAAAGTAAGTGGGGATTGAGGATGGAGGGGTAAAATTTGAGTGGATGAAATAGGAATGAGGAAAGAGCAAAAGGAGAAAGATTAGTATGTTAAAGCGGATGTAGAGAGAGAGAATGGAAAAAAAAAACTAGAAGTGAGAAGAAAGGACAAATGGACAGCAGATGATGGAGAGTTAGCAGAAAACATGAAGAAACCAGAAGAAAGTGGCTGGAGCAATTGCAACTGAGCTGAGGTATTCTGTTTATGTAATTCCTTTTTGACATTGCCACTTGTTCTCTTTCCCCAGTAGGTCATGTATTGTTATTGTCTGAAATGTATTGGTTTAATATTTGCAGTGTTGCCTTTTGATAGGTATGGTGTGGTGCTTTGTGAGTCCTGGTAGTGCTATTAGGATACGGCGGGTTTGCTATTGGTTCTAAATGGGCAGTGTTTGTAGTAGTTCCTAATGTGCCTGGCGGTTGGCACTGGATTATAGTAATGTAGAAATCTTTTAGTCTGTCTTTATCCATACACTCATTAAGAGACATGTTTACTAAAAGTTAGTGTATGTTAGCATTATGCAAATATTTATGCAAATTGACGTGCTGGCACTTTGAGGAAATTCTTTGGTTTTGTGCGGCAGTTTGGGCACTCGGGCTCAAAAAGGTTAGCCATCACTGCACTAGGCTATTCTACTCCACAAGATCCCACTAGTCTACTCATTTCTGGTGCTTGCTACAAAGCCTACCATCGCAAACAAGCATCCTCTGTGCTTATTACATACTTCTTGGGGTGGAGCAGTAAGCTAATGATTATAACAGTAGGAAAAGATCCAGGATTTAACTTTTACTTCTTGTGATGCTGTGTAAGCTACTTAAGCTTCTTTATAGCAACAGGATAAAAAATAAACTACTATTTCTTATACCTCAACAAATAGGGGTGACTTGCACCAAGCGGCAGGTACACCCCTAAACAAAGATATAGAAAGGGGTGACTTGCATGGAGCGGCGGTACATCTACTCTTGCTACCTTACTGAGCAGGCTAGATGGACTATACTGGTCTTTATCTGCCTTCATATGCTAGGTTACTATGTTATCTCGGGTACCGACCACGGCAAAACCTTTGATTGTGTAAAACATGAAAAACTCACATTAGGAAGCATGAGTATACCAAAACACTTAATAATTCTCATACACTACCTTTACATTGATCAAGTAGCAACAGTTAACAAGGAGAAACAGAATGGTTTAAAATTAGCAAAGGTATATGACAAGGCTACATACTTTCCCCATATCTGTTTAATTTATATGCAGAACAATCACATGTCTTCATATAGTCCTGCTTCTGTGATGAAGATTGCTGGAAGACTACTGTAAGATGCCCCTGACTTTTGGTGATTGTCTTTGTTTTAGAACTATGTCTCTGACTCCCTCTGTCCCCTCATTCCAGCAATGGAGACAGATGATAGAAAAATAATTAATTTAGTGATTTCAGTATGTCAGTTTTTAGAATTTATATCCATTATCTTTATATTTTACACTGTACAAGAAAATGCATCACTGTTTCTATTTATCTGTTGCTTTGTTTTCTTGGAAGTGCTATTGTTGCTGTCCCGGGATGGATGGGGTGGGGTGGGGTAGGGTAGAGTAGGGTGGGGTGGGATGGAGGGTGGGCAGGTAATGACCTCTTCCCTCCTCCATGCATTGTTGCTCAAACCTGGAACTACCTCCTCCTACACACACACACACACACACACTTCAGGTAAGTATCCCAGATTTGCCTGCAAAAAAATCTGGTAACCTTATGGAAGACTTATAAACAACCTTCTCTCTGCTGATGATACCACTTTACTGGCTGAAAGTGAAGACAATTTGAAACATCGGCTCATCAAGATCAAGGAATACCGTTTTAAAATGGACCTGTGCCTTAACATGAAGATGACAAAGATCCTGACCACTGGCCAAATCAATCATTTCATCCTTGATGGAGGAGAAGAAGAAGAAATAGTGGACAACTTTAACCTGCTTGGATCAATAATCAAAGAAACGACAAGCAGTCAAGAAATCCACCAACAAATTACTCTTGACAGAATGGTTATGAAAGACCTAGACAAGATTCTCAAGTGCAGAGATGTATTTCTCCATACAGAAATTTAGCTTTTCCAAGTCATGGTATTTTCAATATGCCATATGGATGCGAAAGTTTGGATAGTGAAGAAGACAGACAGGAAGAAAATCAATGTCTTTGAATGATGGTGCCGGTGAAGAATACTGCATAAGTCCTACCAGAAAGCAGAAATTTTAGGGCGCGGGCAGGGTCCCGGCGCCCGTCCGTAACCGGGTGCTCGGCGCGGCGCGGGACCCTGCTCGTTCTTGTTCTGGGGGGTGGGGGTGGAAGCGCACGGGTGGCAAACGCCGCGCGCAACATTTAAATGAATGGCTCCGCTCGTGATTGGCGGAGCGGAACCAATCAGGGTCCAGGAGGCAGGCATGTGCTTCGGTGCTGGCGGCATGGCCGAAGCACATGTGGCCAGGCTGTCGGAGCGGCAGGATCGTGCGGCGGGGTTTGCGGCGGCTGCTGGGGCCTTGTGTCCGGAGGCCTCGAGAGCGGCAGGATCGGGTGGCAGTTTTGGTCGGCGGCGGCGGGAACAGAAGCGTCTGCAGCGGACCCTGCGGAGCGGGTGCCGGTCGGCGGCGGCTGAGCAGGCGAGTGTGGGCTGGTGCAGGTTTTTTCAAAAAATCAGCCGCATAACATAGTAGTCGGAGGAAGCCTAAAGTCAAGGCCTGCTGTCCAGCTTTCACATCCATATGATGTTATTGAAAATACCATGGCCTGAACAAATCAAATCTTCATATGGAGAGAGACATCTCTGCACTTGAGAATCTTGTCTAGCCATTCTGTCAAGAGCAATGCGTTATCGGATTTCTTGACTGCTTGTTGCTCCTTTATTGATAGTTGATCCAAGTAGGTTAAAGTTGTCTACGATTTCAATTTTTTCTCCTTCAGCGATGAACTTGTTGATTTTGCCAGTTGTCATGATCTTTGTCTTCTTTACATTAAGGTGCAGGCCCATTTTGAGACTATGTTCTTTGATCGTGAGAAGCAAATGTTTCAGATCATCTTCACTTTCAGCCAGTAATGTGGTATCATCCGCATAGCGAAGGTTGTTGATGAGTCTTCCACCAATCTTCACACCTCTGTCGTCTTCATACAATCCTGCTTCTCTGATGATTTGTTCTACATATAAATTAAACAGGTAGGGGGAAAGTATGCAGCCTTGTCTTACACCTTTGCTTATTTTAAACCATTCTGTTTCTCCTTGTTCCGTTCAAACTGTTGCTTCTTGATCAATGTACAGATTGTGCAAGAGAACTATCAGGTGTTCTGGTATACCCATGCTTCTTAATGTGGCCCAGAGTTTCTCAAGGTTTGCATAGTCAAAAGCCTTGCTATAGTCAATAAAGCACAAATAGATATCCTTTTGGTATTCTTTAGTCTTTTCAAGGATCCATCTCACATCCATGATGATGTCTTTTGTTCCTCGCCCTTTCCTGAACCCTGCTTGCACTTCAGGTAGTTCTTGTTCCAGGTATGGTTATAGTCTCTGTTGAATCTTGCTGGCATGTGGGATCAGAGCGATTGTGCAATAATTTCCACAGTCAGTTGGATCACCTTTCTTTAGTATTGGCATAAAAACAGATCTTTTCCAGTCAGTTGGCCATGATGTTGTCTTCCAAATATCTTGGCAGAGCCTTGTAAGTACGGTAACAGCTGCATCATATTGCTGTAATACGTCTATGGGAATGCCATCAATGCCTGGTGCTTTGTTCTTTGATAAGGCTTTCAATGCTGCTTCAACTTTTTTTTCATCACCAATGGTTCTGGATCATATGGTACAGGTTGAAATGGCTGTTGGTCCACCTGATCTGTATCATATAAAAACTCTGTATATGCTTACCACCTTTTCTTGATCTTCTCAGCATCATTCAACATAGAACCTTGAGTATCTTGTAACATTCTAATTCGAGGCTGGAATTTTTTCTTTAACTCTCATAGCTTTAGGAAAGCCGTCCTTCCTCTAATAGTTTCTGCTTCTGTTTCCGTGCATATGTCATTGTATTACTTTTCCTTGTCCTGTCTTGCTGAACATTGGAAATCTCTTTTGAGTTATGCAATTGTCTTTCTTTCTCCTCTGGCTTTAGCTTCTCTGCGTTTCTGGGCAATTTTCAGAGTTTCTTCCATCATCCATTTTGGCTGGTTTTTGCTTTTTCACCTTTTGTAGAGACTTCTCGCTTTCTTCCAACACAACCTTCTTGATGTCATTCCATAACTCTTCTGGAGCTCTGTCATTTGTATCTAAGTTCAATTGTATATAAGTTCAATTGAACATATCACACCGACATTAGCCGAGCTCCATTGGCTACCTATCCACAGCAGAATAAAATATAAGATATTACTTACAACATTTAAACTAATAAATAACTTAGTGCCAACTATACTCAATACACTCATCAAGATAGAAATAGATAAAAGATCACAAAGAAGTAGAAACACTAACACTATAGCAGTACCAAAAGACTACACAAAAGCAAAAAAACAAACCAACATGAGAGCATTCTCACACTCAGCTCCTACCCTCTGGAATAACCTTCCTGACAACATTCGCTCACTATCAGACATAAAGGAATTTAGAAAAAAACTGAAAACCCATTTATTCTCATTGCATTACAACCAAGGATCAGAGACTGGCCAGACGACACAAAGAGACGCAGGTTAACTACTACAATTCAAACAACATATACCCACGTGCCTGAAGCTTATATAAAGTATATAACCACACGCGACATATGATACAATTTGTATATATTTACTATGTATATATGTTATAATAGTTTAATAATTTACTGTTTAAACTTTATACTGTTATCTGTACCTAGTTCATCTGTTCTATGTAAAATGACTTGGTATGATACTATCCATACCATATAACATACTGTTCATTGTAAACCACACTTGATACTTGTGAAAGAGCGGTATAGAAATAATTGTTAAATAAATAAATAAATAAAATAAAAATCTAAAGCAGCAAATTGATTTTTCAGGCAGTCTTTAAATTCCAGTGGTATATTCTCAAGGTCATATTTTGCTGCATTCATGAGTGGTTTGCTCTTTTTCAACTTTAGCTTGAGTTTGCATACTAGTAGTTGCTGATCTGTACCACAGTCAGCTCTAGGTTTTTTCTTTGTTGATGTTATAGAGCTTTTCCATCATTGACTTCCACAGATGTAGTCAATTTGATTTTTATACAATCCATTGGGTGAAGTCCATGTGTACAGTCGCCGCTTATGTTGCAATCTTATATTTCAGTTCTTTCAACACCCTCAGATGTATACCATCCAGTCCAGATGATTTACTACTCTTCAGTTTATCAAATAATTGTAATATATCTTCCTGGTTTATCGGTATTTCTTTTAATTCTTCTGATATTATTAAATATCATTTCAGGCATGGATAAATTCCCTACATCATCTTCAGTAAAGACTGAAGCAAGAATTCATTCATTCTCTCCACTATGGCCTTGTCCTTCCTTATCGTCCCTTTTACCCCTCTATCATCCAATAATTCAACTGATTCTCTCACAGGACTTTGCTACAAATGCACCCAAGCATCCTTTTGGCTTTCAGCATCATCTTTTCTACTATCTAGCCACCGTAAGACCATCAGAAACAATCACTCCCAGTTCCTGCTCTTCTTTTGTGGATAGAGGTACTTCACCCACTATACTGTACTTGGACATTTGCAGCCTAGATGCATGACCCCAACAAATTTTCATTCCAAGATGGCTACTGGCCATATTTGTAATAAATACAACAATCTAGGAAACACCACCATCTTAACGGTGGCAATCCACCCAAGCCAAGAGATTAAACTGCTATCATTTCTCAAGGTCCCCTGCTTGTTTCTCCTACTCTCCTCATAGTTAACCCGATAGAAACCTGATTGTTCTGGCGAGAGGTGCCCCCCCCCCCCCAAATATTTGATGCCTTCTCTTCACCATTTGAAAGCAAATTGCCCATTAAGCTTCATCCAGCTCCTGTGACAACTTAAACAAGAAAATCTTGCTTTCATGTTGATTTTTTAACCCAACTAGCCTACCATACTCCTGCAGCTCCCACATTATTAGCAGCAGAGAGATCTGTGGCCTACTCATTGAAAACAATATGTCATCTGCAAAGAGCATGATCTGATAGTCTTCCCTACCCACCTTAATCCCCCTGTATGTCAGCACTCATCCTTATATGAGCTACTAGCATCTTGACAGAAATCGCAAATAGCAGAGGAGACATGCGGCACCCCTGCTGCCTCCCCCTTCCCAGCGGGGAAAAAAAAATGAATAAGACCCATTAACACAGGTTTTTGGACTAGATTACACTGCACGTATCCAACCTACAAAATCATCTCCAAAACCCATCTTCTATAGCGTTCAAAACAAAGCTCCATCTGATCCAGTCAAACGCCTTCTTGGCATCTTGCCAAGAGCAATAGATGCTATCTCGGCACCCAAATCAAATTCAGAACTTTCCAAATATTGTCCACAGCCTACCTGCCTGGCATAAATCCTGCCTGGTCAGTATGAATCGAGGACAATACCACTTCATTGAGGCACTGGTCTAAGATCTTAGCCAAGATCTTAACATCCAAGTTTAACAGAAATATAGAGGTTAGTCCCCACACTTCTTATGATCCCTCCACTCCTCTGGGATTATTGATATTCCAGCCCATCCCATAGTTTCCACCAATCTTTCCGTCCCCCTGACACCATTAAACATACACCAGTGGGTCCACCAGCACATCAGCAAAAAACTTATAAAATTTACTTATGAGTCTATCCAAGCCGGGGACTTCACAATTTTTCAAGGATCAAATTGCCCCAATGTACCTCCCCCTTCTCTATATCCCTATGCAGTAATTCCACCTCTTCTAGCATCAATTTATTCAATGGTCCTAAATCCAAGTAGCTATCTAGGTTCCCCCTCCCCCTGTTTCCCATATAACTCCACATAAAACTCATTGAACCTCTCCCTCAAGGCACCGACTTTCTTTAAATGCTCCCCTGCATCCACCGAATCACCCCTTCTTTTCTCTGCTACCAATGCTGGCACAGCTTATTCGCTAACATATGCCCTTCTTGTCACCATATTCATAAAACATTTGCCATGCCTGCAATAGCTGCCACTCAACCTTATCCCTAAGTTCCACTGTGAGCCTCCCCCTCAGCTCCCATAGCTCGTGCTGGGTCTTCCTATTCTGGCAATCCTTATCCACCTGTTCCAACTGCCCAATCTCAGCTCCCCCACCTTCTGCTCTCTTTCTCTTATCATTAGGGCTCCTCACTTCACCAACAACTGACCCTGCACCACTGCCTTAAATCCGTCCCCTGTGAAACCCCCCCCACACCCATTCTCATATGTCTCAAAATATTCCTTGATGCACCCCTCCACATCCTGTAGCATCATATGGTCCCTTAAGAGGCTATCATTTACCTATTTATTTATTTAACCAGTTTTATATACCACCTTATCCTTCAATCAAAGTGCTTTACAGTGTGGATTGTTCGGGTACATTTAAAGAGGTCAGATAAGGAAGAGGAGAGGTGAGGCTGCACATATTTACAACTATTTATAAGTAAGTCAGGTGTCAGTTTCTACGGTTGTGCTCATAGCCATGGTTATGGGGTCTGGGAGAGTCCAAAATGTTCTGTGAATAGCAGTGTCTTGAGCATCTTTCAGAAATCCTTAGTGTTGCTTGTGGCTCTCATTGCTTCAGGAAGTGAGTTCCATAGCGCAGGTGCAGAGAGTGACGATGCTCTTCTGAATGCGGCTTGGTTGGTTCTTTGATATTCTGCAGGTGTGAAGAGCTTATTTTCCATGCTACTTTGCCTGGGACTTGTGCTGGAGTCCTTGCTTATCATGTTCCAAAGGGCAGTAGCTGAAATGTTATGGATGATTTTTGAATATATTTAGGATTGCTTTATATCTTGCACGTGCGTGGATGGGCAGCCAGTGTAACTGTTGGAGTACTGGTGTGATGTGCTAGTTTTTTGCTGTTTGTAATAATCTGGGCTGCCATGTTTTGCTCCGGTTGGAGGGGGGTGGAGGGATTGCTTAGAGAGACCCTGATAAAGTGAGTTACCATAATCTGGTATAGGTGTGATTATTGCTAGCCATACCGAGTGGAAGTGATCCTGGTTTAGGATAGGTTTGAACCTCCTAATGAGCTTCAATCTATAATGTGCTTTTGTATCTGTTTTGCTGATGTGGGTCTGAAGATTCAGGTTTCTGCCCAGAGTAATGCTGAGTATTTTACTTCCGCTTTTACTGTTATGGCTTTGTCTTTGATATTGATTGTTTGTGGTGGATTGAAGGTAGTGCTTCTGAAGATGAACATTGCTTCTGTCTTGTCATAGTTCACTGTAAGGTTGTTGTTGGTGAGCCATATGATCATCTCTTCTAGGCATTTAGTTATGGGCACCAGGTCAGGTGCATGTATGTTGATAGACCATGATGTCGTCTGCATATAAGTGGTAATGCATCTTGTGTTGTTTAATGATTTTGCATATGGGCTGTATGTATAGGTTGAAGAGGATTGATGACAATACAGATCCTTGTGGGATTCCTTGTGGTGCGTCAAACTGTGTTGATTTGTTTTCACCATATTTGACCTGCTGTGTTTGATTATTGTGCAGACTGATTTCTTGTAGATGTTGTAGCATTATGATGTGGGAAACTATATCAAAGGCTGCTGATATGTACATAAAGATTAACAGGAATCCTTTTTTGGTGTTGTCAATGCCCTTATGAGGTTGTCAAATAGGGAGGTTAGCAGTGTTTCAATGTTGTGCTGTGGCTTGAGCCCATGTTGATTATAGGTCCAGAGGTGCATTTAGGTTGATGTGAACCTGTAGCTGCTTTTGGACAGATTTTTCAATGATTTTCACGACAAATGGTAGGCTAGAGATTGGCCGGTAGGATTTTGGGTCTGCTGGATCTAGGGTGACGTTTTTAAGGACCAGTCATATCGTTGCTTGCTTGAGGAAGGGTAGCATATAGCCCTGTTGGAGAGACAGCTCTACTGTGTTTTGGAGGTGATGGCTAAGTTGTTCATTTGAGGCTTTGATCCATGCCACTGGGCATGGGTCGACTGATGAGGTTGTTGTGTTCAAGGAGTCCACGATGTGCTTGATCTGTGGCACTGAGGGAATGGTAAAATCATCCCAGGTTTCTTTGTGTTCAGAGGTTGCTGGGTTGTTTGTTGTGGGAGGGGGGCATTGTGTGCGATTGCTGTGTTTGCTGGTTATGCAGTTTGCAAATTCTTGAGGGTCTACGCATGTGATGGACATCTTGCTGCTGTGTTGTGTCTTTGGTGAGTTTCTGTACGATGCTAAAGAGCTCTCTAGATCTATTTGCTGACTTCATTATGGTGTTGGTGTGGTATTGTTGTTCGCGTTCATTGATTAAGTTATTGTATTCCTGCTGCCTGGTTCTGTATTGGAGCAAGGTGTTCTGTGTCGTATTCCGTCTCCATTTTATTTCGCGCTTCCTCAGTGCTCTCTTTGCTTCTCTGATGGTATCCGGTACCATGGTGCATTGGATCTTTTGTGGATGCGTGTGTGCTTTTGGCTTGTATACGCTGCTGTTGTAGAGATTGTGGTGTTCCAGTTTTCGATGATTTCATCCAGGTTGTGGCTGTCATGTTGGAGCTTCGGGGTTATCTTCTGTAGGAATGCATCCTTGTAGAAGGTTCTGAATTTTCTGTGATGTGTCCTTGTTCTTGGCAGCTATCAGGGCTCTTAATTAGCATTGAGAATATTATTACATGATGATCCGACCAGGATATAGGAGTGATTGTTGGGGCTATGGTCTGGTCTTGTTCCATGAGTTGCTTTGGTATGAAGATGAGATCCGGATTTGTTCCATGTTGATTCACTAATTGGGTGTATTGGAGGGCATCCATTGCCTTGAGAAATGCTCTAGCTTCTTTAATGGGTGTGAAGCACAGATTATAGTCTCCTAGGGTGATGAGTGGTTTATGCTGTGTGTACAGATTGTCTCCAGAATAGTAGATAGTTCTTTGGATTTGGCGGTCTGTATGTGAGGCATATGCTTAGATATTTGTTGGTGATTGCGTTGATCTCTACCGTGTCGAAAAATGAGGTGGTTTTGAATCTGTAGTAGTTCAGATGCCAAAATTTGTGTCCCACATCCATGTCCTTTTCTGCAGTGTTAAACAAACTGCAATATGGTCTGACCAAGTTATACAATCTATTTTCACCACCTCAACTCGTGAGATCACCGAACTTGGCATAAAAAATTAATCAGTTTGTGAGTAAGAACCATGAGGACCTGGAAAAAAAAGGTGAAATTCCTCCCCAGGGGATGGAGCTCACCCCAGGTGTCCATCAAGTCCCATGCTTTCATAAGTCTCTTCACCTTTCTCTTATCACTCTCCCTCCCCCTCCTGTATTATCCTTATCCAGATTGATTGTAATGTTTAAATCTCCTTTACAAGAAATAGCCCAATTCCCCAACTTTGCCATCCTTTCCATCACCTCTATGAAAAAAATCCTCCTGAGGCCCATTAGTTGCATGCAGGTTATATTTCTCCTGATCTATCCACATTTTTGCCATGATATATCTCCCCTCACCAACCACTCCACCTGCACCGCCAAGTTCATAAAAAAACAAGATGTCTACCCCTGCCACTTTTTTAGCCTGGGAAGTAGATGTAAAATATTGCACTGGAATTGCTTAGTCCATATTAACCTTTCATACAGTTTCTTAAGATGTGTTTCTTGAATCATCCCCACATTGATTTTAGTCCTTTGTAATTCCTGAAAGAGCATTTTGCGCTTATAGGATGAATTCAAGCCCTTGACATGAAAGGACATAAGTTTTAACTCCATCACCCCATCCCCTCATCCAAAAAAACATTTCTTTACTCACCCCAAATTTTCTTTCTCCCCTTCCCCCCCCCCCCTTTCTTTGTGGATATGCCACCACAGTGGCAGTAGAGGAAGTGCCCATTGGGCAGGCCACACAGCTGCCTTGCCTCGGCCTCTTACTCCCTTCTCCTCCCCCCCCCCCCAGTATCCCTACTACCCCTGGACTTCTTTTACTCACTCATTCTTACCTTCTTATTCCAAGTACTGATAATTCACTCCCCCCCCCCTCCACCATTCACACTTAACATCCTCACCAGCCCTCTATAGGCCACGCAAGACCACCTTGTGCTAAAAATTAAAATTCCTTGAGTCTTTCTCAGTCCTGCTTTATGCCGGACAGGCATCTCCTGCCTCCATCTTCATACTCTCTCTGCTTTTGTCCATCTTTCCAAAGAAGGTTCTCCTAAGGCGTTTTCCTCCTCCAGATACATGCTTCCAACAGACTCTCAGTAGTCCCTTTTGGTCAGGGAGGCTGCTTCTTAGTACTCTCCAGCAAGTTGTGTGCTTCTGCTTCTGATAGAATCAGCCACATTTCCTCAGTCATCTTAGTACACTGCGGGACTCCTTTTAGCGAAAACTGCAGAACATGCAGGAATGGCCAGCTTATTTATTTTCAGATTGGAAGTACTGTGTAACCTCTCCGAGCTCATGCTGCCTCTGCAGTGTGGTAGCCGATAAATCTTGAGAAATCTCTTGCTGATTCCCATGCCATTCGAAACACCCCCTTCTTCCTCACCTGTTGCCTCTCCTTTCTGATCTCTTCTTACATCCCTCTTTAGGAGCGCCGCTCATCAGGCAAATCCCTTCTATGTGTGCCCTTCTCTTCCACTGCCAACTCCAGACTGTGTTCTTTCCATCTTGCTGCACCATATGCCTGGAACAGATTATCCGAGTTGGTGCGTCAGACTCCATCTCTGGTTCTATTCAAATGCAGGCTAAAAACCTACCTCTTTGAGGCTGCTTTTGGATCCTGACCATTTATTCTCCTGTTTATCACCCATGTGTGTCAAGACCATCTCTAGTCCCCCCTCTCTGTTGTGTCTCTGTCTTGCATAGATTGTAAGCTCTATTGAGCAATGAGAGTCTCCCACGTGTATATGTACAGCGCTGCCAATGCCTTGTAGCACTATATAAATGATAAGTAGTAGTGATAGTGGTAGTAATAATAGCATCACCAGTTCCTCGGTCTTAAAGTCATGCAGGCAGGCCGCTCAGTCTCAGGGTCAGTTGTTTCTTCACAACCTCAGACTCTGGTGAGCCTGCTCAATTTTGTTCTGATTTAGCTCTGTTTGGATTGGATTGTCCTCACTTGGCAGCATGCTGCAGATTTCTTGCACTGCTTCTGCTGTGTTTACAAAGTCCTTAACTTCAGGAGCATCTAGGACCTGAATATTGCTCTGAGAAGACCTGTTTTCCAGGTCTTCAATCTTACCTAAGCATTCTCAGTGTGACACATGGAGCTGCCGTACACGTCTCCGCAGTTCCAGTGTTGTCTCCGCCTGCTCATCTAGCTCAACAAGCCTCTTTCCCATCTCTCCCACTTCTTGCTGTAGTACTGCCATTGTTCCAAGCAGCTCCGTTTTAATAGAATTCAGCTCTTCTTTTTTAATTTCATGCTTCCAAGTCCAAAGGTCAGCTCCAAGTTCACTCCAGATGACTGGTGCCGCTCATCCATGTCATCTCCACTCTCCTCGCTCTCAGAATCAGGACTTACCACCCCCATTTTGCCACTCCACGACCCCTGGAGATCAGGGCCCAAGCCGCAGACTGCTGAGTCACCTGAAAACTTGAATTTGTTTAGCTTTTTGCAGGCAGACATCACTCATGGTGCTGATGCAATCATTGCTGCTCCAATTGGGGGTCAATTATGTTGCTATTAGCACTCTGCCAACCGGATGCAGAGCTTGGCACTTACGTGGCATTCTTCCTGTGGCATCACTTCCATTTTAAACTCTTGTCTATAAAATTACATCCGTTACCAAGGCCTCTTTCTGGGTAGTATGGCAAATTAAGGCAGTAAGATCATACCTGAGCATCAACGTTCTGAAAATGTTAGTTTCTGCATTATTATTGAACTGTCTTGATTATTGTAATTCTTTTTATTGTGGTATCAAAAAGTCATCTGCTTTTAGGCGCCGGTTGCTTCAAAGTTACTTTTACAGAGTTCCAGATTTGACCATGTCTCCCCCATGTTGGCTTCTCCTCACTGGGTTACCAGTCTATTGTGGAATTCAGTAAAACATTTTATTACAGATCTTTTGATTCCATATCAATCATGTTATTCTACTCATTCTCAATATGTTGCTTGACTTTCTATTTCTGCTCCTGCTCAGATACAATTTGAAACCACTAGATGTATTGTGTTCTCATACTTTGCTCTACTTTTGTGGAGTTAATTACCTCTTGTTAGGGGTGACACTTCTTGGGCCCATTTCAAAAAGGCCCTTATCTTTTTTCCCAAGTTTTTGGTGACATGATTGAAGGTAATGACCTGAGCCTGGGCATCTGGTTGGGGCCCAGGGCATTGGCTTAATATTTCTTTTGCTCTTATTTTCATTTGTATTGTGATCCATTCTGTTGTTCTCTGAACTAATAGCACTATATCAATTGCTAATGTAATGTTAAAATTGACAGGAGGCAGGAAGAATAGAAGGCAGCTCTAGTTACAGAGAAGGTGGGTAGGACTTAGCCAAAATGCAGGTTGGAGGGGGGGGGAGCATTGGAATGCTGTTCAGTCACAAAAAAGGGAGGAGATGAGCTGAGTGAAGTTTGTGTTGTATAAAAACTGAAGCTCCAACCCCCCAAACAAAATGCCCCAATGCATTTCTATAGTAAATGAAGTTCCAGCAGCTGCACTGATTCACAGTCATATAGCTATCACAGGATTGCACTTAACAGCATCCTCCCCTCAGGATCACACACATGCACATCCACTGACATCCACAAACATGTGCATATCCATATAAAACACACACAGACATGTCCAGTCCAGAAAGATACACAAAACATATATATATATATATACATATACACACACACACGCAGACACAAGACACACACAGGCAATGCATAAGAACATAAGATATGCCATACTGGGTCAGACCAAGTTCCATCAAGCCCAGTATCCTGTTTCCAACAGTGGCCAATCTAGGTCATACGTACCTAGCCATTTCCCCAAACCACACAGGTTCCACAATGCTTGTATTGGGTCAAGCATTGATATCCTGGGACCCTTTTTAATAATGGTTTATTGACCTTTCCTCCAGGAACTTGTCCAAACCTTTTTTAAATCTAGCTACACTAACAGCCTTTACTACATCCCCCGGTAACAAATTCCAGAATGCAGATGCAGGGGGGTGTTTGTCTGCACACACATATGCAGAGGGATTGGAAAGAATTGCATGAGCCATGCTCTGCATGCTTTCCCCACTTGCATTGTATTACTTTGATAGAGCGCAGGATTTTCAAATATTGTGTGCAGAATTCCTTTAGGAATATCTAATAAATATCTTTTCTGAGATCTGTTCTAAAGGAGATGAAATGTTCAAGCTATCTGTAGACACTAAACTGTTCAGGCTCTTTCCTCCTCAAGCAAGGGTAAATAATAGCAATGGAGCAAATGTGTATGATTTTATTGCTGATGCAACATAGCTGAAGCTGTTCCTCCTCCAAGAAGTCACTGAACTTGCTCCTTCTCAAGCACACAACCGGTTTGACCCCACCCAAACTGCCAATCAGCATGCCCTTGGCAACAAACAAGCAGACAGCTACAGTGGTGTGCAAAAGTCTGGAATCTCTTGTAAATTTGACGTTTTTTCAACTTCGTGACCTTCGTGATCTTCGTGATCTTAATTTCTTTTTCCTCCCAGTGGCTTTTTCTGTGTATCTCATGATAAGTGATAGATTTGGCTATTAGGGCCAACTTTTAGTATTGGTTTGGCCCTTATTTTTTGAGTTTGTTCCCCATAGTTGTCCTGTTGATAGATTTTCTGTGAAAATTGCATAATTTACATCGTTAGCCAACGATATATTATTCTACCTATGCTTTAAAATAGTATGGACGCACGCCAGGTTTCCTTCAAATTAATGTATGTGGCCTTGAAAAAGGCCGCTTTTATGTGTCAGTGATGGCTCAGTATTTGATGGGCCACCCTTTGTTCTAGATCACTTGACTGCACCTTGTCGGCATTGAATGAACCAGTCTGACAAGATGATCATTGGTGACAACGCGGGTTCCAAGCTGCAATGAGTGACTCAATCAGCTCACGCTTTGATGTCGGATGCCTCTTGGATATTTCCAAGGCCACCTTGTGCCACAGGTTCTCGATTGGATTCAGATCTGGAGACTGGGCAGGCTAATCCATTGACTTGATGTTGTTCTGCTGCTTCCAGCTGATCACCTGTCTGGAGTGATGGCAGGGTGCATTGTCATCTTGGAACAGGAACTGGCCAGGAAACAGCTGGTGTGCTGATGGCACCATGCACTTTTGCAGTATGGTGATGTACTTGGCTCTGTTGACCCTTCCATCGACGATGTGAAGACATCCAACGCCACTGGCAGCCATGCAGTCCCAGACCGTGACCTTCAAAGGATGCTTCACAGTGAGGTTGAGACACTCAGGCTTGAATTCCTCACCAGGAAATCTCCTCACATAAGTGTGGGCCTGTTGGACAAACAGGCATAAGGTGCTTTCATCGCTGAATAGCACCTTTTCCCACATTTCAGTCGACCAGGTTGAGTGCTTTCTCACCCACATGATCCGGTTGCACCTTTGTATGTCAGTGATCAGTGGCTTATTCCGTGCTTTGCAGCCCTGGAGACCAAACTGCAGGAACCGGCGACGAACTGTTGATGAGCTGACACTGACCTCACTCTTGTCTGACCACTCTTGAAGTAGCTGAGGAGAGGTCAACTTGCGATTAGTCAGTGAAATGCATCATAGTGCGCGGTCCTGGCGTGATGTTGATGCACGTGGACAAACTGAACGAGGCTTGTTCACCACTGAACCCGTTTCTTTCTTCTTCTGTAGAATCTTAACAACAGCGCTCTGACTGCAGCCAACTTTCCTGGCTGTCTGACGGCTTGAAAATCCTTCCTTGCTCATAAAGGACACACGAACACGCTCCTCCAACGTCAGGGTATGAGTCATCTTCATGGTCGATCCAGAAAAGCGTATGAAATTCAAAAATTCCACGCGTTTTTATAGCTGCACTGTTGGCTAGATATCTGCATTGTGATTGGTTAGTGAAACCAGCCTCTTGATTGGTCAGAAATAACATGTGCATATTGGATAATCTTGATCCAGTTTTGACGCAGGATCCACAAAAATTGCAGTAGCTATCTCCCAGTGTCTGTAAAGTATTTAAATTGGAAGCAAGGAATGCAAAAAAAGTCAACTCTAATGGCCAAATGTATCCCTTTAAACGTGGTAGAAAGATGAATATGCTGGGCTAACGCAAAATTAAAAAAAAAAAAAGTTAGAAAGTATGAAAAACACAAAACTCACAAGTGATTCCAGACTTTCGTACACCACTGTACAGTGCTGGGGAAGAGCTGATAACACTCTGGTGCCACATTGCTTTCAGTGGGTTTGAGCCATGCAGTGCCGCACAGTGCTGGACCTTGTCAGCTGCTCTGCGATGCTGCCAGAAGACTAGAGCAACAGACCAACATAGGACCAAGTGAGGATCCCAGTGGTGTTTGCTTCCTTTTACCTGGGTGGCCAATATATTGTGCTCTATGTTAGAGAGGGCATTGAGTCAGAAAGGATTAAAGTTTTGCAGGAAACAAAATTTGCTGTAGAATCTCTATGGATTGAAATTCCATGTAAAAAGGGGAAGGCGATGGCGGTGGGGGTGTACTATTGACCGCCTGGCCAGAATGAACAAATGGATGATGAAATGCTCAAAGAAATCAAGGAAGCTAACAAAAGTTACAGCGCGGTAATAATAATGGGCAATTTCAATTACCCCGGTATCGAATGGGTCAGTGTCACGGCAGTACATGCTAGGGAGATAAAGTTCCTAGATGACATAAATGACTGCTTCTTGGAGCAGCTGGTCCATGAACCGACGAGAGGGGAAGCCATATTAGACCTAGTCCTTAGTGGAACACCAGATCTAGTGCAAGAGATAAGGGTGTTGGGGCCACTTGGCAATAGTGATCATAGCATGATCACCTTTGATTTAATTAGTGGAGGAGGGATAGTAAGGAAATCCACAGTACTACCTTTTAACTTTCGAAAGGGAGACTATGATAAAATGCGGAAAATAGTTAAGAAAAAACTAAAAGGAGCAGTTGCAAAGGTTAAAGACTTACATCAAGCTTGGGTGTTGTTGAAAAATACTATCTTGGAAGCCCAGACCAGCTGTATTCAACGCTTTAAGAAAAGTGGAAGGAAGTCCAAAAAACTGCCAGCATGGTTTAAAGGTGAGGTCAGAGAGGCTGTTGCTGCCAAGAAAGCATCTTTCAGGAAATGGAAAAAAGAGCCAAACGATGAAACCTGGAAACAGCACAAGCACTGGCAGGTCAAATGCAAGGCATTGATAAAGAAGGCAAAGAGAGAATTTGAGAAGAAGCTTGCTGCGGAAGTAAAAACGCGAACTAAAGATTTTTTCAAGTACATTCGTAGCAAAAAACCTGTGAGAGAGTCAGTTGGACCATTAGATGATAGAGGAGTTAAAGGGGCACTAAGAGGCGACAAGACGATAGCGGAGAGACTGAATAAATTCTTTGCTTCGGTCTTTACTGAGGAAGATGTAGGGATGTTACCCATGACTGAAGTGGTATTTAAAGGTGCGGAATAATTGAAGGAAATATCGATACATCGGGAAGATGTATTACAACTATTAGATAAACTGAAGAGTAGCAAATCACCTGGGCCGGATGGTATACATCCAAGGGTGTTGAGAGAACTGAAATATGAGATTGCAGACCTGCTATTAGTAATCTGTGAACTATCATTAAAATCATCTCTAATACCTGAAGACTGGCAGATCGCCAACGTAACACCAATTTTTAAAAAGGGTTCGAGGGGTGATCCGGGAAACTACAGACCGGTGAGCCTCACGTCAGTACCGGGAAAAATGGTAGAAACCATCATAAAGAATAAAATTACTCAGCATGTAGATAGTCATGGCCTAATGGGAGACAGCCAACATGGCTTTAGACAAGGAAGATCTTGTCTTACTAATCTGTTATGTTTTTTTGAAAGTGTGAATAAACAGGTGGACAAAGGTGAGTCGGTTGATATAGTGTATCTGGACTTTCAGAAAGCCTTTGACAAGGTCCCTCATCAGAGACTTTTGGCAAAACTAAAGAGTCATGGGATAGGAGGCAGTGTACTACTGTGGATCAGGAACTGGTTAAGAGATAGAAAGCAGAGGGTTGGGCTAAATGGCCAATTTTCCCAATGGAGAAAGGTGAATAGTGGTGTACCCCAGGGATCTGTGCTGAGTCCGCTGCTTTTTGACATATTCATAAATGACCTGGAAAGTGGAATAACGAGTGAGGTTATCAAATTTGCAGATGACACGAAACTATTTAAAGTTGTTAAAACCCAAGAGGATTGTGGAAAATTGTAAGAGGATCTTGATAAATTGGAAGACTGGGCATCAAAATGGCAGATGAAATTTAATGTGGACAAGTGCAAAGTTATGCACCTAGGGAAGAACAACCCAAACTATGCAAGGTTCCACATTAGGAACCACCACCCAGGAAAAAGATGTAGGCGTCATTGTGGATAACATGTTAAAACCCTCGGCCCAGTGTGCAGCGGCAGCCAAGAGAGCAAATAGAATGCTAGGAATGATAAGGAAAGGAATGGAAAATAAAACAAAAAAGATATTATAATGCTTCTATACCGTTCCATGGTGAGACCGCACCTTGAATATTGTGTGCAATTCTGGTCGCCGTATCTTAAAAAGGATATAGCGTTATTAGAAAAGGTTCAGAGAAGAGCCCCCAAAATGGTAAAGGGGATGGAAGGATACTCCTATGAAGAAAGGCTAAAAAGGTTAGGGCTCTTTAACCTGGAAAAGAGATGGCTGAGGGGAGATATGATAGAAGTCTATAAATTAATGAACGGAGTGGAACGGGTAAACGTAGATCGACTGTTTACGTTATCAGAATATAGGAAGACTAGGGGACATGCAATGAAGCTACAGGGTAAACTATTTAAGACTAATAAAAGAAAATATTTTTCACTCAACGTGTAATCAAACTCTGGAATTTGTTACCGGAGGATGTAGTAAAGGCTGTTAGTGTAGCTGGGTTTAAAAAAGGTTTGGACAAGTTCCTGGAGGAAAGGTCCATAAACCATTATTAAGAAGGGACCCAGGATATCAATGCTTGACCTAGTACAAGCATTGCAGAACCTGTGTCTTTTGGAGAAACTGCTAGGTACGTATGACCTAGATTGGCCACTGTTGGAAACAGGATACTGGGCTTGATGGACCTTGGTCTGACCCAGTATGGCATATCTTATGTTTTTATGTTCTTAAATACTGTGGCATAGGGATGTGCCTTAAATATGTAGTGTGTGTTAAATTGAATTAATGCACATAAAGTTGATTAACCTAGGTTAAATATTTAAAAGGAGTATGTAAAATGAACCAAATGTGTCCTAGAATCAGGTAAAATATCCCACAATGACCTGAAAACAAATCAGATTTTTTTCCATGCATATCCTTACTGTGGGAGGATTGGAGAGATGTATGATACATGGTGCCAAATACCCCCAGGAGGAGAGCTACCTTCTTGGTCACAATTTTTCCTAAAACCCAACAGCCAAAAACTACTGACAGCTTTTTTTCTTATAATTCAGTCAGGGGAAAGTTGTCCAAAATAAATAGGTTGAAGATAATAGGCTGTTTTATAAGGAGTCAATCTCTCTTTAAGAGTTCCTGTAAAATGTTTCATAAAATACCAGCAGATACACAGTTTTGTTTCTACCCTTCTCGCTGCAAAGATTCTTGAAAGATCGAGCAGCTCCTATGGAACAATGTTCCAGCTTGAATTGCTTGTTTCCTTATAGGGGTGGTACCTGTTCAGGTACAGACAGGACATTTATTGTGTTTAATTGCTAGGTGTCTGACTTTAAACTTGTTGTTTGGCAATATCTACCTTCAGGAGCAACTCAAGACAATCTGCCTGAGATGAGATGGTGCACCCCCCCCCCCTTGCCTCAGCAGCCAAAATGGAGGGGCCTCCTCAGAGTTCTAGTAAGACTGGTTGCCCCAAGAATAGAGAAAGCAACATATTTCCAGCCTATATCATTTTTTTTTTAAATTTACCATGATGTTTATATTCAGCAAAAAAATGTAGCAGTTTAATTATGTAGCCTGAGAATCTAATATAAAACACATAGACTGCTGACACTGCACACTGGACCAGCATGTTATTTAATGTAAACATATACTCTGCAAAAGACAAAGGAGATGCAAGGAGCAAAAAGAAAAAGCGAGAACCACAGCAGTTTGTAACACCAAAATAAAATTATAAAACTGTGCTGTGGCTCTCACTTTTTCTTTTTGAACATATAGTCTGCATCTAAAGAAACCCTTCTACCAACAATGAGTGCAGAGCAGAACTCAACATACCAAAAATAATTTCTGATTCTGATGTCATCTCAGTAACAGCAATATAAACTCACACCAGTACTGGACATATTGTGAAGTAATACAAAACCTTAAAAAATTACTCAAGACATATAGAGACAATTTACCATATCATAACAGCACCAACTTTCAAAACTCAGATAAGGGACCTATCTAGAAAAGAAGAGCACTGTGAATATTGCAGTGGGGTTAGAACATCCATAAACCTATTCAAGAAAACGAGCAAGCCAGATTACTACCTATCCCAATATAGAAATTCCATGCTAACAGAATATCTGCCTCAGTTACACACTTAGAACACAGACAGATCTTTATCAATCTAAAAATAGATGTATGTAGAAAAAAATTAAACTGAAACCCCAAGAAACCACATCAGTGGCATAGCCAGCAGTGATTTTTTGGAGGGTCCTGGAGTTAATATGGGTAGGCACAAAGCAGTGTGAATGCTGGCACTGCCTCCATCTACGCTCTCATTTGACTGTTCTACTGCTGCTTATTTAGTGGCTCTCATGCCAGAATGGAGGAGCTACCGCCCATCCTTGGCTACACCCTTGCATTCAGTACAACGCTAGGGAAATAGAGAGACGCATGTGCCCATGTACTGCGCAATATAAAGAAGGACATGAAAATTCCAAAGACTGACATATTCCACTCACTAAATTGAAAATAAAATCCATTTTTCTATCTTTGTTGACTGGCCATTTTATTCTCTAATCATGTTCATATCAGTTTCTGGTTTATGATTTCCTCTATCTTATCTTAACTTGCTTTCTAGGGTCTCTGGCCCATCTCTCCCCTCCTGTCTTTTTCACTTCCTTACATCTCTGGCATTTATGGCATTTATCTTTTTCTTTCAAATTTCTTCCCTTTATTTTTTCTCTATAAACCAAGATTTTACTACTTCTTCTTACTGTCCAATCCTCGGTCTCATCTCTTGTTACTGCATTTACCACCTTTCAACCCTTAACACAGACCTGTCATTTACCATCTCTCTCTCCTTCCCAAGCCTCTTATTCCCCAGTCTTTAACTCTCGCCTTTCTATTCTTCTCCCCCCATGTCCAGCATCTGTCCAGGGCTGTTCTCAGAGTTGGTTCAAGGTGTGGGCTCCCTAAGCGAACTTTAAGTCTTATTGCCCCCTACCAGCTGTCAGAATCTATTGTTTATCTTTCAATGCCCTGCTCTTTGCCACCCTGCAGAAGCTGCCATTTAGTTTGCCTAATGACTGGCTCAACCCTGCATCTGTTCCCTTCTCTCCTCCCCTAGCCAGTGTCTACCCCCCACTCTCTCTCTCTCCTCCATCCTCATCTCCTTTTTCTTACCCCACTATATCCACCATTTCCCCTCTCTCTCTATTCCTCCCCCCATGTCCAATAGATCCATCTTTCTCTCCCTTCCCTTGTGTCCAGCATGCCACATCTTCTTCTCCATATCCCGCCCCGTATAGAATTTCCTCCCTCTCTCCCTGTGACCAACATCTCTTTTTCCCTCCCCATGTCCAGAATCTCTCCTCTCTCATTCTTTTCCACCCCTGGTCCAAACATCTCCCCTATTTCCCCTCCATACCCAGCATCTGCCCTCCACACCCCCATGTTCATCATCTATCTTTTCTTCCCTTTCACCCCCCACTGACCTTTCTCCCTTATCTCTGCTCTATGCCCAGAATCTACCGCTTCTCCCAGGACTTCACCCCATGTCCAACATTTCCCCATTGTCAGAATCTTCTTTCAATCTCCCTATGCCCCCCTCCCCATGTCCAGCATCTGCTCTCTACCTCATTTTATATTCACCAATTGTCTTCTACCTCCCCTACCACCACCCCTGTGGCCACTATCTGCTCTCTGTCCCCCTCAGCCCATGTCCACCATTTGTCTTCCATGCCCCATGTCTAGCATCTGCCCTTTCTCCCCTATCTCTGCCCCATGTCCAGCATCTGTTCTCCATCCACTTATGTACCCACCCCATGTCCAACATCTTCTGTCTACCCACAGCCCATGTCCACCATCTGCCTTCCATGTCCTGTGTCCAGCATCTGCCCTTTCTTCCCTATTTCTGCCCCATGTCCGGCATATGTTCTCCATCTGTTTATGCACCCACCTTGTGTCCAATATCTTCTGTCTACCCACATCCCATGTCCACCATCTGCCACCTCCCTCACCCTGTGGCCGCCTTCTTCCCTCTGCCCCCCCCCCACTCCAGGGCCAGCATCTACCCTTCATCCTCCTGTATACTCCTGCCATGTTCAGCATCTGCCCTCTAGCCCCTTCCCATATCCATCATCTGTCCTCCATCTCCCCACCTCTACCCCCACTCTGTGACCACCATCTGCCACTGCCCACCCCCCTCACCTTATGGCCAGCACCTGCCCTCTGTTTCCCTCACCTCATGACCAGAATCTGTCCCCCACCCTATTCCCTGTCCAACACCTGCCCTCCATTCTCTGTCTCCTGCCTTCCCCCATGCTGACATACTGATCATTTCTCCATTTCTACCTAGATTGCTGCTACTGCCTCTCTCAACCTCTGCGGCAAAAGTGGCAAGTACAAAACAAAAGTGCAGGGTTTTCATGATTCCAGTGCACATGGAAGATCCTGCCTGTCCCACCTCCTTCTGATGTAAGCTTGCATCAGAAGGGAGCAGGGCCAGCAGGATTTGGCGCCTGCTGGAGCCACGAAGACCCTACACTTTTTTAGTTCATGACCTCTCAGCCTGCCACTACCCCTGCTTCTCAATGGGTTTGAGGCAGCATCGGCGGCATCTTCCCCCCTCCCCCTGATGTTACAGACCCAGCAGAAGCAGCAGCAGATGGTCTTTTTAAAAGATTATTTTTTTGTTAAGAAAAGGCAGAGTGAGGCGGCCGTCACTGGGGGGTTTTGGGGGCATTTTTGCCCCTCCCAAAGCTTTGCCGCCCAAGGCGGTCACCTCACTGCCTAATGGTAGAACTGTCCCTGTCTGCCTTTAAAATGTTATATAAATGTCTGTTTTTTATTTCTGTCTTATTTCCATGTTATAGTGGACGTAATGCTGAGAGTGCTGTCCTATTTGCGTCGAATGGGTTCAATTTATTTGACTTCCTAATACTATACTGTGATTGTTTTCTTGGTGTAAAATGTTTCCCCTTCCTCTGATTACAGCTGAGGATTTGTTGAGAGTCTGCTTTTAGCTCAACAAGGCATAGGGCAGGAGCTGTTTCAACTTTATAGGTTGTACTATAGAGAAAAAGAGTAGAAAATAGTTGAGGTGGGGGGGGGGGCACCTATTTTGTGCAACATATTTGTGGCAGCAGGTTGTAAACAAAATACACTGTTCAAAGTGAAAAAAAAGTCAGAATGAGCAGGGCCGACTCTAGGTTTTCTTCAAGCAAACATGTTTTAGTTGCCTCTCCCCCCCATGAGGTTTTTTTGTTGATTTTACTCTTCCCTGGGTATTTAATGGAGGAGTAGCCTAGTGTTTAGGGCAGCTGCCTGGGACCAATAAGACAAGAGTTCAAATCCCACTGGTACTGAGGCAGCCAGGAAGGTAGCTGTGAGGGTAACCCCTCCCCTCTCAGCCTGAGTTACAGTGAAACAAAACTTAAACACATACCCTTTCGCCCAGAGTCCAGCAGACCGGAGCATACCAGTTTAGACAGGTCATTTAGGCATGCTATATGATAGCCCACAATCCCCCCAGGGGCTACTGATTGGTGGAGAGGGGATACCTGAGACAAATGAGAAGCGAGTATGGGTTTGAAAACGTACTGTATATAAGACAGTGTGTGACGCCACTTGGTCTCTCAGATCGTTTTGTTCAGGGTACCGGCTCTGCCTGAGACTGTGCACACAATAAACAGCATGTGTTTGCATACCGGTCTGTCTCTGTGTTTTCATCTGAGGGTTGGAGGGACAGACTTCGAATAGATAATAAATCCCCTGCTACATTTCCTGGTGCATTGGCCAGGAAACCTCCGTCAGTCTCCTCACACCCCCAGGTGAAGGCATCGCGGTTTGCGCAACCAGGACTCGCCCGATCCGGGACCGACCTCCTGGTCGTCGACGATCCCCAGCGTCACTGGACCCTTTGTTCCGGAGGGATCCCTCGGCATATCCTGCGCACTCGGTCCTGGACGGCCGACTCCCTGGGTACAGAAATCCAGCTTGATAGACTGGCATCCAAACTCTTCAGGACGGTGAGTACTCACTCTCTTAATTTTCTGAAACGGGTTGAAAAGTCTGGTTTTCTGGAATGGGTTGAAAAGTCTGGTATGGGATTGGCCACCCCCTACAGGCGGTCCGAGTAAGAACCGTAGTCTGAGATATTGGGTTCTGAAACCACCGACTGTTCTGGTGTCTGGATTCGGGAAACATATATGTGTGTATATATATATGTGTGTGTGTGTGTGTGTGTGTGTGTGTGTGTGTATGTCTGTCTGTGTCCCTGCCTGTTGTCTCCCCTCTGCTGTCTTATTCTGTGTTATAAACACGAGTGTTGTATACGAATTAGGAGAATAATTACAGTATGGGGTCTAATGGATCCAAGAATAGGACTCCGCTGAAATGCATGCTAAGCCATTTTAAAACTGCCTTTGGGGGTGACTATGGAGTTAGGCTCACTGCCCCCAGACTAGTTGTACTGTGTGAGCGGGAGTGGCCCACCTTAGTGCGAGTGTGGCTACCTGAAACAATGAAAAACATCAGGTCTACTGACTGCAGGGAGCGGGACAGTTTACAAAATGTTTTTTAAAAAAAAGGAGAAATCCAAGAAGGGGGTAGATACTGAGAGTCTGGCCCCAACCCCATAGCTTCTCCTCTAACCTCTGTAAATAAAGAGGAAAGCATAGTTACTCACTTGTAACAGGTGTTCTCCAGGAGCAGCAGGAATCAGTCCTCACATATGGGTGACGTCGGCGCCGACGGAGCCCTCGCGGAGCAATTTTCCCCAACTTTCACAGAAAGCCTTTGGGAATTGCAGCGCGCATGCGCGGTCGCCTTCCCGCCCAAGGGTGCCATCTTAGCCAGTCTGATGACATAGCTAAAAGACAGCATAAAAATTTGCAAAAAAACTTAAGCAGATGATTGCAACTCCACGGGGAGGAGGGAGGGTTGTGAGGACTGATTCCTGCTGCTCCTGGAGAACACCTGTTACAGGTGAGTAACTACGCTTTCTCCAGGACCAAGCAGGAAGTCAGTCCTCACATATGGGACTCCCAAGCTTAAGGCTACCGGAGACCCTAAGCACAAAATGAGCTCCCTCTAGCTCGGCAGTACAGAAGGATGGAATCTTCGCTGAATTATTACCCACCGGTAGCCCCCATCCGGGATGGAGGGTAGGAGTTGCTCAAACCTCGAAGAGATTTCGGAGGACTGCCTGTCCGAAAGCACTGTCCCTGCGGGACTCCCTCTCGAGACAGTAATGGACCGCAAAAGTCTGGCTCGAAGACCAAGTAGCGGCCCGGCAGATGTCTGCCAGCGGAACAGAGCGGAGGTAAGCCACTGACGTAGCCTTCGCCCGAACACAATGAGCCGTGACTCGACTTTCTAAGGAGAGTCCGGCTGCACCATAAGCCCAAGCGATACAGTCAGCAACCCAGATGGACAGGGTACGCTTGGAGACCGGGAGCCCCAATTTATTGGGGTCAAAAGACACAAAAAGCTGAGCAGCTTTACGGTGCTCCCGCGTACGGTCAAGGTAGAAGTTCAATGCCCTTCTACAGTCCAGGGTATGCAGGACTCGTTCAGCTCGGCTGGAGTGAGGCCTGGGAAAGAAGGTTGGAAGTACCACCTCCTGATTGATGTGAAAAGGGGAGACAACTTTTGGAAGAAATTTTGGGTGAGTCCGTAGGACTACCCTATTTTTATAGAACCGAGTGAAGGGAGGATCAGACACGAGGGCCTGCAATTCACTTACGCGTCTAGCGGAAGTGAGGGCTATCAGGAATAAGGTTTTCCACGAAAGAAAACGCAGAGAACAGGTAGCCATCGGTTCAAAAGGCGGACAGGTGATCCGCTGTAAAACCACATTCAGATCCCAGTCAGGTGCTGGCGGGCGCAGAGGTGGTTTTAGTAGAAGGAGACCTCGGAGAAACCGTGCTACAAGAGGGTCGCTGGAAAGAGGTCTGCCGTCCACCGGCACATGGTGTGCTGAAAGAGCACTGAGGTGGACCTTGACGGAGTTGGACTTAAGTCCCAGATTAGAGAGGTAGAGCAGGTACTGCAAGATCACCGACACCGAGCAGGAGAAGGGATCCTGAGACTGCTGTACACACCAAACAGAAAAGCGACGCCATTTAAGGGCGTAGCATTTGCGGGTAGAAGGTCGCCGAGAAGCTAGGACGACCTCTTCCACCTCTGCCGGCAGGAGAAGGGGAGCAAGGACTACCCTTTCAGCCGCCAGGCCATTAGATTGAGAGATCTGAGGTTGGGGTGTAGCAGAGACCCCTGATCCTGTGTTAGGAGATCCGGTTGAAACCCCAGAGGGAACGGATCCTCTACCGCTAATTGCAACAGGAGTGGAAACCACGGCTGTCTGGGCCAGCGAGGAGCCACCAGGATCATGGACGCTTTGTCCCGGAGAACCTTGAACAGAGTTCGGGAGACCAGCGGGATGGGAGGAAAAGCATAGAGAAGGTTTTCCGACCATGAGAGCAGAAATGCATCTGCCGCTACCCGAAGCGAGGAAGTTGCCGGTTGAGAGGACTGGCAAAGAGATCCATCGTGGGGAGGCCCCACTTCAGAAAGAGTTTCTGGACTACCAAGGGATCCAGACGCCACTCGTGCGGCTGGAGTATCCTGCTGAGTTTGTCCGCCAGGCAATTCTCCTGGCCTGGGAGATAAACTGCTTTGAGAAGAATGCCGTGACTGACGGCCCAAGAGCAGAGCTTTTGAGCTTCTCGGCAGAGAAGGAAGGAGCCCGTGCCGCCCTGTTTGTTCACGTAGAACATGGCGACTTGATTGTCCGTCTGGACAAGGACGGACTGGTGAGAAGTCAGGTGGGAGAAAGCCTTGAGCGCCAGACGAATAGCTCTGAGCTCCAGGAAGTTGATCTGTTGAGCAGATTCCCACGCGGTCCAGAGACCTTGAGTACATGCCCCCTGGCAATGAGCTCCCCAGCCCAGGAGGGAAGCATCGGTCGTCAGCACTTGAGTCGTCTGAGGCGACTGAAAAGGCATTCCGAGCACCAGGTTCGGCCGATGAAGCCACCACTGTAGGGAAGAGGCCAGCGGTCTGGAGAGGCGCACTAAGTCGGCTAGCCCGCCGGTGGCTTGTTGCCACTGCTTGCGAAGGCACCATTGAGCCGGCCGCATATTCAGGCGAGCATTGGGGGTCACGTGGACGGTGGAAGCCATATGGCCGAGTAGTCTCAGGAAGCGCCTGGCGGAGACCAGGGACTGGCTGCGAAAACGGCCGGCTAGGTCCATGAGCCGTTGAGCCCTGTCGAGAGGCAGGAAAGCTCGAGCCTGAGGAGTGTGCAGTCTTGCGCCGATGAACTCGAGATCCTGTGAGGGGAGCAAAGTGGACTTTGCGAAGTTTATGACAAAGCCCAAGTACTGCAGAAGAGTCACCGTGCGGTGTGTGGCATTGGTGACTGCCGGAGGGGACGACGCTCTGATGAGCCAGTCGTCGAGGTACGGAAAAACATAGAGGCCGTGAAGCCTGAGATAGGCCGCCACCACCGCGAGACATTTTGTGAAGACTCGCGGTGCGGAGGACAGGCCAAAGGGCAGTACTCTGTACTGGTAGTGATTTCCGGCCACCACAAACCTTAGGTATTGGCGGTGGCTTGGGTGGATGAGGATGTGCGTGTAGGCATCCTTTAGATCCAAGGAGCATAGCCAATCTCCCTGCTGGAGGTAGGGCAGAAGGATTACAAGGGTAAGCATCTTGAACTTTTCCCGCACAAGGAACTTGTTGAGGTTGCGCAAGTCCAGGATGGGTCTTAGGCCTCCTGTCCTTTTTGGTATTAGGAAATACCTGGAATAAAAGCCTTGACCTCTCAGGTGGTGGGGCACCGGTTCCACAGCCTGGTCCTGAAGAAGACTTGCTAACTCCTGAAGGAGTAAGTCCCTGTGCAGAGGGAGTCGCGGAGGTTCTCCCGGAAAATAAGAGGGAGGGACCTGATGGAAGTGGAGAAGATATCCTTCTCGCACGACTTGAAGCACCCAGGCATCTGAAGTGATGTTGGACCACCTGTGGGCGAAGTGAACCAGCCGGCCTCCGGTGCTGGGAGGGACCAGCTGAGGGGGAGAGGCTATGCTGAGGAAGTCAAAAACCCCCACCCTGCTGAGCAGGGGCTGGTGGTGCAGGCTTGGGGGCTTGCTGCCTACGGGACCCGTTACCCCGTCCCTTGGCCTGCTGACCCTGTTGGGGAGCTGGAGGGGCCTGATATTGGGGGTAGTGTTTGTAGGCAGCCGCCTTTCTCGGGTAAAAGGACTTTTTTCCCGAGCCCTTCTTTTTCTGGGAAGGGGCGGAGGTCTTCCTAGAAAGCCTGGTCCTGGTGAGAGTCTCCGTCTCGATTTGTGCAGCCTTTTCAGCCATGGGCTTGCCAAAGAGGTTTTCACCTCTGCAGGGGACATCGACCAACTTGTCCTGCACCCAAGGCTCAAGGTCAGACGACTGAAGCCAAGCCTGTCGGCGGGCACCGATGCCGGCTGCGGCCACACGAGCAGATGCTTCAAAGCCATCATAGGCTGCTCGGGACATGAATTTGGAGCATTCCCGAATACCAGATGTTAAGGCTAGGAACCTCCGCAAAGGTTCCTCGGACAGTCCAGCAGAGAATCCAGCTAGCTCTTTAGCCAGGTCTCGGAGATACATGCCCATGTATAGCTGGTAGGTCTGGACACGACAAGCCAGCATAGAGCCCTGGAAACACTTCTTACCAAGGCCATCCAGGTTACGGGCCTCCCTGCCAGGGGGCACCGAGGAGTGCATTTTCTGGCTCTTCAGCCGATGCATGGCCGATTCCACTACCATGGAATGGTGTGGTAGCTGTGCTTTTTGGAAGCCAGGACTCTTGCGGACTCGATAGATGGAATCGACCCGCTTGCTCAATACCGGCGACGAGGCCGGACTCTCCCACATGCGGAAGAGTAGTCGTTCCAGCATGGGAGGCACCGGTACAGTAAAGTGCTCCCGGGCGGGAGAGTCGTACTGAAGAGCGTCGAGCTCTTCGGCTTGAGGCTCCTCCTCGGGATCCGCCGGGAAGGCCAAAGCCTTGGCCATATCCCTGACGAAGTCCGAGAACCGGGCATCCTCCGGAGGGGACTGTTTCCGAGGTTCGGACTCAGGTGAGTCCGAGGGGACACACCGAGTCCGAAAGGAATCAGGTGACTCCTCCTCTTCAGACTCCCAGACCGACTCCGAGGAGGAATCAGTGGGGTCGGCTCGGGCAGGCGGAGGCGTCGGCCGCCCCGACGCCAAGGGAGTCAGCGGCGACGACCTCGGTCCCGAACGGGAGGCCGAGGGTGACCTCGACCGAGGATCGACTCGAGTTCGCATGGACTCGAGGATCGGCTCGGTCTCCGGGGTCGACTTAGACGTCGACGTCCCGGCGGTCGGGGCAGCGGCGCCAGCGAGGCTAGCGATCAGTGCCCGCTGCTGGTCCATGAAGGCAGATAGTCTGCTCTCCAAGGCCGTCAACCTGAGTCCGACCTCAGGTGACCCAGCAGTCCCCGACTCGGGCCCCGACGGCGTCGGGCCCGACGTCGGACCTCTCGGAGGCGAGTCCAGAAGGACCACAGGACTTACCCGAGCAGGCAACTCCGACTCCAGGCGAGGTCGCTTCGGGAGGTGCTCCTTCTCCAAAGACCCGGGACGGCTGTCGGGGCTATGCGACCTGGCCCTCGTGGAGCCAGGAGCGTCCACCGACGCCACCCTCGCGGATTTTGTCTTCCGTCGATGGTCTCCGGAGGGAGAACCCCTGTCGGAGGAGCTTCGGCGATGTTCAGAGCTGGAGCCTCTGGATGCCGAGGCCTCCGACGAGGTCCGGGTACGGCTGGGGTCAGCGAAGATTCTATCCCGCTGATGCCGCCGACTCCTCAACGCTTTGGAGGACATTTTGCCACAGGCTCCACAGATCATTTCTTCATGATCCGGGCCCAGGCAGCGGAGGCAATTATCGTGTGTGTCAGTGAGTGACATATTTCTGTCACACTGACCACACCGCTTGAAACCACTGGCAGCCATCGGGGGAAAAAGGGCCCCTGCAAGGTCAAAGGACCGGGCTGCCAGGGAAAAATCGAAAACGAAACTGACCAAAATCAGAAAAACCGAAAAAGAAGGGAAGGACTCGCAACGGCGTCGCGAGTCCGGGCAGGAAAACGACCGGCGTCGAACCGAATTGAAAAAACGAGTAAAACTCACGAAAATCAACTTTTTTAGCGGGGACACGACGGGTACGTCTGTAGGGCTCCGCGGAAAAAAGAAGACTGGCTAAGATGGCACCCTTGGGCGGGAAGGCGACCGCGCCTGCGCGCTGCAATTCCCAAAGGCTTTCTGTGAAAGCTGGGGAAAATTGCTCCGCGAGGGCTCCGTTGGCACCGACGTCACCCATATGTGAGGACTGACTTCCTGCTTGGTCCTGGAGAAAGGGACTGTTCCCTGTAAATAAAAGGGGATTAGGGGGATTCTCTTGTAGATAAAGGGGAGCAGGGTTTACTGTATATAGACTGTTGTACTAGTATAGAAGTGAAGGAAGACAATTGCTTTATTTAATGTATAGCCAGTTTCATTACTATGTTTCATGCATAATCAATAGTCAAAGAACCAAATTTTGATCATACCTCTCAGCAGTGAGTAAGGGGTACTTGAAACTGTTGAGACAGTTTGCATAACTACAGAAAGATACTGGGAGATCAGGGAGGAGCTCTTCTTCTAGCAGATGAATGGAGACCTATTAGAGAGGACAAAAGCACAATTCACCTAGCCTCCAAACAATCCTCTTGTCATCAATTTTAATTGTAGAGTTTTTGAGCTTCTAAACCCATGGGGGGTATCTCCCTTGAGCATCCTAAGATGTCTGACCAGCATCTTGATTGTGTACTATGTGTATGTCACCTGAAGGCAAATAAAGGCTGGAGAAGGACTGGTCAGATTACTATTAGCAAAGATTTATGGGGTGGAGAATATCTGTAGGGCAAAGCTCATGTGTGAGAGCTAGCTGCAAACCACTTGTAGATTATGAAGAAATTAAGACTTTTTACTTGTCTTTTTATACTGTTTTTCTTTCAGTACTGGCTACTCCAGTAGATTTTATGGTCCCTGGATGCTGAAGTGACTAGATCAAACAAACAAGGCATGAAACTAAAGAAACTGTTTTTGTTTTTCTTTTTCTTTGACCTTCAAAGTAGAGGTTAAGAGCCCTGACAGGACAATGGGGCATCCTGAGCCAGTTTGCAAATGATTTAAATCCTGAGTAAATAAGAAGGTAATCCTGGTTAATCTTTATCATTAGTATGTTATGCATCTATTCTTTGTCTTTGACTGTATATGCTATCAAGCAAACTTAAAAGGGGATTTTATATATTGTGGCAAGTACCTCATAGAGGGCATAGTTATTGTGTATATTTTACAGAACCATAAACAGCTATAACTATAGGTTAATTGTTCAGCTACATAGTAATCTGCATTTGCCTGAAGAAATCTGGACACAAGAGAGACCTATTGTTTGTTTTGCTGTCTGTGTTGAATATAACATTTCAGATCAGTTTGATACCAGTTTCAGGTATAAGGTTTTAATTTAAAATGTGACAAAGCATGATTTTGAATTCACCTCTTTGCAGTTTCATTTCATTTGATTTGAGAATGCCTGTTTCCTGAACTGTAAGATTCAAGGTAATTACTTTGCCTTGTTAAGCTCTGTGCTGATGACTAATGAACAGGACAGTAACATCACAGTTTTATTTGTTACAATATTGGATTTTAGGATAAATTCACCTGTTTTTCTGTATTTGAATTTTACATGTTGGTGTCCAGAGAAAAAGTGTACTTTGTTTTGAAAGTTTTTATTTCAGTTTCAGGAGTACAGTTCCTGAGAAAACAGATATATGTTGCAGCACTGTGAGATATTAATTTTCTTTAGTTTATACACTTGCACTTATGTTACCAAATACACTTGTTGTAGTAGTACATTATGCAGAGGTCCAGTACACACACAGCAATTACAAGATGAGTAAATATTAATAAGTTTGCTGAAATTTTGGACAGGGACTCATCTGAAATTGCTTTGTTCCCAAGCATATAAAGATGGAACTGAGTTCCCAGAAAATATGAGAATATTTGTAAAATTATTTACAGATAAAACAATAACATTAACTTGAGTTGATTGGACAAAACCAAATCTTGCTTGTTAGCAATGATCCAGGAGAGGTTTGAGAGAGAGAGAGGCAGAAAGGTGAGACCACAGCCTAGGAAAAGGCAATAAACGTGCTGCTTCAAGTGTGATGATCTGGGCCACCAGAATTCTGACTGCTCTAAGACTCCTCGAGGACCCACAAGGCCTGAAGAACATGAACCTTGTATATTTATGCCTCTGAAGAGACATGAATAGGCAGGGGAGAGTAGGCCAAGAAGAATATGAAGAAGTATCGCCATGAGGCCCAACCACCAATGCTTTGTACCGTCTTAGGTCTCTCACCTCAAAAAGGATCTCTTTTGACACCATAATTAATGAATAGCTTACACAAATCCTTGTGGACACTGCAATTTCAAGATTGGGTTTGATATTATAAAATGTTGCAAAATAATAGTTTTATATTGTAAGGACTTTACCTAGATTGTTTAGATAGTTGCTATTGAAAATGAGCACATATGTCCATTTAGAACTACACCAATTAAGTTAGTGGGAAAGGGACACTGTTTACTCACACTGTTATGCTTATTGAGAAGAATCTAAATTTATATTTTCTGCCTTCCATTTGTTTACACCAATACTAAGTTTTTAACAATTGTTTGATATTCTTAGCAGCCTTGCCAAATAAGGATACATTAGTATGGTATAAAAAACATGAAAAGGACCTATGTATGTAGTTGGTGGAATGATGCAGGTGATGAAGGAGTGTTGTGAGGGATGAAGTGGGATATTAAGAGGAGGGACTCTGCTGGACAGTAAACTGATGAAGGTAATTTAATGATGTGAAGTGATGTATCTGGCTAATGAATATGTAAACGAAAAAAAAAAATGATGAGCACTTTATTCAACTATGCCGTCTCCAGAATCTTCAATTTAGGAAATCATCTAAGCCCCAACACCTACTCAACAATTAGAAATAGACACTTGGAGACAGGCTAGGTGCATCTTGCACCCTGATGAGCTTTGGAAACCTACACTGGCCATGTGGTACTTCCAGGTTCTTTTTTGCCTCTGGCCAGGCATGCATGGGCAAAGGGGGATGAATTGATGACAAATTCTCACAAAATTGGTATAATTCTAAAACTTGCCAAAATTGCAGAACACATGTGTGCAACTTGTCTGATCTGTAAACATGTAAAGATCAGTCAAGGGCATAATGAAATATTTCCTATCAGCAAATGAATCTCCAGTGATAGAGAGACAAGGAGTTAATCAAACTGCGAGACAAAATTGACACCATACGAGATAGTTACTGGTAGACCATTGAAAGTTTATAAAGCAATATTTATAGGATATGATCTTAGTAAATATGGATGAAATTAAGATTGTCACATTGCATTGTCTCATTGTGAAATCTAATCTAGAATATTTAGTCTTTTCACTTAACATTGGTGCTGCTTTTCTGAATGAGGCCTGGAGCCATGTCACCAATTGCAATCCAGAGATCCAGAAGAAGGAATTGGCCAGAGTCCAGATGGAACAGACCATCCCAAGAACTCAGAACTACACACCACTGAAATGTGTGAAGGAGTCCCTATCTGGATCAATGTGTCTCATTGAAAAAAAGGGAGCAGGGGACGTGGACAAAGGGGGCCAAGGTTTCCCCTAGGCCCCAATCAGTGTGCATACTGTAAAGAGGAGGGACATTGGAAGAACGACTGTCCAAATCGGAGGGGGCAATATCTTTCCATGAGGGGCGCAAGGGTACCTGCGCACACTACACGAGGGCAAGGCCAACCCATGGTATATCCACATGATACCTTTCCACCCCCTCCACCAGACCTTGAAGGCCTCGCAGCAGTGGAACATTATGACTGGGACGAAGACTAGGCCAGACCGGGCTCCAAGTTTCTGTTGGGTCCCCAGGAGCCTATGGTCAAGATGAACTTAGGGGACCAAGAAATGTAGTATTTTACTATATTTGCTAGTCTGGACTGTAAACAACCTGGAGTGTACTTTTTTACCTTTTTCTATAGTATTGGAACCACTCAGCCCACCTCAACCTTTAACCAAATTCCTTTCTCTTTGCAGGTAGTTTCTACCCTTAATGCTACTGATTGTTTTGTTTTTGTACATGCCAAAGTGAGAGTGTTTAATGTGTCTAATACTGTCTTATCATGCGATTCTGTTACAAGGGTATCATATGCGTACTCTGAAGTGTATCTCCCCTTAGGCTGGTTTTTGATATGTGGGAGGGTGACCTATACCTATGTCCCTGTAAATGCCACAGGTGGCCCATGCAGTATCCCGATCCTCCACCGTTTTATCACCTCCACCCTCAACGCCCTGGTGGAACGCAAGATGGCTACCTTGGTCATGGCCCTGACCCAATATACCCCCTTGCGGCCTGCCTCTAGTACTGCTGCCCTCTACCGCCCTAGCGGTTGAGGTCCAACTAAAAAAGGGGGGAGTGAGGCAGCCAAGAAGGTAGCTGTGAGGGTAACCCCTTCCCTCTCAGCCTGAGTTACAGTGAAACAAAACTTAAACACATACCCTTTCGCCCAGAGACCAGCAGACCGGAGCATACCAGTTTAGACAGGTCATTTAGGCATGCTATATGATAGCCCACAGCCCACAACCCCCCCCCCCCCAGGGGCTACTGATTGGTGGAGAGGGGATACCTGAGACAAATGAGAAGCTAGTATGGGTGTGAAAACTTACTGTATATAAGACAGTGTATGACGCCACTTGGTCTCTCAGATCGTTTTGTTCAGGGTGCCGGCTGTGCCTGAGACTGTGCGCACAATAAACAGCATGTGTTTGCATACCAGTCTGTCTCTGTGTTTTCATCTGAGGGTTGGAGGGACAGACTTCAAATAGATAATAGATCTCCTGCTACAGTACTCCTTGTGGTCCTGGGCAAGTCACTTAACTCTCCATTGCCTCAGGTACAGATTTGCACGTTGATGCAGAAAGCTGGCGTTGAAGTTGCACGTTAGTAGCCATGCACACGATTTTGTAGCATGTGAGTACTGCAAAAGTTATATGCTAATATACAACAAAGGAAGCAAATAAAGTATGCATAAAATGGGTAGGGAGGGGGGTGACACATGAGCAGATGATAAACGCACTACCGTCAGCACTGTACACATGCGCATGGATTTCATGTGCTAACGGCAGCACAGTGGTATGTGCATGGGGATGATATAATGTAGTGCATTCCCCAGGTCTCTATTGTTTTCCCCATTACTTTCACGTGCAGCTCTAACCCATGCTAGGAGCAAAACCACTAAAGCGTAAGAAGCAAAAGACATTTTTATCCAACACGCTGAACTTTTCTCCTATATGTGCAAGATCCATGCTGAAGATTTCCATGCCAAAGGAATGAGTGTCCAGTGGTACAGCACTAAAACTGTCATTTTTCCTACACACAACAGAATTTTACATCAACTTCAAGGTGTATGAACAACGGCGCTACTGAACTATGATCCTCACTGTGTTTCTCTTGATCAGGTGATGACTTCATTAGTATTTCATTTCAATACACGCAGCTCATTTGGGTATCGTTATTAATATGAGTGGTGCCAGAGGTGGCAGAATGCCATTTTTCTTTGGAGGACTAAGCTCTGCCCCTGGCCAACTGAACTCCATGCGGCTGCGGTCACCCGCCTTCCCTTCCTGTCTGCCTGCGGCGCTCCGATCTTCCGCAGGCAGACAGGAGGGCTCTGTGCAACAATCACAGTGCTCTTCTGCCCGCGGGGGATGGGATCCCGGCGAGCTGCCTGCCACATCGCAATCGCTAGCCTTCCCCTACGAGAGATTGGATTGAAGTAGGTGAAGCCCCGATCGCAGTAGCAAAGTTTTGGTGGAGCCAGGGCCCTTATGGCCCACCCCTTCCAACACCTACGTGTGGCACCTTTGTGGGCGTACCTGTCTGCACAGTCTATGCACATGCCAGTCTTTTCACCACATGGCTCGCTGGTGGTAGTTGTGCATATCTGTCGTGCTACCTGCACGCAAAGGGCACTTTAGCATTTCTGCATTGGCCTGGTAGATTGTAAGCCCGACAGGGAAATAACTACAAAAGCTGATTGTAACTTACCTTGAACTACTACTGGAAAAACCTGAGCTAAATACTACTAATAGTAGAGACAACATTTAGAGCTCTTTAATGTACAAAAATCGACTAGTCGCATGTTCATTCATAGATTAACATGCACTAAATCAATTTTTTGCACACTAAAGTTATTAAGGTGCATTAATGAACTAAATGCACATCCTTAGTCTTTACTTGTCAGAACAATGATGGAAATGCCACCCTACGCCATGGTGTTTAGAGCCACCCAAGTGACTGAGAACTGTCTTCTTTCAGTAAATCCAAAGACCCTTTTCCTGTGCTTCTAGAAGCAGTTTTCTTCCCTTAGCACTAAATCACATCTTAAGATGAGTTGCATTCTTTGGATACTGCCACTCCCTATCAGTATCCTCAGGGAGCTCAGCAAATGATTACAGAGCAGCTGCCTATCAGAATTATCTACTAGTAGAGGATGTGGGCAGGCCCTGTGGTGCCCTGCCTGCTGCCTCTGGTCCAGCATTTGCACTCAAATACTTATTCTTGCACAGTGTAAACTAAAATGGCTCCGTTACCATAGTGTGCTTTAAGTTTACAATCTTACATGTAGTAAGAAGACAAGGATTACCAGTGCTAAACAATTCAGAGTTAATCAATTACTGTACTACTATTCATGTATAGATCTTACTTCCAATCAAGCTGTCTGGCAGAAGACAATGTCATGTTAATGATGGCAAGAACCTGCAGTCCACAAGATTACTGGTCCAGTCACATACTGGGAAGCTAGCTTTCAAAGGGGGTCAGTGCAGAAACCAGGCACCAAATGCAGGTTTAGTGCAGCCATTCTGTAAGCAAACAGCATGCAAATGAGATGTGTGGAACAAGTCTGCTAAACCGGGACAGCAAGCCAGGCACATGCACACAGGTGCCTGCATTAGAAGCACTATATCCTGCATACAAAAAGGCGCTTGTGCGCATGGGCTGAGTGAAGGGACCAGAGGACTCTTGCTGTTCTGATTGCTGCACAACACAAAGGTAAATCTCAAAGAAAAATCTCACCACTGACCCTCCCTCGACACACATGAAGGTTTTCCCTTCCTCCCTTCTCCCCAAAAATCTGTACTTTAAAGTACAGCACAGTGAGAGAAAGACAAGTTCTGTATACCCCTAAAGATCTCGCATTAGCAACTGCCACAGAGCTATGAGCTCGGCTAACATGACCTCAGGTTAAAATTTCAGCATTGAGCTCAGCCCTCTTCTCTTCTGCACACTTCTCTGCATCTGGGCCACCTAGTTAATTTCTTCATTATCATCCGTTTTAAATATGCAGTATGCTGCCGTTAGTGCAGGCATCTGCGTAGTGATGAGGCTTGTAGCAAAACCCTTCTTGCACACTGCACTGATGGCAGCAGTTTTCTGCATTGACCACAGAGTTATTTACCATAGTAAAATGGCTTGACTGAAAATTGCTCTATTATACCCTGTCAACAAGGTTGGTGCAAAGGTGTTGGTTGCCGTAGATGAACTTTCAGCCTTATGCCTCCTCTCCAACTCTGAGATTTTGATAATCAAACTCAATAATCATGGTCATCTGAATACCAATCTTCTGCCACCAATCCTGTAAAAATGCATTATCGGACATCATACTTTTAAATATTAAACTTTACTTTGTATGAACAGTTTAGCTTAGATTAGGCAGCTACTATGGTGATAGGGTCTGCCCTAGGGAACCGATACCATTCAATCGGCAATAGGACCCTGGTAGGAATAAAGACTTTGGAGTTTTCCTTTTAGACTGAGTGCCCTTAGTCTCGGTGCCCTTCAGTGGGATAGAGGCCGTCAGGCTTACTTTTACTCTGCCGGATTCTGTTGCAGGCTTTGACTCTAAGGGGGCAGATTGGAGCATACTGTGACAGGTGTTTGCGGCAGCAACAGGATCAGTATTTTATTTTTTTTCCATCAGGGAACAGTGCCGTCTTTAGTTTTGGCCATGTTCAGCAGTTTAATTGTCAAGGGTCACCTTTCCACCACTTCAGCATGCCTTCAAGAAAAGCGGTCTGTGTGGCCTGCAGTAGCAGGTGGACCCATCTCTTGCCAGCGGGGTTTTGTTGGGCCTGTGAGATCAAGGATCATTTGGCAGAGAGCTCGTTGAGGGAATCTCTGGCATTGACACTGGGATCAGAGGTCACAGGACTCTCTGGGTCAGCATTTTCACTGGCTGCAACTCTTGCGCTTTTGGCAAACAGCACGGCCATCTTGTCAACACCTCTGGCAGACATTTTGTCAGCCATGGCTGGCTCCGGTTCAGCACGGCAAGCAGAGCAAGGGCTTGCACAACCTCAGGGTAGTACTACTAGCCTTCCCTTCTCCCCAGACTTTGTTCTATTGCTCCATCAGGTTTACTGCATTAAGCAGGGCCTGATGGCGCTCAGGATCCAGGAGTCAGTCCAGAGGGGCAGTGCATGGCTTCTGGGGGACCATGGTGTCTTTGCCCTCTTTGGCAGATTTGGTTCCTAGCGGTCTAGAAGTTCCTGAGGAGAACTGAGGATCGGACCACTCACTGATGTCAGATGACCCTCTTGAGGGTCCAGGAGACTTAGGTGCAATGGAAGGGTCTGGGGACATAGAGGAGAGTGATCTGCCTGCAGGAGAGGACCCCTCTATAGTGCAGGTTTTCAGCAGGGAGCAGCTGGTGTCACTGCTTTCTAATTCTCTAGCAGCACCGAACCTCTCCATGAAGATGCTGGCTGTGGATCCTCCATTGGAGGACCCACTGCTCCAGGGGATCTACACATCAGAGACCACTTTTCCAGTGCATAGGGCCCTAAAGCAAGTGATTTATTTGGAGTGGGAGTCGCTTGAGGTGGGTTTGCATGGTGCTAGAAAGATGCAGTGCCTCTATCCCATTCCTACTAGTGAGTGGGAACACTTTCAGCTTCACAAGGTAGACTCCCTAGTATTGGGAGTAACAAAGTGGACCACCATTTCTGTGGAAGGGGGTGCTGTGCCAAAGGACTCACAGGACAATAAGTTGAAGATGCTGCAGAAGCAGGCCTTTGAGGTTAACGTCTTGGCCTTGCAGACTTTGTTTTGCAGAGCCTATGTAGCAAGGGCTTGCATGTGATGGGCTCAGATGTTGATGGGGCTGGAGTCGTGGATATCTTCGACTCTCCCAGCGGTGGCTCATATGGACTCATGTGGCTTACCTGGAGGATGCCTTGTATGGCTTCAGTGGAAACAGTGAGACGTATGCTTTGACTGCAGAGCTGGGCCACAGATGTTTCCTCTAAGCATCATCTTAGTAGACTCCTCTTTAGAGGCAAGCTCCTCTTTGGTGAGGTTCTGGAAAAGTTAGTAAAGGAGTTTGGAGAGTGCAAGCCGGCTTGGTTGCCGGAGGACAAGTCTAAGACTTCCACAGCATTGTCCTCAGTGATGAGGGGGCAGACTCGCAATTTTCATCAGTTCAGAGTGGTGTACTTTGCTCTCTACCAGAAGCCCAATTAGCCTGTTAAGAGACAGCCTTTTCAAGGAGGATTTAGCCAGGGTTTGATCTGGGACCAAAAGTTCCCAGTGAGATGAGGGGGGCTCAGGCGGGGGACATGCCTATCAATGGCTATCTAAAGCAGTTCTACCCAGCCTTGGTCCAGCTTACTTCCGACTGTTGGGTACTGGAGGTAATTCGCGAGTGGTACGTACTAGAATCTGCCTTCCCCCTTGTGGATGCCTTCCTGGTGTCACCATGCAGAACATCCCCAAAGGCTTATGCATTCAGGGAGGCCCTTTGCAGGTTGATTCAGCTAAGTGCGATAGTGCCGGTGCCTTGGGACTAGCTAGGGCAGGGGCGTTACTCCATTTACTTCATGGTGCCCTAAAAAGGAAGGCTCCTTCTGACCTATTCTCAATCTCAAACATGTCAATCGGGTTCTATGTGTGCAAACCTTGCAGCCCATTATACTGGCGGTGCGTTAGGGGGAGTGCCTCACCTTCCTAGACCTCACAGAATGTGCCCATTCAACCGGAGCACCGGCGGTTTGTGGTACCATGGGTCATTTTCAGTTTCATACCCTACCATTTGGGCTCGCGATGGCTCCACACACTTTCACAAAGATCATGATGGTGATTGTGGCCAAACTGTGCAGCCAGGGCATTCTGGTCCATCCTTACCTAGATGACTGGCTTATTCGGGCAAAATCCTGGCAGGAGAGTGTGGAGTCCACACAATGGGTCCTCAAAACTCTTCAAGAGCTTGGCTATGTGGTGAACATTGCCATGAGTCACCTTACGCCCTCTCATGGACTCTAGTACCTTGGCACTCACTTTTATACAGCTCAGGGCTGGTGTTTCTGCCAGAAGAGAGATGCATAAAGCTAGAGGGTCAAGTCCACGGATTTTTGAGACAATGGTCTCCGTCGGTATGGACTTACCTTCAAATGCTGGGGTCCATGATGGTGATACTAGATCTAGTGCCATGGACAAGGGCCCACACACCTCTGCAGAAAGCTCTGCTTTCACATTGGTCGTCCCAGCAGTATCCTCTCTCAAGGTGCCTTTTGTGCACATTGGAGGTTCGCAACAGCCTGGAGTGGTGGTTGTCATCATCCAAACTGAACATGGGGATGCTGCTAGAACCACCGGAGTGGGTATTGGTCACAACAGATGCCAGTCTCTCCGGGTGGGAAGCACATTGCCTGTCCCAGGTTGCGCAGGATGTGTGGTCACCAGAACAAGTGCAGTGATAGATTAATTGCCTGGAGATGAAGGTGGTCCATTTGACTCTTCTGTAGTTTTAGCTGCTGATCCAGTACCAGGTGGTGTGAGTGCTCTTGGACAATGCCTCCACGGTGGCTTACATCAACCGCCAGGGGGCACGGGGAGCCTCCTACTTGCAGAGGAGATTGCTCCATTGCTTCAGTGGGTGGAGGCAACTCTCACAGTTGGCAGCATCGCACATGTCAGGAAAAGAGAACGTGCAAGCCAATTTTCTGAGCAGGCATCAGCTGGATCCAGGGGAATGGACACTTGGGGCATGCTAGTGACAGACCTCATGGTGTCAGCAGAAAACGCCAAAGTGGACCGGTTCTTTAGTCGGTGCAGAGAGTGAATGTTCGAGGTGTTGGACATGCTAACTCAAAGATGGCTGGCGGAGGGGCTCCTGTATGCATTCCCTCCTTGGCTTGTCATAGGGTGATTGATACAGCACATAGAGTCCCACCATGGTCTGGTGATCTTGATAGCACTAGATTGGCCTCAACAGCCATGGTATACAGACCTGGTCAGGCTGGTGGTGGATGGGCCATGGAGACTGCCAGAAATGGTTGATCTGTTGTCTCAGGGGACCATCCGGATGCCTTAGGTGGATCGATTCTCACTTACGGCTTGGCTCTTGAGAGGGCTCGCTTGAGGTGCAGAGGTTATTCGGCATTGGTCACTGCCACCTTGTTAAAGCACAGTGCCAGTCAACATCTTTGGCCTAAGTGTGCATTTGGTAGATCTTCAAGGGCAAGTGTGAAGAGCAGCAGTGGAATCCCTTTGGAGTCTCCATACTGGACAGACATTTTAGCCTTCTTGGAGGATGGCTTGGACAAAGATTTGGCCTTGAATTCTCTGATTGCTGCCTTGATGTTGGCTGCTCATCTGAATGTGGTCTGTTTTCTCAGAGCAGTCAAGCAGTTATTGCCTCCTTTGCGATCCTGCATCCCGGCCTAGGATATGAACTTGATGTTGGAGACTCCTTCTGGAGTGCCTTTTGAATCTCTTGCGGCGGCTTCGCTTAAGGACTTCACCTTGAAAGCAGTCTTTCTGGTGGTGATTTGTTCCGCTTGGCAAATTTCAGAACTGCAGGCTTTGTCCTGTAGAGAACACTTCCTGCTCTAGGCTAAGGATCGCATGGTTTTGCGAACAGTGCAGTCTTTCCTTCCTACGGTAGTCTTGTCATTTCATCTCAACCAATCTGTGGTGCTACCAACCTTTCCTGAGAAGGATTGGAAGCTCCACTGTTTGGACATGCACAGGGTTCTGCGTTGATATTTGAAGGTCACATCTCCATTTCGGGAGATGGATCGGCTTTTTGTCTTGTTCGGGGGCTCCCGCAAAGGGGAGGCTGTTTCGAATACGTCCGTTGGCAGGTGGTTGAAGTAGGCAATCGGTTCGGCCTATCTCTTGTAGGGAAGGCAGATGCCAGTAGGGCTTCAGGCGCATTCAACTAGAGCACAGGCAGCTTCCTGGGTCACAGCACCCTTGTTCCGCCAGCACATATCTGCAAGGTGGTTACGTCAGTGTCTTTTGCATACATTTATAAGCTAGATTTGCAGTCGCACTTGAAGGCGCAGTTTGGTGCTTGGGTGTTGCAGACCAGGCTTGCCGGTCCTGCCCGGGTCCGAGTACTGCTTGGGTACATCCTAGGAGTCTGGACTGGACTGCAGGGATGCTAAGGAAGGTGAAATTAGAGACTTACTTGCTAATTATTTTTCCTTTAGGCCAATCCAGAACCTGCCCATTTACAGTTGCGTGGCAAGCCCAGTTCAGATAGTCAGCATATAGGGAATTTTTGTCTCTTTCTCCTCCAGTGTGGCCGGAGAAGTTGGTCCCACACCCAGGACTGAGTTTCGGGCGGTGCCAGGACCGACTTGTGGCCTTGGTCCTCTCGGACTGCACTTAGTGACCACATGGATTTTAATAGTGGTTATAGTGAGTGTACATAGTTCTCCTTAGGATGTCGTTTGCCAGGGAATTAATGGTTCTTTAGTTCTGCTTTGGCATTGGGATACTGGCTTGGTGGGGAGAGTGTAGGCTTCTTATACCGTGACATCACCAAAACCTGAAATGCTCAGTTTCCATCTGCTGGAAAGGGGACATAACCAAGTCGTCTGGACTGGCCTAAAGGAAAGAAAATTAGCAGGTAAGTCTAATTTCATCTTCTCTGTCTCCGGCGGATGTAAGTTTTTGAGCTCTGATGAAATCTGGATAAACAAAGAAAGATTGGAGAAAGATTGCTTTAGCTCGTGAGCGATCACCGTTGTTGGTGACTTTCTCACTGGAGTGTGGTGCAGGAGGCTGCACTAGAGACACTCTTAAAACTGATGCTCTTTTCAGATGCCATAAGGAGGAGGAGAGAAATTGGTTCAGTTCTACGTCCTTATCCTGTTAAGGACCTATAGAGCAGCCAGAAGATTGAAAAAAGAAGTTTGGAAATGATTCTTCAGCCTCACACAACCTCGGTTCCTCCTCCTACCCCCTGCGCTCCCCCAAAGATTGAAGAAGGATCTTCAGGAGGTATCTGACTGCAGATATGGCAACAGGGGAGTAGCACATTGAATCTGGCATGGCTTTACCTACATAGGGGCTCCCTGGGGATGAGTATCAAAACTAAGTCTCTGTCTGTCTGACTTGTTTGTGGAGGCTCCCGACCTCATCTGCTGGTGGTGCATAGGTCATGTTGGGCCGCTTGGGGTGTCCATTGGTTCAGCAGCAGTGTGGTCCCACTTTGTCTAAGTGCCTGCATGCATCGATTGTGCTTCCTGCATTTTGCTGCACCTCTTATGTACCTTTCATGGTGCATGCTTGTAGCACATGGTGTTTTATCCACACGGCCCTAGTGCACAGTAACACTGCCATGTGGTCCTAGTGCATGTGGTTATTGCCTGCATGACTCTAGCATGTGCTGTTACTGTCTGTGTGGCCTTAGTGTGCAGCTTGGTGTACCACCCCATTTTAATGCCCATTGAGCCTGTGTCGCCCGGCTGTCTGTAAAGTGAAGATTCACATTCTGGCTTCTAAGAAGCACTGCCTGATCTGTGGAAAGTGGAGAGCCGCGTCTCTGGATTCTGGTATCTACACTTCTTGCATGGAAGCTGAACAATCATTTGTGGCTTCTCCTGCTGATGGATGCCAGCCTGTTTGGCTGGGATGCCATTGTGAGAACCAAACAGCTCAGGGCTAGTGAAGTAGCTGAGAGTCGGCATGGTCCATCAACCGTCTCCAGGCAGGGGCCATTTGTTTAGCCCTTTTGCACTTCTGGACCCTAGTCAAGGGCAGAGCGGTTCAGGTATACTTGGACAATGCCACGCCAGAGGCACGAAGAGTGCCAGGATGGCCCTGAAGATATCCCTCCTCTTCTCCTTGGCAGAAAGGAACCTCCTAGCTCTATTGGTCCAACACATTGCTGGAATCGACAATGTGGAGGCAGATTTCCTCAGTCATCACTCCCTTAATCCCAGGGAGTGTGAGGAGTCAGACGACATTTCAGCAAATACTGGGGTTGTCCTGAGATGGATCTTATGATGACCTGCTCCAGTACCAAAGCATGCAGATTCTTCAGTTGTCGCAGAGGCAGGATCCGAGGCCATTGCTGCCCTAATTCGTTCCTGGTCAAAGCAGTCCCTGCTGTATGTTTCCTCCATGGCCGCTAGTAGGATTTGTGCTTCGATGCAAATAGAATGACATCTGGGCTGGATTATCCTGGTGGTGTTGGATTGGCCACGGAGATTGTGGTTCAAGGACCTGATACGGCTCCTGCAGCAGCCTTCTCTGCAACTGCCTATAACCGGGGGGCTGTTGCATCAAGGCCATTTCTTCTGGATGACCCAGTTCCCTTCTCACTTAGAGCTTTCTCTTGAGAGGCGTTGCTTAGCACATAAGGGCTATACTCTTGCCATGATTTCCATGCTTCTCAAAAAGTGGAGAAGTGGCCTAGTGGTTAGGACAGCAGCCTAGAGCTAGAAAGACCAGGGTTCAAATCACACTGACACTCCTTGAGGCAAGCTATTTAAACTTCCATTGCCTCGGGTACAAACTCAAATTGTGAGCCCTTTGATGACAGGGAAATGTATACTGTACCTGAATGTAACTCGCCTTGATCTTCTCCTGAAAATGAGTGAGCTAAAGACTAAAGCTAAAGCCTGGCTTATGTGCATGTCTGGTGTCTGTTCAGCATTGATGCTGTGAGCAGCAGGCTAGACCTGATACGACAGACTTGTCGTTGCTTGCCTTTCTTTAGGATGGCCTATATAAAGGTCTTTTCTTTAGTTCCCAGAAGGTTCAGGTTGCAGTCTTAGATGGCCAGTGGCAGGGCAATTCATTGCCTTGCAACCAGATGTGGCCCATTTTCTTCAGGGGGGTGTAATGCTTTTGCCCTTTCCTGTGTTCAGTTGTTCCCTCGTGGGATTTCTGCCTAGTTCTCCAGGCTCTGATGTCTGATCCCTTTGAGCCCTTGAAGCGGGCTATGCTTAAAGATTTGACTCTTCTGTCCTCTTGGTTGCAATATGTTCAGCAAGACTTCTCTCTGAACTACAGGCATTGTCCTGCAGGAACCCTTACTTATTCTCAGAGGAGGCTGTGAGTATTTGGCCTGTTCCATTCTTCTTTTCAAGGTGGTATCTTCCTTCTACATAAATTAGGTAATTTGTCTGCCCTCCTTTTCCAAGGAGCAGTGCCGAGGGAAGGACAAGGACCTTTGCCTTGTGGATGTCCAGAGAATGCTTTTCCAGTACTTGAAGGTTACAAATTCCTTTTGCAAGTCAGACCATCTATTTCTGCTGTTTGTGGGACTGTGTGAAGGTGACACAGCTGCCAAGGGTACTCCAGGGTGCTGGATCAAGGTCAGCAATGCAATACGTGTCTTCAAGTCAATGCCGACTCCTGGTGACCCAGAAGCTCCTGGGTTATCTTGGTAGTGTGACTGGAAGTAGATTGCCAGGCCTTTTTCTTCTAAGGCAATGGAGGGTTAAGTTACTTACCCAAGGCCACAACGAATGCTGGTGGAATCAAATGCTGGTCTCTTAGTTATCTTTATCTTAGTTACCAAGCCAGGGCTCTAACCACTAGGCTACTCCTCCATTCAAGCTATTGCCTCAGCATATCTGTTGCGGAACTGGAGGTTTTGCATGAGCACTCTACTTGGGCGCAGGATCCTCGTGGGAACAGCGTAGCTCAGTCACCCTCTCAGACAATTGTCGAGTGGTAGCATGGGCATCACTTTCCACTTTTGTCAAGCACTACTGCTTGGATGTCCAAGTCCTGGCAGGCATGGCCTTTGTTTCAAAGGTCTTAAAAATGGCTTTGTCTTTTTCCCACCCAGTGAAGTTGTAGCTTTGGTATGTCCCATTTATCGTCCTGCTAGACCAGTCCAGACATGGAAGGTGACCTTTTACTTACCAGATAATGTCCTTTCCTTGAGTCCTGCTGAAACAATTCAGGATCTGCCCCTGGCAGCTGTTTGGTTTGCTAGTCTCTGTGGGTGGCCCTGTGGGCTTATACTCTTCTGACAAGCCTTCTGTTGAAGCTGATACTGTACATAGCTATGTTTCCTGTTCTGTTGAATCTTATCTTCACTGAGGTTGTGTGAAGTCAGAGATTCCTGACCATTTGCTTGGGTACAGATACTGAATTATACCCCTAGGGGTAACAAGCTGGTAATGACACGCTGATGCCATAAGAAGCCTCTGGAATGTTTTCTCTGTCTCCACATCTGCTAGTAGAGGAACATAACCCACTTGTCTGGACTGGTCTAGCAGGACTCAAGAAAAGGACATTATCCAGTAAATAAAATGTCACCTTCCCTAACTGCTGTGTTTCACGGTTTGTAAGTTTCTATGTTACAGAAGCTGGAACTCCTCCCATAGCAATGCATTGGGCTATTTTTTTTGCGAGGGGCTTATATCTCTGGCACTCTGGGTCCAATTTGCCCATTTTCAATCTCAGTGTGTCTTTTTACTAGTTTTACTTACATGCCAAGTTTCTTCCTATTCTGTTAAATCTTTATAAGAGTTATTTTGTCTCCAGACATTTTAGACCCCTCATCCCTTTTATAGAATTCTTTCCAAATTTTGTTGGGTTGGAAAGAATAACAGAAAAAGGGGCTTATTGGCCTGTACAGCTTCCAGCGATTGCCAAATAGCATGGGTGTTCAAAATCATCAAACCCTGGATACACTGCAACTGGGCAGCCCAATAATATATTTGGATGTTGGGCATGACCATACTCCCCAAGTCTCTTCCTAATCTATAATGTTCCCAAATTAATCATGGACACTTTATTCCTCGATATGAATTCTAACATTTCATTATGAAAATCTAAAAATTAGAAAAAAAAATGCACACCATATTCTGAAATATTTAGTAATTGTGACAGCACTACCATCTTCAACAAGCTTATCCTTCTCTCCCAAGAAAGACAGGCCCCTCCAGGCTGCTAAGATTTTTTTTTTATCCATTGAATAAGGGGGGCATCATTAACAAAAAAATCCCAAACATTTTTAACAACTTGGATTCCAAATATCAAAAGCCATTTTGAACATGCTTAAAACCTGCAAGAGCAGCTGGAATTACACCCTTGAGATCCAAAAGTAGACCTCTGATTTGGTCCAGTTATTCATGTAACCGGATAGCACATCTTAGCATTGCAGAATGTGCAATAACTCAGCAGAAATTTCCTATGGTCCATATAATAAGAGGTGTCTGTTCGAAGCCATTATTTTGTGAATTGTGTGGAGAGGGAGAAAATCTTCAAGTACCAATGAATGCAGAGACTGAGAGAATGTGTCAGAAAGAGATACAGAAATATTTCCCATCAGATGGGAGCCACAGACCTGATAAAGAGGAATTTCCAAAAACATGTTAATAGGTTACCAATACATTTTATGAACGCCAGAAGGAAGCTCTCTTTGGCATGATGCAAGTGCTACAGCAAGCATTAGCAGTAAGTTTGAGAGCTTGAGATCATACTCCATATACCTTGGCTTAGGAGCGAGGATCACTACTGTTATGGTATGTGCAAAACTGACTCTTTAGGAGACACTGCCCCCAAGAGGATCCATAAAGTAGGTCAACACATCAACATAAAATTCTACTCAACAAGCCTAGTTCACTGAACCCTGAAAACTCCATGGACTGCTGGATGCACTGTGCTAAGGTTTCAATAGCTAGATAAATTAACATGAGGATAAAGAACACCACTGCCTTGTAGCACAGTTGATCCCAAAGAAGAGGCTCCCTTTAGTAAGAATTCTTGCCTGAGAGAACCAGACCAGAAACTCCACTGGAAATTTAAATATTTCCAAAAGTGCAAACAAAAAGAGTAGTTACTCACCTGTAACAGGTGTTCTCCAGGAGCAGCAGGAATCAGTCCTCACTTATGGGTGCATCGACACCAATGGAGCCCCCGTGCGGAGCATTTCCCCAGCTTTCTAAGAAAGCCTTTGGGAATACTGCACGCATGCGCAGTCCGCTTCCCATCTAAAGGTGCCATCTTGCTCAGTCCAATGACATAGCTAAAAAACAGCATACACAAAAATGTAAAAATAAACTGTACAACTGCAACTCCCAGTGGAGGAGGGAGGGTTGTGAGGACTGATTCCTGCTGCTCCTGGAGAACACCTGTTACAGGTGAGTAACTACTCTTTCTCCAGGACTAAGCAGGAAGTCAGTCCTCACTTATGGGACTCCCCAGCTTCAGGCTACCGGGGACCCAGAGCTGAAAAATGAGCTCCCTCTAGCCTCAGCATCAGAGAAAGGATTTTCACTGAAACGTACCCCCACTGGTGGCCCAACCAGAGGGCTGGAGGGTAGGAGTTGCCTAAACCTCGAAGAGATTCTGGAACACTGCCTGACTGAAAGCACTGTCCCTACGGGACTCCCTCTCCAGGCAGTAATGGGCCACAAAAGTCTGGCTTGAGGACCAAGTTGCAGCCATGCAAATGTTTGCCAATGGTACAGAGCGGAGATGAGCTACTGAGGTAGCCATTGCCCTGACACGGTGGGTCGTGACCTGACCCTGCAAAGGAAGGTCAGCCCCCCTGTAAGCCCAGGTGATACAGTCAGCCACCCAGATGGACAAGGTACGCTTGGAGACAGGTACCCCCAAGTTATTAGGGTCAAAAGATACGAAGAGCTGAGTAGCCCTCCTATGACCCTGCGTATGTTCAAGGTAGAAGGATAAGGCCCTCCTACAGTCCAGGGTATGCAGGACTGTCTCAGCCCGGCTGGCATGGGGCCTAGGGAAGAAGGTTGGAAGAACCACCTCCTGGTTGAGATGGAAAGAGGAGACAACCTTTGGGAGGAACTTAGGATGAGTCCTAAGGACTACCCTGTTCCTATAGAAACGAGTGTATGGCCAGTCACAGACCAGGGCTTGAAGTTCACTCACTCGCCTGGCCGAGGTCAGGGCCACTAGGAATAGAGTCTTCCAAGAAAGGAAGCGGAGAGGACATGTAGCCATCGGCTCAAAAGGTGGGCGAGTCAATTGCTGCAAGACCACATTCAACTCCCACTCAGGGGCTGGTGGACGGAGAGGAGGCTTGAGCAATAGTAAACCTCTGAGAAATCTGGACACCAAGGAGTGAACTGACAAAGAGCGTCCCTCCACCAGTGAGTGGTGAGCTGCTAGAGCAGAGAGGTGGACCCGAACAGAATTGGACTTAAGGCCCTGATAACATAAGAACATAAGATATGCCATACTGGGTCAGACCAAGGTCCATCAAGCCCAGTATTCTGTTTCCAACAGTGGCCAATCTAGGTCACATGTACCTAGCAGTTTCCCCAAGAGACACTTGGACAAGTGCAGTAGGTACTGGAGCACTACTGGCACAGTGCAGGTGAAAGGATCTTCCTGGCGCTGTTGACACAAGGAGAACCTCCTCCACTTCAGGGCATGTGTTTTTCTGGTGGATTGCTTTCTAGAGGCCAAGACCACTTCTTCCACTTCCTGAGGCAGGCCCCAGGGAGCTAAGACTACCCTTGCAGCCTCCAGGCCATCAAATTGAGAGATTTGAGATTGGGGTGCAGAAGGGAACACTGATCCTGAGAGAGAAGATCAGGTTGGAACCCCAGAGGCAGTGGTGTTTCCACTGCTAGTTGAAGCAGAAGTGGGAACCAGGGCTGCCTCAGCCACCTGGGAGCTACCAGAAGGACCGAGGCCTTGTCCCTTAGAATCTTGAACAAGGTTCGGGCCACCAGAGGCGTGGGAGGAAACGCATACAGTAGGCCCTGGGAACAAGAAATCAGGAAGGCATCCGCTGCTAACCTCAGGGGATGCGGTTACCTGGAACAGAACCTGGGTAGCTGCCGGTTCAGGGGACTGGCAAAGAGATCTATGGATGAAGTCTCCATTTCAGGAAAATCTTTTGAACCACTAACGGGTGCAGCTGCCACTCGTGGGGCTGCAGAACTCTGCTTAACCTGTCTGCCAGGAAGTTCTCCTGGCCAGGAAGATAAACAGCTCTTAGAAACATTTTGTGCTTGAGCGCAAAGGAACAAAGGGCCTGTGCTTCCAGACACAGGGGCTTGGACCCAGTGCCTCCCTGTTTGTTCACATAGAACATGGCCACCTGATTGTCCGTCTGAACTAGAACAGACTGGCGAGTCAAAGTTTGAGAAAAAGCCTTGAGGGCTAACCGAATAGCCTGAAGTTCTAGTAGGTTGATCTGTTGCGTGGCTTCCCATGGAGACCATAGGCCCTGAGTGCACCTCTGACAGTGTGCACCCCAGTCCTGCAAGGAGGCATCTGTTGTCAACACCACTGTAGGGACAGGCACCTGAAAAGGCATCCCCTGGAGCAAGTTGGGGGGGGGGGGGGATGTAGCCACCACTGAAGAGAATTCAGGAATGGTTTTGACAGCCAGACTTTGTCTGCTAGGCTTCCTGTGGCTTGCTTCCACTGAGTCCTGAGGCACCACTGTGCAGGCCTCATGTGGAGGCGGGCATTGGTGGTCACATGCACAGTCGATGCCATGTGTCCTAGGAGCTGTAGACAGAGCCTGGCAGAAACCTTTGGCATGGTGAGAAACCGAGATGCCAACTCCATGAGCCTTTGAGCTCTGTCCTCTGGCAAGTAAGCCATTGCTTGCAGAGTCCAGTCACGCTCCTATGAACTCTAGGTTCTGGGAGGGGAGCAAAGTGGACTTTGCGAAGTTTATGACAAAGCCTAGGTCTTGGAGTGATACAGTTCGGAAGGTGGCCTGCCTGGCCTCCTGGTAAGTCTGACCCCTGATGAACCAGTCGTCCAGATAGGGGAAGACAAAAACACCTTGAGTCCTCAAGTAGGCCGCCACCACAGCAAGGCACTTTGTAAAGACTCTTGGGGCGGAAGTGAGGCCAAAAGGCAGTACTCTGTACTGGTAATGGTTTCCTCCCACCATGAACCTGAGGTACTTTCTGTGGTTTGGATGAATGAGGATGTGGGTGTACACATCCTTTAAATCTAAGGAGCATAGCCAATCTCCCTGCTGGAGGTAGGGCAGAAGTGTTCCAAGAGTAAGCAACTTGAACTTTTCTTTCTCCAAGAACTTGTTGAGGTTCCTGAGGTCTAGAATAGGCCTTAGGCCCCCGGTTTTCTTTGGCACTAGAAAGTACATGGAGTAGAAACCGTGCCCCTGCAGGCGAGGAGGTACAGGCTCCACTGCCTTGTCCAGTAGCAGACCTTGAATTTCTTGAAGTAGGAGGTCTGTGTGTAGGAGAGGCCTTAGAGGCTCTCCTGGGAAGTAGGCAGGGGGTAACTGCTGTAAATGGAGCATATAGCCCTTGTGGACTATGCTTAATACCCAAGCATCCCCTGTAATGGGTGGTCACCTGTGGGCAAACAGGGTTAGACGACCTCCTGTACAGGAATGGGGTAGCAGAGATGGAAAGGCTATGCTGTTAAAGTCAAAACCCCCCTCCCTGCTGGGTAGGAACAGGAGCCGGAGGCTTGGGGGTCTTCTGCCTACGGGGCCCATGTCCCTGCCCCTTGGCCTGCTGCCCCTGCTGGGGAGCTGGGGAGGCCTGGTACTGAGGGAAAGGTTTGTAGGCAGCTGCCTTTCTCGGGTAAAAGGGCTTTTTACCCGAGCCCTTCTTTTTGTGAGACGGGGCAGAAGTCTTTCTGGACAGCCTTGTCCTGGTCAGGTGCTCGGTTTCGAGCTCAGCCGCCTTCTCGGCCATGGGCTTGCCAAAAAGGTTTTCACCTCGGCAAGGGACATCGACCAACTTGTCCTGCACCCAGGGCTCGAGGTCCGATGACTGCATCCATGCATCGTAGGCCGCTTGGGACATGAACTTTGTCCTCAGGAATCCGGGACTGCTCAAAGTCTGGAACCTCTGCAAAGGCTCCCCGGAGAGGCCAGCAGAGAACCCGGCAATCTCTTTCAACAGGTCTCGTAAGTACATGCCCATGTACAGCTGGTAGGACTGGACACGGCAAGCAGGCATCGAGCCCTGGAAGCACTGTCTGCCAAAAGCATCCAGGTTCCGGGCCTCCCTGCCGGGAGGCACCGCAAAGTGCATCTTCTGATTCTTCAGACGATGCATGGCCGATTCCACCACCATGGAATGGTGCGGCAGCTGCGCCTTCTGGAATCCAGGGCTCTTACGGAGTCGATAGATGGAATCGACCCACTTGCTCAAGACCGGCACAGAGGCCGGTGCCTCCCACATCCAGAAGAGGAGCCATTCAAGCATCGGAGGAACCGGCACAATAAAGGCCTCCTTCGGAGGAGAGTCATACAAGGAAGGCTCTTCGGCTCGAGGCTCGTCCGCGGGAATCGCCAATGCCTTGGCCATGTCCCTAACGAACTCCGAGAACCGGGTGTCCTCCGGGGGGACCTACTCCGGGGCTCAGACTGCGGTGAGTCCAAAGGGACGCACCGAGTCTGGAAGGTGTCGGGACTCCTCGTCCTCCGTCTCCCACGCTGACTCATCCGAAGAGGAGTCGAGGGGCTCAGACCATGCGGGTCTAGGTGGCACCTGTCCCGACACCGAAGGCACTGGAGTTGACGCCCTCGGTTCCGAGCGGGAGGTCGAGGGTGACGGTGACCGAGGACGACTTTGAGCCTTCATGGTCTCGAGTATCGGCTCGGTCTCCAGGGTCGACGTCGATGTCCCGGTGGTCGGGGCAGAGGCACCAGCGAGGCTGGCCATCAGTACCCGCTGCTGATCCATGAAGGCAGACAGTCTACACTCCAAGGCTGTCAGCCTGAGTCCAAGCTCAGGAGACTCAGCAGCCATCGACTTGGGCGCCGGGCCCGACGTTGGCTCCCTCGGAGGAGAGTCCACAAGGACTACAGGACTTACGTGTCCGACGGTCTCCGGCTCCACATGAGGCATCTTGGATGGCTTCTCCTGTTCCAAGGGCCCGGGATGGCGGTCGGGGGTCTTAGACCTGGCCCTCGAGGAACCAGGGACCTCTTCCGACGCCGCCCTCACGAGCTGTTTCTTCCTCTTGTGTTCCCGATCGGGGGACCCCCTGTCCGAGGAACCCCAGCGATGCTCGGGATCAGACTCCCAAGACGTCGAGGCCTCAGACGAGGTCCGGGCCTAGCTGGAGGCAGAATCTGAGAAAATCCTTTCTTTCTGGTGCTGACGGCTTCGAAGTGCCTTGGTGGACATTTTGCCACATGGGCCACAGATTTTTGGATCATGATCTGGGCCGAGGCACCGAAGGCAGCAATCGTGTGTGTCGGTGAGAGACATTAGTTTCTTGCACCGATCACACTTCTTGAAACCACTGGAAGCCATTGGGGAAAAAAGGGTCCCTGCGAGGTCAAAGGACCGGTTATCCAGGGAAAAACAGAAAAAAGGCACGAACGCCAGCCACAAAGGGCGAAAACCGAAAAATAGACAATGGGCTCGATACCGGTGTACCGAACCCGGTGGGAAGGGGAACAGACATCGAAACGGAGAAAAAAGACGAAGTAATCGCTGAAAAAAAGTCAACTTTTCCGGGTGACATGGACAGACGTCCGATGGGCTCCTCGGAAAAAGACAGACTGAGCAACATGGCACCTTTAGGCGGGAAGGGGACCGCGCATGCGTGCAGTATTCCCAAAGGCTTTCTTAGAAAGCTGGGGAAATGCTCTGCATGGGGGCTCCATCGGCGTCGATGTCACCCATAAGTGAGGACTGACTTCCTGCTTGGTCCTGGAGAAAGGGCAACTTCATTTGACCTGCATTTAGTGAGACTATATGACCTGGAATTGAATGCCTCATCGATAAGTAAAGAATGTTAAATAGACATCAAATATTCGGTGTGGAGATGCAGACTTTCACAAACCAGTCTTGTTTAAATGAAGCAAATCAGGAAGAATATTCTCTAATCTTAACTGCAAAACCTTTGCCAGGACTTAAACATCAACATTTAGGAAGACGATGGGCCATACCCACTAAAAAATCGGATAAATCTTTACCTTTTTACGGCTAGGCGTGATGACAGCATCAGAGATCCTGTCAGAACTGGCCTGAGCTATCATTAAAGAACTGACCATTTCTAATAAATAAAGACCTAAGTGAAGAGTATATTTTTTATAAAGCTTAACAGGATACCCATCAGGGCTCAGACATTTGCCATTAGATAAAGCCTCCAATGCCTACTGTACTGCTGAAAGAGATATATGAGCCTGCAAGACTTTCCCTTCTGTTCATCAGTGAGTTCCAGAAGAAAAGCTATTTCTCCACTTGACACCTTCCCCTTGCTTGCATATATCTTGGCAAAGTGACCTAGAAAACTTGCTAGATTTCAAATATAACCTCACCAGTGGACCTCTTTGTGTATGTTCTTTCTTTCCTAGCTCTCCACTTCTTGACCATTCTAGCCAAAAGGGATCTGGCTTTACTGCTTTGCTTATAAAAATCACATTCTAGTGTATTAAAATCTGCTTAGTCTGTACCCTCCCAAGCTTCTCTCTCACCTATAGTAGAGCCTTCTAGATTCTCTTAGAGCTGGCATGCTTGTGTTGACCCTGCAGTTCAACAGACTTTTGAACTAAGGCAGCTTCTCTGACTAGCCACCTTTTTTTTATATATAGCAGGTGAAAGCAGTAATCTTACCTCTTACCACAGCTTTGAGGGCTTCCCAATACACCATAGGACCATAGTTCTTAACCTAGTTGTGTAAATCAACATTCTTAACCAGTTTCAATGAACTCATCCAGGCCAAAGTTAAGCCCAATAAGGGAACATTCAAGCAACAAGTTTTACTGCCCATATCACCCTCACCTAACTGCAAACTAAGCATGATGGGATGATGATCAGAGAGGTAGCAGAGAAGTATAATTAGTAAATTCAGCTTAGAGCAGTACCCCCTTAGAACACAGGGGGGAATAAACCCAAACTGCTGTAAGAATTATATCTGGGTGGAAAATATGTAAAATCTCTACCTAGAGAACTAAAGATGCCTCCAAACATCTACTAGCCCAAACCAATCCAATAATCAGTTAAGACTAGCAAGTACTGCAGCCCGTAATGCATTTTGTGAACACCCTATCGATAGTTGACTTCCAACTACCATTCTAGTCCCTCCACCCCCACTCATCTTAGCCAAAGCTAATAGGGCTAAAATATCCACCAACGAGCTATAAAAAGAACAAGTTGAAATGTGCACACTTTAGAGTGTGACATAATATAGTAGCATGTTTCTCCAGTCTCTGGCATACTGTATCTGGGGGGGGGGGATGGGGGTCCCTGTTGAAACAGCTATGTAAAGTGTCTTTCAGAAGGGTAGTCAGAGATGTGTGAATGGGCGGCTGAGGGGTAGGCATAGTGACCAATGATGTATATATGTGAGGTGCATAGGTATCTGCAAATCAGAAAGATGGCACACGTTTATTTCCATGGGAAGTTTAGTTGTTTATCTGTGCACATGTGAGGATGGGATGTCAGGGGGTAGGTCTATGAGGATCATACCAAGCTAGCAAGGCACCGTGTGACTGGTGAACTTGGTGTTCCCACCCATGTGCAGGAACTGTCTGGAAGACCAATGACGGCATCAGCACCCCTTCTGTACTTGCGCCCTATGCAGCCACACCCACTTCCCTTAGTACACCTCTAGCTAAGCATGTGTAGCGACAGTATGTCTTGGGGACAGGTTGTGTGTGTGCATGCACGTCAGAGGGCTCTATACGTGTGCACGTGTCAGGGGCTCTCAGTGTGTGTGCACGCGCGCATGCATGCATTTGTGTGTGTGGGTGGCTTCTTCCTTACACTTTACCGTTTTTTTGTTTCTACTCCCACCCCCTCTTGCAGCCTTCTCCTTTCCACTCACCCATGTTCTCTCCCGCCTCTCTCTTTAGCTTGCTATCCAACCTTGCACTCTAATCATTCCTTAACACCAACCTTTCACTCTCCTTGCTCCTTCATGCCCCTTCCTCTACTTGCACTTACCCTCTTTTCAGGTCCTCTCTGTAACCTTGGCTCCATCCACCATCTACTGGTGACAAAGAAATGATGAAGGGACCTCTTGTGGCCGAGGCAAATAGAGGCATGGGAGGTGATGTCATTGAAGCCTGGTCTTTTTATTGGTTCTTTGTCTCCACCAATCTGCTGCTAGAGGAACCCAACTCACTTTTCTGAACTGGTCTAGCAGGACTCAAGGAAAGGTCATTATCTGGTAAGTGAAATGTCAGCTTCTTCCCTAGAACCCCCCCCCCCCACCCGTCTCTTCCCACAATCAAGCCTACCTACTTTTGCTACCCCCCCCCCCCTTCAGCAGCATTAAATATGACATGGGGCAGCTGGCACAGGGCCTCTGAGCACATGCATGCTCCCTACCTATTGCAAACAAAACTCCCTTGCAGCTGCCCTACCAAGCACTCAATGTTGCCACCATTAAAATAATACCCCCACAATCGTCTTACAACCCTGCAAACTGTCCCAACCCAAAACAAATCCTCCTGTAACTGCCTTGGCACCCTGCAAACTACATCCCCATAACTGCCCCACTGGGAAAACCTAAACCCTCCTGCAATTCCCTCCACAGCCAGTCAATTACTCCCACCCCCATAAACTACCCCATGCCCAAAATCCACCCCTTGCAACTGTTCACCACCCTGAAAACTGCCCCACCACGCTAATAAGACCTTACTGAAACACTTATCCACTCCTTATTCACCTTCTGTCAAGTCTATTGTAACTTGCTCCTTCATGTCTCCCTCTGAATTATCTTTTTCCCTTCAATCAGTTCAACACTCTGCTGTGCGGTTAATCTTCCGCCAGCCTCGTCATGCTTATACTACCCCTCTTCTTAAGTCTCTTCATTGGCTTCCCATCTGTTTCCGCATCCATTTCAAACTTCTCCTGCTGACCTATAAGTGTATTCACTCTGAAGCTCTTTGCTACCTTTCCTCTCTGCACCCCTCCTTAGGAACGCCCCTCTCCTGGCAAATTGCTCTCATCTGTGCCCTTCTCTACTACTAACTCCAGACTTCACTCCTTTCACCTTGCTGCTCCTTATGCCTAGAACAAACTACCCAAGTCTGTACGTCAGGCACCTTCTCTGACCCTTTTCAAATCCAGGCTGAATACTCATCTGTTCGCTACCGCTTTCGGATCTTGACTTACTTATTTGTGTTTCCTTACAATTCCCCCTAGCTGTATCCCATGTCTACAACCACTGTGTTGTCTGTCTCGACTAGATTGTAAACTCCGATGAGCAGGGACAGTCTGTGCAGCGCAGTATACGTCTTGAAGCGCTATACAAATGTTCAGTAGTAGTAACTGCTAAAAAAATAAACACACTCCTTTGCGTCTGCCTTACAAACTGCTCCACAAGAACTATTCCTATCTCCCCCCCACTCCCTGCATTGGCCCCATCTCCTTACAAATTCCAGCCATCCCCAAAACTTCCTCTCTGCATCTGACCCTTCCCCTAAATAACCGGAAATGCCTCACCATCCTATTACCCTTCCTAGACACAACACACATGCCACACACACACAGGGATTTACAAATAATTCTCTAGCTAGACCAGTCCAGGGCCCGCTCCTGGAACTGTACTGCTTTGTTCTTCTGCTGCGGTACCTTTAGGTCTGCTATGATTTTTCTACTTGGCTCTGCAGGTTCATCTTCTATCACAGCCTTATGTTTATGCTTTCCTATACATAGTTCTTTACTGTTGATTTCTCATCATTGCTCACTATTGAGGTTGCATGAGGCTTCCCATGTTTCTCCCATATGCTTGGGAATGAATACGGAAGGGACCTTTGGTGCCTGAGACAAATAGGGGCATGTGAGTGATATCATTGAAACCTGGCCTTTTCTACCACAGGAGCTAACTGCCGCATGCTGCACCAGCACTCAAGGAGGTATCATATCTGTACCTATGCTAGCTTGGTAGACTTCCTCTGGGCACGGAGCAGAGTAGATCACTGCTGGAGAGTAGCCCTTACACACTAGCCACCTTCTTTCAAGAGCCATGTCATAAGCAGAAAGGGAACTGGGCCCTCCAGAACTATCTGTTCCTGCCCCTGCAGCAGAGGCAGCCTAAGAGGCACCTGCAAAAGCCGCTTCAGGTCTCCGACCTATGTTCTCTTCCAATCCTGCCCAGGTGGCATTCTAACCACCAAAAAAGCACTGTGCCACGAAAAACCAAGAAGCCAGTCCAAAAACGTAGCACAAGGAAAGGATAGCTAAAATGTTTTAATTATTACTTAAATTAGATTGCATGCCAAAGACCAGACACAGGCCGTGTTTCGTCACACCTTCATCAGGGGTATTGGCATACTAAAATTATAAAACAAACATAATTCAATCACATACAAATAACCATCTTAAAAGTACATTAAGTCATAAATAATAAAACAAACAGTAAAATATTAAAATTATATAAAAAAGGGGAAATTATATAAAATAATTATGCATTCACATGTAAATTACTCTATAATGAATTTAATGAATATATACATCCATAAGAAACCAATAAATACATTAAAACATATAGTATAAAATAAAAGACTTTAAATTAATGATGGGACAATACCTTAAAAACACATTAAAAAGTAAAAAATGGTACAAATACCTCTCTTGGCAGTATGTTCAATATTCACAATTATCTTTTAGATAATTGTGCCGATTGTGCATTATTCTTATGTGATAAAAAATTAAGATTTTTAAATTAATTAAATAAAGAAATGATGAAACAGCCAAAACACAAAAAGCTAAAAACAAAAAGGAAGAAAGCAGGAGTGAACTGAAACTAAAGGATATAAAAACATATAAAAAGGCCCACTGGGGGCACAAAACCTCAATGAAATCTATTATGTATCTTAATGTTAGCCGATAAAATCTATGAAATGACTACAATATAATAAATCATATTCATTTATAGTCTTAATGATCACTTTTTAATACAAATGGGTTCTGTTATACAGAAATAACCTAAACTATACATTAACCCAGCTGTATATTAAAAAGCATAAATTTGTATTCTGTTTTCTGGACAATGCCTGAACTGTACCTTATTAACCCAGCTATCTATTAAAAAGCATAAAAAAGGGGGGTAAATCTTGCCCTACTATTAATCGGCATTTACATCATGTAATGGTGACCATAGAAAATAAAAAGGTGAAAACCCAGGGAAAATGCTGTGTAGAAATATTAACTTTGTGTCTCGTACTTTAAAACAATCCTTTTGTGTGGCTCTTATATGCCCTATGGTATTATGAATTGATTTGCCTATTTATTCACCCATGTTATGTCCAAGCTCCATTGCTCAGCTAAAATCTAAATAAATGATCATACATAGTAAAAAGTAAAAACTGGAATCGTGCCATTTATAACCAATAAAATTTGCACTCGTATTTATGATATTTATGGAGAAGAGGATTGCAGTGCAAATCAATATCCAATTACCTTTGCAGCACAACTTTTATTTTAACGCGTTGCCTCAAACCCAAGCACTCACTTCTACTGAAATAACCTTCTTCTTTTAGACGCCGACTCGTGCGCTCTTCAAGGAGTACTAAAACGCGGGAAATTGACATCACAAAAAACTTGATTGCTTAAAATAAGAGATACAAAGTTATCATTATGGTCAGTCTATTTGTTCACTGAACCTTCCCATAATACCAACACATCATTGATGTAACGGATCCAAAGTTTAACATTGTCTTGAAAAACGGATAATTATTCAAAACTATTTCTTCAAACCGAGAGACATATAAGTTAGCAATATCTGGAGCCATAGATGATCCCATTGCCACCCCTTTTATTTGTTTAAAAAACAAATCTCAGAAACAAAAATAATTCTCACACAATGCCAATTGTGCTAAATCTAACAAAAAAATTGACGGTATGTGTTTATGGGTCTTTCTAGTTATAAGACATTCTTCAATTATAATAAGTGTTTCTGCCTGTGGTATATTCGTATATAATGACTCTACGTCTAAGGTAACTAATAAATTATTGGGCCCTGAGTCTTGTACAGAAGAGAGGATTTCTATTACATGAGATGAATCCCGTACATAAGATTTCATATTCATGACGAATGGGCGTAATAATATATCTAAAAGTTGTGAAATGGGTTCTAAGAGAGACCCAATTGCAGATACTATAGGCCTACCAGGAGGATTTACCATTGATTTATGTATTTTAGGAGATTGATGTAAATAGTAGGGATGATCGGTGTATCTACTATTAAAAACTCTTTTTATGGAGGTCACGTGATGCGGTGAGCTCAGCGGACGGTTTCTGCTTGAGCTCCGGTCTCCTCCGTCCTGAATCGGGCCATTAATGCCAGTTTGAGAGCTGACTCAAAGTGACGATATCAACTAACATGAGGGGAAAGACACCTGAAGCTGATTTAGCGGTCGAGAGGGCTCTGAGGGGATGGCAGCGACAGTTAAAGCCGCAAGGAAGGAGAAAGAGCGTGGGGCTCCAACACCTAAAATGGCGGATGCCGTCAGCATGCCGAAGTCACCGACTTCTCCGGCTTTTTTGGAAGAGGTCTCAGCTGCAGTGGCAGATGCCCTAGCAATGCAATTCACAGCCCTGCATGAAAAAATGGACAGCTTACATGCCTCCTTCGGGGCCTTGGGAAGCCGCATGCAAGAAGCTGAAAATCGCATCGGGCTGACGGAAGAGAGTCTCAACTCTCTGACTCAAGAGCTGACGGAGATGAAATCCCAACTTCAGTTGCAAGAAACAAAAATTGACGATTTAGAAAATCGTTCACGGCAAAATAACCTGAGGCTGATGGGCATCCCGGACTCGATTGCAGATAAGGATTTAAAGACATATTTGGAGAAGTTGCTCCCCCAGATATTTGAGGGCCTTGAAGACGGCGGGAAGTTGCTTATAGAAAGAGCGCACCGCGTGGGGAACAGGCAACCCCGGGAGCAACGGCCACGGGTAGTACTTGCTAAATTCTTGTATTTTCCCCAAAAAGAGGCTATTTTGAGAGCTGTAAGGCAGAGGGGAGTGCTGGAGCATGAAAATTTGAAACTGCGAGTGGCACAGGACTACTCAGTTGCCTTAAGTCAGCGGCGCAGAGCTTATGCTCCCATTTGCCAACAATTAATCAATGCCAAGATTAAGTTCTCGGTACAGTACCCCTCTAGACTGCATGTCTTCCATGAGGGAACCCACCGGACCTTTGACTCGGCGGCCGATGCCAGACCCTACATCGCAACGCTTGTGGGAGAGGAACGAGAGTCCCCGTCTCCTGTACAAAATCCTTGAGACACCCCCAGGACTTTTACCCTATCTGTGGGTCTTTCTGGGGACTATACGTATTAAGAGCCTGTGTTCTGTTGGGTGAGGAGGTGGTGGGTTATGACTCTCACTCCACAGCTTGTGGAGTGATTGTCAGGGGGTCTGTCTTGGGTTGGAGTGGGAGGCTGGCACCGTCGGGCTTTGTGAAGGAGTGCTAGCGGTGTAGTGGTGAGGAGTGTGAGATTGAGGCTTGACTGGAGCCAGACTTCTAACCCCCCCTGTCTCCTATGGGAGATGGGAATGGTACTGTATGCTTGGGTTCAGAGTGGGGGAGATGAATGTGTGAAGATGTTTGATTGAAGGTGGGTGTGGGGTTCTGAATGTGGGGAGATTAGGGTATGGTTTAACAGATGGAGTTGGATCCCTAAGCGGGATGGTTGGTCTTTTGGGGGGGGCGGTTTATCTGGTTGGGGAAATTCTTTGCTAGGGATTCTGGGGGAGACATTTTTGCCGTTAATAAGCAGCTGTTCCATTGATTCATTAACTGTGTTATCCCCCCATGTAGTTTACAGTTATACTATGGGTAATATACTTGCTATAATGAGGGGATAATGGTTTCCTTTATGCTATGTTGCTGATTTACGCTACTATTCCTTGTTACTTTGCCTTTTACCCTGCTTCAGTGGGAGAAATTGACTTGACTGTGCACCGGGTGTGAATATGCTTAAAAATTGGGGCGGAGATATCTACGAACCCCGGGCCATTCCTCCTCCCCATGGTGCTATGAGGCGCGTAGTTTAGTGCCGGCAGGAGGCTGGATGTCTTGGTCCTGGGGTTGCTGGCTCCAACGCTCCGCGCGATGGGGGGAGGAGTGAGGGAACAGACGCGGGGGGTTGTGGTTCCTCCCCCAAGAGACTTGAGTTGGTGCCCTGCATCCCTAACTGCCTTCTAATTACTGGAGGTAAAAGAAGGGATGAAGCAATTAGATGTATTATTGCATAGATGCCTCGTTACTCTATCAGCTAAGGTTGTGGTTATTATTTCCAGTAGTAACATGGTTATGGAAGGGTGAATTGTTCATGGGGGGAAACCACTGTACAGGTTGAATGAAGGAAGTGGAGGGTGTCTACGAAGTCTTGTAGGGGTGGAGGAGACCGTACGCATTACAACTTAGTTGCTACCTAATAGAGGTAGAAGATGGAGAGGCTGGTGGAGGGGGGAAAGGGAGGGGGTGGGGATATGGTCGCATCCCACCAAGAGACCCATGGCATTGTGGGAACCCATTGATTGTTGGAAGGGGGGAGCTCCAGGCTGGGGGGGTTCCTCCTGGGATATGACTGGGTATCTTTTTAAGATACTGGGGTGATATTATTCCAGACTGAAGATAATTTCATGGAACGTTTGCGGCCTGGGGAGCCCAATTAAGAGATCAAAAATATTGCAGGCTTTAGCATGGCAAAAAGCCGACATTGCCTTGCTCCAGGAAACCCACCAGACAACCGAGGAGCACGCTAAATTGTGTAGATCCTGGGTGGGACAGGTATGGGGGGCGCCGGCCAAGAATAAAAAAAGGGGGGGTGGCCCTACTGATACATAAGCGTATATGCTTTGATGCTGTAAAGGAAATAGTGGATCCAACTGGGAGGTTCCTATTGTTACAGGGCAACCTGGAGGGCAGACCTGTTATTCTGGGTAATATTTATAGCCCGAATGTACTGGAGCGTGATTTATATTCTAGGTTGGCCTCCCAAGTGGAGCAGCTTCCGGAGCTCCCACTGATCTTGGGAGGGGATTTTAATGGAGTGATGGACGTGGAGATGGATACCTCCCGGGGTGAGGGGACGAGGGAGAGATCTCAAGTGGCTCGGGCCTTAAATTGTTTGAGGGCAAGACTGGGTTTAGTGGATCCGTGGAGACTGTTGCACCCCGCTGAAAAAGACTATACACACCAATCTCATGCACATAGCTCTAGCGCACGTATAGATTTGTTGATCTCGCAAAGTTTGTTCGCTTTGGTCGACGATGCGCAGATTGGTCCTGCGGAAATTTCAGACCATGCCCTTATTTGGCTCCAACTGCGCTGGGGCGCTACTCGCACTGAGACGAGACTGTGGCGCTTTCCTTTGGAACTATATAGAGATTCTCAGTTCCTCCAGTTTCTACAGAGGCGTTGGCGAGAATTTGAGGAGGACCATAGTGGGCATCGAGAGGATCCTGAGTTGGTTTGGGAGACGGCGAAAGTTGTCTTGCGTGGGGATATTATTGGCTTTTTGGCAAGAAAACGAAGGCTTATGGCGGAACGTATTATCTGACTGGAGCACCTAGTCACCCAGCAGTGGCGGAGATGGGCGAATAACCCAAGTGCGGTCTTGAAGAAGCAGGTTTGGGAGACGCAAACTGCGTTGAACGACCTCTTACACCAGCGGGCCAAAACGTCAGTTATGTATTACAGATTTCAGCTTTACTGCCATGGAGATAAACCAGGGAGGCTGCTGACCCGGTGTCTACGTGGTTCTCAGAGTTCTAGGCTGGTGCATGCGCTAAAAGATGATGCGGGGGTCCTTCACAGGGAGAGCCCGGAGATAGTTCATGTTTTTCGTTTGTTTTTTCAGAGACACTATACCGCAGAGCCGGGCTCCCAAGTGCAGATGTCAGAATACCTACAAGGGTTGGACTTACCTCAATTGAATGACCAGCAACGGTTGCAACTCGATCAGCCGATCTCTGTGCAAGAGGTGCAAACTGTTATTGCCAAAGCGAGTTGTTATAAAACCCCTGGAGCGGATGGGCTGGGGGCAGAATTTTACAAGATCTTGGCTGAATTGGTGTCTCCGATGTTGGTGGCAGTTCACACCAGAAGATCTGAGCAGGGTACATTTCAATGGGGTAGCAACCTGGCTCATATGGTTCTTATCCCTAAGCCGGGGAAGGATTCGTTGTGTGTTGAATCGTATTGCCCTATTTCTCTTCTTAACTTTGATCTAAAAATTTTGGCAAAAATTCTTGCAGACCATTTGGTGAGTGTATTGGGGCATTTGGTCCATGACTCCCAGGTAGGCTTTGTGAAAGGGAGGTATGCGGTTCGCAACTTGCGAAAGATTCTAGCCTCCTTGGAATGGGTACAGAGCAGATGCCTCCCGTCTTTGCTAATTAGTTTTGATGCAGAGAAAGCCTTTGATAGGGTTGATTGGCAGTATTTATGGCACTTGCTACGGGATCGGGAGCTCTTTTTGTGCCATGGTTAGAAGTCTCTATCTCGACCCGATTGCGGCGATTTGCTGTAATGGGGTGCTTTCTGAAACCTTCCCCTTACATCGGGGGACTAGGCAGGGCTGTCCTCTCTCCCCGCTGCTTTTTGTCCTATCTCTGGACCCGTTTATACGTAGGGTGGAGTCCTCACGGGGGGTACAAGGGGTGAGTATGCTGACTTTAAGCTATCAGCTTTCGCCGATGACCTCCTTGTGCATCTGCTTCGGCCCCATGACTCGCTTCCCAGGCTAATGCGGGAGTTTGAGACCTTCGGTCATTTCGCAGGTTTAAGTATTAATAAGGACAAATCCAAGGCTTTAGATGTCTCAGGCTGTGTGCGGGGTAGTTGGCGGGGAACTTTTCCTCTCAAGTGGGCGGTAAATCATTTTAAATACGTTGGCATTTTATTGACTGCTCAGCCCTCCCAGTTGTACGGGTGTAATCTCCGTAGAATTCTCAGGAGCCTGGCGACCTCTTCCGTTGTCCCTGTCTGGGAGAATTGCAGCGATTAAGTTAGTCGTTTTACTGAGAGTTCTCTATTGGTTACAGACGCTGCCAGTTTGGCTCCTGCGAAAGGACCTGAAGCGGATGGAGGGACTTATTAGCGGGTTTTTGTGGGGAGGGGCGAGAGCGCGTATCCCATATCGCTGTCTGGTGGGGAATTGGAGGCAAGGGGGTCTGGGGCTTCCGGATTTAGGTGCCTATGCTTTGGCCTGCCAAGCCCGGCATTCGGGGGACTGGCTGGGGGGAACTGAGGTATACACTCCTTTGGCATTAGAGGAGGCTTTTGTAGCTCCAGTATCTTTGCTCGCCCTCTTACACTTGGACTACTGTATGATCCCCGATAACTTAGCTGAGAATGTACTAATCGACTCAGTGCGTCGAACCTGGAGGCAACTGAACACCTATTGGAGACAGAACTGGAAGGTCTCGAGCTGGTTGCCGATTCAGGGTAATGCTCTTTTTACCCCGGGAATGGACCACGCGATTTTTTGCGAGTGGGCGAGGAAGGGTCTTCACAGTCTGGGCCATGTGGTGGAACCGTCGGGGCTCTGTAAGACGTTTTTACCGCTATGTACTGAATATGATCTGGGGTCTGGACATTACTTTGCATATATGCAGATTTCACATTATGTTGCCTCTTTGCCGACAGGGGAGTTACAGGCGGACCGCTTGGCGCAGATTTTGGACTTCTTTGATCTGGATGGGGAATTCCCGCCGTCAATTCGGGTGTTGAAGGCTTGTTTGGCTCAATTCCGATCTTCTCCAGACTACCGTTCCGTGGAGCTGGCGTGGGCTGAGGAGATAGGGAGGGAGAATTTCCCAGGTACACTTTTGAAAGCTCTGCAGCGGGTAGGGGAGTTAGCAGTGGGAGCTCGCTGGAGAGAAATGCAATATAAATCTCTTACTAGGGTACATTTTTCTCCTAGATGGGCCTTTCGATCCCATCTTACTCTGGATGGATGTTGCCCGAGGTGTTCAGCGCCGCTAGCGACTTTGTTGCATATGTGATGGGGATGTAGGCTTATCCGCTATTACTGGACAAGAATTGGTTCATTCATGGAAAGGATACTGGGACAGCGGGTGTGTTGGGATACATCCTTAGTTCTCCTGGATCAACTGCGCCTTACACAGCCCAAGGGCAAATGGGAGAGATTGTTGGTGCGTAAGGCTTGTCTGGTGGGTAAGGGCCCCATATTGCACAGATGGCGGGAACAGAATCCGCCCTCCTTTTGGGAGTGGCGTAATGCCTTTCATCTGATGATGCTTATGGAGGCTAGGTACGCCCGGGGAAATGTTAAGCATTGGCCACACTTTCAATTGCTTTGGGACCCCTATATTCAGAGTCTGAGCTCTCGTAGTAGGAATGAAGTGTTGCAGTTGGGCTCCTAGGCCGAAACGTAGGACCAGCAGGTGTGTGAGACTTGGGGATCGATGTTCTGAGGTCTCTTGGTGTGGATGTGACTAAGGGGGGGGCGGATGGGTGGGGGATGGGGGTGGGTAGGGGGGTTAAAACAAAAAATTGGAAAAAGCACCTGTATTTGTCATTTGCTCTCCTGGATGGGGATAAGAGTCGACCCCACCTGGAGTTTTCTTTGATGTTTTTTGACTATTATTGTTGCATGGTGTTTATAAATAAAGTTCATAAAAAAAGAAAACCTCTTTATTTTTTTGGTAATATATCCAATATCAAAGGCATTTAGTACCAAATTATCTATTTTGCTTTTTAGCTTACTCGTAGGGTCTCCATCTAGTCGAAGATAAAATGACTGATCAATTAACTGCCTATTGATTTCTTCTATGTATTTGTTTTTGTCCAATACTACTACTTCTCCACCTTTATCCGCTGGTTTGATAATGATTTTATTGTTTTTCTGCAAAGATCTAATGGCTGTATATTCTCCTTTAGAAATATTATGAAATTTACATCTCATATCTGTTAGAACCTTATGAACTTGTTGATTTACTACTTGTTCAAAGGCCTCTATTAGAGGATCTGTTTGTGATGATGGAATCCAACTGGACTTTTTTTTTTTTTTCTTTTCATCTTCGACTAGATGGAGACCCTACAAATAAGCTAAAAAGCAAAACAGATAGTTTGGTACTAAATGCCTTTGATATTGGATATATTACCAAAAAAGAAAAAAAATGTTGTTAGATTTAGCACAATTGGCATTATGTGAGAATTATTTTTGTTTCAGAGATTTGCTTTCAGAATTTAATCAATGGATAAATAGTTTGGATAATAATTTACGGTTTGAAATCACGTATGACCCTAAGCAAATTCCATATTTAGACCTCTTAATTAGGAAAGATAATAAATTCGTTACTACACTATATAGGAAACCCACAGATCGAAATCATTTATTACACTATTGGTTTCCATAACCCAGCATTAAAAAAGTATTTGCCAGTAGGACAATTCCTGAGGGCCAAGAGAATCTGCACTACCAAACAAGAATTTGAGAAACAGGCCATAAGCATGAAAGACAGATTTGTAGCACGAAAATATCCAATTAAATATATTGATAATGTATATAAAAGAGCAAAAGAGTCATCCTGTGAAACATTGCTAATACCCAAGAATAGGAAAGAAGAGATAAGCATGGTATGCTCTCTCTTATATTTGTCACAATCTCATAATATTATAAACATTCTTAAGAAGGAATGGCATCTCATTCAGACCATCCCTGGTTTTGAAGAGTTACCCCTTACAATAGCACAGAAACGCAATATCAATTTGCGGAATTTGTTAGTGCCTTCTGCCCTTACCGAACGGAAATTTTTATCGAAATATAAAGGCCAATATCAATGTGGACACTGTTCTGTCTGTGTGCACGCAATGCCAGTTCGTAATTTTTACATTCACCCATTTACTAAACAAAAAATTACTATTGAAGATTATGCAAAATGTGAAACTACTCACGTTATTTATGTGGTTCAGTGTCCATGCAATAAATTATACGTAGGTAAAACTATCTGGAGCATACATGTTAAGAATTACAGAACACAAAAGTTGTATTAGGAGAGGCTTAGTAGATAAACTGCTGGTCACACATTGGCAAGAAAAATCACATAAACTAGCAGATCTTAAGCTCTTCGTAATAAAAAAAAGTAAAGCAAAATTGGAGAGGAGATCTAAATAAAACTATTATGCGCTTAGAACAAAAGTATATTTTTTTGCTTAACACCTTGGTTCCAGATGGACTTATGCTGAAAAAGATCTATCGGTATTTTTGTAAAACTGACTAATAAGTACATAATAGAAAATTATTTTGCATATTATAGTAATATTGTATAATTTATAAGTAAAACTAGTAATTTCAAAAAACAGTGTTACATTTGGAAATACTTTATATATTATAGTATTCCAAACTTTAGTTTATAAAGAGGGACCTTTTGTCTTGTGTTGTCTAAAAAATATTAAAACTGAACTATATTGTTTACATGTAAATTTCCTCGCTCTCTAATATTTTATTTTATTTCACAGTAACAATTTTTAAGAGTACCAAAATTATGGTAAGCTATACCTATTAGGTGGTACATGGTTTTTCGCGTTTGAGAACTGTTTTATAGAGCGTGTTAGTTCATGCCTAAAAGGTTTATTTTCAGTAGTACGGGTAACAATGCAGTTTTGTAATTAATGAGATAATCATCTCTACAGTAATCTAGGCAATTTTAATAACCAATATTAATATGAGTTTATAATAAACAACCCTAACTGTATAGTGTGCACTTGATAGTGTGTGACAGAGTTTCCATTGGTTTAGGTCATTATTGCAGATCACACAAAATGATAGTAAGTGTATAATGAGGTTACATAATGTGTTGAAAAACGAGCATCCAGATACATTGTGACGTCAGTTTCCCGTGGTTGAAAGCACTTTGAAGAGCACATGAGTCGGCATCTAAAAGTGCTTGTGATTGAGACAACGCGTTATAGTGAAAGAAGTGCTGCAAAAGTATTTGAACATTTGTTTGTAAAAAATCCTCTTTGCCACAAATAACAGATATGAGTTCAATTTTTAATTTTTATTTGTTATAGACAGCATGATTTCATTTCGACTTTGTATGACAATCTACTTATAGTTCAAGATTCCAGTTTAGTAAGGAAGTTTGCATATATCGTAGACAGATGAATAGTTAGATTAATTTATATCATCACAGAGCATTTAAGAGCCACACAAATAGACTGCTTAAAATAAGAGATACAAAGTTATCGTTATGGTCAATCGAGTTATTTGTGATATCAATTTCCCGCGTTTCAGTACTCCTTAAAGAGCGCATGAATCGGCGTCTAAAAGAAGGTTATTTCAGTAGAAGCGAGTGCTCGGGTTTGAGGCAACTCGTTAAAATAAAAGTTGTGCTGCAAAGGTAATTGGATATTGATTTGCACCGCAATCCTCTTCTCCATAAATATCATAAATACGAGTGCAAATTTTATTGGTTATAAAACGGCACGATTCCAGTTTTTACTTTTTACTATGTATGATAATTTATTTAGAGTTTTAGATTTTAGCTCAGCAATGGAGCTTGGACATAACATGGGTGAATAAATAGGCAAATCAATTCATAATACCATAGGGCATATAAGAGCCACACAAAAGGATTGTTTTAAAGTAAGAGACACAAAGTTAATATTTCTACACGGCATTTTCCCTGGGTTTTCACCTTTTTATTTTCCATGGTCACCATTACAAGATGTAAATGCCGATTAATAATAGGGCAAAATTTGCCCCCCTTTTTTATGTTTTTTAATAGATAGCTGGGTTAATAAGGTACAGTTCAGGCATTGTCCAGAAAACAGAATACAAATTTATGCTTTTTAATATACAGCTGGGTTAATAATGTATAGTTTAGGTTATTTCTGTATAACAGAACCCATTTGTATTAAGAAGTGATCATTAAGACTATAAATGAATATGGTTTAATTATATTTTAATCATTTCATAGATTTTATCGGCTAACATTAAGATACATGATAGATTTCATTGAGGTTTTGTGCCCCCAGTGGGCCTTTCTATATGTTTTTATATGCTTTAGTTTCAGTTCACTCCTGCTTTCTTCCTTTTTGCTTTTAGCTTTTTGTGTTTGGCTGTTTCATCATTTCATTATTTAATTAATTTAATAATCTTAATTTTTTAGCACATAAGAATAGTGTACAAGCGGCATAATTATCTAAAAGATAATTGCGAACATACTGCCAAGAGAGGTATCTGTACCATTTTTTACTTTTTAATGTGTTTTTAAGGTGTTGTCCCATCATTAATTTAAAGTCTTTTATTTTATACTATATGTTTTAATGTATTTATTGGTTTCTTATGGATGTATATATTCATTAAATTCATTATAGAGCAATTTACATGTGAATGCATAATTATTTTATATGATTTCCCCTTTCCTCTTATATAATTAATATTTTACTGTTTATTTTATTTATGGTTTTTAATGTACTTTTAAGATGGTTATTTGTATGTGATTGAATTATGTTTGTTTTATAATGTTAGTATGCCAATACCCCTGATGAAGGTGTGACAAAAAACACGGCCTGTGTTGGGTCTTTGGCACGCAATCTCATTTAAGTAATAAATAAAAATTTTAAGCAGGTGGCATTCTTTACACCAAATCACAAACCCCACCCGGGACCGCAAAGGAAACAGATACAGCAGCCACTGAGTTGGCCAAGGCTGCCCCAGATCCTATCTCTGTATGGCAACTGAAGAAGCGGCAAATGTTGGCATTGGAGCAGGTCACCATCCGATCTATTTTGAGGTGACCCCAGTAGTGCAGAATCAACTGAAATGCTGCCTGACTCAACTCCCACTATCCAGGATCCACAGCATGCTGGCTGAGGAAGTCTGCTTCCACATTGTCCACCCTGGAAATGTGTTGAGCCGACAAGGCCTCCAGGCAAACAGAAGAGTCATCTCCAGAGCAATCTTGGCACACCTTCTGCTGAATGACATAAGCCACCACTGTGGCATTATCTGAAAACATTCAAACCTCCTGGCCCTTGACCAGGGGCTGGAAACACAGAAGAGTGAACCAGATGGCTCTCACCTTGAGGTGGTGGATGGACCACACTGCTTCCCTGTGGTTCCAATGACCCTGGGCTGTACAGTCTTGGCAATGGGCTCCTCAGCCCTAGAAATTGATATCTATCGTCAGCAGAACCCAGGAGAAATCATCCAGGGATAAGCCCTTCCTCAGATGGGAGGGCTGTCTCAACCACTGCAGGCTGACCTTCATCATCAACGGGATTGGGGGTCTGGATTCAAACTCCTGAGAACTCAGAGACCACAAAGTCAACAAGGCCCACTGGATGATAGCATATGAGCATGCGCCCATGACACCATCAATCCGAGGAGCTGAAGATAATCCCAGATTCTGGGGGCCTGCTGTACACAGAACAGTGCCATGCAATCCAACAGTCTTCTGCCTTTCTCTTCTGGCAGGAAAACTGCTCATTCAATTGTTGAAACATGCTCCCAGAAACTCCAAGGACTGGGAAGGCAACAGCTGGCTCTTTTCCTGATTGATCACGCAACAGAGGCTTTCCAAAAAGGACGGTTCCTTCTGGCCCATTCTGGACCTCAAGGGCGCCTCTAGCCTAGAGGGGCGTGGTATCGGAGGAACTTCTCTCGAGTGGCTAGGGCAAACAAACTTTTCCCAGGTGTATCTTGGGATATGTAGTTTGCCTTTAGAAATGGCTTCAAGAAGACGTCGTAGTCATGGTCCGAAGGTAAGGCAAAGTGACAGAATTTTATTTCATACGCAAAAATAGTTCAAGTACCTTGTACACAGGATTCCTTCTTATGCAGGATTATTGGTAATACAGCACTAGAACAGCATAACTGCTTCACAAGCTTCAAACACACACAGCTGCTTCAAACGTTTCTCAGTCCTGAAAAAACAGCACTTCTCTAGCAAGGGTAAAAATGCTTCTTTTTAACCTTGCCTTGCAAAACAAATAATGGCAATAACAAAACTTAGTCCCACTGGAACAAAAGCTTCTTAACTCCTTTCCCAAATTAAGTTTAAATCAAATTATGGAAACATGGGCAGCACATATTCACTAAGCTTTTCAGCTTCCCTGCAAGTTTTTCTGAGCTGCATCCCAAACCTCCAGGTGCTAGCAGAAGTTTCCCCAGCTTCCTGTCGGTTCTCTGGGTCTTGCAATTTCCAGCTTTAGGAGACCTTCTCAGAAAGTGTTAGCCCTCAGCATAACGGTTCAACACACTTGGCATAAAGTACAGTCCATAGGAATATCGATAGCCCTCAAGTCAGCCTCAGCAGTATCAACTTGCATATCTTCAACTGTTGCAGCAGAGTCCCATTCTGAGCTCTCAAAGCAGTGCTCAGTAAACGGCTCCCCCCTGGGTCCTAGAGTCACTACTGTTCCCAGCTCTACCTGAGACAGCCCGTCAGTACCTTCAGCCTTCGACCCGTCTCCTCGGCTGTGTTCCCTGTGGTTCAGCTTCTCCCAGGGCTCTGCTCTATAGCTTTGCTGCGTCTCCAGCTTCTCTTGACTCTCCAGCTCCCCTGGTTTCTCGAACCTCTCCTTGTGCTCTGGTCTCCTCCCCTCTCTTTGCCTTAGCAAGGGTTTATATTTCCACCTCCAGGGTTCCAGCCCCTCCTCTCCTCCCATCTGGGACTTCCCAGGTGATAAGTCTCTTCTCATGCCTGCAGGGACCTCATAGGAGTCTGGGCGTGGCACCCTGGGCTTTCTCTCCCTTCCCGGGGACCTGAGATCTCTGCCAAGCAGGGATCTTGTGTGTATCAGAGACAGCAGGATTTAGGTTACCCTTGAAATACATAGGGGGGAGCCCAACTAAGTCCAATTCCATGTCCTTTTCTATTCTCATGGGTTCAAGAGGGGCGTCTCTGTCACAGTATACATATTAAGATCTTTAAGTCTGTCTTCATATGCTTCATAACGAAGACCTCTAATCATGGTAATTAGCCACCCTCTGCACCAACCCCAACCTGCTTATATCCTTTTGAAGATGCAGTCTCCAGAATTGCACACAATACTTCAAATGAGGTTGCACCAGAGACTTATTCAGAGGCATTATCCCCTCCTTTTTTCTGCTGGTCATTCCTCTCCCTATACACTCAAGTATCCTTCTGGCTTTCACAGTCGCCCGTTTAGCTACTTTAAGATAGTCAGACATAATTATGCCCAGGTCCCACTCTTCTTTTCTGGAGAGAAGTACCTCACCCCTACACTGTACAGCTCCTTCAGATTTTTGCAACCTAAATGCATGACCCTGCATTTTTTAGCATTAAATTTCAGCTGCCAAATTCTAGACCATTCTTCAAGCTTAGCTAGATCCCTCCTCATGTTATCAACTCCTTCCCATGTATCTACTCTATTGCAGATTTTGGTATCATTCGCAAACCTTACCCGACAGTCCTTCCGCAATATCACTAACAAAGATGTTAAACAGAATCGGACAGATTCCTGAGGCAGGAAGAAGTTGTGCGAGGTTGCTGCACTCTTCCAGATTCTTCCAATTAGTGGCTACTGAAATGGAAATTACACTTACCTGATAATTGTGGTTCCTGGAGGGACTCCAGTTTAGTCCTCCACCTCCTGCAGCATGGAGACTGGACCAATCAGAATCTTGTCCTCTCCGGCTGTATGCTGCTGGAGATCCCATCAGCCCCAGTGAACTATTGACAAAGCAGACTTAAAGGAGGAACACATGAAAGGTAAAAACTAACCAACCATAACTGTAAACTAGTAAGGTAAAACATTAACCTTAAACTATCCACCTGACCCCCCCCCCCCCAGAACGAGGATGCCAGTATTCCGCACTTTGCTTCTGCCCCCATCACCCCAGAATAAGTGATAGAGACAGCAGAAGACCAAGAAAGAAAGAAACAGAAAGGGGAAAGAAAGACTGGCCATAGCCAGAGGCTCCAAACATAAATCATACTGTGTTTTGCCTATCGGAACCATCCCTTCCCGCAGTCATCACGCCCTTCAAAAAGAAACTCACTCCCGGGTGGGAATGAGGACTAAACTGGAGTCCCTCCAGGAACCACAATTACCAGGTAAGTGTAATTTCCATTTCCTGATCGGTCCTCCAGTTTAGTCCTCCACTTCTGGGATGTAACAGAGCAGTAATCATTGAGTGGGACCTCTCCAACCGGTGCGTAACACTGCCGATCCAAAACATGAATCCCCCGCTGCCAGAACATCCAGACGGTAGTGCTTGCTGAAAGCATGAAGAGATGACCAGGTAGCCGCCCTGCAAGTTTCCGCTGGCGGAACCAAGCTGTGCTTCACCCACGACGTCGCCTGCGCCCTAGTAGAGTGCGCCCGTAATCCCACCGGAACCAGACGCCCTTGCAAAATATATGCCGACGCAATTGCCTCCTTAACCCATCTGGAAATGGAAGCCTTTGCTGCCGCTTCTCCCTTTCGAACACCGCTGAACAGCACAAAGAGACAGTCCGACTTACGGTAGGCTTCTGAAACCTTTAGGTATCGGCGCAACACCCGTCAGACGTCCAGATGATGCAAGCCCCGGTCAGTGGCCTGTTCCGCCCCCGAGCTGAACACTGAAAGGAAGACCGACTGGTTCAAATGAAATAGTGAGACCACCTTAGGCAGAAAGGATAGAACCGGCCTTAAAATTACCCTGTCTCTAGAAAGACAAGAACGGCTCTCTGCACGACAGTGCCTGCAACTCCGAAATTCGCCTCGCAGAACAGATGCCCACTAGGAACACCGTCTTCAATGTTAAGTCCTTAACAGATGCCTGGCTCAGGGGCTCAAAGGGTTTCTTGACCAAGACCTCCAAGACCAGATTCAAATCCCACGGTGGCACACAAACTCTGCGCGAGAGCCAAAGCCCTAACACCGCCTAAACGAAATGCTGCACATCCGTGTGCGAACCCAGTGGTACCCCCTGAATCCTGCCCCTGTAACAAGAGAGAGCCGCCAGCTGGACCTTCAAGGAACTGGCAGCTAACCCTTTCTCGAAACCGTCTTGCAAGAAACTGAGTATCACTGGGACGGAAACAGTCGCCGCCCGAATACGTCGCCTGGAACACCAGTCTTCAAAGATCCGCCATGCACGCACATATGCGAGGAATGGGGATGTTTTCCTTGTTTGAAGTAGCATGGCAATGACCGCCGCCGAATAACCTTTCCTTTTCAACCGTGCCCTTTCAATGGCCATACCGTAAGCGAGAACCAATCCACTTGGGGCATTCGCAGGGGACCCTGAACCGTCAGATCCACCGAAGGCGGAAGTCTCCACAGCTCTCCGTCGAGCAGTTGAACTAGATCTGCATACCACGGGTGTCTGGGCCAAGCCGGGACCACCAACAGTACCGTGCTGCAGTGCGCCTTGATGCGCTGAATCACTCGGCCTATAAGAGCCCATGGAGGGAAGACAGGAGGAGTTCTGACTCCGGCCAAGGCTGAATGAGAGCGTCGATGCCTTCAGACATCCTTTCCCTCCGTCTGCTGAAAAACCGACCTGTTTTTGCCGACTGAAAGGTCGCCATGAGATCCATTACCGGCAGCCCCTATCTGCGGACAATTTACGTGAACAGCTGCGGATGAAGCTCCCATTCTCCGGCATTCACCCGCACCCTGCTGAGGAAATCTGCCATCACATTGTCCTTTTCCACAATATGCGCTGCCGAAATGGCCAGCAGACGAGGCTCTATCCTCTCTAACAACTCCTCTGACTCTTCCTCCATGGCTATACTCCTCGTTCTGCCTTGCCGGTTGATGTACGCCACCATTGCCAAATTGTCCGAGAGAACTCGCACCGCTCAACCCTTCACTGAACTCTCGAATGCCTGCAGAGCCTGGAACACCGCCCGCAGCTCGAGGTATTTGGTTGACCAAGAGGCTTCCTGGATAGACCAGATCCCTTGTGCGAACCGGCCCTCGCAATGGGCTCCCCAACCCGCAAGGCTCGCATCCGTCATTAGAGGGAGCCAAACTGGTTGTTCCAAGGGCATGCCCGCCTGCAGGGACAGCCACCACTGCAGGGCTCGACGGACCCGCATCGGACAGGGAAGGCATTTGTTCAGCGAGTCTGACTGGTTCGACCAGTGTCGCAGTAGCGCCCTTTGTAATGGCCGCATATGAAACCTGGCCCACGGCACCACCTCCAGAGTTGCTGCCATGGTCCCCAGCAGTCAAGGTACCACCATGCGGATGGCGCTGGGATCCCCAAGAACCTGCGTACGAGCTGGCGCAAGACCTGTGTGCGGCGATCCAGCAAAAATACCAAACCTCTTGACTTGTCGAACCAAACTCCTAGATATTCGAGCATCTGAGACGGAACCAAGTGACTCTTCTTTGCGTTGACTACCCAGCTGAGACCCTGCAGAAGCTTCACCACTCTGTCCGTGGCCTGCAAACTCTCAACCTTGGACTTTGCCCAGATTAACCAATCGTTGAGATAAGGGTGGACTAGAATACCCTCTTTTCATAACGCCGCTGCTGCCACCACCACCACGATCTTGGTGAAGGTGCGCGGGGCCGTAGTCAACCTGAACAGCAATGCCTGGAACTGATAATGGCCCCATGGGAGCGCAAACCTCAGGAACTTTTGATGGGTTGCTCTGATCGGGATGTGCAAGTAGGCCTCCGTGAGATTGAGTGACGTCAAAAACTCCCCTTGACGCACCACCACTATGACGGACCTCAAGAGTTTCCATGCGGAAATGAGGCACCTGCAGATAATGATTCATTCCTTTGAGATCCAGAATAGGCCGGAGGGACGTGTCTTTCTTTGGCACCATGAAATAAATGGAGTAGCGATCTACTCCGAGGTCTGAAACAGGAACTACCGCCCCCAAGTCTAACAGCCGATCTAACGTTAGACGGTTCACCAGAGCTTTCTGCCGCCCTTTGCTGGGCGACAGAACAAAAAAAAGAGTCCTGGAGCGGGCAAGCCAACTCCAGCGCATAGCCTTCACGAACTATCTCCAACACTCACTGATCTGACGTTATTTGGACCCAGGCAGGAAGAAAATCCCGAAGCCTCGTTTCATTGTGGCTTTTGGCTGAAGGAGAAGGCGGCTGCTGTGAAACCTCTGCCTGCCCCACGAAACCCTTGGGATCTTGAGGCAAACCTGCCACGCTGGAATCCTCTGAGGCGGGAAGACCAAAATCTTCTGAAGTCTCAAAACTGACCTCTAACGGCCGGCAAGGACCTTCCCTGCTTAGGCTTATCCTCTGGAAGCCTGCCTCCTTTGGACTCTCCCAAGTCCTTCACCAACTTATCTAGATCTTCTCCAAACAACGTGCCCTTGAAGGGAAGCTTGCTGAGCCGCAACTTAGAGGACCCGTTGGCCGCCCAATTACGCAGCCAAATGGACCTCCGGGCAGCCACCAGGGATGCCATACTATTCGCCAACGCTCGGATCAAATCATATAGTGTACATCTGCCAAATATGTCGAACCGGATTCCAGCCGAGTTACCTCTAGCAAACCCTGTTGATCCAGATGAGGATCCTGCCTTGAATGCTGGGACCACCGCAGACAGGCCCTTGTCACCCAGGCACCACAGATAGAGGCATGTAAAGATAGAGCATTGGCCTCAAATGCCTGTTTCAATAAACCATCCACCTTTCTGTCCTGTGTGTCCTTTAAGGCAGCACTAACTTCCACCGGAATAGTTGTCCTCTTGGTCACTGCCGACACCGCTGCATCCACCCCCGGTGACCAAAACTTTTCTTTGTCTTTATCTGCCAAAGGATAGAGCCAGTTCATTGTCCGGATGCCTTTCAATCCCGCTTCAGGTTGATCGCACTCAGTTTGAATCATCTGATCTACAACTCTGTGAACCGGAAACACCGTTTGAGACTCTCTCACCGCCTGAAAGAGGGGATCCTCAAGACCCTCCTCCTCCGCAGGCTGAGCTGTAGCTAGATTGAGCGCCTGGAGAGACTGTCTGTAATCAGCGGTACAAGTTCATCCTTGCAAAACACCCGTATGATCCTTGCCTGATCCTCGGGCTCAGGAATCTCTCCCTCTTCCAATTCCTCTACACCGTACTCGGGATCTACCTCAGCGTCGTCCGCTTCCTGCCACTCTGGGTCTGCCTGCTCCATATCTGCGCCCCGAGGTCTCTTTGCAGGCTTAGGGTTATCTCCTCTCGCGTCCTCCCCTTTGGGGGACTGCAGAGGCGCCGGCAGTGAGAAGGACTCTGACAACTTCCCTAGCCGCCCTAAGCGAAAGGCCTGATGCATAAGGACAAAGTCCGGGGAAAAATCCCCCAAAGATGCTTCAGCACCCACTACCGGCTGACTGCCCGAAGGCCCTGCGGGCGTAGCCGGGGGAGACGCCGCGGGAGTCCCCAGAAACGGCTCACCTTCAGCACTTACCGTGGGGCCTAGGGAGTCCTGGACTGCTCTGTCTTCCATTTGTTGTTCCATGTTGGAAGAAACAGTAGCGCAGCCCCTGCAAATACCTGTATCAAACACCATCCCCCTGCGCGAACCGTAGACCACGCACTGCGGTTGAGTAGACATGAATCACTAGACTGCAATCTAGTACAAAAGAGGGGGGGGGATCTGGGTTGACTGGGTTCAGAGGTGAAACAGGAAACTGATCTCTCCCAAGGAAAATGAAAGATATCTTTCAAGTTTTTTTTTTAGAAATCACTAAAGCACTCTAAAAACGATCCCCCTCCCCCCCCAACAATCAAGGAGTCCTAGCTGGAACAGAGAGCTGAAATCAGAAAACAGACCTCCAGCCACATGCCCGCTTGTGCCGCGAACCGAGCAAAACACTGCACTGAGGCCAGCTACGCCGCGCTCTCCACACAGGAAGACAAACAAAATGGCCACGCCCGACAATAAAAAGGGCGCGAAAACCACCGGTCAGGCCCGCAGAGTCTCTACGCTCCTGATCGCTGCACCCCTTTAATAACAGGAGACTTATCCCTATAAAGCAGCTCTACCAGCCGCGACGTCGCTTGACTCCTTCGTGAGCGACGTTCGCGCCGAGAGCTGAACAGTCGGGCCGTGCACGCTACTTTCTGCTCTGGCGTGCTGAGTACCGACAATCAAGACCCTGCATGGCAGAGAGTGTAGGTGTGACTGACAGATCTCTCCCCTGTACCGTCTAGGAGGAGAGATCTGAAGCTGCTGGTCTGCAGAAAGGAAGAGAGGAAGAACAGGAAAGGGACAGAAGGGCAGCAGTAAGCCCGGCTCCTCTCCAAGCGTGCCCCCGTTTGTTTGTTTTTTAAAGGCACAGTAACCTGGAAATAAAAGAAAGCAAAGTAAGTTAAAGGGAAAAAATAAATGCTGAAAAACTAACTACAGTGTTGCCTATTTAGTCTCTAAGTGAGCCCAGCTCTAGGCTCGCATGTCCTCCTGCTGCATGGAGACTGGACACACTGGGGCTGATGGGATCTCCAGCAGCATACAGCCGGTGAGGACAAGATTCTGATTGGTCCAGTCTCCATGCTGCAGGAGGAGGTGCACTACCCAGAGGTGGAGGACTAAACTGGAGGACCGATCAGGAACAGGCCCTTATGATAAAAGCGTGGAAATGAACCAAATTTTCCCTTCTCCTACGGCTACCAGAAAGACCGCAGTCTAGTGCAGCCTCCCACATTGCACTCAAGTGAGAGAGTCACCTTTTTGTATTCAAGATGGTCGTTCATGAATGTTTAACCAATCTCTTTTTCTCTCAATCCTCAGATTGTCTCCAGCAGATGGTGGATGGATTTTCTCCTTTCTGAAGACAAAAAAATATTGGAGGGACCCTTGGTGGCTGAGGCAAATACAGGTATGGGAATGATGTCATTGAAACCTGGGCTTTTCATTTGTCTCCACCAATCTGCTAGTAGGTGAACACAACCCACTTGTCTGGACTGGTCTAGCAGGACGATATGGAACAGGAGATATGCAGGACACTTGGACAGGAGGAGGAGTGATGCTGGACACTTGGAGGGGTAAGGGAAAAGGAAGGTGTAGGGAGGAACAGAGGAGATGCTGGTCGCTTGGGGATATATAAGGAAAAAGGAGATGCTAGACACGGGACTAGGGCCTTGAGCTGATAGGGGAGCGATACCCTTAGATTGACCCTGCTAAAGTGTAGTAATGAATCAACTGGTTAAAGTTTTTTGCATCTGCTATATTCACTGTTTTTTTCCTTTTGAATTTGTAAAATCTGCAAAAAAAAAGTAAATTGTGCATTAAAATCTGCAGAAGGGTGTTGTGTTTAATTCTGCCTCAGTTTCTATTCACTTCACTGAAACATTAAGTTTGAGCAGGAGTGCCTAAACATTTGCTTCTTTAAATCTACAGTTGTTTGTAATCTTAAATTAATAAAAACACACACCAATGACGCCTATGTTAAGATGGCTTTAGCTGGTTAATCTAGCAGAAAAAGCAATCAAGTTCATATAAGTAGTTTGTTTAATTTTAATAAACAAAAAGGAAACTAGATAAAATATATGTTTTTTCTTGACTCTAGAAAATTTAAGTCAGCTGTGAATATGCACTCTGTGATCCCGGGCCAGGCATTTCACCCTTTATTGCCTTAGTTACAACCTGGATTATTAGCCAACTTTGGTACAAAAATAAACTTGTCTACCCAAATGTAGACCTCAGACTTTAAAATTTGTTACATACCTCTTCCAAATCTAACTTCAGTTTCTCTTCCCTTCAAGTGCTATGTAGATGTGAAACTGGTAGAAGTACACAAACAAGTCTTCAGAGATAGTTTGTTCAATTTCATTTTCTCCTCTAAAGGAATCACAATGCTTCTGTGATACCCAATCTTTATATAAACAGCTTGATGTACCATTACTGCACTAGGTAGGCTGCCTCCTGAGCAGTCCATGACCATTAATATACCAGCCATGTCAACAACAAAAAATGGAAGACCGCATCCTAAAAGCAAAATTTTCATTCAAATCTCACTTATTTGGCATATATTAAAAATGTGTTATATAACCCTCAACATCTCAGCTTCGAAATACAATACTTTGATTAGTAGCTTGAAGGTTTGCTGCTGCTGCCTCTGCTAACCATCATTTTTAGGAATTCTGGTACAAAGCATAGCAAGAATGTTTTATGGGCAAGACTGGGTCTATCCATCTGTTTGATCACAAGCAGGATGACGGGGCAGGAACTTGGGCTTTGATGTAATTTAAGAGTATGGTGTAGCAGTTACTATAGCCAAGATCATACTAGTCAGTTTGGTAACTGAAGTTACAAAATCACCACTCATGTTGTATTAATAAAAATACACCTTTTGCACTTTTTCCCAAGTCAGTGACTAAATGAGACAAGAAACGCCTCAAAATAAATTCACATTAGCATATTTACACAGATTAACTGCATTCTCTACTGCGCATTGTGAAGCTGCTTTACAGAACAGCCTTCTTTCCAGTATTCTCCTACTGCTTTATCCGAGACACCATGGGAAGCTTCATCTAGAAGAAACTCTCTCACTTTGACTTTGTTCACCTCAGCTGCCCAGATGCCACTTGGGCTGCCAGAGGTCTTATATTGGCTTACCAGTGTGGAAGAACACAAGCCCTCAGAATCTATTCCTGTAGAACAAATTCACCACATTTCAATAACCACACTGCATGATAAATGCAGTATTTTGAGAACACAGACCATACTTACACTTTTACAGTATACCTTGCCCTCATCCACATCATGAAAAAAAATAAGTGCCAAAAAATTGCTGATACTTTGAGAAGAACTGAACTCACTGGAATGAGTCTATTACTGAGCTATAACAGTGTAAAATATACATGCTATTATTTTACCTAAAATATTCAATTCTTCACAAACTCTAATTTATCTCTCTTCTCCAATACTGTCCACTGTGTTACTTTACAAGCAGAAAGACAACAAATACTGCTCGTCCCCTCTACTAGGCCTCTAATCCCAGGAGCTTCAGGGTCAGCCCCTGCTACAGGAAAGGAGATCTGATCCATTTCAGGAAAAAATGTGGACAGAAGCCTCTGCTAGAACTATAATCCCTATGTTCCAGGGAACGTCCTCAGTGTTGCAGATGCCTCTTTGCTATCTCTTCCTGGATGCGTTGTTTGAGCACTTTCCTCATGGATGGGTTCAGCTGGTTCTTTGAACATATTTTTTCTGTTACCTCATCTGGATCATCCTCCTGAGGAAGAAAAAAAAACATGAATGCAGGCAACCCCTTTTCCACAATCCTTTCTAATTGTGTTTTGATGTTACTAGCAATCTTTTACTGGCTCTCTCTTACACAGACAAAGTACCACAGTCATGTTCTGTAGAGCAGAACACGATACAGCTCCTTCTAATGCAGTGGTTCTCTACCCAGTCCGCGGGACACACCTAGCTAGTCAGGTTTTTAGGATAAACACAATGAATATACATGAAAGAAATCTGCATGCAAATCTTTCTCATGAATATTCATTGTGGTTATCCCAAAGACCGAACTGGCTAAGTGTGTTCTGAGGACTGAGTCGAGAACCTCTGCTCTAATGGCATTCTTTAGCTATTGTAAGAACAGGACCTGGCTACAAGTATCACTTTAGCAAACCATTAAAAGAAAATAGGACTTGGAAATACAATATAATCATAAAAAAAATGGAGTAATTACCTATAGAAGTTGTTCTCCAAAAACCACATTATCTATGAGCTCATACTGTTAAATGTGGCATGAATGTTGAAGATGCTTCCTAAAAACTGGGGAGAGAGGAAGGGAGGGAGGGAAGATATTCTGCAGCAGCAGTGCTTACGTTGCGTGACTCAGTGAAACAATGACAATTATGCACTCCTGACTTACTATTTGATCTGTGCATAATTCAGGTAGAATCGCAAAAGTCATGCTACTGCCCTGCTGACCAGAAAATTAATCTGAGAGCCGCAGGTAACCTTCTAAATGCAAAAGCTGCTTCATATAAAGATATGAAATAACAGCAGATAAAGACCATAAGAGACTCTCCAGTCTGCACATGTTCAAAGGGCCAATGTAGGAAAGTGCGCTATCCTGAAGCGCAGTGGTTTACTTAAGCTTTTTCTATGCAAACGCCTTAGTCCTAATATAGTAAGGATTATAACATTGAAAAATCCATCGTAATAAAGGGCAGCACGCTCTGTATGCAAACAAGTCAAATTCAATACTGCTCCTACAATTAAACATGTTAAAAAAAAAAAACACACCAAAGTTTAACATTCCCTTTAGCACCAGAACGTTACTACACCCTTGAGTGAAGGAGCAATAGGGTCATCTGAAAAGAAAGAGGTGCAAGTAAAATACTTCTTCAGATGTCCTCGTTTCGAAAAAAATATCTGGTGGCCTATTTGGACTCCAAAGGCACCCCCCCAAAACAAACAAATCATAGCAGCCTGAGTAGTGGTTAAACACATTCCTCCTTTACCCACCCCTGCGTTGGAAGGCAGAAAGATGCCCATTTGTTCCTGCCTCCAGTGAGGCCATCTTGAAAGATGGCAGCACCTGACCTTTAGTTGTACTTTAGAACGTACCAAAGGGGTAAGTCTACAAAACAAGGATGTGCTTCTTCATTTGGCAGCTTGATCCCTAGCAGTACACATTGACATACAGTAAGGAATCAGGTAACACCATTTTTCAAGATAGTAACCTAAGAAAGGATGCGGCTAGATGCCTTTCTGCAGGGGGGATGCCGCAGCTCCAGAGAGACTCTCTTATCTACAGTTTTTCTATGGTAGGTGCCCTGGATCAGATAAGAAAGAGACCCCCCCACCCCTCTTTAAAGAACCTTTTTCCTTTCTCCTTCTGTGTATCCAAATGAAATTTAACGTGGACACATGCTAAGTGATGCACATAGGAAGAACATTCCCATTGTAGATACATACTAGGTTTCACATTAGGAGTCATCACCCAGGAAAGAGATCTAGACCAGTGGTTCCCAACCTGTGATCCATGAACCATTACTGTAGGTCCACAAGACACAGAAGGTTTTTTAATGGTGAACTAATCCATGCAAACAGAATATAGAGGCTGCTGCAGAAAGAGACTGGTAGGGATTGGGTAGGGGGGGTAGAGAAGACTGTGTGGCATAGGTGAAAAGAGAGGGAGACTGGGGTGGGGTGAGAAGACACTGGTGGGGACTGGCTAGGGGAGGAAGGGTTAGAGAGACTGAAAGAGGAAGGAAGGGAGATATGAGGGCTAGCGGTGACAGGCTTGGCACCAAGGGGAAGGATTCTAGGAAGAGTGGTGGGGTTGAATTTGGGATTCCTGAACTTTTCAAGGTTAATAAGGTGTCCACACAACCAAAAAGATTGGGAACTTTTCATTGAGGCGTCATTGTGAATAATAAGTTGGCATCTTCTGTTTAGTATACAATACTGGCTAAAAGGCTAAAAATAGCAAAACAGACTGTTAGGAATTATTAGTAAAGGAACAGAGAAAAAAAATTGTAATAAAATTTCTATCATCCATGGTGCAACCATACCTCAGGTATTGTGCACAATTCTGGTTGCTGCATCTCTAAAAAGATATAGCAGAATTACAAAAGCCAGAGAAGGACAACCAAAATAAGGGGGACAGAATGACTCCTTTATGAGGAAAGTCTTGGATCTTGGAGAAGAGATGGCTTAGAAGAGATATGATAACAGGTCTATAAAATTCTGTGTGGAGTGGAACGGGTGAATGCAAATCGACTATTAAGGGGCTTGTTTACAAAGCTGCGGTAGCGGTTCGCGATCGTTATCGGAGCCGCGGCCCCCATAACGATCGCGAACCGCTACCTCGGCTTTGTAAACAAGCCCCTTAGTCTTTCAAAAAAGTACAAAGACTAGAGAACATGCCATGAAGTAACAAAGTTTTACATTTAAGACAAAAATGGGAGAAAATATTTTTCACTCAATGCATCAGAGGATGTGGTAAAGCCATTATTGTAGCTTGGCTTAAAGATGTTTGGACAAGTTCCTTGAGAAAAAGTCAAACTGACATTTTACTTACTAGTTAATGTCCTTTCCTTGAGTCCTGCTAGACTAATCCAGACAAGTGGGTTGTGTTCCCCTATCAGCAGATTGGTGGAGACAAAGAACCAATGAAAAGCTCAGATTTCAATGACATCACTCCCATGCCTCTATTCCCTTCAGCCACCAAAAGGTCCCTTCAATATTCATCCCAAAGCAAAAGGGCGAAACATGGCAAGCCTCACACAACCTCAACTGTGGGCACCAATGAGTGATCAATAGTAGAGAACTATGTACAGAAAAGTATAAACATAAGGCTGTCAGTAGAAGATAAACCTGCAGAGCCAAGTAGAAAAATTATAGCAGACCCAAGGGCACCTCAGCAGAAGAATAGAGCAATACAGTTCCAGGGGCAGACCCTAGACTGGTCTATCAGGACTCAAGGAAAGGGACAGTAAGTAGTAAGTAAAATGTCACCTTCCATATTGTCCTGGTAGACCAATTCAGACAAGTGGGATGTACCAAAGCTACAACACTACTGGGCAAGAAGACAGCAGCTCGCAAAACCCTTGAGCCAAAGGCCATGTTCACCCTCGCATGGACATCCAAATGGCAACGTTTGACAAAAGTGGAAAGTGATGCCCATGTTGCTGCCTGACAAATGTCTTTAGGGCCTAATGAGCTGTGTTCCACCCATGAGGATACCTGCATGCAGGTAGAATGGGCACGCAAACCCTCCAAAACTGGCTGGTTCTGTAAGATATATGCTGAGGCAAAAGCCACCTTAATCCAGCATCCCAAAAGTTGACTAAGCCACCATGTCACCCTTGCGCAGGCCAGCAAGCAGCACAAAAAGATGGTTGAACTTAAGAAAGGAATTCGTAACCTCCAAGTACTGGAGAAGCACCTATGGACATGCACCAGGCAAAGAGCCTTATCTTTCTCCAATACTGCTCCTTAGAGAAGGATACCACATGGTTCACATGAAAGGGAGAAAGCACCTTAGGCAAGGAGGAAGACACAGGCCAAATGGAAACATCATCCTTTGAAAAAGAAAGATAAGGATCTCGACAAGACAAGAGCCTGTAGCTTGGAAATCCGCCTTGCAGAACAAATTGCAACCAAGACAACAGTCTTGAGCTCAATCCTTTAAGTGGTGTGCTTCAACAGCTGAAAGGTCGCTGCCATCAGGGCTCTGAGCACCAGACAGATCCCAGGAGGGTATCACAGACTGAAGGGGAGGATGCAGATGCCCTGGAGAAAGCGTGAGACATCTAGGTTGTAGGGCTGGTAGCTGTTCAGAAACTAATGTCTGAACCAATAGCATGGCTTCCTGTTAGAAGATGGGGCCTACTCTGAACCAAAGACTGAATTAAATAAGATGGATTCCTGTTTTGTTATAACTCAACATTAAAACTTACAAATCGAGCAATTCTGTCAGTTTATGATACTTCATAGTAGAAGCACTTTCACAGCTGACTACATGCAGAAGAACATTGCTGAGACCCTCACTGCTACTAGTATTCGCAACAATGTATGAAGTGGCATCTTGGCAACTTTCATACCGTGGACCTTTGTTTGCAGAAGGACCACCTATTAGCTATTACCGGATTTGCTGAAGATGACATACAGGTTTTGAGACCAATCACCGTACCATCAGGACAAAGGATTACACGCTGGACATACAGACAGACTCCCAAAGACAGACGCAGCCCAGCAAACATGTCTGCAGCACTCTGAAACATGGACAGAGGCTGGCAGAACACCTGGGAATTTTAATTTCTGACACAGACTGTTTGCTTGCCTGTCTCTCTCTGGCTGAAAAGTCAGATAGTGCCCAGGGGTAAAACCTTGGGATGGAGTGAAACTCTTCCCCCACAGACCTGCAGCTCGGTGTGACCACGCAGTTCATCTCAGCTGACATTGGACCTCTGCAATACTTTGACTTCATGCTGTGCCGGAGACGATTTCCCAGACCCAGCATGAGTATTCTGGAGAGAGCTAAGGTATTGGTCTTGAATTTTCCCTGCCAAGGTTGGGGCTAGCTTAGACAGACAGATAAAACTTACTGTACGTCTGAGTGCAGAGCAAATCAGTGACACTGATTTCTAAAACAGAGATTAGGTCTCTTGGTAATTATAACATAGGGATGCATAACATACTACCTCAGAAAACAAAATTTATGCTAATATTTCCACTATTTTTGCTATCAGAAATAAAGTCTAATTTTTATACAAACAGGGTTGGTTCTTGTTTTATCACGTGTTTTGTTTGCAGATAGTCCTATGGAATCCTGGGAAAAGGAGGGTAGCAGTTTTCCCTAGACAGATCGAGTATTTATACATGTGTATTTATCTGCTACTGACAATATCTCCTACAGGGTGAAAGCTAGACTTACTAGCCACCGGACCTCAGAAACAGGTCAAAGCTGGTACCTGAACTTTCAGGGAGCTAAAGGAAAAGCCCTTCTTCAGGCCATCCTGTAGAAAGGCCGACAGAGATAGCAACTTGGCGACCTCAGGAGGCAACTGCTGAGTTCCACACCATCACTCAAAGAGGTACCAGATTCACACATATGCTAGTTTGGTAGGCCTCCTCCGGGATCCAAGCAGAGTGGAGACCACTGCTGGAGAATAACACTTATGTGCTAGCCATCTCCTTTCAAGAGCCAAGCCGTAAGCGAGAAGGGAACCAGGTCCTACAGGATGATCGATTCGCGCTGCAATAGGCCTCAAGATTGAGGCAACTGAAGAGAAGGCGCCTGCAGAAACCACACATCAGGACTCTAAACCACTTCTCTCCTTGGCCAAACTGGCACAACCAGAACATCCTGCCTGGGCAGGTCAATATGCAGAATCACATGACCCACATACAGCCAGTGCTGGCTTGGCCAAGGCTGGGTCAGAGCATTGATACTCTGACCACGTCTCTGTGTTGCAACTGAAGTGGCAAACTTCAGCATTGGAGTGGGTCATCATCAGATCCATTTTGAGGCAACCCCAGCAGCATAGAATCAACTGTGACGCCTCCTGACCCAACTCACTCTCCAGGATCCAGAGAATGCTGGCTGAGGAAGTCTGCTTCTACACTGTCCTCCCTGGCAATATGCTGAACCGACAAGGCTAGGAAGTTCTTCTCCGCCCAGGCAGCCTTCTCCAGAGCTACCCCACGCTCCTTATGCCTCCTTGCCAATTGACATAAGCTACCGCCATGGTGTTTTCTGAAAACACTCGAACTGCCCGGCCCTCGATCAGAGGCTGGAAATACAGAACAGCCAACCTGACGACACCTTGCCTTGAGGCGTCTGATGGACACACCACTTCCCTGTGGTTCCAACGGCCCTGGGCTGTACAATCTTAGCAATGGGCTCCCCAGCCCAAGAGACTGGCATCCATCGTCAGGAGGATCCAGGAGAAATTGTCCAGCGGCATGCCCTTCCTAAGGTGACGGGGCTGCAGCTACCACCACAGGCTGGATTCATATCATTAACAGAGGAACAGGAGCCAGTGCTTGAACTTCTGAGAACTCAGGGACCACAGAGTCAAGGAGGACCATTGGAGTGGTTGCATGTGAGTAGGTGCCCATGGCACCATCTATATGGTCACCGTCATCAATCTGAGAAGCTGAAGAGAATTCCTGGCTCTGGGAGTCAGTGTGCACAGAACAGCAGGAACACAGCAAGAGGAAGGACCTCCACAAAAAACAAGCAAGTCCACAAAAAGCGGAGGAGAAAAATGTCCACACCACTGATATTTATGATAAAAAAGAAGCCTTTATTTCAAAACCTTCAAGGTTCAGGACCCGACTTGGTCAAGTTTCTGCTATCAGCCTGTATCAGAGGTCGGCAGGAGACCAGTTAGAGTGCAGTTCAGCAAAACAGACTCCACAAATGCCTTCAGTGCTGAAGAGAATCCCTGGCACACGCTGAAGGCATTTGTGGAGTCCATTTTGCTGAACTGCGCTTTTGGACATACTTATTTTATCTTCATGTTTCTACTGGAGATCTTTTTCCAACTGGTCTCATGCCGACCCTTGATGCAGGCTGATAGCAGAAACTTGGCCAAGTCGGGTCCTGAACCTTGAAGGTTTTTAAATAAAGGCTTTGTTTTATCATAAATATCAGTGGTGTGGCCATTTTTCTCCTCTGCTTTCTGTAGATGTGCACCGAACAGCGCCAGGCAATCCAACAGACTTTGATATTCTCCTCTGGCAGGAAAACTGCCCATTTGAGAATCAAAATGTACTCCCAGAAACTCCCGGGACTGGGAAGGCCACAGCTGGCTCTTCCCAGATTGATCACCTAACCAAGGCTTTCTAAGAAGGACACAGATCCCTTGATGCCACAGCTGCCACCACCATGACATGGAAGAACATCTTCGGGACCGTGTAAAGCCCGAAAGGGAGTATGGTAAACCTATAATGAGAGTCAAGCACAGCAACACACAGATACTCTTTCTGATCTGCCTGGATCGGGATATGAAAATATGCCTTAGCCAGATCCAGAGAAGTCAAAAACTCTCCTCAGTGCACTGCTTGAATCATGGAGCGCGCGGTTTCCATCTGGAAATGCAGGACGTGCAAGTGCTCGCTGACCCCCTTGAGGTCCAGAAAGGGCCTGAAGGAGCCATCCTTTTCGGCACCATGAAAGATGAAGCATCTGCCCTTGCTCCACTTGTCTGGCAGAAGGGCATCACCAAAACCAAAACCAAAACCCTTGAGGCGCAGCAACTTGTCCAAGGTGATCCGCAGAGCGGCACTTGATTGCAGACCCACAAGGGAAGATGAAGGCATCCAGAATCAGCTGTTTGCATTCCAGGACATAGCCGAACTGAATGGTATCTAGCACCCAGCTATCCTAGGTTACCTTGGCCCATTCCTGAAAGAAAAGGCAAAGCCTACCTCCCACTAGAGGAACCAGGAAAAGGCCCCCCAAATCTTCACTGCGAAGCCTTGAGGTTCCTCCTCTGGAAAAGGCCAAGTCCCTGGGCCCACACGCTTCACGAAGGAACTGAGAAAAAGCCCGAAGTCAGTAATAGAAGCCGTGTTCCAGAAGGCAGTAGGTTTTCTCTCGCCCAGGTCCTTCACCAGCTTCTCCAAAAAGAAGTTTCCCCCTTAAAAAAAAAAAAAAAGTTGCACCAACCAGGCTTTGGAAGATGTCTGCTGCCCAGTGCTGGAGCCAAATCCAATGCAGTGACACAGTTGTCACGGCACCATCCATGGCTGCCAAACATACCAGGTCATACATAGCATGAGACAGACCCTAAAAAAAAAAAAAAAGAAGAGGGAAAGTACCATCCAGTGGAAGAGACTGAATCCACTGGAGCAGGGCTGGAGATGTCAGGCTGGTACATACCGCCAGCTGCAAAATAGCCACCACCGTGGCGAACTGGCTCCTCAACCACTAATACAGTCCAGAAAATCCTTTAAGACCAATCCGCCTTCCATGGAACTCCAGTCCAGTCCCTTTCCACTGGGTTGTGCCCCCCCCTTCCAGCAGCCTGGGAGCCTGAGCACGTCATCATCTTGATGACCCTTTGGTATAAATACCTCTGGCACCACCCACCAGATTCAGTATCCTATTGACAAAGCAGACTCCACGGAGAGACAATTTAAATAAGAAAATCAACAATGCTAAACTTAATAACTAGATAATACAAAACTTTAGCTCCCCTCTCTCCGACCCTCGAGGAGAGATCTCCCACCCCCCTCAGGGTGAGAAGAAGAGGGGAAGAAGACAAAGGAGGAGAAGTTGGAAAAGGAAGAGGCTAACCGAAACCGCTCTCCCACTCTCCCGCCATCCTGCTCCCCCCTCACTCAGCAGCACAGCCATTCTGTGCTATTCCATTGCTTACCTGATGCTTCGGGATGGTGAATCCACCCCCCATCTGAAAGACTGCAAACTGGGCGGGATCAGGGACTGGACTGGAGTTCCTTCAGGAACGCTAATTAGCAGGTAAGGACTAATTACTCTTTCTTAAGCGTCCCTCCAGTCCAGTCCCTTTCCACTGGGATGTAACAGAGCAGTTCACAACCAGGAGGGGCCTGCAAGACCAGCCCGAAGTACTGCTTCCTTGAAACCAGCATCTGCCACTGCCTGAACATTCAGACGGTAATTCTTGGCAAAGATATGAAGGGAAGAACAAGTCGCCGCTCTACAAATATCTAGTGGCGGCACCATACTAAACTCTGCCCACGAGGCCACCTGGGCTAGAGTAGAATGAGCCTGGAGCCCCTTTGGCACTGTCTTTCCCTTCAGCAAATACACCGAAGCAATAGCCTCCCTAATCCACCTTGAGATGGAGGCCTTAGAAGCCGCCTCACCTTTGCGCGGCCCCCCCCGAACAAAACAAATAAGCGCTCCGATACACGGAATGCCGATGTACGTTTCAAGTAGCGCTTGAGTACCCTGCGCATGTCCAGACTATGAAGTTGCGCATTCTCAGCCTCTTGACTCGACCTGGAAAAGGAAGGAAGAGATACTGACTGATTCATATGGAAGGGAGCGATGACCTTGGGCAAAAAGGAGGGTACTGTTCACAAAACCACCTTTTCCTTGAAAAACGAAAGGAATGACGGACGACAGGAAAGAGCCTGAAGCTCCGAAATTCGCCTAGCTGAACAAACCGCCACCAGGAAAACGGTCTTGAGGGTCAAATCCTTGACCGTAGCTCGCCCGAGTGGCTTGAAGGGCTCTCCCGTTAGAGCATTCAGAATGAGATTGAGATCCCAGGAAGGTACTGACAATCTCCGCTGCGGTTGCATGTGGCGAACCACCCTCAGAAATCTACTCACAATCGGCATGCTCCCCTATCGTCTTACCCTGAACCTTGCCCCTGTAACAGGAGATAGCCGCCAACTGAACCCGCAAGGAGCTGGCCGCTAAACCCTTCTCAAATCCTGCCTGCAAAAAATCCAAGATTTCCGGAATCGAAGCAGCCATAGGGCCTCTTCCGCAGCGACTCACACCAGCCCTCAAAAATGCGCAAAACTCGCACATAGGAGAGACAGGTCAAACGCTTGTGAGCTTTCAGCAACGTCGAGATCACCACACTGGAATACCCTCGCTTTCGCAGCCTCGCTCTTTCAAGAGCCAGATGGTAAGTGAGAACCGATCGACCTGCGGCATCCGCAGCGGTCCCTAGACCAAGAGGTCGTCCCTCACAGGGAGATGCCATAGGCGGTCGACCAGTAACCTCATGAGGTCAGCATACCACGGCCGATGTGGCTAATCCAGAGCTATGAGAACCACCTGTCTGCTGTGGGCCTCTATTCGGTGGAGGAGCCTGCCTATCAAAGCCCATTGAGGAAACACATACAGAAGTCCCTCCGAGGGCCATTTCTGGATCAACACATCCAACCCCTCTGACATTCACTCTCTTCTGCTGAAGAAGCGGCTCGCTTTTGCTGACTGCCAGTGAGCCATGAGAGCCATGGCTGGAGGACCCCATCTGTGCACCAGCAGCTCGAAGACCTCCTAACACAGCTCCCATTCTCCGTGATCTACACTGACTTTACTTAGGTAATCCGCAGTGACGTTTTCCACTCTGGCCATGTGCTGCGCCGACAGTGCCACCAGATGGGCTTCGGCCCACTATAGCAGGCCCTCCGCCTCCTCCTCCAAAGGAAGGCTGCTCGTGCCGCCCTGACAATTGATGTAGGCTACTGTGGTTACATTGTCCAATAGCACATGGACCGCCCTCCGGTGGATACATTGCTCGAACGCCATGAGAGCTAGAGACACCGCCCTCAACTCTAATCTGTTGATGGACCATTGGGCTTCCTGGGGACTCCAGCTCCCCTGGGCAAAGTGACCTTCACAGTGAGCTCCCCAACCGGTCAGGCTGGCATCCGTTGTTAACTGTAGCCAGGCCGGAGGCTCCAGGGACATGCCCTGTGCCAGATTTCCTGGACGAAGCCACCACCGCATTGCCTTCTTGGCCGCTAGGGAACAAGGGAGCTGCACTGACAAGGCCTGCCTTTCATGGGACCAACGACGAAGAAGCGCCCTCTGAAGCGGACGCATGTGCGCCCTGGCCCAAGGAACCAGCTCGATGGTAGCCGCCATGGTTCCCAGCACTTGCAGATAATGCCAAGCTGAGGGTGCCTCCATGCTTAGAAGATGGCGAAGGTCCTCCGCTCTCTGCTCCGGCAAGAACACCTGGCCCTTGGAGGTGTCTAATCTCGCCCCAAGATACTCGAGTTCCTGAGAGGGAACTAATCTTCTCTTTGACCGATTGATGACCCAACCCAGACTCCTCAAGAGTCCAACTACTCTGTCCGTTGCCTTCCAACTTTCTTCCTCGGACTTGGCCCGAATCAACCAGTCGTGGAAGTACGGATGGACCAGGATCCCTTCCCTGAGAAGCGCCGCCACCACCATCACTTTGGTAAAAGGTCCGAAGCGCCGTTGCTAGATCGAAAGGCAAGGCTTGAAACTGAAAGTGCCCGCTTGGCACCGCAAACCGCAGAAACTGTTGATGCGAGTCCCTGACGGGAATATGCAAATAGGCTTCTGTAAGATCGAGAGAGGTTAGAAATTCTCCCTGTCTCACTGGCACTATCACCGACTTTAAGGTTTTCATTCGAAAGTGAGGTACCCGGAGACATCGATTTACTTGCTTTAGGTCGAGAATTGGATGAAAGGAGACCTCTTTTTTTGGCACCACAAAATAAATGGAGTATCGATCGGATCCGCATTGGTCTCTGGGAACCGGCACCACTGCCCCCAACAACCGAAGATGGGTAGGGTCTCCTCCACCACCAATCTTTTGGCTGGGGAGTTGCAAGGGGACTACACAAAGGATGGAGGAACCGGTCTTGCCAACTCTAAGGCAGCGCCTTCTCGAATCACCTCTAGAACCCACTGATCAGACGTGACCCAGACCCAGGCGGAGAGGAACTGCCGCAATCGCCCCCCTACTGGCAGGACCTCCGCCTGAGCCCCCCTTGCATCATTGTGGCTTCCTAGGCCCTGTGGAAGAGGCCCCGAAACCCGCGGAAGCCCTGACCCCTGGAGGAGAAATGACCCCTCTGAAAGGGTGTTGAGCGAGTCGTCTGAAACTTATGGGACTCCCTTGTCTGGGACCTTGCAGGAGTAGGAGCCCGACCCTGCTTTGGTTTATCTTCTGGGAGCCTACCCCCTTTGGACTCCCCCAGCTCTTTAACTAGCTTATCTAACTCCTCCCCAAACAGAAGCTTTCCCCTGAATGGGAGCCTGCTGAGGTGAGCCTTGGACGAACCATCCGCGGCCCAATTATGGAGCCAAAGGTAACGATGCGCTGCCACCACCGATGCCATATTCTTAGCCAAGCTCCTGATGAGATCATATTGGCTATTCGCCAGGTAGGCTGCGCCAGACTCAATCCTGGCCGCCTCCCCGGAAGAATCCTTAGGCAGAGAACCCAACAGCTGAAGTTGTTGAGACCACCTTAAGCATGCCCTGGCTACCCAAGCGCTGCACACCGATGCCTGTAGGGCCAGGGCACTAACATCAAATGCCTGCTTCAACAATGTATCTAACTTCCTGTCCTGCATATCCTTTAGGGCTGCACTGCCCTCAACTGGAATAGTGGTCTTCTTGGTGACCGCTGAAACCGCGGCATCCACTCTGGGTGACAGCATCAGCTCCTTTTCGAGCTCCAGTAGAGGGTACAGATGCACCCTCGAGCGCACGCCCGAGGCTGGACTCTGGTTGATTCCACACCTCCTGGATCATCTTCTGCACCACCTGGTGGACCAGAAAAACCTTTTGCTTCTTACGCACCGCCTGAATCAGCGGGTCCTCCAATTAAAAGAGGAAAACTACTAACTATCTGCGTCTCTCCTAAAAGCCTGCACTGGATTTTGACCCCCTGCAGCTGCTTGGAGACTGAGCAAATATTGAATCTGGTGGGTGGTGCCAGAGGTATTTATACTGAAGGATCATCAAGATGATGACGTGCTCAGTCTCCCAGGCTGCTGGAAGGGGGGACACAACCCAGTGGAAAGGGACTGGACTGGAGGGATGCTTAGGAATGGTGGTTTGTCTGGTAACTGCTTTGACCTGCGCATCCACCTTGGGAATGCCAAACCACTCAATGTAGTTGTCCTCTGGGAGAGCAGAGGATCTTATAATACACCCTTTAGGCAGGGAGTCGAGAGGGTTCAACTTCAATCGGATCGTATCCTTGATCACATCGGAAATGGGAAGACAGTAGTGGATTTTCACAGCCCTTGAAGGGGCGGGTGCACCTTTGACTCCTGATCTGTGCCAGAAGCATCCATCAAGTTCAAGGTGGATGAGACCCTGGCAAAACAACGCACCACTCCTTCTGAAATAGGCTGATCACTCCGTCCTCTTCACAATCCTCTGAAGGTGAGAGTACTTCTATATCCACGTCAGCCAGTACCAAGCCATCCGAATCCAAGTCATAGTCAAAATCTCAGACAGCTCCAAGCTATTCCCCATCACCAGGGGGGCGCCCCATGCCAGGGATGCTTAGTCAGAGGCAATTGAACAGAACTTCCACTCTCCGTCTGCCCAGCTCGAGAATGCACCTGGAGGCATCCAGAGTTCACAGGGTCTGAAGTCCTATACCAGGAGGACCAGACTTGCTGCAAAAAAGAAAGAATTCCGGGAAGGATAATCCAGAGTCCAGAAGCTCTCCTCTTGGAAATGATCCCCCAACACCATGGGGCACAGCCGAGAAAGACCCCCTAAAGGACGATGAGTGGCTCATAACACGGTTGCCGGATCCTCTGGCTGGCTGGAAATCCTTATCCATTGTGCCACCCGTCAACCCCTGCCCTGGTGCAGGCAAGGCTGGACTAATCACATTCCCTGGCTGAAGGAGGGGGAGCAAGCCCTCTAAGGATAACTCATACTACCATGTAAAAGAGCAGAGTCCAGAATACAGAGATAAGGCACCTCACTTGCCACAGGTCAAACAACGTTTCCTGGAAGAAGACAGAGTTAAGGCAAGTATCATAACGGCGTGCGCTAAGGCTGCGGTGGCCTGAAGGAACGTGTTACCTGTGCTTTTACTGCGACATGCGTTACAGGCGCTAGGGTAGGAACGTGTGTTTGAGCCACTTGGGTGGAACACGCATACAAACCGTGCGACTGCTAGGCGCAGAAGAGGAGAAAACAGCGAGAAGCCTCCAAACTGTGCCAATGGGCATCAGCCGTCCACCCTGAATTGTGTCCCACACAGACAGAATTAGGAGCCCCAACAAGGACAATGATGAGGTAAAGCCTTGGTACTCGCCCCCCTGAGAGCCCCAGGCAGACAATCCATGCCGGGCTCAGCTCTACTTCCATGAAACTGTTTTACTGACTTCTGCAGCACTGTGTCTAAGGTGGCTGGCAGGCAGATCCCTCTGAATGCCTTCTGCAATCTTCAAGAAAGAGCAGGGGGGGGACAGAGGAGGAGAGAGGGGGCGTCGAGGCTGTGTAAGGCAGCTGCACTCTTCCAGATGCTTCCAATTTTGTGGCTGCTCACCAGGCTCTTATGATAAAAGCGTGGAGCTGAACCAATTTTCCCTCCTAGGGCTACCGAAGAAACCACAGTCTAGTGGAGCCTCCTACGTCGCGCTCAAGTGACAAAGTCATCCTCAAAGTAGTCTGTCATGAGAATTTTTAATCAATCTTTTCCTCAGAGGAAAAAATTCATCCACCATCTGCTGGAGACAAAAACACTGAAGGGACCTCTGGTGGCTGAGGTGAATAGAGGCATGGGAGTGATGTAATCGAAACCTGGGCTTTTCATTGGTTCTTTGTCTCCACCAATCTGCTGATAGTGGAGCACCACCCACTTGTCTGGACTGGTCTAGCAGGACAATATGGAATAGACTGTTATTAACGGAGACTTGGGGAAATCCACTACTTATCCCTGGGAGTATATGGCATGGAAACTATAGTTTTTGGAATTCTGCCAGGTACTTGTGACCTGGATTGGCCACTGTTGGAAACAGGATACTGGGCTTGATGGACTTTTGGTCTGACCCAGCAAAGCATTTATGATTTTATGTTACTGAATAGTGAAGAGGGATTGGCTTACACAGAGTTGTAATGCATGGCTTATTCCATCAACCCTAAAATGTGAATATTTTTGAAGACGTTCTTGCACACTGTAATGACTTCATACAACCACAGTTCAGAGTCAGTTACATATCTGCCTTGTCAAACTCCTGGTCACCCTTAAATGAGTTCAGTCAGAGCCATGAACTGCAGAAAATACTTTTTCACTCAATGTGTAATTAAGCTCTGGAATTCTTTGCCAGAGGATGTGGTAAATGCTGTTAGTACAGCTAGGTTTAAAAACGTTTTGGACAAATTCCTGGAGAACAAGTACATAAATCAATATTAAAGTGGACTGGGGGTGGGAAATCCAGTTTATCCCTGGGATAAGCAGCATGGAAGCTGTCAGGTACTTGTGACCTGGACTGGCCACCGTTGGAAACAGAATAGTGGGCTTGATTGACCTTTGGTCTGACGCAGTATGGAAAACCTTATGTTTCTATGTTGATATATGATCTCTTGTCCCATGGCAAAAATCATAAAATGGTTGCTACTCTCAACATCTTGGGAGGGGAGGGGGAAGAGAAACTAAGTAGTTTCTTACTGAAGAGTGGGAGGGGAATAAATGATAATTACACTTACCTGGTAATTGTAGTTCCTTTAGTGACGACAGTTCAGTTCTCTACCTCTGGGTTGTCAATCTCCTCCTGCAGCTAGGAGACTGGTATGTCAGAATGATGACATCACTGGATATAGCCTGCTTCACTCCCACTTGCATCCCAGTGTGAACTATAACAAAGCAGACTCAAAGGAGCAACAAATAAGTAGCTAAAAAGAAAAACATTCCCAGCAAAAAAACAGTCTACCCCTTTCGACAGGCTTTCTTACCACCTGCCCCGCCCGTGAGGACGGGACAAACAAGGGAAAGGAAAGGAAGTAAACTAGACTCACCTGTAACACTCATCGGCATGGCACCAAGCTGGAAACCTCCTACAAACCTCCGGGCGGGAAGGAGGACTGAACTGTCGTCACTAAAGGAACTACAATTACCAGGTAAGTGTAATTATCATTTCCTTATCGTTCCTCCAGTTCAGTCCTCTACATCTGGGATGTACCAGAGCAGTAATCAATGGGAGGGACCTTTCCAGCCAGCGGTCAAAACCGCCGAGCCGAAACAAGCATCTGAAGCCGCAGCAACATCCAGACGGTAATGTTTGCTGAACGTATGCAGAGACGACCAAGTCGCTGCTCTACAAATGTCTCCCGGGGGAACTAAGCTAAGCTCCGCCCAAGACGACGCTTGCGCCCTGGTAGAATGCGCCCTGAGCCCCAGAGGCACAACACGCCCCTTAAACAAATACGCGGACGCAATCGCTTCCTTAAGCCAGCGGGCGATGGATGCCTTAGCTGCCGCCTCGCCTTTACGAGCACCACTGAACAGCACAAACAACCTCTCCGACCGGCGGAAGGGCTCCGTGGCCCGCAAATAGTGACGCAAGGCTCTTTTCACATCGAGACGCCGAAGACCGCGATCCGATTCGCTGCCCCCCAAAGATCCCAGAACGGGTAAACACACTGTCTGGTTCACATGAAAAGGAGACACCACCTTAGGCAGAAAGGACGGAACCGGACGCAAGACCACCTTTTCCTTAGAAAAAGACAGAAAGGGCTCCCGGCACGACAACGCCTGAAGTTCTGAAACTCGCCTCGCGGAATAAATCGCCACCAGGAAAACCGTCTTGAGCGTCAAATCCTTAAGAGATGCCCGATGCAAGGGCTCAAAGGGGGTTTCTGTCAAGGCCGTGAGGACGAGATTCAGATCCCACGGAAGCACAGATACCCGGCGCGCCGGGCGTACCCGGGTGACCGCCTTTAGAAAACGACTGATGTCAGGATGAGCCCCCAACAGCGCCCCCTGGACCTTGCCCCGATAGCAGGAAAGGGCCGCCAACTGAACGCGCAAGGAACTGGCAGCAAGACCTTATCAAAACCATCTTGCAGAAACTCCAAGATCAACGGGATGGAAGCCGAGCCAGGCCTAACCTGACGCCGCGAGCACCAATCTTCAAATACACGCCAGATCCGCACATACGCCAAGGAAGTTGAATGCTTACGCACTCGAAGCAAGGTGGCCACAACTGCCGACGAATAACCTTTCTTCATGAACCTAGCTCTCTCAAGGGCCATACCGTAAGCGAGAACCGTTCCACCTGAGGCATGAGGAGTGGCCCCTGGAGTAACAGATCCGATCTCACCGGAAGTCGCCAAGGATCTCCGTCCAAGAGACGTATCAGGTCCGCGTACCAGGGACGCCTCGGCCAATCGGGCGCCACCAATAGTACACGTCCCGCATGCGCCCCGATCCTCTGAACCACTCTGCCGATCAACGCCCAGGGTGGAAACACAGAGAAGGCCGTCCGCCGGCCACAGATGAAGTAAGGCGTTGATACCTTCCGACATCCGCTCCCGTCGCCTGCTGAAGAAGCGGTCGACCTTGGCTGACTGAAAGGTCGCCATGAGATCCATGACCGGAATCCCCCAGCGCTGAACTATTTGATGAAATACCGCGGGTTGCAGTTCCCATTCCCCTGCATCCACGTGCACTCTGCTGAGGAAGTCTGCGGTGACATTGTCCTTGCCGGCAATGTGCGCCGCTGATATCGCGGACAAGTGAAGCTCTACCCACGCGAACAACTCGTCGGCCTCTGCATCCATTGCGGCACTCCCTGTGCCGCCCTGTCAATTGATGTACGCCACCGTCGCCGAGTTGTCGGAGAGAACTCGCACTGGACGACCGTGCACTAAGTCCTGGAAGGCCTGAAGAGCCCGGGACACCGCGCGAAGTTCCAAGCGATTGATCGCCCAAGACGCCTCCTGGGGCGACCAAAGCCCCTGAGCAAACTGACCCGCGCAGTGGGCTCCCCAACCCCCCAGGCTGGCATCCGTCAGCAACGGGAGCCAGTCCGGCTGTTCCAGCGGCAAGCCGTCCGCCAGCGAAGAGGGACAAAGCCACCAGCGAAGGGACAGCCGAACTTTGCCCGGACACAGAAGACGCGTGCCCAACGAATCGGTCTGATGGGACCAACGATGGAGTAGCGCCCTCTGGAGAGGCCGCATATGAAACCTGGCCCAAGGCACCGCTTCCAGCATTGCTGCCATTGTGCCCAGCACCCGGAGATAATTCCACGCCGATGGCGCTGGCTTCGACCAAAACTGCCGTACCAGGGTCCGCAACCCCTCGGCCCGTTTGTGCGGTAGGAACACTTGCCCCTTGCATGTATCGAACCTGACCCCCAGGTATTCAAGCTCTTGGGTGGGCTGAAGACGACTCTTGGTCGGGTTGACCACCCACCCCAGCTCCTGTAAGAACTGAACCACCCTGCCTGTAACCCGGAGACTCTCCTCCGCGGACTTGGCTCGAATCAACCAATCGTCTAGGTAAGGGTGGACCAGAATACCTTCCTTGTGCAACGCCGCCGCCACCACCACCATAATCTTGGTGAAGGTTTGCGGCGCCCGAAACTGGAAGTGGCCCCAGGGTAGGAGCGAACCGCAGGAAACGCTGATGCGCCTCCCGAATGGGAATGTGCAAATACGCCTCCGACAAGTCCAGAGACGTCAAGAATTCTCCGCGCCGTACCGCTACAATGACTGACCGCAACGTTTCCATTCGAAAGTGCGGCACTCGCAAGCACTGGTTCACCCCTTTCAGGTCGAGAATGGGCCGCAATTGCCCTCCTTTTTTGGGCACCACGAAATAAATGGAGTAGCGACCCATGCCGTAATCGGCCTTTGGAACCTCCACGACGGCCCCCAAGTGAAGGAGCCGTTGCAAGGTTTCGCGAACCACCGCCGACTTCGCGGGACCCCGGCAGGGAGACATGACAAACGAGTCCCGCACGGGGCGGGCCAGCTCTAGCGCATAGCCGTGTTGAATGATATCCAACACCCACCGGTCTGAGATGATGTGGGTCCAAGCGGGAAGAAACCCCCGAAGCCGACCGCCAATGGGAGGCTCTCCCGCCGGGACCCGCCTCGCCTCATTGAGACTTACGGGAAGTGGACGCTGGGGTGGAAGAGAAGCCTCTATTCGCTCCCCGAAAGCCCTGGCCCCCAGAGGGGAATCGCCCCCTCTGGAAGGCACCGGGCCGCGTCGAACGGAATCTTCTGAAGTCCCGAAACTGACCCCGACCACCCTGTGCAGTCTTGGCCTGCTTCGGTTTGTCCTCGGGCAGACGCCCCGCCTTAGACTCTCCCAAGTCCTTCACCAACTTATCCAAATCGTCTCCAAACAGCAAACCGCCCTTAAAGGGAAGCTTGCTGAGGCGGGACTTAGAAGGGCCGTCCGCGGCCCAATTGCGCAGCCATAAAGAGCGACGGGCAGCCACCAGCGAGCCCGTGCTGTTGGCCAGCGCTCTAATTAAATCATAATGCACATCCGCCAAGTAGGCCGCACCAGACTCCAAGCGGTCCAACTCTTTCATCTCCTCCAATTCAACGTGCGAGGATTGTCGTAACCGTTGGGCCCATCGCCAACACGCCCGGGCAACCCAGGCCCTGCAAATGGAGGTCTGCAGCGAAAGAGAATCCGCTTCAAAGGCCTGCTTGAGGAGACCGTCAACCCTACGGTCCTGGGCATCCTTCAGGGCCGCACTGCCCTCAACGGGAATGGTGGTCTTTGTCACAGCGGACACTACCGCATCTATTCGCGGAGTCCGGAACCTGTCTTTAACGGAATCCGCCAAAGGATATAACCGATTTAAAGTACGAATGCCCCGAAGACCTGCCTCCGGTTTATCCCACTCGTCCTGAATCATCTTCTCAACCACCCGGTGCACAGGAAACACTACCTGTGTCTGCCGAACCGCCTGGATGACAGGATCCTCCACCTCGTCCTCCACCGCCGCTGGCGGAGCAAGATTCAACATTTGCAAGGTCTCGGAAATCAAGGCGGCCAACTCTTCCCGGCGGAAGACCCGAATGATCTTCGCTTGATCCTCGGGCTCCTGGATCTCACCTTCCTCTAGAGCCAGCAAGCCCTCCTCGAGATCCCATTCCGGATCAGAGGGCTCTAGCCAGGAACCCTCCACCGGTTCCGAAAGCCGGGCTTGCTTTGGCGTGGACAACTCCGCAGCCGCCCCACCTTCCGCCACCACCTGCGGTGGCCGGGACGTCGGAGACGCGGAGCGCGGTCTCTTCCCCTGCTGCCGGAGACAGAAAGCCTGATGCATCAGAAGGACAAACTCCGGACTGAATCCGCTGAGACCCGATGCCTGGAGGCGTCAAGGGTTCGCCGTAGGGACCGGATAGCGCCTCCAAATCTTGCTCTTGCGCCGAGGCTCGTAGGGAAAGCACAGTTACTTACCTGTAACAGGTGATCTCTGGGAACAGCAGGAATTAGTCCTCACATATGGGTAAGTCGGAACCGACGGAGCCCGCGCGGGAAAGCTCCCCAGCTTTTCAGATGAAAAGCTTTTGGGGCTTCCCACAGCGCATGCGCGCTGCCTTCCCGCCTTCCTTACCAGCTCTCTTCAGTTCGAGTTTATAGCTGAGACAATAGAGAGAGGAAAGGAAGGTAGATAGAAGATACAACTCCTAGGGGAGGTGGGTGGGTTGTGAGGACTAATTCCTGCTGTTCCCAGAGATCACCTGTTACAGGTAAGTAACTGTGCTATCTCCAGGAACAAGCAGGAATAAGTCCTCACATATGGGGACTCCCTAGCTAAGATGCCTGGGAGATCCCCCTCCAAGGGTAAACCATCTTCGTATGGATCTCAGGCATCCATTCAGGGAAGGTGGGCAGGAGTTGCTTAAGTATGGAACAGGTGTTTGAGGACAGCCTGACCAAACAAGGCATCCCGGCGGGAGTCCTTGTCCAAACAGTAATGGGCTGTGAAGGTATGAACCGAGGCCCAAGTGGCTGCTCGACAGATCTGATCTATGGATACAGAGTGAAGATGAGCCATAGAAGTAGCCATGGCTCTCACATTGTGAGCTGTGACATGGCCTTCCAGAGAAATGTTCTTACTCTGGTAAGCAAAAGAAATACACTGAGCAATCCAATTGGAAAGTGTACGTTTGGAGACTGGAAGTCCCAAATGAGAAGGATCAAAAGCCACAAAAAGTTGGGAAGACTTTCGATGTGGCTGAATCCTGTTGAGGTAAAAGGCGAGAGCTCTTTTACAGTCAAGAGTATGAAGGTTCCTCTCTGCACTGGATGCATGAGGAGCCGGGAAAAAAACAGGTAGATATACCTCTTGATTAAGATGAAAAGGCGAGACCACTTTGGGCATAAAGTGGGGATTCGTCCTAAGGACCACCTTATCATGATGAAATCTGGTATAAGGTGGATTAGCCACCAAAGCCTGCAGTTCACTGATGCGGCGAGCCGAAGTGACTGCAATAAGGAAAAGAACCTTCCAGGAAAGAAATTTCAAGGAGGTAGAGTCCAAAGGCTCAAAAGGTGGTTTCATAAGCTGACCTAGAACTAGGTTCAAATCCGGCGGAGGTCGGATGGGAGGTTTAGTTAGGGTCAGGCCTCTCATGAACCTTGCAACAAGAGGATGAGAGGAGACAGGTTGTCCATTTATAGGTTTTAAGGATGCTGTAATAGCACTTAAATGGACTCGTACTGAATTCGTCTTGAGGCCTGCTTTGGAAAGATGCAGGAGATAGTCTAGTAGAGAATTCAAAGGAAGTGCCAGGAGGGTCAAGACCCTGTTGAGCACACCAAATGGAAAAACGTTTCCATTTGAAAGCATAGGAACGCCTGGTAGAGGGTTTCCTAGAGGCATGAAGGATATCTTTCACTGGCTGAGAAAGATTAAACTCATGAAGGCTTAAGCCTTCAGTAACCAAGCTCGGAGATGTAGGGACTTGGGGTTTGGGTGCCACAAAGTCCCTTTCTGAGACAGAAGGTCTGGCGCAGCTCCCAGGTCCAGGGAGGAGCCCTGGGAGAGCTGTAGAAGTAGAGGGAACCACACTTGGCGTGGCCAGCGTGGAGCTATAAGGATCATCGACCCGTGATCCCTCTGAAGTTTGAACAGAGTCTTGGGAATCAAAGGAATGGGTGGAAAAGCATACAGGAATTCCTGACCCCAATGCAGGAGAAAGGCGTCGTTGGCCTGAGCTCCCTGACACGGAGTCCTGGAACAGAACCGGGGAAGTTTGGCATTCCACGGACTTGCAAAGAGGTCTATGTCCGGGGTCCCCCATTCCTGGAAGATTCTGTGTATCTGGTCCATATGCAGGGACCACTCGTGTGGAAGCAGAACTCGACTGAGTCTGTCTGCCCGAGAGTTTTGAACTCCTGGAAGATACACTGCCAGAAGATGAATTTGATGCTCTCTGGCGAAAGCCCATAATCTGAGAGCTTCGTTGCAAAGAGACAGAGAGCCCGTCCCTCCTTGCTTGTTGACATAGAACATGGCCACCTGATTGTCTGTCTGAACTAGGACAGTCAGGTTGGCAAGGAGGGTATGGAAGACTGTGAGGGCAAGGAAGATTGCTCGCAGTTCCAGAAGGTTGATATGAAGGGTGGTCTCTTGGGGAGACCAGGTTCCCTGAGTGGAGAGATGTTGAAGATGAGCTCCCCACCCTGTTTGGGAGGCATCTGTTGTGAGGGTTGCTTGGGGCAACGAAGGTTGGAAGGGGGTCCCCAACAACAGATTTTTGGAGGATGTCCACCACTGGAGAGACCAAAACAGACGTTTTGAGGTGAGTACCTGGTCTGACAGCTTGAGACCACTGGGTGGCCAATGTCCATTGAGCTGCTCTCATATGGAGGCGAGCATAGGGCACCACATGAACCGTGGAGGCCATGTGGCCCAGAAGTTGCAGCATTTCTCTGGCTGACAAGTGACTTCTGGACTGAGCCTGGGAGGCCAAGCTTATTAGCCGTTGGCCTCGGACCAGAGGAAGGTAGGCCCTTGCAGTGGTGGAATCCAGATAAGCCCCTATGAATTCCAGGGACTGAGTAGGGATGAGTTGGGACTTGGGAATATTTACCACAAGTCCCAGATATTGAAGAATACGCCTTGTGCGGTCCAAGGAAATCTGGACTTCTGACTGAGATGGAGCTCGGATGAGCCAGTCGTCCAGATATGGGAACACGAAGACTCCCATGCCTCTTAGAAATGCGGCTACGACTGCCATGCATTTTGTGAATACTCTTGGAGCAGAGGCGAGACCGAAGGGAAGTACTCTGTATTGGAAATGTTTTCCCTGGAACAGAAATCGAAGATATTTTCTGTGGGATGGATGGATGAGTATATGAGTGTACACATCCTTGAGATCTAGAGAACAAAGCCAATCCTGACTGTGAAGGTATGGAAGGAGAATGCCCAGAGAGAGCATTTTGAATTTCTCCTTGAATAGAAACTTGTTCAATTCTCTCAGATCTAGGATAGGTCTGAAGCCCCCTGTCTTCTTTGTGATGAGAAAATAAGGGGAATAGAACCCTAACCCCTGTTGAGGAAGAGGAACCTCCTCTATTGCCCCTTGGGCAAGGAGAGAGGAGACTTCCTGACCCAACAGGGTCAGAAGAGATGGGGGAGAACTGAATTGCCTCACCATGGTATGGGGAGGAAGGCTGGAGAAATGAAGTTTGTAGCCCTCTCTGATGATAGAGAGGGTCCATTGCTCTGATGTTATTTGCTCCCATCTGGGAGCAAAGTGAGCTAACCTTCCCGGTATGGTGAGAGGCTCTGGTTGTTCCAGAGCCAGAAATGGTAAGTTCTCTAGGGGCAAGTCAAAACCCCTGAGGGGGTTGAGCCTGCTGGGGTGTAGCAGACACTTCAGACTTTGACTTTACTTGCTTAGATTGCTGACGTTTAGCAGCAAAGCGAGGCTGAGAAGATTGTTGGCCAGTATTTGTGGAAAATCTGGCCTTCTTGTAGTACGGCCTTTTAAAAGGTTTCTTTTTGGCAGGAGTAGAAGTAGACTTAGAAAGTCTAGAGTGGCATTTTCTGCGTCCATTTGAGCAGCTTTAATTTGCCAGTCCTCACCAAATAAGTTCTCTCCTGTACAGGGCAGATTCCTTAAGCCATCCATGACCCAGGGTTCTAGGTCAGAAGCCTGGAGCCAAGCAAGACGTCGGGCTGCAATAGCGATTCCCGAAGCCCTGCCAGCAACCTCAAAGGAATCAAAGGCTGCCCTGTTGGAAAACTTGGAGACCTCTGAAAGTTGTGTCACCAGAGTAGTGAAGTCCTCCGTTTTATCCTCAGGGATAAAGGGGGCTAAATGCCGTACCTTTAGGGCAAGTTCTCTGAGAAACATGCCCATATAAAGGCTGTAAGAATTGATCCTGGCTATAAAGCATACTAGCCTGAAAGATCTTTCTACCAAAAGAGTCGAGGGTCTTACATTCTCGCCCTGGAGGGGTAGAGGAATGCCTTTTAGGACTCTATCTTCTTCATAGCAGACTTCACCACAATGGAGTGGTGAGGCAGCTGAGTCTTTTGAAACCCAGGAGAAGGAGGGACCCGGTACATGGTGTCCAACCTACGGGAATGAGGAGACAGGGTTAGAGGAGTCTCCCACAAATCCATCAAGTGTTCTTGAAGGATTTCATGGATAGGCAGAGTAACTGCCTCTTTAGGAGGTTTAGAGTATCCTAAAATATCCAATTTTTTGATCTGGGTTCCTTTTCAGCAGATGTAGCAATAGAAAGTGCTTTAGCTACATCAACAATGAAATCCTGAAAGGATAAATCCTCTGGAGGAGACATCCTCCTCTTTAGAGAAGAGGGCTCCTCAGGAAGATCAAACTCAGCAGAGTCATCAGAGGAATTGAACTCAGCAGAAGAATCTGAGTATTCTCTCTGTGCTTGCAATGCACGATACGCGTACCGATCGATATCGACATCGGGCGTATCGGGCATGGGATTGGTATTGGGCAAAAGCCTGAATCCAGCAAGCGGAACCGATCGACGCTTGGAAGTCGATGGTCTCGGTTCCGGTGTGGATACCGGAACCGGGGTCGGTATCGATGGAATCGGTACCGAGGGCGTGGCAGCCTTAATGAAAGCCAAAAAGGCCTGCTGCATGGTCTGGACAGTATTGCCCATGGACGCCACTGCTGCCTGGATGTCGGTACCGGTATCGACCGGTACCCCAGAGCAGTCTAACAGGTGATCAGTCGAGGCCGTGCCATCGATGTCAACCTGTAACCCCATAGGTGATGCTTTGGAGGCCGGAGCCTCCCACCGGGGTTTTTTGGTCTGGGCAGAATCCTCGAACTCAAGATCGAGAGCCTCTCGATCTTTTGAAAGAGATTTGCTTTTAGAGGATTTGCCCACAGAAAGTTTGGTTACCTGAGATCCATCCGGAGAGGAAGACCTGGATGACTGTGATGCTGGATTATCTGAAGCAAACAGCACATGGAACTTGTTGGCCCGGTTCTGCATACCACGTTTAGACATCTGGGAGCAGAATGGGCAGTCCGGTATGGAATGGTCAGGTCCTAAACATTTAAGACACCATTCATGGGTGTCTGAGAGAAATAACAGCATTGCACTTGGTACACTTTTTAAAACCAGGGGCTGGTTTCTCCATGAGGAGAATTTGTGTAGGCCTGAAGGCCTGACAAAAGTTACCAAGCTGTGCTGAGAAAATAAAAAAAGATTTTTTTTTTTTTTTTAAAGAAAGAAAGAGAGACCGGCAGTATCGGTTTTGGTATGCGGTCAAAAGAAACAAATTAAAATAACAATCTCTTCAGCGGTGACAGGAACACGACCTGCTGGCTCCGCGGAAAAAGAGAACTGAAGAGAGCTGGTAAGGAAGGCGGGAAGGCAGCGCGCATGCGCTGTGGGAAGCCCCAAAAGCTTTTCATCTGAAAAGCTGGGGAGCTTTCCCGCGCGGGCTCCGTCGGTTCCGACTTACCCATATGTGAGGACTTATTCCTGCTTGTTCCTGGAGATACCGCGCTCACCCCGACAGGCGCTCCCTGCGCCTCGGGGGAGTCATGCGCCTCTATTTGGGTCTCCACCGCTGAAGACAGAGCAGCACAGCCCCTGCATACCCCGGTGTCAGCGACATTGCCCCTCCTGGTACCACACACGAGGCACTGGGGCCAGGCAGCCATGGAGAAGAACCAAACTTCCCCAGCACGTGTTGGCTCAACCAAAGACTGATACTGCCCTGTTTTCCTGTTTTGTTTTTTATGAAGTAGCAGCTATCCACTACAAACACAAAAACAAAAGCCCCCCTCCCAGAAAATGAAGGGCTGACTGAACAGAAAGAAACCTCAGTAAAATGGAAATTAAATTCCCAAGAGAAAAACCAAACCAAAGAAAGCAAAATAAAGAACAAAGCAAGAAAGACTCACAGCAGTGCCCGGACCCGAATCAGCACGTTCGGGCTTCGATCAGCTGTCACGCGGTTGCATCGCGACTCACAAAATGGCTGCCGGGATGCAAACCGCTTCAGGGAGAAAAAGGCGCCAAACCCCGCAGCAGACCCTTGTCGCTCAAATTAATGCTGCCTGTAGAAAAAGGGCACTGACGAGCACCAGAAAGACTTACCGGCGCGGTCTGTCACACTCTAAAGCGACTCAGGCACCGTCGGCACCCCCGGGCCTTTAAAATCACCGTGCCTCTCGAGCGAGAGCTACCGGAGCAGCCCCTGAAGGTAAGGACTGCAGCGCCGGTGTGCACAGCTGAACAGAACGGCTCACCTCCGTAGCTTCAGGGAGGTGAGACTTCTGGGCTCCACGGGGGAGGGGGTATGACTCGAAGGCTTGAGCCAAACTCCCCTCAGGAAGAAATATCCCAATACCGGCAAGGCAGGTATGAAGAAAGCCTTTCTTCCTATTAAATCAATCAGTGCCTTTTAAAAAAAGAAGGGCACCGCTCAGAATTAAACCCCAACAGCTTAACTATCCTAACACCACCTGCTCCTTATCCATTCCTCCAAGAGAGCCTCTCCTAAGGCTCGTCAAACCTCCTGCTGCAAGGAGACTGGTTACACTGGGATGCAAGTGGGAGTGAAGCAGGCTATATCCAGTGATGTCATCATTCTGACATACCAGTCTCCTAGCTGCAGGAGGAGTTTGACAACCCAGAGGTAGAGGACTGAACTGGAGGAACGATAAGGAAATTCACTGTTTCTGAATAAACATACCAATCCTATTAAAGGCACTTTTTATATACTGCCATATGCAGGTGCCTTGAATACAGCCTGCATATTTATTTATTGTTCTTATATACCGCACTCTTAAAAATCAGCGCGGTTTACATTTAACAGGGATTGTGCAAAAATAACGCACTTACAATGAACAGGGTAGATTAACTTGGAATATGACATATATAAAAGTTTTTAAATAAATATAATCAAATAATAATATTCTTATATAGACAAGAAAGGAATTATCAAAAAATTACAATAAATGAAGTTTGATAAAATTTTAAATTTGGTTAGGAGGGATTACTACAAGGTAGTGAATACATTTCCCATCTTACATCTTTTACTGAAATGGAAATAAAAAAAAAGTGATGTCCCTTCACTCTCTTTACCTAGTAACTGGTCATACACACCCACACACCTTATATACAATTACAGATGTGATCTCGCCGCCATCTGCCTCATACTCAAGACAAAACAATTCTGATCCTGGAGGCTCCGGATCAGCACTAGAACTACTTTCATTGGATTCCTCATATTCCATGCCTGATATCAGGTCTCCTCCTCCTAAAAGTAAAAAGAAAAATACAAAGAATGAATTCACTGAGAAAAGCAGCCCGTGTATTAGCCAGCTGTTGAATTTTCACCTGCAGTTACAAAAGTGCTCTAAAGGGCATTTTTGCTAAAGTTTTTAACACGTGTTAATAAAATTAACATGTTAAGTGTCCACAGCACTTTTTCTATGGGCGCAGTGGCACTTAATGCACATTCATTTCATTGACACGCGTTGACCTTTAGTAAGCATGCCCTTAAAGATCACCCAGGGAGCTGCTGTTAACAGTACTATTTTTCTTTAGTTTCAAGTTCAAGCTTTTAAAGTAGTACTTTAATAGTAAAGACATCTTTTTTCTATAAATAAACTCTAAAATACACAAGTACCTTTGTCTAGAAATAAAAATAAGTATTTCCTCCTTCCCATTCTCTGCCACTACATTGAAATCAAAACCCACATGATTTTCTGATATTCCAGGACAGACACCCACCTACAGCTCTGCTAAAATAGCCCAATCTGACCAGCAGTATGTCTGCTGACACGTTACTGCACTCTTTCAGTGCTTCCGAATCCTAACCCAAGATACCTTCCATTATGTATTCCTATCCTTCCTCAAACTTTGTTTTTAAATCCCAATAAATCATTGCCTTTGGTTGGCAAGATCACACAATGGTCGGTGCTTGAGGAGAAGGAGGTGCAGCAGGAGGGTTAGACAATGAGAAAGAAATCAGACCGACTATAGCTGGACTAACCAGTGGTGTATTGGCAAATGGTGAGACTATCTTGATGTTCTTCAAATTCAGAGTCATCCCAGCTTTCAAAGAATCAATCTAAATTATGTTCTGCAAGCAAAACTACAGAAGATGCTGTACCAGCAGCTTTCAAGAAGAACCCCCCCCCTCCCAATCCACGAGGCTTGTTGTAATTCCATGCTGGTAGATTGGTTGTTTATTCCTCCAAAATGCAGAAAAACAAGGGAGGTGCAATGAAGTTACAATGCTGCACATTTAAGAATTATCGGAGAAAATATTTTTTCGCTCAATGCGTAAACAAACTTTGGAGGATGTAGTAAAAGCTGTTAGTGTAGCTGGGTTTAAAAGAAATTTGGACAAGTTCCTGGAGGAAACGTCCATAAACCATTATTAAAGAGGCCCATGGAAATTCACTGCTTACTCCTGGGATAAGCAGCATGGAATCTTTGTACCTTTTCAGAAATCTGACAGGTACTTGTGACCTGGATTGGCCACTGTTGGAAATGGGATACTGGGCTTGATGGACTTTTGTTATTTCTTGATAGACCCACAACATTTCTTATCTTCTTAGCTAATGCTAAATCATCCTGCAGCTTGAAACTAAAATTTCACATTACTCCATACTGGCAAGCAAATGGGGACAAGAAAGGAAAAAGGCCTCACCTCTGTGGCGAGGATAATAGACTTGTAGGTCAGGTTTCTTCGGTCGGGAGGGCACAGGTGTATGCCTTTTCTTTTGTTTCTCCTTGGCCTGTTTCACCTCTCTGTCATAATCATCTCTGCAAGGAAATGTTATATAAAAGAGAGATCAGCCTATAGTTCTGGTATTTCCGCCACTTCCTAAACAAGCTGAAGTATATCAGTCATTATCCATGAAAAAGAATTAGGGGACAAGGCATAGCTCAAGATTCAAACAAGTGGGGAAAGCATAAAAGCACAGCTTATGGAATTCTTTCCACCTCCACTCTGTGTGTAGCTTTTGTGTGCCACGTTGAGGGAAGGGGTGGTGGTTTGTTAATGGGGAATTACATGGGGGAAGATAGTTGGGAGGGTGGATAGATAGCTGCATAGGTTGGCTTTAGAGGGTAGGGACAGTTGAGGGGTGGGAATATTAGTTATTGGGGGGGGGGGGAAAAGAGTACAAAACAGGGGGAAAAAGCAGTTAAGGAATTCCTCCTTTCAAAACTGCTGTGTTTCACCATTTCTATGCTGCAGAAGCTGGAATGAAGAGCTTCCCCCATAGAAGTGCAAGATTTTTTTTTTGTGGGGGGGGGGGGGGGGGGTGTATTTCTCTGAAACTCCCAGTCCTATTTGGACTATTTTTGAACTTGATGTACCTTTTCACCTGTTTTTTTCCATCATGCCAGATTTAGTTCCATTCTGTTAACTTTTTGGAGAGTTATTTTGCAGAGACAGACAGACATTCATTTTTAACAACTTGGGAATCTTTCTTTTGCTGATGTGCAACCTGTTTATTATACTGATCCAAAGAACCCTGTTCTGACTGAACTCAACGCATGCCTGTCAGATTCCTTGATGGGTGCTTGAAAATAGGCTAAAGCTAAATCCATCAAAGTGTTCAGTCATATGTCTGGGTGGGCAACAGTCACAGCCAGACCTTTCCTCCATTTTGAGGTCATAGGCTCCCCTTATTTCACTCCAACGTTTTGGCTTTGTCATGTCCATCAAGCTCAGTATCCTTTTTTCAACAGTGGCCAGTCCAGATCAAGTACTTGTCAAGTTCCCAGAAAGGTACACAGATTCCACGTTGCCTATCCTGGGGTCACCAGTAGATTTCCCTCATCCTTTTTAATAATGGCTTATGGACTTCTCCTCCAGAACTTGTCCAAACCTTTTTTTTAACCCAGCAACACTAACAACTTTTACTACATCCTCCTGTAATGAATTTCACGCTGGCGGAGGTTAGGCCCCTGAAAGGCTCACCTATCTTTCACTGCCATAGCTAACAGAGCAGCATCTGAATAGCATCGCTGCCCAGTTTGCTGCAGCGCTGGATATTCAATGTCAGGGCCATATCCAGCCACTAGCATAGAATATCCGGGTTTAAAGTTCAGCAGCGACAGCTAGTTGCTGCTGCTGAATACCCCCCCCCAACCTCCCACCACCACCATGGCAAATCTGGCCTCTGGCGTTTGTCAAGCCCTATCTTAACCCTATGTATAAATAAACAAAATAAACCTAAAGAAAATAAGGTGATACCTTTTTAATTTGATTAACTTAATGCATTTTTGGACCAGCTTTTGAAAATTAAAATCATCTTCCAAAGTGAAGAATACAAACGATGACAATATCATAATATATAAGTGAATCACAGAAGCATTCCAGTGATTGTCCCAGGTGAAAAGGGGAGGAGGAGGGAACAGCGAGGATAAGACAGTAAAAATGTATTGTTTATAAACGTGAGAAAGTCCACATCTCTGTTAAACTCTGTCTGGTCTGTTTGGAAGTGTCTTGTCTTATTTTAAAAATTTCAAAAAGTTCTATGTTTCTGGATTGTTTTGAACTTTCCTTTTAGGACTCTCATCATAAAGTCATTAACGCATTGCTCTGGACTTGAGAAATGCTCCCTGATGGTAGACGTGTCACCTTGGTCTGTTCTGTGCAGTGTGATCTTATTACCTGTGTGAACCAGTTCTTGTTTATTCAATGCAAAAAATGAGAAAGAGATTGCTACACTGGGAGATGGGACAAATCTTAAAGGAAAAAAATCAATTCATACCAGGGCTGGTTCATTCACTAGAAAAGCCAGGCAACTGCCTAGGGTGGAACAATTTTAGATGCAGAAGTCACAGCAGTCAGTGGCTGTAAGAAGAGCAGCAGTAGGAGGCAGTCAGCTGTTACCGCTGGAGGATGGAAAGTCCCCTTCCTTCTGCCCCCACATGGTCCATCCTCTCAAATTGTACTTGAGACCATATCAACACAACCCCCTTCCTCCCAAAACAAAACATACATGTTGCTAAGTCTTGTGCTAAAGCATGCTGGAAGCCTTGCCAACCCTGCTCTTTCTGAAGTGCATGTCCTGCTGCCAAGGGGGCTTCTAGCTTCAGTGTGAGGCTCCGTGGCATGTTAATTTTCTTTTTTAATGTTAACACAGTCATAGCTAAAGGACGGTTTGAGGGGGTGGACCACGTGGGGGGAGAGGGGAAGAAAAGAACTGCTGGACCCCTGGGGGAGTGAGGGGGAAGGGGGAGGTACTGAATTATGTGGCAGGGGCATAAAGCCTTGAGTCACTGAGGGAGGGTGGGATAGTGTGAGGGCACATGGCTGATTGTTTACCTGAACATCCTTGGGCAGGTCCTGAATCATATAGGTATATGATCACACTGCATAGAGTAGATCAAAGCGACACCCTGGGGAGCATTTCTCAGGGTGGTTGTTCTTGGTCGTTGAGTTGGTGTCGACTCATGGCAATCCTCTGGATAGTTTTCCTAAACTAAGTTCAGTCTTTAGTCAGGCGCCTCATTGTTGATAGAGTGGCACCCATAGCTGCTGTTATTATAACGATCCATCTCATTGCCGGCCTTCCTCTTTTGCGTTGACCTTCTACCTTGCCAAGCATAATGTCCCTCTCTAATGATCTCTCTCTTCGCATGATGTGTCAAAGTATACAAGTCGAAGTCTTTGTCATCTGAGCTTGTAAAGAAATCTTAAGTTTCATCTTCTCTATTACTGACTGGTTTGTTCTTCGGGCAGTCCATGGTATATGCAGTATTGTCACCAGCGCCACAATTCCAAGGCATCTATTTTCTTCCTGTATCTTTTTCACACCCATATGACGTTATTGAAAATACCATGGCTTGAGCAAGTCGAATCTTTGTATGGAGAGACACATCTCTGCTCTTGAGAATCTCGTCTAGGTCCTTCATAGCCATTCTGCCAAGAGCAAAGTGTCGTCTGATTTCTTGACTGCTTGTTGTTTCTTTGATTGTTGATCCAAGTAGGTTAAAATTGTCAAATTATTTCAATTTTTCTTCTCCATCAATGATGAACTTATTGATTTTGCTAGTTGTCAGGATCTCCGTATTATTTATGTTAAGGTGCAGGCCCATTTTAAGACTATGTTCCTTGATCTTAAGACGCAAATATTTCAGATAGTCTTCACTTTCAGCCAGTAATGTGGTATCATCAGCATAGCTAAGGTTGTTGATGAGTCTTCCACCAATCTTCACACCTCAGTTGTCTTCATACAGTTTTGCTTCTTTGATGATTTGTTCTGCATATAAACAGGTAGGGGGAAGTATGCAGCCTTATCGTATACCTTTGCTGATTTTAAACCATTCTGTTTCTCCTTGTTCCTTCATGATTAATGTAATGGTTGTGAAAGAGAACTATCAAGTGTTCTGGCATACCCATGCTTCTTAATGTGGCCCAGAGTTTCCTATGGTTTACACAGTCAACAGCTTTACTGAAGTCAATAACACACAGAGCTATCTTTTTGGTGTTCTTTTATCTTTTCAAGGATCCATCTCGTATCCCGATGTTGTCTCTTGTTTCTCGTCCTTTTCTGAACCCTGCTTGCACTTCAGGGAGTTCTCGTTCCAGGTATGGTTGTAGTCTCTGCTGAATGATCTTGAGTAGAATTGTGCTGGCATGTGGGATGAGAGCAATTGTGTGATAAATTTCCACAGTCAGTCGGATAACCTTTCTTCAGTTTTGGTGTAAACACAGATCTTTTCCAGTCAGTTGGTCATGATGTTGTCTTTCAAATTTCCTGGCAGAGCTTTGTAAGTATGGTAACAGCTGCATCACTTCAAAAGGGAATGTCATCAATACCTATGCTTTGTTCTTTGATAAAGCTTTCAATGCTGCTTGAACTTCTTTTTTCATCACCAATGGCTCCTGATCACAAGGTAAGGTTGAAACTGTTGTTGGTCTACTTGATCCTTGCGGTGTAATGATTCTGTATATTCTTTCCACCTTTTCTTGATCTTCTCAGCATCATTTAACATGGATGCTTGAGCATCTTGTAGCATTCGAGGCTGGAATTTTTTTCTTAACTCTCGTAGCGTTAGGAAAATTGATCCTATTCTTCCTCTAATAGTTTCTGATTCTATTTCCTTGCATATGTCATTGTAGTACTTCTCCTTGTCTTATCTTGCTGCATGTTGGAAATCTCTGTTGAGTTCTTTGATTGCTTCTCTTTCTCCTCTCTGGCTTTAGCTTTTTTTGCATTTTTGGGCAATTTTCAGAGTTTCTTCAGTCATCCATTTTGGCAGTTTTTGCTTTTTCACCTTTTGGAGAGACTTCTCACTTTCTTCCAACACGGTCTTCTTGATGTCATCCCATAACTCTTCTGGAACTGTGTCATTTGTATCTAAAGCAGAAAATTGATTTTGCAGGCAGTCTTTAAATTCCGGTGGTATATTCTAAAGGTCATATTTTGCTACATTCATGAGTGGCTTGCTCTTTTTTCAACTTTAGCTTGAATTTGCGAACTAGTGGTTGGTGATCTGTAGCATATAGTCAGCTCCAGGTTTTGTTTTTGTTGATTTTATAGAGGTTTTCCCATCGTTGACCTTCACAGGTGTAGTCAATTTGATTTTTGTACAAGCAATGTGTACAGTTGCCACTTGTGTTGCTGGAAGAACGTGTTTGAGGGGAATAGATTGTTGGTCTTGCAGAATTCTACCAGTCTTTCTCCAGCTTCATTTCTGTTGCTAAGTCCATATTTCCCCAACCACTTTGCCGCCTTCTTTGTTGCCAACTTTTGTATTCCAGTTACCCATGACTATCAGGATATACTGTTTGCATGTCCTGTCAATTTCAGCTTGTAGTTGTTCATAGAACTCAATTTCTTACTCTTCTGCAGCTGTAGTTGGGGCATATACCTGAATTATAGTTGGGTTGATGGACATTCTTTGTAGACGAACAGAAATTAAGCATTCACTGTTTCAAATGTAGTTCTTGCAAATTTCTTGATTATTAATCCAACACCATTTCTTCTGTGTCTTTTATTTCCAGCATAGTATACCATGTGATCATCAGATGGAGAGTGCTCTATGCCTGTCCATTTCAGTTCGCTGACACCCAACAGATTGAGTTGTACATGTTCCATTTCATTCTTGAACACCTCCAACTTCCCTTGGTTCATGCTTCATACATTTCACGTCCCAATATGTAATATGAATTCAAAACAGCATGGGACAAACACAGAGGATCTCTAAAGGAAAAAAAGTGACTGTTGTAGTTGTTGATATGGAAGGACAGACTAGATAGGTCATGTGGTCTTTTTCTGTCGTCACATTTCTATGTTTCTATGACTACTTTGCTAGCTTCTCTAAGTTTTTCCAAATATAGATGCCTGTCTTCCTCTCTCTGTGATCTCTTGTATTTCATGAAGGCCTCCCTCTTTTTCTTCACTTTTTCAGCTACCTCTTTCGAAAGCCACAGCGGTCTCCTTTGCCTTTTACCTTTATTTGCCATTTTAACAAAAAGGTTGGTTGCCCTTAAAATATCTCCTTTCAGTTTTGCCCACTGTTTTTCTACATCCCCCAGCTGTTCCCATCCCGCTAACGACTCCCTGAGGTATTGGCCCATCTTGGCAAAGTTAGTCTTCCTAAAGTCTAAGACCCTCACCTTTGAATGGATTCTAACAGCCCTAGTCTTAATACTGAACCACACCATCTGGTGATCACTGGATGCAAAATGATCAGAAACACTTTCACCATTGGTAAGCACCAAGTCCATTATGGCCCCTTCACGTGTGGGGTCTGTTACCAATTGCTGGAATAGTTCTCCCTGTAGAGAATCCAGGATCTCTTTACTTCTAGATGATACTACAGCAGGAATGTGCCAAACATCTGGCATACTGAAATCCCCTATCAGTAGCACTTCCCCTTTCCTAGCAATGCTGCGTATGTCTTCAATTAACTCTGTCCACCTCTTCCTCTTGTGAGGGAGGTCTGTATATCACGCCAATGCAAATAGATTTCTCTTTCCCTCTTTCTAATTTAACCCACAATGCCTCCTCTCTCCCTTTTAAGTCTGTAATTCCAAAGCTTTAATAGTATTTTTTACATATATGTTTATGTTTATTGAGTTGCTTAATAGACCACCCATCATAGTGCCACTCCTCCTCCCCTTCTTCCTACCCTGTCCTTTCTGAATAAAGTATAGCTAGGTATAGTTACATCCCAGTCATGGTTTTCTGTGAACAATGTTTCTGTAACTGCCACTAAATCCAAGTCGGCCACTACCCACCAAAGCTTCAACATCAGGGATCTTATTTCCCATGCTACAGGCATTTATACACACTGCTTTCCATATGTTACCCATTTCCATAAAGATATTTAATGCATCACTTACCTGGGGGGCTTTCACTTACCTGGGGGCTTTTTTCACCCATCCCCAACAAATCTAGTTTAAAGCCCTCTTCAGTAGATTAGGTAGTCTACTACTGAAGACATGTTGACCTTTCTTGGACAGATGGAGGCCATCTCTGCTCTGCAACCCTTGGAACAGCATCCCATGGTCTAGGAAACCAAAACGCTCTCAATGACACCATCCACGCATTCATCTCCAGGATGCGAGCCTCTCCCCCTTGGCCTTTATCCTCAACAGGGAGGATTGAAGAGAACACCACCTGTGCACCTAACTGCTTCACCCTGTCCCAGAGCCATAAAGTCACTTTTGATACGCTCAGAGGGATACCTGGCAGTATCATTTGTTCCGACATGGATTAGCAACATTGGGTAATAGTCAGTGCGCTCTTGTGTGCATCGAGGGCTAAAACTATTGGATCAAAAGTAATCTGAAACTGCAGGTTTCTATCCAGATCATTAATCCAAATGTTGAATTTTTCCAAAGTTGATATATCATCATTCCAAATCATCAATATATTGTTGATATATCTCTTCCAAAATTTAATGTGATGCAAAAAAGGATGTTGGACCTAAAACCTGTTCTCAAAATGAGCAACATATAAGTTTGTCACATCAGGGGCCATGAAGGACCCCATGGGCACCTGCTTATAGGACAATTCTCTGAAGGAAAAGTAGTTGTCTGTCAAGGCCAGCTGAGCAAGTTGTGTGAGGAAGGCCGTGAGTATCCTTCTGTGGTTGCTGTGCTCAAGTAAGATATCCTCAATGATATCCAATGCGGCCAATTGTGGGATGTTATACAATGACATTTCTAGCATTTGTGGACTGTTTTAAGCACAACTATTTATCTAAGCCATATACTTTCCTTTTTGAACAATATGCTCCTGGTCCCTACGAATTTATATAAGTACAGTTCTTTTTTGCTTATTTTGGGCATTCTAGGTTCAGGTCACAATTGAAGGTGCTCAAATACTTCAGTTTTATCCATTTCTTGCTAATTTTTAGCTATTTATGTTTTATTAGCTTTAGACCTCGATGCACGCGAGAGGGTCTGTTCAATTTTGATAATCCTATGTATACTTGTACAATGGTTCATTCCCTTTTATAAATGGTTTTATAAGGCTTTTTAAATTTGTAATATTAATGTAATACTCCATTCAGAACATTTGTCTCTGCTTACAGTGTATCTTAGAAAGTTGGTTTGCACAAGACTACAAATTACAGCACTGCAGTATTGGGTAACGTGTCTTATCTCTTACCTCATTTTTCACTCTTCCGCATGAGTTTTGTTTTGCTTGGCTTGCCCCCTAATGTATTACTGAATGATTCTGCTCTGTTTTCCACTTTTTTGGAAACATATTTTCATTTCTTTAGTTAGAGTTATGCTTTTTACATGTTCATGCTGATTGTGTTTTATTTGTGGTTATTATTAATTTTTATATTACATGTTCTTTACACATCATTTATGAATGGCTTACAATGTTTTTAGCTTTTTATTAATTTTAAAATTTGTGTTCATTAATTGAATCAATGTAAATATCAGTTTTATTAATTATACCTTGTGATTTTATATTTATTGATTTATTTATATATGTGTTTTCTTTTGTATAATTGTTTGTTGTAGTGCCAGTACACTCCTGAAGAAGGCAGGGGCCGAAACATGGCTCTATGGGGTGTGGCTCTACTGTACACACCTGACTAAAGACATTTGCTGGTTTGTGTTTCTGCGGGTGTCCAGTCTTCTTCCATATTAGACTTCATCCTGGGAGACCCTGCCAGTAGTTAAGCTACCAATAGTCTAGCCCTCAGCATCACTGATGCACACAAGTCCTCACAGCATGACAAGATGCAAATAGAATACTGCATTAACGACTTTATGGAAAGAGTCCTAAGAGAAAAGTTCAAGACAAATCTAGGAGTGCAAAACTAAAATTAAAACGATAAAGATCTGGGCTTTTTATTACATTAGATAACTTTTTACTGCATCTTCTCCTTCTGATCACCCATCAATCTCTCCTATCTCCCCCTTCTTTTCTCAAGATCATCATCATTGGAATGCTTTTCTAGTTCATTTATATAAGAACATAACATAAGATATGCCATATTGGGTCAGACCAGGGTCAATCAAGCCCAGTAACCTGTTTCCAACAGTAGCCAATCAGGTCACAAGTACCTAGCAGGTTCCCAACAAGACACACACGTTCCACTATGCTTGTACTGGGACAAACTGTGGATTTCCCTGGTCCTCTTTAATAACAGTTTATGGACCTTTCCTCCAGGAACTTGTCCAAACCTTTTTTAAACCCAGCTACATTAATAGCTTTTATTACATCTTCCAGCAACAAATTCCAGAGTGTGATTACATGTTGAGTGAAAAAATATTTTCTCTTATTGGTCTTAAATGGGTTACTCTGTAGCTTCATTGCATGTCCCCTAGTCTTTCTACTTTTTGATGGCGTAAAGAATCAATCTACGTTTATGCCCAGTCATTAATTTATAGACCTCTATCATATCTCCCCTCAGCCGTCTCTTTTCCAGGTTGAAGAGCCCTAACCTTTTAAGTCCCTCCTCATGGGAGTATCCTTCCATCCCCTTTATTATTTTGGTGGATCTTCTCTGTATCTTTTCTAATTCTGCTATATCCTTTTTAATATACGACGAACAGAATTGCACACAATATTCAAGGTGTGGTCACACCATGGAACTATACAGAGGCATTATAATAATATCTTTTGTTTTATTCTCCATTCCTTTCCTTATGATGCCTAGCATTCTATTTGACTGCCGCTGCACACTGGGTGGAGGGTTTCAATGTGTTACCCACAATGATGTCTAAATCTTTCTCCTCGGTGGTGGTTCCTAATGTGCAACCTTGCATTGTGTAACCATTGTTCGGGTTGTTTTCTTAGATGCGTAACTTTGCACTTTGCCAGATTAAATATCATCTGCCATTTGAATTGGGACATCAGCCTTCCAGTTTATCAAGGTCCTCTTGCAATTTTTCACAATCCTCTTGGGTTTTTAACAACTTTGAATACTTTAGTGTCATCTGTAAATCTGATTACCTCACCTATTGTTCCCATTTCCAGAACATTTACGAATATGTTAAAAAGCAGCGGACCCAGCACAGATCCCTGGGGTACTCCACTATTCAGCTTTCTCCATTGGGGAAATTGGCCATTTAGCCCTACCCTCTGCTTTCTATCTTTTAACCAGTTCCTGATCCACAATAGTACACTGCCTCCTATCCCATGACTTTTTAATTTCACCAAGGGGTATGTTTACTAAACCGTCTTAATGTTCCCGGCGCTAGCTGCAGCGATAATGTGGAGGATGCCATATAAGGAGTGGGCGTTCCAGTCTTAAGGTAGCAATCACGGGTTATCGCGCGATAAAGTGCGCCGTGCACGTTAACGCGCGTTAACCTTAACCGCGTGCTGACCTGCAATCACAGCAATAGAGGTGTAGCACGCTGGTTAATAGAATGACTGCTGAAACAGGGGTCATGAGTTCGATCCCCCAGTGGGCTTAATGAGTAAGGCTGTCTGAGGCATTACCCTTTACTTTAAATCAGTGCTGTCTGAGGCATTTTCTTTTTTAATTTAAATTAGTGCTGCCAGCAAACACACCCTCACAGTGCCGTAACCTAAGGTGCCGCATAAAGCACCCTATAAGGCATTCCAGAGGGCACATTATAAAGTGCACTGTCCGCCAAGGCACCTTATAATGTTCCCTTTAGAGCGCCTTATGAGGCACCTTAAGGTTACAGCACTGTGAGGGTGTTTTTGCTGGCAGCACTAATTTAAATTAAAAAAGGAAATGCCTCAGACAGACCTATCAAATAACACCACCATGGGATCAAACCCATGACCTCTGCCTCCAGTCAGTGAAGTAACCAGTGGGCTACATCTCTATAGCTAACAAACCACTGGCTGGCTACAGAAGGACTGCAGGTCACCACATAAACCGTCTGCTGTGGTTACCAGGATAGGGTTAACCCACCCGTACCCATGATGCACTGCACATGTAGATCAGCAGTCTACAGATGATCACAAGATGGGGTATGCACCCCACAGCACCTCGGCCTGGTAGGGGGAACTGACCGTGTGTGTTACTGGCACAGAATAGCTACAGACCGTCACATTGTGCGGGTGCTGTGCTCACCCTGAGGTGGGGCGCCCAGCACCAGGTCCGCAGCACCTGGCTTAGCTGAGATAGGCTATACTACAGGTTGCCATCAGTGCCAGTGTGTGATAGGTAGTCCTTGCAGACACACCTAGGATACACCTGTGTCCATCCATATTTCCCAGTCACGTCTAGCCCTTGTGGACTATGATGCACCCAGAATAGTGCATATCCTGTGTGGGTGCCATGGATACATGATTTAAGTGAAGGGGGGTGTTTGGACCCATAAGCGGATTATGTAGCAAAACCCAACCCGCCCTCTGGGGCTCAGGGTGGGGGACAGGATCTCCCACCAACAGATCCACATTCTACATCCGTGCAATGATGGCAGTAGAGGGGACCATCAACCCCAGTCCTGCTGGGGAACGGGCACCCTACAGGGCAGTCAATGCAGTTCTGTACGCATCCATAAGGCAATGGCAGACAGTAGGCCTGGAAATGCTCAGCTGCCCCCCACCACTATCTGACATTCTCCAGCAGCGAGCACAGTGAGTATCCAGCCGCTGCACCCTGCAAGGTGTTCTAGCCATACACATACTAACTGCAGTCTGCTAGCTTGTACATAGTGCATGTTCCTGGAGAAACTGTGTGCACCCAAAAATGGGATGTGAGCGCACACACCACGCAGGTAAGTCAGTGATTGGGCCCCAGAAAAGGGAACCCATAAATATCACTTGAGAAAAATACTATATAGCACTATGGGGGAACCTAGCCATGCCATGGTCACTGCTCAGTCAGGGTGAGAGTGACCTCCCAGCAGGACATGCTGTGGCCACCCTGTCCGTGCAGGTGGTGGCCAGGCACTACAATGTCCCAGCCATTGCCCTATGCAGATGCATCCTGCCCAGGCCACCCTGTCTGGGCCATACCCACAGTACCTTGCTCCTCATTATGCACACTGGCAGGCTAACACTGGAAATAGTGCAAGCAGTGTGGGCTGAGTAAGGTGTAGGCAGCCACAACACACTGGATAGACAGACACACTCCCACACCTATGCCAGCATTGTGCAAATATAGAGGCTTTTGGCAGCCCTGGCCACCACACCAGTCCTGGGCACAGTGCAGGCATGGCTATGGTACGCAATACTGTTGGGGGTCACTCCCCGGGGTGGTAAACACTGTCAGAAACCAAAACTGAAACACACTCCACAGATATCAGGAAGGTTGCTATGATGCAGTTCTATCAGCAAACTGTGCTTAACTTAGGAATTGTTATCTGCCATTAATCATAGCAACCTTTTGATATATGTGATATATTTTGATATATTTGATATATTTTGTTATCTATACTGTAGTCAGTAATGGTCTCCGCCTGATATTATATACTGTCGCCAGTAGCACAAACCCATTTTAGTCACTATTACTGTATTGTAGCCTGTACCAATTATACTGTAACTTGTACCCATACACATTCCCATTCAAGAAACTAAAATGTCTCTCCACTTCATTACGTTTCTCAGTTTTTACCTTCTCACAGATTGGCTCGGGACCTCCCTTGCCTACTCTCCCTCCACCAATCATATCCCTATCCTCAAAATCCATGGAAAGAAATGGTCAAGCAACCCTTACCACTATCCAGGTAGGGTAGCTCGTATCCGGCATTCCCATTTGATTCACATTGCAATACACCAAACCAATAACCCTAAACACCACAAATCCTCACCCCCACAAAGCTTAAAATGTGCCCTCATAAATGCTCGCTCAATTCGAAAAAAATGGCCTGTAATCCTAGATATAGTTACCCTTCACGATCTTGATGCACTCATGATCACTGAAACTTGGTTATCAAAAGAAGACAATGTCTTCATTAACCAACTCATTCCACCAAACTTCTCTATACACACAACCCACAGAGAAAACAAGAAGGGAGGAGGAGCACTCATTCTCACTAAGTCTGAACTCCTTTTCAACATGACTAACTCCTATAGCACTAACAACCTGGATATAATCACTATAGTGAACAAACAATGCTCTATCAACCTGGTCTATAGAGCCCCTTCGAGCTCCCCGGATGACCTTCCCACCATATTAGACCTAGCCGCCAATACCAGTAACCTCAACACTCCCAACTGGATAATGGGAGATCTCAATCTCCCATCACTGCAGCAAAACCAGTCCTCCTCACTCCTCGATGCCATTGAAAATCTTGGATATAAACAACTAATCATGGAGCCCACTCATACCAAGGGAAACATTCTTGACATGGTTTTCGTTCCACAATCTGTTTATGAACAAAGCAGCAACATTGTAAAATCGATCACCGATGTACCATGGTCAGACCATAAACTCATAAACCTACAAATTCCCCTGAGCAACACTCATCTTCTTAACAACAGAAAACTAAACAACCCATCTAGAGCCCCAACAAGGGGTTTTCGACCTTTCAACAGGGAACTTATACTGTCAAGCACCCAACCACTCCTCAATGACTCACTCAACTTTGATGAGTCAATTGACGCCCGGAACAGCCTCAACACCGTTGCTCAACTACCACACAAACAGAACATATCAAGGAAAAGAACCTCTGCTCCGTGGTTTTCCCCCGAACTGCGGTCTTCTCTTACACACCTACGAAGACTCGAAAAACGCTGGCGCCGATCACTATCCATCGATGATCATACAGCCTACAATCTCCACCTAGCAACTCACCGCAAGGCAATCATAACCAGAAAGAAGCAATACCACACGGATACACTCAAAAGATCACTGAACAAACCTTGTGACCTTTTCAATTTAGTCAAATCACTATCAAAGGAACCATCCCCCGAACAAAAAGACGACATTCACCCACAAGAATTTGCTGACTACTTGCAATCAAAACTTCTAGACAGATGAGCTCTCAACAATCAATGTACAAGAAACATCCTGCCTAACATCCCTGTCTGCACTTGCCATACCTTCTGCCAAACACATCGAAGACACAATCACCTCACTCAACACCACCACTGCGCAAACCGATCCTTGCCCAGCCTTTTGGATAAAGGATCTTCGAAGTGCATTTAGCCCTTTCATTGCAAAAATCATGAACCTCTCATTTACAACTGGCTCCTTCCCCTCCGCACTAAAGCTCACATCCATCAGACCTCTGCTAAAAAACGCCAAACTAGACCCAAAACGGCCTGACTCCTACAGGCCTATAGCCAGTATCCCCCTCTTAGCAAAGATTTTTGAGAAAGAGGCACAACGCCAAATCCAAGACCACAGATTCCGCAGCCCCTCTAGACCATTTTCAACATGGATTCAGAGAATACCATGGCGTGGAAACACTGCTTACCACCATCCTCAATGATGTTCTCACTAGCATAGATAACATCCGGCAAGGCGTTGTTCTAATTTTCTTAGATATAGCAGCAGCGTTCGATTCAGTAAACGCTGAGATTCTCCTCGGGCGACTGAAAGAGAAAGGCATCTGCAACTCCGCACTTGATTGGTGTAAATCGTACCTTGACACCAGAATGCAATACGTAAAATCTGCAACAGGAGAATCAAAACTCTTCCATCAAAAACAAGGCGTTCCGCAAGGATCCTCTCTTTCATCTCTCATGTTTAACATATATATGCATCCTATCTGCAATATCATCAGATCATTCAATGTGAAATGTATGATATACACAGATGATATCCTACTCTACTTGCCATTTTCCATAGTGCAAATGGATTTATTGCCTATAACAAATTGCTTCGACGCAGTATCAGAATGGTTCCTGTCACAGAACCTCCGCATTCAACATAAGAAAACTGAGGTTCTCTTCATCACAAAAGACCCCAACTTCATTCCACCACCACATATAAGTGTTAAGGGAGCTGATCTATGCACTAAGGAAACAATAAGATACCTCGGAGTCACACTGGACCATCGTCTCAACATGAAATCACACATAAATAATATTGTAAAAGCTGTGTACTTCAAGATATGCACGCTCAGGCACCTACGCTCCTTACTAGACCAAGAGGACTTCAGAACCATCTACCAGGCACTGATCTTACCGCACTTCGACTTCGCCAACTCCATTCTGCAAGGGCTCCCACAATACACTCTGAGCTCATTACAGCTTGCTATGAATACTGCTGCAAGGATTCTACAAGGAGCGTCCAAGAGTGAACATGTTACACCTATCCTCAAGCAGCTCCATTGATTGGCTCCCTATACACGGAAGGGTTATGTTCAAGACCTTGATTCTCACTTTCAAGGCCATCAATGGTCTATCAGCCAACTCACTCACGGAGCTCATACAAACTGTACCACCAAACAGAAATAGAAGACAGGTAGCATTAAACTCTCTAATAAAGCCAAAGGCCATAACATGCAGCCTATCAACAGCAAACAGAGCTTTCATATTTTGCGCACCAAAATGCTGGAACTCTCTACCACCTGATATCCGTGCCATAACCGACTTAGCCCAGTTCAGAAAGGCCCTCAAATTCAACCTATTCATCAAATACTACCCGACATAAAATGAAACTTACAGTCCCACCGCAAACGTAACCACAGCTTTCTCATTGTTACTAACATTCTTGCTAATTTGTGTAAATAGTTTGAGTATGTTATCTAGTTAACAGATCATATACTCCATGTAGATAGTTCTCCCATGTTTTTCCAAGTTTATGCTCCTGTTATATGTAACACCGAACAGCTTGTTGTTCTGGTTTTTATTTTGTTCTCTGTGAACCGCGCTGATGCCAAATAGTGCGGTATATAAGAAATGTAAATAAATAAATGTGTAACGTATTCCCAAGTTTAGGGCGGCATTGCTAAGGTATGCAAGTGCTAGTATTGGGAGATGCTGCTGCGCGCAGGGCCCAACAGCCTGACTCTCCATGAGGCTTTGGATAGTGGAGCCTGTGAGTGTTTATGCCCCTGTTGGCCGCTGCTCTAGGGCAGAGGTTCCCAACTCCGGTCCTGGTGGGCCAAACACTGTTCAGGTTTTCATGCTGTCCCTAATGAATATGCATGAGATACATTTGTATACAATGGGGGCGGCACATACTAATGCAGCACAGGCATATTTATTATGGACAGCATGAAACCTGAATGGTGTTTGGCCCTCCAGGACTGCAGTTGGAAAACTCTGCTCTAGGGATTGCACATGTTTATGGTGTCTGTGCTCTGTAGGGTAAAATATAGGTGTTTCAGGCATGTTTATTTTATCTGCAGTAAAGGTTCCATCTTTATTACCACGGCTTAGTACTGGGTAAAATATAGGGAAAGGGTTGGCAGGAGCCACAGCTGGGACTTGAACTTGTGACCTTCTGCTCCTGAACACACTGGCTGTGTGTACTGCACCACACTGTTGCCACAGGAACAGTTCATTCCCTGGGGATACCATGACTGTTCGTCAGACAGACTGTCTGTTGTATTGCACGGCACCCACCTAAACGGGCTAGGCCATGGTCTGCTGTGGGCAGATGCCACTGCCCCCTCTGCCACCATGCCATTATGCCGGTGGTGCGCAGTCCCAGGCCATCCAGTATGCCAGTAGGCAGCTGCCTATGGTGTGGGTTCTCGGGTATGGGTGCCTACATGGACATGCGCGCTTCCCCCCCCCCCCCCCCGCACCGCCTGCCAATGTTATGTGCCCTTGGGGGTACCTGCTGGGTAATCTCCCCGTGACACTGTGGGACACACACACTCGTGCCCATGTTGGAACCTCGTCAGTTGCTGTCTTGCTGCTTTACAGCTCTGGCATTCCTATGTGCCATCTAGGCATCTGCCTAGCCCGCACTGTGCCCCAGCTGGACTACAGCATGTGCTGCCTGCAGCCCCCTGTATCCCATTTACAGCATCAGTACAGTTGCCCTTTCCTACGTGCCCACTCTGCTGTTGCTGCACATGTGCACGCCATAACAAACCTGCCCAATCTAAACGACAGAAACCCTGATCAGCCCTATTTCAATGTGGGATCATTCACTTTGTAGGGGGACAGAGCATAGACCCTTCCAAACATGATATCTTAATTTATACGCTTTGTCAGTAGTGTTGCTTTATGTTTATCATTAATACCACTATTGGCCAGCTTGGTTATTGGGATTTTAGATGTGGGTCTGGTCCTTTTTTATGTTTATTTGCCTTTTTGGTCCCTGCACATGTATCACAACTATCACTTTTCTGGGTTTCCCTGCCTTTGCTGCACATTGCTGACTGAAATGGTTTCTCTTTCCTGCAAATGTGCCTTAACGCGAGGATTTCACTGGCGTTAGTGTGCCTTAAAGCCGCCGCCGCCACGTTATCGCGCAATAATGTTACATTATCTTGCGATAACGTCACTTATCGCGCGATAATACCACCGCTGAGACGTTAAGACGGTTTAGTAAACATACCCCCAAGAGTCTCTCATGAGGGTCCTTGTCAAAGGCTTTCTGAAAATCCAGATACACTATATCAAATGGCTCACTTTTGTCTACCTGTTGATTCACAGATTCAAAAAAAATATAACAGATTAGTAAGGCAAGACCTTCCTTGGCTAAAGCCATTTGGCTTTCTCCCATTAAACCATGACTATCTACATGTTCAGTAATTTTGTTCCTTCTAATGGTTTCTACCATTTTGCATGCTAAAGACATCAGGCTCACCGGTCTGTAGTTTCCCAGATCACCCCTGGAATCCTTTTTAAAAACTGGCATTACTTTGGCCATTCGCCAGTCTTCAGGTATTACAGATGATTTTAATGATAGTTCACAGATTACTAATAGTAGGTCTGCAATCTCATATTTCAGCTCTTTCAATATCCTCTGACGTATACTATCCGGTCCAGGTAATTGGCTACTCTTTAGTTTATCAAATAGTTGTAATGCATCTTCCTGGTTTATCGATATTTCTATCAGTTCTTCCAGTGCATCACCTTTAAATACCATTTCACACATAGGTAACTTCCCTACCTCTTCTTCAGTAAAGACAGAAGCAAAGAATTCATTCAGTCTCTCTGCAATGGCCTTATCTCCTTTTAGTGCCCTTTTTACTCCTCTATTATCTAATGGTCCATCTGACTCGCTCAAAGGATTTTTGATGTTTTATTCAATCAATCTGCCTGCCAAATTATGGCGAGGTGATCCCAGAAGGGAAAGTCTGCTGGATAACAGGATGGGGAGCAACCGAGGAAGGAGGTGAGAACTTTAAAATCAAAATGCATGCAAACATATCAACATACTAACAAAATAAATGACAACATGTAAAGATCAAAATGATCTATCCAGTCTGCCTAGTAGAAATTTGTCCAGTTTAGGTAGACGCACATATAAGATCCTTTATCAACCCAATATCACCTCTCTCCTTTCACAAGTCTCCATTGCCCATGTTCCCTGTAAGTATTAGTGTATGTGTCTCATATCCCCGTGTGTTAAATGTATCCCCCAATTGTGTTGTGACCGCTTTGATTGAAGGATAAGGCGGTATACAAAACGGTCTAAATAAATAAAGTTTTATTTATCCCGTCACACCTTTTTTGAACACTGTCTTCTGCATCTGTCTGGCATGCCCAAAATGACCACCTCTGATTTATGGTGAGCAGTCACATGGATCAAATGTAATATAGAAAACAACAGGGTGTTGGTGTGCTCAGTAAGAGAATGCTGGCTCAGCGTTCCTGCATGTGTGGAGCTACCGGGGGCAAGCCGACCAATTGGGTCAGTCTGCTGCCTGACATGTCAGCTAGCACCCAGCAGGAAGCCTTTTAAACAGCATGCAGCCGTACCATACACTGGGTGTGCTTGGTGAGAGTGTGCTGGCTCAGCGTTCCTGCAGGAAATACTTTTTCACTGAAAGGGTGGTGGATGCTTGGAATGCCCTCCCGATGGAAGTGGTGGGGCAAACAGTGACAGAATTCAAAATGGCATGGAACAGACATAGTGGATCCCTTTATAGCAACAGCATAAAATCAAAATAAGCATAACTATCTCTTATATCTGAACAAATAGGGGTGACCTACATGGAGCGGTGGGTACACCCCTAAACAAAGGCATGGGGAGAGGTGACCTGCATGGAGCGACAAGTGCGCCTACTCTTACCGCCTTGCTGGGCAGACTAGATGGACCATACTGGTCTTTATCTACCATCATATCTTATGTTACTATGCTACAATAAAAGTTTTTAATATGCGTTTTGCTTCCACAGCAAGCTGTTTTTCAAAATTCTCTCTTTGCATGCCTTATTAGTACCTTGGATTTAACCTGCCCGTTCTTATGTTGTTTCCAGTTTGTCATTTGACTCCTTTTTCCATTTCCTGAAAGATGCTTTTTTGGCTATAAAAGGTCTCTCTGACCTCACCTTTAAACCATGCTGGCAGTTTTGTGGACTTCCTTCCACTTTTCTTAAAGCGTGGAATACAGCTGGTCTGGGCTTCCAAGATAGTATTTTTAAACAATGCCCAATGCTTGATGTAAATCTTTAACCTTTGCAGTTGCTCCTTTTCGTTTTTTCTTAACTATTTTCCTCATTTTATCATAGCCTCCCTTTTTGAAAGTTAAAAAGGTAGTACTGTGGATTTCCTTGCTGTCCTTCCTCCATTCATTAAATCAAATGCGATCATGATATGATCACTACTGCCAAGAAGCCCTAACTCCCTTATCTCTTGCACCAGATCTTGTGTTCCACTAAGGACTAAGTCCAAAATAGCTTACCCTCTTGTCAGTTCATGAACCAGTTGCTCCAAGAAGCAGTCGTCATTTATTTCATCTAGAAAAACTTTATCTCCCTAGCATATCCTGCCTTGACACTGACCCAGTTGATACTGGGGCAATTGAAACCGTCGATTTTTATTACTTTGTTGTAACACTTGTTTGCTTCCCCGATTTCTTTAAGCATTTCATCATCCATTTGTTCATTCTGGCCAGGCGGTTGCTAGTACACCCCCCACTGCCATCGTCTTCCCCTTTTTACATGCAATTTCGAGCTATAGAGATTCTAGTGTATTTTGTTTCCTGCAAAACTTTAACCCTGTGTGACTTAGTGCACACCACCAATTTGATCTACTCTATCATTGCGATAGAATTTGTACCCAGGTATCACAGTGTCCCATTGGCTGTCCTCTTTCCACCAGGTCTCTGAAATATCAACCATATCTAACCTCTCATTTAGTGTTATATATTCTATTCTATCTCTCCCATCTTATTTTTTAGACTTCAAGCATTTGCATACAAGCATTTTAGAGGTTGTATTTTATCAAACTAATCTGGTTATTAGTAGATGGGGTAATTTGGAATCTTTAAGCTCGGTCTGCTCTGTACCTAAGGGCATTTGGGTTACTTCTGTTGTTATTGGAACCTCTCTGTCGATATGCCGTAACTTCAATATTTTGCTAGTATCCTTAATAAAAACTGGTTAGCTACACAGTGCCCTGACCTGTGCTTCTAAGGTAATGTCTTACCAATTTCCTGGGTGATTAATACAGCCCTTGGTTTGACAGAAGGGGCCTTTCAAATTGCCTCTCTGATTTCACTTGGCTTTGACACCTATTAAAGGCAACATCACAGATCTTTTGCCTAATTGGAAGGCCCTTTGTAAAGATCACTAAAAACAAAATTTCTTTCTTTCTACTCATATACTATTTATTCTACTTGTATGCCAAGCTATACTCCGATTTGATTTAAATAAAAAGCCCTCTAGAAACAATTTTATTTCAGTGAGTGGAGTAGCCTAAGGGTTAGAGCACTATCTTGGCAACCAAATGACCAGGGTTTGATTCCCACCAGCAGTCTTGTGGCCTTGGGCAAGTCACTTAATTCTCCATTGGTTCAGAAAAATCCAAGTTATCAATGTCCCTGTTTAATGTATAGTACCAGGTTTAAGTTACAATGTAAACTGCTTTGACTGAAATGATAAAGTGGTATAAAAAGAACCTGTTAACTAAATAAATACTATATTTCAGTAACATCTTATGCCGATGACCCCCAGATCTACCTCTCTGCATCTGAAATCTCTCTGGCAATCCCAGACCCGGATCTCTGCCTGCCTTTCTGACATTGCTGCTTGGATGTCTCACCGCTGCTTGAAATGGAACATGGCCAAGACTGAGCTTCTTTTTTTTCCCCCTAAAACCTCCTCTCCCTTTCTCAGTTTCTGTGGATAACTCTCTACTCCTTCCTGTTTCCTCGGCTCACAATCTTGGGGTTGTCTGACTCCTCTCTCTCCTTCTACACACACATTCATCTGATAGCTAAGACCTGCTGTTTCTTTCTCTATAACATCAACAAAATCTGCCTATTCCTTTCTGAACACACTACTAAGATGCTTATCCACTCCTTAATCACCTCCCGTCTTGACTACTGTATCCTACTCCTTGCTGGTTTCCCTCTGAATCATCTCTCTCCCCTTCAATCTGTTCAACACTCTGCTGCGCGGCTAATCTTCCGCCTGCCTTTTCAAGCCTATATTACCCCCTCTTCTCAAGTCACTTCATTGGCTCCCTATCCATTTCCGCATCCAGTTCAAACTTCTGCTGACCTATAATTGCATTCACTGTGCAGCTCCTCTCTACCTTTCTTCTCTTATCTCTCCTCAGGAGCTCCGCTCTTCTGGCAAACTGCTTCTATCTGTGCCCTTCTCTTCTACTGCTAACTCCAGACTTCGCTCCTTTCACCTTGCTGCACCTTATGCCTGGAACAAACTACCTGTGTCTGTACGCCAGGCACCTTCTCTGACCCTTTTCAAATCCAGGCTGAAAACTCACCTCTTCGCTGCTTCTTTTGGATCTTGACTCACCTGATCTCCTTGTTTCTTAACTTTCCCCCTTGTCGTATCCCTGTCTACACCTTCTGTGTTGTCTGTCTTGACTATATTGTAAGCTCTGATGAGCAGACTGTCTCTTACATGTCTGTGCAGCCCTGCGAACAACTTGTAGCACTATACAAATGCTCAGTAGTAGTATTTTACTTTTTATGCTAAGCTATACTCAGATTTGAATTAAATGAAAAGCTCTGGTGACACTAAGACCTGATCGACTCAGCAAAAACACAGAATTCTAAAATACACAGATTTATCAGCCTTAACCCAAAAAGAGTTCCCTTTGCCCCCCCCAAGATTTAGCATATAGTCCATAAGATAAATACTTACAAGTGCAGATCTTTTTTCCAGTGGTAGCAGTCCCTTTTGGTAGTCCTTCAAAACTCAACCAGAAATGTAAGTTTTCTTTTTTTCCAGTATCATTGTGGTCTTGGGCTGCCTCAGACAAGCACCCCTTAGACTGGAAAGCACCAGTCACCAAGTGGAGCTATTCTGCCTCCTAACCAAATGGTATTAATATCTTTTGTTCATACTTTTCTGATCTGAGGATAGATTTAACCTTCAAAAGCTAGTCCAAAAATGTATTAATTCAATAAAAATGGTGTCATCTTATTTTTTTTCTTTTTGTTTATCAACCATTAAGGTGGGCTAGCACAACCACTACACTATTTTATCCCTTATATATAAGAGTTCATCCCTATGCATCTTTTTGGACTCACCTGGCGATCTGATTCCTGCGGATGTGGTGCACAAAACCATGAGTCATGTCCAACCGGGCCCCTGGCCCCGCTTTGCCGGGCAACTCCGACTCTTCCTCCCCACCCATGGGGGAGGCACCCTGAAGAGCAATCCGGGGCTTGCCCGGCGGCTTCTCATTCATTCAACAGCCGACAAGACCTAGGAGCCCCACTGCCACCAACCGTTTTTCTCTCGGCCCTTCCCCCTATATCGTTGCTTACCACTCAGTCACTGCTCAATTCACCAACCCGACTGCAGCTGTCCTTATACAAATTTAAAAAACAAAAAACATGGGGTCGAAGCGAGGACATTTTTTGTCCAATTATATTCCTTCATTGAAGTTTACAGGGGGACGAGGGCGTAAATATTTGAAAGAGACCCTTGAAACGCAAATTCCTGCCTGAGATGTCAGGTCTCCTTCCGGATCAAAGCATTACGATTGCGCTGACGCTTGAGGCAGGACATAATTGGTCGAAACTTTTGAAAGAGGCGGGGCAGAGTTCCAGAACGAGGTTTGGAACGCAGAGCGGTGTTGGAGGCTTGGTTAGCTGCTGTGCTGTTTTGTGTTTTTGGTAACGGAAGTTTTCGCGCGTGAGAGGGAAAATGACACTATCGCTAAAGCGGAGGTTCAAGAGTAGCGGTAGGATGATGACTGTGCAGGTGAAGCGGGAACGGGATGTGGAAGAGGATGAAGCGGATGATGAGGGTAAGTGTGCTTTGAGGATAGGCCGCAGTCGTCTGGGCATCTCAGCTTGAGTGAGGGACTTTCTGCTTGCAACACGTGGGTCCTGTATTCTGAATAAAGAGAGAGGATATTGCTGTGTGGTCCTTGTATGCTTGTACCTGGTTCAGCGCTCTTGTAAGTTTCGTTTACTAAACTAGTTACTTGCGCTAAGTATAGGAGACTTCAAGACAAGTGAAGTTCGGCAAGTTCAATCAGCCTAGCTGTGTGTGCGAGAAGATTTCAAGGTATCAAAACAGCCTGACAAGGGTGCATAGGGAGAGAGGCTTAACCAGTAGAAAACAAGAGATGCTAATACTTCCGTATAGGTCATTATCTGAGTTAGTGTTTGGTTAGAGCAAGCAGGGCAGTTACGTGGGGTGACGTGATAAGGGGCACCATTTCTTGAGGAGGGATGAAAGTGCTTGCATAAGAAAGGGAGATAAAAATACACCACCTTATTTCCCATTCTGGAGGGAGGCAGGCCTGGCACAAGTAACCACTACGATGTAGTTACACAATTGGTCAATTACCGAACGATGAACTCACAGCTCAAACAGTAGAAAGAATCGTTCATGTATCAAAGGGTAATATATAATTATCAATCACTATCATTAATGAATTTCCAATTTCTTAAACATCAGAGGTCTCAGACTAATTTGGCTCTGCCACCAGGACTCACGTCCGTTCTTACAGCAGATTGCCCGTTTGCATCAACGACCTCTCAAATTGGGCAAGTTAAGCAACACAGTCACAGAATAAAAGCAGCTTTGCAGGTATCGTAAAGCACTATACTTATCTGTTATCAAAACAGCCCACCCTAGTGGATCGAGCAAAGATCCCGACACCTTTCGCAGGTACCAGTCATGCGTTTCATGACTCGAGCTTTCTTCAGGGGATCGCTCCAACACTCTCATCCAACATTGTAGACACTAACAAACAAACCAACAGAAAAACAAGGTATCACTAACACAAACAACCCATAAACACCTCAGACAAACCCCAGAAATCCAGTTCCCACTGTAAAAGTTATAGAGATAAACCTCACCTTTCACTCATATTAGGCTGCCCACGTTCTACCAAAGATCAGCTCAAATATTTTAAACCGGCTATGTCTTAGAACGCCGCGCATGTGGACTAAAGAAAAATCCTCAATCTTATAGGGAGTGCTCAAAGGTCCAAAACCAATCAGATGTCACCTTGTTACCCAATCAGGGACCTAGTCAGGAACCCACCCACTTTACTGGAGGCTCACACGTCACTAATCATCATTACCAGACCAATTAAACCAAATCCTAAATCCAAAAGATGTAAAGGTGACGCTCAACAGCTGACCAATCCAAAGACACTCCTCTCCCCAGACTCGAAAACCGTGCCCTCACCAACCGCTCTTGTATTGTGCAGCTATTAAACATTTATCGTTAATCATATAATATATCGATATTTTATCATCCCATCCTCTGTCATAATAAAGCGCTCAGAACCCAGAAATTTAAACTAAGCCGATGCCTTATTCAAGAGAATAATGATATTATACACAACGCGCCCATTCAGTAGAGGCATTCAAACCTTTAGGAGACACCGTGTCAAAAGTATAGATCCACCATTGTTCACGTCTTATCAAAGCCTGATCCAAAGGCACGCTCATTTCCCCCTGTAGTATTTGATCCACACATAAAACCCGAAGCTGCTCAAATTGATGATGGTTTACCACACAATGCTGAACTATCGGGGCCTCCATTACTGTATGTTTCAAACGGCTCTTATGTTCCCTAATCCGAACTCGAAACGCCCGTGTGGTCTTCCCTATATAGGCTAAGCCACAGGGGCACAAGATGACATAAACAGCATTCATGGAACCACAAGTCGTAGAGGATTTCAACCCTCTACGAAAACCATTATATTCAAAATGAGAAGCTTCTATAGTCATGCAACAAATATCACAATTTCCACACTGGTGATGACCCATATGGGGGGTCTCAGTCCCAACCCCCTCTATCGGCCTCAGAACAGTAGGACTTAAAAGTTCCTTTAAATTGCGATCCCAGGTCCACACACATCTGACAGCCTTATCATTTAAACCAGGGACTGCAGCCAAAATATTAGAGTGTTTTTTAATAATCCGCTGTATCCCTGAACTCATCGGGGAATATTTTGTGATAAAGTTTACATGTGTAGAAGCTACCTCTTGTATGGAATTCAACCGGGGCTCCAACAGCAAGGCACGATGGTTAAAGAGCGCTCGAGTATATGCCCTCTTAACTATTGAGAGGGGGTACCCTCTGGACAGGAAATCAGCAAACAACGCTTTGGCGCGATGCTTATAATCCCTAACATCAGAACAGTTCCTGGACCTTTGAGCACTCCCTATAAGATTGAGGATTTTCCTTTAGTCCGCATGCGCGGCGTTCTAAGACATAGCCGGTTTAAAATATTTGAGATGATCTTTGGTAGAACGTGGGCAGCCTAATATGAGTGAAAGGTGAGGTTTATCTCTATAACTTTTACAGTGGGAACTGGATTTCTGGGGTTTGTCTGAGGTGTTTATGGGTTGTTTGTGTTAGTGATACCTTGTTTTTCTGTTGGTTTGTTTGTTAGTGTCTACAATGTTGGATGAGAGTGTTGGAGCGATCCCCTGAAGAAAGCTCGAGTCATGAAACGCATGACTGGTACCTGCGAAAGGTGTCGGGATCTTTGCTCGATCCACTAGGGTGGGCTGTTTTGATAACAGATAAGTATAGTGCTTTACGATACCTGCAAAGCTGCTTTTATTCTGTGACTGTGTTGCTTAACTTGCCCAATTTGAGAGGTCGTTGATGCAAACGGGCAATCTGCTGTAAGAACGGACGTGAGTCCTGGTGGCAGAGCCAAATTAGTCTGAGACCTCTGATGTTTAAGAAATTGGAAATTCATTAATGATAGTGATTGATAATTTTATATATTACCCTTTGATACATGAACGATTCTTTCTACTGTTTGAGCGACAAGTAACCACTAGGCAATCCAGGTGATCATCTAGGGTGGCAGCTTTTGGGGAGGGGGCAACAAAAAGCAAGACATTCAAAGCCAAACAATGGATTCTGACAGTCGGGGGGAGGTAGTATAAGGCTTAAGGTTAGCCTAGGGTGCCAACCCCTTGAACCAACTCTTTGGCCAGCACTGGAGAGAGGAGAGGAGAAGAAGTAGAGAGAGAGAGAGAGAGAGCACACCTACATACACTATTCATCCCCCTTCCCTCTCTCAAAGTATATCCTATACTGTCCCCAGAGGACCCGGAGGAGGGGCGGGGCAGAGGAGGGGGGACCATTGATGACTCCCATGCAGGGTGCTCGCCACTACAGAGCTGCTCCTGGCCATTAGTGAAACTTTACTAGAGGAGGGCAACTAGAATGCTAAAGAGAGTGAAACAGCTCTGCTATAAAGAAAGACCAAACGAATAAGATGGCTAAGAATGGATATAATAAATAGTCATAAAGTCATGAATGGGGTAGAGCACATAACTAAGGAACCATTGTTTTACTTTTTCAAATGGTACTTAGAACAGGGGACACTCCTTGCAGCTGATAGGTGGCACATTTAAACAAATCAGAGAAGATTATTTTTTCCATTCAGAACACAACTAAGCTGTGAAATTTCTTGCCAGCATGTGTGGTCAGTATAGTTAATAGAGATGCTTCATTTTCCTGTGGAAATATCCATAAACCATTTTTGGATTTTGGTAAGCCACTGCTTGGCTTTAGATGTAAGCACCAAGGAATGGATCTGCTATTTGGTATCCTACTGGGTGCTCATTATCTGTATCAGCCAGTGTCTCAGACAGAATGCTGGTCTGCATGGGCTTGTGATGTATCTTATGTAAGTACTGTGTTCATTTTTGGGGGCCACATCTCTGGAAGGCTATAAAGAGTGGTAATATTCTGCCAAGATGCTGACCTGGAACCTTTGGGAACTTACTTGCTTTTCCCCATTACAATGATGTGGAAGGTGAAATCCCTGACGGACTCAACTTGGTATCTACCATCGAATATAGATGGCAGTTCATCAAAGCATCACCAGAACAATGCAGAATCTACCAAACTTCATTTATTTATACATTTTTTCTATACCTTTTTCCTTAGGTAAATTCTTTCAAAATGCTTTACAAACTTGCATGTGATATAACTTTGAGGTATATGTAAGTTTACAGATGACACACAAGAAGCTCTTTATTGGAAAGGAAACAAGAGGTTAGATAGAATTCATAAAAGTACCCAAGTTAGGCACAGAGGAACCCTTGTGGTGAAGGTAAAGCCAGAGATCAGCTGGGATCTGTGGCAATGAAGAGGGAACCTATTTTGGCAGATTGGCTGGGTATTGCAGTCCATATCTGCTGTCTGGTTCTTTGTTTCTATATGCACAGATGGAAGGTCTCAGACAGATTCTATGTGTGACCAATACCAGTTCTGAGATATTTAGTTACTGCTGGTGGGACCCTAAAAAAAAAGCTGATAGATCCCTAGTGTGTGTGTTTGCCAAAGTGAGCTTAATGGGCCATGTTTACTAAAGTGCAGTAAGAGTTTTTACTTTGCACAGTAAGTACAAGAAACATGCAATAAGTGCAGAGGGTATGTGCTAACTGTCGGGGGTGTGCCCAGCATGTTCCCCCCCCCCCCCCGTTACCCCACTGAAAAGTACTTTACCATGCTAAAACTTCATTCGCAATTAACGTGGGTGTATTTAATGCCACCTGTGCTTAACTCCAACATGACAATTAGTGTGCAGTAATTACCCCCATGCTGCAATGTGCATCCCACACCCACTCTCTGCCCCTAACCTATTCAGTTCCTATCCCATTGCGCGCTAAGCAATTAGTGTGGGATTTTTACTGCTCTGGCTGTTTTAGCATATGATAGCCATTATCGTGGTCCTGCACTAACCGCTTACCATATGGTAAAGCATGCACTAACCATTAGTGCAGTTTAGTAAAAGAGCTCCAGATGTGTGCCAGATCACCATGGTGACTATAAATAGCACCCTGGCATCAGGATTTCATTTCCCCTCCCCCATCTAATGTCTTACCATTCCTGCGCCATTGTTCACTTCTCCATGCGATCAGATCTCTGCATGTAGCATGAGTCGTGCAGTGTAGGAAGTTTGCTGATCTTGCAGTTTTAAGTCTCCTGAGACTTGAAGAGTGAGGTAGCCCAAACCTCTTCCATTATGTGGCTCAAGCTACATGCAGAAAGCTGATCACTGTGGAGGAGCGAATGATAGTGCAGGAATGGTAAGGCATCAGGTGATGGCCTGCGGGGGGGTGGGGGGGAGGGGATGTGTGAGGGAGAGAGACATTGGGTAGTGGTTTAGGGGGGCAATGAGAGAGAGAGACTGGGTAATGATGGGGGGAAGTGGGCAATAAGAGAGAGACAGACACTAGGTGATGGCTGGAGAGCTATAAGAGTGGGTGAAGGCAGGGTGGGGAGGTTATGAAAGAGGAGGGTTTTTTTCTTTTGCTTTATATGTTACCAGGCCATAGTGCAGGTATAAAGGGTCACCAATATGCTGCTGATAACATACTTGGTGGGGGTGAGAGAAGTAGAAGGGTTGCTGCCTTCTGTTGGCTTTTTGTAATGGTACATTAAGGGCTTGCTTTATTAAGCTGTCTTTTCTCAAAGAAAATTGGAAAACAATAAATCAGTCCCTTAAAGGTGCTGGGATACACCTTTTGGGGAGGGGAGGGGGGGGCACTGTGATCAATATCTCCGCCGCCAGCTCCTAAATGTTTAAGCTGGCTTCTAGATTCAAAGAAAATCTGTCAAGGCCTATGGTAAGTAGGCCTGTAGTGAAGTGAGAAAGTGAATAGCTTTATTTATTTGTTTTTGCTTCATTTGGTGGAAATATTGTAAGCAACTTTTAGAATACAGATGTGTGGTGTAATTCTGTAAGTTGTATTACTGTTTTGCTTTCTGGTGGGCAGATAGGCGTGGGGATGCTTTTGGGCAAGTATTCTCTGCTTGCTTGCCTAGTAGTCGGGTAGCTTTGTTAGAATTTTCAGACACTGAATATGGGTTGACTCACTTAAACTTCACATTTTGTAGATGTTATTTTAATTGCTAACTGTTTGAAATAAGCGTAGATCAAAAAGGATAACCTGGGCAAGTATAGGGGAGAAGGGTTCTATTGCTGCTGTCCTGTCCAGCAGCAAGGACTGGTCAGCCCACCAGATTACTTGATTGGTTAATGTATGCCTTTCCAGTTATATATGTGTAATGGTTAACCCACCAGCTCTTGGTTTTGTTTATATACCTGAATTGTCTCTTCTAGATGAAAAGCTAGTGCTTTAAGAAATGACTGTGCAACATTTATATCTGTTAAATTCCTTTTCCTTCTTCCCTCCCTTGATAACAGTCTCAATGAGGTTTGGCAGGTTTGAGCCCGAAGATAGACGGAGCAGACATTGTCCATATTTGGACACCATCAACAGGTTGGTGCATAAAAATGAGTGTTTTGGAAGATACAGTCAAAGCTGGCTGGTTGGGCTTAATATATAAGGGTGGACAAATATGTTCAAAACCTGTATGTCAACCATAAATTTTTAGGAGCTGTGGCAGCTTTATTTCTTAGCTTTTTTGCCCATTCCCTCACCCCTGGTTTTAATACTGCTCTCCCCTTCCTCTGGCCTCTTTAATTCCCTCATTCCTGACTCTAGCATCTTCTCTTCAGTCTTTCTACTTGCTGGGGTGGCAGTTCTCCTTGGAGCCCACCTGGTGGTAGCAGCTTCTCTCAACCTAGGCCCAGCTGGAGTGGCAGCAGTTCCACCCAGGCTCATGGTAGGCATCTGATTTTAGAAGAGAACATTTTGTCTGTTTTGTAGATGATGCTAAGATCTGCAGTATAGTGGACATTCCCGAGGAAGTAGATGACGTGAGTGATTTTAGAAAAGCTTGAAGAGTAGTCGACAGCTTGGCAGCTAAGTCTAGTTTAATTTACTGTACTGCCCTTCCTTCACCGTCAAGCAGTTTATAATGTAATTGAGGCTTCTGTTAAGTGTTTTGGAAAATGTTAAAACAGATGTTTTATTTTCCAGTTAATTAGGGGTCTTTTGAGGGTCTGAAAAAATCTGTTTTTCTCAGTGGTTTTGTATCAAAGATACTATTACTGGGTACCTTTCTCAGTGGAATGAAATATATATACTTATGCAGTTGAGGAGTCAGCAATACCGAAAAGAGAGGAGGATCCAAGGAAGACAAAGGGAAGGGTGTGAGAGTACTAGGGGAAGTAGTGTTTTTTTCCAATAGATATCCAATAAACACTTTTTTTTTGCATAGCGGGTGTTTATTAGTTAAAGCATAATATCAGAAGCTCTAAATATAATACAACCAAAACTGAGGGAAAACTAAAAGAAAATATGACAATATTAGAACAGGACATGGCGATACAACAGGAAAGTTCAAGAGTAAATGTTCAATTCAAAATAGATATGAACTCTGCATACACTGAGATCAAAAGAAAATTGCTGTAATGTCAAGCATGACTTTGAATCTATCAGAATATAGAATTTACAGCAAAGAAGCAGTTAAACTATATTCAAGATACAATCAGAAGGAAAAAAAAAGTTGACACTCAACCTGGGCAATGCGTGGGACAGAGATTTTGCAAGCAGTGATACGTAGTCTGGGGAAGAAAGCTGAAGGGGACGTTCCGCTGATATTTTAAGACACTATAAGTGCAAATATGCAAGCCTGAAAGCAAAGGGGGGGGGGGGGTGCCGAAAGCAAATTTGCCCTGATTGGTTCTGTGCTGCGACTGCCCTAAAGGTAACATATTGATTGTTTGGTACGTCACGGTATGAAAAAGTTGGGTACTGGAGAGAACTAAGTGGGGACATTTGAATGCTCTGTCATGGAAGATGGCATATGAAGCGAGGATAAAACAAGCTGGTACTGGAGAGGGATAAATCTTGCAAGTGATAACACTCTTTGGCTGGCAGTTAGGATGTATCCTTAGCACTGTGGAGGGATAATAGATGTCTTTGTTTTGTATGTCTGCCTATCTAGATAGATAGATGTCTACACACTCACTCACTCTCCTTGAGCCATGCTTTGCATGCTTTCCTCACTTGTTAACCTATTTATAAATGATCCAGAAAACAGAACTGCGAGTGAGGTCAGCAGATTTGCAGATAACACCAAACTATTCAAAAAGTTAAATCGCATGCAGAATGTGAGAAATTGCAGGGGGACTTCATGAAACTGGGCATCCAAATGGCAGATGAAATTGAATGTGGACAAGTGCAAAGTGATGTGCACAGGGAAGAATAATTCAAATTATAGCTACATAATACTGCAGTAGGTTCCATATTAGTAGTCCTGACCTGAGGAAGAAAGCTTTAACTTTTGAAAGCTAGCCTACAAATGTATGTTTGTTTCTTTTTTTATTTAATTTCCAAAATATTCCGTATGCAAATTTATGAAAATGAGCCATACAGTTGCTGCAGAATCTTGAAAAATCTGTAGTAGAAACTGGGGTCTGTGAATATTTGTAAGAATTGTCTGTTTTTGTACAAAATGTTTATAATCATGAACCTGTGAAAATAGGCAGCTACAGCAATAAATCTGTGAACTGGGGTCTCTGAAGTCTCATTCAGAGACTGGCTAGAAGTTGAATCTTCACTAATCTAGTTGGCCATCTTTCCAAGAACTTTGAAGCAAGCATCATAGCAGGAGGGAGCTACGGGATTCCAAAGAGAAAAGGGAATGAGGTACATTCATTTAGAGGCTCCTTTAATAAAGGTTATCAGGCAAAGTAATGAATATGCTCACTGTGCCCATAGCCCTTCTATTTCTTTGGGTAAATGGCGCTTAATGTGCACTAACCTTTAGTGAAAGGACCCCTTTCTGTGAATGCAAATGGGACAGAGATGTATGTATGTATTTATTTATTTAACTATATTTATATCCCGCTTTTCACTGGGTCAAAGCAGTTTAACATCAAAGGGGTGGGGGACAGTAATCAATTCTTAGGGTGGAGGGGCTGTCACCGGGGAGGCCAACATTAATGATCTGGACAGACATTAAGGACGTAAACAATGGACATCAATCTCTTAGTATGTGGATCTGTGGGTATGTTAGAAGTTCTGGAGGGGTAGTCAGTGATGGATGATTGTTTCTGGTCCGAGGTATTCCTGGAACAGGATGGTTTTTAGTTGTTTACTGAATGTTGAAGGATCTCCATTGTTTCTGATTTGACTTGGTAGGGAGTTCCAGAGGGATGGTGCGTATAGTTCGAAGGCTCTGTTGCAGGTCCGTTGATTGTATTTAGTTCGTTCGTGGGGGATGGTGAGGGTGTTGCTGGTGGTTTGTCTGTTTTGGGTGGGTTGGGGCAGTAGAGTGCGGAGCTGGGAAGACTGAGTTTGATAAAGGGCTTTGTGGATAAGTAGGGCAGATTTGTATTTGATTCTTGCTTCGAGATGGAGTATGTTCAGTTCTCTCAGGACTGGGGTGATGTGATCTTGTTTTTTTGCTTTCTGGATAATTCTTGCTGTGGTATTTAAGGCAGTTCGTAGTGGGTTGGTGTGGGTGGCGGGTAGTCCGTGATAGATTATATTGCAGTAGTCCAGGTGGGGGAGCGTCATAGCTTGCGTGACTGTCCTGAAGTCCTGTGGATCAATGAGAGGCCTGAGGCGTTGTACTGTTTTAGCCTTGTGGAATATTATTCCAGTAGTCTTTTTGATCTGTTGCTTGAGTGTGAGTGCTTGGTCTATGATGATTCCTAAGTATTTTATGTGAGGTTGAATTTGTATTTGTGTGGCTCCTAAGTTGAGGTGTGGAGGTGTTGTGAAGTTTGGGTCCTTGGTTACTATGAGGGCTTCTGTTTTTTTATGTTGATGGATAGTTTGTTCCTTTGTAGCCAGTTGGAGACTTCTATGAAGCAGTCTGATATGTGGTTGTTCGTTGGGTTGGTGGTTGTGATCGGTCCATAGAGCATTATGTCATCTGCATAGATGTGGTAGTTTGATGTTATGGGCACGTATGATTGAGCAGAGTGGTTGCAGGTAGATGTTGAAGAGTATGCCGGATAGTGTGGATCCTTGGGGTACTCCTTGGTGTTGCTGAAAGGGGGGGGGGGGAGGTTGCTATGCTTGTGCGGATCAGTTGTCTGTTGGTCAGGTAGGAGTGGAACCATTGAAGTACGACATTTTTTATGCCAATTTCTTGGAGTCTTTGTAGGAGTATGTTGTGGGAGTTGGTGTCAAAGGCTGCGGATATGTCCAGGAAAATCATAGCATATCCAGAGTGCTTGGTTTGTGTGCCCTTGATGAGGGTGTTCATTAGTGATGTCATGAGGGTCTCGACTCCGTGGAATGGACGGAAACCATGTTGTTGTGGGTCCCGTAGGTTGTTGGTATCCAAGTGGTCTTGAAGTTGTTGTTGAACTATCTTCTCAATGATTTTGGCGGTGAATGGAAGACTTGCTATAGGCCTAAAGAAGGCGGGATCAAGGGGGTCCAGGTTGTGTTTTTTTAGGGTTGGGCGGATGATGGAGGTTTTGAAGATGTCTGGCATGTGTCCTTGCCTGAGTGGATTCATTAACAATGTGGGTTAGGGATGTGCTTATGTCCTCTTTGGATTTCTTTATCCATTCCGCAGGGCAGGGATCTAGTGGAGAGGTGGTAGTGTTTAGGCAGGAGATGGTGGATTCTATTTTTTCTTTGGTGATTGTTTCGAATGTGCTCCAGTCTGTGTCTATGGTAGTAGGGTGGGTGGTTATCTCTGCATTCAGTTGTGGATTTTGTGGTGGTTGAAGCTGCTTGTATTGGTGTGCTAGTAGTTCTGGCGGGATGTTCGGTAGCTGGTTGGAGTGGTTGGGTGCTTTTGTTAGCTTCTTGACAATCTCGAAGAGCTCTCGTGGTTTGTTTATTGAGGTGTTTATGATCTTCGAGTGGTAGGTCCTTTTTGCTTTATCGGTTTCTGTGTGGTAAGCGTCTAGTTCACTCATATATTTTGTTTTATCATCCTCTTTTGGTCTTTCTCCATTTTCTCTCCGCTCTTCTGAGCTGGGTCTTTAGTCTCCGTAGGTTGGGGGTGAACCATCGGGCTTTTGTTAAGGTATGTCTGGTTTTGGTGCTGTTTGCTGTTGCAGAGGAGATCGTAGTATTCCAGTTGTAGATTAGGTCATCAATATTGGTGGAGCTTGTTTGGATAGGAGATAGGAGCCAACAAGCTGTTTTTCCATGGAAAACATTACAAAACTTTGATTAATGTGTAAGTTCACAGGTCCAGTGGATGGTCACTTAATGTTTCAAATTCAGTGTTCTTGCAGAAATAATTGGGGAATTTTTCTACTCTAATCCTTTGAATCCCAGGGTGACAGTGTATTTATACAGAGTCATTGTTTTAATCTTACAACCTTGATAAAATGTTGCCTTTGTACCTCAGGAGTGTTCTGGATTTTGACTTTGAGAAGCTGTGCTCCATTTCCCTGTCTCATATCAATGTCTACGCCTGCTTGGTGTGTGGCAAGTATTTCCAAGGTGAGTGCAGTCACATTGGTCAGCCCTTGGATTAGAAGCTGTATGTCTCGGGTCCTTCTGTCTTGCCCTGTAATTCATATCTGCTCTTAAAAGCCTGTTAAATTTATGGAAAATGTGGAGCTGCTAATGGCTCAACGAGGACAATTGTTTATCACTCATTTGCTTGTCACCGTTAAAGTACATTGTCAGATTGAAAAAGATTTGAAGTTTCTATACCTTGCTTTTTTTGGACAACACTACACATACCCACTCACTCACTCTACGATGAAAGACAGCAAGTAGTCCCTCAGGCAGGAGTTTGCAACGCAGTATGTGGGACACACCTAGACAGTCAGGTGTTCAGGCTTACTACAATGAATATGCATGATAGGGATTTGCAGCTGTGTGCAGACCTCTATCACATGCATATCCATTGTGGATGTTCTGAAAACTGACTGGCTAGGTGTTTCCTGAGGGCTGGGTTGAGAACCTCTGTTCCAGTAGGCAGCTGCCTGCAGCTATTTATTAGAAAAGGTTTCGCACCATCTTGAGTTACTAAATTCTGAGTATTGTTGTTTTTGGAACAGGTATTCCCTGAAATGTGGCCAGTCCAGCTATTAGGCAAGATTAGGTGATTGCCTAGGGCAGCAGCAGCAGTCAAAACAAAACAATAGGTCCTGACAGCCACACAAACTCAGAGTCATTAGCACATTCTTTTTCTTGCAGGGAGAGCGAGCACACACATATGTACAAAGCAACGCTTAATCTTAATAGTATGCTATCCAATTATATCTTTTATAGGATTTTTGTTTGTGGGGAGGGGTGATGTTACCTTCACACCCCCCCCCCCCCAGCCGAGATTGCATCAGGCCGAAAGTTTGCCTATTGCACTGTCCTTGCCTGACATTAACAACTTGTTTTCTGATGCCTTGATGGTGTCCTCTGTGCTTCAGATTCCAAAAGGATGTCTGTGGAAGCTATTCTGTAAAAGCTGTATGCTCAATATTCTGTCTGTGTAATGCCAAAAAAGATGGATCCTTCCATCTCATTCCATCTCATTCTTAACCTTGTTTATTTATCTACAGTTACCTACATTTATTATTCGCCTGCCTAAAAGTCTAGGAGAGTTCCAAAAACAAAAGCCATACAGACTAATACAATAGAACCTATGGATGGAGGTGCTCCATTCTGTAATGATAATGGTGAGGAATGAAGAATACTTTGGTTCCCAAGTCTCAAAGAAGCATACATCCACATTCCCATCAGAGAAGCCCCTTGGAAATTTCCTCAGTTTTAATTCTGAAATAATTCTTCCAGTTCAGAGCACTGTTCAGACTGGCCATGATGCCCAAGGGCATCTCCATGGTGGTACTTGTGGCCTTTTACAGGGGAAAGTCATCCTGATTTATCCATATCTGCATGGTTGATTTGATAAGATCCAAATCGGAGCAAGAAAGTTGCATCAGAAGTGATTCGGTACCTGGATGTTGTGGGTGGCAAATTATGCCAAAAGGAATTTGATTCCCACCCAGTCTTTGAAATATCTGGGGGGTTCACTTCGCTGTCAAGGTGAGCCGAGTCCATGACGCAGAAAATGATATCCAAGTTGCTGACTTGGATTCAGAGGTTTCTCTCTTATAGTTTCCAGGTTTGATTATTGCCAACTGCTGGGCTTGATGGCAGCCTCCCTGGACCTAGGATCCTGGATGAGAATTGCAGAGGGTGTGGTACTACTACTACTGATCATTTATATAGAGCTAGCTACAGGGCCTATACAGTACTGCACAAACACATAAAGAAGACTGTTCTGCTCAAAGAGATCACAGTCTAGTCAAGACAGACAGTAGGAGGCAAAAGAAACAAGTGGTAAAAGGGAAGGAGAAATTTTTTTTTTTTTTTTGTACTATCAAGTCTGTGCTGACTCCTGGTGACCCAGCTGCCTCTGTGTTTTCTTGGCAATGTATCACCGGACGTAGATTGCCAGGCCTTTTTCTTCCGAGGCAATGGAGGGTAAAGTGACTTGTACAAGGTCACAAGGACTGCCAGTGGGAATCAAACCCCTTGATCTTCTGGATACTAGGCAGTTGCTCTAACCACTACTCCTCCATTCCAGGAAGGAGAATAAGGGAGTAGAAATCAAAAGCGGATTTGAAGAGGTTAGCATGAATTTGAAGTTTGTTCCAGGCATAAGGAGCAAAAAGTGGGGCAAGATCGAAGCCTGGAGTTGGCAGTAGAAGAAAAGGGCATTGAGAGAAGAAGGCCAGCCGAGGAGCAGAGTGGTAAAAAACAGTTAGCATAGCTAGGTTTAAAAAAAGGGTTGGACAAGTTTTGACTGCATATGTATTCATCCCTATTGCTATGAAACCCCTAAATAAGATCTGGTCCAATCAATTAACCGCACAACTCACATAATCTGTTGATTAGGATCCACCTGTGTGCAGTCGGTATCACGTGATCAGTCACATGATGCCTGTATAAATATACCTGTTCTGAAAGCCCATGACTCTGCAACACCACTAAGCAAGCAACATGAAGACCAAGGAGCACTCCAAACAGATCAGAGACAAAGTTGTGGAGAAGTATAGATCAGTGTTGGGTTATAAAAAAAAATCCCAAATTCTGAATATCCCACGGAACATGATTAAATCCATTATAACAAAATGGAAAGAATATGGCACCACTACAAACCTGACAAGAGAAGGACACACACCAAAATTCACAGACCGGATAAGGAGGGCATTAATCAGAGATGCTACAAAGATACCAAGGATAACAGTGAAGGAGCAGCAAAGATCCACAGCGGAGATGGGAGTATCTGTCCATAGGACCACTTTAAGCCATACACGCCAAAGAGTGGGGCTTTATGGAAGAGTGGCCAGAAAAAAGTAATTGCTTAAAGAAATAAGAAAACACGTTTGGAGTTTGCACAACAGCATGTGGCGGACCCCCCCCAAACACATGGAAGAAGGTTCTTTGGTCAGATGTGACAAAAATTTGAACTTTTGGACCATCATGGGAAACACCCATATGCGGTGCCAACCCAACACTCCCATCACCCCGCGAACAACATTCTGACAGTGAAACATGGTGATGGCAGCATCATGCTGGGGGGGATGTTTTTCATCGGCGGGGACAGGCAAACCGGTCAGGATTGAAGGAACGGTGAATGGCACTAAATACAGGGCAATTCTTGAGGAACACCTCTTTCAGTCTGCCTAAGATTTGAGACTGGGACGAAGGTTCACCTTCCAGTAGGACAATGATCCTAAACATACTGCTAAAGCTGGTTTAAAGGGAAACATTTAAAGGCTTTGGAACATCCTAGTCAAAGCCCAGACCTCAATCCAATTGAGAATCTGTGGCATGACTTGAAGATTGCTGTACACCAATGCAACCCATAAGAACATAAGATATGCCATACTGGGTCAGACCAAGGTCCATCAAGCCCAGTATCCTGTTTCCAACAGTGGCCAATCTAGGTCATACGTACCTAGCAGTTTCCCCAAAAGACACAGGTTCCGCAATGCTTGTACTGGGTCAAGCATTGATATCCTGGGTCTCTTCTTAATAATGGTTTATGGACCTTTCCTCCAGGAACTTGTCCAACCTTTTTTAAACCCAGCTACACTAACAGCCTTTACTACATCCTCCGGTAACAAATTCCAGAGTTTGATTACACGTTGAGTGAAAAAATATTTTCTTTTATTAGTCTTAAATAGTTTACCCTGTAGCTTCATTGCATGTCCCCTAGTCTTTCTATATTCTGATAACGTAAACAATCGATCTACGTTTACCCGTTCCACTCCGTTCATTAATTTATAGACTTCTATCATATCTCCCCTCAGCCGTCTCTTTTCCAGGTTAAAGAGCCCTGATCTTTTCAGCCTTTCTTCATAGGAGTATCCTTCCATCCCCTTTACCATTTTGGTGGCTCTTCTCTGAACCTTTTCTAAAATCGCTATATCCTTTTTAAGATACTGCGACCAGAATTGCACACAATATTCAAAGTGCGGTCTCACCATGGAACGATATAGAGGCATTATAATATCTTTTGTTTTATTTTCCATTCCTTTCCTTATCATACCTAGCATTCTATTTGCTCTCTTGGCCGCTGCTGCACACTGGGCCGAGGGTTTTAACATGGTATCCACAATGACGCCTAAATCTTTTTCCTGGGTGGTGGTTCCTAATGTGGAACCTTGCATCGTGTAACCATAGTTACACGATGCAAGGTTTTTACCGGTACTGACGTGAGGCTCACCGGTCTGTAGTTTCCCGGATCACCCCTGGAACCCTTTTTAAAAATTGCTCCCATGTCTTCATAGCCTTCTGCACAACCAAGTTACAGTCACATTTTTTTTTAATGTGGTTAGGAGTATCCTCCCTCACTTGGTTTGCAGCTTGTCGTGCTGTGAGGGCTTGTGTGCATCAGTGATGCTGAGAGCTAAACTATCGGTAGTTTAACTACTGGCAGGGTCTCCCAAGATGGACAGATCTCAGCTGAGATGCCAGACCAAGACAAACCACCCATCTGGGCAGCAGCAGAATGGGATAGTGTTGACGGCGGAGGATCACATTTCTGTGACAACGGCAACAACACCAAACTTAAACTGCATGGAAGAAAGGCCCGGCAATCTACTTCTGTATCTTGCCATGAAAACCCAATGGATAGTTACAGCAAAACAAATTGTGCTGTAGTGCTGGAAGATGAGACCCCCAGGTTGGAAGGCACTCAACTAGCTACTGGGGAAGAGCTGAAGACATTTCAGAGTAAAGTCAGCATTTATGATGTGGTTGGATCAAAGCCCTCGGGACGTCTGACTGCTGATGTAGCTGCGCATGAAATGAGAGTCAGAAGCTGTAAAGATGTCTTACACATTGGAACATGGAACGTACGAAGCATGAACCAAGGGAAGTTGGAGGTGGTCAAGAATGAAATGGAATGTGTACAACTTGATCTGTTGGGTGTCAGCGAACTGAAATGGACTGGCATCGGGCACTTTGCATCAGATGATCACATGGTCTACTATGCTGGAAATGAAAGACAAAGAAGAAATGGTGTTGCATTTATAATAAAGAAGAAACTTGCAAGAACTGTAATGAAATACAGTGCAGTCAGCGAACGCTTAATCTCTCTTCGTCTACGAGGAATGCCTATCAACACAACTATAATTCAGGTATATGCCCCAACAACAGCTGCAGAAGAGAATGAAATTGAAGAGTTCTATGTACAAGCTAAAATTGACAGAACATGCAAACAGGATATCCTGATAGTCATGGGTGATTGGAACGCAAAGGTTGGCAACAAAGAAGAAGGCAAAGTAGTTGGAAAATATGGACTTGGCAACAGAAATGAAGCTGGAGAAAGACTGATAGAATTCTGCAAGACCAACGATCTATTCATCTCGAACACCTTCTTCCAGCAACACAAGTGGCGACTGTACACATGGACTTCACCCAATGGATTGTATAAAAATCAAATTGACTACATCTGTGGAAGTCAACGATGGAAAAGCTCTATAACATCAGCAGAGACAAAACCTGGAGCTGACTGTGGTACAGATCATCAACTACTAGTATGCAAACTCAAACTAAAGCTGAAAAAGAGCAAACCACTCATGAATGCAGCAAAATATGACCTTGAGAATATACCACTGGAATTTAAAGACTGCCTGCAAAATCGATTTGCTGCTTTAGATACAAATGATAGAGTTCCAGAAGAGTTATGGAATGACATCAAGAAGGTTGTGTTGGAAGAAAACGAGAAGTCTCTACAAAAGGTAAAAAAGAAAAAACGGCCAAAATGGATGACGGAAGAAACTCTGAAAATTGCCCAGAAACGCAGAGAAGCTAAAGCCAGAGGAGAAAGAAAGACAATCACAGAACTCAACAGAGATTTCCAACGTGCAGCAAGACAGGACAAGGAAAAGTACTACAATGACACATGCAAGGAAATAGAAGCAGAAACTATTAGAGGAAGAACAAGATCAGCTTTCCTAAAGCTACGAGAGTTAAAGAAAAAGTTCCAGCCTCGAATTGGAATGTTACAAGATGCTCAAGGTTCTATGTTGAATGATGCTGAGAAGATCAAGAAAAGATGGAAGGAATATACAGAGTTTTTATATGATAAAGATCAAGTGGACCAACAGCCGTTTCAACCTGTACCTTATGATCTGGAACCATTGGTGATGAAAGAAGAAGTTGAAGCAGCATTGAAAGCCTTATCAAAGAACAAAGCACCAGGCATTGATTGCATTCCCATAGAAGTATTACAGCAATCTGATGCAGCTGTTACCGTACTTACAAGGCTCTGCCAAGAAATATGGAAGACAGCATCATGGCCAACTGACTGGAAAAGATCTGTGTTTATACCAATACTAAAGAAAGGTGATCCAACTGACTGTGGAAATTATCGCACAATCGCTCTGATCCCACATGCCAGCAAGATTCTACTGAAGATTATTCAAAAGAGACTACAATCATACCTGGAACAAGAACTACCTGAAGTGCAAGCAGGGTTCAGAAAAGGGTGAGGAACGAGAGAAATCATTGCGGATGTGAGATGGATCCTTGAAAAGACTAAAGAATACCAAAAGGATATCTATTTGTGCTTTATCGACTATAGCAAAGCTTTTGACTGTGTAAACCATGAGAAACTCTGGGCCACATTAAGAAGCATGGGTATACCAGAACACCTGATTGTTCTCTTGCACAATCTGTACATTGATCAAGAAGCAACAGTTTGAACGGAACAAGGAGAAACAGAATGGTTTAAAATAAGCAAAGGTGTAAGACAAGGCTGCATACTTTCCCCCTTCCTGTTTAATTTATATGCAGAACAAATCATCAGAGAAGCAGGATTGTATGCAGACAACAGAGGTGTGAAGATTGGTGGAAGACTCATCAACAACCTTCGCTATGCTGATGATACCACATTACTGGCGGAAAGTGAAGATGATCTGAAACATTTGCTTCTCACAATCAAAGAACATAGTCTCAAAATGGGCCTGCACCTTAATGTAAAGAAGACAAAGATCATGACAACTGGCATAATCAACAGGTTCATCGTCAAAGGAGAAGAAATTGAAATTGTGAATAACTTTAACCTACTTGGATCAACTATCAATAAAGAAGCAACAAGCAGTCAAGAAATCAGGCGACGCATTGCTCTTGGCAGAATGGCTATGAAAGACCTAGATAAGATTCTCAAGAGCAGAGATGTCTCTCTCCATACAAAGATTCGACTTGTTCAAGTCATGGTATTTTCAATAACATCATATGGATGTGAAAGCTGGACAGTGAAAAAGATAGACAGGAAGAAAATTGATGCCTTTGAATTATGGTGCTGGCGGCGAATACTGTGTATACCATGGACTGCCCGAAGAACAAACCAGTCTGTACTAGAGGAGATCAAACCTAAGCTTTCTTTAGAAGCTCAGATGACAAGACTTCGACTTTCATACTTTGGACACATCATGCGGAGAGAGAGATCATTAGAGAAAGACATCATGCTTGGCAAGATAGAAGGTCAACGCAAAAGAGGAAGGCCAGCAATGAGATGGATTGATACAATAACAGCAGCTACGGGTACCAGTCTGTCAACAATGAGCCGCCTGACTGAAGACCGAACACAATTTAGGATAGCTATCCAGAGGGTCGCCATGAGTCGACTCCGACTCGACGGCACTTAACAACAACAGGAGTATCCTTTTTCCTGGGCACAACTAGCTTATACAAGCATGAATGTAACTTCTTTAGAACCCTTGCTGCTTTTTAACCATTCTTCAAGTGAAGTGAGTTTTCCCCTTAAGCCATCTCATCCCATGTAATTCTCATCTGCACATAATGCTTCAATTGCAGACAGTAAAATAAATGCTTGTTTCTCCAGTGAGCCCTCAAACTTATAAATCCCTCCGCTTGTATACGCCAGTTGATGCAGACTCTCTAATTCTCTATCCTCCCACACTTTAAACATTGCATACATCCGGCCTGGTTGAAAATAGAGATTGTACAAAACAGGGGTGTGGCAAAATATTTCCTTAACCCCACAAAGGTAACCCTTAAATTTATTCCACACTTCCAATTGTATGATTTATAAAAGGATTGAAGGTTGCTTTAGAAAACCCTTAATTTCATGTATCCATATGAATACCCTAAAGGCTCGCTTGGCTGCCCAGGCCTTCTGCCTATATACTTTAGGATTTCCTTTCCTCCCCCTATCTTCTTTATTGTCTCTCCAGTCCAGTCCCGCACCTCTGAGTAGTCAACCCCCACTAGCAGCTTGGAGACTGAGCATGTCATCTTTTGATGACCTCAGAGTACTTGGGCAGCTGGCTTCACCTTCCAGCCACAGTAAGTCTCCATGCACCTGGAGCAGGTGATTCCTGAGATCAGGACTCGCTGAAGGGACAACTAAGGAGAAGTTCTAGTAGTTGGTTTGAAGGCTTTCAGGTTATGCTTTACATTTTGGTTAAAAGAGATTGTGTTTTGAATTAAGTTTATTTTTTCCCTTCTTTTTTTTTTTTTTTTTAATCAGGACAATCTGAGCAGGACAGGACAGCCACGGGACTAACTGGGGGTAAGGGACTCTCCCCCGAGTCATATGGAGGGGGTTTTCCTCTGTCCGTTTTTGATCCTCAGAGACAGCGGCTCCCGAACCCGTCATTGGGTGAGGAGCCATGCCATCAGATCAAGCCCGTAGGCAGTTCTCACATAGCTCCCGGCACTGCGCTGAAGCCAGTAGCAGGTTGAGCACGTGAAAGTGAAGGAACGAGCAGGCCAGTACTTTTGGGGCTCAGGGGGCAGTAAGCCACGGGGAAATGGCAGCAGCGTGTCAGCCCCTCAGTCGGGTTTCAACATGCTTCAGGCAGACCGCGTGGCTCAGACGGCATTTTGCTAGCAGCGCGGGAAGCAGCATCATTTTGGTTAGCTCCTTAACTGCTAAAGTTGCATTTTCAGGAGCAGGGGGAGCAGGATATGGAACCTACTATTTTTTATTTTTTTGCTTTAACCCCTTTATTGCTGGTGTTTTCGTTTTAGAAGGAAAAAAAAAGAGTGGGTAAAAACTGCAAGTAAATGTAAGACATTCCTGGGGGCTCTGTCGCAGCTATTGGGGGCACAGGGAGTGTGCAAGTGATGTCAGGTTCTTCCCTATCCTCTGTCTTACCCATGCCGGCACAACCTTGTTATTGGGTGTGCCATGCCTGGCAGGCAACGGCCTTGGCCACGGGTGTTTGCCATGGTTGACAAGTGAAGGCTTGTATGGTGGAGAGCGATTTGCAAGGGGACAGTGCGCAACGTGCAGGGTCATCTGGGGTGGCAGGTGGCGCCTCCCAGTCCCAGGAGGATCATGGCTTGCTCCAGGGATGCCGGGGGAGTCCAGTGCCGCACCGTCCCTGTTAGGGCCATACAGCGTGGAACATACCTCTACTGGGCCTTCCACTTCCAAGGGATTGGGGGGTGGGGGGCCTCATAGGGGTTTTCGCCTGAGTTTGTCATCCTCATGCATAGAGCCTTCTGCATGTGGCAGCATGGAAGCAGTCAGCCTCCGCCATAGGGGCAGCGGAGGACACAGAGCCTGTCCGGGGCCAGTGAAGGCTTGAGAGCAACTTCTTCGAGGGTAGGAAGCCGCTTCTCTCGGAGGAGCTTGGGGAGTTGGACAATGAAGCTGAGGGTGAAGAGTTGGAGGACGGTGAGATCACCCAAGAAGAGGAATCCCATATCATCCCAGTCTTCTGCTGAGAGGAATTGGCGGCACAAGGTGCTAAATATGCCAACAGGGCTGCCGGCAGATGATGACAAACTGGAGGACCTGCTGTTTTCAGGTGGTAAGAAAGCCGTAGAAGGGGTTTCTCTTGCATCTGGTGATCAAGCAGATGATCCAAGTTGAATGGGAGCTCCCAGAAGCCAGGCTTCAGGGAATTAGGACTATGACAAGGCTTTACCCATTGCCAGAGCAGGAGAGAGAATTGTTCCATTCCCCAAAAGTAGATGCCGCGATCTCTGCAGTGATCAGAAAAACCACCATCCCGGTAGAGGGCAGTGCAGTGCTGAAGGATGCCCAGAATAGAAAGTTGGATACCCTGTTGAAGCAAGCCTTTGATATCAATGCTTTTTCTTTACAGGTGTCAATGGGGCCTTTGTGGCCAGGGTCTGCCTCTGGTGGGTGCAGGGGGTGCTGCAGCCGCAAGAGGACGCTCGTGGCCTTGCAGAAACGGCGGCAAGGCTAGAGTCAGGGGCAGTGTACCTTAGCAGATTCTGTCTATGATCTTGTTAGAGGACTCTCGAAGACCATGCATCGGTGGTGGTGGCTCAGCACTACCTATGGCTGTGGAATTGGGCAGCGGATGTTTCCTCCAAGTCCTGGCTAAGCAAGCTACCATTTAAGGGGAAGCTCTTGTTCAGGGATGAGCTGGAAAAGTTGAAGGCTCTACGGGAGTCCAAAGGGGAATGTCTCTCTGAGGACAAGCAGAAGCAGGTTCTCTGTGGGATTGTCATAGGTTGCACATGGTGCGGTTTATGCCTTACCAGAGGGGTCTTTTTACCCCAAGGAGGCTGGCATTTTGGGGCTTTGGGGGGGGGGGGGGCAGGCCAAGGCTATTACTCCAGTGCCCCATTTTCAGGCCTGAAAAAGACACAATGAAACGAGGGGGGGGGGGGCCCAGGCAGTGGTGCAGCCTGTGGGAGGTTGGCTGCAGATATTCTACTATATCTGCACCCAGGTCACGTCCGACCAATGGGTCTTGGAAGTTTTATGTGGGATGGCTACACACTAGAGTTCGCCCTCCTTCTTAAATTCTCCATGCAAGTCCCACAGAAAGTCCAGTGCATTGGGGGTAGTGGCACGGGTCCCTTGAGGCTAGTGCGGCTACTGTTGATACTCCATTTATTTTGTGGTACCCAAGAAGGAGGTTTCCTTCAGCCCATTCTTGTTCTCAAGCATGTGAACAAGTATCTGTGGGTGCCCAGGTTTCACATAGAAATTCTACAGTCCGTCATTGCAGTTGTGCGTGGGGGAGAGTTCTTAACAGCTCTCGACCTCACGGAGGTCTATTTACACATTCCTATCAGGCCAGAGCATCATCAATTCCTCCGCTTTGCAGTTCAATGGGACACTACCAGTTTTGGGCATTGCCGTTTGGCCTAGCAATGGCCACCTGCACCTTTAACAAGGTAATGGTGGCATCCTGGTGCATCCTTACCTCAAAGACTAGCTCATCCGAGTGAAATCTAGGCGACGGCATGGGTGGTGGAAATTCCTGCAAAATCTCAGATTGGTTATCAACATGGCCAAGAGCCACTTGGAGCCATCACAGGACCTAGGGTACCTGGGGGCCAGATTTGACACTCACAATAGCAGGGTTTTTCTGCCAAAACTGAGGGGCACAGGCCTTGTGTGAGCAGGTGTGCCAGTTCTTCAAGATGCTGACAGCATGGCATTATTTCCAGTTACTCGGGACCATGGTGGCAACCATCGAGCTGGTCCCATGGGCAAGGGCCCACATGCGTCCATTGCAGGGGGTATTGCTGTGCAGATGGTCGCACCAAAGGCATCCCTTACTGCATCTGTTACCTGTCTAAACATGACCCAAAAGGCTCTCCGTTGGTGGTTGTGTCCCGAGAAACTCTCGGCAGGGATGCTGCTGGAGACGCTGTGTTGGATTCCGCTGACAACAAATGCCAGCCTCTCCGGATGGGGAGCAGACTGCGAGGGGATGCATTGGTCATGGCTGTGGATCCTGGAGGAAGCCTCTTGGCCCATCAACAGGCTAGAGATGAGTGCAGTATTCCTAGTGCTGCACTGGTTTCATCTTTGGCTGCAAGGGCAGGCAGTCCAGGTCTTCTCAGACAAGGCTACCACGGTGGCCTACATCAAGGCGCACAGGCAGCGTGCGCTTGGAAATGGAGGCTGGAGCACTGTTGAAATGGGCAGAAGAGCATCTGCAGGCGATCTCGGCAGCTCATGTTGCAGGGATTTATTTATTTAGACAGTTTTGTATACCACCTTATCCTTCAATCAAAGTGGTCACAGCACAATTGGGGGATACATTTAACATGAGGGGATATGAGAGACATACACTAATACTTACAGGGAACATGGGCAATGGAGAGTTAAGTGGCTTGCCCAAGACCTCAAGGAGCACCTGTGGGACTAGAAACCCCAGTCCTTCTGGCTCAAGGTTGCTGTCCTCTACATAAGAACATAAGATATGCCATACTGGGTCAGACCAAGGTCCATCAAGCCCAGTATCCTGTTTCCAACAGTGGCCATACGTACCTAGCAGTTTCCCCAAAAGACACAGGTTCCACGATGCTTGTACTGGGTCAAGCATTGATATCCTGGGTCCCTTCTTAATAATGGTTTATGGACCTTTCCTCCAGGAACTTGTCCAAACCTTTTTTAAACCCAGCTACACTAACAGCCTTTATCTAGTGGGATTTGAACTCCCGACCTTCAGGCCTGAGGTAACTTGTCCCAACCACTAGGCCACTCCTCCCTTCCAGGGATGGACAACATGATGGCCGATTATCTCAGCCATTTTTGTATGGACTCAGGAGAGTGGACGCTCAACCATACTATGTTTGGGCAGATAGTGCAATGGTGGGGTACACCGATCATGGATGTCATGGCGACCTTTGCAATGGCCAAGGCGAGCTGGTTCTTCAGCAGGTGACTAACAAATGTCGGAAGGTCTCGACGCCCTGGTGCAGCAGTGGCCCATGCAGGGCTTCCTATATGTGCCATGGGCGCTCATAGGCTGCGTAATGCAGTAGATAGAGGCTCACCAGGGGTTGGTCATTCTGATTGCTCCCAACTGGCCGAGGTGCCCGTGGTATGCGGATCTGGTCTGACTGCGGACAGACCGGTCGTGGAGGCTCCTGGTTCGAGCTGACCTCTTGATCCAAGGTCTGGTGAGGATGCCTCAGGTGGATCGATTTTCGCTTACGGCACGCCTCTTGAAAGTTCTCAGTTGAGAGCGCAGCTATTCGGGCTCAATAATTTTGACATTGTTGAAGGCCTGGAAGAGATCCACGTTGCTGTCTTACATCAGAATGTGGAGAATTTGTGACACTTTGTGTGCAGAGCGAATGTGCTGACTGCTTTTGGTGACTGTACCGGATGTGCTGGCCTTTTTGCAGTCTGGTTTGGACAAGGGCTTGCTGTTGAATTTCTTCAGAGAGCAGATGGTGGCGATCACCCATTTACCGGTCATTTTCAGGGGAGGTCCCTGGAGTCCCTCCCAGACGTGATTCGATTCTTGTGGGCATTGAAGCAACTCTGCCCTCCATTATGGTCAGTGTTTCCCCCTTGGGACCTTAACCTCGTGTTATCAGTGTTGGCAGACACCCCATTTAAACCTTTGAGCTCATGTACTTTGAAGGACTTGTCGCTAAAGAATGTTTTCCTCATCGCTATTTGTTCCAGTCGGAGAATTTCGGAGCGCCAAGTTCTCTTGTCGGGAGCCATTCCTCTTTATTTCCAAAGAAAAGATAGTGCTCTGGCTGATGCCTTCGCTTTTGCCTAAGGTCCTCTCTGTTTTTCATCTGAACCAGCCGGTTACCCTGCTGGCGCTCGCGGGGGAGACTGGAGGTGGTTGCGGATCCATAGCTACGCCACTTGAACATATGGCATGTGTTGTGACATTTTTGAAAAGGACAGCTCCGTTCTGGAAATTGGATAATCTGTTTGTCTTATATGGAGGTCCGTGTAGGGAGAGGCTGCAGCCAAGGCCTCCATCTCTAGGTGGATTAAGGAGGCTATCGCGTCTGCGCATTTGTTGAGGAGGAAACCAGCGCCGGCGGGGCTACAGCTTATTCGACCAGAGCTCAGGGGGCTTCATAGGTGGAATATGGTCTCGTGCCCCTGGGAGATATTTGTAGGGTGGTCACGTGGTCCTCTCTCCACACCTTTTGTGAAGCATTATCGCCTGGATGTGCAGGCGGTGGGGGACGCTAGGTTCGATATGGCAGTGCTTCAGGCTGGACTAGCGGGTCCTCCTCATTAATGATACTACTATGTCACATTTCAGAAGTGTAGGACTGGACTTAAAGGTCTAATTTCACCTTCCTTATCATCCCTTATCTGTTAATTAACTTTCCTTGACGAACTCCAGTCCGGCCCCGAAAACCTCCAGGTTTCGATTACTGCATAAAGACGTTTTGCGATCCTGGGCCTGCAGAAGGCCATCATTAAAGTTAGGTCCTGGGAGTTACAGCTCTGCTACTTTGGCGGTCAGGGGCAGGTAGAGGCTCTATGAGATTGCGGCTTCGCTGAAGAGTACTGTCTTTGTTCGTAGCGTTTTTCTTCTGACTGTTGGGATCGGGTCAGAATGGACAGGTAAGCCCCCTCGTTTTGGGGGGGGGGTCCGGTTTTAGTAAGATTTTATTTTTCATGGTTGACCACTAATTTGTTGCTTCTGTGAGTCTGCTTTGTCAGTAGGTTACTGGGGCTGGAAGGTGGAGCCAGCTGCCTAAGTACTCTGAGGTCATCAAAAGATGACTGGCAGCATTTTCAAAGGCATTTACAGTGTAAATGCCTTATCCGGGATTTTCCAAAGGCACCTACGCGATTTTTGATGCTAACCGCTTAGCCCCTGCGCCTTAAAGATAGGTGAGGAAAAGCCTAACTTATCTTTAAGCGGGTAGCATCGAAAACATAGGTGAGGTTTTTCCTCACCTATTTCTAAGGCGCAGGGGCTAAGCGGTTAGCATCGAAAATCGCTGCTACCCATTTAGCTTCGGCGGCTCCGTGCATGTCCAGCCAAACACGGATTTTCACTTCCATCACCATGGAAGTGAAAATCCGGGTTGGGGTCGGCAGGCAGGCTATGCGCTGACATGGTGCATAGCCTGCCTAGATGAAAATCGGGCCCAACATGCTCAGTCTCCAAGCTGCTAGTGGGGGTTGACTACCCTGAGGTGCAGGACTGCACTGGAGTTCCTCAAGGAAAGTCAATTAGCAGGTAAGGTCTAATTTCATCATTCAGACCAACAGGTTTCAATCCATTTCAAACAATAAAGTGAAAAATGGGATGCCAAGTAAACAAGGCCTGATCGTACTGGTTTTTAGTGACCTATGAGTTGGTATCCCGTTCTTCACATTGTTTCTCTGTATATTTGTCTCCCTGTATTTCTGAAATTGATTATGTTGCCTTCTGTTGATAGCTTTTTCTCTCTTCTATTTTCAGGTCGAGGATTGAAGTCTCATGCCTATATCCATAGCGTGCAGTTCAGCCACCATGTCTTCCTCAATCTGCATACCCTGAAGTTCTACTGCCTGCCGGATAACTATGAAATCATTGACTCCTCTTTAGAGGACATCACGGTATCCCTATTTTTTTCTTCTCTTATGTTTGCTTGCTCTGTCTTAGCAGAAGTGATGGTATAAGGTCAGGGTACAGAATCCTTTGAATTCTGCTTCTGAAGAGTAGGCAGACCAGCATCCAATAACTGTTTAGAATTACATAGCTTGTTTAATCCAAATAGGATTGGAAGGATCTTCACTGCTCTAGCACTATAGAAACTTAGAGCTAATGTTATATAGAAGCTGATACAGTATTGGGGCACTTGGGGAATGGGTAAAGAGGACCAGTGACAAAAGAATAAATAGAATTATAAGGGAGATGATATAAGTTGTCCAAAGTGTCAGACTTGGTGAAAGACGGAACAAGTTAAAACTCAAGCAGTCTTTAGATATAACCCCTTCTCCTGCCTAAAGTTTGTTTCTCTCTCTTGCGCTCTGGATTGGAGAAGGCATGAACAGTCTGTATAAGAGGAGTAAAAAGGCAGCATTTTTTTAAAAAAACAAGGCATGTAGAATTAGTCCCCAGCTTCAAAATTAACTTGTATGCCCAAGGGAAATTACTGCTGTAATTGATATGTTAGGTACTGAGAGCGACATTACTTCCATCATAAAATGTAAAAGGTGTCACGTCACATAAAGCTTTTTTCATGGTCCTTTTTCAGTATGTTTTGAAGCCCACATTCACAAAACAGCAGATCGCCAACCTGGACAAGCAAGCAAAACTGTCCCGAGCCTATGATGGCACCACCTACCTGCCAGGCATTGTTGGATTGAACAATATTAAGGCTAACGATTACGCCAATGCTATACTCCAGGTATGATCAGGGTCTGAAGCAGAGAATGGCAGAAGGGTCTGAAGGCAGAAGGTGAAGCCTCCCAGGGGGCTGTTCTTTTAATATCACAGGTGAATTCAGGGGAGTAGTGTCTGTGTATAGATTAAGTAAACACTACTTTTGGGATTTCATAGGGCTTATATGTGCCTAATATTACTGCTTTACATGGTCTATCAGAATAAGGTTGTAAGCCCTCCAGGAACAAATGAACACTTGCTGTACCTGAATGTAACTGGCCTTGAAGTAATACTGAAAAGGTGCGAGCTACATCCAAAATTAAGATAAGTAAGCAAAATAAATTATCCCACCCCAAGGTCATCTTTACTCCTTGTATTCATATGAATTAGCTCATCATCTCTCCTGACCATTGCTTTGGTCAGAGAGGAGTTTGAGACTTGACGTTGTAGGATGTCTGTGATCTCTGAGCTTTTAGTTCCCTTAAACTTGGGATTTGCACTGGGACTCTAGTTCACTCACCTGAAGCAGTAAACCAGATGTTAGGAGCATATGGCTTTTGACTCCTTGGTGGCAGAGGGCCTTTTTAAGGGGAAGGTGGTTGTATAGGTATTAATGCTGGAGTTTCATGTTCACTAGAATGTTCTATCAGAGACTCTGCTAATAATCATAAGAAGAACATTAATTAGTCCCCTGGAACAGAATGCAAATCTAAGGGAAAACTATTTCAGGAACCCAGATTGCCCAGCCTGTACATAGTTACCCCAGTTGTCCCAAGTGTATTTACCTGTTCATTGTAAGTACAGTGCAGATTCTGTCTACACTGTACAAATCTGAGTTAACTGTAAACCGCATTGATTTTAAAGAGCGCGGTATATAAAAGACATTAATACATAATAATAATAATAATAATAACCCACAGCTGCAACCAGTACATTTGGTCTTAATTGACCCTTGTAGGGCTGATGCAGTGGTACTGGGTGCCCTAGGCATACCTTCAGCCTTAGTCGTCCCCCTCCTTCCTGCCTCCCATGCGATTTTGATAATTAAACCGAACATGGTCTGGAGAATTGGATATCATACAAGTGCTTGTATATGTAATAAGGTATGGGCCCACTCCCACCAGATAAAATAATGTGCCAATGTGGTTTTTTTGTAGCTGTCAGGACCTATTGTTTCGGTTTTAACTGTTGCTGCTTTTTGCTGCCCCTCAGAAGCTATTTCTCTAGGCAACTGCCTGGTCTTGCCAAATAGTTGCACCGGCCCTGGACTATTGGGAGACTGTCTGAAGTTTCTTATATCATTTTTACTCTTAATTGCCTTAAATGGGTGAATTTTAGTCTTTAACTCATGAAAAGCAACGCTTAAGGTAAACGTTTGTGATCAAAGTGCCTTTTCAAAGAGAGCAACAATGTAATTTTGGGTCTTGGCTTTATGCCTTTCATTTTTTGCCAAAATAATGAAGAAGATCCCAGGTCTCAAGGAGGCTGTGTTTCTTTGGCATTCCCACAGGCACTCTCCAATGTGCCCCCACTGCGGAATTATTTCCTGGAGGAGGAGAATTACCGTAGCATAAAGCGTCCCCCCGGAGACATCATGTTCTTACTGGTGCAAAGGTTTGGGGAGCTAATGAGAAAACTGTGGAACCCCCGAAACTTCAAAGCTCATGTATCGCCCCATGAGATGCTGCAGGCAGTCGTATTATGCAGCAAGAAGACCTTCCAGATCACAAAGCAAGGTACGTAGATTGGGACGAGAGAAGAGAAGGAAGTCGTGTGTATGAAAAGACTTACCAGATCACTAATCCCAGTGTATGCAGGCTGGGGAAAGTGGGGGAAAGCTCAGCCCATGAAATGCGGTATTGAGAAGGCTTGCAAGATTGCTCAGCAAAAGTACATAAGCTAGGGGAAGGATGATTACGGTTCGTTTTCCAAAGCCTAGTTGCTCTTAATTTTCCTGATCTTCTCCAAGTTTATGGCTTCAGACTTTGTGGCTATAGAAATACAATAGCTATTGACTATGGAAAAATGCACTTTTATGTAAACTGCAACCTTTTGTTTCTCCAGGGAGCCTTGCTTTGTTTCTTGTAGTCCTTGAACTGAGAGACAGGTGGCAGCCTAACTCCTTTCCTTTAAGCTAGCTGGTAGGTAGTGTAACCCTTGCAGCAGTAACTCAGAATGAGGCTTGCCCAGCATGTTTCCCAGTATCCTTCAAGAGTTGTTAATGATGAGGAAGTCAGCATCCTGGGCTGTTGGTTGTACAGTAAGGATTCCAGATTTTTTTTGCAAACAAATCTGGGATACTCATCCAACGCTCAGGGGGAGAAAGGAGGAGAGAGGAGCCTCCTTAGTTTCAGGATTACATAACAGCGGATAGGGGAGAGATGAGGAGTCATTTTGTTTCCCCCACCATTCCCTGAAAGCAACGGTATCACGTCCAAGCAGATGAATCCCCAAGGAATAGAAACAGTGATGCATTTTCCCCATACTATGCAAAATATAAAAACTGCAGATGTAAATTTCAGAAATGGACATATTCCAATCATTATACTGAAATAAAATTATTTTTTCTATCTATTTGGCAATTTTTACCTCCTCTGGCTCCCAGTCTTTGGTTTCTGCTTTTGTCTGTCTCTCTTTTCTTAATGCTTTTCCCCAGTGTCCTGTCCGTTTTGTCTTTTCTTTTCTCACATCCTCCTCTTCCCTTCCTACATCCTTCTCTGAAATTGATCTTTCAGCTTTCTTCTATTTATTTTTTTGCTTCTGTCCATTCTGATTTTACTAAGAATTTAGCCAAAAAAACCCAGAAGCTTGGTTAAGAGGAGGCAACATTGCTTTAAGGTGCACGTTCTGCTTGGCAATTTGTGTTGTGTACATAGGTAGGTGGTCTTGTGGGCCATCGGCAGTTCCACTGATTTGTTTAATGGTATTTGGCCTGAGCCAGTACCCTCTTGGAGGGGCAGGGTTCCAAGAACAGCTGGGTGGTTTTCTCCACAGGTGAGCTGTGGAATCGGCACAGTTCTGTGTTCCGCTTGTACTGTATTAAATGGAAAGAGCCCTCCATATGAGATAGGCACCTTTTGGACAGTATGCCCTTAGCACAGGGGCTGCCCTGCTTGGGATGCCTTATTTTGATAAATGTCCCTGTAGCCAGTGGGGACTGTTCATTTTGGCTTGGGGTTCTCGTACCTTTGCCACTTTGTCAGCTAGCCATGGTGCCTGGCAAGGCATTTAAAGGGCTCAGGAGGCAAATCTTCTTCCTCATCAGAGCTCCCTTCAGCCACAGCAGAGAGCAAGGAGGTGAGCTCCTCCCTCCTCTGCTCCTCCAACTAGGCAGCCCGACGAACTGTTTAAATTTTAAAGGGCTAACAGGCACACCCACACCAAAGGACCTTTTAGGTGTGGCCTCTGAGTGCAGTAACCACAACCTCCTGTCCATCTATGTCTCACATATATATGAACATGGCTGGGTACTTTATTAGCCGATCGGGTAATACCGAACTCCACAACAGCTCTGCACAACTACTGACGGACAGCCTGCAGCTTACCCACTGCCTAAACGAGCACAAGCAGCACCGGCAGAAGAAAAAAGAGGGAACCCGTGCAGTCTAGAGGCCATTTCCTGCCCCCCCTCCCCCCACCTTTAAAGATGCAATCTCTCTTTACCTGCTTTAAAAAGTCCTAAGAGAGAGTTTATTTGACAGTGACTGGTCATACCTGTTGGTTCCTTTATTGTATCCCAGTCATTCTGGGCTGGGGACCCTTATTCCCATTGCACTGAAGATGCTCACATGACTTCAATCGATCCATATCTGATGTCTCTAATATTTTATATTTTATAGACTTATAGTCTGCTTGAGATAAGGCTTGCTTGCCTGCCATTTTCACTCACTGTTATTTCTTCTGATAATCTGTGTCTTTTAAGACTTTTTTACTTATCTGTATTTTATTCTACGAGGGGTGTCCGATATTAAAGGTACAGGTGGCAATCATATCGGCTCCGCATGCGCAATAGTGCCATCATATGCAGGACTACTTGTAGTTGGAGTCTGTAGCGTTGTTTTTTTTAAACACTCAAATTATGATAAGACCCTCAGCCTCACCAAACATATAAAACAAACTGTAAAATCAATATATTTCAAATTAAGGACAATCCAACAACTTAGACCATTGATAGATAATACTGACTTCAGATCCGTGGCTCAAACACTTATAACACCACATTTAGACTACTGTAATGGTATTCTTCAAGGGACCTCTAAGAAAAATATACACACACTTCAATTAGCCCAAAATGTCACTGCAAGGATCATCTATAAAGCGAAACTATCAGATCATATATCTCCGATTCTCTACGCTCTCCATTGGCTATCTGTCTCATGCAGAATCATCTACAAGTCCTTAGTTACTACGTTTAAGATCTTTAATAATATAGCACCATCTTTCTTATCTACGCTCATCAACATCCCACATGAAAATAGATCAAGAAGAAGAATAAACCTTCACACGATACAAGTCCCTGATTCTATTAGAAAGACAAGTCAGAAGACAAGTAATACCGCTTTCTCATTCTTCGCCCCTACGTTATGGAACAACCTCCCAATTGAAATCAGAGAAATCAAGGACCTTAAATTATTTAGAAAAAATCTAAAAATCCATCTATTTACTCTGTACTACAATAACCTCCAAATTGAAAATAATCCAAACTCAGAGAAAAGCACCGAACATCAGTCACTCACTGACCCTTCCTAGACAAGGCATAAAATCTTTCCCTCACATACACATTGCTCACCTAGATTAATCTTACTCTTGAATGCAATTTGCTTATCGCTAATGTAAATAATTGTAACTAATGTAAATAATCCCTTTAATGTTGACATATTATGTTTTGAAACATTAATGCATACCCAGTTTCAAACGTTCCTACTTCTCCTGTTATCTTTTTGTATTACAGTTACATTTAATAGTTGAATGTTCTTTGTTCTAAATCTGTTCTATGTAAAATAATAGTATTCTACTATTAAAGTTTGTTACCTGTAAACCGCCACTGATCTCTGGAAGTGGCGGTATAGAAAAGATGTATCAATAAATAAATAAAATAAATGAGTAGTTTTTGGGAAGCAAACAAACAATGGCGTGTGTAATCGCAGAGTATTCAAAGTTTGAGGTGCATGGAGTTATCAGATTTTTGCAAGCCGAAGGAGTTAAGCAGAGTGAAATTCATCGCAGGTTAGAGGGCGTGCATGGCCCGAATGTTTTAAGCCTAAAAGAAATCAGCATCTGGTGTAACAAGTTTAAAGATGGCTGAATGGAGTTGAATGATCCGGAAAAGAAAAGAGGAAGACCAAGGACCTCACACACGGATGACAACTGCGCAATTGTCGAACGTCTGATTAGGGAGGACCGTCGCATTAAACTTCGTGAAATTGCTGAAATGACTGGCACTCCTAAGAATTCTGTTCATGAAATCATATGAGATCTCAACTTCCGCAAGATCACGAGGAATTGCAAGACACAGTTATGGACTACTTCAAGCAACTTGACATGCAACTGTACCGTGAAGGGATGTTTATTTATTTATTTACATTCTCTTATATACTGCGCTATTCTGCATCAGTGCGGTTTACATTGAACAAACTGAAATTACATTGAACAGGGCATTATAACTTGGAGATAACTATTTTACAGGGAACATGGGCTATGGAGGGTTAAGTGGCTTGCCCAAGACCACAAGGAGCACCTGTGGGACTAGAAACCCCAGTCCTTCCGGCCCAAGGTTGCTGTCCTCTAGTGGGATTTGAACCCCCGACCTTCCGGCCTGAAGTACCTTGCCCCAACCACTAGGCCACTCCTCCACTCCAAACTAGTTCAAACTAGTGTCACGCTGGGATAAATGTCTCAATGTTTACGGCGATTATGTGGAGAAGTTAACAAAAGTATGTAGTTTTTGGTGGAATGTATTGAATAATTTCTTTAAATACAAATGTTAATGTAATTTTGGCCTGTACCTTTAATATCGGACACCCCTCGTATTTTATTTATTCTACTTTTTACCTTAATACCTATTATCCCTCTCCCCCAGTGCATTATATCTCGTTATTCCACCTCCCCCCCTCCTCCTCTTCCCCTTCCTTAATGCCCTCCCCCGCCTCCCCCCTACTTTCTCCTCACGGAAACTAATCTAATATTGAATTGATGTAACTCATTCTCTGTTACCAGTAAGAACTACACCAGTCCCACTATCCTGTAAACTTTCTAAATAGTTAAAAGTGGTCTATCCCAGTACTGCTTTATTTTGAGGCTACACCTCAATTACCTTGTTATATGTATAAAGTTCTAAAAAATTGTTCTATGTAATTGTTCTAGTTTATCATTATGATGTAAACCGCCCCTGATCTCTGGAAGGGGCGGTATAAAAATATACACAAATAAATAAATAAATAACTTTACTTGCCCTCTCTGCCATTTTCTTATGGCTCCACATCATTCTTCGCTCCTTTTTCTGATCTTCCCTAACCACCTTCACTCACTCCACCAACCTAAGACCCCCTTCTCTCACTCTTTACACCCTCCCTATTTTCTCACCCATCTTATCCTCCACCCTTTCCTCAGCTCTTGAGCTTCACCTTCTCCTTCCTCTCTAAAACAACCTCTTCCAAGCATCCTGCTAGTCCATTCCAAACAAGTGGGTTATATCTCCCTGCCAGCAGATGTTGGAGACACAAAGTCCCAAAAGCTTCACAGAGCTTCCCTGTCACCTTTGTGCTTCCCCTAGGTGGCGCCTTCAGTATTTCTCTGTCTGACATTGTCAGTCTTGTCTCTAATTTGTGGAGGTCTCTAAAGAGCATAGGAGGTGCCCACATGTCTGTGCAGACAATTTGGCCTAAGGGAAGCCACTGCTCATGAGGTTCGGGGCAGCTTGCCATCTCTTTAGGGAGTCAGGAATCTGGCCATGAGGGCCAAACCTGCCTGCTTTAAGGGGAAAACGGTCTTCAGCGCCTCTGGCTCAGTGATAGCCGCAGCCATATCAAAACGTTTTGTGCAACAGCTGTTCTCCTCTGCTCCGGCAACAAGCTAAGGCAGCCTATATTCTCTCAGGCAGCATCCAGGATTTCAGTGAGAGACTGCCACTCCCTCCCTCCCCCTGTCCCTCCGATCGGCAGTTACCCGGGGATAGTTTGTACAGCTGCTGCTACTGCCATTGCTACTGCGACTTCAGCTCCCTCAGTCGGTTTTCAGATATTCCCGCCTTCGGCAGCCATTTCTGGGACAGCACGCCTCTTGCATGCGTCAGCCATTTTGAGGGCAGTTCTCTCGCCTCTCTGCAGCCCACGACTCCCCTCAGAAGTTGCATCCATGCAGTGTTTTTATTTTGTTTTCATTCGTTCAGTCAGAGCTATGCCGGCCTTACATTCTATATGTCTCGCATGCGGTTGCAAACGCCAGCAATTGGTGAACTGAATTTGTGCCACATGCTCTTCTCATCCAGGTGATGCCTCCATGTCTACGCTGGGAGCCCTGGAGGGCAGGGCACAGACATCTGTGGCATCTTATCGCTCCTCTCCTACGGCCATGGCCTCTGGAGAGGCTCCCTCCCCCCCCCCCCCCCGGTTCCTGCCTCAGTGCTCTGGGACAGAGACCTCTACTCAAGTACCCAAGAACTCCGATTCCGACCGATTCATGGCCCTATTCAAGAGGGCCTAGGAGGTCTGGAGGAGTGAGCCTCCAGTAGCATATGGGTTACAATCCAACCACCCCTACACCATCTAGACCATCTGCGATCTGGACATGCGCCTTCGACTCCCAGGGGTCTGGGGCAGTGGCCTGTTTACTAAAATAGTTTCCTGGGAAGTGTGAGAATGTGATTTCCCCTCCGCATCTTGCCCTGGATCACAACCTTGAGAATGGCAGCTAGAATACTGTCTCTGATCGCAAAGATGGAGAATGGTCCTCTTCGGAAGAACCAGAGGACGACCAGCAGGATTCGCATGATGTCAGACTCTTTCACAGGGAGGAGCTGTCAGTCCTTATGTCACAGATTATGGAGGTTCTCCGCATCACAGAGGGATCGGATACAAAACCCATACAGAACATGTCTCAGGCAGATCCAATTCTGGAGGGCATAAGGAAACTGACTAAGACCTTCCCCTTCCTGCTTGAACTTCAACAAATGGTGTCCCTTGAATGGGACTCTCCGGTTGCCTCTCTTAGGATGGCCAGGCATTTGGGCTGGCTCTGTGCGTGGTCTCCAGCCGACCTCAACAAATGGCTCCGCTTTCCCACAGTGGATGCCTTGGTCATGACCATAACCAAGCACACCACTGTACTTGTAGAAGGTGGTGCAGCTCTCCACAACCAGAAGGATTGTTAAAGACAGCTTTCTCCTCTTCCGCTGTTGCTTTACAGGCAGCTGCCTGTGGCAGGCTAGTGGCTTGTGCTCTCCTGCACTGGATACAACTCTTGCCTGAGGACTCCACCTCAGCACATCTGGAGTTGACTGTCGCCTTTCTCGCAGATAACCTCTTTGATTTAGGCTACCCGAGGATAGACCTCTATCAGCCTCGCGTCACGGGAACATTGGTACAGCTGCTGTTTCATCAGTACGGTCCTGGTAGTGGGATTTTCGGCGCTATCGTCCAGGCAGACCAGCATCTTCCTCTGCTTCTAACAGGATGGGTCCCAAGTACCAGCTTTTTTGTGGATTTCGCAGAAAACCTTTGATGATAGTGTTTCAGCGAGGGAGGAATATAGCTGATTTAGTGATACATACCAACCACTTCGCAGCCACTTGTTCAGGATGATTCAGTTTGTAGGGTTCGGTCGAAATGGCTTCCACCAGGACCAGTAGAAGTAGATCCAGCTATTTCTACTTTTCAAAGTCTTGTCTTACAGGATTTAGCTACATTGGAAAACCAGTTACCAGCTACATTTTCCAATTTGACTACAGTTCAGTGGCATGCTCTGCAGTCATTACGGACGCAACCCGATTTATGTATTCATCGGGCAGACAAAGAGGGAGCAAGATAAAATAAGATGCACTCAGTGTTAGCTCATTTATCGGATGGGAAATATTATAGGTTGTTGGAGGAGGATCCTTCTCCATCTTTGAGCTCTCAAATTAAGATATATACTACTCAGGCTTATGCTTCTAAGTGGATTACGCACCATGAATATGATTTTTTTAAAATAAAAAACATCCGTTAACACCGATTTTAAACATTGTCCCTAAATTTCATAAGAGCTTAACTAGCCTCCGGGCCTTCCTATAATCTCCTGTAGGAGCTCTATTTTGGAGCCTCTATCACAGTTTTGTGATATTTTTTTACGGCCATTAATTGAAAGAATCCCTTCCTTTGTGAAGGATTCATTTCATTTTCTTTCTCTGTTAGAAGAACAATCTAAAGGTTGTTGACTTATGTTACTGGTGACGATGGACGTTATGGCTCTATATACAAACATAGATCAAGATTAAAATCATTAATGTTTATTTATTTTATTTATTTAACACTCATTTTTATACCGCATCTTCCAGAGATCAGATGCGGTGTACAAATAACAACAATTAACAAAGCTAAGTTTGTTTTACATAGAACATCTTAATTTTTACATAGAACATCTTAACATATCATAAAATAAACAAGGTGGGTTTTTAAACTGGGACCGTGCAAAAACAGTTAACTAACAAAGTGTAGTATCTATATACGTAAGACAGTACATAACTGATACAACTATATACATGCGTAGGTATTAGGTCATAGGAGATAGGATCGTTGGCCACCTGGTGATGGCCCTGGTGATGGCCCCAACCCCTGGGGCCATCACCAGGTGATGGCACCTGGTGATGGCCCCAACCCCTGAAGTTTGATTATTGTCCACCCCCCCCCTTTTTAATGTTCCACCGCTTTGACCCGGTGAAAAGCGGGATATAAATACAGCTAAATAAATAAATAAGATGCAGCTCTAGCTATGGTGGAAGACCTATCATTTCATCTACCTGTACGGTTACCAAAAGAATTTGTCATACAAATTTTGAAAATAGTTTTGAAGAAGAATTTTTTTCTCTTTGATGGGAGTTATTATTTACAGACCCATGGGGTCGCTATGGGTGCCACGGTGGCACCGTCGATAGCGACTTTATATGTGGCACAATTTGAAACAGTTTTCATTTACACGTCAGTCTGGTTCCACTATATTTTAAAGTGGACTCTGTTTTTAGATGACATCTTCTTTCTGTGGACAGGTACTGAATCACAACTGCTGGAGTTTTACACTTGGATTAATATAATGGACATGAATTTACAATTTGTACCAAAACATAGTTTGGAATCTATAGAATTTTTAGATCTATTGATATACAAACAGGGCACTACATTACAGTCCACACTATATAGAAAGCCTTTACAGAGAAACACCTTTTTGCATTATTACAGTTATCATCCGGGACCCCTTCGTAGGGGTTTACCAGTGGGACAGTTTATCCGGTTGCGACGGCTTTGTTCTACATTGTAACAATTTAAGAAGCATGCCAAAGATCTAAGGGTACGATTGGCAGAAAGAGGCTATCCCCCAGGAGTGATTAGGAAGGCATACAAGAGAGTGCGTTTCAATCACCCTGAATGGTGGGATGAGAGGGTTGAAGGTCCTCCAGCCCAAGTGATGGGGAAACTGTGCCTTACATAGGAATTTTACTGTATATGCCTAACTCTTCATTGATAATGGACATTTTGAAGAAACATTGCTCTGTTTTGGCTCTGCACCCTTGCTTTAGAAAACCTTTGATGTTAGCGTTTCAGCGAGGGAGGAATATAGCTGATTTAGTGATACATACAAAACCAGATACTATGGAGCTCTCTGAGAAGGGACATTATCGGTGTGGTTCCTGTGATTTTTGTACTACTACTTTGGAAGGTCCAGATTGGGAGGATCCGATGACTGACTGACTGGGATTAGAAGTTTGTTGCTATTGGACTACCTGTTTGAGTACCTTTGTGATTTATGTCATCATTTGTCCTTGCAGGAAGAATTATGTTGGGAGGACATCATGCTCTATAAAGAGAAGATTGCAGGAGCATTGATCTAGAATTAATACTAGAGTTCTTTCAGCACCAGTGGCTATGCATTGTCAGGAGTTTAACCATTCATTTCAGGAGTTGACATGGCGAATACTTGATTTTGTCCTAGAACATGTACGTGAAGGGGATCGTTTATCTCGTTTGCAATATAAGGAACAAACATGGATCTATCGACTGCGAACAGTAACACCTGGAGATCTGAATTTAGCCCTAGATTGGTGGGGTTTGGTTAACTGAATTGATTTGTAATTAACAACCAATGAGAGCCCAGACCTGCGACCACGGGTTCAGCGTTTGAGTTTAAGAGTGGAAGAACAGGAAGTGGGGGAGTGACGTACTTTGCACGAAGAAGGACCGGGAGTGTCAAGGTCTGAAACACAACGTTGTGTACAGTTTTTTTTATGCATCATTGAAAGGAGTTCTGTTCTATTTATGAGATGCTTCTAAGTGAGAGGATTCTGAAGGGTAAAGTATTTACAGAGTAAGGCGGCTTGGGATTGCTGCTGAATCCAGGAGAAGGACTTGCTGAAGATCAGCAGAGCTCGAATAGTTGGAAGCCGGCAATTGGTGCTGGATCTGCAGTTTTCTAGAGGCGACTGATGAAAGTGAACTACTCACTGTAGCTAAGTACTTTTCAGAATATTCCTTCTTGGTTATAATGTCTAAGGATAATGTAATTATACCTTGGTGTGGTGTTATGAGGGAAGGTTCCCTCTTTTAAAACAGAATAAAATGGAGGATTTGCTACGAGAGAGGAGTATTCCTTTCAACTCTGATACAACTCCACCCATCATACCTCCACCCAACTTGACAACACCACCAGTGCACCCTAATCAGGTTGAGGCAACCGCACTCACCAGCCCAACCATCTAAATTGTAATTCCAAGTCATACTGCTAGACCAGTCCAGACAAACGGGTTGTGTCCCCCTGCCAGCAGATCCTGGAGACAGAGAATTCTACCAGAACTCTGATAGGCTGGAGTCTGGTGATATAGTCCTACCCCTAGGGGTCTCCCTCAGTATTTCTCCGTCTCCAGCAGATCTGGTGGCTTTTGTTGTTTTTTCCTTCAAAATCTTTTAAATTCATTTAGAATCCCTTTGGGGATCAATAATTCGACCTCACCTGTTGTTGCCAGGGTAATTCACTGTGCACCAGGGTGTTTTCAGCTGAGCTTCTGTTTGTGGCACAGTAGAGCTTGCTGACTGGAAGAATCCCAAGCATCTGGCCATGAGGGCTTGTTAGCTGGATGGAGGGCTCCCTAAAATCAGGTTCTCGTACTGATTTTGGTGGTCTGGCATCTGACACAGTTTTCAGTAGCGGTCCTTGGCTTCCGTGCACTGCCGGTACTGTGAGTACAGTTTTCCTTCTCTCGCCCCGACTTCTGCAGCTCCGTGACAGCAAGTCCGGTGTTTTTTGAGTCTTTGCACCTTCCTGTCATCTCTGGAGCAGCCCTCCTTCATATTTTCACTCCGCTTGTTCTTTTGGCTCCAGTTTCATCGGATTCATGTTTATTTTCAGCTTTTTAGTGTTTTTAGTTTGCCGGCGGCCATTTTGAATCGCTGCGGAGCTCCGTTTTTGGCGGGAAGCACAGTATTTTCCCCCTCTGCTTTCTTTGGGCCTGACAGCTCCCCTGCTGCTCGTTTTTTCAAATGGATTTTGGCTTGGGGTGCAATGGTTCCTTCTCTTTCCTTATTTTTTTAAAAAAACGTGTCCTTTTTACTTTCACCATGCCTTCCTCAGTGCTGAGGTGCATAGTATGTAATAAGAAGCAGAAGGACCTCAAGAATCGGCTGTGCAAAGCTTGCTTTGCCCACCCACCCGGGTGAGTCTTCGTTGGCAGTGTCGAATCCAGATCCTTCAGTTTCTGATCTGCCTGTGTTAGATGGTCCGCTACCTTTGTCATCTTCAGCAGAGGCGCAGGGGGCTTGTCCAGTGACTCTTCAGGCTCCGTTAATGCCCTCACAGACTGGTATGCCATCTGAGGAGCACCTACTGGCGCTGTTCCGCCAGGCGTGGACTCTGTGGTGTGCGGAATCTTCGGCTACTGCGGCAGTGCACTTGCTGGTGGCACAGGAGACCATGCCTACGTCTGCAGCCCGTAAGCGGACCAAGACCTCCGTTGGTCTTAAGGGATCCCGCCCTCCGAAGGAGTTACAGTTCCTGCTGGACGATGATCTAGTTCCTGAGGATGACAGGTCTTCTGCTGACGGCTCTGCGGAGTCCTCGGATCATGAGGATGGGGAGTGTTCTCCTTCAGATTCTTCTGTTCCAGTGCAAGAGGACTCCCAAGACATTCGGCTGTTCCGGAAGGAGGAGTTATCCGCCCTGATTGCCCAAGTGTCAGAGGCACTTCACCTTTCGAATCTGCCTGAGCCGCAGACTCCTCAGTCTCAGGCGGATCCCATCTTGCAGGGCATTCATAAGCCCTCAATCCTTTCCTTTTCCTCCAGAATTGCAGCAAATGGTGTCCCGAGAATGGGATTCTCCAGACATCCCGCTGCGCAACGCTCGTCGCCTCGGTCAGTTATATGTCTGGTCTCCGGAAGTTCTGGAGTACTGGCTTGCATATCCTAAGGTAGATGCCTTAGTCACTGGTGTTACTAAGCACACCACCATTCCGGTGGAAGGCGGGGCAGCGCTCAAGGATCCGCAAGATCGAAAGGTGGAGAACCTGCTGAAGACGGCTTTCTCCTCGTCCTCTCTAGCCCTTCAGGCAACGGTTAGCGGGGGACTAACAGCTCGTGCCTTGCTACGCTGGATTCAGCGGTTGCCGGAAGATTCCTCTCTGTCACCTAGAATCAGCTACAGCATTTCTAGCAGACACCTTCTATGACCTGCTGCATCTTTTTGCTCGCTCATTTGCTGCCGTGACGGTGGCCAGGCATTGGCTGTGGATGTAGTTTCCAAGGCTAGGCTATCCAAGTTGCCTTTTAAAGGACTGCTCCTTTTCGGAGAAGAGCTTGACAAGCTGGTAAAGGATCTTGGGGAGGTTAAGCCCCAGCGATTGCCGGAGGATAGGTCAAAAGCTGCTTCTCGCCGGTCGAATTGGGCACAGACGTTTAGGCGCTATTCCAGGAATAGGGACTCCTGGAGGTTTCGCTCCTTCAAGTCCTCCCAGCCGGCAGCGCCATCCAATCGTTATGGACAGAGGGCGCAGTCCTTTCGGGGGGCCCAGAAAGGCTCGGACTCCTACTCTAACTCTGGGAAGTTCTCCGGATCCGCACGGCCTTCCTGCTGACGGGATGGGAGGCCCACTCGAGACTTTGCCACCGGTAGGAGGTCGGTTGGCATTGTTCTCTCAGAAGTGGGCGCACATCACCTCCGATCAATGGGTTCTCGACAGCATCTCTCGGGGTTATTCTCTCGAATGCTGCCGATCAATTCCCGAAACCTTTCTAGTTTCTCCAGCAGGATCTTCCGAGAAGGCAACTCATTCAAGTCACCCTTCAGCGTCTTCTTTCCTTAAACGCCATTTGCCAAGTACCCCCTCGCGAAAGAGGTCTGGGTCGATACTCCGTTTATTTTGTGGTGCCCAAGAAAGATGGTTCGTTTTGCCCCATCCTGGACCTCAAGGGAGTGAACCGCAGCCTGCGAGTTCCTCATTTTCAAACAAATTTTCAAACAAATTGAAAATTTTCATTTTCAAACAAATCAAACAAACCCTAACTACACCCACCACTCACATCTACTTCATATTGCCCTTCACGTTACCAAAAGACCTCAACCAAAACAGCAGTACCATCCACCATTACACTGTGCCCTTATCAATATAAGGTCCATCCGCACAAAATGGCCTCTGATAACTAATCTCATAACTGCACATAACCTCGACATCTTGTTGATCACAGAAACCTGGCTAACCGATTCTGACAATGTCATTCTTAACCAGATGCTACCGCCAGGATTCTCTATCCACACGTGCCATAGGAACCAACAAAGAGGAGGCGGAGTACTTATTATCTCTAACAACCAACTACAATTTCAAATTGACAACAGCATTAGTTCAACACATCTAAATATACTAAATATATCAAACAAAGAGCACTCAATCAGCCTAGTCTATAGAGCTCCAACAGCATCAGCTGATGATCTGCCAACGATAGTTGACCTTGCCTGCAACACTGAAAAACCAAGACTATCTAATTGGATATTGGGAGATTTCAACCTTCCCTCCCTACAGGACTCGCAAACCACAGCATTTATAGAAGCAATTGACAACCTTGGATACAACCAAATAGTCAAAGATCCTACTCACAATATGGGAAACATACTTGATCTGATATTCGTCCCACAAGTTACCTCAGACATCAACCACAATTACGACCTTTCCATAATACCAGTACCGTGGTCTGACCACAGTCTCATTTTATTCAAAATCCCCAACTCCTCCAATTCCTCTAACTCCAAACCTACTCATGCGAAACCAACAGCTAGGAGGTTCCGCCCCTTTGTCAAAGAGGAAATACTTAATAATCTCCTCCCAACACTACAAGCGTCTGAACCCGACTTGGACAGTCTAATCAACACTTGGGATCACTCCCTTAGATTCAATTCTCAACCATCAAACATGGCAAAAAATACCAACCAACGTACACACGTAGCCTGGTATTCCAAGGAGCTAAGAACATCCCTCCTCCATCTTCGGAGACTCGAGAAATACTGGAGAAGATCACGCTCTACTGAAGCCTACACAGCTTACTGCAAATACTTAGAAAAGCATCGCCAAGAAATAGCAGATCGAAGGAAACAATTCCATACTAACCTTCTAAAGAAATCATTAAATAAACATCATGATCTCTTCAACATCGTAAGAACAATGGCAAAGGAACCAACACCTCAACAAACGCAAGCAATACACCCGCAAGAATATGCTGAATACCTAAAGTCAAAGATGACAAAAACTTCCAACATTTGTACCTCTGGACCAACAAAGAATGATATATATTCACAGTCAACCACATTAACCAAGTTTAATACACTATCAATCAAAGAAATTGAGAACACTATTGCATCAATAAATGCTACCACCGCTGCAAGCGATCCCTGCCCGGCAGCCTGGATAAAAAATCTTAAACATGAAGTAAGCTTCTTCATACAGAATATCCTTGAACAATCCTTTTCAACTGGAACCTTTCCTCAAAGCCTCAAACAAACCTCAATTAGACCATTACTAAAAAACAGTAAATTAGACCCCCTAAAAGTAGAATCCTACAGGCCAATATCCAGTATCCCACTCCTAGCGAAAATAATTGAGAAAGTAGTCCAACGGCAAATACAACAGCACATAGACAATGAAGCTCCACTTGACCCTGCACAACACGGCTTTAGAGAGGCTCATGGAGTTGAGACCCTCCTCATCACACTATTCAACACACTAATCACAGGAATAGATAACATTCACCAAGGATTCATACTTATATTCATGGACATCTCAGCTGCGTTCGACTCAGTAAGCCACCAAATACTTATCGATCGCCTTAAGGAAAAAGGAATAGTTGGTGCCGCACTTGACTGGTGTATATCCTATCTAACCAACCGTTGGCAACAAGTACGAATTGACGAAACTACTTCTGAACCATTTCTTCAAGATCAAGGGGTACCACAAGGATCTTCTCTGTCAGCGTTGATGTTTAATATATACATGCAACCCATTTGTGACCTCATTCGTTCCTTTAATGTCACCTGTTTAGCATATGCAGATGACATTCTACTATTCATGCCATTCTCCATCAATCACCCCGATTATACATCATTGATAACATGCCTCGAAGCAGTAGAAGATTGGCTCATCTCCCAAAATCTAAGAATCAACCACAGCAAGACTGATGTGATGTTTATAACAAGAAACCAAAACTTCACACCTCCTACCTCCGTGAAGATAAAGGACAAGGAATTAACAGTAAAACCTACACTACGCTACCTAGGTATAACCCTTGACCAGCGCCTCAATATGAAAGCCCACATAAAAAACATAACAAAACTAATATATCACAAGATACGTACATTACGCCACCTGCGACCTCTACTGGAACCCTCAGATTTCAGAACCGTCTACCAAGCCCTGATAATGCCTCACATTGACTTTGCAAATGCAATTCTATACGGACTCCCTCAAGCAACATTAAATCCTCTCCAACTAGCGATGAACACTGCTGCCAGAGTACTTGAAGGAATATCAAAGACAGATCACATAACCCCAGTTCTAAAAAGACTCCACTGGCTACCAACCAACGCAAGAATCCACTACAAGATACTGATCACTACATTCAAAGCCATAAACAACCAAGCACCATCAACCATTACCAACCTTGTACACTCACAGACCCCTAATAGATCCAGAAGGTCAATTGCAATGAATACATTAATAATCCCGAAACAAACAGTCAGATACACTAAGGAAACAACCAAAAGAGCCTTCAGTATCCACGCCCCAATAACCTGGAATGCCCTCCCACTAGAACTGAGAGTTATAACCAGCCTAACACAATTCAGAAAGAGTCTCAAACACCACCTCTTCCTAAGCTATTTCCCAATCTAACCTTCGCACATGAAAATATTACAGACACTTTTCTGACCAGGACATTTCCCAACTGATATCCAAATGTGACTAATGTATTTCAATCTTCTGTAAATAGTTAGCTAGCCTATGTAGTTGTACCTTGTTATTCCCAAGTTTTCAAAAACCCTGTTACTTGTAAAATGCATTACAGTTCCTTGTATGTATATGTTTGTTCCATGTAAACCACGCTGGTGACAATAGTGCGGTATATAAAAGATGTTAAATAAATATAAAATAAAATAAAAATAAGTTTTCGGATGTAAACTCTTCGGTCCGTGATTCAAGTGGTCCGCAAGGGCGAGTTCCTGGCGTCGCTCGTTCTAGCAGAAGCGTATTTTCATATTCCCATTTGGGTCGAACATCAGCGGTTTCTGAGGTTCTCAGTCCTAGGGTGGCATTTTCAGTTCCGAGCCATGCCCTTCGGGTTGGCTATGGCTCCCTGGACCTTCTCCAAGATTATGGTAGTCGTGGCGGCAGCCTTGCGCAAGCAGGGCATCCGGGTTCATCCCTATCTGGACGATTGGCTTATCAGAGCCGACTCCCTGTCAGAAGCTCGGGAGACGGTCGCCCGCGTAATGGCCTTCTTGGAAGACCTGGGGTGGCTGATCAATCGCACCAAGAGCTGCCTCCAACCGTCGCAAGTAATAGACTTCCTAGGGGCTCGCTTCGACACTCGCCGTGGGCGGGTATTTCTCACACAGGATCGTTTTCAGAAGCTACGTCAGGAGGCGCCTCGGACTTGGGACTACCTTCAACTCTTGGGGTCCATGGCAGCTACCATCAACCTGGTTCTTTGCGCGAGGGCTCACATGCGCGGATTGCAGAAGGCGCTTCTGTCTCGATGGTTGCCGGTGTCGGAGGATTATCAAGTTCGGCTACCTCTACTACCGGCGGTGAAGCTCGGCCTCCGTTGGTGGCTCCGGCCCCGCAATCTCCTTCGAGGAGTACCCTTGGAGACTCCACACTGGGTGCTGGTAACGACAGACGCCAGTCTCTCCGGTTGGGGGGCGCATTGCGGCTCGCACACAGCGCAGGGGATTTGGTCTCCTCGAGAGGCCCGGTGTTCCATCAATCACCTCGAGACGCGAGCAGTGCGCTTAGCCTTGCAGAAGTTTCAGCCTCTTCTGTGGCTTCAATCAATTTGAGTTCTATCCGACAACGCTACTACAGTGGCATATCTCAACTGCCAAGGGGACACGAAATGTCACGGAGTATCGACAGAAATGAGTCTTCTCCTTCCGTGGGTGGAGAGACATCTTCAAGCACTGTCAGCACAACATATCACGGGGCTGAACAATGTAAAGGCCGATTTCCTTGGCCGACATACTCTGGATCCTGGGGAGTGGGCTCTGGCGCCGGAGCCTTTTCAGTCCATTGTTCGACGATGGGGTCTACCGGCAATGGATCTTATGGCTACGGCGCGGAATGCCAAGGCACCGATTTACTTCAGCCAATGGAGAGACAACGGGTTGCACGGGATAGATGCTCTCTCTCAGGCGTGGCCAACCCATCTTCTGTATGTATTTCCTCCCTGGTCCATGATCGGTAAGATTCTCCAGCGAGTCAGGGAGCATCGCGGTCCGGTGGTCCTGGTGGCACCGGATTGGCCTCGCAGACCGTGGTATGCGGATCTCATCCGCTTGTCTTGAGCGTCTCCTCTGCGCCTGGGGGCCTTCCCAGGACTTCTGCACCAAGGGCCGGTTGAAATGGAAGACCCGGCTCCTTACTCGCTTACGGCCTGGCTCTTGAACGCCGCAGATTAGCTCATAAGGGGTATTCATCTAGCGTGGTAGTGACAATGCTTAAGGCACGACGGTCTTCAACGTCGCTGGTATATGCTCGTGTGTGGCTTCTCTTTGACTCTTGGTGTTCACTACGTCAGATCTCGCCCTGGTGTTGCAGCGTCCCGGATATTCTTTCCTTTCTGCAGGCCGGTCTGGATAAGGGTCTGGCACTCGGGACCTTGCGCGTGCAAGTGGCCGCTCTAACTTGTTTTCGAGGGCCAATAGCAGGGCGTTCTATAGCCTCGCATGTGGACATTTCGCGTTTTCTCACAGGGGTTAAGACCTTACGGCCCCCGATTCATCCATTTAATTCCTTCTTGGGATCTCGCTCTCATTCTCCGTGCCCTTGTTGCTCCTCCCTTTTTAGCCCTTGAAGGCATGTTCCCTTAAGGATTTGACACTGAAGACAGTATTCTTAGTAGCCATAACCTCGGCACGTCTGATTTCTGAACTTCAGGCTGTCTCTTGTCGAGATCCCTATCTCTCGTTTTCTTCGGACGGAGTTTCTCTTCGGACTGTCCCTTCCTTCTTTTTTACCTAAGGTGCTTACCCCATTTCATGTCAACCAGCCTCTTTTCCTACCTACCTTTACAAAAGAGCAGTGTTCCGGTCACCATCATCAGTTGCGTGCGGTGGACCTGAAGAGGGTTCTTTATCGGTATCTTAAGGTCACGAACGCTTTCCGTAAGACCGATCATCTCTTTGTCCTGTTTGTGGGTCCTCTGCGAGGGTCCGCAGCCTCCAAATCCACTATATCTAGGTGGTTACGAGGGGCTATTGAAGCAGCATATATTCTTCAAGGAAAGCCGGTACTTGCAGGGCTCCGAGCTCACTCCACTCGGACTCAGGCCGCGTCTTGGGCCGAGCGTTCTCAAGTAGCATTTCACGTTTGAGTTAGCTTTACAGGCAATACTGAGGGAGACCCCTAGGGGTAGGACTATATCACCAGACTCACCAGACCAGCTTATCAGAGTTCTGGTGGAATTCTCTGTCGCCAGGATCTGCTGGCAGGGGGACACAACCTGTTTGTCTGGACTGGTCTAACAGTATTCCAGGAAAGGAAATTAACGGTAAGTAAAATTTCTCCATAACTGTCAACCCTGTACATAGTTATTTGAGCACGCCATGTCTCTACAACAACTCAGTGAGTCATTGCTTAGCTTGTATATAGTTACCCCAGTTCTAAATCCAAGTTGCAATACCTGTTCAATGTAAGTACAAAGCAGGCCCTCCCTGCTTTGTACAAAGAAATGTTACTTGTAAACCGCACTGATTTTAAAGAGCACGGTATAGAAAAGCGTTAAATAAATAAATAAAATAAAATAAAATAAGGCAAATGATCCAACACAATTTTTTTTTTCATTAGGTTGTTGTTGGGACTTAGGGTTTATCTCTTAGTTTTGCTAGAGGGGTATATTGAAGGCACCATCTAGGGGAAGTACATAGGTGCCAGGGCACGCTTAGTGAAACTTTTGGTACTTTTCTCTGTCTCCAATAGCTGCTGGCAGGGGAATATAACTCGTTGTTTTGGACTGGTCAAGCAGGATTCCAGGAAAGGAAATTAACAGTAAGTGAAATTTCTCCATCCTGTTTCCGAAGTGCTGTTTCCTCTCTCCCTCGCACTCTTCTTCTCCTTCCCCTTCTGTCCTCTGACATTAATCCCAAGCCTGGTCCCCCTTCACTTCTTTCTCACTCCCGTATTAATTCCTCTCTCCACCACCCTAATCTCATCCTCATCTCTCCCCTTTCTCTCTTCTCTCTCCCTTTCACATGTACTTTATGGAATGCTCATTCCATTTCTAATTAACTTCCCTTTACCCATGATCTGTTTATCTCTCACGCTTTCCATCTTCTTCCTCTTATTGAAACCTGGCTCCTCCATGATGACACTGCATTGGTTGCTGCTCTCTGCCATGGCGGCTATTAATTTTCCCACTCTCCTCATCCCAATGGCCACGGCAGTGGTGTTGGGTTTCTATTTTCTCCTTCTTGCCAATTTCAACTCCTCCTTTTCCCGCATTCCTTTTCCTCCTTTGAAGTTCATTCCATCCGTCTTTTTAATCCGCTGCCTCTCTGGATCGCTGTCATCTATAGACCCCCTGACAAGTCATCTTCTACCTTTCTTACTGCTTTTGGCTTGCCTTATTTCCTAGATTCTTCTTCCCCCTCCCTTATTCTTGGTGACTTTAATTTTCATATTGATAACCCCTCCCTATGCATCCAAGCTCCTTTCCTTTACCTCCTCTTTCAACCTCCAGCTTTCCTCTTCTGCCCCCACTCATCAGCTTGGATACTGCCTTGACCTTGTTTTCTACTCTAATTTTTTACCTTCTAATTTCCATACCTCTGCTCTTCGCTTATCTGACCATCACTTGTTAAGTTTCACTCTTCATTACTCCCCCCCCTCCTCAATCTCGCCCAATCTTCTCCTATCTTTTTTAGGAATCTTCATGCTATCAATCCACTGACACTATCCACTACTGTCTCATCTCTTCTCTCTTCCACTTTTGTCCTCTGTTGATGAAGCCATAGCTTCCAGTAATGCTGCTCTCTCCTCTACTTTGGATACCATTGCTACGCTCATTCCATGTCCTGTGAGGCGCACCTCACCTCAGCCCTAGTTGTCTTCAGACAGATGGAAGGGATGATAGCAAACGAGATGGCGCTAAGTAGATAGGTGGGGATGGGATCAGAGGAACAGGTAGTCAGTTTGAAGGAGGAGAGAAGATTTGCAGTTTCCTCTCTGAACACCTTACCACACACCTCTTTGTATCTCTCCCAGCTTGCCTTGTATTCTGTTGATATTTTGGTTTCTTCTACCTTTGCTAATAGTTATCCCAAGCATGCATTCACAATAACATCCTACTAGACCAGTCCAGACTAGTGGGTTGTGTCCCCCAGATGGTGAGACAGAGAAAAATTCCCGAAGCTTTGTGACATCACCCTCCTAGCTTCTGGCATTCTCATGGAGTTATCAGATTTTTGCAAGCCGAAGGAGTTAAGCAGAGCGAAATTCATCGCAGGTTAGAGGGCGTGCATGGCCTGAATGTTTTAAGCCTAAAAGAAGTCAGCATCTGGTGTAACAAGTTTAAAGATGGCTGAATGGAGTTGAATGATCTGGAAAAGAAAAGAGGAAGAGGAAGACCAAGGACCTCACACACGGATGAAAACTGCGCAATTGTCGAATGTCTGATTAGGGAGGATCGTTGCATTAAACTTCGTGAAATTGCTGAAATGACTGGCACTCCTAAGAATTCTGTTCATGAAATCATATGCGATCTCAACTTCCACAAGATCACGAGGAATTGCAAGACACAGTTATGGACTACTTCAAGCAATTTGACATGCAACTGTACCATGAAGGGATGTTCAAACTAGTGTCACGCTGGGATAAATGTCTCAATGTTTACGGCGATTATGTGGAGAAGTAAACAAAAGTATGTAGTTTTTGGTGGAATGTATTGAATAATTTCTTTAAGTACAAATGTTAATGTAATTTTGGCCTGTACCTTTAATATCGGACACCCCTCGTATTTTATTTATTCTACTTTTTACCTTAATACCTATTATCCCTCTCCCCCAGTGCATTATATCTCTTATTCCACCTCCCCCCTCCTCCTCTTCCCCTTCCTTAATGCCCTCCCCCGCCTCCCCCCTACTTTCTCCTCACGGAAACTAATCTAATATTGAATTAATGTAATTCATTCTCTGTTACCAGTAAGAACTACACCAGTCCCACTATCCTGTAAACTTTCTAAATAGTTAAAAGTGGTCTATCCCAGTACTGCTTTATTTTGAGGCTACACCTCAATTACCTTGTTATATGTATAAAGTTCTAAACAATTGTTCTATGTAATTGTTCTAGTTTATCGTTATGTTGTAAACCGCCCCTGATCTCTGGAAGGGGCGGTATAAAAATATACACAAATAAATAAATAAGAGATTTGGTGTTTTATGTAGCTATCTTTGGCAGTTGTGCACACTGTGTTCCCTCTTTGACGACAGTTTTCCTTTCTTCACTTTCCAGAGCTGCTCCTGGTCAAGAGGACCAGTAGAGCACCTGTGAAGGGAAGTGCTCCTGCTGAAGAGGAGCAGTTGCAGCCTTCCGTTCTGACTGATCTGCATGCAAGACTTCTATCAGCTAAGATGGCAGTCACCTTTTGTTATTTTACTAACTCCTTAGAGTTTGTTTAAAAAAACAGCCTTATTCAAGGACTCGGTTGCTGAGGATATGGTAGGGCAGTTTTTTTTTTCTTCTCCGGACTCTTCCTTCTTCATATATTTTTTTTCCTCCAAGAGCAGTGAGTGTTTTATTTCTTTCGCGGTTCTCTTTTAAAGCAGCGTCCTAATCTGTTTTTCAGCGGTATCTTTTTCTTTTGACTGCGTGCGCCTTCCTTCTTTTTTCAGTGTGCTCCGTTTTCCGCAGTTGTTTTTCCTTCTTCTCTTCACGCAGTGAGTTGAGGGCTGCTTCCCTGCTCTGTTGATGTTTCCCGCCATAATCTTTGCGCCAGGCTGCCATTCTTTCTTCAGAGCCTGTTGATTTTTGGCTCACCAGCTCTTCCTGTGACTTTTTCTTTTATCCTGCTGTGAAAATGCCTTCTTCCCCACAGCACGGCTTGGGCTGTGGGAAGAAATGTAAGACTTTGACAGGTAGTTTGTGTTCCTCCTGTGGTTCTGATCAAAGGGGTCCTTATGCATCTGCAGGTCTTGGTTCCAGTAGCCCTTCCAGGTCTCTTGCTTTAGCTCCCTCTGGGTTACCTCCCCCCTTCTGTTTAACATTTTTCTCGCTCCACTTCTCTTGATTATTCAGCAATATCCAGTCTCGTCATACTTCTACGCGGATGACATAGTTCTACTCTTCCATACCTCACCAGCGTCCCCTGATATCTCCCAGCTAAATCTCTGCCTCTCCCACATTGCCTCCTGGCTCTCAGAAAACTTTCTCCATCTCAACCCAGCGAAGTCCTCAGCAATGTGGGTGTCTCTGAGTGGCTCATGTCCTACCCTTGCACCTATTATCGGCACATCTAGCGTTCCCCTTACATCTTCTTTTCGCTATCTAGGTGTCCTTCTAGACTCCTCTCTGTCCTTCCACGAGCACATCTCTATGGTTTCCCGCCGCTCCTTTGCTGCCCTACGGCAAATCAGGGCTGTCCGCACTGTGTTACCTCCCAGTTCCTTAATTACCCTTGTGCTTGCTTTAGTCATCAGCAGGTTAGACTACTGCAACGTTCTCCTGGCCAATCTTCCTAACTATCAACTTCAAAGATTACAACGCATCCAGAACACTGCAGCGCGTCTGGTCACCTTTTCTCGTTCTTTCGAACATATTACCCCGATTCTTATCCGGTTACATTGGATGCCCCTCCGCTACCGCTTTCACTATAAATTTTTGATTTTGGTTCATCGCGCTATCCATACCAGCAACCCCCTCTACTTAGCTGACTGTGTTTCATTACACTCCCCTCACCGACAACTTCGCTCCATCCATACCAATCGTTTATCCCTACCTTCACCTTCCCATGCCCATCTGGAACAGATACGCCATTCAGCTTTTTTCTTTCTCGGACCATTATTATGGAATATGTTACCAACTCACCTCCGACTAGAACCATCATATCCTCAGTTTAAGTCTTTGCTCAAAACTCATCTTTTCCAGAAAGCATTTGACCTCACCCCTGAGGCTTTTCCCTGAGTATTGTCTGTCCTTGTCTTTTGTCTTGTCTATAGCCGCCGCCTCCCCTTACCCCTGTCTTTGTGATCTGTGTGGCACAGTTTAGGCCACTCCGTACTATGATTTGATATTTGTGTGCAGTGCCTCTGTCTTACTTTGCTCCCCTCTTTCCTGTCTATTTTTTGGCGTTCATTTTCTAGGTTTGCAGTGTGTAACCAGTTTTTATTGTACACCGCTTAATGTTTGTACAACAGCGGTCTATCAAGTGCTAATAAAGATAAAGATAAAGATACCTCAGGGTGATGCTAGATCTCAAGATGCCCTTCCTCAAGTTTTGTTGTCTGAGCAGCCTGCTCACCTCTACAACTCTCTATTCAGCCTTTGCAGACTTCAGCTGATGGCAGAAGACAGTCAGGCTATCCAGTTATTCTGTAGGAAGAGCTTCCTGCTCTTATTGCTCAAATTACGGAGGTTCTGCACCTCTCGGACAAGTGCAACAGCCTTCAGATTCCTCTAAACCTCAGGCAGACACCATCATCTTAGGAATCAGGAAATCTTCTGGCATTACAACAGATGGTCTCCTTAGAGTGGGATTCTCCTGATGTGTGTCTATGCTCTGCTCATCACTTGGGGCATGTTTATGTTTGGTCTTCGGATGATCTTGACAAGTGGTTGCGTTTCCCTAAAGTAGACACCCTGGTCACTGCAGTCCCTAAGTGCACAACCATTCCTGTGGAGGGCGGCACTGCCCTCCTTGATCAGGTGGATTGCAAGGTGGAGGGTCTCTTAAAAAACACTTTCTCATCATCGACCTTGGCATTGCAGGCCTCTGTGAAGGTCTTGCTGCATGCATTCTGCTCTGATGGTTTCAGCCACTTCTGGATAATCTGGCTTTGCCTTGTTTAAGTTGGTCACTGCCTTTCTTGCAGATGCCTTTTATGATCTGCTGCGCTTATCTGCTCGGGTCTGTGGCTGCTTCTAGAGTGGCTCGGCCTTGGCTGTGGCTCCGTCATTGGAATGCGGATGCTGCTTCCAAATCCTGTCTCGCCAAGCTTCTTTTCAAGGGCTGCTGCTATTTTGGTGAGGATTTGGGAAAACTTGTGAAGGATTTGGAGGAAGTCAGGCCTCAACATTTGCTGGAGGATAAGTCCACATCCAGTTTTTGTCGTCCTGTCATGTCATCGTCCATGTCCTCATCTTATAGAGTCTGCTTCAGAGATGTTTGTCGCTACCGGCCTGACAAATCCGGTTCTTCTTTGAATAGGGCTGATTCTAAGCCTCAGTCCATTTGGGGTATCCGTTGCAACCAGGACAATTTCTCCTTGTCCAATAAGTTTTCTGGTTCTGCCAAATCTTCCCGTTGACCGTTTCTGGGTCCATTCCTGGGTGCCTCCTGTGGGCAGATGCTTACGGTATTTTTCCTGTGAATGGATCCAAATAACATCGGACCAGTGGGTACTTGAGGTAATTACACAGGGTATGCGCTCAGCTTCACCAGGCCTGTGCTGAATGTCTTCCTCATCTCTCCATGCGGTTCCACGGCCAAGGCAGCCCGACTCTTCACCGCCGCCTTCAGCTCAATGCAGTATGCCCAGTTCCTCCCTCAGAAAGAGGTTCTGGTCACTATTCCATTTACTTTCTTTCCCAAGGAGGACGGCTCCTTCTGTCCTATCCTGGATCTCAAGGGAGTCAATTGCTGTCTTCAGTTGCTGTGGTTCCATATGGAAACCCTCAGGACAGTCATTCAAACTGTTTGGCCAGGTGAATTTCTCATATTCCTGGACCTGGCGGAAACATATTTTCACATTCCAATCCGCCAAGATCATCAGCAGTATTTATATTTTGTGGTCCTTGATCAACATTATCAATTTCATGCCCTGCCCTTTGGTCTTGCCATAGCTCCTCACATTTTCTCCAAGGTGATGGTAGTAGTGGCAGCTTCCCTGCGACACCAAAGTATTCAGGTTCATCCTTATTTAGACGATTGGCTGATCAGAGCATTGAGTTTCGAGGAGGCTACTTCTGCGGTGTTTCAGGTCCTTTCCTTTCTGGACAGTCTCGGTTGGGTGGTCAGTTATGCCAAAAGCAATCTCTGGTCCACCAAAAGGAGCACCACACCACGTCGCTCAAAAGATACCCAGTCAATAATACGTGGTTAAAATTGGAAGGATACTTTTATTCAATCAACAACCTGAGAGCCTGACACAGGCCGTGTTTCGTTTTCACTTCCTCAGGGGATTCAGGTGTGCTGCATATAAATGAACATAAACAACATAATACATACAAATAAAATAATGATGAAAACACATATAAAATCATACACTTATCATAAATATATAAAATATCATTACTATGTAAAAGCCAATAAGAACATAAAATTAAATCTATATCCTCTATATCTTGATATAAATAAAATTATTGAAAGGTGTAAAAACACATGTAAATGATATAAAACCATGTATATGAAACAAACATTAAAGAAATAATAAGATCAAAACCTAAAGAGATCAATAAATAACCACTTTTTGTTGTAAGTAAAAAGTATTGGATGGGTGTGTAAAATTACATTTGACTAACGTCAAACCCCTTACACTATGTGTAGCCACCACATCTGTAATAGACTGATTGGAGCCTGGAGTGAGTAAGTAGAACCAAATTGTCTATGGACATAAGAGTTAATCAAAGATAGCTCATGAAAAATCACAAAATATAAAACCATAAATATATAAATAATTAAGATCTTACATTTTAATATTGTAAATACCCCATAGTAATGCTAATCCCACAGTTATAATAAACACATGAAAACAAAGAGAGAGTATATGAAAAAGCAATCTATCTTAACTGTCTGTGCACGATAAAACCAAACTGGCGTAAACTCATGACACAATTATAAACTATAAAACCATAAATACATAAATACTTAAGATCCTAACTACAACATCATGAGTGTATAAATACTTAAAACTCATACCTAAATAGTTCCTAAGATATTTAAGGCATAAGCACCATACCCGTTCTTATGATCAGTATTCACAGCTCAAACTTGATTCTTTTTAAGAGCCGAACAGACGTCTTCTATATGATTGAAAACATAAGATATTTCATCACCATAACATTGGATCTAACCAAATTCATTGTTTACTAAAAAACTACCCCTATACATATGATAATTATTATAATGTCTAACACGAAGGTAAAGAGGTGATCTATTACCACAGTACTCTCTTGACTGCACCCAAAGTAAGAACGCTCTCATTGGCATAATCATTATGACTAAACACGTGGACAGTCAGTGAGACTATGCTCGCTTGTTGAACTCTCCAAAAACCTTTTTCTCTCAAAGGGCTGCTAACATATCGCCAAATTAAAATTCCTACCAACACCAGAACTGTCCGCTTCTCGCCATATTCAATCAAGAGAATGTTATCATTTCCATACAAATGTATTCCATACCTCAATAATATCTGACTCACTTTTATCCCATATTTCAAGTTTCTCAAAATTCCATTGTTTAGTCATAACTATATACATCTATTCACGATTACCCACCTATACCCTCACCCTCTTTGCACAACGAGGATAAAAACATCATCGGGGAACCTCAACCTGTATATACTTCCATCAATCAGTGTACTTAAAACCAGATAAAATATTCAAACGGCACTTACACTTACGAATATCGGGAGATCTTTTCTCAAAAGAAACTGCCATCAGTTCGCTGTAAAAGCTTCTGCATCAAAGACGCCCGCACTTGCGCTTTACTTAAACGCGGGAAAAATGACGCGTCCCTCTATAGCGCTGTAGGCGTCATCCGTTGCTAGGTAAATTCTCACAGACACTCCGTAGGATTGAAATACTTCAAGCACACCTTTAATCAGGAGCTCTACACATACTATGCTAATTTCTATAGCTACTCTAATAAAATTTATCTCATCGGAGTGTGCAATGTTCTATAGTGCTACCATCTTGACCACTACTATACTACATCTTTAATAAATGATGTTATCATTTTTACATATTTTTTATATTTTCACTAACGTGCACCTACTATTTGAGAATGCTATTCGCTCACCAACGTTCTTATTGAGTGATATTGGCATTAACTTACATAAACCATTAAGGAATGTTATGATTTTAGTTCCATCGTCCTACGTTCTTATTAAATGATATTGGCATTATCTTACATAATCCACTAATATAAATGTACTTTATGAAACTGCAATTAACCTACAGAAACACTGATAAATCTCTCTCCATATTCAACCCGTTTGGAGACAGGGAGTCTAATTGAAAGATATAACGTTGCTCTAGCCTCTGTATCATCTTATCAACATCATCTCCTCTCCAGTTGAGCTTCGCCTTTTTTATAACAAAAAACTTTAAATCACTAATCCGGTGTTTCATCTCTTGCCGATGTGCCACAAGTGGTTTTTCTACTATACCCCTCTTAATACAGCTTTTATGTTCTATTATCCGAACTCTCACACTCCTAATTGTCTTTCCCACATATAATTTATTACAGGGGCACTGTATGACATACACTACATGAGTAGTCTCACAATTAGAAAAATCTTCTATCCTGAAAACTTGTTGCGTCGTGGGATGTACAAACCTATCTCTTACTGGCATCACGTGGGTACACACGGAACATCGCCCACATTGGTACTAACCTTTATGCCTAGATAGGAATTTACGTTCAGTTAATGCTGATGGTACTAACATATATTTTTTAAATTAATATTACGTTTGTGAGCAACTGTGATTGTAGTGTCTTGAAAACCTGGTAAAGTCTGGATGAGATACCATTCTTTCTTTAAAATCTTCATAATTTGTTTGGAATAAACTGAATATAGCAACGGACATACTAACCCTACATCTTTCTTCTCCTTATCTTGCTGCAACAACTTGTCACGTGGTGTATTTTTTGCCCTCTGATACACTTGATCAATATATTTTACAGGATATTTCCTCGCCACAAATCTTTCCTTCATCGATTCAGCATGAACTTCAAATTCTTGCATTGTAGTACACGTCGTCCTAGCTCTAAAGAACTGCCCTACTGGCAAGTTCTTTTTCAAGGATGGGTTATGGAAACTATCAAAGTGCAACAGTTGGTTGCGATCTGTTGGTTTCCTATACATTGTAGTAGTGAACTGATTATCTTCTTTCCTAATGACTAAATCCAAATATGGTATTTGTTGTGCATCATAAGTTATCTGAAACTTTAAATTCACATCTAAACTATTTATCCATATATTGAATTCCACCAGCCTATCCATATCTCCCTCCCAAATAATTAGTATATCATCGATATAGCGTATCCATAACCTAATGTTGGCTTTATACCTATGCTCCTTCAAAAAGTTTTCTTCAAATTGAGACATGTATAAGTTAGCAATGTCCGGCGCCATTGATGACCCCATGGCTACCCCTTTAACTTGTTTGAAAAAAATTTCTCTAAAGCAGAAATAATTTTCACACAATGCAAACTTTGCTATAGCCATGAGGAACGCAGTAGGAATGCGCTTAGGGCCAGTCCTTTTCAATAAACACTCTTCTATAATCTCCAAACTTTCTGCTTGTGGGATGTTAGTGTACAATGACTCCACATCTAATGTGACCAGTATTAGCACTAAGGTCCCGAAAATTAGACAAAATTTCAATGACCTAAGTGGAGTCTCTAACATAAGACCACATTTGGACAACAAACGGGCGTAACATCACATCCAAAAATTGCGAAATAGGTTCCATGAGAGACCCGATTGCCGATACAATAGGGCGACCAGGTGGGTTAGTCATAGATTTATGTATCTTTGGATTCACATATATAGTCGGAAATGATAGGTGCTGGCACAGTCAAGAAGTCCCTCTCTTTTTTGGTAATATAACCAATTTCAAATGCCGTTTAAGTATCAAACTGTCTATACTTTTTTTCAATCCAACAGTAGGATCTCCATCTAGCTGGACATAAAACGACCGATCACTCAATTGCCTATTAATCTCTTCAATATACATAGTTTTATCCAGCACTACTACAGCCCCTCCTTTATCTGCCAGCTTGATGATAATCCTATCATTTTTTGTAATGCCTTGATCGCCTCATTCTCCCCTTTTGTGAGGTTAAAATAATTGTCGTGACTGAGTACACACTTTTCTTACTTCTTTTAAAACTACTTTCTCAAATGTCTCAATGATTGGATCTGTTTGGGGTGGAGGAACCCAGGATGACTTCTTACTAATAATAGATCCATCACCTTGATTCGTTTGTTGTGCCATAAAAAATTGTTTTATGCGTATTTTCCGAAAGAATTTATATAAATCAATCTCAAATTCAAATGGATCCGGTTTCCTGATGGGTACAAAGGACAATCCCTTATTCAACACTGAAAGCTCATCTGGAGTCAAATCATAACTAGATATATTAACAACATTATTGTGTGTATTACTACTTAATACCACCGTTCCCGGGATTTGTCTGATGTCCGTCTCCCGCGGCCTCTCCCTCTCCCTCGACTTGATTGTTTTGATTGTATCTTTTCTCTCGTGGATAATCGTGATGTTTGTCCTGTTCCATCAGCGGGGGGCGTGTACGTGATCCATCCCGACCTCCCCCTTTCCACAGTGCGCCAATGTTGAAAAAATTACTCTTTGATTTGTTACCCTGCTCTCTTGTTCTCTGAGGCTTTGGCCTCTCTTGGGAAAAGAAAAGAGAGGCCGAAGCATCTATTGGTTCTACCGACTCACTCCTGCTACATTTTTTCTTCTGTTCATGAATGTTATCTCTATCATCATCTTCTATTTCATTTTCTTTTTGATCAAATATTGACGGTTTCTTCTTAATCCAAATTCTTTCATTCTCAACTTTCTTACACCAGTGATACACATAGCCTATTCTATAATCATCTTCATCTCTCTTAAATTTGTCAGTTTTTATTCCTTTCATTTCTTTCTTAAAAAGCTGAATGTTCTTCTCATATTCAACATGTGTTTTTCCAAAATTATTATCACACCCTTTCAATACCTTTAACTTATCATCAATCTCTACTGTCAATAATTCTGATTTCTTATTGGCTGTTGTAATCAATAAAATCATTAAATCCAAGGAGCATTTATTTAAAATGGCATTCCAGCACCGTACGAATCCTTCTTCATTACGGTAAAGTCCCGGAGCTTTGTTCATTCTAAGTCCCCTTGGAATAATCTTTGCTTTGCAGCACTCTAGGAGATAAGCTGCATGTATGTCGTCTTTCACCATCTTTTGCGTGAGTAGAATCGTATTTTCCCATTGTAGCCATATATCATCCACAGATTCCTCAGATGGGTCCATCAAAGATTCTTTTGGTAGTAACTTCTCAAGTGCTTCATCTCCAAAACTGAGAGTATCCTTCCATGGAGAGAACATGCTTGCGGATCAGGTCCACCAAAAGGAGCACCACACCACGTCGCTCAAAAGATACCCAGTCAATAATACGTGGTTAAAATTGGAAGGATACTTTTATTCAATAATTCAACAACCTGAGAACCCGACACAGGCTGTGTTTCGTTTTCACTTCCTCAGGGGGATTCAGGTGTGCTGCATATAAAATATGTTAGTACCATCAGCATTAACTGAACGTAAATTCCTACCTAGGCATAAAGGTCAGTACCAATGTGGGCGATGTTCTGTGTGTACCCACGTGATGCCAGTAAGAGAGAGCCTGGGATTGCCTAAAACTCCTTTGCACCATGGCTTCTGCTCTCGACATAGTCCCCTGGACCCATGCTCACATGCGTCCGCTTCAGTACTCTTGCCTGTTGCACTGATCCCCATCCACCCGGGGCTATCATATTCGTCTACCCCTTTCTTCAGTGGTTCACCACAGTCTTCGCTGGTGGCTTTGTCTTCCCTTGTTAAAGGGTGTTCCCTTGGAAATTCTGCATTAGGTGGTGGTCACCATGGATGCCAGTCTTGCAGGTTGCGGAGCGCACTGCCAGGGACAGTTAGCGCAGGGATCTTGGTCCATTCAAAAAGCCTCTTGGACCATCAGTCACCTTGAAGCCTGGGCTGTTCGTCTGGCTCTACTCTTCTTTCAATCCCACTTCCATGGTCGAGCAATCTGAGTACTTTCTAACAATTCCATCACTGTGACGGAGTGGGACCAAATGTCCCAGAGTGACCCTGGAAATGAGTCTTCTATTTCCCTGGGCAGAATCCAATCTCCTGACTCTTTCTGTCCAGCACATTGCGGGAATGGAGAACATTCAAGTGGATTTCCTGAGTCGTCATATCCTGGACCCTGGCAAGTGGGAGCTAGCTCCATGGGCGTTTGCGAACATTGTGTGACGGTGAGTCATCCGATTCTAGAACTAATGGCCACCTCTTCCAATGCCAAGACGTCAATCTTTTTCAGTCATCGTAAGGAACTGAACTCTCACGGCCTAGATGCTCTGGTTCAGACCTGACTCTTGAACCACTTCTTTACATCTTTCCTCCTTGGCGGCTAATTGGCCGTGAACTCTTTCGGATAGAGTCACACTCCGGCAAGTAGTTCTGATGGCCCTGGATTGGCCTCAGCGTCCTTGGTATGCTGATCTCCTCTTCCTCCTGCAGGAAGTGCCACTACCCCTCTGTCTCCAGAGAGCACTCCTGTTTCAGGGGCCGGTTGTCATGGACAACCCCGCTCCTTACTTGCTTATGGCTTGGCTATTGAGCGGCATCGCTTGCGTCGCAAAGGTTACTTGCTGAAAGTAGTGGCCACTCTATTACAGACTTGATTGTCTTTTACGTCCCATGCCTATGCTCGGATCTGGTATCTTCTTTTTTTTTTCTTGTTCTAAGAGATCCCTCTCCTCTGAGTGAGTTGGTATTCTGGACATTCTTTCCTTCAGGACGGATTTGATAAGGCCTCACCCTTAATTCTTTAAAGGTGCATATTGCGGCCTTGACATGCATTCGGGGGCCTCTCCATGGGTGGTCTCTTGCTTCTCATGTAGACATTTCCCGTTTTTTGCAGGGCATTCGCTCCCTGAGGCCCTCCATTTGTCCAGTCGTCCCTCCTCGGGATCTGTCCTTAGTGCTTTGTGTGCTCACCTGTGCCCCGTTTGAGCCTCTCTGTAGGGCTTCTCTCAAAGATTTGACTCTCAAAACTGTTTTTCTTATAGCAGTCACTTCGACATGGCGCCTGTTGGAGCTCCAGACACTTTCTTGCCATGATCCTTTTCTGGTTTTTTTTTTTTTTTTCCCTGGAGGGAGATTACCATTTGAACAGTACCCTCTTTTCTGCCTAAGGTCCTTTTGGATTTTCATGCTAACCAATCTGTTGTGCTTCCTTCCTTGTTTAAGGTGCAGTCTTCAGGTGACAACAAAGTCCTTTACCTGTTGGATGTTGGTAGGGCATTATGTCGTTACCTGAAACTCATTAATATGTTTTGTTTCTCCGATCACTTTTTTGTCCTGGCTTCTGGTCCAGCCATTTCCAAAGCGACCTTTGTGCATGGATCAAGCAGACCATTGAGTCAGCTTTTATTTTATTGTACAAACATGTGCCGGTAGGTCTTCGGGCACATTCTACGTGGGCCCAGTCTTGCTCATGGGTAGCTCCACTAGATATTTGCAGGGTGGCCACCTGATCTTTTCGCTCTACTTTTGTTCGTCACTATCGTTTGGATGTCCAAGCTCGAGAAGTAGCTTGTTTTGGAGGCTCTGTCTTGGCTGCAGCTGTTTCTTCCCGCCCTGGAGTGGTTTAGGTATGGTACTCCCCACTAGTCTGGACTGGTCTAGCAGGATGTATTTGGAAGGAGAAATTTTACTTACTGATTTCCTTTCCTGGAATCCTGCTAGACCAGTCCGGGACCCACCCCTCTGGGACAAGTTGCCTCGGGCCGGAGGGCCAGAGATTCGAATCCCACTGGAGGACAAGAACCTTTGGGCCGGAGGGACTGGGGTTTCTAGTCCCACATATGCTCCTTGTGGCCTTGCGCAAGCCACTTAACCCTTCATTGCCTCAGGTACAAAACATAGATTGTGAGCCCTTCAGGGACAAGGGGAATATATACCGTACCTGAATGTATACCACTTTGACCCGGTGAAAAGTGGTATATAAGCATTGCTAAATAAAATACTTTCTGATCGTGTCCCCATCTAGTCCCGGAACCTCTGGGTTCCCCATCTTATCCAGCAGCTTGGAGACTGAGAAACTCCTTCTTTTGTGACATCATCAGTATATCTCTCCTGAGCCCGCCTGAATCCAGCAGTTACCTCAGTCTCCAAGCAGCTGGATAGATGGGAGCCCAAGGGTCTTGGGCTCACTAGAGAAACAATTGAGAATCTAGCCTAGTTTTAAACTTTTTTGTTGTTATAGCTTAATTTTTCTCGTTTTGGTTTTATATGTGCCTGTGACTTTAAAATTTCGGTGCGAGTTGCTGCTCCCCCCCCCCTCCTTCTTGCACTGCCTGCTTGCGAACTGGGCCTGCCTTAGAAGTTTTGTTCCTGGATTGGCAGCGCGGCGGTTCCCCAGGGCAAATTTGTCTATTTTCTCCTTGTCTTTCAGTCTGAGGGGGAAACCTAATCAGCGCCAAGCAGAGGACCTGCCTGCAAGCGCGCTGGAGTCATTCCAGCCGCCCGGACCTCGGCCTCTGAAAAGCTGGGCAGTCGCGGGCGTCGCGTCCCGTGTCTCCGGTAGGGGACCTACGGCTTTTCAGGCCGTCTAGGGTGCACGGCGTTCACTTCAGGCGCGCATCCGCAGAAGGTAAGAGGTCTTCTTTTCAGGCTGCTCTTTGTTTTGGAGCGCCGCAATTTTGGCGCGTTTTTTGCTGACTGGGCCTAGCTGCGTGGCGGCGGTGCGGCCTTGTGTTTGTGTAGGTAGCGCGCCATTTTCAGTGACACGGGAGTCCCTCCGGGTGCGTAGTCATTGCTAACGGACAGCACCGGCTTTGCCATTTTTTCTTTTCGTTTTTTTCTTTTTGTTTTTTGCCCTGTGTTTAAAGTCGGGTTCATTTACGCGACAGGGGGGGTTTGCCCAGTTACATATCCCTTCTGGGGGGTCCTTCACTGTGCTGTTTGCAGAGGGGAGCAGTTGCATACTATTTCTTACGTTGTCGCAATGCCTTCCAAGCCCCTTTGTATGGTGTGTGGGGCCAAGAAGGTTTCCAGTACAGGGGTCTGTAAGACCTGTGTGGGGGAGGCAGAAGAATCGGAACGGTCTCCCACACAGCCAGACAAGAACCCGGGGAGCGTCTTAGAGGCCTCTACGGTGCCCGTGCCTAGTGTGGAGCAAGCGGAGCCGGTGGCTGGTCCATCTTCCGGCATTAGCCCTCCCTCTTCTCAGATGTTTTTTCCAAAGGAGCTGTCTGCCATTTTTTCTCCACAGTTTGTGGCTCTGCTGCAACAGTCCGCAGCTGGAGCTGTTCTGCATCAAAATGTAGCGGCAGGTTCAGAAGGGGACAGGAAGCGTGCTGCTTCCCCTCAAATCCAGTCCTCCCCCTGTCACGGTAAGAGGCCTAGAAGCGACAGGGACTTGTCAGATCTTATGGGGATTTCGGAGGACCCTTTGTCAGATGAGGAGAACCCCAGTGTCGCCATGGAGGAGGACTTAGAGGAAGGAGAGATTTCAGAGCGGGAGGAGCAGGCACGGGTGGTGAGAGTCTTTCGGAAAGAGGAATTGCCGGCTCTCATTGCAGAGTCACTTAAGGCGCTTAACATGCCGGTCCCCGGAGCGGCAGTAGATGACACGCTGGAGGCTTAACATGCCGGTCCCCGGAGCGGCAGTAGATGACACGCTGGAGGATCCTTTGTTGCAGGTGTTCAGGCACACTCAGAGGGCCTTTCCGGTCCATAGGGTGTTTACAGAGATGATTCAGGAAGAGTGGAATGCTCCAGAAGCTCCGGTGAGAGGGTCCCGGGTTATGGGCCGTTTGTACCCATTGTTGGACCAAGACAGGGAGGTCTTTAAGTCACCCAGGGTGGACGCGGCTGTCTCGGCCATGACCAAGAAAACTACCATACCGGTTGAGGGTAGTGCGGCCCTCAAGGACGTGCAGGATCGGAAGTTAGACGTGCTCCTGCGTCAAATTTTTGACATCAATGCCCTCTCCCTGCAGGCGGCCATTTGTGGTGCTTGGGTGGCCAGAGCCTGTCTCCGCTGGTCTCAGCAGGTTCAGGAGGGTCAGCCGACTCCTTTGGCGGACGAAGCAGCGAGGCTGGAATCGGGGGCAGCCTATCTCGCCGATGTGCAGTATGACCTTATGAGGGGCCTCTCCAAGAGTATGGCTTCGGCGGTAGCGGCTCGTCGGTACCTGTGGTTAAGGAATTGGGCGGCGGATTCTTCCTCTAAAGCAAGGTTGAGTAAGCTTCCTTTTAAGGGCCGCCTACTGTTCGGCGAGGATTTAGATAAGCTAGTTAAGGATCTCGGAGAGTCTAAAGGCGGCAGGTTGACGGAGGATAAGCCCAAGTCGACTCGGGGGGCCCTGGGTGCTCGGGGCCCGTTTCGAGACTTTCGCCGGTTTCGGTCTCAAAGGTTCTCTGCGAGCCCGAGGGGACGTTTTCCCCATCGCAACCAGGGGTTTTGAGGTTTCAGAGGCGCGGGCAGAGGTTTCGGTGCCGCCTCTACCTCGGCTTCCAGTAGTTTCAAGAAACCGCAATGAAGTGCGGAGGGCCCAGTCGTCCCTTCTTCCAGTGGGGGGTCGTCTGCGGGAGTTTCTTCCTGCCTGGGCCCAAATCACTTTAGATCAATGGGTGCTAGCAGTCATTTGCGAGGGTTACGCCCTGGATTTCTTGCGTCCAGTGCGAGCGGCCTTTGTGCAGTCTCCCGGACGGTCTGTAGCAAAGTGTGCGGCGCTTCGGGAAACTGTACAAAGGTTGCTGGACCTAAGAGCGATTGCTCCCGTTCCGGCAGACCAGTACGGCTGCGGTCGGTACTCCATTTATTTCATTGTTCCCAAGAAGGACGGAGGTGTCCGGCCCATTCTGGATATCAAAGGCGTCAATCGGTGCCTGCGCGTGTCGCATTTTCACATGGAAACTCTCCGATCCGTCATAGTAGCGGTGCGACAGGGGGAGTACCTCACCGCTCTGGACTTGTCAGAGGCGTATCTACATATTCCAGTATGGTCGGACCATCACCAGTTTCTCAGGTTTGCGGTACCCTTCGGTCATTATCAGTTCCGGGCTTTGCCTTTTGGGCTGGCGACTGCCCCGAGGGTTTTCACCAAAGTGATGGTGGTGGTGGCCGCGGCCTTGCGCAAGGAGGGCATCCTTGTTCACCCATATCTGGACGACTGGTTGATCCGGGCCAAGTCGCGAGCGGAGAGCGTGAGGGTCACGGCTCGAGTGGTGCAGTTCTTGGAAAGCCTCGGGTGGATAGTCAATCAGGCCAAGAGCCGCTTGCAACCCTCTCAGAATTTGGAGTACCTGGGGGCGCGCTTCGACACGAGCATTGGCAGGGTGTTTCTCACAGAGCACCGCGTGAAGGTCTTACGGGGCATGGTAGAACGGTTTCTACAGCTCAGGGCTCCCTCGGCGTGGCGCTACCTGCAGTTATTGGGCACCATGGCGGCCGCAATAGAGACGGTGCCGTGGGCGAGAGCCCACATGAGACCCTTGCAGAGGGTGTTGCTTCGCCGCTGGTCACATCAGTTGCATCCGTTGTCCCGAAAACTCGTGTGCCCGGAGGAGACTCGTCAGGCCCTGCTCTGGTGGTTGGTTCCCGCCTCGCTGGAAAGGGGAAAGGCCCTGGAGTCGCCCGAGTGGGTAGCCGTGATGACGGACGCCAGCTTGATGGGCTGGGGGGGCCCACTGTCAAGGCAGCTTCGCGCAGGGTGCCTGGAGTTGGCAGGAGAAGCAGTTGTCGATCAATCACTTGGAACTACGAGCGGTGCTTCTAGCTCTGCGGGAGTTTCGACACACGCTGGAGGGGCGAGCGGTAAGGGTGCTCTCAGACAACGCGACGGCGGTCGCTTTTGTCAACAGACAGGAGGGCACCAGCAGCGCGGCCCTCTAAGCAGAGGCCGGCGTCCTGTGCGAATGGGCGGAAGCGAATCTCCTCGATCTGTCGGCGGCCCATGTGGCAGGAGTGGACAATGTGCAGGCCGATTATCTCAGCCGTGTACGGGTCGATCCGGGAGAATGGTCGCTGCATCCTCAGGTGTTCGAAATGCTCGCCCGCAGATGGGGGACGCCGGTCATGGATCTCATGGCGACTCTCGCTTCGGCAAAGTGCAGCCGCTTCTTCAGCAGACGCCGGGAGCGGATGTCCGAAGGCCTGGACGCTCTGCTCCAACCTTGGCCGGAGGGGCAGCTGCTTTATGTCTTCCCTCCATGGGTTCTGATAGGACGGGTCCTGCAAAGAGTGGAAAAGTTCAGGGGTCAAGTCCTTCTGATAGCGCCGGATTGGCCACGGCGGCCCTGGTACGGAGACCTGGTCAGGTTGCTGGTGGCGAAGCCTTGGCGGCTCCCCTGCCGGGCCGACTTACTGTCTCAGGGGCCCCTGTTCATGCCTCACGTGGATCGGTTCTCGCTTACGGCCTGGCTCTTGAGCGGGCGCGGCTGAGTTTGCGGGGTTACTCGTCGGCGGTTATCTCTACCTTACTGAAATCCAGACGGCGTTCTACTTCTATGGCTTATGTGTGGGTCTGGAGGATTTTTGAGGCATGGTGTGCGGCTCGGTCTCTGGAGGCTCTCAAGGCTAATCTCCCGCAGATCCTGGAGTTCCTGCAAGATGGTTTCGATAAGGGCTTGGCGGCGGCGTCGTTGCGGGTGCAGGTGGCTGCTCTGTCTTGCTACAGGGGTCGGTTAGCTGGCCGATCGCTCGGGGAGCAGCGTGATGTAAAGAGGTTTCTCAGGGCGGTGGCGTTAGCCAGGCCGCCGTCGCGTCCAGTGTTTCCCAAATGGCATCTTCCGTTTGTGTTAGAGGCGTTAGAACGGGAGCCGTTTGAACCTCTGATGCGTGCGTCGCTGAAGGACCTTACGTTAAAAGTGGTTTTCCTGGTGGCTGTCGCTTCGGCCAGGAGAGTGTCGGAGCTGCAAGCCCTCTCCTGTCGGGAACCTTTCCTGTCTTTCTTGGCCTCTAAGGTCGTTTTGCGGCCGGTGCCGGCTTTTCTCCCCAAAGTACTTTCGGCGTTTCATGTCAATCAGGAGATTTCCCTGCTGGTTTTTCCCGGGAGCGCGGATTCTTCTTTTTCGAAACGGCTTCACCCCTTGGATGTCCGCCGGGCGCTGAAGAAGTATCTCAAGCGGATGGCGATTTTTCGGAAATCCGACAGACTTTTGGTACTCTTCGGGGGGCGTCGGAAGGGGGAAGCGGCGTCCAAGGCTTCCATTGCGCGCTGGATCAAAGAAGCCATTGCGTCGGCCTATGTGTTGCGTGGTAGGGCGGTGCCGGAAGGGTTGAGGGCCCATTCCACGAGAGCACAGGCAACTTCCTGGGCAGAGGTGCGTTTGGTGTCGCCGGTGGAGATTTGTAGGGCGGCGACATGGTCGTCTTTGAACTCTTTCGTAAAGCACTATCGGTTGGATGTGCAAAGGGAGGAGGAGACTTCCTTTGGTTCCGCAGTCCTGCAAGCGGGTTTGCCGGGACCCTCCCGTACTTAACATTTTCACTGCTCTGGTAAGGACCCAGAGGTTCCGGGACTAGACGGGGACACGATCAGGAAGATGAAATTAGACTTACCTGCTAATTGTTGTTCCTGGAGTGGAACCCGTCTAGTCCCAGGCCCCTCCCGGAGTCCCTGGGCAAAGGCGTCTACGGATCGAGGCCCTGTGGTACAGGTAAGAATTCTCTTTTTTCCGTTTGGGGGTTTTCCTCCAGGGGTACAAGAAAAAAATAAAAAAGGATAAAAGCTATGGTAAAAGTCCACTTCCTTCCGGGGGTGGTTTCTCGGCAGAAGGGAGTGCAAGGAGCTGTGGGCGAGGGGGCGCTTTGCAGCTGTTTTTGTTTGCGTTTATGGTCACAACAACGTTTCTGCTGTGCTTCTCTTTAGTTACAGGTTTCCTTTCGGAATATCATTTCCGTGCTGAATCGGTTATGTGTCCTTTGTTTGGATGGATACTTGTTTCTCCGGTGAGTCTGCTTTGTCAAAAGGTAACTGCTGGATTCAGGCGGGCTCAGGAGAGATATACTGATGATGTCACAAAAGAAGGAATTTCTCAGTCTCCAAGCTGCTGGATAAGATGGGGAACCCAGAGGTTCCGGGACTAGATGGGTTCCACTCCAGGAACAACAATTAGCAGGTAAGTCTAATTTCATCTTCCTTGGCCTGCGGGTCCTGTTTCACATTGTTCAATTTAGCTTGTTATAAGAATTATTTGTTTATGAACTCATTTTTGGTCTGTTTTTGTACTTCCTTGGCTGTTTGAATTCCTGCTGCTTGTTATGGTTATACTGAAGCTCCCCTTGGGGAATGGGTTTTTATACCAAGGGTGATGTTACAAAGCTTTGGGAATTTTTCTCCGTCTCACCATCTGCTGGCAGGGGGACATGACCCACTAGTCTGGACTGGTCTAGAAGGATTCCAGGAAAGGAAATTATCAGTAAGCAAAATTTCTCCGTACTCCATCGTTGTAGGCGTATTTCTTCCAGGCCTTCCTTTTTCCAGCATTGTATCATGCTCCCTTATCTGTGAATGTATTTCCTTATGGAAAATGCAATTTCCATGTACTTCCATGTAAGTCTGTTAGGTACTTGAAATCGTATCCACATTCCCTCATTGCTCTAGAATTTATTTGGAAGCCTCTGTGTAGGTTTGTTTTACAAGACTCTATTGATTTGATAGCTCTTCTCTCAGCTTTTTTCCTTATAAAGGTATGGCCTCTATAATGGAACATAGTAGCTTATGGTATCCTTAACCATGTCCTGTTCTGGGTAAGCAGTGCTTCCCTTTTCTGCTGGTCATAGTCTACTTAAATACGAGAGCATATGTCTAATTTTTCCCAGTGTTTTTTCACGCTGATTGCCCTCTGGTCAGTAGATCATTACTTGTAGGTCTCTCTCCTGCTTAACCTTTTGCCACTGTTTACCTTTGTAATTTGATAAATAGCTCATGGGTTTCTGCCTCCCAAGTGCATGGTTTACATATTTGGCAATAAAATCTATGCTAACTTTTAAGTTCCTGAGACATTTTCTTTCTTAAACCATCTCTGTTCCTCTGCTAAGAGGCTTTGGGGGACAACAAATAAGGAAAGAAGGGGAAGGAAATCTAGGTTACAAAATTGGCAGTATATTCATAAACTGTAAGCACAAAAGCCTAGTGCTACTAGGCGTACTTTTGCCTTTTAGGATGATATGTAAGATAGTGCAGGCTATTTGGCACATTTTAATCTAGTTGAGAGACAGACGAGACATACAGTCAAAAACAAGAGGTACCTAGTTAAGTGATAAAATGGTTGGGAAGACCTAATCCAGTTGGGTTATAGTTGAGAGGGTAGAGGAAAGGAGAATATCTAAGTGAGTAAATCTGCAAGGCATAAGGCTTCTTAGAGTGCGACTCTTAAGTCCTTTCCAAAATGTTTTACCTAATAGGTTACATCTTTAGGAATCAAGCTTTTGTCCTCAACAATTTATGTAAGAGAAGCAGGACTAGGGTGGGTGGGTGAATGAGGGGTAGTGTTTAAAGCACAGACACATATGGGATTCTTTGTTGTAAGGACTGTAATGCATTTCTGCTGTCAGCCATCCGGCTCCATTTGCTTCCGTTTGAATTCACCAGTGCAGGAAGAAGGAGAGAGACGAGACATTACTGCCCTGCCCTGACTGTGTGTGTGGGTTTGAGCTCCTCCCCCTTTCTGCTGTCAGCCAACCGGCTCCATTTGCTTCGGTTTGAAATTACCAGCGCAGGAGGCACATCTGCACTTGGCGGGCCCATGCTTAAGGGCCTCACTAAAGCGCCCTTTGGTGAGGCCCTTTGGCTCGGACCCATGGGTGGGGCCTGCCTTTTTGCCCTCGGGGAATCGTCTCTGTTCAGGACGTATTAGGTGCTTTGTCTGCCTGCACTTACACTGTGTTTGTTGCTTATAATTCCTGTACTCACCTTTATGGGGCATTTTAAGTTCTGCTTTGATTGGTCTTGCGCTTGCTGATCTGATGTTGTACTTCATGATCATGTTTTGGCTTTTGCCTTTGCTTTTGTTTTTCTCTGGAATAATGCTTGCTTCTACTCATCTTCTTGTTCCTGGCATATACTATTGTGCTCTTGGTCTCGCTCACTTCTTCTGCTACTTCTTCTGGGGATATTAACCCTAACCCTGGTCCCCCATTATCTCTCTCTATCCGCCACCACAATCTTATCTACATTCCTCTTCTTTCCCCCTCATTTCTTCCCTTCTCTTGTGGTTTATGAAACATTCATTCTGTCTTAACAAGCTTCCCTTTACTCATGATATTTCTATCTCTCAAGCTTTTTATCTCCTTGCTCTCACAGAAACCTGGCTGCAACCGATGACATCTCGGTTGCTGCCCTTTCTCACGGGGGCTTATGTGTCTCCAACACTCCACGTGCCATTGGTCGCGGTGGTGGAGTGGGGCTTGTTCTCTCTCCTTCTTGTCAATTTCAACCTCTCAATCTATCTCAATCTCATTCCTTTCCATCCTTTGAAGTTCTCTCTATCTTTCTTTTCTATCCCCTTCCTCTTTGGGTTGCCGTAATCTTTAGACCTCCTGACAAGCCCATTTCTTCTTTCCTTTCTGATTTTGACTCTTGACTCTCCCTGTTCCTGGATCCTTTATCCCCATAAATCATTCTTAGTGATTTTAATTTTCATATGGATAACCCTCTGACCCCTATGCATATCATCTTCTCTCCCTCACCTCCTCTTTCAACCTCTATCTTAGCTCCACTGCCCCCATTTATCAGCTTGGTCACTGACTTGACCTCATTTTTTATTCTAATTGTCTACCCTCTAACTTTCATACCTCAGTTCCTCCATTATCTGGCCACTACCTCTTAAGTCTCTTCTTCACTTCCCTCCTCAATCTCGCCCTGTCTCCTCTTTCTTTTTTAGGAACCTTCATGCAATTGACCCTCTGTCTTTCCACCTCTGTTTCATTCCTTCTTCCTTCCACTTTGTTTGCTAAGTCTGTTGATGTCGCTGTTTCTTCCTATAATGCCGCTCTTTCCTCCTCTTTGGATTACCTTGCTCTACCTGTACCCTTGCCTTGTGAAACACACTTCATCTTAACCCTGGCTGTCCTCTGTTACCTTCACACTTGTACCTGTTCTGCTGAGTGCTCCTGGTTCAAATCCCGCTCCCTCTCTGACTTCCTACATTTTAAATTCATGCTTTCCACTTACCAGTGTGCACTTGCTCTAGCTAAGCAAAACTATTTTATCCAACTGACCTCTGGCCTCCATTGCCTCTTAATTCCCTTCTTAAGACACCTCCTTCTCCTATCCCTGCTTCTCTCTCTGCCCAAGCCTTGGCTGACTTTTTCTGCAATGAAATTCTTAAGATCACTCTTCAGTTCCCTACCAATCCTTCTTCATCCCCTATTCCCTCTCTGCAATATCAACATTTCCCCTCCTCTTCCCCTACTTTCTCTTCCTTGCTTATGATCTCTGAAGAAGAAACTATATTACTCCTTTCCTGTTCCCTCCCACTTCCTATACTTTTATCTTGTCCTCCATCATTTATATTCTTAACTTGTTCCTCTCCTCTGCAACTTTTCCTACAGCATTGAAGCATGCTGTCATCACTCCGCTCCTTAAGAAACCTTCTCTTGACCCTGCCGCTCCTTCTAACTATTGTCTCATTTCCCTTCTCCCTTTCTTTTCTAAGCTGCTTGAACATGCTGTTCTCCGCTGATGCTTCGATTTTCTCTCTTCTCGTTGCTCTTCTTGATCCCTTCCAGTCTAGTTTTTGGACTCTTGATTCTACTGAAACAGCTCTGGCCAAAGTCTCCAGTGATTTATTCTTGGCTGTCCAAAGGCCTTTACTCTGTTCTTATCCTTCTTGATCTCTGCTGCTTTTGACACTGTCGATCACTCACTCTTTTTTTTTCTCCTTGACACCTTTATTGTTGAGCCACTTTTCTCTCCCTATTCAAATCTATGCTAAAGTCTTACCTTTTTGTGGCTGCTTTCAACTCCTGATTCCTCCCTTTCCTCTAGCTGTTGCTTGTACTGTATTGCTTGTCTCTGCTAGATTATAAGCTTTTCGAGCAGGGACCATCTATTTCTATGTCTGTACAGCACTGTGTATGCCTAGTAGCACTTTATAAGTATTAATAATAATAATTTGTTCAGAAGAAGTCCTTAGTGTCCCTTGATTTGCACTTATGAAACAAATAAATCTTTGGGCTGCCTGCAGTAGGTCTTCTGCAGATTTTCGAGAGACACAGGACCTAATTGCTTAGTGGAGTAACTATATGAGGTCCTCATGGCTTCATGTGCAGGTTCCCTTGCTCATCCAAGGAGAAGCACACCCTGTCTTATTGATTTGAATTCTTTTTCCTCAACTGTGCTGCCGCCACCATGGAAAAGTGACACTAGATTAGTATGTATTTTTACTGGCTGCTTTTTTTTTGCATAGTGTGATGGGGCCCGTGTGATAGAGCCCCGGTGAACCCTATTTAGGCGGCTGCCTAGGGTTTTACGTTTAAATCTGCTTTGCTATTAAAACAGAGTCTCTCAGTCGAGTGGTAAAGTAAATAAATCAGGGCTTTATTCCCTTTCCCGAAAACAGATATTCTTAGGAATGCAAACACAACAAACAGCATCAAACAAAAGACGGCAACAGAAAAATATCTTCTTTTTCCTTTGTTAATGTCACAAGGTTATTTTCTTCAAGGTTAACACAAAGAAATGATGTCATCCGAAAAACATAGCGTACAGTCCATGGGAATTGGGTCTGAAGAATAACTGCTATTTTCCCATTGCATTACTTCAGGTTCATTCCCAATACTACCAGAGTCACCCTCATTACATGTGCTGGCTTCTGACACACTTTCCCTGTGGCACACGAATACCTTTTCCTACAAAGTATTCTTTAAGCCCAGGCCTATGAATGCCTGGTATACGAATGGCTTCTTGCTGAGTTTTCTGTCCCTTCCCACCTAGTGAGAACACTGGATATCTTTCAGCTGTATGGTTATGTCCAGGGCCACGCCCTTTAAAACATATAGAGCTTTTAACCCCTTCTTTGGAAAAACAAGGTTCCCACCTTTCTACCTTGTTCCTGGCTTTTGCTTCTGGATTGTTGAGGACTTTCTCCTGGGCTCTCCAGCCTCCCTCCGAGCTAGCAAGTTCCTGGTTTACCTCTCCAGCTGTTCCTTGCTCTGAAGTCACGCTTAGAATTTCCTTCTACCGGCAAACTTCCTTCAGCATGACCTGTGCTCATTGGCTGTTTGCTCAGTCCTCCTGAGTGGCTGCCTTCTCCCGGTCTGCCCTCTCCAGGACTTCCTCCTCCCAGACTGCTTCCTGCAGAACTCCTGCCAGAACTGCCTGAACTGCCTTCAGAACCTGAATCTCCTCTTCCTGGTTCTAACCAGGAATTTATATGCTTCCCTTCCCTGCACGTTACGTGGGACTTTGGGCACAGGTGCTCCTGATGAGCTTTTCTGTTTCTTCCTGCGTCACAACTATTACAGGGAAAATGCCTTCTAGTGTCTTTTGGCTTTACTTGTGCTGGAGGCATTTGCTGCCCAGCTGTTCCTCCGTGCACTGAGCTTTCCTGTTCAGCCAAATCTGAGGTAAGTTTCTCAATTTCACTAACCTCCATGGACTCTGTATTATCCACTGTATCACAATAGTCACAAAATTTAGGGTTGCTGCAGTTCTTGGTATTTTTATTAAACCAACCATAAGATTAGACTGTTTGTTTGTGTTCTGACCATTTTCTTGAATGTTCTGTGCAGTACTCTGTTTTCTATTGCTTTGCCAGCAGCAACTTGAGCAGCAGAATCTTTTAGCAATAAAAGGGTTATTGTAATATGGATAAGACATGGCATTTTAAAGCACCAGTAGGGCAGAGAATGGGGGTCTGGGCTGGGTAACTCAGATTTTCATACATTCCCTGAATTTGCCGGTAGTTCTTTAAGGATGAGCTAAATTAAATGTGTGTTTCATCAGGTGTTTATATACTCTCTCTCATCCTTCTGCATTGTTTTGTCCATCTTCTTTCCTTTGTCACAGGTGATGGAGTTGATTTTCTCTCTTGGTTCCTCAATGCTTTGAATTTGGCCCTTGGAGGAACGAAAAAGAAAAAAAGTATGTGGCTTGGTTTGCCTAAAGGAAAACTGGATTAACATGTCTCATGTGACTTTGGTTTGCTGAGGCAGGCTGTAATCAAATTCAGCATATTATACTAGCAAGAGCCTTCTAAGGAGCTGACTCTCTGGTACCCTTCCTATAGTATCCTGACTCAGTTTTCCAGTGGTAAAAGACTGGAAAAAATAGCCGTGGTACTTTAGATGACTAGTGGGGCATCAATTGGCTGAACTTTCAGGGCAGTCTTCCAATACTGTTGTAGAATTTTTTTGCCCCTTCAGATTTTGCCCATTATTACAAAGTTTGCTGTATGGGGTGATGATGACGACGGCTCACAGTAGCAAATATCTCCCGAGTCTCAGGCAACAATAAGAATTAGAAGTTGGGTAGCAAATAAGCACCATTGCAGATGCTACCATGAAATCCTCCCTTCATGCAATCTTGTGATTTATACACGTCTTTCCTTCCCCAGAAGGCCCTCAGTTTCTTGCTCTCTCATTTGCTGTGTGACCTTGAGTAAAGCATTGGGAGAGGGATATAATCACATGAATGAATTTTGTGCATCATTGTTATAAACCTTTAAATTATTTAGACTTTTTTGGCCCTGCAGGTGCCTTTTGCTCCTTGGGCCTTTAATGAGCTATAGTGCCATGAACCTTCATTTACAGTTAATGTATAAACTTTACCCCCACCTAGCTCGGTCATTGTGGTGATGACCATTGGCTAGGAATTGCAGCTCTCTCCTAAAACTGAGATGCTTGCAGTCTGAGCCTGATTAATAGGTGCCAGTCTGGTGCATTGGCTGAGATTCCATCCCCTTCTCTCTCCTGGAGCTGTGAGCACTGTCCTATCAATCAAATCCAGGTCCTCTGCATGGTAGCATGTGGCAGTGTCACCGAGTACATTTTGCATTTTTGAAACAGTCATTAATTTGCTGTGTTGTGCTTCAGGTACTGAGTATTATTTCTAATGGTAATTTTTCTTTCTTTAAAAAAAACTTAAGTTGTCTTTTTAAGTAAATGCATAAACCTTTGCAGAGTTTTGAGTAAGGCTTGCTTCTCTAATTGAGCTGCTTGGATAAGCTATGATAAACCTAAGCTTTTCTAGATTCTGATGGGGTAACTGCAAACATGAGACTAAAGGATTTTGTATTTTTCTTCAGCGACTGTGACAGATGTGTTTCAAGGATCCATGCGCATATTCACTAAAAAGCTGCCACACCCGGATCTGGTACGTTTATTCAGCCATATGTGTGTTTGCCAATACAGTCTGCAGTCTACCCACCAAATAGGACACTGGGAGCAGACTTTGTATCCACTTTTAGGAGCACATCTAAGGTTTATCTGTGTTAGCCTTTAGGGAGACTGCCAGAATATTTCTGCTCATTGCTCCCCCATCCATTAGCATTTGACTATATTGCCTTAATAGAGGCCTATAAGAGGGTTTAAGTAATAACGCAGATGTGTGAGGATACTGCAGGTTAGGAGTGAGATGCATTGCTAGAGCTGTAAATAGTCTCTGTAATGAAATAATAAAATATGGATTAGCAAACCTGTGGCTGTGTCAGTACAGGACTATTGTGCAAATTGAAAATAAGTAATTTTATTAAAAAAAAAAAAAGAATTCATTCATTCCTGGGCTGCCTTCTCTTCCCCAGACCTTCAGCTAGAAATACTAATGTGCTACTGCATTAGCATTGGCTAACACCATTAGCACCCATTATTTTACTACAGATTCTGTTTTATGCAGTACGGCCTAATTACTGGTAATGCGTGTTGATAACTTTTAGCTCTTTGGTTATGTTCTTGTCTCTTGTAATGTGCTGCAGCTTTGCTCTGCTGATCCTGGCTGTTTTCTCCCCAGCCCGTGGAAGAGAAGGAGCAGCTGTTGCTCAATGAGGAGTACCAGGAGATAATGGTGGAATCCACGTTCATGTACCTGACTCTGGACCTGCCCACTGCCCCTCTGTATAAGGACGAGAAGGAGCAGCTTATCATCCCACAGGTGCCACTTTTCAGTATCCTGGCCAAATTCAATGGAGTGGCAGAGAAGGTAAGGGTTCCACAGTCCCCTCACAGCAGTCTAGTCCTATCAGTGTGCCTGTTGCTGTCCTACCCTCTGACTTCCTCGTTAATAAGCTCACTTGGATAACTTCTCACTGGAGGGATCTGGGCAGTCTCCGTCTTTGGGGAAATATAATTTCTCCGGAGACGAGCAGGGGGATCCAGGTACACTTGAAGATGAAGTCCCCCGACTGAGCCTTGTGCCAGATCTCTCACAGCTCTGAGAAACTTTGTTGTCTCTTTGAGCATGCTTGCCTGCTTCCCACCTGCTTGTGCCCCAAGAGAGAGGTGGGGTTTTTTTTTCCCCTTACCACATTCTGACTGCATGGATCTCTCTTCTCCTCTCAGCCACCAATTTTGTCCAATTTCCTTTCTCTGTGATCTATCTTCACACCAGGGGGTGGAAAACCCAAACCAAATCCCACTCCTCCAAAAAGCAAGAGAACCTCTCCCTCATGCCACGGTAACATGGCACAGCCGCTTCTGCTGCACACGAAAAGTAAAACTGGCAGAGAACCCCTCCCCCCTAAAAAAACAAAACAAAATGGGAAATGATGAACAAAAAGGAGGAACAGGCTTTGCTCGGCGAATCTGTCTCTGCAGGGCCACCCCACCATGTCAGACCCACTCCTCCTTTCTTCCCTCATCAGGCCCAGCAGAGGCGGGGGGGGGGGGGAGCAGGCTATAATCCCCAGTTATTGCTGCGGGATCAGGGGGTCTCCCTCGGCTTCTCTTGCTGTCGGTACCACCCCTCCCCCACTGGAGCTAACGCCAAATCCCTCAGTTTCCTCCTCTGACACTCTGGGGGAACTGCCGGCATCAGGACAGAAAGCAAAGGGCAAGCACAAACACCAGCTCCACTCGTCTTCGGAGGCACCTGGTAAGCACCACACTAAATGCATGCCCCTTCAAAGATTCAAAAGGAGGAGGAAATAGCCAATGCAATATAATGGGGGGATAAGACATTTTTCAGATATGTTAGTGAGAAGAGGAAGGGCAAAAGTGGTATTGTCAGACTCAAGGTTGCAGGGGAGAAATATGTAGAAGCTGATAAGGATAAAGTAGAATTGCTTAACAAATATTTCTGTTCTGTGTTCACAGATGAAGAACCAGGAGCAGGACCTCAGAAAACACCCACAAACAGGAACAGAAGCGAGGGACATCTTGAACAATTTTTAGAAGACTGTGTTCTTGAGAAACTAGCTCAACTTAAAGTAGACAAAGTGATGGGACCAGATGGGATACACCCTAGAATACTAAGGGAACTTGGGGACGTTCTAGCAGCTCCACTGACTGACCTTTTCAATGCCTCGTTGGAGTCAGGAGTGGTGCCAAAGGACTGGAGAGAGAGGCTCATGTGGTGCCTTTACACAAAAGCTGCTGCTGCCGCCGAGGAAAGAAACACCCCCCCACGGTGCTCCTGCCCAATGGGGCAGTGGGAGAGCAGGAGAAAGCGGCCCGCCTCCATAAAAGCGGCGTCCCTCGCCTCCGGAGGGAGCCGCTGCTGCCGCCGAGGAAAGAAACACCCCCCCACGGTGCTCCTGCCCAATCGGGGCAGTGGGAGAGCAGGAGAAAGCGGCCCGCCTCCATAAAAGCGGCGTCCCTCGCCTCCGGAGGGAGCCGCTGCTGCCGCCGAGGAAAGAAACACCCCCCAACGGTGCTCCTGCCCAATCGGGGTAGTGGGAGAGCAGGAGAAAGCGGCCCGCCTCCATAAAAGCGGCGTCCCTCGCCTCCGGAGGGAGCTGCTGCTGCCGCCGCCGAGGAAAACACCCCCCAACGGTGCTCCTGCCCAATCGGGGCAGTGGGAGAGCAGGAGAAAGCGGCCCGCCTCCATAAAAGCGGCGTCCCTCGCCTCCGGAGGGAGCTGCTGCTGCCGCCGAGGAAAACACCCCCCCACGGTGCTCCTGCCCAATCGGGGCAGTGGGAGAGCAGGAGAAAGCGGCCTGCCTCCATAAAAGCGGCGTCCCTCGCGGGCGCGCCCGCGCCTGGCGGGCCCGTGCCTGAGGGCCTCGCCAGAGGGCCCTTTGGCGTGGCCCTTAGGCGCGGCACAGGGGCACGGCACAGAGCGGAACCCAACAAGGAGCAGACGGAGGTGAAGGACATCAGAACCGCAAGTAGAACTCTCACAGTACATCACACATTCCCCACCACCACACTCTCACTTCCACGGCACACACCCCAATAGATCCGGCTCTCCCTCCACGGGACAGGCTCCCGCACCAAGACGCCCTACACAGATCCGGCTCTCCCTCCACGGGACAGGCTCCCTCCACGGGACAGGCTCCCGCACCAAGACGCCCTACACAGATCCGGCTCGCCCTCCACGGGACAGGCTCCCTCCACAGGACAGGCTCCCGCACCAAGACGCCCTACACAGATCCGGCTCGCCCTCCACGGGACAGGCTCCCTCCACGGGACAGGCTCCCGCACCAAGACGCCCTACACAGATCCGGCTCGCCCTCCACGGGACAGGCTCCCTCCACGGGACAGGCTCCCTCCACGGGACAGGCTATCGCACCAAATACAGATCTCACCAAACAGACTACAGAAGAAGACTTAAGAATACAGACATCACCCGAACAGAACATCACAAAAAAAAAAAACCATGCATGCCACATACTTCCTCCCACTCTACCTACTCGTCACACAACTCCTCCCACCAACCACACAACACTACTACCCACAAGCAAACACAACATGGCACCCACCAACTGTATGGCCATACTTAGAACCTCAGCGCACATACAAAGAGTCACTCAGAACATCCCAGGCAAAGCGACCAAACAGACACAAATCAAACTCCCATGCCTGCACAAAGGAAGCACATGTAACAGCAACCTCCTCAACAAAGACAACAACGATTGAGCTCATAAACGCCAGATCCGTCTGCAACAAGATTCACACTCTTGTAGACCACATTGAAGAGCGACAGCCCGACATAATATGCATCACAGAGACATGGCTCAACCCGACTGACAATGTACTACTACTCAACCAACTAGTACCGGACAACTACTCAGCATACAACTGCCCGCGCACCCACAAGCGTGGAGGAGGAGTTTTGATAATAGCGAAAACGAAACTAAAGTTCAAGACACAGAGCCTCACCGATACACAGCAATGTAACACAATTAGCATCAAGAACAAGAGCATTGCAATCTGCCTAACCTACAGAGCACCCAGAGCTCCACCCGACGAACTAGCCTTCACACTCGAAGAAGCCTGCGCCATAACAACAAACAACAAACCAACGCTGCTGATCGGAGACTTCAACCTCAAGTCCACCAATGTAAAAGACGCAGAGGCCTTCCTTCAAGCAATGTCCTCACTTCAATTCACACAGATAATCAATGCACCAACACACAGACATGGATCATCCCCAGACCTCATATTCGCATCCAATTACCTAACATCAAGAGACCTGATCTCTCCACCCACCATTACCCCAGTGCCATGGTCTGACCACTACCTAATCGAGACAAGGCTGCGGTCGCAAGAGGACCAGACAAACGAAAGAGCTAACATCTCACACACACAAAGACGATTCAAGTGTTTCGACAAGGACGAATTCATACAGGACACAATACAACATCTGAACCTTACCACAGACGACCTGGAGGAACAAGTTTCCAGCTGGAACAGCATTTTAGCCAACGCCGCCAAACCATCTGATGGCGGGACCAAGAAACAACACCACAACAAGAGACAAAACAAACCATGGTACTCAGCAAAAATACGACAGGAAAAGAGGGAACTCAGAAAGATTGAACGGAGATGGAGAAAAAACAAAGCAACTGCCGACCAGCATCTCTTTCTAACAAAGCAAAAGCAATACAATGAACACATCAACCAATCAAAGAAGGAATTCCACACAAACATGATAAACACTTCCATCAACAAACCCAGAGAGCTTTTCGAAATAGTAAAAATCCTCACAAAAGAGCAAACAGAAGGGGAAGTACAGGTTGATCCACAGGAATTCGCCGACCACATCAAAAATAAATTCCACTCCACAGAACGAACAACGCCTAGTAAGACCACCAGGACGGACGTACACTCCAAAACCTGGGGCACATTCTCCGCACCCTCAACAGAACAGATATCCCACATCATCTCTACAATCAACACAAGCACTGCTCCTACAGACCCATGCCCAGTGTCATGGGTCAAAGCCACCAAATCAAGCCTCATCCCCACCATACATAAAATGGTACACGACTCACTCACTCAAGGCCTCATGCCAAAGCAACTAAAACTTGCCTCAGTAAGACCCATCACGAAGAAAACAACTCTCGACAAAAAAGACCCAGCAGCATACCGACCAATCTCCAGCATACCCTTCCTCGCAAAAATCATCGAAAAAACAGTTCAACTACAACTTCAGGATCACATCGACAAACACGAAACACTCGACGACAACCAACACGGATTTCGTCCCAACCATGGAGTCGAAACGCTACTGATCTATCTCTTCGACAGCATCCTAAGAATAATTGACAACACCAGGAATGGAACCATAATGATCTTCATCGACATCTCCTCAGCCTTCGACACAGTGGACCACAACACGCTCCTGGAAAGACTAAAGAACATTGGTATACACGGTATCACATGGAAATGGTTCCACTCGTACCTAACCGAAAGACAGCTACAGGTCAAGGTGGTGGGACACATCACCTCCCGACCCATAAAAGTCCGACAAGGAGTACCTCAAGGATCTGCGCTCTCAGCACTCCTATTTAACATCTACATCCAACCAATATGCAACATCATGAAAGAGAACATTCAATACACAATCTATGCGGATGACATCATGATATACACCCCGATATCAATCGACAACCCGGATTTCTCTAAGATAACAGACTGCCTTACCCAAATGACCAGTTGGTGTCAAAACAACAACCTCGCAATAAACTACAACAAGACTGAAGCTTTAATCATCACTCGGAACCAAAGCTTCATACACCCACCAAATATAAAGATACAAAGCACTACTATACCAATAAGGTCAGAAGTGAGATACCTCGGGGTTACCCTGGACAATAAACTCAATCTCAAGCCACACATAGACAAGACCATCCAAAAAGCCTACTACAAGATGCGAATCATCAGGAGACTGAAACCACTACTCGCCCCAGAACACTTCCGTACCGTCTGTCAAGCACTGATAACCCCACTACTGGACTTCTGCAATCCGATATACCTTGGACTACCGAAACAAGCCATCAAACCACTCCAACTGGCACAAAACACAGCAGCACGAATCATATCCGGAACTGCAAGACAGGAGCACATCACACCCACCTTGAAGGACTTACACTGGCTTCCAATCGGTGCACGCATCAGATACAAAACTATCATAAACCTATTCAAGATAAAACAGCACACATCAGCCAACAGCCTGCACACCCTCATACAACCAGACACCAGCACACGTCCTAGAAGAAAACAAACACACAACCGAGTCAGCACCCCAAGTGAATACAAACATACATGCAAGGACACAACAGACAGAGCACTATCCATGGCTGCTCCAACAATATGGAACAAACTACCGGACGACTTGAGGGCAACCACAGACCTCAAAGACTTCAGAAAACAGCTGAAAACCATGCTGTTCATAGAACACTATGGTCACATCACATAACCTAATTGTCTGTATAACAGCACATGTTACCGCCGAACACTGTATGTATAAATGTCTTTAGCACCACTGTATATAGCCCACATTGTACATAGCTCAAACCAATCTAGCACACAATACAACACACACTCAACAAAATCCTCACCCTCACTGCATGTATAACACACTCACACTACCAGATTGTTTGCTGTGATACCACCTTGATTATTATGATAAGGCGGTTTAGAAATACTGTTAAATAAATAAATAAAAAGCGGAAGTAAGGATGTGGTTGAAAACTACAAGCCGGTTAGTTTAACTTCAGTGGTGAGTAAATTATTGGAAACGCTGCTGAAAGAGAAAATAGTGAGGTTTCTGGAGTCCAGCGGATTACAGGATCCGAGGCAGCATGGATTCACCAGAGGCAGGTCTTGTCAGACAAATCTGATTGATTTCTTTGACTGGGTGACCAGGGAGTTGGACTGAGGGAGAGCCCTAGATGTGGTGTATTTAGATTTCAGTAAAGCCTTTGACACGGTTCCTCACAGGCGACTTATAAACAAACTGAGCACCTAGGGATGGACCCTAAAGTTACTGCTTGGGTTAGAAATTGGTTGGGTGGGAGGCGACAAAGAGTACAGGTAAATGGAGCTCACTCTGAGGAGAAGGATGTTACCAGTGGTGTGCCCCAGGGATCTGTCCTTGGTCCGATTCTTTTTAATATCTTTGTTAGTAATATAGCGGAAGGGCTGTCAGGTAAGGTTTGCCTCTTTGCGGATGATACCAAAATCTGCAATAGAGTAGACACCCAGGAAGATGTAGATAACATGAGGAGGGATCTAGCTAAGCTTGAAGAATGGTCTAGAATTTGGCAGCTGGGATTTAATGTTAAAAAATGTAAGGTCATGCATTTGGGCTGCAGCAGTCCAAGGGAGCAATATAGTATAGGGGGTAAAGTTCTTTTGTCCACTAAAGAAGAGCGGGACCTAGGCGTGGTTGTGTCTGATGATCTTAAAGTAGCTAAACAGGTAGAAAAGGCAATGGCAAAAGCTAGAAGGATGCTTCGGTGCATACGAAGAGGAATGGCTAGCAGAAAAAAGGAGGTGATAGTGCCTCTGTGTAAGTCTTTGGTGCGACCTCATTTGGAGTATAGTGTGCAATTCTGGAGCCCGCACCTTCAAAAGGATGTGAACAGGATGGAGTCGGTGCAGAGGGTGGCTACTAAAATGATTAATGGGCTTCATTATAAAGCATATGAGGACAGACTTAAGGATCTTAATATGTACACCTTAGAGGAAAGGCGGGATAGAGGTGATATGATTGAGATGTTTAAATACCTCCATGGCATAAATGTTCAGGGGGAGAGCCTCTTTCAATTGAAAGCAAGTTCTTCTATGAGGGGACATGGGATGAGGGTGAAGGGAGATAGATTCAGGAGTGATATGCGGAAATATTTCTTTACGGAAAGAGTAGTGGATCCGTGGAATAGTCTTCCAGTGGAGGTGGTAGAGATGAGGACAGTAACTGAATTCAAAAAAGCATGGGACAAACACAGAGGATCTCTAAAGGTAAAAAGGGGACTGTTGTAGTTGTTGATATGGAAGGACAGACTAGATAGGCCATGTGGTCTTTTTCTGTCGTCATATTTCTGTTTCTGTGTTTCTCCCGACAGTACTTACCCCCCTCCAAGGTTCCCTCCAACTCTCAATCCTCTCAATTTAACAAAGGTTTATTCAGGACACCTCTGCTGTCGTGCAAACAACCCCCCAAAACCTTGACCAGTGTCAGAGCGTGCCTGTTGATCCCTGGAGTCCTGCCTCACAAGGCATCTTTGGATTCCCTCCCCCGTACAATGACAGGCACCACCAACCCTCAATGATGATGTTTGCTTGCTTTGGACTACTTCTTTGGATCCCTGTGAATCCTACATGGGGAACCCCCTTTCCGCCTCCCCTGACCAGCACCTTCTAGAGCAACTGCACGAAGACCTCTCCTGCCCCAAGTTTCTTCAGAAAATCTTCTGGCCACGCGCCATTAGTGATGGACTGAAAATCCCATTTGCTAGTGGGAGTTTGTCTATCTTAAAAGCTTGCAGTTCTCTGAAGGAGATCTCTGTGCTGTCAGTCCTGCAGATTCTCCAAGATCTCCAGTCTTCCATTTAGAAGACGGTATCATCAGGCAGCGCTGTGTCCCGTCACATTGAACTCAAGTACAAGGTCTACCAGCGCCTGGGTTCCAACAGCTGCTGCACCAGTCTTTTGTTTCAGAAGCTGTCCTCAAAAAGTCCAAAACACCCTCCGGGAAGGAACAGCAGACTCTGGACGCTGTTGGGTGCACAGCTTACCAGAGCAGCACTCACATGCGTATCCTAGTACACTAGCTTCACTTGCTGCACTATCATGATTTCCTCCTTCAGCTGGATGACTCTGACTTTGTGGACCCAGCACATCTGACTGTGGATTTACATGAGTCTCTCTATCATATCATCCACGTCAACTATGACATTTACGATTCTGTAGCCTGTTCCACAGCCATATCAGCCAGGTGAACAGTCTGGCTTCGAGTTTCTGGATCTTGGGAAGACCTCCACGATCGCCTGACAGATGCTCTTTGCCAGGCGACAGTCTCTTTGGGTCCAAAGTTCAGGAGGCCATAGCTGAGGTGAAGGACCACTCTTCCAGTGTCCAAGAACTGGCAACACAGCTGGTGGAGACACCCTCATCCACCCGTCCCACTGCAATGCTGCCTTATTGGCATCTTTACTACTACCAATACTTCAACAATTCTACCCACGGTGTCGTTACCAGCTCTATTCATGGCAACCTCCACCAAGCACCCAAAGTCAGACATATCCTCGATGTAGTCATCAGTGGGAGAGAAAACCCCAGCCACTTCCTCAAATCACCCTGCCTAAACACTCCCCTAGTTTTTTTACTACCTGCTGGTAAGAGGGGGGCTGCATCTGCCACTTTGCAGAGACATAGCAATCCATCACCACGGACTGCTGGGTTCTCTCCAGTCGGGGTACAAACTCCATTTTGACATCCCACTCTCCCTCTGACCTCTGCCTGAAACCAACTGCCTCCTGGGACTGCACATGCCCCAACTGGCACAGGAGATAACGCTGCTCCTCCTCAATGATGCCATCGAGCTTGTCCCGCTCCCCGAAAGGGGGCTGGGTTTCTACTCATGTTTCATCCTGATTCCCAAAAATATCCAGAAGCCTTCAGCTGATCCTGGACAGAGGCTCTGCCAGCTCAACTTTTTCATCAAGCGAGAAAAGTTCAAGATGCTATCTATCTTGTCTTATCTTACATTCAAAGTGGTTTACATTATAACAAGTAGAACTTTACATTGAACAGGTAATTAAATGTGGGAGGCAAAACAAGTAAAAGAACTAACATTATTGATGAATACCCAGTTAGGAAGGTTAGAGTAAGAGCAATGGTATATAGCAGAGGGAGATAAGGGATGCATAGGGAGCAAGGATTCATTAGAGGATGGAGAGAGTGGAGAACATCATTTAGCTGAGCAAGTTGGTAAATAAGCTGAGGGATAGGGGAAAAGAATGTGCACGTAATTGGAGAAATCATTGAGTTAAGCTACAATGCTCTAGGAAAAGATATGTTTTCAAAGCCTTTCTGAAATCCATTAAGTCTTCAATAGTTCTTATGGATTCAGGGAGTGCATTCCAAAGTGCAGGAGCGTAGAGCGAGAACTCTGTTACATGTAACTTACCTAGCTTTGATTTTGAATGAAGGGGTAAATAGTAAGTTCTTGTTTGATGTTCTTCGAGCTCTCCTTTTAGGATCTCTAGAAATAAGTGGTTGAAGAGTACTTGGGGATAGATGTAGGATGATTTTGAAGATTGAGTATTGCTTTGAATTGTGTAGGGAAGCTACAGGTTACCAGTGAAGTTGTTTCAATGTTGGGGATAGTTGGCTGTTTCTTGCTGATCCTGAAATTATTCATGCAGCTGTGTTCACTAATTGTAATGGATACGTGGCTTGTTTCGGAAGACCTTGGTAAATGATATTGCAGTAGTTTTACATTGGCATAATCATGGCTTGGCAAACTGCGAATGTTGGCACGGCTGAGCAATGGTTTGAGCTTGCAAAGTATAGTTTGTGATAGGACGCTTTTGTTCTGCTTATGTGAGTATGAAAAAGATAGGTTCTGATCAAGGTAAACTTCTAGGTACCTAATATGCTGTTTAACTGTCATTGTGTGTAGAATTTTCAGTGACTTTGGTGAAATAAATGAGGTACTCCATGTTATGAAAAGCGCTTCTGACTTTTTAAAAATTTATAGTGAGGTTTTGTTCGAGAAGCCAGGTTTCCATAGTTTCTAGGCAACCTGTTAGCTTTGAATAGTCAGGTTGGTCTATGTCGATAGAGGCATAGACCACAATGTCATCCGCATAAATTCTATACTGAACCTTAAAATCATTGATTATGGTGCATTGTGGCTGGAGGTAAATATTGAAGAGTATGGCCGATAGTGCTGAGCCTTCTGGTATCCCTTGTGGTTGGTCAATTAGTTTAGATAGGCCCAGACTGGTTCTTACTTGCAGTTTTTGATGGGATAGGTATGAGTTAAACCATTTGAGTGGTTCTATGTAGTCCTAGTTCCTGAAGCCTCCTTAACATGATGTAATGACTAATAAAGTGGAAAGCTGTAGTGATATCAATAAAGATCAAAATGAAGTCCCTTTTTCATATTGTCTAAACCTAATAGTATGTTATCCAGTAATGAAGTAAAGAGTGTCTTAACATTGATGTGGATCAAGAGGGGCATATTATTATTATTAAAGACTTATAAAGTGCCGCAACATATGAAGCGCTGTACAAACATAGAAGAGAGACAGTCCCTGCTCATCAGAGCTCACAATCTAATAAGACAGAAAACAAAATAAGTTACATAATACAAATAACAAAAATTTACAGGACAAAATAAGCAAATGTTGATAGAGAGATCAAGATAGGGTAAGACAGGAACAGAAAGCAATAGTGAAGAGGTGGGATTTTAGTCTGGACTTGAAAATGGCCAGGGAGGACGCCTGGCGCACAGAGATAGGAAGACTATTCCTAGCAAAGGGTGCTGCCAGTTGGAAGGAGCGAAGTCTGGAATTGGCAGTACGAGTAAAGGGCACAGATAAACAAAGACTGTTAGAAGAGCGAAGCAACCAAGAGGGGATGTAAAGAGAGATGAGAGATGAAAGGTACTGGGGGGCAGAAGAGTGAATACATTTATAGGTCAGGAGGAGAAGTTTAAATTGGATACGGAGACGGATGGGAAGCCAATGAAGTGACATGAGGAGAGGAGTGATGTGGGAAAAACGAGACTGGCGGAAAATGAGTCGAGCAGCGGAGTGTTGAATTGACTGAAGAGGAAAGAGGTGGCTTGCAGGGAGGCCGGCAAGGAGAACGTTACAATAATCAAGACGGGAGGTGATTAAGGAGTGGACAATCAATTTAGTGGTGTCAACAGAGAGAAAGGGGCGAAATTTGGAAATATTGTATAGAAAAAAATGACAAGTTTTAGCAATGAGCTGGATATGTGAAGAGAAAGAGAGAGAGGAATCGAAGATAACACCAAGGTTACGTGCTGAAGAAACAGGGAGGAGTACAGAGTTATCAACAGAGAGAGAGAGAAAGGGGAAAGAGGAGGGGAAGCATTCTGGGGGAAGATAAAAAGCTCAGTTTTGGCCATGTTCAGTTTTAAGCGGCGGTGGGACATCCAGGCAGCAATGTCAGAGAGGCAGAGTGAGATCTTAGACTGGATATCAGGAGAGATAACAGGTGCAGAAAGATAGATTTGAGAGTCGTCGACATAGAGATGATAGTGAAAACTGTGGGAAGAGATAAGAGTGCCAAGGGATTGGGTATAGAGAGAGAAGAGGAGTGGAGTGGACCTAAGACAGAACCCTGAGGAACTCCTACAGGTAGTGGGATTGAAGAGGAGGAGAAGCCGTCGAAGCACACACTGAAAGAGCAATGGGATAGATAGGAAGAGAACCAAGATAGTACAGAGTCTTTGAATCCAAGTGAGGATAGGGTGATAAGAAGAAGGTTATGGTCAACAGTGTCGAAGGCAGCAGAGAGATCAAGAAGAATGAGGACAGAGTAAAAGCCTTTGGACTTTGCCAAGAACAAATCATTTGAGACCTTAGTAAGAGCAGTTTCAGTGGAGTGTAGGAGATGGAAGCTGGATTGTAAAGGATCCAAGAGGGTATGAGAGGAGAGGAAATCAAGACAATGGTGATAGACTGCACGCTCAAGTAGTTTAGAGATGAAAGGAAGGAGAGATGATAGTTAGGACAAGTGGCATCAAGTGAAGGTTTTTGGAGGAGGGGTGTAACCACAGCATGCTTGAAAACAGAAGGGAAGGTTGCAGTGGAGAGAGAGAGAGGTTAAGAATATGAGAAATAGAAGGGATGAGAGATGAAAAGATGGAGCTAAGGAGGTGAGTGGGGAAAGGATCAGAAGAGCAGGTAGTAGGTTTGGAGGAAGAGAGAAGGAGCGACGTTTCCTTGTCAGAGATTATAGGGAAGGAAGAAAGGGTGGCAGAAGTTTGGGGAGGGGAGAAATGGGAAATAGGGGGAGAAGAGTGGGAGGAGGGGAACTGGAGGGTGATTGTGTGGATTTTGTCATGGAAGTAGTTAGCCAAGGTTTGGGCAGAAAGGGAGGGAGGAATCAGGGGTGGAGGCACACTGAGGAGAGAATTGAGTGTGCTAAAGAGACAACGAGGATTAGAGGAAAGAGAGTTAGTCAGATTGAGGAAGTAAATTTGTTATCAATGTGCTCCTGTAACTGGTATTGTATCACTTTTTCAATCATCTTTGTTATAAATGTTAGACTAGTGATTGTCCGGTATGAGCTGGGGTCCTTGGGATCTAAGCATAGATTTTTTTTATTTTTTATTGAAAGACTTCCAAAGAGTTACAAAGATACAGAAACCACAAGGATCTTCAAACAAGATGCAACAGTATCAACACAACATCAGATCTCAATAAGGATCTACAATACGTCTTCATTTTTATTCGTTTATAATAAAGAGACCAGGATCCCCCCCCCAACCTCCCTTCCCCCATAGGTACCCCAATCCCGGGGCCCCCCACCCCCCCTCCCCACCCCCCCAACTATGGCTTGCTAGAGCTAGGGTTCGGAACAAAGGTGAGCTAGGAATCACACGTAGGGGGCAAACCTCCGAAGAGGTCAGCATACCACTCCCAAATAGCCAGAACAATCACGCGCCATAGCGAGAAACGAAGGGCTCCCACACCAATTCAAAGCGAGCCAGACGCATCCTGTTAACTGCTACCCCCCGTTCCATGGAATATGTATCCCACATGCGTTCCAGCCAGACCTGGAAGGAGGGGGCCAAAGCATGCTTCCAGGCCGCCGCCAGGGATAGTCGGGCCGCATTCAAGCCATGCCTGAGTAAGGCGAATTGTAAAGCCCGAGCTCCCGGCACGGAGCTCCAAAAAGAAAAATCCCTGGGTCCCAAGGGATGCTTAGTCCCAGTAGCATCTGCATCCGGAATTGAACCCCTCTCCAAAAGGCACGAATGCGGGGACACGCCCACCAAATATGTCCCAGGGTACCCCTCTGCCCACAGTTACGCCAACATAGGTCCACAGCCCCGGGGAACATACGAGTTATCCGCACCGGAGTCATATACCAACGGTACAGCAGTTTATAGTTCGTTTCACGGGCATTAGTCGCTATTGAGCTCTTCCACAGGCGAGCTTCCACTGTCTCCCACTGCTGATCAGTATAAGAGAGACTCAAATCAGAGTTCCAAAGCACCCTATGACGTGTTGGGCACGTCTGGATCCCCTGCAAGTGGGCGTATAAGGTCACCACAAGACCCTTGGTAGTAGTACACCCCTCACAGTAGCGCTCCAAATCTGTCAAGTCCCGGGCGACCTGGGGCCGAACAGACCTAGAAGTGACCCAGTGCGTCACCTGCATGTAACGATAGAGATGCCCAGCCGGGAGGTTAAACTCGTCCCGCAGTGCACGGAAGGATTGTAGCCGACCATCAACAAAAAGTTGGCCGACCCGGCTGAGGCCAAGGTGCCCCCATTGTCGAAAGGCCACATCAGTCAAACCCGGTGGGAAAGAGGCGTTGCCAACTATAGGGGCTAATGGGGAGAGATCCACGTCACGGGATCGGAAGTGGCGATCCCAGCACCGGAGGGTATGAGAAATGTAGGGATTACGGGTGGGTGTGCCACGACGAAGCTGCGGTCCAAGCCATAACCAATCCCCTAACCCTGCTCCCCCCGCCAAGCTCATTTCCAACTGCACCCACCGCTTAGTGCTATCGGCAATCATCCATTCCACCCCCGCCCGGCACTGCACCGCCGCATAATACCACTGTAAATTGGGCATGCCCATACCGCCAGAGCGCGTGCGGGCAAAAAGAACTTGCCGCGCTAGGCGTGGGCGACGATAATGCCACACAAACTTCAAAAGCAACTGTTGCCAGGTCGCCAAGGTAGCTCGCGTGATGGGGAGCGGGAGAACCTGAAAGAAATAAAGGAAGCGGGGAACAATCACCATCTTAACTACGGCTATACGCCCAAACCAGGAGAGGAGCAGGCTGTTCCAAACTTCTAAGTCCCGCCGAACCTGACGAAGCAAGGGATCATAATTAGCTTTAAAAAGATTCGCCCGGTCCATGGTAAGGTTCACCCCCAAGTAGCGCAGGGCGCCAGGCACCCAGCAAAGAGGATAAGCCTCTTGAAGTTCCGCACAGACCGCCCTAGAGACCCCAACATTCAGGATCTCCGATTTAGTATAATTAATTTTAAAGCCGGAGGCTCGAGAAAAATTGGTGAACAGCTGCATTGCGATTGGGAGAGACACGGACGGGTCCACCAGGGATAAGATGATATCATCCGCGAAGAGCGCGATCCGATATTCCGCAGGACCGATGCGGACCCCTCGCAAACCCGGGTGATCGCGAAAGCTCTGAGCCAGAGGTTCCATTGCTAGGGCAAAGAGCAGGGGCGAGAGGGGGCAACCCTGTCGTGTGCCTCTTTCCAAGAAGAAATGTCTCGAGTGACCCCCATTTATCCGAACGCACGCCTGGGGCTGTTGGTAAAGGCTACGGACCCACCCGATATAAGTAGGGCCAAAGCCCATCTTTTCCAGGACACACCATAGATATCCCCAATCCACCCGATCGAACGCTTTTTCTGCGTCAATTCCCACTAGCAATGCTGGTTGTGGGTCCCGCTGGGCCACATGAATAATCTGCAACATACGTCGAATGTTGTCGGCGGCCTGGCGACCCGGCACAAAGCCAACCTGATCGGGCTGAACCAAGCCCGGAAGAACCCGGTTCAGACGCGCAGCCAGCACAGAAGCAAAGATTTTGACGTCAACATTTAACAAGGAGATGGGGCGGTACGAAGCCGCATCATGCAAGGGCTTACCGGGTTTGGGTATCATCACAATCAATGCCTCACGTTGGGACGGGGGAAGAGAGGCTGTCCCCAGGATCTCATTAAACAGACAGGTCAGGGATGGTGCCAATTGTGCTCGAAACCTTTGGTAGTATTCTGCCGGAAAACCATCACTACCCGGCGTACTGCCAGTTTTCAAACGCCGAATTGCATTTTCCACTTCGTCAATCGTAAAGTCTGAGTCCAACTGATCTCGTTCAGAGTCAGAGAGGCGCGGTAGAGCGGCCCCCTGGAGATAGTCATGCACTTGGTCCCTATCAATGGGCTCTGCCTTATAAAGCCGCTCCAAATAATCGGCAAAAAGTTCACGGATCTCCCGGGAAGTGACCCTCCTCTGCCCCCCGCGTCACATAATTCGCGGACCACTCTCGAGGACTGCTGTTGACGTAGACGCAAAGCCAAAAGGCGGCCAGTTTTATTCCCATGTTCATAAAAGGTTTGCCTTAATTTCCGACGCTTATTATCAAGTTCTCTCTGCATACATGCATCTAACTTCGCTCGGACCGTTCGCCATTGGCGTAAGATCTGCCTCGACCCGGTGCGGGCGTGCTCCAAGCCTAGGCGAGCAGACTCCCTCACCAAGTGATCGTGATCACGTGTCCATATTTTGCGCGTACGGGCTGCCTCTGCCATCAGTTGACCGCGGGCTGTGGCCTTATAAGCATCCCATACCATGGGAAGGGGAACATCCCCAGTATCATTAAACTCAAAGAATTCCTTAATAAAGTGGGTGTGATCTTGTACTGCACCCTGCCGCCGTAGGAACCGTGTGTCTAACCGCCAAAGACGGCGGCACTCGCTGTGCATGCCGTCCGGAAGGGTGAGCCAGCACGGGGCGTGGTCTGACCAAGTCAGCGCCCCAAGTCCAGCCTGCACTCTCCCATCCATCAGACGCTGGTCCAACAAAAAATAGTCAATGCGAGTGTGGACCTGATGGACTGGGGAGTAGTAGGTATAACCCCTCTCTCCCGCGTGGGTGTCCCTCCATATATCCCGTAGGCCCAAGTCGAGCATCAAACGTTGAAGGGCTCTTGCTGATCCCCCCGTCCCCCCCCCCAGGGCGACCCGTAGAGTCCAAATGGGGCACTAAATGCGTATTACAGTCCCCACCCAAAACAATGGGGCCCTTTGCAAAATCCGCCAGTAGGGCTTTCAGTTGTGTAAAAAAGGGCCCCTGACCCGTATTAGGAGCATAGATATTAGCTAAAGTGAGCAAATGTCCATCTAGGCGAACATTTAGGAAAAGCCACCTCCCCAGGGCATCTCGTTTTATCTCTTCAATCTGCAAGGAGAGGCTCTGATGGAATAGTAGAGCCACTCCCCGCTTCTTCCGACCCTGCGTGTCGGAGGCCAACCGCACCTCGGTGTATGGGGATCGCTTTAGCCAATCCTGTTTAGAGCTTTGAAGGTGGGTCTCCTGTAAGTAAACAATATCCCCTTGCAAAGTGCGCAATTCTGAGAACAGCAGGGACCGTTTGCGCGGGGAGTTGAGACCTTTAACATTCAAAGAGATAAAACGCACCATTTGGAAACAGTACCCACCCCCCCACATCCGCTGGTCACCCAGAAGGTCCCAATGGAGGCTCCCCCCAGCAAACCCAGGAGTTTAATTAATCGAGCCCACCTAAACCCACCCCCAAGAACAAAAGCCATAGACCCACCTTCCCAGCCCAAACCTACCTCCCAGCTCCATGTTGAGAAACCCCCCCTCCCACCCCTCACCCCCCCCTTCCCGTCAATACCACCTACCTGTCTAAGTTAATACAAGACACGGTAAATTGACCACAAACCCCATACCCCTCAAAACCCCAGAAAGTGAGAATTCAACCTAAACATAGAAAAACATTCCCCCCATTACTCCCCCACCCCTCCCGGATCATCATTCTCATCACGTCCCCCGTCCCCCCCCAAAATGGTAACATCAGTAAAAACCTTTACAGGTCAGCCGCCGCCCCCCTTGAGAAATGGAGTGTGGACCCCAGGCTAGTCTTTGCCACTAATTATCCAAAAAAACAGGGGACCCACCGGTCGGAGTTCCCTAAAAGAGAAAAAATAGGAGGGGGTCTTCAACTCTACCAAAGTGTCAGGTGGGCTTGCCCACCCGAGTCCACTTAAAGTGTTGGGGCTTAGGGGGCGGCGGCTGAGACTGAGTATTGTCATCAACTAAACCCGCTTGGCGAAGGGCTCGCCAAGCTTCAGAGTAGTCCTTTGCAGAAATCTTTTTGTTGTCCAATAGAAAGTTCATCCTAAATGGGAAGGACCAGGAATAGCGAATCCCCTTGCTGTTTAGGACCGCCGAGACTGGTTTCATCTCTCTCCGGGCGCGCCAAAGTGAACATCGAGAGGTCCTGATAGATGGAGACTGTCGCGTCCTGGAAATGGATCGTCTTCTTCTCCCGGCCACGACGTATAAGAAGCTCTGCGTCAGAGTAGCGTAGGAATCTCGCAATGACATCTCGTGGCTGGTTGTTAGGGGGTTTTCCCAGGGCACGATGAACTCGTTCAATTTCCATTCCGGAGGCGTGTGTAGCCAGCTCCGCCGCCGGAAGCAGTTCCGCTATCAGCAGCCTAAGCACATTCGGCAGGTCTTCCCCACCTCCCCCCGGCTCCGGGATCCCACGAAAACGCACATTGTTGCGGCGGGAGCGGTTTTCAATGTCATCAATTTTATAGGTCAGCTCCATTGCCTGCGCACGCTGCCTGTCGAGAGCGCATTGTAAGTCCATCAGAGTTCCATCCTGGTCAACCACCTTGGCCTCCACATCTTCTACGCGGGTTCCCAATTCCGCAACTTCGGTCCGGAGGTCTGCGACGTCTTTCATCAAGTCTTCCCGTAAAGTGCGGAATTCATTGGCTAACTCTGCGAAGCCCCTACGGAACTCTTTTTGATTTGAGCCGAGGTGAGTGGCTTATAGGGGTCCAGTTCCTCTTCACTTACAGTTTCGTCGTCAGAGCCCGTTGGAGGGGACTGGTCATGGGGGCTGCTTGAGGCTCCGGACTTACTCAGCAGCCGCTGAGAAGAGCGCATCCCCTCCCGGGTTTCAGAGTTTTTAAGTTTTGCAGCCATCACACAGGGCCACCAGGCTCACACAGTGTTGGGAGAGGTAGAGGCAATGCCAGCAAAAGGGAAGGCACCGGAGAGAGAACGTTGCACAAAGACACACCAGTCCGTAGGACAGCCACCACCACACAGTGTCAGGAGATATAGATAAGCAAAGTCAGCAAAATAACAGGCACTGGTGGGACAGTGAGTTGGAAGGTCTTGAACTGCCTCCAGTCCTCCGGGAGAAATAGCCAGGCACAAGCAGGAGACAAAAAGTAGTGTAAGGCAGCACGGGACTACACAAGTATGGGCCTGCAGGGTACCCAGAGTCTAATCGGGAGGGGGGAGGCCTCGACGGGACACCTGGCTGCCAAAGAGAAGCAGACCCAGCCACCAGTTTCAAGCCCAGTTTAAGGGGCGGGCAGGAGAAGAGACACAAACTTACCCCCTTCAAGATGGCTCGTGTGGGTAGTGAAGGGTGGTAAGTGCTGTTGGATGTTGCAGCAGCCGCCGCGCGGAGTGCACGTGGTCCCGGCCAAGCTCTCCGGCAGATCTTCCACGCTGTGGGTTGCAGTCCCCCTTCCGCGAAACGCTCCGGCGCTCAGCCCGCAGGCAATGAAGAGGGCTCACTTCGTAGGCCCCGCGGGGGCCTGCCAGAGGAGTTTCGGCAGCGCCGAGTGCAGGGGCTGATGGCAGAGTCAGGCGAGGGGGAGTCCAGTAGCCGGAGACAACTTTCAGCAGGCTGCTTGACAGGGAGCGTTTCCTCGATGCCCCAGTCCCCGGAGGACCCGCAGGGTCGCGAAATCAAGCGGTGAGGCAGATCGCTGGTTAGCGCCAATCCGGGAGAGGTACTGGGGGGAGCAGAATGCGACTGTTTGCTGATGATAGCGAAAAGTTAGGGGTTGTGGGGACGGAGCTTCAGCAAAGTGCGGCCATCTTGCAGTGGGCTCACGAGCGCCCCCAGCATAGAGTTTTTTTAAATATTGGTCTAACTGATGCATGTTTGAGGCTGGGAGGGGCATAACCTTGAATGAGTGAAAGCCGAGTAATGTTAAGTAGTGTAGTGCCCAGTTGTTTCAGCAACATCTTGATTGAAGAGACCGGGCATGGGTCCAGGGGAGAAGTAGAAATGTTGATGTTATTTATGATGTTTTCCAGTTGTTCCCAGGAGGGAATATGGAAGGAGCTCCAAGGTTTAGAGGATGTGTTTGTAGGTAGTATGTATGATGTTATGGGTGGGGTTATAATTGGGTTGGGTTTGAACTTAAGCTTCAGAAAGTCCGCCATCTGTTACGGGTTAAGTGAGTTAGCATCATTCTGTGGAGGTAGTTCTTTTGTAAGTGATCGTGCGATGGACCATACTGGTCTTTATCTGCCGTCATTTACTATGATATCAAACGGCTCCCTTGGCTTATTAAGAGAGCCCATTAATAGATTAGAATGATATTGTTTTTTGCTGGTGTTTATTTGTTGATGGTAATATTGAGGCATTGTAGTGTAATTTTGTTGGTCGTCTTTGTTTTTGGAGCGTCTCCATTTTTCCTCTAATTTCTGCACGGTCCTCTTCATGTCATTGATATTCTTAGAGTGTTGGATATCCCTATGTGGGGCAGCCACAGTATTCCAATTGCCTATGATATCCTCCAAGTTTGATAAATTACTGTCAAGGTGCGGTAGGACTTTGAAGTATGGTTTCTCTGTGAAATAACTTAAATCTTTTTTGTATATTAGTTTTTCCTTCTTTGGAGCATATCTTGGAAAGGTTTAAAGTAAAGTTGATCAAGAGATGGTCAGACCCAGGGAACAGGTGTAACAGTTGGGAGGATGGTATTTTGGTTAAGTAAGTTGTTGGGTATAAAAATAAGGTCAAGAATAGCTCCCATAATGTGAGTTGATGTATTCATTATTTGGGTGTATTGTAGATCTGCCATCGCTGTCATAAAGGCCTGAGCATCCATGGTTGGTAGTGAAGGTATGTTAAAGTCTCCGAGCAGTATGAGTGGTTTTTGTGATGAAGAGTAGTTACACACTTCTTCAAGAATGATTGAGAGATCCTCATCCTTAGTGCAGGGTGCATGATATACCAGGCAGATTTTCAGATGCCTATATGATATTGTGATCATATTATACCCATCTTTGTTCTGTGTAGAGAGGGTATTAAACCTGAAGTGGTTTTTAGAGATGATTAGGATACCCCCTTTCTCATGATCCTTGGGCAGTTGTAGACGGAGTATGATTGTGATGCAATTTGATTTAGAATGACCGGGTCAGTCAGTTAGCCATGTTTCAGATACACACATTATGTCTCCTTTTCCTCATTAATGTAATCTATATTGGTGTGGAATTTATAGCCTATAGAGCAGGCATTAATCAATGCAATTTTTATAAGCAAGCTCATTTGGTTATCAAGCTGTGATTTGCTTAGCGGTATTAAAAGATTAATTTTCAGTAATAAGTTGTGCTGCTCAAGCCATACAGGACACCTCAGCCACTCTACAAACCTTTGGCTTCATCTTAAACACAGAGAAGTCCAAGCCCATTCCTCAGCAACACCTGGACTTCATTGGAGCGCACCTGGACACTTTGCAAGCCAAAGCCTTCCTCCCTGATCAGAGTGCCCAAGCCTTAGGATTCCTCAGCAGCATCCTTGTCACACACCTAATGGCATCTGCCTGCTTTCTCCTGCATTTTATTGGGACACATGGCTGCCTCCGTGTATGTAGTACCCCTCACATGACTACACATGTGCTCCTTACAATGGCATCTCAGACTCAACTGGTGCCAGACCCAGCCCCCTATGAGCCAGGATTTCTCTAGGAGGCCCACAGTGAGCAATCCTCCTTGACCGTCTTTGTTGGTGGGCGATTCTGGCCAACCTTTTGGTGGGGTGTCCCTTCCAGATGTCAACTAACCACATCATTATGACTACAGATGCATCCTCACACAGCTGGGGAGCCCATCTGCACCACCTTTCCATGCAGGACACGTGGTCCCCTCAGGAGAAATCCCTGCACATCAATGTGCAGGAGCTTCAAGCAGTATACTATGCCCTCCTGGTCTTTGCCGACTGGGTGTGTCGCAAAATTGTCCTCGTACGCACCAAAAACCAAGACTGCATGCACTACATCAGTGCTTTTCAAACGTTTATCCAGTATGACCCCATTTTAACAGCTGAAAATTCACATGACCTCAGATGATGATGAAATCAAAATTAGCAGGTCTCCAGCCTCCTTCCATTCCCTCCACACAACTAAAGCAGGACGGCAAGAAAAAGTAGTGACAACAGCAGCAGCAGTCAACATAGGGTCTCTTGTGTTGGTGTGCAGTGGGTACTTACAGACCCCAGAACAGAGCATGGATTTCCAGTTTAACAGGAGGGGATAAGGGCCTATGAATGTTGACTGCCTCACAGGCCGCATGCTGTCACTACTTGGCAAAGGTCTCGGTGAAAGTCTAGAGAGGAGGGGAAATGGCCATGTTTCTCCGTCTTCATCCACTGATGATGTGACCCCATTTAGGGACCACTGTTCTACATCAACAAGCATGGTGGTACAGGCTCGTTTTGACTCTGTTACGAAGCCGTGTGACTTTGGACATTTGTCCTTTCCATTGATGCTACCTTATGGGCAGCCTACCTTCCCAAAACTCAGAATTAGCTGGCTGACAAGTTAAGACTCCAGCTGGACCTGCATGAATGGTCTCTTTCCTTCAGGACATATTAGCTGTTTTGAGGGAGCCAGTTGTGAGCTCTTTGCCTCCGCAGACAGTGAAAAATGTCCAGTCTTCTGCTCCATCCAGCCATTCCTGCAGTGACGGGCGCTCAATACCTTTGCATTGGACTGATCCCAAAGCTTTCTTTATACATTTCCTCCATTCCTGCTCATTACGCATGTCCTGCTCAGGATCAAGCAAGACACAGCATCTGTCATTCTGATAGCACCTTGATGGCCTTGGCAGCTCTGGTTTCCCCATCTACTGATGCTCCTACAGGAACCCCTCATATCACTGGGGTCTCAGGCTGGTCTGCTTACCCAGCATCAGGGCCACCTCCATTCCATCCCCCAGAGCCTATACCTCATAGCATGGCGGCTTCAGGGCACTTGGTGCTGATCTCCTCACTACCACCATCCTCTCTGCCTCTCGTAGACCCTCGACTCAACTCTTACTAGTGTAAGTGGTCTCGTTTCACTCACTGGGCTACCTCAAATGGCCAGGATCCTTTTCTACCTTCTTCACCTGCCCCAATCAGGTGGTAGCGTACCGAAGTGGTCTGTAGGCCTATCAGCCATCGCTTCGTCACATGAGCTAGTCTACGGGAAACCTATCTCAGTACACCGAGTTATGTCCAGATTCATGAGAGGTCTCATGAACACCAAACTGCCCGTCCAACCGCTTACGCTGGCCTGGGATCTCAATGTTATCCTGTCAGAACTAATGAAACCTCCGTTTGAGCCTCTTGCGTTCATCTCACTCAAACACCACACTTGGAAAAATGACCTTCCTCGTAGCCATCACTTCTGCCAGATTACTAGGGGAGCTTAAGGCACTGGTGCACTACTTCTCATATACACAGTTCTTCCACGACAGTCATCCTCTGGACCCATCCGAAATTTCTTCCGAAGGTGGTCTCTGACTTTAACATCAGCCAACCTATTGTACTTCCTCCTTTTTTCCCCGAACCGTCCCCGAGGGCTCTCTGGAAGAGAAACTACACACTTTGGACTGCAGGAGAGCTCTTCTCTAACTGCATCGCATAGAGCCTTTCCGCAAGTCGTCCCAGTTGCTTGTAACCTTCAACCCCAATAGCCCTGGATAACCAGTGGCCTAGCAGACCATTTCCTCATAGATCGTGGACTGCATTGCTCTTTCACTTATAAGTAAGCCACCCTACCATCCCTGGGGTGGATTGCCCCTCACAAGCTCAAGGTGATTGCCTCTTCCATCACCAGTCTGGCTTCCGTTTCTACTCAGGACATCTGTAGAGCAGCCACCTGGCCATCCATCCATATTTTCACTAAGTACTACAGTCTGGATTGCTTCTCTGCAAGGAACTTTGCTGTCGGCCAAGCAGTCCTCTGTAATCTTTTTGCTACTTGACTGATGTCCTCCACCTGGTGTCCTTCAGGGCCGCCTCCACAAAAAAACAAGCACAACTGTCAGGATGTTGCCTAGCTCTGGACTCACCTTCAAGTGTGCCTGCATCCCCCTACTTGTCTCTGTAGAAAGCGTAGTTACTTACTTGTATTGGAGGTTCTCCATAGACAGCAGGGGTACGCAGCCACATTCGCCCTCCCGCCTTCCCCTCAGCAAGAAAACAAACAAAAAAAAATGGTCAAGATCCTGAAGAGTACTTGACACCAAGGGCATCAAGAGCACTACAAACTCCAGCAGTAGTGCATACTGCCTCACAGTGGTTTGACAGCGCATATCCTGTCTCCTCTTCTGCTCTGGTATGAACTGTGTCTTGGGGCACAAGCAAGAGGGAAGCAGGCACGCATGCTCAGAGACAACAAAGCTTCTCTGAGCTGTGAGAGATTCAGCACAAGGTTCATTCAGGGGACTTCCCTTTCAAGTTGGCTGCATACCTCTGATGTCTATGGAGAGCCTCTCTTGCAGGTAAGCAACTACACTTTCCATATTGTCCTGCTAGACCAATCCAGACAAGTAGAGAGAGAACCAATGAAAAGCCCAGGTTTCAATGATATCACTCCTTGCCTCTATCCGTCTCGACCTATTTCAGAGGTCCATTGGTTGAGTTTCTCTAATCTTACACCCAGATGTTTCATGCGTTCTTTAGGGCGATTGACATCTGCGTCCTCCCCTCCAGTCTGTGGTCCCTTAGAGCTGTTGAAGTGCATTACTTTGAAGGATTTGGTGCTCTAGATGGTCTTCTTGGTTGTGATTTGTTCTGCAAGGCAGATTATGAGCTGCCGGCTCAGTTTTGCCAAGATTCTTACCTGTCTTTTCTGAGGAGGCGGTTTTCTTTCAGCGTGTCTTCCTCCTTCCCTGAAGTGATTTCTCGCTTTCATGTGAACCAGGCGGTTTGCCTGTCCCCCTTCTCTAAGAAGCAAGGTTGGGGGAGTGGTCAGGATTTTCACCTTGTGGATGTCCAGAGGATTCCTGACCGGTTCTTGATGGCTACAATTCTTTTTGTAAGTCAGACTATTTTTTGTGCTGTTTGTTGCCCTGTGCAAGGTGATGTGGTGGCTAAGTCTGCATTAGGAAGCTGGGTTAAGGAGGCTGTTGCCTCAGCGGATCTATTGCGGAACCAGCCAGTTCTGGAGGGTTTGTGCACCCATTCTTTTCGAGCGCTAGTGTCCCCATGGTATGTCCCACTTATCTGCGCTGGTCTAGCAGGGGGAACTAAATATCAAGTAGAGGCTTCGAAGGGTAAAGGACTGGAAACCAATCATCTAGAGATGATATGTTGTGAATAGCGCCGATAGGCACACTTTGATAGGCTGTGCGATCAAAGAACGTAATGTGCCTATCGGTGCTATTCGCACCATATTATCATATCTAGGTGATTGGTTTTCCTTTACCCTTCGAAGTGTCTACTTGATATTTAGTTGCTCCTGAAGAAGGCAGCGTGCCAAAACATGGCTTTGTCAGGGTGCTTTTATCAATAAAAGGACCTCTGCTTTTCACACCTTGCTCTCCTTTTTCTTGTTTGCATCTTTGCGAGGAGTTGTGCTTCCTTGTGGACCTGGTCTAGCAGGACCATATGGAAGGTGAAATTTGGTGTCCGGCTAATTCAGTCCTAGACAATTGGGACCGGACAATTGGGAATGGAGGCGAATTTGGACCTGTTAATTAGGACCGGACATTCAGCTAATTCGGTCCTAGACAGTTAGGACCAGACAATTAGGATCCGGTTCGAATTGACCGGTCGAATTTGGACTGGACAATTGGGACCATGAACAAGAATGAAGAAAATTAAAGCAAAACTCGGTGTTTTATTTATTCGGAACTAAGTTTTACAAAATAACAATTCATTCATAATTTCTTAACATTAATGTCTAATTGGAACTTTTAAATAGTTAAATGAATGTTGAGGCTATTTGTCCGGTCCGAATTGACCGGGTCCAAATTGTCCTAGCGCTGTGAAATTTTTACTTACCAGATAATGTCCTTTCCTTGCGTCCTGCTAGACTAATCCAGGGCCCGCCAGCCCCCTAGAACTGTATTTACTCTGTTCTTCTGCGGCGGTACCCTTGGGTCCGCTATGATTTACAGTATACACATGGTTCCACATGTTTATCTTCTACATATAGCCTTCTGTTTATGTTTTCCTGTACATGATTCTCTATTGTTTGATTACTCATTGTTGCCCAAGTTAAAGTTGTGTGAGGCTTGCCATGTTCTCCGGGAACAAGCTGGATGTCAGTCCTTATATATTGGTGGTGTCGATGGAGCCTGCGCAGAAGCATCTCTCGAGCTTTTAAAGAAAGCCTTTGGGAGATTCACCATGCATGCATGGTCCACTTCCCGCCCAAGGGTGCCATCTTGCTTCTGTCTCCTTTTTTCCACGGAGCCCATAGAACACTGTCCAGTTTTCCCTGGCAAAAATTTGCTTTTTATTGTTGTGTTTCTCCGGTTGCATACCAGTTCCTTCCCACCCCCGAGCCAGCTCGCCTCTGTCACTCCTCATGTTCGTCTATTAGTGTTTTGTTTTTTCATCAAGGTGTTCCTTGACCGGCGTTCGTGCTCTTTTGTAGCCAAAGGCCTTGGACCCCTGTCGGGAGGCGGGGACCCCATTTTTCCAATGGCCTCCAGCAGCTTTAAAAAGTGTGACTGATGTGGCAAAATGATGTCACTCACCCACCCACACGACTGCTGTCTCTGATCTCTTGACCGGGAGCACGACTCCGACTGCAAACTCTGCAGAACCTTGATCTCAAAGGCCTGCCCATGCTCCAGGGCCTCTCCGATACATTGGTGTTCCATGAAGCTAGAGCCTCCTTGGAGTCCTGCAGCCACTGTTCCTTCGAGCGGAAATCCCTGGAGGTGGAGCACAAGAAGAAAAAAATCCTTGCAGACTCTGTGGTGGAAATGGGCAGGAAACAGTTGCTGACCGAAGACAAAGACCGGCAGCAAGCTTGTGTGATACTGGATATTTTTCTTGGTGTCTGACTTGTCTTATTGGCCTAGGCTGTTATACATTTTTTGGTATTTGCTTTCCTAAGATTTCTTACCAAAACAGTTATATTTCTGAAGAAAATATTGCCCAGTATTTAAAAGCACATCTGCATAGTGGCAGCTGCTATAGAGAAGTCCCCTATCTCTGAATTTTCAGTGGAGCAGGAGCGTTTCCCCCCCCCATCTCTACGGATGGTTGGTGCTATTCAGCTGCTGTCCATAGTGTTGTGCAGTTTAATTTGGGACAGCAAAAAGGCTGTCCTAGATTAAACTGCTTAATTAAAACTGATAGTGGTTGAATTTCTCTGCTATCCCTTGGTGATTATCATTCTGCATGAATATTCAGCTCTGCTTGTTTTCCACATAGCAGTGCTGAATATACATGGATAATTTAAATGCTGTGAACAGCGTTTGAGTATTGATCCAATAATTTATAAATAAATTACATCCTATCAAAATCTCATCCTAATTCACAAACATGCAAAAGATCAGAATGAGGCACACATTTTCAAAATTCTTGAACCTTAAGGGACATTCTATACATTTTTGTTGGCTTTTTTTTAGATTAAAAGCAGTAATTCTTCTCGCCCAAAATATCAGAACAGTATTGATTAGCCAACTTCACTGATTATAGGTTTGCCTTCTGTACATCTGTCCACTTGTTGAACCAGAAATGAATAAAAACTTTGTGGCTTTGAATAGTTGTGAGATGAAAGGTTGCCAACTGACCCCAGTTTTTCAGGATGGGTTGATCCGCCCTGGTTTTACTATATGGGCTTGTAGTTTTGCTGTCTATATATTGATTTCTGCTTCAGCAAATAAGGGTTAACAGACATGTTGTAGGTGATAGCTTTTTTTGTTGGTCTAATGTCATATATTTGTGAAAAATGTTTGAGAGTTATACTCTTTATTAGGCCACTGAATAAACAAGAATGGGTTTAAATAGTACAGTCTTAGGATTGTGAAACATTGCAAGAGGACCTTGGAAAAATTAGTTGACTGGGCGTCCAAATAGCAGATTAAATTTAATGTGGACAAGTGCAAAGTTATGCATTTAGGGAAGAACAACCCAAAATACTAATGTGCAAGGTTCCACATTAGTAAACACCACTCAGGAAAAGGATCTGGGCATCATCATGGATAGTACGCTGGAACCCTCTGCACCATGTGCAGCTGCAGCCGAGAAAGCAAATAGAATGCTAGGAATCATAGGGAAAGGAATAGAAAATAAAACCAAAGATGATATAATGCCTCTGTGTCGCTCCATATCATATCTTAAAAAGGATATAGCAGAATTGGAAAATGTACAGAGAAGAATGACCAAAATGGAAAAGGGGACGGAAGGATACCCTATGAGGAAAGGCTTAAAAGGTTAGGGCAACCTGGAAGAGAGATAGCTGAGGGGGAGCTATGATAGAGGTCTATAAATTTAATGAATGGAATGGTGCGGGTAAAACGTAGATCAGTTGTTTACTCCTTCAAAATGTAGAAAGACTAGGGGACACAAAATGAAGCTAAAATGTGGCATATTTAAAACTAATTGGAGAAGATATTTTTTCACTCAGTGTGTAGCTCTGCAATTCATTACCTAAGTAAAAGCTGTTAGTGTATGTGTTCAAAACAGGTTTGGACGTGTTCTTGGAGGAAAAGTCCATAAACCATTTTTAAAGAGGACCATGAAAATCCACTGCTTACCCCTTGGACAAGCAGCATGGAATGTGTATATCTTTGGGAACCCGACAGGTATGTGAGACCTGGAATGCCCACTGTTGGATCCTGGTCTTGATGGATCCTTGGTCTTGCCCACTCCACCTTGAGTGAGCCTGATTTTCTTCTGGTCTTGGAAGCTAAGCAAGATTGGGCCTGGTTGGTACTTGAATGGGAGACCACCTTGGAATACTAAGTGCTTTAGACTTACTGTGCATAGGAGAGTCCTGGCAATCTACTTCTGGTCGTATCTTGCAAAAAACCCCAAAACGAACAGTAGATAGGGACAACTATTCATAGGGTCATCAGGAGTCGACATCAACTCAACTGCACTTAACAACAACAATTTAGCACTGCCAAGCTGCCTTCTCCTGAAAAGTTGGTGCCTGTGGTATCTTCAGCACCCCATAGCTTTTCTATTTTTTGTTGGATATCTGGGTAGGCTGACCACCTCTCTATTTTTACCCTTTTCAATTTAGAAATTTTGTTCAGGAAGTAAGATTAATGTCTCATTGCCATGGAGCTGAGGAGAAAGCACCAATCTCTCTTAAAGTGGCCATCAGGTGATTCAAAGTTTGATTTAAATCATCTGTTCCTGTGGAATGGAAATGGAAACTAAAGCTTTGCACTTTTGCTATGAGATAGCAGATGTTACCAAGTAACTGTTCGTTTTTTTTTTTTTTTTACAATTTATTATAGTTTAACAAAACTTACAGAAGCAAGCCAAAGAAACATTCGATAATCCATAACATAATCACAAACAAGCAAAAAAGAAATAAGGCAATATATCAAACATTGCGTGGATGAGACAATGGTGCAGAGATGAGGGTTTTGGATTTGTTAGGAACTGGGGAACATTCTGGGGAAAGGAGGGGCTCTTCCGAAGGGATGGGCTTCACCTTAACCGGGATGGAACCAGGCTGCTGGCATTAACCTTTAATAAGGAGATAGAGCTGCTTTTAAACTAGATATTAGGGGAAAGCCGACAGTCGCCCAAGAGCGGATGGTTCGGAAGAATATCCTTGAAGGATACTACCAAAAGCAGAGAGGTTCCACAAAAGAGTAAAGTAGCCCAAATGCCCTCAAGTATGGAGCAGACAGAGCTTAAAGTTCCCAATTTACCCATGTCTAACAATAGCCAAATTAACATGAATAAAATACATTCTCTAAAATGCTTGTATGCAAATGCTAGAAGTCTAAAGAATAAGATGGGAGAGTTAGAATATATAGCACTAAATGAAAGGTTAGATATGATTGGAATATCAGAGACATGGTGGAAGGAGGACAACCAGTGGGACACTGTGATACCTGGGTACAAACTATATCGTAATGATAGAGCTGATCAAATTGGTGGAGGGGTTGCGCTCTATGTTAGAGAGGGCATTGACTCAGAAAGGATTAAAGTTTTGCAGGAAACAAAATCTGCTGTAGAATCTATATGGATTGAAATTCCATATAAAAGGGGGAAGGCAATGGCAGTGGGGGTGTACTATCGAGCACCTGGCCAGAATGAACAAATGGATGATGAAATGCTCAAAGAAATCAAGGAAGCTAACAAAAGTTGCAGCGCAGTAATAATAATGGGTGATTTCAATTACCCGGTATCGACTGGGTCAGTGTCACGTCAGGACATGCTAGGGAGATAAAGTTCCTAGATGAAATAAATGACTGCTTCTTGGAGCAGCTGGTTCATGAACCGACCAGAGGGGAAGCCATATTAGACCTAGTCCTTAGTGGAACACCAGATCTAGTGCAAGAGATAAGGGTGTTGGGGCCACTTGGCAATAGTGATCATAGCATGATCGCCTTTGATTTAATTAGTGGAGGAGGGATAGTAAAGAAATCCACAGTACTACCTTTTAACTTTCGAAAGGGAGACTATGATAAAATGAGGAAAACAGTTAAGAAAAAACTAAAAGGAGCAGTTGCGAAGGTTAAAGACATACATCAAGCTTGGGTGTTGTTGAAAAATACTATCTTGAAAGCCCAGACCAGCTGTATTCCACGCTTTAAGAAAAGTGGAAGGAAGTCCAAAAAACTGCCAGCATGGTTTAAAGGTGAGGTCAGAGAGGCTGTTGTTGCCAAAAAAGCATCTTTCAGGAAATGGAAAAAAGAGCCAAACGACAAAACCTGGAAACAGCACAAGCACTGGCAAGTCAAATGCAAGGCATTGATAAGACAGGCAAAGAGAGAATTTGAGAAGAAGCTTGCTGCGGAAGCAAAAACGCGAAATAAAGACCTTTTCAAGTACATTCGTAGCAACAAACCTGTGAGAGAGTCAGTTGGTCCATTAGATGATAAAGGGGTTAAAGGAGCACTAAGAGGCGACAAGGCGATAGCGGAGAGACTGAATGAATTCTTTGCTTCGGTCTTTACTGAGGAAGATGTAGGGATGTTACCCATGACTGAAGTGGTATTTAAAGGTGCGGAAGAATTGAAGGAAATATCGATACATCGGGAAGATGTTTTACAACTATTAGATAAACTGAAGAGTAGCAAATCACCTGGGCCGGATGGTATACATCCAAGGGTGTTGAAAGAACTGAAATATGAGATTGCAGAACTGCTATCAGTAATCTGTGAACTATCATTAAAATCATCTCTAATACCTGAAGATTGGAGGATCGCCAATGTAACACCAATTTTTAAAAAGGGTTCCAGGGGTGATCCGGGAAACTACAGACCGGTGAGCCTGACGTCAGTACCGGGAAAAATGGTAGAAACCATCATAAAGAATAAAATTACTCAGCATGTAGATAGTCACAACCTAATGGGAGACAGCCAACATGGCTTTAGACAAGGAAGATCTTGTCTTACTAATCTGTTATGTTTTTTTGAAGGAGTGAATAAACAGGTGGACAGAGGTGAGTCGGTTGATATTGTGTATCTGGACTTTCAGAAAGCCTTTGAGAAGGTCCCTCATCAGAGACTTTTGGCAAAACTAAAGAGTCATGGGATAGGAGGCAGTGTACTATTGTGGATCAGGAACTGGTTAAAAGATAGAAAGCAGAGGGTAGGGCTAAATGGCCAATTTTCCCAATGGAGAAAGGTGAATAGTGGTGTACCCCAGGGATCTGTGCTGGGTCCGCTGCTTTTTGACATATCCATAAATGACCTGGAAAGTGGAATAACGAGTGAGGTTATCAAATTTGCAGATGACACAAAACTATTTAAAGTTGTTAAAACCCAAGAGGATTGTGAAAAATTGCAAGAGGATCTTGATAAATTGGAAGACTGGGCATCAAAATGGCAGATGAAATTTAATGTGGACAAGTGCAAGGTTATGCACCTAGGGAAGAACAACCCAAACTATGGTTACACGATGCAAGGTTCCACATTAGGAACCACCACCCAGGAAAAAGATTTAGGCGTCATTGTGGATACCATGTTAAAACCCTCGGCCCAGTGTGCAGCGGCGGCCAAGAGAGCAAATAGAATGCTAGGTATGATAAGGAAAGGAATGGAAAATAAAACAAAAGATATTATAATGCCTCTATATCGTTCCATGGTGAAGACCGCACCTTGAATATTGTGTGCAATTCTGGTCGCCATATCTTAAAAAGGATATAGTGATTTTAGAAAAGGTACAGAGAAGAGCCACCAAAATGGTAAAGGGGATGGAAGGATACTCCTATGAAGAAAGGCTAAAAAGGTTAGGGCTCTTTAACCTGGAAAAGAGACGGCTGAGGGGAGATATGATAGAAGTCTATAAATTAATGAACGGAGTGGAACGGGTAAACGTAGATCGATTGTTTACCTTATCAGAATATAGAAAAACTAGGGGACATGCAATGAAGCTACAGGGTAAACTATTTAAGACTAATAAAAGAAAATATTTTTTCACTCAACGTGTAATCAAACTCTGGAATTTGTTACCGGAGGATGTAGTAAAGGCTGTTATTGTAGCTGGGTTTAAAAAAGGTTTGGACAAGTTCCTGGAGGAAAGGTCCATAAACCGTTATTAAGAAGTGACCGAAGATATCAATGCTTGACCCAGTACAAGCATTGTGGAACTTGTGTCTCTTGGGGAAACTGCTAGGTACATATGACCTAGATTGGCCACTGTTGGAAACAGAATACTGGGCTTGATGGACCTTGGTCTGACCCAGTATGGCATATCTTATGTTCTTATATTCTTAGCCCACAATATGGGGAGATTTACAAAGTAACAAATTTTAAATAGAAAAACCAAGAACTAAGCTCTAAATTCCAGACAGCATTTAAACCAACCACCCACCCCAGTCAATTAGTGCCAGGCCTCTCTTTTTCACTAAGAAATACCTCAAGCTGAGTAGGATCAAAAAATATAAACCTTGAACCCTGAAATGTTATCAAACACTTACAGGGGTATCTGAGAAAAAACGTAGCTGATAAAGCAACCACCCTAGGCTTAAGGGCCAAAAAACCCTGTCTCCTGGATTGAGTTGCCTTACAGACATCAGGAAACATGCTTCGTTCTAAAAATATTCGTTTGTTAAATTTTCCTATTTGTCGTTTGTTGTCTGCTGAAATCCTGTTGAAGAAATACTTTAGAGAGGTTTTGGGCTTGGCTTCGGCCGACTCCATTTGTCTCTCTAAAGTTTATTACCTGACTGGTAAAGTGCTTTCTCAGGGCTCTCCAGAGGGGTTTGATGTAGTTCAAGGCCAAGTTAGTCTTGGGCTCACCAAATTCCTGGAGGACTCACAAGACAATATTTCCTCTAGAGCCACTTTGTTGGTTTCGTTTGTTTCTGACCAGGATAAAACTCTTGTTTTTCGGAATTACTTTAAGAATATGTCTGTTCCTTTCTGTGGTGAGAGAGTGCAAATGTTTCCTGATGTCTGTAAGTAACTGTTCTACTACCTGATTTTCAGCTCTGTTATTAGAGTCAGAAGATATCATCGGATAACAATTTTTTAGAACACATCCTGAGTTTGATTGCATTTTTTCTTCTGTGCTGTAGCTAAGTGTATTGCAAATGATCTAAAGCAAATTGAGCTGAAAGTGAGTATTGATATACAAATACCCTACCCTTTTGATTACTGTGTGGTAGCTAGTACAATAACATTATCTGTCCAGAAGGATTGTGATAGCATGATGATTTCACCTGCATGCACTTTTTCTTTCAGGAATACAAGACTTACAAAGAGAATTTTCTGAAGCGCTTCCAGCTGACCAAGCTGCCTCCATACCTCATTTTCTGCATCAAACGCTTTACCAAAAATAACTTCTTTGTGGAGAAAAACCCAACAATCGTTAACTTCCCTATTACGTGAGTAACTTCAGCTTTTAATCTGCCATTCATAGCTTAGTACATCTGTACCCCCTCCCCCCTACACTGGCCTATCACTGGCAGGTTTATCATATTGCTGTGCACCACTTCCTCCTCCACTATCAGTCTCACATCTGGATATAGCATTGTGTACTCTCAAACTGATTACATGCTTCTGCGACTCTCCTGAGTCCATCCTTCATGTGTGCATTCTTTGGGGATTATTTGCAACCCCACAGCATGTTTGAGATATTCAGTTACTGAACAGAATTTAATTTAAAAGCAATTTTATAAAAATGACCCAGTTTATGTAACTCTATGACCACGTATTGTAACTGCTAAATATGCAGTCATATGATTGAGAGACTGGTTAAAGCTGTTTCTGTGAGATAAGCAAATCGTACTTTCCTATTGGTCCCTCCAGTCCAGATGAGTGGCTCATAGACCAGCAGGTGAAGACTGAAAAACACAAAACTAAAGATCCTATAAGTAGCCTGTGCCATCTGACTGCATCCAGTATTTCAGTCTCCAGCAGGTGGCTCAGTCTGGTGGAGTTTGGCCATAGGTTTTTGTAGGAAGCCCGGGGTGCAGAACCCAATGGTTCCGGGTCCCTACATCATCCTCCCCTAGCCACCCCCCCTCCCCCCCGCAGTAGGCTCCCTCTTTCCTCCTCCCAAACCTTTGGGAGAGGGCCAGAGGTGGAGCAGGTTCCTGTGCCTTTTAAGGTAGGTTCCCCACCCCCCTCCAAAAAAACAAACAAACCCTGGGAACAGGTGAAGGTGAGGACTGGCTGCAGGGAAAAGCAAGCAGTCTTCAGGACATGGCTGCTAGGTAAATCATAGGATCAGCTTTGGAGGGTGTAGCAGCACATCGGGGAGAGCAGTCTGTGGAGCAGCAGAGCACATGGCCTCCATGGATATTGGTAGTAGCTGAGCACACTAATGTCGGTCTATACTGCGGCTGCATTAGGGAAACCGCGACTGCTGCCAATTAGCTTGGGGGCGGCTCAGGAGCAGGATCGCACTCCTGTAGATGGTGGCAGTCCCTGTAGTTTTTGTGGAAACTACCACCATTTTGAATGTAACGAGTTCTTCAGTTCTGGAAGGAGCCTAGGCCAAAGCGCTCTGAGTCTGCGGAGGATCCGCTGCTGAAGGGCATTCAAAATCTTTCACGTTCTTTTCCGGTTCATAAACCTTGAAAGCGATATTTGCAGAGCAGTGGAACTCTCTGAATATGGGCTTGCGTGTTGGTCGGAGTATGGCAAGGCTATATCTGATTCCACTTGAGCAGGAGCAGTTGTGCTTGTATGTGTGGATGCACTCATGATTGCAGTCAGTCAGAAGAGCATGCCAGTGAAGGTGGTATGACCTTGAAGGACCATCAGGACTGTCGGATGGAGGCTCTGCTTAAGCAGGCCTTTGAGGTGTCGCTTTGGCCTTGCAGGGAGCCATCTACGGGGCTTACATAGCTAGGGCCTGTCTTTGGTGGTCTCGGAGGATTCCCGAGGAGATGCTGGTGGATTCTGGTGCTTTCCTGGTGGACCTGCTCTACAATCTGCTTTGGGCTTTGGCTAAGATTATGGCTACTGTGGTATCGGTGTGCCAGCTTTTGTGGTTGCACAGTTGGCTGGCCGATGTGGCTTCCAAGGTGCATCTGAGCAAGCTGCCCTTTTCAGGGAAGCTATTGTTTGGAGAGGACTTGGAGAAGTTGATCAAGGATTTGGGGGACTGCAAGGTGTCTAAACTGCCAAAGAATAAGCCAAAATGGGTTGGCAGAGGGGTTCCCTTGATGGGCCAAGGTCAGGACGCTCTCAGATTTCATCCTACTCGGGTGGGTCAACCCGCAGAAATCTCGATTTATGCAGCAGTGCACTTCCTTTCAAGGGTGGCTTCTGAGGGGGTCAAGGGGGGGCCCTTGGGAACTCCCAGAGCCGCCAAGTCTTCCAAATGAAGGTTTGGGGGCTATGGTGGGGATTCAGCCTGTAGGCGGCTGTCAGCAGAGGATTTTTTTTCCTGCTTGGGCCCAGATTATGTAGGACGCCTTGATGTCAGAGGTGATCCAGGATGCTCTCAAGTTGGCGAGACCCTTCTCTTATGCCTTCATGGTTTCTCCGTGCTGGGCACCCGGCAAGATGTAGGCGGTGGTGGAGACTCTCAAAAATTTGTTATGGCTAGAGGCGGTTGTACCGATGCCCCGAGGTGACTGGTGCTCAGCTGGCACTCCATGTACTTTGTGGTTCCCAAGAATGAAGGTTCGTGGCATCTCATTCTGGATCTGAGATCATTCTGGGGTCAACAAGGTCCTAAAGGTCCTGTGATTCTGTATGGAGACCTTATGATCAGTGATAGTGATTATTTGGAAGGGAGAGTTTTTGACCCCTCTAGACCTGATCGAGGTTTACCTGCACATTCCTATCTGCCCTCATCACAGTGTTTTCTTTGACTTATGGTGCCGAGGGGGCATTTTCAGTTTCAGGCCTTGCCTTTCAGACTGGCCAGTGCTCCTTGGGTGTTCACCAAGTTCATGGTATTAGTGGCAGTGGATTTGTGGAAGCAGAGGAATATCTGGGTGCTCCTATTTTACACCCAAATGACCATAGATCGTAGATAGATGGCCATAGATCATAGATATTCTCCGAATATTTCCAAATTCCCTACCCCCATGCTCTGTCCCACAACATCCACAGACACACCAACTCAGAACCCCCAAAACCACAATTAAATAACCCCACACAGTCCCCCTTCACACACACAAAACGTATGATAATAATGGAAATAAATTCCACCACCTACACATGACACACCACTCTGTTCTCTGTCCTCATCTCTTTTCTGTATGATTTTATGGCGTTCTCTCTCTGATTCTCCTTTCGCAGCTCTTTTTAATCTGATTTTATGTATTGTGAACCGCCCAGATGCTAACTGTATTGGGCGGTATATAAAGTTTTAATAAACATAAACATAAACATAAACACATTTGTATAGAACAACTTGTAAATAACTTATGTAAATAGTTTGGACAGTTTTTATTTCTACATCTGTTGTTATATGTAAAAAGTTGGAAAGTTTCTTTCTGTTCAATGTAATGTATACGGAAGTATACTTAATTTGTTAACTTGTTCCATGTAAACCGCCCTTGATCACTGGAAGGGGCGGTATAGAAGAAATAAATAAATAAATAAATAGTGTTTCTTCTGGAGGGCAGGATTGCAAAGTTACAAGCCCAGATGCTGGGCTTGCACAAGAGTCCCATACTCGAGGGCGAGGAACATCTCTCCAGGTGCTGGACTCTATAGTGGCCAGGTTGCACATGCGGGTCCTTCAGATGGATCTACTGTCACCCAGTTCTCTTCCGTCATAGTCCATGGAGGTTCAGCTTCCACTTTGGGAAGAGGCCAGAGCGAGCTTACAGTGGTGGCTGATTCTGGCACAGCTCACAGCAGGGATGCCTCTCAAATCCCTGAACTGGGTGGCGGTGACCACAGTCTATTCAGCTGGGGAGGACATTGCCTTGCCTCTCAGGTAGCTCAGGGCAGATGGACTCCAGAGGGGAGTCAGCAGTCCATTAATCTCTTGGATACACGGGCAGTGCGTCTAGCCCTGGAGATTTTCCTTCCTTTGAGTCACAAGGTGGTGAGAGTTCTGTTGGACAATGTTACGATGGTGGCCTATATCAATTGGCAGGAGTGGTACTCTAAGTTCGCTGGTGGCAGTGGAAACTGTTCCACTATTGCAGTGGGCAGAGGCCTTTTGCTGGCATTCTCAGCGGTGCATGTTGCCAGGAAGGAGAATGTTCAGGTGGATTATCTGAGTTGCAGTTCTCTGGATCTGGGAGAGTGGGTCCTGTCGGAGTCAGTGTTCCAACAGACTGTGGAGCATTGGGGAGTCTCAACAATGGACTTGGTGTCTCTGGTGAATGCCAAGGTCAGCCGGTTCTTCAGTTGACACAGAACACACAGGTCTGAGGGGCTTACCAGCTCTGGCCAAGCGCAGATTTTCTGTGTTACCTCTGTGGCCCTTGATTGGTCGAGTCCAATAGTCTCATCAGGGGCAAGTGTTGCTGATAGTGCCAGAATGACCTTGGCATCCTTGGTATGCAGATCTGGTTCGGTTGCTGGTGGAGAAGACATGTCTCTTGCCAGCGGAGGTGGATCATCTTACTCGGGGTCCGGTGCGGATGGTGGATTTGGGTTGGTTCTCACTTATGGCTTGGCTCTTGAGAGGTTTTGATTGAGATGCAGAGGCTACTTGCCTCATCATTGAAACGTTACTGCAGGCACGCCGGTGTTCGACTTCGTTGGCTTATGTGTGAGTCTGGCGTATTTTTGAGGCTTGTTGTGCAGTACGTGGAGTTCAACCTTTCGAGGACTTGCTTCCTGATATTCTGGCATTTTTGCAAGTGGGACTAAAGAAAGGTTAGGCCTTGGGCTCCTTGAGGGTTCAAGTGGTGGCCTTGACCTGTTTTAGGGGTTGTATTTAGGGTTGCAGACTAGCTGGCCATGGGGACGTAATTTAGTTTCCTTCGGAGCATTAAACATCATCTTTCTTATCGGCCTGTAGTTCCCTCATGGGACCTTAATTTGGTGCTCTTGGCTATAGGAGTGTCTCCCTTTGAGCCACTATAGGGGGGGGGGGCTTCTGTGAAGAATTTGACATTGAAGGTGGTGTTTCTGGTAGCGATTTGTTCAGCCCGCTGGATTTCTGATCTCCAGGCTTTGTCTTGTAGGGAGCCATACTTGGTGTCTTCTGTGTTCGGTCCCTTCCTTTTTACCAAAGGTGGTGTCGTCTTTTCATCTCAATCAGGTCAACTTTTTCAGAGCTGCAGGATTCAGTGGAGGCCCATCTTCTGCATAAGCTGGATGTCCATAGGTCTCTCGAGTGGTAGTTGAAGATGATTCAGTCTTTTAGGCAACCTGAGAGGCTCTTCATTTTGTTCGGCCTTCAGAAGGCTTCTATTTTCCCAGTGGGTCAGGGAAGCTATTGTGTCTGCTTATCTGTTAAACAGCCATCCAGTGCCCTCTGGGTTGCGGGCTCACTCATCGTCCTGGGTGGAGGTTGGTCTGGTTCCACCCCAGGACATTTGCAGGGCAGCAACTTGGTCGTCTCTTCATTCCTTTATGCAGCATTATTGCCTGGATGTATAGGCCCGGCAGTATGCGGCCTTTGGTGCATGGGTGTTGCAGGCCAAAGTTTCAGTTCCACTCATTAGTACTGCTTTGCTATGTCCTACTCATCTGGACTGGACTGGAGGGACAAATTGGAAGGTGAAATTAGACCTTAGCTGCTAATTTTCTTTCCTGGAGTCCCTCCAGTCCAGTCCAGGACCTGCCTGGTATGTTTGCTGGTCTGCTTTGCTGTCTTGCATTTGCTCTTAAAGAATCAGATGTTTGAGCAGGCGAGTTTGGGACAGTCTGTGCCGGAACTTTGGATGTTCTCTCTCTTGGGAGTTCTGTTTTGATCTTTTGTTTTGTTCCCTGTGTTAGGAGTCTTCATCTTTCTTGTTGAAGTTTTGCAAAAAAAAAAAAAAAAAGAGCCAATCTGAGGGCAAGCAAGAGTGTTGTATTGCTTTTCTCGTTTCTTGAAATGGTGTGGCTTACTGAGGATAGGGGTTTGGGGTTCCGTTTTCTGCTTTGTGAGGTTCATACTGGTTGTAGTCAGGTGGTACAGGCTACTTACAGGATCTTTAGGTTTATGTTTCCCAGTCTCCACCTGCTGGTGAGTGAGCATGACGCTTCTCGTCTGGACTGTACTGGACTTGAGGGACTCCAGGAAAGAAAATTATCGGGGAAGGTCTAATTTCACCTTATAGTTTGTACCTTGATGAATTTTAATATTTTTATTGACATTTCAAAATGGTACTAAGGAAAAAAGGGAAAAGAAACTCAGAACTTTCTTCATCTGGCGTTCTAGATATCTGATGAATAATTTTGGAAGTAATTTTGGGAGCAGAATTCATTTGCTCACCTACTTTCTAATTCTAATTTGCACATCTCTTCCCTTGGGTTGCATTCCACCATTGATTGAGTGTTCAATGTCTTACTAGTCTGTCTCCTGTTTTCCCATGCTGGGCTCCTGGCCAAGATGTCCTCTAGCAGTTGAACAGATTACGGTGCCATCACTATTTAGAAGCAGGAAGGAGGAGTGATGGGAAACCATCCTGTGGCTGCTAACCATTGTGCAGAGTCTCTGCCAGAACCATGTGCATTTTCAAAATGTGCAGGCAAGCATTTCCTGGCTGCTGATTTGTAATGTTCTTGAGAGACAGATCCTAATAATCCTAAGCAGCATTTATTTGTGCTTCCTACTAGTCCAATACTGCTAATGCTCCACCAAGGATTTGGGGATAGCACCACTGAGCTGCCAGGGGTCAAAAGTTCAGGCTCCACAAATAGGCAGTCTAGAAAAGCCTGATAATTTCCATTCTGACTGCGAACTGCAGGACATGTGTGAATAAATGTATTTAGCACAGGCTGAAGCCTCCATTCTGATTTTGGAGACATGCTGGGATGATGCACTAATCACACGATGCATAAGATCAGCATCCAGGAACTGCCATTTGAGTTTCAAAATACTTGCCGTGCTGGCAGAGCCTATATTTTATTTTATTTAACACATTTTCTATACTGCCTTATTTAATCAAGGTGGTTTACATTATAACTCAAAATATTATAGAGAACTTGTATTGGAAAACATTGTAACTCAAGCCATTACAGAGAACATTCATTAGAGAACAAGGGGGGAGGGGGTCATGCAGGAGGTGCTCGAGAGCACAACTTATGTACAAAGGGACCTATATATATTTGTTTGTGAAGCGTGAACATGAGACCAGTTGTCTCATGCCCACACTTCATCTGGCATTTTATATATACAGTCTACAGACTATATACAGTCAGATATGTTGACCACAACTGTATATAGTTGACCACAACTATATACATTTGTGGTCAACATTCTTGGCACCCTTGTACTTCAATCTCTTAATGTCCAATATTTCTGAAAAAAGTGGCCAGTTGAATGGCTTTGGAGTATATATGCACACATTTGACACACAAAAGAATAATTTAAAACCAGACCAATTAAAAAAGGAAGTAGTAGGAAGTAGTATAAAAACTGGGACATTGCCAGGACATGATTATTTGCAATAGCAGGATATCCCTGTGGGCTATATGGGGCGGGCACAAGCCATTGGATAATCCATCCAAAAAAGCCAGAACCCAATAAAGTAAGTTCCTACCAAAAAAGTAATTTTTGTCTGATAATGTCTGTGTGAGGATTTAACCCCTACACTGCGTCCATTTTAATCAGATATTTTGCAGTAAAAAGCAACATGGCTTTAAACAGAAGGTGAATGAAACAGATACTTTTCTGTAACTTTTTCAAATGGACGACCCTCATAGATGATACAGATATAAAACGGGGTTCTCCGCAACACAGCACTGTGTTTCGGGTCTAGTCCACATTCCAAAGACCCTGCATCAGGCAAAAAGTCCCCAGTGATCACAAAAAGATGGCTCACGATACAGCACTGTTTTGGGTCTATTCCACATTCCAAAGACTCAGCGTCAGACAAAAAGTTCCCAATGATCACAAAAAGAAGATGGTTCACAACTGAACAACATAGGAAGAACACTCTTTGTAAATACTGGTGTCTGACATCAGCGAGCGCAGTTGCTTACCGCAAAGGATGATTGGGAGGCAAAGAGCAACCATGCAATCGCCACACCAATCACCCAACTGTCCCATTCATAAAAGACTATGCCGATAAAGTTCTAAATTTAGTCCATGGGTGAAATAGAATCAAGAATGAAGATCCACTTCTGTTCATGTAATTGAAGGAGGACTTCACGATTGCCACTTCTAGTGAGTAGAGGAATCCTGTCCAATACACACCACACAAACTGAGAAAATGAGTGATCCATTTGAACACTATGTTGAACCATAGGGGCAGAGAGGGTTTTTCTATGTAGTTGAGAAGCATGTTCTGATAAACGTTTCTTAAAGGGGCGCATAGTGTGGCCCACATATTTAAGACCACAGGGACATAAAATAAGGTACACAACAAAAGCAGATTCATAGGTTGTATGGTGCTTTGTATGCCATCTTTGCGGGATATAGTGTCCAACCACAATTCACCTTCTAAAGTCCCAGAACAGAATGAACACCTCCCACAAGGGAAGTGATCCTCTTGCTCAATGGACAACCGAGGTCTAGGAATTGCATGCACCAAATAATCCCTGAGGTTCTTACCTCTAGTATAAGCAGTGCGCAAAGGTTTTTGAAAGCATGTATGCACGCTAAGGGACCTGCAAAAATTTGCACAAAATCTGTGTAACCTGAGTAGAACGATCACTGAAAGATAGAATGCCCACTACTTTTTCTGCCAGTCAGACTGTCAGAAAAGCCATTATCACCAAACATCAAAGGGGGATTCAAGAACATCTCCAACGACCTTGGGATTCCTATATCTACAGTTTGCGATATGATTAAGAAGTTTTCTGCTCATGGAACTGTCAAGAAACTTCCCTGGACTTGCTGGGAAGAGGAAGATTAATCCAAGAAGTCTTTGCAGATTAGTGCGAACTTGGAAAAACACCATGTACAGCATCCAACAAGTTTAAGGCTGACCTGGTATTATCTGGAGTGGTGGTTTCAACTTACACTATATGCTGCACACTAATCAAAGAAGGACTTCATGGACGAAGGACAAGGAGGACTCCACTGCTCAAAAACAGATATAAAAAGGCACGACTAATCTTTGCCCAAACCTGCCATGAGAAACCACAGTCCTTCTAAGAAAATGTTCTGAGGACAAATGAAACCAAACTTGAGCTCTTTGGAAATGCAGACCAGTGATACATTTACAGGAAAAGAAATGAAGTTTATAAGGAAAAACAAACTCTTCCTACAGTTAAATATGGTGGAGGTTCCATAGTGTTGTGGGGCTGTTTTGCTGCCTCAGGAATTGGAGACCTGGAATCTATTGAAGAAATCATGAAGTCTGAGGACTACCAAGGTATTTTGAAGCTAAATGTGCTACCTAGTGTCAGGAAACTATGGGTCCTCCAGCAGGACAGTGACCCAAAACAAACATCCAAAAGTACAAAACAATGGTTAAAAAAGAACAAATGGACTGTTTTAAACTGGCCAGCAATGAGTCCTGATCTCGATCCATTCGAGAACCTTTGGCAAGAACTGAAATCTGCCATTGGTAAAAGGAATCCTGGAAACATTCATGAGCTGTAACAAATCACAGTTGAAGAGTGAGAGCAACTATCAGCCGACAGATCTACGAAACTTATAGATAACTACAAGAAATATTTGGAGACTGTCATCACTGCAACCAAATATTAACGAAGGGTGCCATTAATCCTCTCCAGATCATATTTTTTTTCTCAGAAATTACTATATCTCCAGGAACAAGCAGGAATGAGTCTTCACATATGGGTATCGTCGGTACCGACGGAGCCTGCTCGGGAACGCTCCCCAGCGTCCAGAAAGAAAGCTTTTGGGAGCATCCCACAGCGCCTGCGCGCTGCCTTCCCGCCTTTCCCAACCGCTTCTCTCCAGTTCTTCTTTTCCACGGAGCCAGCAGATCGTGTTCCTGTCACCGCTGAAGAAGTTCTTTATTTTCTTTTATTTCTTTGGTCGCGCGTCTGCCTTCTTCGACGTTGGACCGGTACCGCTGGTCTTTTCTTCTTTCTTCTTTAAAAAAAAACAAAAAAAAACCCCTACCGTTTCCCACTTCTGTGCATTTTTTCCTTTTGGGCCTTAGGCCTAGAAAACTTTTCCTTATGGAAAAGCCCGCTTCCGGGTTTAAAAAGTGCACGAAGTGCAGCGGTACTCTTTCTATCACCGACACCCATGACTGGTGTCTAAAATGTTTGGGTCCTGACCACTCCATCACCGATTGTGAGTCCTGTTCCATGATGTCTAAAAGAGGTCGACAGAATCGAGCGGCCAAGCTCAGTACCCTGTTTCCCTCTGATGCAGCTTCGGTGGCATCGACATCTTCCAGGGCTGCTTCTTCCTCCCATGGATCTCAGGTAACCAAACATAAGTCCAGCCGGTCCTCAAAGGGTAGATCTCCCTCTAAGTATTGAGATGCCTCTGGGCTTGCTCTCGAGGATCCCGCACCGGCAAAATTACCCCGGCGGGAAGCTCTGGCTTCCAAAGCTTCATCTATGGGGTCACAGGTTGACATCGATGGCGTGGCCTCGACCTGTTGCCATGTTCTGGGGTACCGGTGGTTTCCACTGGTACTGACATCCAGACATTGGTTGTGTCGATGGATCAGAATATTCTGACCATGCAGCGTGCCATTACGGCATTCATACAAGCTGCGATGCCGCCGGTACCGCAACAAACTCTGTTGTCGGTACCAGTTCCGGCACCGGCACCGATATCGGTTCCGGTCCCGGTACCGATTGCATAGACATCGACATAGGCTCCGGTGTCGACTGCAGCGGTACCCTGTTCTGTGATGCCCATTGGTACCGAATCGGTACCGATCACTCCCGATGTCGATACCACTCGGTACGTGTATCGGGCTCTGCAGGAGCATCCAGACAGGCGATACTTCGATTCCTCCGAAGACTCTGATGAATCAGAGGCTTCTGTCGAAGCATCGGTACTCCTTCCTCAGGAGCCCTCTTCTCCAAAAAGAAGAATGTCTCCTCCAGACTTCATTAGGGAAGTGGCCAGTGGCCTCTCCATTTCAGTGGCCCCTGAATCAGAGCCTAGAGTCAAGAAATTGGATATTTTACAATATCCTAAGGCTCCTAAAGAGGCAGCTACTTTACCAATTCATGAGATCCTTATGATCACATGTTGGGCATATGGCAGACACCTCTTACTATCTCCCCTCATCCTCGTGGGTTGGACACCATGTACCGTGTTCCTCCTTGTCCTGGCTTTCATAAGACTCAGCTTCCTCACCACTCTATTGTGGTGGAGTCTGCTATGAAGAAGATAGAGTGCAAAAAGACACTCATCTAATCCTCCAGGAAGAGAATGCAGAACCTTGGATGCTTTTGGACGGAGAATTTTCCAGGCCAATATGCTTGTTGCCAGAATCAACTCCTATAGTCTCTATATGGGGATGTTTCTAAAGGAAGTTACAGATCATCTGCAAACTTTATCTCCTTTTATCTCAGAAGATAAAAGGGAGGAGTTTCTCACCTGGCTTAAACATGCCCAGGATGTTTCCAAATTTTCCAACCAACCGTGTAGCCTTTGACTCTTTTGAGTGTGCCAGCAGAGCCTCGGCTATTGCCATAGGTGCACGCAGAGTTGCTTGGTTACAAGCCTCTGATTTGGAACCCTAGGTCCAGGATGGATTAGGAAATCTTCCTTGTACAGGTGAAAACCTTTTTGGCAAGGATTGGCAAGCAAAGGCCACTCAGATGCATGCTGAGAATTCTGCCTTAGATAGACTTTCAAAGTCTACCTCTGCTCCTGTTAGAAAAAGGTTATTCAAAAAGGCTTTCTTTCCCAAAAAGGGGAAATATTATCCTGTTTATAGTCAGCAGGCATCTTCTGCAGGTCGTTTTGCTGCAAAGCGTCAGCAACAACCTAAACAAGCCAAGCCTAAGGCTACAAGGACTGCTACAGCCCAACAGCCTCAGCCTCCTCAGGGCCTTTGTCTTACATCTAGAGAACTTAGCCTTTCTGGCTCTAGAAGAACCAGAGCCTCTCACCATTCCAGGAAGGTTAGCCCACTTTGCTCCCAGATGGGAACAAGTCACGGGAGAGCAATGGACCCTCTCCATCATAAGGGAGGGGTACAAGCTTCATTTCTTAAATCTTCTTCCTCACACCATGGTGAGACAGTTCAATTCTCCAACATATCTCCTCGACCTGGGTCAGGAGATTGCTACCCTTCTTCAACAGGGCTCAGGGTTCTACTCCCCCTATTTTCTTATCCCAAAGAAAACAGGGGGCTACAGACCCATATTAGATCTCAGAGAAATGAACAAGTTCTATGCAAGGAGAAATTCAAGATGATTTCTCTCGGTGCTGTCCTTCCATACCTTCAGAGTCAGGATTGGCTTTGTTCTCTAGATCTCAAGGATGCGTACACCCATGTCCTCATCCATCCAACACACAGAAGGTTCCTTCGGTTCCTTTATCAAGGAAAGCACTACCAATACAGAGTGCTTCTTTTCGGTCTGGCCTCTGCTCCAAGAGTGTTCACAAAATGCATGGCAGTAGTAGCTGCATTTCTACGCACTCTAGGAATATTTGTATTCCCATATCTGGACGACTGGTTCACCCAAGCTCCGTCCCAGTCAGAGGCCCAGACTTCCCTAGCCTGCACAAGGCGTGTTCTTCAGTATCTGGGACTTGTAATAAACATCCCAAAATCCCATCTCACCCCATCTCAGTCATTAGAGTTCATAGGGGCCTTGCTGGATACCACAACCGCAAGGGCCTATCTTCCCCAGGCCCGTTGCCTACGCTTGGTGCAATTTGCCTCACAAATCCAGTTAAAGTCCCATTTAACTGCTCGAGAAATGTTACAACTGTTAGGCCACATGGCATCCACCGTGCATGTGGTTCCTTACGCTCGCCTTCACATGAGGGCAGCTCAGTGGACTCTGTCCACCCAATGGACCCAGGCATCAGGGTGCCTGTCAGACAAAATAGCAACCTCCAGTCGCCTCTTCTGGTCTCTCCAGTGGTGGAAGTCCACTCCAAATCTGTTGCTGGGGTCCCCCTTTCAACAGTCGCTACCCCAAGCAACCCTTACAACAGATGCCTCTCCAAGGGGTTGGGGAGCTCATCTACAAGATCTCTCCACCCAGGGCATCTGGTCTCCACAAGAGACATCTCTACATATCAACCTCTTGGAGCTCAGAGCAATCCTTCTAGCTCTGAGTCTTCCACACCCTGCTCAGCTACAAGACAGTCCTCATCCACATGGACAACCAAGTAGCCATGTTCTACGTAAACAAGCAGGGCGCGACTGGCTCTCTGTCGCTTTGCAACGAAGGTTTGAGATTGTGGGCCTTCGCCAGAGAGCATCAAATTCATCTCGTGGCAGTGTATCTTCCAGGGGTTCAAAACTCTTGGGCAGACAGACTCAGTCGAGTTCTGCTTCCACACGAATGGTCCCTCCATGGGGACCAGATAGCCAGGATCTTCCGTATTTGGGGAACCCCGGACATAGACCTGTTTGCAAGTCCGTGGAATGCCAAACTTCCCCGGTTCTGTTCTAGGATTCCGTGTCAGGGAGTTCAGGCCAGGGATGCCTTCCTCCTTCATTGGGGGCAAGACTTCTTCTATGCCTTTCCACCCATTCCCCTAATTCCCAAGACACTGTTCAAACTTCAGAGAGACAAGGGGTCTATGATCCTCATAGCACCACATTGGCCACGCCAGGTGTGGTACCCTCTACTTCTGCATCTCTCTCAAGCTCCCTCCCTGGACTTGGGATCTGCTCCAGACCTCCTGTCCCAGGAGGAGGGAACGTTGTGGCACCCAAATCCCCAGTCTTCATCTCAGAGCCTGGTTGCTGAAGGCCTAGATCTTCAAGATTTGCATCTTTCTCAGCAGGTGAAGGATATCCTTCATGCTTCCAGAAAGCCTTCCACTAGACGTTCCTATGCTTTTAAATGGAAAAGGTTTGCCATTTGGTGTGCACAGAAGGGTCTTAACCCCCTTGCAATACCTCTGAATTCTTTACTGGAGTATTTGCTGCATTTATCCCATGCAGGCCTTAAAACGAATTCAGTAAGAGTCCATTTGAGTGCTATTGCAGCATCCCTTAAGCCTCTCATCCTCTTATTGCAAGATTCATGAGAGGCCTTCTTTTAACTAAACCTCCCATTAGACCACCTCCAGTGGCATGGGACTTGAATTTGGTTCTTGGCCAGCTTATGAAGCCACCCTTTGAACCCTTAGCCACTACCTCCTTGAAATTTCTTTCCTGGAAGGTTGCTTTTCTCATTGCAGTCACCTCAGCTCGCCGCATCAGTGAGCTGCAAGCCTTGGTGGCTAATCCTCCTTATACAAGGTTCCATCATGACAAGGTAGTCCTCAGGACTAATCCACACTTTATGCCTAAAGTAGTCTCACCTTTTCATCTGAACCAGGAGGTGTATTTACCTGTCTTTTTTCCAGGACCTCATGCATCAAGTGCAGAGAGGAATCTCCATACCCTGGATTGTAAGAGAGCGCTCGCTTTTTACTTACAAAGGAGACAGCAACATAGAAAGTCCTCTCAACTCTTTGTTGCTTTTGATCCCTCTCATTTGGGACTTCCAGTCTCTAAGAGAACTCTGTCCATTTGGATTGCTCAGTGTATTTCTTTCGCCTACCAGAGTAAGAACCTTTCTCTGGAGGGCCATGTCACAGCTCACAATGTGAGGGCCATGGCAGCCTCTATGGCTCATCTGAACTCTGTGTCCATCGACCAAATCTGTCGAGCGGCCACCTGGGCCTCGGTTCATACCTTTACAGCCCATTGCTGCTTGGACAAGGACTCCCGCTGGGATGCCTTGTTTGGTCAGGCTGTTCTCAAACACCTGTTCCATACCTAATCAACTCCTACCCCCCATCCCTGGTTGGATGCCCGAGATCCATGGGGGCAGGTAGAGCCCTTCTCAGGGACTCACAACCTTGGAGATCTCCCTGGCATCTCTAGCTGGGGAGTCCCCATATGTGAAGACTCATTCCTGCTTGTTCCTGGAGATAGCACAGTTACTTACCTGTAACAGGTGATCTCTGGGAACAGCAGGAATAAGTCTTCACAACCCACCCACCTCCCCTAGGAGTTGTATCTCTCTATCTTTCCTTTCCTCTCTCTCTCTTTGTCTCAGCTTAAAACTCGAACTGGAGAGAGGCGGTTGGGAAAGGCGGGAAGGCAGTGCGCAGGCGCTGTGGGATGCTGGGGAGCGTTCCCACGCAGGCTCCGTCGGTACCGACGATACCCATATGTGAAGACTTATTCCTGCTGTTCCCAGAGATCACCTGTTACAGGTAAGTAACTGTGCTGTCTATGTTGCACAGGCATACTTTTTTCTTTATCATTCCTCCAGTCCAGACAATAGAGTTGTCACCCCCCCCCCCCACCTGCAGCTTGGAGACTAAGCATACTGAGTCTTGATGATGATGTCATCTACTTAGCCTCCTGGCACCTCATTTAAGGCTCAGTATCCAAGTAATTTGGGGTGACTCTCTGTTGGTAGTCAGGACTCCACTGGAGAGTGATATTGGAAAAAAGAAGAAATAAATAAGAAGGAAATGGGGTTCACTGACTAGAATGGATTAAGGTTGCAGGCTGCAGTCTTGCCTCTGAACAAGCTTGCCGCTAAAGTTTAACAACAACAAAAAAAAAGAGAGAGCCTGCAGCACCGGAGGACAAAGGCAGGTGGGGGAAAGGCATTTGGTGCGGCTTTGACTAATGCGGCCAATCCCTCCCAGGGGAGAGAATGTCTGAGGGAGGCCCAGTGCAGAAATCCTGTGTGCCACGAGGAAGCCTCTGGCGGGAGGGGGCGGTCTCAAGAGTGGCTACGCAGCACTGAGAGGTAACGTGGGAATTAATTGGGGGTGGGGAGGCCTCAGTGCAACGTGACTTCCTGGTGCGGGCTCAGTCTAAGAACGCTGGGAGAGCTTTGAAACACTCCTCGATTTTGGTGGGCTGCACGGAAAGGTACAGTGCCATTTTTCTTTTTTTCTGCATGTGTCGGGCCACGATTGGGGATCACCGGGAGGGGGCGGAGCCAGGAGTGAGGACAGAGAGAGAAAAAGGTTCCGTACACTGTGGCACTTGCATTTTCTTGTGTTTTTTTTTCCTGGACTTGTAACCCTCCCAGTGATAGCAAAGCATAGAGGATGCTCAAGCCCCGTGTGTGGCGTGCATCGGGGCTCCCTCTCGGCCACGGGGTTCTGCCGCAGCTGTGAGGTAGAGTCCCGATCAGCAGAAGAACAATTGGAGGAGCATAGCCAAGAGGACACAGGGGACGCAGATATGCCCATCCTGGATCCTGCAGGTCCCTCTCCCCTGAGGGGGGTGCAAGGGGGAGGCGCCAGCAAGAGAAGGGCTGGACCCAGCCTCCCCCTGTAAGCGAAAAGGAAAGGTGGGTGTTGCCACTCTGAAGACCTCTACGGCCAAGGGGGGGGGGCAGTCACAGCTCACTCTGGGGACGTTCTTGCCAGAGTTAGTGCTGTTGATGCATAAGAGTTTCTGCATGAGGCTGAGGCTAGCTCGGAGAGGACCCCTAGGAGCCAGAAGAAGGGGATGACCAAACGCCCGGAGTCGGACAAGGTGGAGGGCAAACCCCTGGCTAAGCACTGGGCGGTGGCCCCAAACCCCTGCGAGGATGCTGACTCCCTGCACTCGGAGGAGTCAGAGGAGCAGGAGGAAGGTGAGACAGTCATCTGGGGGGAGTCCGCCGTAGGTGTATTGGAGGGTGGAGAGAAGTTTGGGTGTGACAAGTTTGAGACTGGTTTGCATCTTCAGGCACAAGGAACTAGCGACGCTCATAGCTCATCGCTAGTGGTGCTTAACGTCCCGCAAGGTGATTTGGCAGAAGAAGATCAGTTGGAAGACCTGTTTCAAGCAAAATAGAATCCCCGGACAGTCTTCCCGGTTCATAGAGTGATCAAGCAGATGATACAAGATGAATGGGAAGGGGGTGTGAACCATTTCTAGGTTGTACCCTTTGATCGAGCAGGCACCCAGGGTGGATGCCTGGGTGTGAGCGTCACAAAGAAAACTGCGATCCCCATGGAAGGAGGTGCAGCTCTCAAGGACACACAAGATTGTAAATTGGAAACCCTGCTGAAGCAAACTTTTGATATTGGCGCAATGTCATTGCAGACATCCATCTGCGGAGCCTATGTGGCAAGAGCTTGCTTGCATTGGGCACAAGGGATCCTGGATGGTGATGAAGGTTTGCCATAGGCATCCTCGGAAAGTGGCTAAAATGGAGGCGGGGACGGCTTAATAGGCCAGTGCCTGCTATGACCTGATTTGCTCCTTGGCCAAAGGGATGGCCTCTGTGGTAGCTGCTAGACTGTTGCTCTGGTTGAGGAATTCGGCTGCAGACGGTACCTCAAAGGCGAGGCTAAACAAGCTGCCCTTCCTTGATAAGCTGTTTGGCGAGGCACTGGAGAAGTTAGTGAAGGAATTGACAGATACAAAAGCTGGGCGCCTGCCTAAGGATAAGCCAAAACTGGAGCGATCAGGGCAGCTGGCGCAAGGGCAACCTGGAGAATTTAGGGCAGAGCAGTTTGCCCCATCTTCCCAAAGTCGCTATTTGCTTTGGAGGCAGTCCTTTTGGGGGTCCAGGGGTTGGTCAGAGGATTCTTCCCCTCCTCCTTCCCCTCTGGGCCTAAGAAAACGCAATGAAATGAGGGGGGCCCAGGACGGACTGGTCCCAGTGGGAGGACGGCTCCGGGACTTCTATTCCGCCTGGGTCCAGCTCACCTCCATTCAGTGGGTGCTCGAGGTCATTTGTGAAGGTTATGTGCTAAATTTTGCCTGTGAAAAACAGTCCACCAGGAAGCGAACAGTACACTGCCACGTGAACCGTGCAGCAAACAGTACAAAAACGTGGGCAGTAATTAAAACTCACAACTTTTTATTGGTCCTTATAAAATGCGGGGGGGAGGGGGGGCAAACCCAACACAGGCTGTGTTTCGTAAAGTACTTCTTCAGGGGTGAGGCACACCATAAAACTTAGGACCATAAGGTGATGATGTATGAGATCACTAGATCTCTAGGACGTATCCTATTTTTACAGTCATGAGAAAATGATTGAATGGACATGAAGATAACTGTATATCTGGAAACAATTAGATTTATGATTTCATCTCTTTATCATTTCTTTCGACTTCTTTTCATCACTTCCCTCCAGGCTCCGATCTGATCAGAGGTTTCTGCCCTTTGCAGTACCAGCGGGACATTTTCAGTTTCAAGCGCTCCCATTCAGGCTGGCAGCAGTTCCAAGGACCTTCATGAAGTTCATGGTGGTGGTTGAGGCAGCGCTCTGCAAGGAGGGACTGTTGGTGCACCCATACTTGGACAACTGGTTCATGAGGAAAAGAGCAGAGTGGCGACAGAACGTATTGTTACCTGTCTACAGCAGATCAGCTGGGTCGTCAACTTTATCAAGAGTCATCTGTGGCCAAACCAGGACCTGGTATACCTCGGGGCCTGGTATCAGACAGACCAAGGACTGATGAGATTGCCAGAGGAAAGGGTGACAAAGATACAGTTGTAGGTCAGGCAGTTCCGAAGGATGGTAGCACCATCCACCTGGCATTATCTACAGGTGGTAGGATCCATGGCAGCGACCATTGACCTGGTACACTGGGCCAGGGTGCATATGTGACCCTCGCAGAGGGTGCTTCTGCAGCATTGGTTTCCTCAGAGGCAATCCTTGTACTGGAGGGTGCCTTGCCTGTGGTCGGCTTGAGTGTGTCTGCGCTGGTGGCTCTCCTAGGGCAGCCTTCTGGCGGGAATGCCCTTAGAACTGCCAAACTGGGTCCCAGTGATGATGGACACCAGCTTGAGCGGCTGGGGGGCGCACTGCAAGTCGAGAGTAGTGCAAGAGCACTTGACGCAGGAAGAAAGCCAGTGGTCCATCAACAGGTTGGATATGCGGGCAGTGTTTTGCGCTTTGCTGGAGTTCCGAACATTTCTATAAGGAAAGGCAGTTTCAGTGTTCTCTGACAATGCCATGATGGTGGCTTACATCAATTGTCAGGGCAGTATGGGGTGTATTCCCCTGGCGGAAGACAGCCTCCTGGCTCTATCTGCAGCACACGTGGCCAGCAAGGACAACATAATGGCTGATTATCTCAATCGATAGTGCCTGGACCCAGTGGAGTGGTTCCTGAGCGACGTCGTGTTCGCTCAGATCGTCCAAAAGTGGGGTCAGCCATTTATGGATCTCATGGCGACCTTCGGGAATGTGAATGCAACTCGTTTCTTCAGCAGGTTGAGATAGAGGATATCTGAAAGTTTGGAAGTGCTGGTCCCAGAGGTGGCTGATGGACAAACTCCTTATGTTTTCCCACTGTGGGCATTGATAGGGAGACTTCTGCAAAGGATAGAGTTGCATCTGGGGCTGGTGGTGTTGATAGCACTGCACTGGCCGAGGTGCCCGTGGTATGTCGATCTGGTTCATTTGGCCATGGAGCGTCTGTGACGCCTGCCAGAGGTGATGGACCTCTAGAGAGAAGGGCCCATTCTCATGCCGCAGGCGAGTCAATTGTCGCTTATAGCTTGGCTCTTGAGAGGGCTTGATTGAGACTGCAAGGATATTCATAGGCAGTGATTACAATGATGGGGAAGGCCTGTAGGTGTTCCACTTGTTTATCATATGTCAGAGTATGGCATGTTTTTGAAGACTGGTGTCAGCGAAGGGGGTATCGGTCCCTCTTGGTGTCACTACCAGAGGTGCTGGCTTTCCTGCAACCCGGCTTGGAAAAGGTTTGGTTGGGAGCTCATTACAGGTTCAGGTGGCAGCTATTACTTACTACAGGGAGTAGAGTCCAGGGACAGTCACTGGGGTCTTATCCAGATGTTGTCTGTTTCTTGTGGGCAGCAAGACAGGTCTGGCTTCCGCTCTGGTCCTTGGTTCCCATGTGGAACTTGAACCTAGTGTTGCAAGGGCTAACGGCGGAGCTCTTTGAATCGGTAGGTGCATCGACTTTGAAGTATATAATGTTGAAAACAGTCTTTTTGGTGGCTATTTTTTCTGCGCGCAGATCTCTGAGCTTCAGGCGTTGTCCTGTTGGGAACCATTTCTGCTGATGACGAAGGAAAAAGTGGTGCTTCGGACAGTACCTACCTTTCTTCCCAAGGTGATTTCACCCTTTCATTTGAATCATCCAGTGCCCCTGCCAGTTTTTGCACAGGGTGGTGCCGGAATGAAGGACCGTCAGTTGCATTTGCTCAATGTGCAGCAGATTTTGGGCAAGTATCTGAAGCGGACTGAACCATTTCGCAAGTTGGATCACTTGTTTGTTCTATTTTGGGGACCGCACAAGGGGGAGGCCGCATCCAAAGCCTCTATTGATGGCTTAAAGAGGCCATAGCATCTATGTACTTGTTGCATAACAAGAAGCTCCCTCTGGGGTGGAGGGCACATTCTACTAGGGCGCAAGTGGTCGCCTGGGTGGAGGTTTCCTTTGTTCCACCGGTGGACATCTGCACATGTTTGTTCATCCGTCATTACCGCCTCTATGTACAGGCGGCAGAGGATGCCCGCTTCAGTTCGGCAGTGCTTCAGGCTGGCTCATGAGTCCTTTCCGAAAGTGACTGCTCTGGTACATTTCTATTGTTTGGACTAGACTAGAGGAAGGATAAGGAAGGGGAAATTAGGTCTTATCTGATAATTTGCTTGTGTTCCTCCAGTCCAGTCCAGGACCTTCCCTTGTTTGATGGTCTTAGCCAGGACGATCCAGGACCTGAAGATGTCAATGTGAGAGTTGGTTCAGGGATGGCCCACCGAGGTGGGGTGGTCCTCACCAATCACACAGTTTTCCTGCTAACAAAAAAAAAAATTAAACAAACCCATGTTTTCTAGAACAAGTGAGATATACAGAAATGTAGGCATGAGGTTTAGTAATAGCAGGGGCTCTTTAGCTCTGCTTCTGTTCGACCGGTATTCTAGCAATTTTTCCTTGTTTTGGGGTTGTTTCTAGTTAAATTTTAATATGACCGCGATATACATTCGTGGGGTGAAGTCTGCTTTGTCAATAGAATACTGAGCTTTGAAAGAGGTGCCAGGAGCCTAAGCAGATGACATTATCAAGATTTAGCATGCTCAGTCTCCAGGCTGCGGGTGGGGGGTGACAACTCCATTGACTGCATTGGAGAAACGCAAGGAAGGCAAATTATCAGGTAAGACCTAATTTCCCCTTTTGTTTTATACCTTTGATCATACTATTAAAATATGATGATGACATACAGTTGGAATATTTCCAATTATTTCTCAAGATATTGTACACACCATACCTAAAATGTTAGTGTGCCAATAATGTTGACCACAACTGCATGGTGGTTGACAGCCGAGACATGAGCTCCTGGTCCAGGTTTCCAGAAGCCACAGCTTCCTCACCATTCCACAGTGGTTGAATTGGTGATGCTCTGAATCAAAAGCTCGAAGACCCACTCCTCTAAGCTTCCAGGTAGAGAATCAAGAACCCTTGATACCTTTGGGCATCGGTGCTTCCAGGCATCCATGCTCTCAGCTAGGATTAATTCCTGTATCCTCTACATGGGATGTTCCTCAAGGACATATCAAGGGATCTCAAGGCTTTTGCCCCACTCCTTCCAGATGACAAGAGGGCAGACTATCTTGCCTTGGTCAAGCATAACCAAAATGTATTGAAGTTTGTTAATAGGGCCACCTTTGATGCTTTTGAATACGCAAGCAGGGCCTCAGCAATCTGCATTAGTGCCCACAGAATTGCATGACTTCATGCCACAGATCTTGAACAGTGGGTTCAAGATAAGCTGGGCAACATCCCTTGCACAGGTGAAAACCTCTTTGGCAAGGACTGGCAGGATAAGGCCTCTCAGAAAATACTACTCTGAAGAGACTGACTATCTAGAACGGGGGTTTTCAACCCAGTCCTCGTGGAGCCCTAGGCCAGTCAGGTTTTCAGGATTCCCAGAATGAATATGCATGAGAAAGATTTGCATACAATGAAGGCAGAACATGCAAATCTATCTTATGCATATTCATTGTGGGAATCCTGAAAACCTGACTGGCATAGGGTTCCCCGAGGACTGGGTTGAAAACCTATGATCTAGAAGAACAGCTGACCCTGTTAGACTTCCTAGCAGTGGTTTTTTTTTCTTTCTACAATAAGAAGAGATTCTATTCTTCTTAACCTCCTGCTTCCTCAGTACCAGGGCCAGAGGTCACAGAAGAGACAACAAGCCTCCTAAGCAGCAAAAGGAACCACAGGTGGCTAAGCCTAAACCAGGGGTTCTCAACCCTGTCCTCGGGACCCCACTAGCCAGTCGGGTTTTCAGGCTATCCACAATGAATATGAATGAGATATATATGCATTAGAAATAGCCTGCCAAACTGACTGGTTTGTGGCCCTCCAGTGCTGGATTTGGGGACCCCTGCCGTACACCTCTGTCAAGTACGATTGTGAGTGGGCAAGGTACAGATGTCCTCGACATCAAAAGGGTAGATAGAATGTGTCACATCCCTCCTAGTTTCTCACCACCACCAAAAAGTTGTCTAATAGACAATATTTTGGTGGTGGTGAGAGGCGAGGAGGTATGTGACATATTCCATCTAATCTTTTTGATGTCTTGGACATCTGTACCTTGCCCACTCACAATCTTAAATGACAGAGGTGTAAGGCCGGGGTCCCCAAATCCAGCATTGGAGGGCCACAAGCCAGTCAGTTTGGCAGGCTATTTCTAATGCATATATATCTCATTCATATTCATTGTGGATAGCCTGAAAACCCGACTGGCTAGTGGGGTCCCGAGGACAGGGTTGAGAACCACTGGCCTAAACCATCTCTACAGCCACAATCAGACGCGCCTGTTTTTTTACTTTTTTTTTTTTTCCCTTGAGAACATTGCCACCCTGCCTCTGTAGGGCCTTCACCCCCTCCACATAGCAGGCAGGCTGTGCCACTATGCCCACAGATGGCACCTCATTACCTCAGAGCATATGTCCCAACATCCCAGCAGGGAAAGGGTTTTCTACTCTCCGTACTTTCTCATTCCAAAGAAAACCAGAGGATATAGGCCCATTCTGGACCTCAAAAACCTCAGCAAGTTTCTGGTCTGTAAAAGGTTTGATGATCTCTCTGGGGACTCTTCTACCTTACTCCAGAGATAGGACTGGCTCTGTTCTAAAAGAAGTGTACACACATATTCTCATCCATCCAAGTCACAGGAAATATCTACACTTCACCTTTCAAGGAAAGCATTATCAACATATAGTCCTTCCCTTCAGACTTGCCACTGCCCCAAGAGTATTCACAAAGTGCATGACTGTCGTGGCCGCATGCCTAAAGTCTCTGGGGATATTTGTCTTCCCTTACTTAAATGACTGGCTCATAAAAGCAGATACCCCCAGGAGGTTCAGCTTTCCATGCATCATCCATCACGGTATGGCAACACTTGGGATTTGTCAGCTCACTCCAACTCAAAAGTTAGAATTCATCAGAGCCCTGCTGGACACCCAACAGTCCAGGGCGTTTTTACCCCAGCTCTGCTGCACACATCTAATTCAGCTAGTTCCATCGGGATATGTCGTCCCATATGCTTGCCTACATATGCGGACAGCCCAATGGACACAAGCTTCGGGCCTTCTCCTGGACAGGATCCAGGTCACTGTCCCTCTCACCACATCCCTTCAGTGGTGATGCTCTCCAGAAAATCTGCTCTTAGGGTCACCTTTTCAGATGCCTTCACTTCAATGTACCCTGACGACAGATGCCTCCAAACTGGGTTGGGGAGCACACCTGGGCAACCTGTCTACACAGGGGCTCTGGACAGCGCAAGAGTCATAACTACAGATCAGTCTCCTGGAACTTTGTGTTATCTCATATGTCCTCTGGCTGTTTCAACACCACCGCAGGGCACAACAGGTCCTAGTCAGGATGGACAATCAGATTGCCATGTACTATGTGAACAAGCAGGGAGGAACAGGCTCATGGGCCTTCAGCGAGGAGGCTTTCCACCTGTGGTCCTTTGCCTTTTCTCATCACATATACCTCCAAACTGTGTAGCTCCCTGGGGATGTCTTGGCAGACAAGCTGAGTCTGATCCTTCTTCTCCACGAATGGTCTCTTCATCCGGACACAATGTCCTACATCTTCCAGACCTGGGGAACTCCAGACATCTGTGACACCGCAGAATGCCAAACTTCCTGGCTTCTGCACAAGAACTAGACATCCATCAACCAACAGGGGGATGCCTTCAGCCTACACTGGGGTCAGGGTCTGCTTTACACTTTCCCTCCTGTACCCCTCATTCCCAAGACACTTTTCAAACTTCAGTCTGACAAGGGCTCCATGATTCTTATAGCCCCTCACTGACCAAGGCAACCGTGGTTTCCACTGCTACGTCTGACTCAGACTCGGCCTGTGCTATTGGGATCTGTGCCCGATCTCCTCTCCCAGGAAGACGGCTCACTACTCCATCCCAATCCACAGTTTCTCTGTCTCACAGCTTGGCTGCTTAGATAGTAGTGTTGCGGGGCATTTACTTCAAGCTGGCACACACCACCAACTGAAGAATAGCAGCTGCCATTGCAAATTGGTTCTTCAGCAGAGTCCACTATGGATAGAGGTGGACTCTCTGCTGAAAAGTCAGTTTGCAGTGGTAGCTGCTATTTTTCAGTTGGTGGTGTGTGCTGGCTTGACATCTCCAGCCCTGCTCCTGTGGATTCAGTTTCTTCCCCTGGATAATGCTACCCCTCCTTTGGAGTCTGTTACTGCCTTCCTTCTGAGACCATGTATGTTCTAGTTCACTTGGTAGTGTTGAGGCCTAATAAGGATATTGCTTTGTTGATGGTGATGCGGTGTTGGATTTTGCTCCATCATTGGGCAGCAGACACACCCTCCAGTGCCCAGCTAAGTTGATTGACCTTTAGGGGAAGCTCCTTTTGGGGATCCTTTGGGAAGGGCAGGTGAACGTCTTGGGCAAGGCCAAGCTTTCTCGCCTTCCAGAAAATGGGCCAAAAGGGCCTGGGAAGCATACAGGGACGCTCCCCTCTCTGGCATACACCTGTTCTTCACGAGCATGCTGGACTGACATCTGGGGGTCTGTGAATACCCATTAATATCGTTCTGGAAAGCCTTCCTTTTCTTCTGGATTTTGGACTCATAATCCAGCCTTTCGAGGGGCTGATAGGCCCATGGACTCTGTCACCTCTTAAGGGGTTAATGAAGATTTGGGAGCTCATTCCCAGATATCTCCAAGGATCGCTGGGTGCTCGACACCATTTAAAGTGGCTGTGTCTTGGAGGGCAAGCAGCTGATTCCGGAGGCATCTGTTGCCTCCACATGTGGAGAAAACTGCACAGGTTACATTGTATGAGTTACTGTGTCTTAAGGCAATGGTGCCAGTGCCCCTCACCAAGCAAGGCAAGGACAGATATTCCATTTATTTTGAGGTGCCAAAGCAGGATGACACCACCTGACCAGTGCTTGACCTCAAGGGGGTCTATGCTCTCTTGTGTGTGTTGTGCTTCTGAATGGAAACTCTGAGATCTGTGATTGCGGTGATGTGCCGAAGGCAGTTCCTAATGTCTCTGCCTTGGCCAAAACTTATTTTCTATCCTGATCCGGGAAGATCAGTGGGAATTTCTGCTTTTTTGCTGTACTTGTCTCACACCTTCAGTTCGCCGTCCTCCCTTCGGCCTCTCCACTGCCCTAAGAATGCTCTCCAGGGTCGTGGTGGTGGTGTCTGCTGCACTGTGGCGCTAAAGACTTTGTGCCTGATTTTTGAAGCCCTAGGTGCGTGCTACCCGTGTAAAAGCTGGCCTTGCCCGTGTAAACCACATAGTCAACAACATGGCTTGAATTGTTGAGGTCCAACTACCCACACAGCGCCAGGCGCCGAAGTCTGGGAGTGAAATGGGGGTGTGTCGCCGTGAAACCCATGTATGCCTACTTTGGATGTCACTAACCGTGTAGCTTTAAGCGACGGCTCCCTATGCATATGACCATTAATTGTGAGCGGCGAACCTGTGTAGTGGTGGAACAGTGCACAGTAGAGCACAAGAGGAGTATGAGCAGGCCTGTACCCAAACCGTGCAGACGTAAAGCAATGTTGAACAGGCAGAGACGTTATATGGGCCATGCACATAGTGATCTAGAGGTGAAGATGCGCTCGCTGAGCCAGGGCACAGCGGAGGATTCGACAGGCAGTACATACCCAGCAGCAAGCAGTGGCCCAGCACCTGAGATGCAGGTACCATGCCACACGTGTACACAGGCCCAGGGTGAGCTACCTGCAACTGACAGAGGAGGAGGTCTACCAGAGATACAGACTGGATGGGGCAACAATAACTGAGCTATGCAGTATACTCGGTGTGGACCTGGAGCCTTCCACATCCAGAAGTGGCCATGATGGTGACCACTGGCTTGGGATTCCTTGCAACTGGAATCACACAGTCTACTGCCAGCCACTGCATAGGAGCATTCACCAGGACCCTGTTGCAGAGGATGCGCCACCTCATAGCCTTCCCCCGGACACAACAGATGCGGCAGGAGACCATGCAGGTGTTCTACAGTGTTGCTGGTTTCCCATCGGTGCTTGGATGTATAGATTGCACCTACATTGCACTGCGGGCACCATGACTGGAGCAGAGGACATACCGGAACAGGCATGGGTACACATCGATGAATATGCAGGTCATTGTGGATGCCAGCATGGACTTCATTGATGTTTGCGCCTGCCACCCAGGGTCCTGCCACGATGCATTTGTCCTCGCCCAGTCCAGCCTGGGACAGGCAGCAGCTGGGGGTCAGCTTGGAGATGTGTGGCTGCTAGGTGTGTGAGCACATGTGTGAGCCCCAGGACAGGCCCCGAATGGACGCCTGCTGCAGTCTGATGCTATGGGTACTGCACACAGGCAGTGATAGATGTGTACTCTATGTATCGCAACACATGAGCACCACTGCACGCTGTCCATAGCAGCCCATAGACTACCCAAAGCACATTCCAGTGCTCATGCTCACAGCTCACATTGCCCCCACAGGTGACCGTGGATACCCCCTGAGGACCTGGCTGATGACCCCAGTGCGCCACCCCACGAGCCAGGATGAGTGATACAATAGCTCCCATCAGCAGACTTGGGCGGGTGTGACGTATGCAATTGGGATGCTGAAAAGCTGCTTCCGGTGCCTTGATAGGAGCGGATATGCCAGATATTCGCAGCATGCTGCATACTCCACAACCTGGCATGGATGCATGGAGTACCAGACTCAGAGCCAGCAGTTGTGGAGGAGTGGGAGGTCGTAGAGGCAGCTGATTGGTGATGGTGCAGAGTGTGGGAGTCAGCAGCAGGCCAGGGCACTGGCCCACCATGCATGGGTGATACGTGACAGTTTCTGAGGCAACTGCCCCATATCAGCACCAGGGTTGGACACACACAATAAACCAGTAATGTGCCCAGTACCACGCAATGTGTGCAGAATGATACAATAAAGTGCCCATTAACACCCAATGTGTTCAGAGTGTTTTTTTATTTCCCCCCACGTGATTCCCCTGCCCCAGGGCTCCCCGCTGACCATGAGCGCTTGCTAACATACGCACTGCAATGCAGTGGAGCATTGTTGGAGGACGTGTTAGCAGTGTCGCCATCCTCCCCAGCAGGGTGGGCTGAAGGACATGGCTCAGGGCTAGTAGGTGGCTGTGCTATTGCATTGGCAGCCCCAGCACCCATCCCCTTTGCCTGCATGAGTTCCTCCAAACTGTGCAGGAAGCCAGCGATAAATTCCTGGTAAGCTACCATCTCCCTCATAAGCTGCAGGTGCCCCTCCATGTGGCACTCCACATGCAATCTGTGGTCCCGCCACTCCTCACGCTCTGCCTCTCTGGCCTCTTCTGCAGCCTGCAGGTTCTGCCCATATACCCTGCAGCTCGGACAGTATGCCCTCTGTGTCTGCCACCAGGCACGCACCCTCGTGCAGTTTGTCCTGGTTTAGGTCATCGCCTCCTGCACCCACTGGCTCCTCCAGGATAGCAAACTGTAGCCCGGCAAGTGGGGCATCATCTTTGTCCAGCTCCCTGGCACTGGCAGTCACATTGGTCTGCCCCACTGCCCTGGATAGCGAACCCGACAGCTCCTCTGCACTGGCCATTGTACTGGGCCGCTCCGCTGTACTGACGGGCACACCAGCAATGATGACTGTGCTGCATCCTGGCTAGGCACTGGCATCCTCTGTGGTGTGCATTGAAGCTCCCCCCGATGCATCAGTCCGAGGCTGGGAGGGCAGTGTCCCTGGCAGGTCTGTGGGAGAACAAAGGTGGCAGAGGTTAGTGACATGGCATGCCAGCTTGGCCTATGGCATGGCACCCAGTCCACTACAGAACTGGCAAGTGGTGCACAGCCCACACCGTACCCACCCCCACGCAGCACTCAAGGTCTGACAAGACAGACAGGAATGGTCTGGGTGGATGGAGGCATGGTGGGGACACATATATAGCTGTCACGGTCATACCTGGGCTATGGGGCACCCCTACTCATCTCCCTGGTTGCCTGTGGTGGAGCTGTCAGGCCCGCAATCCCTGAGATGGCGACCTCCTCCACATACTGCAGCACCTGCTCCTCAAGAGGGGTGAGGCTGCGCTGCTGCGCAGGCAGCAGCTGCTGTTCCTGGCCCTCTTCTCCTTCGCCGTCAGCCAGACTATGTGCCACTCCTTGATGTCCTCCATGTCCCGGTTGTGGTGATGTGCTGCTTTGACCCTGTTGACAATGTCATACCACGCTGCCTGCTGGATGCTAGCATCCTCCGCCGTGAAGAAGGCGGTGTGCTGCTTTAGGATGAGCCCCAGGGCCATAGATGTCTGAGATGGTGTGAAGTTAGCCTTCCTCTTGCACTTTGCCGGTGCCTTGTCAGCCATTGTGAAGCAGCAATTCACTAAAGTGGCATTCGCCTACCCGCGTAGGTCCTCTTACGCATATACTGGTAGAGCGTGCAGTGGGGCCATGCCCCATCCAAAGGCCTATCTGGTACCTGCATAGGCCCCTGGGTGCCGATGTTTGTTTGGAAAATCTGCATGTCAGCTCGCCGCTGTAAGACGCCATAGCCGCACAGCTCTGAGCTATGGTAACATAGGCATGCAGGGACACCCAGACTGTGATACCCAGGTAGGTCGCATAACACAGTAAGTGGGCATGTCAACCGTGATGTGTGCCATCCCGATGGCGTGCCTTTGTGGGGCAGGGGGCATTCTGCGTGTACAGCACTACTGGGCCGCACCCGTGCTGCCATAGCTGTGTTGTATGGGTATGGCAGAGGGCGCTACGTGTGCACACAGTCTCACCCAGAGGCACTGTCTGTGCTGGGTTCTGCCCGTGACTGCATGGGTAGAGGCCCTCTGTCATACTTGTGCAGAATGGGCATGCCTACACCCCATGCCCATAGACCCCTGGTTCCCCTTGTCCCCGCACTACTCATGCAGACACGATGCCCTATCCCTACAAAATGAATGATACAGCATTTGCAAACATGAACCATTTTACTAAATCAATGTGCCAATGTATTTACAATACTGCCAACAGTGGCAGACAAATGTGCAGCTGTACAATTGCTGGCCACCCCAGTAGAGGACATACCTGCCGGGGGGGACTGTCTATGGTGCAGGGGGGCCCTGCTTGTGCCTTGTCACTGCTGCAGTGAGGGCATACAGATGCACGGCAATGGTCCGTGCTGCTGTCCACACCTCGTCCCTGAGGAGACACACCTCCATCTATCCCCAGAGCCCAGTCACTCGATGGATGAGGGGGTGGTGGCGCAGAGGGGGCCGGGTGTGGCATGGCCGGAATGCACCCATGGGTGCTGGGGTGGCTGTGGGGGCCCCAGCTGCAGGAGCCCCACTGCAGGCGTCCCACTGCGTGTCACACCTGACCCTTGCTGAGTCATGCAGTGGGCACATGGCCCCTTGGTAGGGTTGTGGGCACTGTTCCCTCTAAGCTGTGCGCGTGCGCGCGCGCGCGCACACACCTCGCCAAGCGAGCGCACATACTTTACAACAGAGCGCACAAAAATTACGGCTCTGATTCTGATAGAAAACACCACAGATGTCTTAAAATTTAAAAGTTATGATTGTAATTACTAGAAATTTCCCGTTTCATTTAGTAATCGTCTATTTTAATTTAATTTGATTAAAATCAATGTGGTGTACATAGTGTATTCTGACATGTAGTCAAATTTTAAAGTATATAACTCCGAGTGGCGTTATGTGGCGCACAAAAATTTAACCTTCCTTCAAAAGCTGCACACAGCCTACAGAAAATTAGAGGGAACATTTGTTGTGGGTGGGCAGGGCTGTGGGCTGTGGAGTACATTCGGGGAGGTGGGGTGCAGCTCCACCACTGGGCTCCCCACTGGTTGCCTGCTGGTGGTGCCTTGTGCCACTCCGCCATACCCTAGGGTGCTTGATAGGTGGTTCCCGCATCCACCTGCTCCCCCCTCTGTTCCCTCTCCTCATCCTCCCCACCCTGCCCCTGGCCCTCTGCTCCCTGCTTTTCTGACTCCTCATCCTTCCCACTCTGCTCCTGGCTCTCAGATCCCTTCTCCTCTGTCTCCCCGTCCAACCACTGTGCCATGGCCCCCTCGCTGCCCTCCTCCTCTGACGAGGGGTCCTCGGCTGCAGTGTTGCTGGACGACAACCCCTCCTCCTTGTTCCTGTTACCACTGGTGGTACTGCTGCTGCTCTGTTCTGGTGGCACTGCATTGCTGCTACTGGATGGTCGGTGATGTGGACTAGTGGTGTCCTGAGTCCCCCTGGAGCCAGATGTGGGGAAAGAGGAGGAGGGGGTTACTGGTCAGCACAGGCATGGCTCTGGGGTGGGACTGGTACACCCCTGGAGGGCCCACACATGCATTGCTCAACCCACCTTTGGCCCACAGGGGTCTGTCTGCTTCCCCCACAGTGCACGCTGCACGCCCTTCCCTTTACCCACCTCTAGCCAGCTCTGTTCTCCCCCTCTCATGGCGAGCAGTGTCCTGCTGGCCCCCCCAGGTGATAGGTACGCACAGGAAGCAGCATGGACAGGTGTACAAGGTGCCCCTGGGGCCTTCGCTGGGTGGGTGGTGCCCCTTTACTGCCCTTCTGTGACATCCCCCAGTCAACATCTTGGGTGCCAACTGGTACACACATGGGATGGTGGCACTGGGGGATGGCACAGCTGCCCATAGCACATATCCATCATTGCATACAGAGGGAGTCCACCACCAGGTGGTCTGCCTGCACCAGTCTGGCAGCCATGGCTGCCACCCACTGCATCTACTAGGTGCCACTGTGTACCCCACTGACCTTCCTCAGTTGCCAGCCACTCTCTGATCCGCTGCAGCTGGTCAGGTCTCCTCCAGTGCAGCATGAGGAAGTGGCACTTGAGGGCCTCAAGGATGCGATGCACACCATATTCCCTGTGGGAGAGAGGGGGGAACACACGAGCTCAGTTGGCCACTACTATATTGCCTGTTGTACATACCTGTATCCTCCCATGGTCTGGTGACATGCCCTTCCTGGGGGCAGGGGCATACCCATGGGTGGCAGGCTAGGGTGGTAGAGCCACTTGCAGGGACAGACAGGCAACACATGTGGTTTCTGTCACCGGTACCCCCAGACCCCTGCACAGGGGCTGTGGCAGGTGTCCAGGGTATCCATACTGGCTGCCAGAGTCCCCTGCAGTGCCCAGACCAACCACAACTCCTTCTGCACCGGGCATTATCATTGCTGTGCATGCCCTGTGACATTGCTACCAACTGTCACCAGAGGGTGCTGCACCCTCACCACCTGCTGTGTGTGGGTATACCCCCTGCTGCGGGCAATCAGAGCTGGCACCTGTACCAATGCATGGTCCGTCCCCCCACCACCACCTGATAGGCACATATTGGGGCAGCCACAAGCATGTGACTTGGCATCACAGCCCTCTTTCCCTTTGCAGACACACAGCTGTGCCTTTCAGGGTGTGTCTGCCTAGCATGGTGCTCATCCACTCCCCCCTTCCTGTTGTGGCCTCGTTACTTGTGTAGCCAGAGTTGGATACCCCTCCATATGTCTGTTGCCAGCTGCAGCTTTGGACAACGGCCCCTCCTGGGGTAGAGGAACCCCTTGTGCTGCAATATGGAGCGGACTAGGCACGCGCTTTCATCAGAGTAGAAGTTTGCACTTCTCCTTGCTGCCATGCCACTGGTGTCTATTGCCCAGCCACAGGGGGCTCCTGCAGAGGCAGCCTGCGAGGCCTGCGTGATGGTGTCATCTGTGCACAGGTACGCCGGACGGGCAATATACAGGTTCCTGAATACATGCCTTCCTGCTTCTCTGGCTGATGTTGTGGTCACATACACGGATATCACCTGTACCTTGGGTGCTGTGCCCGGGTTATGCACCTTGCGCTTACCTGTATATATCGCGGTGAGTGCTTGCCACTGTGCTCACTTTGTGCTGCATTTTCATTGCTTGCCCATTTGGTGGCGCATGACTTGAGATCAAGCACTTTCCCTAAACAGATACTTGTCTACGGGTATGGCCAGCCTCGGCACCTTGTTGAATATCGGGCCCTTTTTGTACTGTACACCCATTCTCGGTCAGAAGCATCTTGGGTTTTGGCCTGAATGGTGTCCTTTTGGCTGGGTGTTCAATCAGGGATAGCGTCCGTTGGAGCCTTCCCATTCCATGGTATTCCTGTGAGCATGGTTCCCATGCTTGAGTGGGCAGAGTCCTCCTGCCAGAAGAGAGAGAGTACAGTGATTTTGGAAATGACTTGAGATGTTCTGTTCTCAACAGGCTCCTAGGGTTTGGGATTATTTACAGTCTCACGGCAGCAGCAATCAAGATGGTGCCATGAGAGCATGCTCACATGAAGCAGCTCTTGCAGACCTTTCTGACATGAGTTCAGGCTTCCACTCCAGCTGGGAATGAGAGCCAGCTTGAGGTAGTGGCTAAGCCCATGTTATCTGAAGAGGAGCATGCCGCTGGATGATCACTTATGGGTTGTTCTGGCGGTGGTCACCAGTCTTATGGACTAGGGAGCTCTTGTCAAGTCTGAACATCCCGGGGCCTTTGGAACTACGGGAAGGTGGGGCGCTCCATCAATCTTCTCAGAGCAAAGGCTGTCTGGCTGGCCTTTTTGTATTTCTGCCCTTTTGCACTTTCGGCCCTTGGTCAAGGGCAGAGCGATGTGAGTGTTCTTGAACGTTGCCATAGCAGTAGCATATGTCAGTTGCCAGGACGGTACAAGGTGTGCTGGAGTGGTCCTGGGGATGGCTCTCTGGTTCACCTTGGTGGAAATGAACCTCCTAGCTCTGTCAGCTCTGCACATTGCTGGGGTGGTCAATATGGAAACTGTCTTCCTTAGTTGTCACTCTCTCAATCCCAGAGAGTGGGAGTTGGGTCAGGAGGTGCTTCAGATGATTCTCCATGATTGGGATTACCCTGTGATGAACTTGCTAGCATCCTGTTCCAATGACAGTTTCTTCAGTTGCTGCATGGGAATTGGGTCCAAGACACACAGCTGCTTTGAATGGTGTCGAGCACACAGTGATCTTTGGTGACATTCGGAAATGGGCAATGCCTGCTGTATGTGCTTCCTCCATGGCCATTGTTGGGGCATGTGCTTTGGCGCATAGAGCCCCATTCGTGCTGGATTGTTCTGGTGGTGCCGGTTTGGCTGAAGAAAGCATGGTTTAGGGACCTGATGTGATTCCTGCAGGAACCTACTCTTCGTCTGCCCCTATTTTGGGGCCGGTTGCGCCATGGACCAGTTTTCCTGAATGACCCTGTTTCCATCTTGTGTATAGCTTGGCTTATGCAAGGAGTCGGCTGATGCATAAGGGCTACTCCTGTAGTAGCCTTCATTCTGTTTAAGGTCCGTTCTGTCAGCCTAGCATATGTGCTAGCCTGATACCTCTGGAGTGTTGGTGCGATGTACAAAAGCTAGTTCCTGAGATGGCCAAGGTTTCTGCAAGAAGATCTGGAAAAGGGCCTTTCTCTTAGATCCCTAAAAGTAGTTCAGGTGGAAGCTTTGGCCTGTTTCAGAGGTCCGGTGGCTGGAAAGTCTCTAGCCTTGCACCCGGATGTTTCGCATTTTCTTCAGGGGGTTCGACATCTGTGTCCTCCCCTCTGGTCAGTTGTCCCTTCCAGGGATCTCTGTCTGGTACTCAGGGCCCTAATGTCAGAGCCCTTGAGCCTTTGAAGCATGCTACTCTGAATTGATGCTCAAGACTGCTTGGTTGCGCTTTATTCAGCAAATGGCTTTCTGAGTGGCAGGCTCTGTCATGTGTGGATCCTTATCTGTCTTGTTTGGAAGAAGCCATTTCCATTCAGCCTGTGCCTTCCTTTTTATCCAAGGTGATTCACATGAAAGGGAGAACCAGATGGTTTGCCTGCTCTCCTTCTTTAAGGAGCAGTGTCGGGGATGATAAGGATCTTTGCCTTATGATTGTCCGGAGATTGCTTCTCCGGTGCTTGGAGATTATGAATTCCTTTCGTAAATCGGATCATCTTTTTGTGCTGTTTGCTGGCCTTGTGCAAGTGTGCATTACAGCCAAGTCAACATTAGGGCACTGGATTAAGGAGACTATTGCCTCAGCATATATGCTGCGGAACCAGCCAGTTCCAGAGAGTTTGTGCACCCATTCTACCCAAGCACAAGTGTCCTTGTGGGTGGAGCGTAGCTTGGTAGCTCCTTCAGATATTTGTCTGGCAGCATTGTGGGTGTCGCTGTCTACTTTTGTAAAGCATTACCGCTTGGATGTTCACGCCGGACAGACACAGCCTTTGCCTCCAAGGTTTTGCAAGCTGCTGTGTCGTCTTCCCGCCCAGTCGAGGTGTAACTTTGGTACATCCCACTTGTCTGGACTAGGAGGATGATTTGGAAGGCGACAGTTTACTTACCCGATAATGTCCTTTTCCTTGAATCCTGCCAAACCAATCCAGGACATGCTCCTGGAACTGTTTTTTAGTCTGTTATGTTGTGGCGGTACCTTTGGTCCGCTATGATCTACATGTTTGGCTCTGCAGATCCATATCCTGTTAGCTTTCTGTTCAGTCTCTCCTGTACATAGTTTCTGTACTGTTTGCTTAATCCTTGCTGACCTTGTTGAGGTGTATGGAGTTTGCCATACTTTCCCATATGCTCTGGGATGCCCTCTAGTGGCTCAGGCTGTTAGAGGCTTGTGAGTGATTTCATTGAAACCAGGGCATTTCATTGGTTTCACCAATCTGCTGGTAGGGGAACACAGCCCACTTGTTTGAGCAGGACTCAAGGAAAGGACATTATCTGGTAAGTAAAATGTCACCTTACATCTGATCAGCTAAGGAGGCAGGGTTCCTGAGTTTATAGGTACAAAGTCTTCTATGAATGCTTCTAGAAAAGCTGTCTTGACTTGACTTTCTGCACAGTGGGAGTCATAAAATATTCCCTGGCACTTACACATACATAACAGTATGTGTAAAAATATATTTACAGATAAATGTGTCTCACTCCCAAACGCATTACTTACATGAAACCAAGTCTCTTAAATGGGAGAAAAGATCTCAGATTAATGCATTACATCCTACTATGTGGTGAAACAAATCAGCATAGAGGATTAGAGTTCCTTATTGTTCCTCCAATTTAGTCCTCCACTCTTGGGTAGTGCACCTCCTCCTGCAGCTTGGAGACTGGACCAATCAGAATCTTCACCTCCTTGGATGTAGCATGCTGGAACTCCCATCAGCCCTCCAGTGTGTCCAGTCTCCATGCAGCAGGAGGACGTAGTGAGCCTAGGTGCTGGGCTCACTGGAGGATCTCATAAGAAGCAGGCTAGTTAGTATAGGTTTATTTCTGTTTATTTTGGCTCTAGTGCCCTAAAGTCCACCGCATGTCAACGTGGCTCATGAATAACATATGGCTTAGTGTCCTCATCCCTGGAGGTGGGGTGTTGTAATACAAATTGCTTTCCTCTTCAGGTTCATGCGGGCAGCAACCTCCCCGTCCTGCTCTTGCAAGGTTATCAATGTATCCCGCCGTGATTTTGCTGACGGCAGGTGGGCCAGGGGCTTACCTGTGTGTTTCATAGCTCCAATTAGCATGCTCTTCCCAGGTAATTTTCATCTGTTTCTGGAGCTGTCTTGTCCGAGCAGAGCGGTCTGCGTTTAGCAGGGGCACTGTCCGTCTGGGTGCTCTTGTTAAAGGGACCGTGCTGAGGGTGAAGGGAAGAAAGCCTAGGTAGCACGGTCTGGGGGTTAGCGCCCCGGGGTACTGGACGGTTTCCTAGGGGAAGTCCATGCTCTAGGTATGCTTCAAGGATTCTATCTCTGTTCAGGCGTGCTCCCTGCACTGTGTTAGGGTGACGGGTGCTGAGTCGCCCTTATATGTTCATGGGCATTTTGTAGCTGCTGTCAATAGCTTAGGCATACGATTGGGTGCATTTGTTGCAGACCGCAACCTCCTTTCTTTGCTTGGGCTGTCTCGTCAGCTTGGGTTAATTTCTCCAGTATTGGGAGGATGTCGTGCTATCGGTCTTCAGTTTCCCTTTCTCTTTGAGCTTTGCTGCCGGCGCCTAGTATCTTTCTTTCTGTTGTCCAGGATGCCAGTTCTCCGGATCTCTGATCATTCTCTTCTCCGCTTTCTCTCCAGGCTGATGGAAGGGCTGGAAGGCGAGAAGGGGGTCAAGGAACCAGCACCGGCTCTGTTCTCTATTGGCTGCCACTGTTTCCTACGGTCACTTCTTACAGTGAGTTCTTTATTGGGGTGTACTGTTGCCTTTCGGTCAGGGTGCACATACAGTAGATTACGGTATTTCTCTTTCCCTTGTCACTGCAGGGTTCGCAATTTGTTTTGGTACTTGAGACAGGGGGTTAAGTCACTTACCAAGGGCCTGCCAGACCGCCTCTTGGGTCAGCAACCCCAGTTTTTTATGTTGTGGTCCTAGGCTGGTGGTCTCGATTGGACTTCATTCCCTGGGCCCTCTGGTAGCGTACCTTAACCACTAGGTCGCTCGGCTCCGTGCCAGCTAGTCCCAGGGTCATAGGGTCAGGCGAAGCCTGTTACTGCCAAGGCGGAGGCCTTGAGGAGGCCCCATTCATAAGAATATGGGTAAGGCCATATGGGGTCCTTCCAACGCTTTTAAGCCCCGTATGCTGTTTCCTAGGGTAGCCAGTTAGGCTCTTAGGACCCTGGCTGTTTTCCAAACAGGCGCTTAGGATTTTCAAGGCTTCCATCGGAGCACGCGGTGGCTGCGTGTCTGTTCCTGCCTTAAGGGTTCCGTGGATTGGATCTTGGATTGGTAAAGATGGAGAATGATAAAAAAAAAAAAAAAAAGTAAGGTCCCGGGACCTTGCTCGGTAACTGTTTTACACCGCTACGTTCAGAGAGCGTTTCACGCAAGGTTCCTGGCGTACATAGGGGACCTAGTGGCCAATTACCCGTCGGGAACTGCGGGCGATCCGCTGAGCGTGGCGGGCGTTCGCAGCTAGCATGTCCGGTCGGGCACTGCGGCGTGGTGCGGTGTTTCCTCAGAGTGGTTTCTGCTCTGCACCCAGCGTAACAAGTTTTCATTTCCTCGTCAGATTTCATCTTGGTCTTACGGGGCTTCGTTAAAGCGCTGTGTGGGCATTTCAGGCACGGTCCCGTCAGGTGTTTTGATGCTTCCGGTGGCGTTTTTGGTAACCTTTTCCTCAACGAGGCGCATTTCGGAGCGGCAGGCTCTTCCTTTTGAGACCCGTTTCTTTCCTGTTGTCCCTGGTAAGGGGGCACTTCGACCACTGTCCTGGTTGCTGAACAGAGGTTTCCTTTCTTTCGCAGCTTCGGAGTTGCTTACAGTTTTGCAAACGAAAAGTGGATAGGATTCGGATGGGCGATGGAATCGTTTGCGCATAATGAGGGTGTTGTGTGGCGTTTGGACCATGTTCGAGTCCTTTCGCGAAACCAATCGTCTATTCGCCTTGTTGGGAGTTTTTTTCCGGAACGGGGCAGCTATGGCGCAGGTATCCATTGCCAGATCGGGTAAGTAGGCGGTTGTCGTAGCTCACAGGTTACAGGGGCGTCCGGTCCTTTGTAGATGTTGAGAGTTTGCTTTCCGAACGCACGCAGCGTCCCGGTCTCTGCTCACACTTTTTTCCCTGGTATACGGTGCTGCGGGGCGACTAGGGCGTCGCTCCATACTTTCAGTAAACACTGTTGTTTGGATGTGTTGGAGGCAAGAGATGCCGGTATTGGGTCGCCATTGTTGTGTGCCGGCTGACGGAGTCTCTCCCGATAGTACTGCTCTGATACATCCCAGGAGTGGAGGACTAAACTGGAGGAACGATAAGGAAATCGAAATTACACTTACCTGGTAATTGTAGTTCCTTGAGTGACGACAGTTTAGTCCTCCTTCCCGCCCTAAATTTCTACAGTCAGCTCGGCACGGGTTTGGTACTGCGAGGCGAAGTCACAGCTGAGTGTTTACTCGGGAAGTTTAGGTTTCTTCCTTTTGAATTTCTCTCTTCTGCCTATATCCGTATTGTAGGGTTCAGTGGCAGGAGGGCATTTTTCTGGGGCGCCTCTTGGTGTTCGCCATAGGGGCATGTTCCTGTCTTGATCAGGGTGCTAGTTTCAAAAATTATGCTAATAATGATACAGATTGCAATGACAGAAGGAGTTGGCTACTTATTTGTTGTTTTCTTGAGTCTGCTTTGTCAGTAGGTCACTGGAGGGGCTGATGGGAGTTCCAGCATGCTACATCCAAGGAGGTGAAGATTCTGATTGGTCCAATCTCCAAGCTGCAGGAGGAGGTGCACTACCCAGGAGTGGAGGACTAAACTGTCGTCACTCAAGGAACTACAATTACCAGGTAAGTGTAATTTTGATTTTCATGCATCATCAGTCTCATAAAATTCCCTTATATACTACTTAATAAACGTACAAAAAAGTACTTTTTTTACCTTTTTTACCTTTTTTTTCTTAAATCAATTAAATTACTAAATCACATATATAACACACAAATTCTTTCTGTCTTCACTGGTTTTGAGTAAGAAGCTGTGTTCATTTTAAGCTGTTAGCAGTAGCCTTCCAAGCGTTGCATGGGAATGGTCCTATTTGTCTGCGGAATAGACTGGATTGGTATAAACCCTTAGACCTTTATGCTCAAGCCAAAGAAGACAGGCTGTGATTTTGACTAAAGCAGACAAAAAAAAGTAGAAAATAGGAAAAGGGCTTTTTCTGTGGCAGCCCTATATATTTGGGCTATCTTATCAATGGAGTTGCGGTTAGGACAGGATTGTTCTTTTTTTTTTTTTTAGAAAAAAATTGAAAACTTGGTTCTGTTCTTTCTGATTATGGGGAAGAACTTACTTGGTTATAGGAGGCTTGTGTTAGAAAGCTGAAATGGACTTGGGGGGGAGGTGTTTTGGGTTTGGGAGTATTTCCATTGTTTGTTTCCATTGTATTATAATGTATTACCTTTTAACTTATGTAAAATATTTTGGACGACTAATGCCAGTAAGACAGTATAAGAGCATTTTAAATAATTTAAATTTTACTAAGTTGATGTAGAAGAACGGCGTGACTTGCCCATGGATATGCCATTGTTGGTAGAGAGCTGAGGCATCTAGTTGGCATCACACTCAACTATTTATTTATTTATTTACAGTCTCTTTTATACCGTGCTATTCAACATCAGTGCGGTTTACATGAAACAGAATGACTAGCACAGTGCAGCAAGCTGATCTGTGTTTACAAAGAACAGGTACTACAACTTGGATAAAACTGGGGTAACTATTTACATCTAGGCGACACGTTATGTCGTGTCAAAAGTAATCGTAGTCATGGATGGCTTGCGGGGTATGTTGCTGTGGTTGTACTAGATGGGGAGGGGGCTATTGGTTAAGTTGCTGTGGCTGTATTAGATGGGGGCGGGGGCTATTGGAGCGCTGTCTTCCGGGTAGTATTTGAGGAAGAGGTGGTGCTTCAATGCCTTCCTAAACTGGGTTAGGTCAGGGATTGCCCGGATGCTGGGTGGTAGGGTGTTCCAGCATCTGGGTGCATAGAATCTGAAAGCCCTTTTTGCTGTTGCATGGGTGCATTGGGTTATTTCCTTCGGGATTACCAGTGTGTTGACTGCTGCAGATCTTCTGGACCTATTGGGGGACATGTTTGGATAAGCTCTGCTAGTGATGTGGAGGAGAGCCCATTGATGGCCTTGAAAGTCAGCAGTAGGGTTTTGAAAGCGAGTCTGCCATGTATAGGGAGCCAGTGGAGGTGCTTCAGGATGGGCATAACATGATCGCTCCTAGAAGCCCCGTGTAGAACTCTCGCTGCGGCATTCATCGCGAGTTGGAGCAGATTCAGGGTGGATTGTGGGAGCCCTAGTGGAGGAGCAAGGTCTGAGCCCACAGTTCCTAGAAGTAGCTTTCTGATTCATATGGTAATGATGAGGGTTTAATGCTGGGATCAGAGATCTACAGTGGCACAGCAAGAACATGGCAGAGGTTTTCTCAAAAATTTGTTAGTCTCTGTCAGATTTTGTGCTGGGAAACTCTTGCATTGTGCTATATGCTTTGATGTTCAGGAGCAGGCTAGTGAAGCCTCCTGAAGTTCCTAAAGCAATAACTTTCTGAATCACTGTCCAGGAAGCAAGATGCCTTCTTTCAATAATAGACTTGGTGAATGTGTCAAAATAATTAATTGCCTTCACAAAATAAAAACTCAGGAAAACTAGAATTATAGTTGAATATTTAGCTTCTCTCTGCCATGCCCCCTCCCCCCCCCTAGTTTGGAAGTACAGTTGAGGTCATTGCTTTATATGCTGAATATTTCTTTTATAAATAGTAAAATGAAGATACAGCACATTCTTGTTTTCTAGCCCAACAAAAGTCTGCAAAAAAAAAAGACCTGGGGGAGGGAGGGGGTGGGATATGTAACAACAGCTAGTGCTTGTAAAGCAACTGGCTGTCGCCGCTGAAGGTTAACCCCAGTTATTCAATGCCGGGGCCATATCCAGGTTGGCCACAGAACCTGGAAACTGCGGCCTTAACCACATGTCGCTAACCAGGCAGCAGCTCAATATCGCCGCTGCCTGGTTAGCAACGAGTGCTACTTCAGAATGCCCTGACGCAATGATATTAAGCAGCATCGGAGCGTGTATCTGCGGCACTGTTGGATATTCAGTGGCACTAACCGTGTTGGTGCCGCTGAATATCCAGCTGAGCAGCATTTACAGTTTACAGGTCTGCATACCATGTAAATGCCTTGGAATTTCCCTCTCCTCTAATTCTGCAGCAATTGAACTTAAAAATTTCTTAAGATGGATTAAATTGTTGGTGAAACATTATTTCTATTTAAATCATAAATAGTAAACAAAAACAAATAATGGAATATTAATACATGTACATAAAAACAACAAACAGATGTTATACAGTAATGTGTAAGAGGGCCTGTGATGACACAAGTATATAAGAAACTCTAGCTGGAGATGAAGATATAATGAAAATATAATTCTCCGGGAACAAGCAGGAAGTCAGCCCTCATATATGGGTGACATCGGCGCCGACGGAGCACATGCGAAAGCATCTCCCCAGCTTCCAAAGGAAGCCTTTGAGAGATGCGCCACGCATGCGTCGTCCCCTTTCCGCCCAAGGATGCCATCTTGCATCAGTCTCCTTTTTTTCAACGGCACCCACCAGTTGTCTCTCCTGTTTTTCCGTGGAAAAAGCGTCACTCTTTTGTCTTAAAAATTTAGCCTTTCTAGTATGCATACTGGTTCCCACCCCCGAGCCATCTCGCCTCTGTGTTGCTCCTTGGGTTCGTTTTCCTTGTTTTTTTTCGAGGTGTCCCTCAAATGGGGCTTTGCGCCCTTTTTGGCCAATAGGCCTCAGACTCTCACCCGGGTTCAAGAACCTGTTTTTCCCCATGGCCTCCAGTGGCTTCAAGAAATGTAATTGGTACAGTAAGATGATGTTCCTCACTGACCCTCATGACTGCTGCCTCTGTTGTCTTGGGCCAGACCAAGACAACTCGGGCTGCAACCTTTGTAAGTCCATGTCCGCAAAGGCCATCAAGAGCTGCCAGCTGCAGCAGGAAACATTCTTCCATAGATCCAACGCTGCACCGGATTCCTCGGTGACGCCACACTCCAGGGTCCCCTCCAGTGCCTCTGTGCCCCACGATGCCCGTGCTGCCTCGGAGTCCCATGTCTTTTCCGAGAGGTGGAATGCAAGAAGAGCTTGAAGCCCTTGAAGACCGCCTCAGACAACGGGTCTAGAAAAGTGGGTAAATACCACACCATGACCCACAATCCCCTGCATGAGTCCAAGGGGTGAGAGCAGGAGTGGCCCCACAAGCTGCCCTGGAAAGAGTTATCCACGTCGGGTGACTGGCCTCGGACCCCCAAAGCCATTCAGGTTGACGATTCCCCTTGACGGAACAGACGCAGGGCCCGATGCCATCAGTGCCCATGTCAAAGGCTGTGGAACCATCTGGCATAGAAACATGACAGCAGAAAAAGACCACATGGCCTATCGTCTGCCCTGCCATATCAACTACAATAGTCCCCTTTTTACCTTTAGAGATCCTTTGTGTTTGTTCCGTGCTTTTTTGATTTACATACTGTCTTTGTGTCCACCACCTCCACTGGGAGACTATTCCATGCATCTACCACTCTTTCCTTTAGACTCTACTGAAACGGCTCTTGCCAAAGTCTCCAGTGACTTGTTCCTGGCAAAATCCAAGGGCCTTTACTCTGTCCTCATCTTCTTGACCTCTCTGCTGCTTTTGACACTTAACCGCAACCTTCTCCTCGATACCCTATCCTCACTTGGCTTTAAGGGCTCTGTAACTATCCTGGTTCTCCTCCTATCTCAGGCACAAAAAGAGCAAATGCTCTTGCTAATCCAACAAGAACACAGCGAGGCAAGAGATATGGATGACACAGATGCCTTTATTGAGTCCCCTACGCATTTCGGCCGAAGCCTTCCTCGGGGATAAACTTAAACATACAAACATCAAAACATATAAAAATAATGTTAAATGATAAATGAAATCAACCAGGCATGTAAAGCTTAAAAACATAAATAAAAATTCATATAATAAAAATAAAATTAAAATCATACCTACAATGAATACCATAGAACAACAAGTGTAGTGTAGGTATTAATTAAATCATAACAAGCATAAAAATATGAAATTATTAAAAAAGTATATATTAATAAAAACGAGCTCACTAGATTTAAAAACTAAAAACAAAGACGTAGGGCAGACAGACACCCCTGTATAGAATTCTAATAATGCAAACTGAACGTGATACCTTCATAACACATCTACTTACAAGGCACTATTGGTGAAGAACCAAGAATTATTCAAAATAGCGTGTGGATTCGCCACCCTGTACAACACAGTAGTATATAATTGAACAATTAAAAAGATAAATATGAAACAAGACAATAAATAACAATGTAAAAACATATAAATAAATCATAATCAATTATAAAAAATAATTACCAGAAAATTTGCTCAGAAATTCTACTATAAGGAAATGTGATAATAAATACCATAGAGGTGAGGAACATTCATCACATGATAGCACTCAAGCAAACTATCTGTAAGAGTGAATTTGATAAAGCTTGTGCTTTCCAAAAGTGTATACTAATGGTTACCTTGACTTGACCAAATCAGGTACGAGAAACACTCACCTAAAAGGCTAATGTACTCAATTGACGAGCACTTACTTAAAAACTACGTAACATTAGGTGAGTTAGGAGATAATCTATTTCAACATCTTTAGTTTTAAGAAGTTTTCAGTCTCGCGGGAAGCCTGTGCTATGCTCCAGGTGGTGACTGGCCATGTTAAGTAGGGTGTGCGTTTAGATTCCGTTAATCTTATTACATCGCATTTCATTGCTAGTTCTACTGTGTTCCTGCATCATGTATTAATAGGTGTTCAATTTTATCACACAGTGTTTCTCGTACCTGATTTGCTCAAGTCAAGGTAACCATTAGTATACACTTTTGGAAAGCACAAGCTTTATCATAAATTCACTCTTACAGATAGTTTGCTTGAGTGCTATCATGTGATGAATGTTCCTCACCTCTATGGTATTTATTATCACATTTCCTTATAGTAGAATTTCTGAGCAAATTTTCTGGTAATTATTTTTTATAATTGATTATGATTTATTTATATGTTTTTACATTGTTATTTATTGTCTTGTTTCATATTTATCTTTTTAATTGTTCAATTATATACTACTGTGTTGTACATGGTGGCGAATCCACACGCTATTTTGAATAATTCTTGGTTCTTCACCAATAGTGCCTTGTAAGTAGATGTGTTATGAAGGTATCACGTTCAGTTTGCATTATTAGAATTCTATACAGGGGTGTCTGTCTGCCCTATGTCTTTGTTTTTAGTTTTTAAATCTAGTGAGCTCGTTTTTATTAATATATACTTTTTAATAATTTTAATAATTTCATATTTTTATGCTTGTTATGATTTAATTAATACCTACACTACACTTGTTGTTCTATGGTATTCATTGTAGGTATGATTTTAATTTTATTTTTATTATATGAATTTTTATTTGTTTTTAAGCTTTACATGCCTGGTTGATTTTACTATTTCATTTATCATTTAACATTATTTTTATATGTTTTGATGTTTGTATGTTTAAGTTTCTCCTCCTATCTCTCCCATCGCTCCTTCAGTGTGTGTTCTGGTGGCTCCTCTCCTCTGCTATCCCGCTTTCAGTTGGTGTACCCCAAGGATCTGTCTTGGGTCCGCTCCTTTCCTCTCTCTATACACAGTCCCTTGGTGCACTTATCTCTTCCCATGCGTTTCAGTACCATCTGTATGCTGATGACTCCCAGATCTACCTCTCTACACCTGAAATCTCTCTGGCAGTCCAGACTCGGATCTCTGCCTGCCTTTCTGACATTGCTGCCTGGATGTCTCACCGCCGCTTGAAATTGAACATGGCCAAGACTGAACTTCTTATCTTTACCCCTAAAACCTCCCCTCCTCTTCCTCCTTTCTCAGTCTCTGTGGATAACTCTGTACTCCTCCCTGTTTCCTCAGCCCGCAATCTTGGGGTTGTCTTTGACCCCTCTCTCTCTTTCTCCACACACATCCATCTGATAGCTAAGACCTGCCGTTTCTTTCTCTATAACATCAGCAAAATCCGCCCTTTCTTTTCTAAACATATTACTAAGACGCTTATCCACTACTTAATCACTTCCCATCTTGACTACTGTAACCTACTCCTTGCTGGTCTCCCTTTGAATCATCTCTCTCCCCTTCAATCTGTTCAACACTCTGCTGCGTGGCTAATCTTCCGACAGCCTCGTCATGCCCATATTACTCCTCTTCTCAAGTCACGTCATTGGCTCCCTATCCGTTTCCGCATCCAGTTCAAACTTCTCCTGCTGACCTATAAATGAATTCACTCTGCGGCTCCTCACTACCTTTCTTCTCTTATCTCTCCTTACAACGCCCCTCGGGAACTCCGCTCTTCTAGCAAACTGCTTCTGTCTGTGCCCTTCTCTTCTACTGCTAACTCCAGACTTCGCTCCTTTCACCTTGCTGCACCTTACGCCTGGAACAATCTACCTGTGTCTGTACGCCAGGCACCTTCTCTAACCCTCTTCAAATCCAGGCTAAAAACTCACCTATTCGCTGCTGCTTTTGGATCTTGACTCACCTGATCTCCTTTTTCTTTTCTTTCCCCCTTGTTTTATCCCTACCTACACCTTCTGTATTGTCTGTCTTGACTAGATTGTAAGTTCTAATGAGCAGGGACTGTCTCTTACATGTCTGTGCAGCGCCGCGTACGACTTGTAGTGCTATACAAATGCTCAGTAGTAGTAGTAGTCTTTCCCTAAAGAAATATTTCCACATATTACTCCTGAGTCTGTCCTCTTTCTATCTCCAGGAACAAGCAGGAATGAGTCTTCACATATGGGGTACATCGCTACCGACGGAGCCTGCACGGGAATGCTCCCCAGCATCCAATCAGAAAGCTTTTGGGAGCATCCCTCACGCCTGCGCGCTGACTTCCCGCCTTTCCCACTGCCTCTCCTCAGTTTTCGTTTTTCCGCGGAGCCAACAGGACGTCCTCCTGTCACCGCAGAAACTTTTTTCTTTAAAATCCTTATTTTCTTGTTTTCTTGTGATCGCGGCTGTCTTTCCCGCCGATACCGGTACCGCCGGTGCTTTATTCTTTTCTTTTTCAAACTTAGAGAATTATTTTCTCCTCAGTTTTTTGTTTTAACTTTTTGGGGCCTACCAGGCCTTTTCCGACATGGAGCCTTCTTCCCCTAAGAAGTGCCTTCACTGTGGAAACTTAGTTTTCTTTTTAGACTCCAATGCTTGGTGTCTAACCTGTTTGGGTCCTGACCTTTTTCCCCTGATATACCTCAGGCTATATTATTGGGAGAAGACCTTCCCTTTTTCGAGTTTCCCTCGATGCCGTTTTTCCTCCTGGGGTGAGGACACCGGTTTATTCTTCTCTCCAGGATCAGGTAACCCACAAACAGTCTGTTAAGACTAGCCAATTCTTGAAGGGTAAGTCTCATGCCCAGCATGATGACGGCTCCGGCCTTGCCCTCAAGACCCCATTGGCAATAAAACCCCGGTGGGAGTCTTCGGGCTCCAAAGCATTTACGGGGTTTCAGGTTGTTCCTGGGGCTCACCCCTCACAGAACATACCTGAGCCGTGCCAGGGGGTGGTATCCGCTTCGAGCGGTACCGATAACCCGGCACCGGCATCTGTGTCGAGTGCTACACTCTTCACCAGGGATCGTCATCTGGTGTCCTCGGTACCTTCCGGGCCGATCGATGCGACCCAGATTGGCTTTCCTGTATCTCCGCCATGCTCGGGGTTGGTACCGGCTTCGAGTGGTACCGATACCCCGGCATTGGCATCGGTGTCGAGTGTTCCACTCTTCACCAGGGATCGTCATCTGCTATCCTCGGTACCTTCGGGACCGATCGATACCACCCAGATTGACTTTCCTCTATCTTCGCCATGTTCGGGGTTGGTATCGGCTTCGAGCGCGGTACCGATACCCCGGCATCGGCATCGGTGTCGAGTATTCCTCTCTTCACCAGGAATTGTCATCAGACATCCTCGGTACCTTCGGTACCGATCGATAACACTCTGATTGACTTTCCTGTATCGGCATCGCCGATACCACCACCGATGTCAGTACCTTCTAGGCATGCATCGATAGACCTGCTCCCCTCGATGCCCAGTCTGGAATCGCTATCCAGTCTAGATGACTTGGTACCGACACGTTTGGGAACCGACCCATATCGTTCCTGATTATGCAGTACCAAGGATATTTACCAAGCCTCTCGGGTTACCTTGGTACCGCTTCAGCAGCCTCCGATACCTGCTTTGATGGTATTACCGTGTCCGATATCGCTATCGGTATCGATGTTGATTCCTGCAGTTCCATCGGTGCCATCGATCCTTTCTATGCCTAGCTTGGAATCGATACCGGGAACCGATGATGCAGTACTAACTGCCTCGAATCAGAACTGTCAGTATCGTTCTCCATCTAGCAGAATTCTTTTTCTGCACCAGTCCAGTATGTCTTCTGGTGCTCAAGCTGCTTCTTCAACCTCAGCCTACCCAGGAATAGTTCCTGTTGGAGATCCTTCTTTTCTGAAATTTCTCCTTGACATGGCAACCTTTCTTGCCATTCCTATTCCTGGCTCTACTCTTAACCAAGATCCTGCAGAAAAGGAAAATATAATGCTTCCTTTACATCATTCTTTGCAGGACCTTCTTCTGAGGATTTGGGAATCACCTTTAAGGGTTCCTTCGCCTTCTACAGCCATGCATGTTCTGTATCAGGTACCTCCCTCTCCGGGCTTTCAGAAAAAACAACTTCCACATTATTCCCTTGTAGTGGAATCAGCAATGAGGAAGGTAAGAAGCAAGAAGAAGCACTCTTCTTATCCGCCTGGTCGTGCATCTAAAGCACTTGATGCCTTTGGACGTCAAACCTTCCAAACTTCTATGCTGGCTTCAAGGATTATCTCATATTTTTTATATGAGCCTGACACTTCAGGAAGTCACAGAGAAATGATCTCTTTTGTCCCCTTTTTTGTCAGAGCCTAAGGCCACTGACTATTCCTTGCTTCTTAATCATAGCAGGAATATCTCTTGGTTTCTTTCTCGTGCTTCTCTAGACTCTTTTGAGTCTGTTAGCAGAGCCTCTGCTATTGCCATTGGAGCACGTCGTACAGCCTGGCTGCAAGCTTCAGACTTGAGCAGATGGGCACAACATACACTGGGTAACTCTCCTTGTACTGGAGAAAATCTCTTCAATAAAGAGGCTTTACGTCAGGTTGCTCATTGCTCCACTGACTTTCCTGGTTCTGGAAACCATCCTAAGCCGCCTTTTCCCCCAGGACGTAGGAAATGTCCTACCAAACCTTCTTTCCCTAAGAAAAGAAGGTTTCACCCTTCTCCTGCCCATCCTCCAGATGTACCCAAGCAAGGGACGACGTGCTCCAATGGCAATAGCAGAGGCTCTGCTAACAGACTCAAAAGAGTCTAGAGAAGCACGAGAAAGAAACCAAGAGATATTCCTGCTATGATTAAGAAGCAAGGAATAGTCAGTGGCCTTAGGCTCTGGAGGGAGGAGTAGCCTAGTGGTTGGGGCAAGGTACTTCAGGCCGGAAGGTCGGGGGTTCAAATCCCACTAGAGGACAGCAACCTTGGGCCGGAAGGACTGGGGTTTCTAGTCCCACAGATGCTCCTTGTGGTCTTGGGCAAGCCACTTAACCCTCCATTGCCCATGTTCCCTGTAAGTATTAGTGTATGTGTCTCATATCCCTGCATGTTAAATGTATCCCCCAATTGTGTTGTGACCGCTTTGATTGAAGGATAAGGCGGTATACAAAACTGTCTAAATAAAATAAAATAAATAAATAAATAAGGGACATCTCATCCTAGTCTGAAATCTCCAGACTCTAGCCAGTCTAATCATAACCAGCAACCATAGGTTCCTGTGTATTGCAATCTACAGTTAACTTCTTGTTAGCAGAAGTTTATTCTCAAACCCTACACTGGTTCTATCTTTTTCAGTATGCTAAGCTGTTAGGATACTTTTGTCCATGGGTTACAGAATTCTCCCCTTCTTACTACTACGAAGGGAGGTTACAACTATCCCATGATAGTTTCTGTCCCCACATGGACATCTTTTCCTTCAGCTGACTTGCCATATGGTAAGTCACTTTCCAACCCCCTCTCTTCCAGGGTTTCCCCTGCTTGGGTTGGTCCCATACTGAAACACTTCTCTTTCTTCCAGTGTAGATTTTTTGTTATCCTTCAATGCATGCTCTGAACAACTCATCAGACAGGGACGGGAATATCTCCGCTCCCTTTCCCTGTTTTCTCTCTGTTTTTTACAGGAGAATACCCTCTGCTGTTTTGTTCAGCTGCTGTGTATGCAGGAGTTCCACTGATTACTTTAATACTCATTGCAAGCTACTTTCAACTATCTTGCATAGTACTACTCACTGCAGGTTATCTTCTTCTAGCCATATCCTTTCCTAGGATGTGGCAACACAACTGACTTTTGTCAGTATTCTCTTATAATTCTCCTGCACAATGCTCTCTGCAATCTTCAGAGAAGCTTTCTACTATGGGCCCTTGCTACAGAGCATTGGACTTTGTCTCTGGGGGTTTTTCCCATATAGTAGAAAAAGTTTATATATCATTCCATGGCGTGAATGTCCAAGGAGTTCCCAATCTTGCAGGAATCTACCCCTTTTTCCTTGCAGCTTGGCTTTGTTTTTCTGCTCCACTTGGACAACGCATACTCTTTTGCTGTACATGATACCCCTGTGTCCCTTGGCTGGGTCATCCTGGTATCTTAGTCTATGCGTTTCTTTGTCCTTTGGACATGTCAGAGTCCTAAAGTACTCCTGACGTGCTCTTGCCAGACGGCTGTTACCCTCTGTTTTTTCACGCAACCATACCGGTTACTCCACTGAACCACATTCCTGCACCGCAGAAATAGATTCTCTATATATCTTCAGGTGGTTTTTACCCCCTCATTATTAGATGAATCTTTTCCCCTCACATTCCCCATGTGAATGTTTTTGTGGGGCTCAGTTGCAGGCATGTATCCTCAGACTTATATTCATGTATGTATATGTCCTATACATACATCTTTCTGTAGTCTGTGTGGGCATAAGTCATGCCCATATATATATATATATATATATATATCACACATATCTAGACATATATACTGACGTCAGTACCAGGAAAAATGGTAGAAACCATCATAAAGAATAAAATTACTCAGCATGTAGATAGTCACAACCTAATGAGAGACAGCCAACATGGCTTTAGACAAGGAAGATCTTGTCTTACTAATCTGTTATGTTTTTTTGAAGGAGTGAATAAACAGGTGGACAAAGGTGAGTCGGTTGATATTGTGTACCTGGACGTTCAAAAAGCCTTTGACAAGGTCCCTCATCAGAGACTTTTGGCAAAACTAAAGAGTCATGGGATAGGAGGCAGTGTACTATTGTGGATCAGGAACTGGTTAAAAGATAGAAAGCAGAGGGTAGGGCTAAATGGCCAATTTTCCCAGTGGAGAAAGGTGAATAGTGGTGTACCCCAGGGATCTGTGCTGGGTCCGCTGCTTTTTGACATATTCATAAATGACCTGGAAAGTGGAATAACGAGTGAGGTTATCAAATTTGCAGATGACACAAAACTATTTAAAGTTGTTAAAACACAAGAGGATTGTGAAAAATTGCAAGAGGATCTTGATAAATTGGAAGACTGGGCATCAAAATGGCAGATGAAATTTAATGTGGACAAATGCAAGGTTATGCACCTAGGGAAGAACAACCCAAACTATGGTTACACGATGCAAGGTTCCACATTAGGAACCACCACCCAAGAAAAAGATTTAGGCGTCATTGTGGATACCATGTTAAAACCCTCGGCCCAGTGTGCAGCGGCGGCCAAGAGAGCAAATAGAATGCTAGGTATGGTAAGGAAAGGAATGGAAAATAAAACAAAAGATATTATAATGCCTCTATATCGTTCCATGGTGAGACCGCACCTTGAATATTGTGTGCAATTCTGGTCGCCGTATCTTAAAAAGGATATAGCGATTTTAGAAAAGGTACAGAGAAGAGCCACCAAAATGGTAAAGGGGATGGAAGGATACTCCTATGAAGAAAGGCTAAAAAGGTTAGGGCTCTTTAACCTGGAAAAGAGACGGCTGAGGGGAGATATGATAGACGTCTATAAATTAATGAACGGAGTGGAACGGATAAATGTAGATCGATTGTTTACCTTATCAGAATATAGAAAGACTAGGGGACATGCAATGAAGCTACAGGGTAAACTATTTAAGACTAATAAAAGAAAATATTTTTTCACTCAACGTGTAATCAAACTCTGGAATTTGTTACCGGAGGATGTAGTAAAGGCTGTTAGTGTAGCTGGGTTTAAAAAAGGTTTGGACAAGTTCCTGGAGGAAAGGTCCATAAACCATTATTAAGAAGTGACCGAAGATATCAATGCTTGACCCAGTATAAGCATTGTGGAACTTGTGTCTCTTGGGGAAACTGCTAGGTACATATGACCTAGATTGGCCACTGTTGGAAACAGAATACTGGGCTTGATGGACCTTGGTCTGACCCAGTATGGCATATCTTATGTTCTTATATATAGCTAGGTATGTCTATCCATATATATATATATATATATATATATATATATATATATATATATATATATATGTGGGGAGGAGTGGTCTAGTGGTTAGGACAAGGTACTTCAGGCCGGAGGGCCGGGAGTTCAAGTCCCACCTGGGGACAGCAATCTCAGGCCGGAGGGACTGGGATTTCTAGTCCTATAGGCACTCCTTGTGGTCTTGGGCAAGTCACTTAACCCTCCATTGCCCATGTTCCCTGTAAGTATTAGCGTATGTGTCTCACATCCCCTCGTGTTAAATGTATCCCCCAATTGACCGCTTTGACCCGGTGAAAAGCGGGATATAAATACAGCTAAATAAATAAATTAAATAAATATGTATATATGTGCCCATTGGGAGATGTCCATAGGACGCTAAGTATTACCTGCTAGCTCCCTAACTGACTGTGCTATAAAGGTTTTCCCTTCTTAAGGGGTCCAGACAGTCCACTTGCCTACTCCCATACGGTTTAGGAAGTGGAAGCGGTTATACATACAATTATTGCTGTGATGTCAACAGCTTCTATTTTTGTTATAGATCTCCCTGTCTATGAAATATCAAACTTCAATGTCTTCCTATCTCTTACCAGCTAGGAAAGACAGTGTACATCTTCAGTATTTCTGAGTACACTTCTGTTCTCCCTGGGAATAGGGGCTTTTTTCCATACCCCCTCTTCCCTTCAGGACTGGGCTAATTCTCCAGATCGGTCAGTCTTCTTCTTTTAGTCCTCAATGTTAATAACTCTGTACCTAAGAGTTTTCAGCTTTTTCCCATAAAGCTTTCCATTGAAGACCTGCCGTTCTTCTCCTACCCCAGTTGACACCTGGGTCACCTGCCCATTCCAGGTTTGGGACTTCATCCTCACTGCTGTGAAGTTACCTTGAAGATTCCGCTACTGCATCTACAGTACACTCCATCACAGTTCTACTTCCTACAATTCAGTAGGTAAGCTCTATATTGTACTAGTTCATTAAATATTTTAATGATACTTGCATACATTCTAAAGACTCTTTTTCTCTGTAGTCTTTAGATTCGCTGTTCCTCTACAGCTCTTCTCTATTCAACTCCTACCCCCCATCCCTCAGGGGATGCCGGGGATCCAGGTTTGGGAAATGCCGTCCTGTTCCAGGGATACGCATTTTATGGGATCTCCCCTGGCACCCACAGCTAGGGAGTCCCCATATGTGAAGACTCATTCCTGCTTGTTCCTGGAGATAGCACAGTTACTTACCTGTAACAGGTGATCTCTGGGAACAGCAGGAATTAGTCTTCACAACCCACCCACCTCCCCTAGGAGTTGTATCTATCTATCTCCTTTCCTCTTTCTCTCCTTCTGTCTCAGCTATGAAACTCAACTGAGGAGAGGCAGTGGGAAAGGCGGGAAGTCAGCACGCAGGTGCGAGGGATGCTCCCAAAAGCTTTCTGATTGGATGCTGGGGAGCATTCCCGTGCAGGCTCCGTCGGTACCGACGTACCCCATATGTGAAGACTAATTCCTGCTGTTCCCAGAGATCACCTGTTACAGGTAAGTAACTGTGCTTTCTCATCCTATGTCCCTTCGTAGCAGAGCTTGCTTTCAATTGAAAGAGACCCTCCTGTGCATTTATGCCATGGAGATATTTAAAGGTTTCTATGATATCGCCCCTATCCCGCCTTTCCTAAAAAAAAAAAAAAATACATATTAAGATCTTTGTCTGCCTCATATGCTTCATAACGAAGACTTCTAACCATTTTAGTAGTCACCCTCTGCACAGACTCCAACCTGTTTATATCCTGTTGAAGGTGCAGTCTCTAGAATTGTACACAATACTCAAAATGAGGTCGCACCAGCAGAGGCATTAACACCGCCTTTTTTTCTGCTGGCCATTCCTCTCCCTATACGCCCAAGCATCCTTCTGGCTTTCACAGTCACCTTTTCTACCTGTTTAGCTACTTTAAGATCGTCGGACACAATTATGCTCAGGTCCCGCTCTTCTTTTGTGGACAGAAGTACCTCACCCCCCCTACACTGTACAGCTCCTTTTGATTTTTGCAGCCTAAATGCATGACCCTGCATTTTTTTTAGCATTACATGTCAGTTGCCATATTTCTAGACCATTCTTCAAGCTTAGCTAGATCCCTTCTCATGATATCAACTCCTTCCTGGATGTCTACTCTATTGCAGGTTTTGGTATCATCCGCAAACAAGCAAACTTTACCCGACAGCTCTTCCTGAATATCACTAACAAAGATGCTAAAAAGAAACGGACCAAGGACAGATCTCTGTGGCACACCACTGGTAAACCACCTTCTCCTCAGAGTGAGTTCCATTTACCTGTACCCTTTGTGGCTTCCCACTCAACCAATTTTTAACCCAATCAGTAACTTTAGGATCCATCCCTAGGGTGCTCAATTTGTTTTTAAATTGCTTGTGCAGTGTCAAAGGCTTTACTGAAATCTTATACACCACATCTAGGACTCTCTCTTGGTCCAACTCCCTGGTCACCCAGTCAAAGAAATCTATCAGATTTGTTTGACAAGACCTGCCTCTGGTGAATCTATGCTGCCTCAGATCCTTCAATCCATTGGACTCCACAAACCTCACTATTTTCTCCTTTGGTAGCCTTTCCAATAATTTACTAACCACAGAGGTTAGACTAGCTGGCCTGTAGTTCTCAGTGTCATCCTTACGTCAGCTTTTGTGTAAAGAGACCACATGTGCTTTTCTTCAGTCCTCTGGCATCACTCCCGACTCCAAAGAGGCATTGAAAAGGTCAGACAGTGGAGCTGTTAGAACGTCCCTAAGTTCCCTCAGTATTCTGGGATGTATTCCATCTGTACCCTGGCTTTGTCTACTTTTAGTTTAGCTAGTTCCTCACGAACAGTCTTCTGAAAATCGTTAAGATTCCTGTCGCTTCAATTCCTATATGTGGGTGTTTTCTAAGGTCCTGTTCCTGGTCCTTCATCTGTGAACACAGAACAGAAATATTTGTTAAGCAATTCTACTTTATCCTCATCAGTTTCTGCATATTCCTCCCCTGCACCCTTGAATCTGACAATACCACTTTTGCCCTTCCTCCTCTCACTAACATATCTGAAAAATGTCTTATCCCTACATTTTATTGCATTAGCTATTTCTTCTTTTTGTACCTTTGCTTTCCTGACTACTTTGCTAGCTTCTCTGTTACAAATATAGATGCCTGTCTTCCTCTCTCTGTGATCTCTTTTATTTCATGAAGGCCTCCCTCTTTTTCCTCACCTTTTCAGCTACTTCTTTTGAGAACCATTGTGGCTTCCTTTTCCTTTTACATTTATTTACCTTTCTAACAAAAAGGTAGGTTTGCCCTTAAAATATCCCCTTTCAGTTTTGCCCACTATTTTTCTACACCTCCCAATTGTTCCCATCCCGCTCTCTGAGGTATTATCCCATCTTTGTAAAGTTAGTTTTCCTAAAGACTAAGACCCTCGCTTTTGAAAGGATTTTATCAGCCCTAGTTCTAATACTGAACCATACCATCTAGTGATCACTGGATGCAAAATGATCTCCCACTATGACATCAGAAACACTTTCCCCATTGGAAAGTACTAAGTCCAGTATGTCCACCATCATGTGTGGGTTCTCCCTGTAGAGAATCCAGGATCTCCTTACTTCTAGATGACTCCGCAGTAGGGATGTCCAATATGCCAATCCACATCCAGCATATTGAAATCACCTATCAGTAGCACTTCTCTTTTCATGGCAATACTGTGTATGTCTTTTAAATATTCGCCCACTTCTACTCCCTATGAGTGGGATCTGTATATAACTCCAATGCAAATGTATTTCCCTTTCTCTCTTTCTAGTTTAGCCCACAGTGCCTCCTCTCTTCCTTTAAAGCCTTGCAATTCTATAGTTTTAATATTATTTTTGACACATAGTGCCACTCCGCTTCCCCTTCTTCCTATCCTCTCCTTCCTGAATAAAATATAGCCCGGTATAATTACATCCCAGGCATGGTTTTCCGTGAAACATGTCTCCGTAACTGCCACTAAATCCAAGTCGGCCTTTTCCATTAAAGCCTCAACATCTGGGATCTTATTTCCAATGCTACAGGCATTTATACACACCGCTTTCCAATATTGCCAATATTACCCATTTCTAATGTTTCACTTATCTGGGGGCTCTCTTCAACCATCCTCAATGAATCTAGTTTAAAGCCCTCTTCAGTAGGTTAGTCATGGAGACCAGAATGGCTGCCTTGGCGCGCAACAGTATTACTGCCCACCTGGTACAGCAGCAGATGCTGATGTCCAGTTCATCCGCCCCGACAACCGGACCTTCAACCTCTGTCCTCGAGTGCCACCCACCTCAAGAGCCCCATCGAACGAGGTCCCGGTCCTTTTCCTTGGGACACTGATCCTCCCTGACAAGTGCACACGACTTGGACCACAGGTCCTCCGGTGGTCATGGGCCTTCAAGCTTGGGGCCCAATCACGGGAGCTTCAGAGCCTTGGATTCTTCCTCTGAGTCAGTCTGGGAGACCAAGGATGAGGAGTCCCTGGATACCTGGTGACACCGAGACATGCCTTCTGACTAGTCTCCACTGGTGTCCCAGCACCGTTCCCCACCAGAGGACGTTGCCTTCCGCGACTTTGTGCCGGATATGGCAAAGACGCTCACATTTGAGACAGAGACTGAGGCGGAGGACCCCCACACGGAGGAACTTATCCTCCAGTTCGAGGCTCCTCCAAAGGAGGCCCTCACGGTACCTGTCCCTCCAATCCTCGAGCGCCGCCTCCTCTGTATGTGGGGAAACACCAGTGTCGGTGCCCATTCTGAGCAGACTGCTTGACACCATGTACAGAGTCCGCCGAAGCCCAGGGTTCCTGAAAACCCAGCACCCTCAATTCTATGGTCGTCGAGTCGGCTATGCATCAACTCAAGAGCCAAAGAACTCATTCATCTGTGTCCCCCAGGTAGGGAGGCCTAGACCTTGGCTGCCCTTGGCTGAAAATGCTACCTGAGCTTGATAATGGTTTGCTGGGTCCATTCCTACCAGTTGTACATTGGCATGTACCTAAAGGAACTGGCGAGGGAGCTTGCTGGTTTCTCTGCAGGCCTCGATGGTGAACCCCTTCAGCAGTTCAAGTTACTGGCCTTGGCAGCCAAGGAGTGCTCGAAGTTCCTGTCTTGAGCAGCATACGATGGCTTCAAATCCTCAGCCAGAGTGGCCACAGTGGGCATCAGGCTGGGCATCAGACCATATGGCAGGCGTGGCTGCAGTTGTCTGACCTCAAGCAGTCAGTCCAGGACAAACTCATTGATGTCCCTTGCACCGGAGAGAACCTCTTCAGAAAACCCATATCAGAAAAGGCTACTGAGATAGTTCCTGACCAGGACCAGACTCAAAAAAGGCTTCTTTACACCCCTGAAAAATGGCCCCGGAGATGAAGCCTTTCTTCCTGAGGAAGAAGGGGGTATTTGGTAATTTCCTACAGTACCAGGTCTTCTCTGCCCCACAGCAGGGACAACAGTCCAAGGGACAAAGACACGGCCCCTGCAGACCTAAGACTCTGGCCCTGGAGGGAGTTTTTGATTCCCTGAGTATGGCCTCCTTTCCCCCAGGAAGCCCTCAGCAGCCCACAGAGGGGCGCCGAGGCAACGAGGTCGGGTGGTGGGAAGAGTACTGGTGCGATACTGGATGGTGAATATTTTTTTATTTTATTTTTATTTATTTAACTATTTCTTTTATACCGCCCCTTCCAGAGATCAAGGGCGGTTTACATATAACAGATTAACAGTCTTGTACACAATTTGTATACATTTTACATAGAACAATAGAAATCAACTATTTACATTGAACAATAAATATAAACTTTGTAGGTATTAAAGCAAAAACATCTTGTAGGTATTAAAGCAAAAACTTTGCAAGTATTAAAGCAAACTCTAAGAGAAAAATCAACTTTTTCCAGGGACAAGCCAGACAAACGTCTGAAGGGCTCCGCGGAAAAAAGGAGACTGAGCAAGATGGCATGCTTGGGTGGGAAGGGGACCACGCATGTGTGGTGGCATCTCCCAAAGGCTTACTTTGAAAGCTGGGGGGGATGCTTCTGCGCAAGCTCCATTGGTGCAGACGTCACCCATATGTGGGGACTGATTCCTGCTGTCCCTGGAGAACACCTGTTAAAGTTGAGTAACTACGCTTTCTTCTAACTTAAGGTCATTTATATGTTGGTTTTCTTGACAAGCATGCAAGAGGCATTGTATAACATGGATGGAGTGAATATGCAAAATAAATCATTAAACAGTTGATGTCTGACAAATTATAAGAACATAAGATATGCCATACTGGGTCAGACCAAGGTCCATCAAGCCCAGTATTCTGTTTCCAACAGTGGCCAATCTAGGTCATATGTACCTAGCAGTTACCCCAAGAGACACAAGTTCCACAATGCTTGTACTGGGTCAAGCATTGATATCTTCGGTCACTTCTTAATAATGGTTTATGGACCTTTCCTCCAGGAACTTGTCCAAACCTTTTTTAAACCCAGCTACACTAACAGCCTTTACTACAACCTCCGGTAACAAATTCCAGAGTTTGATTACACGTTGAGTGAAAAAATATTTTCTTTTATTAGTCTTAAATAGTTTACCCTGTAGCATCATTGCATGTCCCCTAGTCTTTCTATATTCTGATAAGGTAAACAATCGATCTACGTTTATCCATTCCACTCTGTTCATTAATTTATAGACTTCTATCATATCTCCCCTCAGCCGTCTCTTTTCCAGGTTAAAGAGCCCTAACCTTTTTAGCCTTTCTTCATAGGAGTATCCTTCCATCCCCTTTACCATTTTGGTGGCTCTTCTCTGTACCTTTTCTAAAATTGCTATATCCTTTTTAAGATACGGCGACCATAATTGCACACAATATTCAAGGTGCGGTCTCACCATGGAACGATAAAGAGGCATTATAATATCTTTTGTTTTATTTTCCATTCCTTTCCTTATCATACCTAGCATTCTATTTGCTCTCTTGGCCGCCACTGCACACTGGGCCGAGGGTTTTAACATGGCATCCACAATGACGCCTAAATCTTTTTCCTGGGTGGTGGTTCCTAATGTGGAACCTTGCATCGTGTAACCATAGTTTGGGTTGTTCTTCCCTAGGTGCATAACCTTGCACTTGTCCACATTAAATTTCATCTGCCATTTTGATGCCCAGTCTTCCAATTTATCAAGATCCTCTTGCAATTTTTCACAATCCTCTTGGGTTTTAACAACTTTAAATAGTTTTGTGTCATCTGCAAATTTGATAACCTCACTCGTTATTCCATTTTCCAGGTCATTTATGAATATGTCAAAAAGCAGCGGACCCAGCACAGATCCCTGGGGTACACCACTATTCACCTTTCTCCATTGGGAAAATTGGCCATTTAGCCCTACCCTCTGCTTTCTATCTTTTAACCAGTTCCTGATCCACAATAGTACACTGCCTCCTATCCCATGACTCTTTAGTTTTGCCAAAAGTCTCTGATGAGGGACCTTCTCAAAGGCTTTCTGAAAGTCCCGATACACAATATCAACCGACTCACCTTTGTCCACCTGTTTATTCACTCCTTCAAAAAAACATAACAGATTAGTAAGACAAGATCTTCCTTGTCTAAAGCCATGTTGGCTGTCTCTCATTAGGTTGTGACTCTCTACATGCTGAGTAATTTTATTCTTTATGATGGTTTCTACCATTAATCCCGGTACTGACGTCAGGCTCACCGGTCTGTAGTTTCCCGGATCACCCCTGGAACCCTTTTTAAAAATTGGTGTTACATTGGCGATCCTCCAATCTTCAGGTATTAGAGATGATTTTAATGATAGTTCACAGATTACTGATAGCAGGTCTGCAATCTCATATTTCAGTTCTTTCAACACCCTTGGATGTATACCATCCGGCCCAGGTGATTTGCTACTCTTTAGTTTATCTAATAGTTGTAAGACATCTTCCTGATGTATCGATATTTCCTTCAATTCTTCCGCACCTTTAAATACCACTTCAGTCATGGGTAACATCCCTACATCTTCCTCAGTAAAGACCGAAGCAAAGAATTCATTCAGTCTCTCCGCTATCGCCTTGTTGCCTCTTAGTGCTCCTTTAACCCCTTTATCATCTAATGGACCAACTGACTCTCTCACAGGTTTTTTGCTACGAATGTACTTGAAAAGGTCTTTATTTCGCGTTTTTGCTTCCGCAGCAAGCTTCTTCTCAAATTCTCTCTTTGCCTGCCTTATCAATGCCTTGCATTTGACTTGCTAGTGCTTGTGCTGTTTCCAGGTTTCGTCGTTTGGCTCTTTTTTCCATTTCCTGAAAGATGCTTTTTTGGCAACAGCCTCTCTGACCTCACCTTTAAACCATGCTGGCAGTTTTTTGGACTTCCTTCCACTTTTCTTAAAGCGTGGAATACAGCTGGTCTGGACTTCCAAGGTAGTATTTTTCAACAACACCCAAGCTTGATGTACGTCTTTAACCTTCGCAACTGCTCCTTTTAGTTTTTTCTTAACTGTTTTCCTCATTTTATCATAGTCTCCCTTTCGAAAGTTAAAAGGTAGTACTGTGGATTTCCTTACTATCCCTCCTCCACTAATTAAATCAAAGGCGATCATGCTATGATCACTATTGCCAAGTGGCCCCAACACCCTTATCTCTTGCACTAGTTCTGGTGTTCCACTAAGGACTAGGTCTAATATGGCTTCCCCTCTGGTCGGTTCATGAACCAGCTGCTCCAAGAAGCAGTCATTTATTTCATCTAGGAACTTTATCTCCCTAGCATGTCCTGACGTGACACTGACCCAGTCGATACCGGGGTAATTGAAATCACCCATTATTATTACTGCGCTGTAACTTTTGTTAGCTTCCTTGATTTCTTTGAGCATTTCATCATCCATTTGGTCATTCTGGCCAGGTGCTCGATAGTACACCCCCACTGCCATTGCCTTCCCCTTTTATATGGAATTTCAATCCATATAGATTCTACAGCAGATTTTGTTTCCTGCAAAACTTTAATCCTTTCTGAGTCAATGCCCTCTCTAACATAGAGCGCAACCCCTCCACCAATTTGATCAGCTCTATCATTACGGTATAGTTTGTACCCAGGTATCACAGTGTCCCACTGGTTGTCCTCCTTCCACCATGTCTCTGATATTCCAATCATATCTAACCTTTCATTTAGTGCTATATATTCTAACTCTCCCATCTTATTCTTTAGACTTCTAGCATTTGCATACAAGCATTTTAGAGAATGTATTTTATTCATGTTAATTTGGCTATTGTTAGACATGGGTAAATTGGGATCTTTAAGCTCTGTCTGCTCCATACTTGAGGGCATTTGGGCTACTTTACTCTTTTGTGGAACCTCTCTGCTTTTGTTTGTATCCTTCAAGGATACATTCTTCCGAACCATCTGCTCTTGGGCGACTGTCGGCTTTCCCCTAATATCTAGTTTAAAAGCTGCTCTATCTCCTTTTTAAAGGTTAATGCCAGCAGCCTGGTTCCGTCCCGTTTAAGGTGAAGCCCATCCCTTCGGAAGAGCCCCTCCTTTCCCCAGAATGTTCCCCAGTTCCTAACAAATCCAAAACCCTCATCTCTGCACCATTGTCTCATCCATGCATTGAGACTCCGGAGCTCTGCCTGCTTTTTGGGTCCTGCGCGTGGAACAGGAAGCATTTCGGAGAATGCTACCCTGGAAGTTCTGGATTTCAACTTCCTATCTAAAAGCCTAAATTTTGCCTCCAGAGCCTTCCTACCACATTTTCCTATGTCATTGGTACCGACATGTACCAAGACAGCAGACTCCTCCCCAGCACTATCTAAGACCTTATCTAGGTGGCGCGTGAGGTCCGCTACCTTCGCACCAGGCAGGCATGTTACCAGGCGATCCTCACGTCCACCAGCCACCCAGCTATCTACATGCCTAATGATCGAATCACCAACTATAGCGGCTGTCCTAACCCTTCCCTCATGGGCACATGGCCCTGGAGAAACTTCCTCGGTGCGAGAGGGTTTTACATCACCTGGAGGACAGGTCCTAGTTACAGGATCACTTCCTGCCACACCAGGGTGATGCTCTCCTGTCACGTGACCTCTCTGCTCCATGGCAACAGGGGTGCTGCCAGACTGGAGCTGGGACTTCAGGACTATATCCCTGTAGGTCTCGTCTATGTACCTCTCTGTCTGTCTTATGTTTTCCAAGTCTGCTACTTTAGCCTCTAGCGAACGGACTTGTTCCCTGAGAGAAAAGAGCTCCTTGCACCTAGTGCACACGTAAGACCTCTCACCAACTGGGAGAAAATCATACATGTGACACTCAATGCAAAAGACTGGAAAGCCCCCATCCCGCTGCTGGACTGCTGTCTGCATCTTAGTTTTAAGTTTGTGTCTAGATCTTTAAGTTCTTACTTACTAGGGGTTGCTATGGGTATTTATACCAATAAAACTGTACCTAATACGTTTAATATACCTTGTTCACCTGAAGCTTAATTAATCTCAGGTCCTTAGTGTATGACTGATTTGGGTAATGAGCTTCACCTGAAAGCACCTCCTGTCTTTTAAGATGTGTAAGTACCTATAAAGCTATGATTATCCCAGGGGAGGGTGGGTGTGGGGAGGGAGGGAGGGAAATAACACTTATTAAAAGAGGGCTGCTACACAGTACCCTGTCTTGTGCTGCTGAGGTAAGCTAAATTCTGATTTGATTTAAATTATAGCTCTTCGCTGCTGCTAGGCTCTAACTTCTTATGAAATTTAAACTACAAGCTCTCTGCTGGGTACTAAATTTAACTAGAAAGCTCTCTTCTGTGTGTTAAATTTAAACTAAAAGTACTTTGCTGTTACTTGGCCCTGAGTGACTATTAAATTTAAACTACAAGCTCTCTGCTGGGTATGAAATGTAACCAGAAAACTCTCCTCTGTTTTAAATTCAAACTTTAATTGCTGCTACTAGGCCCTAACTGATCCAACAAAAAACAGTGGGTTCACAGATTAAGTAGCTTTAATACAAAGAATTCTTTTTAGAAAATTACCAGAAGTATATACTCACAGTTGCAGATTTCTCTCCAGAAGTAACAGTCCCCCTTTCTAGTCCTTCAAGAATTGAATTACATACGTTTTTAGATTATGTAATGTTGCTTATCTTAATATGGTGATATTTTTTTTTTGTTGCATGTCATTTTATTTGATTGGTTGTTAATTGATTGTGGTCAGTTTGATTATATTAATGTTCTTTAGTTATTGAGCTTCAGTTATTAAAAGATCCCTGGAGTGAGATCCAGCTAGCATCGGGGTGTTCTGTGGGCGAAGCGGAGTTGGCATCCAGTGGTAGCCAGCCAATGGCAATATTGAACTGCTGCCCGGTTATTGCTAATCGACGAAAGTTAGGCACCTGAAAGGGTGTCTTAACTTTCACTGCAGAAGTTAACTGGGCAACGACTGAATATCGCAGCTGCCCTTTTAGGTTTCTGCTTCTCCGTCTACCCCAAATATTCAATGCCGGTGACTGGATGTGGCTCTGACATTGAATATCAGTGTGTAAGTGTCAGCGGAGACACCTAGCTGCTATAATTGCACTAGCTGCCGCCACAGAATATCCTCTCAAAATGTACAGCCAAGAACAAGCTTATGTGTTATATATCTACTGTTTGTGCAAATACTGTGGACCTAAGAGGATGACACTAAATAAGATCCAGTAAGGATCTTGCATTGGTTTGGTAGTACCTGCAGCAGGGCACAACTGATTTCACTGGTAGGGATACATTTATTATCAAGGAAGTATCTGGACACAACATACAAAGGCCACAAGGTATTGAAATTAAAAACATGTAAGCTACATCTAAATTAAACATGGAAAATCTGTGCGATTATGATTTGTATAAATGTTTTCACAATGGCAGCACCTAATCCACTTTCTAAGAAATTCAGCTCTTTCAGGATTATGATCAGCTCTTTGTTTCCTGTGATTCTCCTTAGACCTCCTTTTTGCTTGCACTTTCTTCTAGAAAGGAAGCAGGCAAGAGTATAAATCATGAAGAGAGTTGATCGGTTGACTTCTATAGCCTTGCTTGCCCCTGCGTCAGCGCTGTTATCAGCTGTGCTGTAGCTTGTGCCATTTGGGCAGCTTTCTTTATGAAAGTACAATGTAGTTTTTAGTGATACAGTAGGTGCTGTGCTTGAGTTTTCTCCAATAAGCAGAAGGTCGTGCATGCCCATCTGAGTTCCAACTTATTATGTCTTTGTGGTTTCCCCAGACTAATGTTCATTTTTACTTTGTAATGGATTGTGCATTCTCAACCATATTCTCTTGGCCTGGATTGGCTTGCTTTCCCTTACCTTATTTCAGGGCCGTATCAAGCCATAAATGCACCCTGTGCAACTTGCACATCTGGCGCCCCCCCCCCCCACCCAATCGCATTTGCCCCATGCCCATCATCTCCCCATCTTACCCCACACTTCCATGTCCAACCGGATCTCCCCCGCCCCCCCACCCCCCCCCCCCATGCTGCCTGTCCTTGCCCCTCTGCCACTTTGTGCTCCATTGGAAGCAGTGGCAGCAGCACAGCGGATATGATCTCAAATTGAAAAAAAAAACACGTCGGTCTTTCCGAATCCACGCTTGCACGCAGGTCTGATTCATCCCACGTCTAACATATGCTCGTGTTAGAGGAGGGAGGGAGGGAGGGAGGTACCAGACCAGCCATTCAAGCATAGAGTTGCAAAGACCCGCTTTTGAATGGCTGATCTGGTCCCTCCCTCCTCTGACACGAGTCTCCGCCGAGGGAACACCAAAAACAGTGGCAGGGCAAGGGCAGGCAGCGAGGGGGGAAGCAGAGGTCTGCAATCCCAAACGCGCCCTTAATCTTTTGTGCCCTGTATGTTTTGAAGAAAATAGCGTCAGACATCAGTGCTAGCTGTAAGAACAAATCGTCTCCTGACGTGATATTTGGGCGTATTTACAGAGCGTATACTACTGTACTGGAGACGATCATGGAAGGGCAAACCGTCTGGAAGAATGTTTGGAGTTGGGAAATCTTTTTGGACTTTGAGCATTCGAGATAAGTTATAGAGAATAAGTTATTTTGTGTGCATTTTGGATCATCACGAACTGTTGGGAAAATCTTTTGGACTGAAGTTAAACAAGATATGAGTTATTTTAATATTGCAAGCATTTGACCATTTACTGTGATCTCCATTTTTGTATAAAAGATTTTATGATATTTACCAATTGTTCAACCAACTGTTTACCAATTGTTCAATATTGTGGCAGGTCGTTGATGCTAGTTGGCACGGCTCTGCTGGGTTGCTGGCAGGACGCCTTGAATGTGTCGGGAAGTCTGAGACCTAGCCATATCTTTGAAGAACAGTTTGGTTGAGAAAGGTTTTGCACATTGTGGGGTAACGGTTTTAGAGCGATAAATTTGTTGATAGGTACAGTAAGAACAAATCGACCAGTAAGGCAATACCTTCAAGGGCTTATAGCCAATAGGAAAGGAAAATCCCCTATCTGAAAAGGAATCTCCACACCCAATCGGCTGAGAATGTATTTCACCAAATCTGACTGTATGATGGCCAGTTCCTTGCTGAACAAACAACAATGAGAGAGTCTTGAATAAACAGTCAATACCTTCCACCAAGAAAGTTTTTATACTTGTAGCAAACTTCTCCATTCCAATTCGGCATTTAAACCTTGAGCGACTACTGTTCGTAATCGAAAGATTCAGCGTTATTCCTTCTTTTGCAGCTTGTATATACGGTTACCACCCCCGCGGATCCAAAGGAACAAAGTCCAGAGTTTGCCAATGTAGTTGTTTAAAGTTGTGCCCTAACTGAAGACAATATTAGGTTAAAACCTTTGTGTGAAGTCGAGAAGCATGTTCAGCAAGCTGAATCTTTATTGAGCGTGTTGTACGTCCCACCTAGTATAAAGAACAGGTACAAATAATTAAACCACATAGGAAAACTGACAAGTATTGTTGCATTTTGACACAATCACAGTAGATGTCCAAGGATCATACCAAGTGGTGCCAACAATGGTGAGAGCACAAAAATAACGATTCCTACAAGCAAAATGTCCTGGATTGTCATGAGAGTAAATAGGATGGTCTATAACGCAGGCAAAATGTATAATCCTATTATGAAGTTTAACCCCTCTGGAATAGGCAAGCAAACGTTTCCTTGTTAAAACAAGAATGAAGACCTAAAATAGGCCAAATTTTATGAAGTTTTTTGATAACCATATGAATACCTACAACATAGGGAAGTACTCCCATTATCCTGTCCTCAGAATGGGAATTCCGTCTGATCATTGTAGTATCTGATAAGAGCCATTCACGATGTGTGAAACGAGTACGCTTAAGGGCTGTGGCAGCAATCTTTGGAGGATAGCCTCGAGATAACAAGCGCTCGTGTAACTCCATTGCATGTTTATAAAATTCTTGTAATTTTGAACAATTGCGACGCAATCTTAAATCTCAAAAATTGTCCATAAGGAAGTTCACGTTTCAGTGAGGGAGGATGATAGCTATAGTAGCTAAGGAGGGTATTCCTCTGTACCGGTATTCGAAAAAGTGAAGTTTCAAATCCTTCAGGAGTAAGAATGATCTCAATGTCCAATGTCCAAAAACTGAATATGAAACTGATGGATCAGGGTCGTAAATTGAATATTAGATTTAAAGGAGTTTAAAGTAACAAAAACGATTCTAATGTTTGTATAGTCCCAGTCCAAAGAAAAAAGATGTCGTCTAAAAAAATGATGCCAAAAAGGAATATATTGGTACATCTATGAGGAATAACTATATAACTCCTCAAACTGAGCCATGTAAATGGTAGCAATAGATTGTGCTACTGTTGTTCCCATAGCAATACCAAAAGATTGTAAAAAATATTGCCCATCATAAAGAAAATAATTGTTGAGAACCAGATCCAAAAGTTCCAATAAAAATTATCTAGGTACCTGCATAGGAAGATCAAGCGGATAAGTACGGAGACATTGTAAAACTCAGCTTGATTGATGTTGGTATACGAGGTATAAAGCTTGTACATCAAGAGTTACTAAGTAGGTATAAGAAGACGTAGCTTGACAAGTAGATAACTGTGTGAGGAAATGACCTGTGTCCTGAATGTATGACGGCACTTTAGCTGCTGCAGGCTGTAAAAAGATATCACAAAACTTAGATAGGTTCTAATAAAGAATCCTGACAAGAAACTATATGTCTTCCCGGGAGCTTATCTAAAGATTTGTGGATTTTTGGAACTAGGTACATAACTGGTGTCTTAGGTGTCTTATTGACCAAAAAATTAAATTCCCTTTTAGTGATCCATCCCTTATCCAGTGCCCCAGACCATCAGTGTTTGTATGCAATCTAGCAGGCATAGAGACTTTTGCTTGCCTATACTAGATGGGCTAATCTTTGTGATAGTATTGTACATTTTGCCTCTGTTATAGACCATCCTATTTCCTCTCATGAGAATCCAGGACATTTTGCTTGTGGGAATTGTCGTTTTTGTGCTCTCACCATTGTCGGTACCACGTGGTATGATCCTCGGACATCTACTGTGATTGTGTCAAAATGGCACACTACTTGTCAGTCTTCCTATGTGGTTTATTTAATTATTTGTCCCTGTTCTTTATACTATGTGGGACGTACAACACGCTCGATAAAGACTCAGCTTGCTAAACATGCTTCTCGACTTCACACAAAGGTTTTAACCGCCCCAATGGTTGAACATTGTCTTCAGTTAGGGCACAACTTTGAACAACTACGTTGGCGAATTCTGGACTTTGTTCCTTTGGATCCTTGGGGTGGTAACCGTATATACAAACTGCAAAAGAAGGAAGAACGCTGGATCTTTTGATTACGAACAGTAGTCCCTCAAGGTTTAAATGTTGAATTGGAATGGAGAAGTTTGCTACAAGTATAAAAACTTTCTTGGTGGAAGGTATTAACTGTTTATTCAAGACTCTCTCATTATTGTTTGTTCAGCTAGGAATTGGCTATCATACAATCAGTTTTGGTGACAAACGTTCTCAGCCTATTGGGTGTGGAGATTCCCTTTCAGATGAGGGATTTTCCTTTCCTATTGGCTGTAAGTCCTTGAAGGTATTGCCTTATTAGAACATAAGAACATAAGATATGCCATACTGGGTCAGACCAAGGTCCATCAAGCCCAGTATTCTGTTTCCAACAGTGGCCAATCTAGGTCATATGTACCTAGCAGTTTCCCCAAGGGACACAGGTTCCACAATGCTTGTATTGGTTCAAGCATTGATATCCTGGGTCCCTTCTTAATAATGGATTATGGACCTTTCCTCCAGGAACTTGTCCAAACCTTTTTTAAACCCAGCTACACTAACAGCCTTTACTACATCCTCCGGTAACAAATTCCAGAGTTTGATTACACGTTGAGTGAAAAAATATTTTCTTTTATTAGTCTTAAATAGTTTACCCTGTAGCTTCATTGCATGTCCCCTAGTCTTTCTATATTCTGATAAGGTAAACAATTGATCTACGTTTACCCGTTCCGTTATTGGCCGATTTGTTCTTACAAATAGCATTGACATCAGACGCTATTTTTTCAAAGCATACCAGATCAGCAGAACAGAGGGTTTCAAGTCTGTGCTCACAGGACGGTCAGGATTAATCTTCCCTTCAACCTGAAGCAGGGCGATAGTTACTAGCCCGAAACATGGCACATTGTTGCTATTTGGGTGACAGAGAAGCACAATCTTGGAGCTACATATTTTTTGGTTTGTTTTAAATGTCATTTCACTTTAAAAATGAAAAAAAATGAAAAATTAAAAGGGAGCTACTACAGCGAGGGGGCGGACGTTTTTCTCTGCCCTCTTGATTTGAAGCTCTGACAAATATTCTGGTAGCTGTTTGATAACTGGAACCAATTGTTCTTGAGCTGGGAGGAGTCAGCATGATGCTGACACTTGGGAAACATTTTCTGGTTGGTCAACTAAATGGTTTCTTGGTTGGGACATGAGTCTTCTGTCAGAGTGGCATGTAGCATTATTTACCCAGACTTAGTTTGCAACAGAATGTTGACCACCTGTTTCAAGTATACCATTCATTCTTTTGGTGTTTTTTTTTCCTCCTCTGCAGAAATGTGGACCTGCGGGAGTACCTTTCAGAAGAAGCACAGAATGTGCACAAACATACTACCTACGACCTAGTTGCCAACATAGTGCATGATGGGAAACCCAATGAGGGGGCCTACCGCATCCACGTATTGCACCATGTGAGTGAGTCTCTCTCTACTGTCTACTTGTGTGCAGCTCCTGAATTGCTCTGCATATATCTTGAACTTATTTGTTCACTTTACCTTATAAAGCTTTCCTCGTGCTACCTTTTGTGCAATTCTGTAACCGGAAGAAGTGGGCATGCTGTAAATTTCAGAACTCATTGTCACAATAGCAAGTTTAAAAGCAGGCAGAAAACAGACTAAAAATATCTTAGATACTGAAGCTAGCAAGCCACAGAAATGTGGTAGAACCCAATATGCTTCACACACATGTAGTGGGGGGAAGGAAGTGATTAGAAAGCAGCATGTACTATTCTTCTTAAAAGCAGCAACTGCACCACAATAAAATCAGCTTATTCACTGGATTAAACTAAAGGCCTGGAAATCTACTTCCGTATCTTGCTAAGAAGACCCAATGGATAGTCACAACAAAACAAATTGCACTATAGTGCTGGAAAATGAGACCCTAAGGTCAGAAGGCACTCAACTGGCTACTGGGATGAGCTGAACACTTTTCAGAGTAAAGCCAGCATTTATGAAGTTAGATCAAAGCCCTTGGGACATCTGACTACTGATGTAGCTGCACATAAAATGAGAGTTAGAAGCTGCAAAGATGTCTTACATATTGGGACATGGAATATACAAAGCATGAACCAAGGGAAGTCGTAGGTAGTCAAGAATGAATTGGAACGTGTACAACTCTATCTGTTGGGTGTCAGCGAACTAAAATGGACTGGTATCGGGCACTTTGCGTCTGATGATCACATGGTCTACTGTGCTGGAAATGAAAGACAAAGAAGAAATGCTGTTGCAAGAACTGTAATGAAATACAACACAATCTATGAACACTTAATTTCTATTCATCTACGAGGAATGCCCATCAACACAACTATAATTCAAGTATATGCCCCAACAACAGCTGCAGAAGAGGATGGAGTTGATGAGTTCTATGAACAAGTACAAGCTGAAATTGAGAGAACATGCAAACAGAACATCCTGATAGTCATGGGTGACTGGAACACAAAGAAGAAGGCAAAGTGTTTGGAAAATGTGGACTTGGCAACAGAAATGAAGCTGAAGAAAGACTGATAGAATTCTATTTATCTCAAACACCTTCTTCCAGCAACACAAGCAGCGACTGTACACATGGACTTCACCCAATGGATTGTACAAAAATCAAATTGACTACATCTGTGGAAGTAAACAATGGAAAAGCTCTATAGCTTCAACAAATCAGAACCTGAAGCTGACTGTGGTAGAGATCACCAACTACTAGTATGCAAACTCAAGCTAAAGTTGAAAAAGAGCAAGCCACTCATGAATGTAGCAAAATATGACCTTGAGAATATACCACTGGAATTTAAAGACTGCTTGAAAAATGGATTTGCTGCTTTAGATACTGTACAAATGACAGAGCTCCAGAAAAATTATGTGATGACATCAATAAGGTTGTTTAGGAAGAAAATGAAGTCTCTACAAAAGTTGAAAAAGCAAAAACAGCCAAAATGGATGACTGAAGAAACACAGAGAAGCTAAAGCTAGAGGAGAAAGAGAAGCAATCGCAGAACTCAACAAAGGTTTCCAACGTGCAGAAAGACAAGACGAGGAGAAATACTACAATGACTCATGCAAGGAAATAAAATCAGAAACTATTAGACGATGAACAAGATCGGCTTTCATAAAGCTATGAGAGTTAAAGAAAAAAGTCCAGCCTTGAATTGGAATGCTACAAGATACTCAAGGATCCATGTTGAATGATGCTGGGAAGATAAAGAAAAGGTGGAAAGAATATGCAGAGTCATTATACCATAAAGATCAAGTGAACCAACAGCCGTTTCAACCTGTACCTTATGATCAGGAACTATATTGGTGATGAAAGTAGTCAAAGCAGCATTGAAAGCCTTGTCAAAGAACAAAGCATCGGGCATTGATAACATTCCCATTGAAGCATTAAAGCAATCAGATGCAGCTGTTACCATACTTACAAAGCTCTGTCAGGAAATTTGGAAGACATCATCATGGCCAACTGACTGGAAAAGATCTGTGTGTATACCAATACTAAAGAAAGGTGATCCAACTGACTGTGGAAATTATCTCACAATCGCTCTGATCCCACATGCCAGCAGGATTCTACTCAAGATTATTCAGCAGAGACTACAACTATACTTGGAATGAGAACTGCCTGAAATGTAAGCAGGGTTCAAGAAAGGGCAAGGAACAAGAGACATTATCATGGATGTCACGTGGATCCTTGAAAAGACAAAAGAATACCAAAAGGATATTTATATGTGTTTTCTCTGGGAACAAGCAGGAAGTCAGTCCTCACATATGGGTGATGTCTGCACCGATGGAGCCCTCGCGAAAGCATCCTCCCAGCTTTCAAAGAAAACCTTTGGGAGATGCCAACACGTATGCGTGGTCCCTTTCCCGCCCAAGGGTGCCATCTTGCTCAGTCTCTTTTTCTCCGTGGACTCCTGCAGACGTTTGTCTGGCTTGTCCCTGGAAAAAGTTGATTTTTCTCTTAGAGTTTCATACCATCCGGTATCGCACTGGTGCTCTTCCCACCACCTGACCTCGTTGCCTTGGCGTTGAGTTCGAGTCAGTTTTTGTCGTTTTCAGTCTTTCTTTTCCTGGCGTCTTCGCGCCTTTTTTTCCAACTGGTAGCCTGGAGAGTCTTCAACCTCGCAGGGGTACTTTTTCCCCCTATGGCTACCAGTGGCTTTAAGAAGTATGATCAGTGCTCTAAAATAATGTCTTTGACCGACACACACGACTGCTGTCTCTGCTGCCTTGGGCCAGACCACGACCCGGCAGCCTGTGGTCTCTGCCGATGTCCAGTAAGGCCCTCAATAACTGCCAGCAGCAGCTTAGGTTTTTCCCCGTGTCCCCAGTGCCTCCGAAGGCCAGGGCCTTGTCTGAGGCCTCAACGTCTCGGGCAGAACCTCCCAAACCCGAGCCCCGTCTTGGTTCCTCAGAAGGGGGTCTCCCTCAAGGGAACCCAGGAAGAAGAAGAAACCTCGAAGGCTGCATCTTTGGATGGTTCCGACTGGCCAGGTCCCCCCCCCCCCCGGGCCTGGTCCCACAGTCCAAGGTGCTCGTGAGAGGCTTCGGAGAAGGAGCGGCCTGCAAAGGCACCCAGAGGATCCAACCACGGACTGGCCTCAGTCCCCAGACACCTCCTCGTCGAGGATTCCCCTTCGGGGGAGCCAGCATCTGGCTCGAGTCCCCCAGTGCCTGCCCCGAAGCCTGCGGAGCCTTCACACCAGAATGGTGGCCCTGGAGTGCAGTTTGTCTGCCTTCATAGACCAGCAGCGGGTGCTGTTGTCCAGCACAACAGGTTCATCCGCCCCGACCACTGGGTCCTCGACTTCCAAGATGTCCCTGGAGGCTGAGTCGATCCTCGGCTGAGGTCACGATCCGAGTCCTGCTCGACGGGACTGCAGTCATCCCCAGCAGGTATGCCAGGCACTGGTTACAGATTATTGGGAGCCCTGAAGCCTATGGAGCAGCCCTCCTACGAGTCCTTGATGGACTACTCTGAATGGGAGATGGAGGACGAGGAGTCCCTTGATACCCATCGCCACCGCAACATCCCATCCAACTTTCCCGTCTTGGAGTCTCAACGGCAGTCCTCGCCGGAGGATATGGGCTTCCTTGATTTTGTCAAGGATATGCCAAAGACCCTGGTGTTCCCTAGGAAGTCGGAGGAGGACCTTTGGGCGGATGAGTTGGAAATCCTTCAGTACGAGGCTCCTTCATGGGAATCGCTCACTGTGCCCATCCCTCCCATCCTGGAATGGCTGGTTCTCTGAATATGGGAGACACCGGCTTCGGTACCGGTGGTGAGCAAACGGCTCGACTCGATGTATCGAGTCCGCTGGAGCATGGGCTTCCAAAATTCACAGCTGCTGCATAACTCCATGATGGTGGAGTTGGCCATGCATCTGCTGAAAAGCCAGAAGATGCATTCCTCGGTGCCCCCTGGCAGGGAGGCCCGTACCATGGACGCCCTCGGCAGAAAGTGCTACCAGGGCTCAATGCTCATTGGCCTCTTTCAGGCCTAACAGCTGTACATGGGCATGTACCTGAGACACCTGGCAAAAGAACTCGCTTGGGTTATCAGCTGGTCTCTCTGATGACCCTTGCAGCGGTTCAAGAACCTGGCCAAGGCAGTCTGCGAGTGCTCCAAATTCATGTCTCAAGTGGCCTATGACAGGTTCGAGTTGGCGGCTCAAGTAGCGACGGCAAGCATCGGTGCATGGCGCCAAGCTTGGCTACAGTCTTCTGACCTTGAGCAGTGGGTTCAGGACAAATTGGTTGATGTCCCATGCCAAGGAGAGAATCTCTTTGGCAAACCCACGACTGACAAGGCTGTTGAGCTGGAGACTGAGTTCATGACGAGGACCCGGCTCTCCAAAAAGACCGCTGCCCCTCCCCGACGGAAGGGCTCAGGTAAAACGTCCTTCTACCCGAGGAAGGGAGATGCTTACAGAAACTACTCACCTTTTCAGGCCTCCCCAGTTCTCCAACAGGGTCAGCAGGACAAGGGACATGGGCATGGCCCTCGTAAGCAGAACGCTCCAAAACCCCAGGCACCGGCTCTGGTCCAGCTAGGCGGCAGTTTTTGACTCCTTGAGCATAGCCTATTCTACCCCAAGGAGATTAGCAGCCCACAGGGGGATATCTGGCCCTCTATGCCCAGAGGTGGTTGACCATCACCACCAACTCCTGGGCACTTCAGGTAGTCAGGGAGGGTTACCTCCTCCACCTGATTCAGATACCTCCCCTTTATCTCCTAGGAGAGCCCCTCAGGTCTCTCCTTCATCGGGACCACCTACTGAAGGAGTTGGCAGGTCTTCTCGAGGACAAAGCAGTGGAACTGGTGCCCCACCATCTCAAGGGCAAGGGGTTCTACTATAGGTACTTTCTCATGCCAAAAGGAACAGGGGCCTGATGTCCATCCTCGACCTGCGCAACCTCTGCAAATTCCTTGTAAGGGATAAGCTCAAGATGCTCTCCCTTGGAACATTGCTGCCATACCTCCAGCAGGGAGATTGACTATGCTCCTTAGACCTCAAGGATGCTTATACCCACATCCTCATTCATCCCAACCACAGGCAGTACCTGTGGTTCATAGTGGGGGGGGGGGGCAGGCATTTTCAGTACAGGGTGCTCCCCTTTGACTTGGTCTCGGCCCAAGAGTCGTCACGAAATGCCTGGCAGTCGTGACCGCCTTCCTCCGCTTCCAGGGAGTCTTTGTCTTCTCCTACCTGGATGACTGGCTCATAAAGGGAGGCACAGCCTCAGAGGTACAGCAGGCCACCGCATGCACCCATCCAGGTCCTGAAACACTTGGCGTTTGTCATAAACTACCCCAAGTCTCACCTCCTCCCGGCACAGTGTCTGGAGTTCATCAGGGCAAAGCTCAACAGCCCTCGACTGGAGAGTGTTGAGCTGACCGTCTCAGGACTCTGGCATGGGACATACAGTACCATCCCTGGGTGCCCACTCGGCTTCTTCTGCGCCTCCACGGTCCACGTCACCCAGATGCTTGCCTCCACATGAGGGAGGTGCAGTGGTGTCTCCGGGCCAGTGGTCTCAGGCCACAGGTCCCCTCCAAGACAGTGGCTCTGTAGCCCACCAACTGGAGGACTCCCTGGTCTGGTGGCAATCTCTCCAGGTTCTCGAGGCAGGGATGCCTTTTCAGGCCCCGAGCCCCTCAAGGGTCCTTGCCACGGATGCCTCCCTGCTCAGTTGGGGAGCCCACTGTGGGGAGCTTTGCACCTAGGACAACTGGTCACCAGACGAGAGCACCCAGTAGATCAACCTCCTGGAGCTGCGAGCCATATACTTAATCCTGCGAGTCTTCTGCCACCACCTGTGTCACCAGCCGGTGCTGGTCCAGACGGACAAACAGGTGCCGATGTTCTACGTGAATAAACGGGGGGGGGGGGGGTTGGCGGCATGGGATCTTGCACATTTGTCAGGAGACACTGGTCCTTTGCTCATACGCAATCCAACAGGTTATCCTCTTGCGGGAAGTGCACCTACCAGGCCAGAACAATCTTCTGGCCGACAAGCTAAGCCGAGCAGAAACTGTGGGAAACATTAAGAAGCATGGGTATACCAGAACACCTGATAGTTCTTTTGCACAACCTTTACATAGATCGAGAAGCAACAGGCAAACGGAACAAGGAGAAACAGAATGGTTTAAAATCAGCAAAGGTGTATGACAAGGTTGCATACATTTCCCCCTACCTGTTTAATATCTGTGCAGAACAAATCATCACAAAAGCAGGACTGTATGAAGATAAACCGAGATGTGAAGATGGGAGACTCAATAACCTTCGCTATGCTGATGATACCACATTACTGGCTGAAAGTGGATGCGCTGTGAAACATTTGCTTCTCAGGATCAAGGAGCATAGTCTTAAAATGGGCCTGCACCTTAATATAAAGAAGACAAAGATCCTGACAACTGGCAAAATCAATAAGTTCATCGTTGATGGAGAAGAAATTGAAATAGTTGACACCTTTAACCTACTTAAAGGAGTGGAGGAGTGGCCTAGTGGTTGGGACAAGGTACTTCAGGCCGGAAGGTCGGGGGTTCAAATCCCACTAGAGGACAGCAACCTTGGGCCGGAAGGACTGGGGTTTCTAGTCCCACAGGTGCTCCTTGTGGTCTTGGGCAGGCCACTTAACCCTCCATAGCCCATGTTCCCTGTAAAATAGTTATCTCCAAGTTATAATGCCCTGTTCAATGTAATTTCAGTTTGTTCAATGTAAACCGCACTGATGCAGACTAGCGCGGTATATAAGAGAATGTAAATAAATAAATACTTGGATCAACTTTTAATAAAGAAACAACAAGCAGTCAAGAAATCAGACGTCGAATTGCTCTTGGCAGAATGGCTATGAAGGATCTAGACAAGATTCTCAAGAGCAGAGATGTCTCTCTCCATACAAAGATTTGACTTGTTCAAGCCATGGCTTTTTCACTAACAACATATTGATGCAGAAGTTGGACAGTGAAAAAGATAGACAGGAAGAAAATGAATGCATTTGAATTATGATGCTGGTGACAAATATTGTGGATACCATGGATTGCCCAGTCAGCACTAGAGGAGATCAAACCTAAGCTTTCTTTAGAAGCTCAGACGACAAGACTTTGACTGTCATACTTTGGACACATCATGCAAAGAGAGAAAAAGTTAGAAAAAGACATCATGCTTGGCAAGGTAAAAGATCAACGCAAAAGAAGGCGGCCAGCAATGAGATGGATTGATACAATAACAGTAGCTATGGGTGTCACTCTATTAGCCATGAGCCCCCTGACTGAACAATGGCAACTTAACAACAACAACAACATCATCATACCAAACAAAATCATTTCAATAATGTAGTAATTCAGGCAAACCATGAAAGAATGCATTTCGGGCTGAAAATATTCTTAACAAATTTGTCACATAAAAAGGAGTCTCGGTGGCTAAGACTTTCCCATCCGAAAAGAAGAATATGATGAAATCTAACGCTGTAATGGAAATTTTATTATCACTCCTTTAGTAAATATTAAGGCACAGAAATAAAGTCCCCTATTATAAATATAGCGGGTCACTAGTCGGTGTGTGGTCATTGTCTTAAGCATCCATATGGCACATAACTTAATATGTATTTTCACTACTGCTATCCACATAGGTAGCAGCGCTGAATATATGTAGTAAATGGCAACCACAACTGCAGTATTCAGTGATCTTTAAGCAGATAAATTAACCATTCAGCAGTTGAATATTGCTGCTAAACAGAATTTTGCATTACCTCTGTTGTGGTCTTATCTTAGCCTATTATTAAGTGGATAATATTTGGAGATTTAGCAATTTAAATGGCCCAATTTATTATCCCTATAATTTCAGAAAATATACAGATAAGCAAGATATGTATTTTGTCGCCCACCGGCAAACACAGACTTTGCTTTTGAATACTGGCCAATAATTTCTATGGGTCAACTTGGTGGCAGTGCTGTGCAGAGGACTTGGATTCAGTTTCTGGTTCAGATCTTCCATTTCCCAATTTGGTTGGGGTCTGGGGATGCTAGTGTTCACAGCCTTTGCAGGGCTGTTTGACAGTTGTGTATTGGATACACCTAGAGGCTGGACTTAAGAACCAAGCTTGCGGGGTTCCAGAAGGAGCCCTGGTGCACGGTCCCCGCCCAAGGACTGCCATGACTGAAAGGGAGAATAAACCACAATAGCTGCAAACGAAGGCTGATGGTGCCAGATCCCTTCCAGTCCTGGTTTTAATTGAGCTGGAAGCATAAAGAAGGAGAAAAGAAAATATAATTTGTACAAGAAATACCAATACAAAGAGAAATCATAGTTATGCAAGACTGTCAGAAACAAAAGATTTCAAGCAAAGATCATACAAATCAACTGAACGTAATACTATGATGATTTCCAAATATATCTCTAAAAGCACTTTTACACCTCTCTCTCATTACCACCAGCTGATCTAATTAAGGAATACACAGCATGCCATCCTTGCTGATTTTTTTGTGCTTAATGGTTGGTTGGTTGAGGATTTTATGATATATAAAAGCTATTTATATTCCCTGGCTGGATAATCTCAAAGGGAAAACTTGTCGGGTCTTGTTGCTGTATATAAATTTTGGCTTTAAAAACAAAAATGATGTTGGCAGATGAGGATCCTTTGGTCAACCCAGCTTACCCATTTATACCCGCCTACTGTATTGTCGGAGGTCCTACTTGATCTGTGGTCTCTCTCCCTTCACCACTAAGATCACTTTTGAGGGTATAGAAACAAAGGACACAGGGACCTTTTACCTTCAAGCTTTGCACTCATTTTCAGTGTAAAAATATGCAGGTACTTTTGTACTTTGAAGATTATCTAAGAAAAGCACCTGTGGATGCTGTTTACAACTAAAAATCACATGTATCTTTTTGAAAATGCAAAAGGATATGCATCGTTTCAGTCACTACCCATCCCTTCCCCCAGATGTGGGTAAGAGCGCACACATTATTGAACTACACAGATACAGATACATTTCCAGGAACAAGCAGGACTGTAGTCTTCACATATGGGTATCGTTGGTACCGACGGAGCCTGTGCGGGAACGCTCCCCAGCGTCCAGTAGGAACGCTTTTGGGAGCATCCCTCAACACATGCACGCTGCCTTCCCGCCTTTCCAACTGTCCCTCTTCAGTTCTTCGTTTTCCGCGGAGCCGACAGGACACATACCCTGTCACTGCAGAAAATGTCTTCTTTAAACTTGTTTTCTTGTGGTCGCGCCTGCCTCCGCACGACACCTGCCGATAGTGCCGGTTCTTTCTTTCTTCTTTTTACAAAAAAAAAAGCCTATTTTTGAACTGTTTCTCTACAGAAACTCTTTCTTTTGGTGCTAGGTGCCATTTTGGGCATTAGGCCCTATTTTTCCCAAAAGATGGAAAAACCAGCTAGTGGTTTTAAAAAATGTACTAAATGTGGCGGTACCATCTCCGTCACCGACACCCATGACTGGTGTCTAAAATGTTTAGGCCCTGACCATTCTCCATCTCAGTGTTCCTCCTGTATGGGGATGATTAAAAGAGGAAGAGAGAACCGAGCTGCAAAGCTTGGTACCCTCTTTTCTTTGGATACCAGGTCCATTGCATCGACATCGTCAAGAGCCTCGTCTTCCTCCCATGGATCTCAGGTAACTAAACACAAGAGCCGGTCCTCAAAGGGTAGCTCTCCTTCAAAGCATCGAGAGGCCATTGGCATTGCCCTTGAGGAAACTACACTGGTAAAACAGCCCCAGCTGGAGGCTTCGGCCTCCAAAGCATCAGTGGGGTTCCATGATGTTCTCGAGGCTTCGACCTTGGCTGAACTACTGGTGCCAAGCTCAGGGGTTCCGGCTGCTTTTACCGGTACCGATACCCAGGCATCGGCAGCGTCGATAGACCAGAGATTCCTCGCTATCGAACGCAGTCTTGCAGCTCTCCTTACAGCTGCGGTACCGTTGACACCAGTGGTTCAACGGGCACCGACACCAGTACCTATGCCGGTACCAGCACCGATACCGATGCCGGTACCAGCACCGACGGTACTTGCCCCAGTGGGAATCCTTCCCATACAGACTTTTTCTGGCATCGACAGATCGGTACCGGACCAATTCAGTATCGACTTCGATCGATACTGAGACCGTGCTTTGCATGAACATCGGGATCAGAGATACTTCGAATCCTCCGATTCCGATGACTCTGATAATTCTGCCGGTACCAGAGTGTTTCTCCCGGAAGACCCCTCTTCTCCCCAACGCAGAATGTCTCCTCCGGAAGACATGTCTTTTCAGGATTTTATTCGTGATGTGGCCCGAGGCCTTTCAATCACGGTAGCTCCTGAAAAAGAACCTAGAGCAAAGGAATTGGAAATTCTCCAATACCCTAAGGCTCCCAAGGAAGCAGCCACTCTGCCCATTCATGAAATTCTTCATGATTTGATGCTCAGAATGTGGGAGACACCTTTGACCACATCTCCTCATTCTAGGAGACTCGATACCATGTATTGAGTTCCACCATGTCCTGGTTTTCAAAAGACTCAGCTGCCACACCATTCAATGGTACTGGAGCCGGCCATGCGTAGGATGAAAAGTGCAAAGAGACATGCATCCAATCCTCCAGGTCATGAATGCAGGACTCTGGACGCTTTTGGGCGTCAAACTTTTCAGGCTTCCATGCTTTCAGCTAGGATCAGCTCATATATTTTATATATGGGAATGTTCCTCAAAGAGGTCACAGGAGATTTGAAGCTTATGAGCCCCCTTCTACCTGAGGACAAACGACAGGACTTTCTCAATCTGGTCAAGCATGCTCAAGATGTCTCCAAGTTTGTAAACTGTGCAGCCTTTGACTACTTTGAATGCATCAGCAGAACCTCTGCTATTGCCATTGGTGCACATCGGATTGCCTGGTTTCAGGCATCAGACTTGGAGATTTGGGTACAAGATAAATTGGGAAACATCCCTTGAACAGGAGAAAACCTCTTTGGCAAGAATTGGCAGAAGGCTAATGAGATAGATACTGACAATCTCACTTTAGACAGATTGTCAAAATCTACAGCCACTCCAGCCAAACAAAACCTATAAAAAACCCTTTTACAGCAAAAAGAGGAAGTTTTATCCATCCTATACCCAGCAAGGGCAAGCTCAGGGTCAAGTTGCCCAGAAGAGTCAACAACAACAATCCAGCCAAAAGAAGCCAAAGGGCCTTAGAGCTCAACCAGCTCCACAGGCCCAGCCCCCTCAAGGGCTTTGACTCCTTCATAGAGAACTTAGCCTTCCTGCCTCTGAAGGGGCCAGAACCCCTAAACATTCCAGGCAGGTTGTGTCATTTTGCCAACAGATGGCACCGAATAACAACAGAAAACTGGACTCTGTCCATTGTGTGAGAGGGGTACAAGCTTCATTTTCACAGTATGCCCTCTCCTACAATCGTAAGACAGTTCAATTCCCAAACCTCTATAGGCAATCTACTGGATCAAGAGGTCTCAACACTCCTTGCTTAAGGAGCAATAGAGGAGGTGCCCATTCTTCAGCAGGGTGCAGGGTTCTACTCCCCCTATTTTCTTATTCCAAAGAAAACAGGAGGACACAGACCCATTCTAGACCTCAGAGAATTGAACAAATATCTGTTCCGAGAAAAGTTCAAAATGATTTCTCTGGGAACTCTTCTGCCAAACCTTCAAAGTCAGGATTGGCTTTGTTCTCTAGATCTAAAAGATGCATATACTCACATTCTGATCCATCCAGATCACAGGAAATTCTTACGATTCCTTTTCAAGGGAAAACATTTCAAATACAGTGTTCTTCCCTTTGGTCTGGCTTTGGCACCAAGAGTATTCACGAAATGCATGGCAGTAGTAGCTGCATTTCTGCGAACCCTGGGGATATTCGTCTTCCCTTACTTGGATGACTGGCTCATTCGAGCCCCCACGGTTCCAGAAGCCAGATCTGCACTGTCTCGCACAATGCGAATCCTTCAATACTTGGGATTGGTCATAAACCTCCCAAAATCCCAACTTGCTCTTTCTCAGTCCCTAGAGTTCATAGGAGCTCGTCTAGATACCAGACAGTCAAGGGCTTTTCTCCCACAACCCCGCTGTCTTCGTATAATATAGCTAGCTTCTCAAGCAGCGGTGAAGTCCTCCCTAACTTCTCGAACTACTACAACTATTGGGACATATGGCATCCACGGTTCATGTGGTTCCCTATGCTCGCCTTCATATGCGAGCAGCCCAGTGGACCCTATCCACACAGTGGACACAGGCCACAGGATGTCTTTCGGACAAGATATCAAACTCACGACGACTGATCTTGTCCCTACAATGGTGTCAATCACTGGAAAATCTTCTAGTGGGGTCTCCTTTCCAGCAACCCCTATTCCAGGCCACCCTAACAGATGCATCACAGGGATGGGGAGCACACCTGCATCATCTCTCTACCCAAGGTACCTGGACTCCACAGGAGGCTTGTCTTCACATAAACCTCCTGGAACACAGAGCAATCTATCTAGCTCTTCGAGTATTCCATGTCCAGCTCAGCTACAAGACAGTCCTAGTCCAAACGGACAATCAAGTAGCTATGTTCTACGTGAACAAGCAGGGCAGAACAGGCTCTCTGTCGTTATGCAACGAAGCTTTACGACTATGGGCCCTCGCCAGAGAGCATCAAATTCACCTTCTCGTGGTATATCTTCCAGGCATTCAAAACCTTTCAGCAGACAAACTTAGCTGAGTACTGCTGCCTCACGAATGGTCTCTCCACCTAGACCAGGTGGCCAAGATATTTCAGATCTGGGGAACCCCAGACATAGACCTATTTGCAAGTCCACTGAATACCAAACTTCCCCAGTTCTGTTCCAGGATTCTGGCTCAAAATTGCCAGGCAAGGGACACCTTCCTTCTTCACTGGGGTCACGACTTCCTCTATGCCTTCCCACCCATTCCCCTCATCCCCAAAACACCCTTCAAGCTTCAGAGAGACAGAGGTCGTATGATCCTCATAGCGCCACAGTGGCCACGCCAAACGTGGTATCCCCTGCTTCTACATCTCTCTCAAGCTGCACCTCTGGAGTTAGGCTATGCTCCAGATCTCCTCTCTCAAGAGAACGGGATGCTATGGCACCCGAATCCACAGTCCCTGCATCTCAGGGCCTGGTTGCTGAAAGCTTAAAACGTCAGGATCTTAACCTTTCCCAAAAGGTGAAGGATATCCTTCAGGCTTCTAGAAAACCTTCCACAAGACGCTCTTACGCCTTCAAGTGGAAACGTTTTACTATATGGTGTTCACAGAAAGGGTTAAACCCCCTTATGATACCTTTGGAATCGATACTAGAGTATCTGCTTCATTTATCAAATTCTGGTCTAAAGACCAATTCAGTAAGAGTCCATCTTAGTGCAATTGCAGCTTCCTATAAGCCTCTAAATGGACAACCAATTTCCTCTCATCCACTCTTAACAAGATTTATGAGAGGTCTTCTATTAACAAAGCCTCCCATCAGGCCACCACCGGTGGCTTGGGATTTAAACCTAGTTCTTGGGCAGCTCATGAAACCGCCTTTTGAACCTTTAGCCACTACAACCCTAAAGCTTTTGTCCTGGAAGGTCATCTTCCTAATTGCAATCACCTCTGCACGTCGCATTAGTGAATTGCAAGCTTTAGTGGCTGATCCTCCTTATACTAGGTTTCACCATGATAAGGTTGTTCTTAGAACTCATCCACACTTTTTATGCCAAAGGTGGTTTCGCCTTTTCATTTAAATCAATCAATTTATCTTCCTGTATTCTTTCCGAGGCCTCATGCCTCCAATGCAGAAAGGAACCTTCATACTTTGGATTGTAAAAGAGCCTTGGCTTTTTACCTACAAAGAACACAGCAACATAGAAAGTCTTCTCAACTTTTTATTGCTTTTGATTCTAGTCATTTGGGACTTCCAGTCTCCAAGAGAACTCTGTCCAAATGGATTGCACAATGCATATCCTTTGCTTATGAGAATAAGAGTCTTCCTCTTCAAGGCCATGTCACAGCTCATAATGTGAGAGCCATGGCAGCCTCTATAGCTAACCTTCACTCTGTGTCTATTGATGACATTTGTCGAGCAGCCACCTGGGCTTCAGTACACACCTTTACAGCCCACTACTGCCTAGATAAAGCCTCCCGTCGGGATGCCTTCTTTGGCCAAGCTGTTCTTCAAAATCTCTTCCAGACCTAATTCAACTCCTACCCACCAACCCTGGTTGGATGCCATAGATCCAATGGAGGAAGCATGGCCCACCTTACTTTGGTGGCAGCTTCCTGGGCTATCTCCCTGGCATCTTCAGCTAGGGAGTCCCCATATGTGAAGACTACATTCCTGCTTGTTCCTGGAGATAGCGTAGTTACTCACCTGTAACAGGTGATCTCCGGGAACAGCAGGAGTCCGGTTTAGTCAGCAGTTATTGATTAAAACTGATTAACTGTCCCTCTTCAGTTAAGTTTGTAGCTGAGTGAAAGGATAGAGGGAGAGAGGAAAGAGACAAAGAGATAGACAACTCCTAGGGGAGGTGGGTGGGTTGTGAAGACTAAATTCCTGCTGTTCCCGGAGATCACCTGTTACAGGTGAGTAACTACGCTATCTCCAGGAACAAGCAGGAATGTAGTCTTCACAACCCACCCACTCTCTATCTCTCAGTCTCTTTCCTCTCTCCCTCTATCCTTTCACTCAGCTACAAACTTAACTGAAGAGGGACAGTTGGAAAGGCGGGAAGGCAGCGCGCTTGTGCTGAGGGATGCTCCCAAAAGCGTTCCTATTGGATGCTGGGGAGCGTTCCCACGCAGGCTGTGTCGGTACCGACGATACCCATATGTGAAGACTAAATTCCTGCTGTTCCCGGAGATCACCTGTTACAGGTGAGTAACTACACTTTTTACCCACTTCCAAGATGGGCAATTTTCAGACAGCTTTAAAAATTGCTGTCAGTGGGGGGTAATTTGATAAAGTATTTTCATGTGTAATGCATGCCTTGTATATGGGAAAATAGCTCTGTGTATGTATTCGGCAGTGCAGTTTTATAAGTATGCATACTGACAAAAGTGCGTAGGTGTTCCTAAGGGCAGAATTGTGATGCGCATGTGTATTTTATAAAATGTGACTAGGGGAGTGGTGGGATGTGTGTGGCTAAGAGTGTGTACCTTTGTATGTGTGTCTGGAAGGGTACTCCCTCCCTCTTGTATTCTTTAAACCTCTCTCCTTCTAGCACTGTGCCTACAATTCCAGCATTCTTGTCCCTGTACACCTCAAGCACAGCTCCGGTGCTTTTCTCCCTAAACCAGCAGACCTTTTGAATAGTAGCTGTGCTGAAGAAATGCAGGCTGGGCACTTGAGCCAGCATGTGTGCAATGTTCTGGGTTTGCAGGCCCCTTGGGTGGACCCCATCTCTTCCTGGCTTCCAAGCGGGAGGCAAGTCTTAGTCTTCAGCTCACACTGCCTCAGCACATGGAAGATGTTACAGCTGATGCTACAGTTGGGCCTTGGTGGCCATAGCTGCTATTCAAAAGGTTTACAGGGAATCAGCAGCAGTTATTGATTAAAACTGACTAAACCAGATTTTGATATGGGTCCAAAGTGCCTGAAAATAAGAGGACGTGGAGAAGCATAGAGGAAGGAACAAGAGGAATGTGATGGTAGAGAGGAGAGTGAAAGATGATAAATTATAGAGTTGGGGGGCACAGAAAAAGCAAGAGATTGTGGGAACATGAGAGGTAGAATAAGAGTGTATTTGTGTCAAGGGGTCAGTGAGAGGAGAGAGAGCAAAAGAGACTATGGGACTTGTTTACAAAGCCACGGTAGCAGTTTCTGCCCGATATCGGAGCCGCGTCCCCATTGAATTCAGTGGGGCCGCGCTCCGATATCGGGTGGAAGCCGCTACCGCGGCTTTGTAAACAAGCCCCTATGTGTGTCTTGAGGGGGAGGGGGACAGTGAGAGGAAAGCAAAAGAGTGAATGAGTAGAGAAGAGAGAACAAGAGAATCTGTGAGCAAGAGATCAAAAGTAAGGGAAGGAGAGAGAGAGCAAGCATGTGTCTATGCCTTGATGATGGTGAGAGGGAGACAACAGGTGCTTGTGATGGTGGGGGACACAAGTAGAGAAAGCAAGAGATTTTGTGTATTTTTGTGAGTGAAGGGATTCAAAAGTGTATGTGTGGGGGTGGTGAGAATGAAGGAGAGGCAAGGGACTGGTGTGGGAGCATGGTAGAATGAATGACAGCTAAGTGGTGTGTGTTGGGGGGCAGGGGCAGAAAGGAGGAGAAACAGAAAGTAGTTTGGGGATAAGCAAGGGGGAAACAGGAATGGGAATAGAGAGCAAAGATAGTAAGATGAGAAAGCAAGATATATGAGGGGAATAAAGGTGGCGGATGGGAGGAGGTAGGTGTGGGGGGAGAGGAGGAAGCTCGAAAAGTAGTGAGGGGTGGAAATGGACCAGGGATGGCAAGAAATGAAGAAGGAGAGGAACTTGAATTGGAAGGGAGGAAGGAATCCAGAGTGGTGATGTGGGAGAAAGAGGTGGAGGAACAATAAAAGAAAAACAGAGGAAAATGAGATGAGAGAGAAAAAAAAAAGCAGAAGAGGACAGAAAAAGAAGAAAGCATTAATCCACTGTAGAAGAAAAGGAGTGGAGGAGTAGCCTACTGGCTAGAGCACTGGCTTGGTAACCAAGGGTGTGATTCCCACTAGTGCTCCTTGTGGCCTTGGGCAAGTCACTTAACCCTCAAGTGCCTCAGAAGAAAGTCCTGGCAATCTACTTCCAGTAACACTGCCCTGTGACATCCATCCTGACCCTGCTGCTCCTCCGCATGTGGGAAGCACCCGCCTCAGTCCAGGAGCTGCTGGGTCACCAGGAGTCAGCATTGACTCGAAGGCACACATTACATTTTTACTTTAGAAGAAACGAGATGAAGTAGGAATAGACAGAGTTGGAATAGAAAACATAAAGAAAAGAGGACAGCAAAGAAATGAAAAATGAAAAACTGAATAGACAAGAATAAAAAATGATGGAAATAAAGATGCTGAATCAGAAGGTCAAGTTGGTGGAATGGTGGGAAACTATTTTATTATCTAATAGCGAATAATAAATAGAAATTTTCCCAATTTGGGGTGGGAAAGGATGGGAAGATGAGTCGCAAGTTGGTTTTGTAACATTGGGGTGTTTTAGTTGGGGTTTGTTGGTTTTATATCTCCAGGAACAAGCAGGAATAAGTCCTCACATATGGGTACGTCGGAACCGACGGAGCCTGCGCGGGAAAGCTCCCCAGCTTCCCAGAAAGGAAGCTTTTGGGGCCTCCCACTGCACATGCGCGCTGCCTTCCCGCCTTCCTGACCAGCTCTCCTCAGTTTCTCTTTTTCCGCGGAGCCAGCAGGTCGTGTTCCTGTCACCGCTGAAGAAATTCTTATTTTAGTTTGTTTCTTTAGACCGCGTACCTGCCTTCCCCATACCGAAACCGGTACCGCCGGTCTCTCTTTTCTTTTCTTTCAAAAAAAACCCAAAGAACTTTTCTTTTAGCACAACTTGGTGACTTCGGTTAGGCCTCAGGCCTACACAAATTCTCCTCATGGAGAAACCAGCCCCTGGTTTCAAAAAGTGTACCAAGTGTAGTGCTGTTATTTCTGTTACAGACACCCATGACTGGTGTCTTAAATGTTTGGGGCCTGACCACTCCATTCCGGACTGCCCGTCCTGCTCCCAGATGTCTAAACGTGGTCTGCAGAACCGGGCCAACAAATTCCATGTACTGTTTGCTTCAGATAATCCAGCATCACAGTCATCCAGGTCTTCCTCTCCGGATGGATCTCAGGTAACCAAACCTTCTCCGGGCAGGTCCTCAAAAGGCAAATCTCCTTCAAAGTATCGAGAGGCCCTCAATCTTGAGTCGGAGGACCCTGCCCCAGCCAAACAACCCCGGCGGGAAGCTCTGGCTTCCAAAGCTCCATCTATGGGGTTACAGGTTGACATCGATGGCACGGCCTCGATCGATCACCTGTTAGACTGCTCTGGGGTACCGGCCCATGCCGGTACCGACATCCAGGCAGCAGTGGCGTCTATGGACAATACTGTTCAGACCATGCAGCAGGCCATTTTGGCTTTTATTAAAGCTGCGATGCCCTCGGTACCGCATCCAGCGGTTCCGGGTCCGGTTCCGGTACCGTCCCCCATACCGGAACCGAGACCATCGTCTTCCAAACGCAGATCGGTTCCGCATGCCGGATCCGGGTTTTCGCCCGATACCGATCCCATACCCGGTACACCTGATGTCGATACCGAGCGGTATGCGTATCGTGCGTTGGAAGCAAATAGAGGATACTCTGATTCTTCTGAGGATTTTGACTCCTCTGATGACTCTGATGAGCTGTCTCTTGTTCTTCCTGAAGAGCCTTCTTCCCCAAAGAGGAGAATGTCTCCACCAGAGGATTTGTCCTTTCAAGACTTCATTATAGAAGTAGCTAAAGGACTTTCTATTACTACATCCTCTGAAAAAGAACCTAGATCAAAGAAATTGGATATTTTAGGATACCCTAAGGTTCCTAAACAGGCAGTCACCCTGCCTATCCATGAAATCCTTCAAGAACACTTGATGGACTTATGGGAGGCTCCTCTAACGTTGTCTCCTCATTCCCGTAGGTTGGACACCATGTACCGGGTCCCTCCTCCTGGTTTTCAAAAAACTCAGCTGCCTCACCATTCCATTGTGGTGAAGTCTGCGCTGAAAAAGATTAAGAGTACCAAAAGGCACTCTTCTACCCCTCCAGGGCGAGAATGTAAGACCCTAGACTCTTTTGGTAGGAAAATCTTCCAGGCTAGTATGCTTATAGCCAGGATTAATTCATACAGTCTGTATATGGGCATGTTTCTAAGGGAACTTGCCCTAAAGGTAAGGCATTTTGTCCCCTTTATCCCTGAGGATAGAAAGGAGGAGTTCATTTCTCTGGTGAAACAGCTTCTAGATGTTTCTAAGTTCTCCAACAGAGCAGCCTTTGATTCCTTTGAGGGTGCCGGTAGAGCTTCGGGCATTACTATTGCAGCCCGACGACTTGCTTGGCTCCAGGCCTCTGACCTAGAACCCTGGGTCCTGGATGGCTTACGGAATCTGCCCTGTACAGGTGAGAACTTATTTGGTAAAGACTGGCAAATTAAAGCCACTCAAATGGACGCAGAAAATTCTACCTTAGATAGACTTTCTAAGTCTACCTCTACTCCTGCCAAGAAAAAGTCTTTCAAGAGGCCTTACTACAAGAAGGCCAGATTTTCCACAAATACTGGCCAACAATCTTCTCAGCCTCGCTTTGCTGCTAAGCGTCAGCAACCTAAACAGGCAAGATCAAAGCCTGCAGCGTCTGCCACTCCTCAGCAGGCTCAACCCCCTCAGGGGTTTTGACTTGCCCCTAGAGAACTTAACCTTTCTGGCTCTAGAACAACCAGAGCCCCTCACCATTCCCGGAAGGTTAGCTCACTTTGCTCCCAGATGGGAGCAAATTACATCAGAGCACTGGACCCTCTCTATCATCAGAGAGGGCTACAAACTTCATTTTTCCAACCTTCCTCCACATACCATGGTGAGGCACTTCAATTCTCCCCCATCTCTTCTGGCCCTGTTGGGTCAGGAAGTCTCTTCCCTCCTTGCCCAAAGGGCAATAGAAGAGGTTCCTCTTCTTCAACAAGGGACAGGTTTCTACTCCCCTTATTTTCTCATACCAAAGAAGACAGGGGGATTCAGACCTATCCTAGATCTGAGAGAATTGAACAAATTTCTATACAAGGAGAAATTCAAAATGCTTTCTCTGGGCATTCTCCTTCCATACCTTCAGAGTCAGGATTGGCTTTGTTCTCTAGATCTCTAGGATGCGTACACACATATACTCATCCACCCATCCCACAGAAAATATCTATGATTTCTGTTCCAGGGAAAACATTTCCAGTACAGAGTACTTCCCTTCGGTCTAGCCTCTGCTCCAAGAGTGTTCACCAAATGCATGGCAGTTGTAGCCGCATTTCTAAGAGGTCTGGGAATTTTTGTATTCCCATATCTGGATGACTGGCTCATCCGAGCTCCATCTCAGTCAGAGGCCCAGATTTCCCTGGACCGCACGAGACACATTCTGCAGTATCTGGGACTGGTGGTAAACCTTCCCAAGTCTCAACTCATCCCTACTCAGTCTCTGGAATTCATAGGGGCCCAGTTGGACACCACCACTGCAAGGGCCTACCTTCCTCAGGTCCGGAGCCAACGTCTGGTGTGCTTGGCCTCCCAAGCTCAGTCCAGCACTCACTTGACAGCCAGGGAAATGCTGCGACTTCTGGGCCACATGGCCTCCACGGTACACGTGGTGCCCTACGCTCGTCTTCATATGAGAGCAGCTCAATGGACCTTGGCCACCCAGTGGACTCAAGCATCAGGAGCGCTCTCCGACCAAATACTCACCTCCAGACGTCTGTTTTGGTCCCTCCAATGGTGGATATCCACCAAGAATCTGTCGTTGGGGACCCCCTTCCAACCTTTGTTGCCCCAAGCAACCCTCACAACAGATGCCTCCCAAACAGGGTGGGGAGCCCATCTTCAACACCTCTCCACTCAGGGTACTTGGTCTCCACAGGAGACCACCCTTCACATCAACCTCCTGGAACTGCGAGCAATCTTCCTTGCCCTCAAAGTCTTCCATACCCTCCTTGTCAACCTGACCGTCCTAGTTCATACAGACAATCAGGTGGCCATGTTCTACGTAAACAAACAAGGAGGGACAGGCTCTCTGTCGCTTTGCAACGAAGCTCTCAGATTATGGGCCTTCGCCAGAGAGCATCAAATTCATCTTCTGGCAGTGTATCTTCCAGGGGTTCAAAACTCTCGGGCAGACAGACTCAGTCGAGTTCTGCTTCCACACGAATGGTCCCTACATCTGGACCAGATACGCAAAATCTTTCAGGAATGGGGAACCCCGGACATAGACCTCTTTGCAAGTCCGTGGAATGCCAAACTTCCCCGGTTCTGTTCCAGGACTCCGTGTCAGGGAGTTCAGGCCAGCGACGCCTTTCTCCTGCATTGGGGTCAGGAATTCCTATATGCCTTTCCACCCATTCCTTTGATTCCCAAGACTCTGTTCAAACTCCAGAGGGATCACGGGTCGATGATCCTCATAGCTCCACGCTGGCCACGCCAAGTGTGGTTCCCTCTACTTCTGCATCTCTCCCAGGTACCCTCCCTGGACCTGGGAACTGCGCCAGACCTTCTGTCTCAGGAGGAGGGGACTTTGTGGCACCCAAACCCCAAGTCCCTACACCTCAGAGCTTGGTTACTGAAGGCCTAAGCCTTCATGACTTCAATCTTTCTCAACCAGTGAAAGATATCCTTCATGCCTCTACGAAACCCTCCACGAGGTGTTCCTATGCTTTCAAATGGAAACGCTTTTCCATTTGGTGTGCTCAACAGGGTCATGACCCTCTAGCACTTCCTTTGAATTCTCTACTAGACTATCTCCTGCATCTTTCCAATGCAGGCCTTAAGACGAATTCAGTGAGAGTCCATTTGAGCGCTATTGCAGCATCCTTAAAACCTCTAAATGGACAACCTGTCTCCTCTCATCCTCTTATTGCAAGGTTCATGACAGGCCTGACTCTAACTAAGCCTCCCATCCGACCTCCTCCGGTAGCATGGGATTTGAACCTAGTTCTAGGTCAGCTTATGAAGCCACCTTTTGAACCGTTGGTTTCTACCTCCTTGAAATTTCTTTCCTGGAAGGTCCTTTTCCTTATTGCAGTCACTTCGGCTCGCCGCATCAGTGAACTACAGGCCTTAGTGGCTCATCCACCTTATACTAGGTTTCATCATGATAAGGTGGTCCTTAGGACGAATCCCCACTTTATGCCCAAAGTGGTCTCGCCTTTTCATCTTAATCAAGAGGTATATCTACCTGTCTTTTCCCGGCTCCTCATGCATCCAGTGCAGAGAGGAACCTTCATACTCTAGATTGTAAAAGAGCTCTTGCCTTTTACCTCAACAGGACTCAGCCACATCGAAAGTCTTCCCAACTTTTTGTGGCTTTTGATCCTTCTCATTTGGGACTTCCAGTCTCCAAACGTACACTTTCCAATTGGATTGCTCAGTGTATTTCCTTTGCTTACCAGAGTAAAAACATTTCTCTGGAAGGCCATGTCACAGCTCACAATGTGAGAGCCATGGCCACTTCTATGGCTCATCTTCACTCTGTATCCATAGATCAGATCTGTCGAGCCGCCACCTGGGCCTCGGTTCATACCTTCACAGCCCATTACTGTTTGGACAAGGACTCCCGCCGGGATGCCTTGTTTGGTCAGGCTGTCCTCAAACACCTGTTCCATACTTGAACAACTCCTGCCCACCTTCCCAGGATGGATGCCTGAGATCCATACGAAGATGGCGAACCCTTGGAAGGGGATCTCCCAGGCATCTTAGCTAGGGAGTCCCCATATGTGAGGACTTATTCCTGCTTGTTCCTGGAGATAGCACAGTTACTTACCTGTAACAGGTGATCTCTGGGAACAGCAGGAATTAGTCCTCACAACCCACCCACCTCCCCTAGGAGTTGTATCTTCTATCTATCTTCCTTTCCTCTCTCTATTGTCTCAGCTATAAACTCGAACTGAGGAGAGCTGGTCAGGAAGGCGGGAAGGCAGCGCGCATGTGCAGTGGGAGGCCCCAAAAGCTTCCTTTCTGGGAAGCTGGGGAGCTTTCCCGCGCAGGCTCCGTCGGTTCCGACGTACCCATATGTGAGGACTAATTCCTGCTGTTCCCAGAGATCACCTGTTACAGGTAAGTAACTGTGCTTTATTTATTTTTATTTTATTTATTTGAACTTATTTTTATACCGCTCCTTCCAATGATCAGCAGCGGTTTACATTTTAACATTTAAATTCTGCATGTATAGCAGTTACATTTAACAATAAGATAATCAAAAATCACAGACTTTGATTTTTAACAGATTTTAGGGAACCATTTTTATAATGCAGTCGATTTATTATTTTGGGGCCTCTGCCTTGTCAAGGTGTCTCTTGTACTGGTGGTTTAAGTAGGGCTGTACGTCAAGGACAACAAGAAAAAAAGTGGGGAAAGCATGGATTATGGAATTCTTTCCAATACCTCTGTATGTATACTCGTATGTGTGTGTTTATGTTGTCTGTGTGTATCTCACCTGGAGAGGATAAGTGTATGGTGGCTTGAATGGTTACATATATTATCATTCTTGGTTTCCTTTTATTATTCTTTCGAAACTAATAGAATGTTTGACTGCCAATCCATTAGATTCCACTGTCAACGGATTTCAAAGGATAGATTTTACAGTTTAACCACTGAGTGCTACTGTCAAAAGGCAACAGGTATTGCCATGTTTCTCTACCACTAGGAGACTGTGCACATAGCATTGAGGAGCAAACTACAGTATTCCGTCACTAGGTGTCACCATATGTAGCAACCACTAAGAAAGCAGGGTTGAAGTCATTAGGTTTCACAGTAAAATGAAATGCATGTCTGAATATCTGTGAGCCAGCACAGCAGGGATAGAGGGGTGGCAATGAGGTGGGGAACGAATGCAAAGCATGCCTCTTCAAGTATTACAGTTTCTCCAGAAACAAGCAGGAAGCCAGTCCTCACTTATGGGTGACGTCAGCACTGACGAAGCCCGCATGGAGCAAGTCTCCAGCTTTCAAAGAAAGCCTTTGGGATTGCTGCCACACATACGTGGTCCTCTTCCCGCCCAAGGGTGACATCTTGCTCATTCTCCCTTTTTCTGCGGAGCCATTGGGATGCATGTCCTCATCCCTCAGAAAAAGATTTTTCTCTTCTGGCCCTTCGGCCTTCTCTCCCATCCTCCCCGACGCCCCCGCTTCGGCTGTGGGCTAAGGGATTCCTATTTTCCCTTTTTTTTTCTTGCTTCCGGCCCTTTTTGTGCCCTTTTTTTAACCGCTGGCCTCAAGGGCATTCGACCTCGCAGGGGCTCTTTTTGTCCCCATGGCCACCGGTTTCAAAAAATGTGACAGATGCTCCAAAAATATATTGCTAACGGACACCCACGACTGCTGTCTGAGGTGCCTGGGGGCTGACCACAACCTGAAGCTCTGCTCGCTCTGTAAGAAAATGTCCACTAAGGCCTTGCTAAACCGTAAGCAGAAGTCAGACAATTTTTTCCATAAGGCAGCCCCGGGGTCCCCAGTGGCGCCCCGATCCACCACTTGCGGGGTCCTCCGCAGTGTCTCTGCGTCCCAGGCGTCACTCCGACCAGGGTTCACCCGAGGTGGAACAACGAAAGAAGAAGACCTTAAAGTCGCTGCCGGGGGCTCCGGATAAGCGTAAGGGGTCTCTAGCTTGTTCCCTTAGCCCTCCCTGGCGTTCCCGAGAGTCGGACAAGGAGTGGCCTCGAAAGGTAACTTGTACAGATACGGAGGCCTCTGGTGATGGCACCCAGTCTCCTGAGGGTCATCCTGGTGAGGACCCCCTCTCCTTCTCCACACCAGACCCATTAACCCCGGCATCGGCACCACAGGGACCCACCCCTGAGTGGGAGTCCCATATGCTGGCACTAGAACACAGCATTTCTGCCTGCCTAGCTGCCCAGCAGGCGCTTTTGCCCAGCATGACTGGTTTGCGCCTCGAGACTGAGGGTCCCTCGACTGTGGTCCCAAAAACTGCCTTGGAAACCCCCAAGAGCCATGGGTCTTGTGAGGGTTCTTGGCACTGGTCTTGCTCACCGTCCCGTTCCTCGGGGGCAAGGTCTTCCAGAGTCGATGCCTCCATCTCCAAGTGGGCCTCGGCCACCGGACTTGGGGATCAGCCCGACTCCGAGTCCTCCTTGGACCTCTCGGGCTGGGAATCGGATGGGGACACATCCCCTGAAACCCATGCTCATAGGGAACTTCCTTCTGACCCATCCTCACCCACTCCCGAAGATACCTCCTTCTTGGTATTTGTACGAGATATGGCTCAGGCCCTCAGTCTGCCCACGCAGATCGAATAAGAGCCAAGGGCAGAGGAACTCGACATTTTGCAGTATGAGTCTCCCCCTAGAGAGTCTCTCACAGTTCTTGTGCTGTCCATCCTGACCCAGCTGCTTCTCCGCATGTGGGAAGCACCCACTTCGGTCCCTATTGTCAGTAAAAGACTTGATGCCATGTACAGAGTCCAGTGCGGTCCTGGGTTTCGAAAGACCCAACTTCCGCATACCTCCATGGTAGTGGAATCCGCAATGCGGAAGCAGAAGAGCCCGAAGTCCACTCTTCAGTCCTTCCTGGTAGAGAATCCCGTGCCCTCGATACCCTCAGGCACAAGGTTTAGCAGGGATCCATGCTGGCATGCCACATCCAGGCATTCCAACTATACGAGGGGGTACCCAAAAAAAACAGGAATAACATTGCCGTGGGCGGAGCTTGTGTACTACGCACTTCTGCCGCTAGGCGTGTATAGTGCAACTCATTGTCAGTTCAGTGCCGCCTGTGTTGTCGACCTGGCTTGTTCTGTTCATCTGCAGTGATTGTTTTTGCTAGCGCTGTTTTGTTCTTGTTTCTTCTTTTATGATGACAAGTTTAAGTGAACAACGTGCAGCTGTGAAATTTTGTTTTCTACTCTGTAAAAATGCTGCTGAAACTGTTTTAATGTTGAAAACAGCTTATCAAGATGACGCTATGGGAAAAAGTCAAGTGTACCAGTGGTTTCCTCAGTTTAAAAATGGCGACATGTCGATTGATGACAAACCTCATTCTGGGTGTCCATCAACTGCCCGAATCGACGGAAATATTGAAAAAATTAGAGAGCTTGTGCTCACAGACCGTCTACAGACAATTGATCAACTGTCAGAGATTAGTGGGTTATCTTGGAGCTCGGTTCAGCGAATTTTAACGGAAGATTTGGGAATGAAAAGGGTTGCTGCCAAGTTTGTTCCTCGGGTTCTGACTGACAATCAAAAGGAACATCGAGTTGAAACATGTTGTGTTTTGAAACAACAGCTTGAAACTGATCCAGATTTTCTGTCAAAGGTCATTACAGGTGATGAGTCATGGTGCTATGGTTACGACCCAGAAATAAAGCAACAGTCAAGCCAATGGAAGACGTCATCGTCACCCCATCCAAAAAAATGTCGTCAAGTCAAATCAAACATCAAAACAATGCTGATTTGCTTTTTTGATGCCAAGGGGGTAGTTCATTCAGAGTTTGTTCCCCCAGGTCAGACCGTCAATCAAACCTTTTATTTGGAAGTTTTAAGAAGATTGCGCAACAGTGTTCGTCAAAAAAGACCCGATTTGTGGCAGATAGGAGACTGGTTCTTCCACCACGACAACACACCTGCACACACAGCCATCTCTGTTAGACAGTTTTTGACTAAAAATGGCATGGTTCCGCTGCCCCACGCACCTTACTCGCCTGACCTGGCTCCGTGCGACTTTTTCTTATTTCCACGCATGAAAAGGGGCATGAAAGGACACCGTTTTGACAACATTAAAGAAGTCAAGAAAAAAAGGAGGGAGGAGCTGTCAGCCGTTTCTAAAGATGACTACAAAAAATGTTTCGAACAGTGGAAGCACCGGTGGGACAAATGTATCGGTTGTAATGGAGAGTATTTTGAAGGGGATAAGGTTGTTTTGTAAAGAATTTGAAATAAATAGCTTTTAAAAAATAATTCCTGTTTTTTTTGGGTACCCCCTCGTATATGGGTATGTTCCTTCGTGACCTTGCTAAAGAGCTCGGCAGTTTCTCCGCGGGCCTCGGAGGTGAATACCTTCTCAGATTTCAGACACTCCTGAGATCAGTCGTGAACTGCTCAAAATACCTTTCCCGTGCCGCATATGATGGGTTTGAGTCTTCCGCCCATGTGGCAGCAGCTGGCATTGGAGCCCGACGTTAAGCATGGGTCCAGGAGAAACTCTTGGATATTCCCTGCCTTGGCGAACAACTGTTCGGCAAACCCATAGAGGACAAGGCAGCCGAGACTGAGTTTGTGACCCGCACCCATCTCTCTCAGAAAACCTCTTCCCTTCCCTGGAAGAAACAGCACAGTAACAAACCCTTCTTCCAGAGGAAGGGGCTCCCTTAACGGTGATACCCACCCTATCTGCCTGCCCCTGTGCCGGTGCCCAGCGGCCAAGGCAAAGGGGGAGCTCAGGGTCACCAGAAACCTAAGGAGCCCAACCACTGGTGCCATTCCAGCCAGCCAGTCCCTGGGTTTTGAAGCCAAATGCATAGCCTCTCACCTCCCGGCAGCACCCCCGCCGATGGGAGGACGTCTGTCCCTTTTCACCCCTGAATGGGAGACCATTACATTGGACACATGGGTCCTCCAGGTAGTCCGGGATGGTTATCGTCTTCATCTGGACAGACTCCTTTCTTCCCAGTGGAGCCTACTCTGCTTCCCTTGCACCAGACTTGCTTACAGCAAGAATCGAACAACCTCCTCGGTCAACAGGCGGTCGAAAGGGTCCTGCTGCACCTTCGAGGTCAGGGGTTTTACTCCCGTTACTTCCTCGTTCCAAAGTGGACAGAGGGGCCTGCGCCCCATCCTCGATCTCAGGAACCTAAACAAATTTCTGGTGCAGGAGAAGTTCAGAATGCTATCGCTTGGCGTTCTGCTACCCTTCCTCCGGAAGGGCGATTGGCTATGTTTCTTGGATCTCAGAGACACTTACGCCCACATCCCTGTCCACCCCAAGTCAGGAACTACCTGCATTTCAGGGTGCAGGGGGATCACTTCCAGTGCAGAATACTCCTCTTCGGGCTTGCGTCTGCCCCACGAGTCTTCACAAAATGTCTGTCAGCGGCAGCAGCCCACCTCTAGCTGCAGGGCATATCCGTCTACCCTTACCTAGACGACTGGCTCCTCATGGGCACATCAGCAGAGGAGACTTGCTTCTCGGCGTTGTGCACAGTCTTCCTCCTTGAGCGCCTCAGTTTTCTAATCAACTACAGTACTCCAAGTCTCACCTTGAACCTGTGCAGGCACTGGAGTTCATCGGCACTCTGCTCGGCACAGAATGGGCAACCACCTTCCTCCCTCGAGCACACGTGGACTGCCTCTGCACTCTGGCTGCCAAGGTCCAAAGCTGGTCCAGGGTCTCGGCGTGGGCCATGCTGTGCCTTCTGGGGCACATGGCCTCGACCATGCACGTCGTTCCCCACGCTTGCATGCATATGCGAGCAGCTCAATGGTGCCTCAGAGCGCTATGGTCCCATGTCTCGGGCCGGCTCCGGGATCCCATCTCAGTCTCCCGCAGCCTATCCAGTTCCCTGGATTGGTGGCAGAATCCCCGAAGCCTTCTTCAGGACATGCCTTTCCAGACTCTGTAACATGAGCTCATCTTGACGACGGATGCCTTGCCTTCGGGCTGGGGAGCCCACTGCGACAACCTTTGTATCCAGGGATGGTGGTCACCCGAGGAATCTCGGCAGCAGATCAACCTTCTTGAACTTCAAGTGGTCCAGTTGGCCCTGAAGGTCTTCGAGTATCACTTGCGAGGCAAGTTAGTGCTCGTGCATATCAACAACAAGGTCACTAAGTTTTACATAAACAAGGAAGGGGGTACGGGCTCTCGCCTCCTCTTTCAGGAGGCAGTCCTCCTCTGCTCCTTCGCCGTACGTCGGGGCATGACTCTTAAGAGCTGGCTACCTCCCGGGCCAAGACAATGTCCTCGTGGAGAGGCTCAGCAGGCTTCTCCGCCCGCACAAGTGGCACCGGAGTCCAGAGGTGGTTCTCCACCTGTTTCGCCACTGGGGGACTCCGTCCATAGACCTGTTGCCAGTCCGGCAAAAGCACAGCTTCCCCGCTTTTGCGGGCCGAGTAGGGTAGCCCCGGATGCGTTCCTCCTGAACTGGACCTCAGGGCTTCTGTATGCTTCCCCCCTCACTCCTGTCATTGCGAGGACCATCCACAAGATTTAGTGGGACCGAGCCTCGGTGATTTTCGTGGCTTCCTCGTGGCCTCGACAGCCTTGGTTCCTGCTTCTACTCCGACTCTCATCGGAGCCCCCTGTCCCCCTGGGCAGTGCCCCGGGTCTGCTGACACAGGAGGAGGGGATGGGTGCTTCACCCAAACCTGGACTCTCTATCCCTAACAGCCTGGTGGCTGAACGGATCTCTTTAGCCTCGCTGCACCTTCCAGAGGAGATCAAGGAAGTCCTGCTCATGTTGAGGGAGGGACTCGACGAGATGGGCCTATGCCCTCAAGTGGTAGCGCTTCTCGGTCTGTTGCTCTGAGCTCCAGATCGATCTGTTCTCCTGCTCCACCCAGTAGGCTCTCCAGTACCTCCTCCACCTTTTGCAGGTGGGGCTCAAATCCAATTTGGTCAGGGTTCACCTGAGCGTCATTTCAGCCAACCACTTTCCCGTCGAGGGTAAACCCCTCTCGAGCCAGCCTCTGGTCTCCCGCTTCATGCGGGGCCTCTTGCTTTCCAAGGCCCCCGTCCGGCCTCCGCTGGCAGAATGGGACCTGAACATCATGCTTATGCAGCTGACGCAGCTGCTCTTCGAGCCAATGGTGACGTGCTTGCTTCGGTACCTCTCCTGGAAGGTAGTCTTCCTAGTGGCACTGACCTCAGCTTGGAAGTCAGCGAGCTGCATGCCCTCATGGCCGTGGCTCCCTACACCAGGTTCTACAGGAACGGTGTGGTCCTCCGGACTCACCCCAAGTTGCTACTGAAAGTTGTCTCTGATTTCCATCTCACCAAGAGATAGTCTTACCGACTTACTTCCCGAGACTTCACGCCGACCGGGCGTCGGCGGTCCTGCATACGCTCTCTGCAAGAGGGCTCTCGCCTTCTACCTGCAGTGCACCCAGGGTCATCGCAAGTCCAACTGGCTCTACATTGCCTACAATCCTAATCATCTGGGGCTTGCAGTCACCAAGTGCACTCTCTCCGTCTGGGTGGCAGACTGCATCACCTTCGCTCAGGCAAAGGCTAGGGCCCCGCTGGATCGGCGAGTCACCATGCACGGTGTCCATGCCAAGGCGGCATTGGTGGCTTCGCTGCACTCAGTGCCTCTGACAGACATTTATTGGGCTGCGACCTGGTCTTCAGCGAATACCTTCGCTTCACATTACTGCCTGAAGAGGGAGTCCCGCTGGGACAGTGCCTTAGGCCAGGCTGTACTCTGTAATCTGTTTGGGGTATAAGCAACTCCTGCCCTCTGACCCTTTTGCTGCGGCTACCGGAGCTTGGCCCCGAGGACTCAGGCTCCTTTCGGATTGTCGGCATTTGCTCACAGCTTCGCGGAGGCGCTTTGATTACAGGTTTTGGTAGCTTGTAGCTGGGGAGTCGCATAATTGAGGACTGACTTCCTGCTTGTTCCTGGAGAAAGCGTAGTTACTCACCTGTAACAGGTGTTCTCCAGGAACAGCAGGAATCAGTCCTCACTACCCTCCCACCTCCCCTTAAGAGTTGCTATTCTTATCCTTCCCTTGCCATCTACTTAGTAGAGCTGTAGCTACGGGACCTGACTGAGCAAGATGGCACCCTTGGGCGGGAAGAGGACCACGCAGGCATGGCAGCAATCCCAAAGGCTTTCTTGAAAGCTGGGGAATTGCTTCGCACGGGCTCCGGCGGTGCCGACGTCACCCATAAGTGAGGATTGATTCCTGCTGTCCCTGGAGAACACCCGTTACAGGTGAGTAACTACGCTTTCTAGGCTGCAGATGCTGGAACTGTTTCTCTCATAGAAATGTATTGGGTCATTTTGAGGGACTTTATTCTTGAACCCTGAGATCAGTCTGATCCATTTTCAATCAGGATGTCTCTTCACCATTATTCTCCTGTGCCAAATTTGGGCCAGTCTTGTTCAATTTTCAGAGGTATTTTGTCTCCAGACATTCTGAACCCTGAATGTATAATTTGTTTCCTACATTTGCTGGGTTGGAAAGAATAAAAGCAGTGAAGCAAGAAATAACAAACCAGTGGAGGCATTTTTAACTCTCTGCATCAGGATCCCTGCAACTTCTGCTTTGTAGTTTTTGTGCTTTTTGGCTGCCCGCCAGCAATATAGGGACTTAAATATTTTTCTTCTACAGTAAGTGATTTAGTATGTTAAAGTGGAAACAAGATGCAAAGACATGAACAATTGTAGGATTGCATATCTACCCCTACTATATGTGGCTGCATTCACTGCCTTTAGCCTGGCTCAGCACCTGGGAAAGCTACAGTGAGGGTTGAAGAATCAGGGTTTTGTACATTGGATGGAACTGCAATCTGAAAGTACTTTTATTATGTTTTTTTTCCTTTTTCTGTAGCTATGTACTAGTTGAAGGAGCATTTTATATTGTAGAATCTTTTGAGTCGGCAGAGTTGACATGCTGCTCTGAGACTCCCCATCATGCCATGCTCTGAGACTCACCATCATGCAAGCAGGGGTTGTAACTGGTGCTTTCCAGTGCTAGCCTTGTCTAATCCTGATTACTTTGGTGCATATAATATTGCACTGCTGTTATCACGATAACGTTTTTTAAAATTGTTTTCCTATGTTGGAACTGGTTAGGTGCTGAAATCTGAAATGTAGCAACACCACCTATGGAGCTCTTTCATGATGTTGCTACATAACAGGGATGATTTAATGTAACCTAGCTGGTTTATACCACTGTGTTTAGTTCCTGTTGAGGTCACTAAGTTCTGCATTATCTGTCTGAACCTGGTTTATAGGACTGCATGAGGGGAGCTCGGTTCTGCCCCAGCCAGTTCTGCCTCATGGATTCTGCTGTCTAACACCTTGCAAGCCTGCTGGCATCACTGGCTGCACAATATATTCCATTTTAGTAGATGAGGGGGAGTTCTGACACTGCAGGTGTGTTTTATACAGCTCCTGCTTGGTCGGTGATTCCGGGTACCCACAGCATCAGTGTAGTTTCTGTATTGAGAGCTGCTTTGAAGAAATTAGCTATGTCCAGTTGCTTGCTTCTTGGATAAAAAATGTTCTCTCTCTTGGAATTTGGTAGGGTACTGGTAAATGGTATGAACTGCAGGACCTGCAGGTGACTGATATCTTGCCTCAGATGATCACGCTCTCCGAAGCATACATACAGGTAAGAGGCAGGGAAAAGATGACACTGAGAGGGCTGGGAAAAGAAGGCAAAACAGGAATGTTTGGGGGAGTGGGGGACTTTGTTGGCACCAGGAAGGACTATGTTGAGAGTGCCTGCTTGGAGTTGGGGAGGACTTAATATAGTAGTTGAAGGGGACAGGGTATTTAAGCTGGTGTGGGCTACTAATTCAGTTTCAGCTGGCAAGTAGGGGGAGAGCTGTATTGAGCTATGCCCAGGCTAATGGAAGGGAGAAATCGAGGAGATAGAAGTAAATCTGCTGGCAGAATGCTAACTTTAAAGTAACAAGATTATATCAGCTCTACTATCTAACTTTGAGATTGTAATTTTATTATTTCTCATGAAACTAAACTTATATTATAATAACTCTGAATTTAAGCAACTTTTTTAAGCAACAAGGTCTCAGACTGAGGTAAAGCAGTCATCCAAACTTTAGCTGGTTTTAGACTCCATGCTGTTCTTTGCATCAGTGACCTTACAGTGTTGCTTTAAAACTTTTCCTATGTTTTAAAGCAACACGGTTTTAAAGCAACACTGTAAGGTCATTGATGCAAAGAACAGCATGGAGTCTAAAACCAGCTAAAGTTTGGATGACTGTTTTACCTCAGTCTGAGACCTTGTTGCTTAAAAAAGATAAAATTACAATCTCAAAGTTAGATAGTAGAGCTGATATAATCTTGTTACTTTATGGTATATGAAGCTCTGAGAAGTGACTATACGCATAATTTTGTCAAGTACAGAATGCTAACTTTAACATCTCTTTCCATATCGTCCTGTTGGACCAGTCCAGAACAAGTGGGTTGTGTTCCCCTACTAGCAGATTGGTGGAGACAAAGAATTGGTGAAAAGCCCAGGTTTCATTGACATCACTCCTATGCTTCTATTTGCCTCAGCCACCAGAGGTCTCCTTGGTATTTTTATCTCCTGCAGATGGTGGATGGATTTTCTACACTCTGAAGAAAATCTGAGGATTGAGAGGAAAAGATTGATTAAATGCTCATGAACAACCACAATGAGAGTGACTCTCACTTGAGTGCAATGTGGGAGGCTCCACTAGACTTCGGTCTTTTTGGTAGATATAGGAGGAGGGAAAATTGGTTCAGCTCCATGCTCTTATGATAAGAACCTGTTGAGCAGCCACAAAATTGGAAGGATTTGGAAGAGTGCAGCAGCCTCACACAACCTCAGTGCCCCTCCCCCCCCTCTGTTTCCCCTGCTCTCTCCCAAAGATTGCAGAAGGCTCTCAGAGATATGCCTGCCAGCCACCTTAAATGCAGTGCTGCAAAAGCCAGTGAAACAGTATCATGCGCGTAGAGCTGAGCCCGTCATGTATCATCTGCCTGAGGCTTTCAGGGAGGTGAGTACCAAGGCGCTTGACCTCATCATTGTCTTTGTTGAAGGCTCCCAATTCTGTTTGCCTAGGATGCAAGTTGATGTGGACTGCTTTTGACCATTAGCGCAGTGTGGGGGTTTCCTGCTGTTTTATGCACCCATTAGTAGTGTTTTCTCCTACAGTATGCCTGGTAGTCGTGTGGTCTGTATGCATGTTCCACCCAAGTGGCTCCAACACATGTACCTATCCTAGTACTTGTAACACATGCCACAGTAAAAGCACAGTTAATGTGCGCCTTCGGGCCACTACGGTCTTAGCACTTGCTGTTGCCTTAACTCTGTCTTCTTCCAGAAAATGTTTGACCTGTGGCAAGTGAGCTGCTTCATCTCTGGATTCTGGACTCTGCTCTTCTGGCATGACCTGCTCACCCTCTTTCAGCCATTGGATGCAATTAGTCAGCCTTGCCTGTCTCAGGGCAGGAGGTGACAGGTGGCACTATGGGTAAGGATATCCAGCCAGTTGGAGGATCCGGCAACCATGCTGTGAGCTGCTCATCGTTTTCTAGGGGGTCAGTGGTGGCTATGCCCCCTAGTGTTGGGGGGTCATTTCCATGAGGAGAGCTTCTGGACTCTGAATTGCCCTCTCCCCCCCCCCCCCTGGGAATTTTTTTTTGCAGCAGGTCTGGTCCTTTTGGTGTGGAAATTCACACCCTGTGGCCCCCAGATGCAGTCTTGTGCGGGGCAGGTGGAGAGTGAAAGCCCTGTTCAATTGCCTTTGGCTAAGTGTCCCTGGTGTGAGGTGCCCCCTGGAGATGGGGAACAGCTGGGAACTGTCTGAGATTTTGACTGACTGATTCCGATGGCTTGGTACTGGATTCTGTTGTGGATGTAGAAGTACTCTCGCTTTCAGAAGATTGTGAGGAGGCTGGAATGTTCCGCCTTTTCTGGAAGGAGGAGCTGGGGGTGGTGTTTGCCAGGGTCTCATCCGCCTTGAACTTGATGGATACTTCCAGCATGGCGTAGGAGCCGAAGGTACACAGGCTTCTTAAAGGGGTGCAAAAATCCACTACTGTCTTCCTGTTTCTGGATGTGATCAAGGATATGAACTGGTCGGAGTGAGACTCTCCCAACTTCCTGCCTAAAGAGTTAAGGGTGTATAAGAAGATCTCTGCTCTCTAGGTGGAGGAGTGCGTTGAGTGGGTTGGCATTTCCAAGGTGTTTGCGCAGGTCTCGGCAGTTATCAGACGGACTGCCATTCCTGTGGAAGGCAGATCGGCCTTAAAGGATTTTTCTGGACCATAAGGTGGATTCATTGTTAAGGAGTCAGTTTGCTATGGTAGTGGCTATTCTGCAGCTGGTGTTCTCCAGCCCTGCTACAGTGGATGCAGTTTATTCCATCTGATACGGCCTTCCTTTCCAATGTCATGTATGGCTTGGTAAGTTTGGTGGCCAGGGATAGTGCCCTGATTGTGTCATGGTGTTGGATTTGGCTTCAGCACTAGGCAATAGGCACATCTTCCAAAGCCCGGTTGGCCCAAGTGGCTTTTTGGGGGAAGCTCCTGTTTGGAGCCGATTTGGAGAAACTGGTGAAGGACCTGGGTGAGACAAAATCTTACTGCCTTCTGAAATACAGGTCTTAGGGACCTTTGAAGCAGACTCATTTCCCTTCTCGTCAGCCTCTGCCCAGCCACCTAGGGCATATTGGCCAGATTCCCTGGAGTCTCAGGACTCTCATTCTCAGTTCCATTGACTGACTCTGTCTCTTCCAGAGGACACTCCCGGGATCCACAACGAAGGTTTAGGAGCCATTCCCCAGTTCTTCCAGTTGGAGACAGATTTCGCCTTTTCTTTCAGGAATGGGCCCAGGTTGCCAAGGATTGCTGGGTGCTATACACCATTCAGTTTGACTATGCCCTGGAATGCAAAGGGCCAATTCTGGATGCCTTCATCTCCCCTTGTGGATCTGCAATCAAAAGTGCTGCTGTGCAGACCATGTTGCTGTGCCCAAAGGCAGTGATATCCTTCTCGCCAGATGAGCAGGGCAAGGACAGATGCTCCATCTATTATGTGATGCCCCAAAAAGATGGTTCCTTCCAGCCCATTCTATTCCTCAAGGGGGTCAATGAGTAGTTGCGCGTCCTGTGCTTCTGGATGGAAACCTTGCGCTCAGTGAATCAAGCAGTGTGCTGAGGGGAATTCTTGGCTTCTTTGGATCTAGCTGAGACGTATTTTCTTATCCTGATCTGGGCAGATCAGCAGAATATCTGCATGATGCCGTGCTTGGCTCTCACTGTCAGTTTGCCATCCTTCCTTTTGGGCTGTCCACCGCCCTGAAGATGTTCTCCAAGGTCATGGTGGTGGCGGCTGTGGTGCCAAGGAATCTGTGTCTATCCTTCTCTGGACAACTTATTTATTTAGGCCTACTCCCTTCAGAAGCATCTTGGGTGGTGTCCCTAGTGGTGGTCTTCTTAGAAAGCTCAACTGTGTGTTCAATCTGTGAAAGAGCCAGCTGTGGCCTTCCCAGTCCCTGGAGTTTCTGGGAGCACATTTCAACATTTGAGTGGGCAGAGTTTCCTGCCAGAAGATAAAGTCAAGACTATTGGATTGCTTGGCACAGTTCTCACCTCCTCTCACTTCCTCTCTCCGGTACTTAGGGGTGATTTTAGATTCATCTCTGTCCTTTCATGACCATCTATCTGCCTTGTCTCGTCGTTCCTTTTTTACTTTACGGCAAATACGTTCAGTTCATTCAGTTTTGTCCCAGGATTCCCTTACCACTCTGGTATTAGCTCTAGTCATGTCCAGGCTGGACTATTGTAATATAATCTATGCCAATCTTCCTGCCTACCAGCTCAAACGTCTTCAGCTTCTACAGAACACAGCCGCCCGTATTATCACTTTTGCTTGTAAATCAGACCATATCACTCCTCTTTTGTTTCGTCTCCATTGGCTTCCATTACGCTTCCGGTTTAAATATAAGGTCCTTATTATATTACATAGAGTCATCCACACTTCCAGTCCTCAGTATTTAGCAAATCTGGTTTCCCTTCACACCCCTTACCGTCAGCTCCGATCTTTGCATGCTAACCGCCTGTTTCTTCCCCCCCCTTCTCGCGCTCACCTCGAACAGACACGGCATGCTGCCTTCTTCTTCTTGGGTCCTTCACTCTGGAATTCTCTACCTTCTTCACTCCGTCTGGAATCTTCTTACCAACAATTCAAGAATCAGCTCAAAACCTACCTGTTTCAACAGGCTTATGATCTTCCCTCCCAATAGTTTTGTTCTTTTTGTCTCTGTCTGATTATGTCTCATTTGGTTTGTTTGGTCTGTCTTTTGTTTGTTGTGTTTTGTGACCTCTTTGGTCCTTCCTTCCTCTATTTTAATGGATTTCCTTTCTGTTTTAATGCTTTTATTTATATTATTTTATTGTAAACCGCCCTTACGTTTCGACAAGGGCGGTATATTAAATGTAAATAAAGATAAAGATAAAGATATGTGCAGCAGGCTTCCAGAGTCTGGGATTGTCTTCAGCTCCTCGGATTGATGGCAACGACCATAAAGATGGTGCCATGGTGCATGCTTGCATGTGGCGGTCCTTGTTGACTCGTTGGTCTGCGTTCTCAGGAACGGTGCAGACTTCCACACCTGTTGATGGTGAAGTCCATCCTACAGTAGTGGCAGCAGCCCTTCATCTGAGGAAGTACGTGCTGCTGGATGATTTCTCCTAGATCCTCCTGGTGACAGATGTGAATCTCTCTGACTGGGGACCCCATTGCAAAGACCATACAGCCCAGGGCTATTGGAACCACAGGGAAGCGGTGTGGTTCATCAACTGCCTCAAGGTGAGGGCCATCAGGTTGGCTCTTCTGATTTTCCGGCCCCTGATCGAGGGTTAGGCGCAGTGGCTTATGTCAATTGGCAAGGTGGCATAAGGAGTGCAGGGGTATCTCTGGAGATGGCTCTCCTGTTTATCTGGGTGGAGAAGAACCTACAAGCCTTGTTGGCTCAGCACATTGCTAGGGTGGATAATGTGAAAATGGACTTCCTTAGCTGGCACTCTCTGGACCCTGGAGAGTGGGAGGCATTTCAGTTGATTCGGCGCCGCTGGGGTTGCCCCAAAATGGAGCTGATGGCAATCTGCTCCAGCGCCAAAGTTTGCTGCTTCTTCAGTCGCCACATGGAGATGGGGTTCAAGGGCATCATCGCCCTGGCCTAGCCTTGGCCAAGTCAGTGCCTGCTGAATGCATTTCCTTCGTGGTCCCTGATGGGACATATTTGGTGTATGGACCGCCACCTGGGCAGGATTGTTCTGGTGGTGCCGGATTGGCCGAGGAGAGCATGGTTCATAGACCTGAAGCTTCTGCAGGCTCCTTCTCTTTGGTTGCCTCCATCTCAGGGCCTATGGCAGCATGGACCAATTTGTCCTGGAGGATCTGGTTGCCTTCTCGCTTGTGGCTTGACTGTTGGAAGGAGATGGCTAGTGCATAAGGGCTACTCCAGTGGTGCTCTCTACTCTGTTTGGAGCCCGGAGGTCCACCATGCTGGCCTTTGCCTTTCTTCTTGTCTAAGGTGCCTTCTCCCTTTTGGGTGAACCAGGTGGTCTGCCTGCCCTCCTCCTCGAAGGAGCAGTGTCGGGGGAAGGATAAGGATTTCCGCTGTGGATGCCTGGAGAGGTGCTTTTCGTAAATTCAACCATTCTTTTATTCTGGCCTGCGCAATGATGACGAGGTGGCTATGTTGCTTTTGGGGCACTGGATTAAGGCGGCCATGGCCTGGTGTATCTGTTACGGAACTGGTTGGTCCGGAGGGTTTGCACGCCCATTCTACCAAAGCACAAGCGTCCTTGTGGGTGGAGCAGAGCTCGGTAGACCCTGCAGACATTTTTTGGGCAGCAACATGGGCATCGCTATCCACTTTTTATTTCAAGCATTACCACTTGGATGTCCATGCATGGGTGGACATTGCCTTGGCTGAAGGGTTTTGCAAGCTGCTGTGTTTTCTTTCCGCACAATGGAGTTGTAGCTTTGGTACATCCTACTTGTCTGGAGAGGTATAGCAGGGCGATGTGGAAGGTGACATTTTACTTACCAGTTAATGTCCTTTTCTTGAGTCCTGCTAGATCAGTACAGGGCCTGCCCCTGGAACTGTATTTGCTTTGTTGTTCTGCTCTTGTACCCTTGGGTCCTCCTTAATTTTTATATTTGGCTCTGCAGTTTCATCTTCTACTGACAGCCTTCTGTTTATGCTTTCCTATACATAGTTCTCTACTGTTGATTATGCATTGTTGCCCACAATTGAGGTTGTGTGAGGCTTGCCATGTTTCTTCCATATGCTTTGAGATAAATACTGAGGAGACCTCTGGTGGCTGAGGTGAATACAGGCAGAGGAGTGATGTCATTGAAACCTAGGCTTTTCATTTTGTCTCCACCAATCTGCTGGTAGGGGAATACAACCTACTTGCCTGGAATGGTCTAGCAGGACTCAAGGAAGGGACATTATCTTGTAAGTAAACTGTCACCATTTTGGGCATACTCTTTCTGAAACCTGAAAATAATAAATATGAGTGGTATGAATTGTGGCTGGAGGTAGCAACTCTGAACGGTTGTGTCCGAGGCTAGTAGAGGAAACTTTATGTGCAGCTAGTTCAAGGGGGTCAGTGCTAAGCATGGTAAATCTCATACTAGCGGCTTCTATATCTTGCTGCCCAGTAGTCTGAGGTTCAATTAAAAAATATTTTTTAAGCTTTATGCTCTCTGATAGATTGAGTGGTTAGCTATAAGTATTGATTGAACTATGGGATCATTCTAATGTGTGTACTGTATGTGGATCCTAGTTGGGTGGTGGTATATGCTTTGTTATGAAAAGAAACAAAAAAAATAAAACTTTTCACATTCCTTCATTCACTGGACTTTATCAAAGTTCAGACTCTTTAACTCTTTTAACGATCTTCAGCATTCTGCTCATCCTCCTGTATCTCTGACACAAATTCTGATAAGGAGCCCTCAGAAGGCAAGTAAAATAGTTATTGTCAGATCTAACATTCTTCAACCACTCGCTACCTCTTGAAACCAACTTGTCTTTTCACCTACTTGCCCACAATTCCTGGTTGTGTGACTTTTTTTTTTAACCACTCTTTTGTGTGGATTGGATTAGTCAGTTTTCCGCACGTTAGTTTAACATCTGCATGTTTGCATTGGTTTCCTGACTGCCATATTGGTGACTATCAACATTTGTACTCATTCGGTCTGCTACCTGGGGCAACCAGCAAATTTGTTCTCTTGAACTATCAGCTTTCACTGTTCAGCCATCTGGATATCTTGGACATAGACTTCCAGCCTGAAGACTAACATAAATTATCCTGGATATATGGGCAGACTGAAGCCGAAACTATATGATGCATGTTGCACCTCTTCCAAATTGACCAAGAGGAAAGGCATTCCAGCTGGGGGTTTTGCCCAGACCATATGTAGTTTATGCAGGAACATGGTCAGGCCAAACTTTATAATTGTTTGCACAGAACCTGCATATCTCTGAATCATGATCCTAGGTGTTCTGCGGGGAGCTAACTCATCTCCAACACTATTGTTTCTGCTCCATCAAGTTTAGTAGCTAGTTCTCCAGCTAGTATGCATGTGTCAGACTTGCCTCATGAGCCCTTTCCTCTTGGGCTTTGCCTACATTTTTCTGACAAGGATGGTTGTATAGGGTCCACTGTTCCCAGTTAGATCTATAATCAAACTCCTTTGATGTTAAATCTTAAGATTCCTTCAGCTCCATAGGATTCCTGTTTGCTACACTCCTATTTCATACCTCTTTTGCCAACCGCTGCATACCCCATAGTTGATCTTCCTGGTCCGTATGTTCTTAAAATAAAAAAACAGCCTCATAGAAGCAACATTAAATAATTTTGTGAGGGGGCAAACCAACCGATGTGCCAAACATTTAGAAAACCTTGCTAAATAACTATTAGTTCTAGGGGTCTTCTCAGGGGTATGCTTTTAATATCCATTAATGTTTCATGTTCTGTAATCGGACGATGCCCAAATCCTCCTCTTTTAGTATGGCAACTGATGTTGTGCTCTGAGACAGTGCTTTCAGAGGAATAGAGTTGAGGAAAACATTGGGCAAAACTATCTCTGATCTGCTTATTTTTCACCATCCTCTTCCCATGGACATCCTGCACCCATACCATATCACAGCTCACTCCAAAAAAACCATCACCCATAGACCTTCTCGATCTTCTTTCCCCTGCACGCTTTATCCAACAGCTTCCTCCATTCTCACACCTTGCTCTTCACCTCTTCTTTTGTCTCTATACCTTCACATTCCTCTTTCCCGTATTCTGCTATCCCCTTACCTCCTTTCTCTTATGCCCAACCCTCTTAACCCCCCACTACTTTCTCTTCTCCTGCCGTTGCCATACCCGCTCTCTTCCTGATACCAGTCCATACTCTTCTCTTTTCTATCCTTTCACTGTTTCCTTTCTGTGCTCCAAACTTCCCTCATGCTGCTCACTAACCTGTGCCTCAAACTTCACATTCCACTTACCAGCTGTTCTGCTCTTCTCTTTTCCCTCCTTTTACTCATATTCCCTCTTTCCATCCTGCCGTTATCTATCCACGTCTGTATTCCTCTCTTGCCACCTCAAGCTCTCCCTTTTTTACCCCAACCCTTCTCCCATCTCTTAACTACCCCCTTTTCATCCATTCCTTCTCTCGTCATTCAGACTCAACCCCAGCCTGCACTCACCTCTTTGTTCCCCACTGGCCCCACCCCTTCTCTGTTTCCACTCCCTAAACTCCCTCCTCTTTGCCTCCCACCTGACCAGGCCAACAAGAAGGGCAATGGCATTAATAACAGGTGCTTTCTCCTCCTACCTCGGTGGTGAAGATGACCCCACCTCTCACTTTCTTCCTTCAATGGCCCATTGGCCCCACCAGTTTTAGCAGGCAGTAACGCAGGCCCAGACACACTAACACTTATAGGGACGTTGATAGGCAGAAGCAGCACTAGCCGTCACAGGAGGACCCAGGAGAGGGAACTGCAGTAGCTCAAGGGCTTCAGGCTGCATCCAAGTCAGATGATGTTCAGGGCAGAGCAGGAATGAAGCACAGCAGCAACTGAAGGCTCTCAGTGCAGCATCAACAGCACTGCAGTGCCATGAACAGAGCGTGAGAAAAGACATGAAACAGCTCCTTCTGGCCTGCATGTTATGCAGTGTGGCGGTATGCAGGCACGCACAGAAGCTGCGGCTTAGAGTTGCATGTGAGCCAGCGGGAGGAGTTTTGTGCCTTGGATACCTGCTCTCCTCAAACCTAAAGTGCCTCAGGCTGCCACTGCAAGCATTTTACTCCTGGGGCAATTGTGTGCAAAAAAATTAAAAATGTGCAGTGTTATTTAAAAATTCTATATTCTTGATTTGTAATAGTTTGGTGTAGAATTCTCCCATCTTAAAGGCCTAGCCTTGCCATGCCTCATAGCTTTTTCCCTGGTCCAGCTTGGTTCCTCATGCAGCACCCTTACTCCCCAACTGTTTAGTTCTCTATCCATCTCTCTCTGTCAAATCCTTTCCCCTGGCACACATACCCATAGCACTCTCTCAACCCCTATAGAAACATCCAGAGTTCTCTCAAACTGCCTTCCTCCATTCTCAACCTCCGTAGCTTGATCTCAAAACCCCTAGAAGCACACTAATCTCATCCCAGCACTCACACTAACAACTCTCAACGCCCCCCTTATCTCTCTTTCTGAATCCTATTACCTTTCCAGTTTACTTGTCCTCCTAAAACTCCCTCAGTCTTGGCAGACACGCACTTAACTCTCTCCATGCCTGCTGCACACAGCCCCCCGCCAGGGATCCCCGGCACCTCCTGTGTTTTCTCCTTTTCCACACCCCCTCCCCTGGTGCTGATAAGTACAATCAGAGAAAGCGCACAGCAGTTGCATACCGGACCAGGTCTTCCTCCTTTGCAGCATGGCATCGACTGCTGAGGTTGAATCGTATGAGACACCCTAGAGCCTGCTGGTTCAAACTCGGCAGTCTGTGCCAGACCGCAGAGGAGGAAAATGAGTAGCAATGCGCAGTTAATCTCCAGGAACAAGCAGGAATGTAGTCTTCACATACGGGTATCGTCGGTACCGACGGAGCCTGTGCAGGAACGCTCCCCAGAGTCCAATTAGAAAGCTTTTGGGAGCATCCCACAGCGCCTGCGTGCTGCCTTCCCACCTTTCCCAACTGCCTCTCTCCAGTTCTTCGTTTTATGCGGAGCCAGCAGGTCGTTGTTCCTCTCACTGCAGAATTTTTTCCTTCTTTTTTGTGGTCGCGTCTACCTTTCTCGACACTATACCGGTACCGCCGGTTCTCTTTTCTTTTCTTCTTTTGTTTAAAAAAACCCCACAAATATATATATATATTCTTTTTTTTTTCCAAACTTTTCTTCCCAGGTGCACGTGCCATTTTGGGCCTTAGGCCCAAAATTTCCTCCAGTATGGAAAAACCCGCTTCGGGTTTCAAAAAGTGCACCAAGTGTGGCGGTACCATCTCTGTCACCGACACCCATGAGTGGTGTCTTAAATGTTTAGGTCCTGACCACTCCATTGCTGAGTGTATGGCTTGTGCCATGATGTCCAAGAGGGGTCGACAAAACCGAGCTGCTAAGTTCAGTGCCCTTTTTCTCTCAGATGCAGCTTCTGTGGCATTGACGTCTTCCAAGGCTTCGTCTTCCTCCCATGGATCTCAGGTAACTAAACATTAGTCCAGCCAGTCCTCAAAGGGTAGATCTCCTTCAAAGCATCGAGATGCCTCTGGCGTTGCTCTTGAGGGTTCTGTACCGGCAAAATTGCCCCGGCGGGAGGCTTCAGCTTCCAAAGCATTATGGAGCTCCAGGATGTTCTCGAGGCCTCGACCTCGGCAGAACTACTGGTGCCATGCTCTGGGGTACTGGCTGCCTCCGGTACCGATACCCAGGCATCGGCAGCATCGATAGACCAGAGGTTCCTGGCTATTGAACGCAGTCTGGCGGCTCTCCTTGCAGCATCGACACCCTCAGAACTGCATCAGACAGTTCAACCGGTACCGGTACCGACGCTGGTACCGGTATCAGTACCGGTACCGAAAGCATCGACATCGGTGTCTGCTTTGCTGGCACCCAGTCATGCGATGCCTTCCAGTGCCGATACACCGGTACCGATTCCCCCCGGTACTGACTTCAGTCGGTACGGGTATCGGCTCTTCAAGAGCATCCGGACAGAAAATACTTCGAATCCTCGGAGGACTCCGAGGATTCTGACAGCTGTGCCGGTACCGGGATACTTCTCCCGGAGGAGCCTTCCTCCCCTAAATGTAGGATGTCTCCTCCAGAAGATATCTCCTTTCAGGACTTTATCAGAGAGGTGGCTCGAGGTCTGTCCATTACTGTGGCTCCTGAAATAGAGCCCAGGGCTATGGAGTTGGAGATTTTACAATATCCCAAAGCTCCTAAGGAGGCAGCTACCCTGCCTATCCATGAGATTTTACATGATCTCATGTTGAGAATGTGGGAGACACCTCTTACCACCTCTCCTCACTCTCGCAGACTGAATACCATGTATCGAGTCCCTCCTTGTCCTAGTTTCCAGAAAACTCAGCTTCCTCACCACTCTATTGTAGTGGAATCAGCTATGAGAAGGATCAGGAGTGCAAAGAGGCATGCCTCTAATCCTCCAGGACGTGAGTGTAGAACCTTGGATGCCTTTGGACGTCGTACTTTCCAGGCTTCCATGCTTTCTGTCAGGATCAGTTCCTATATTTTATATATGGGAATGTTCCTTAAAGAAGTCACAGGAGACTTGGAGATTTTAAGCCCTCTCCTTCCTGATGACAAGAGGCAGGGTTTTCTCACACTGGTTAAACATGCACAGGATGTTTCTAAGTTTGTCAACTGTGCAGCTTTTGACTGTTTTGAGTGCATAAGCAGAACCTCTGCCATTGCCATAGGTGCACGTAGAATTGCCTGGCTCCAGGCATCTGATTTGGAGCTCTGGGTGCAAGACAAACTGGGCAATATCCCTTGTACAGGTGAGAACCTATTCGGCAAGAATTGGCAAGAAAAGGCCAATGAGTTGGATGCTGACAACTCCACTTTGGATAGGTTATCCAAATCCACAACTGATCCTGCGAGAAAGAAATCTTTCAAGAAGCCATTCTTCTCAAAAAAGAAGAGGTTTTATCCCTCTTATTCCCAGCAGGGACGTTCTGCAGGTCAGCCTGCCCGGAAAAGTCAGCAACCACCTAAACAAAGGAAAGCAAAGACTGCTAAACCTCAACCGTCTCAGCAGTCTCAGCCTCCACAAGGCCTTTGACTTTCATCTAGAGAACATAGACTTCCTGGACCAGAACGTAGCCCTCAATGGACCAGAGCCTTCCACCATTCCAGGAAGGTTGTGTCACTTTGCCCCCAGATGGGGGCAAATAACAACAGAACATTGGACACTCTCCATTATAAAAGAGGGGTACAAGCTTCACTTTCTGTGCATGCCCCCTCCCACAATGGTAAGACAGTTCAATTCTCAGACCTCTCTCATCAACCTGTTAGATCAAGAGGTCACTATGCTTCTTGCCCAAGGGGCAATAGAAGAAGTACCCATTCATCAACAGGGTACAGGGTTTTATTCCCCCTATTTCCTTATCCCAAAGAAGAAAGGGGGACACAGGCCTATTTTAGACCTCAGAGAATTGAACAAATTCCTGTTCAAAGAGAAATTCAAGATGATTTCTCTGGGAACTCTGCTGCCATACCTTCAGAGTCAGGATTGGCTTTGTTTTCTAGATCTCAAGGATGCGTACACTCATGTTCTCATCCACCCAACTCACAGAAAGTTCCTTCGGTTCCTTTTTCAAGGAAAGCACTACCAATACAGGGTGCTTCCTTTTGGCCTGGCCTCAGCACCAAGAGTGTTCACAAAATGCATGGCTGTGGTAGCAGCATTTCTTCGCACTCTAGGGATATTCGTCTTCCCCTACTTAGACGACTGGCTCATTCGAGCCCCATCACAGTCAGAGGCCAGGACCTCCCTATCTTGCACAATTGCGTATCCTTCAGTATTTGGGTCTTGTCATAAACGTCCCAAAATCCAGTCTAACTCCCACTCAGTCTCTAGAATTCATAGGAGCTTTGCTGGATACCAAAAAAGCAAGGACCTATCTTCCCCAGGCCCGTTGCCTTCGTATGGTGCAGTTAGCTTCTCAAGCAGTGCTAAAACCTCATCTCACTGCCCGAGAAATGTTACAGCTACTAGGCCACTTGGCATCTACAGTGCATGTGGTTCCTTATGCTCGCCTCCATATGAGAGCAGCCCAGTGGACTTTATCCACTCAATGGACCCAGGCATCAGGGTGCCTGTCAGACAAAATAGTAAACACAAATCGTCTTTTCTCTCTCCAATGGTGGCAGTCCACTCATAACCTGTTGCTGAGGTCCCCATTTCAACAGCCTTTACCCCAAGCAACTCTCACAACAGATGCTTCACCAATGGGTTGGGGAGCTCATCTGCAAGACCTCTCCACCCAAGGCACTTGGACTCCACAGGAGACTCATCTTCATATCAGTCTATTGGAGCTCAGCGCAATCTTCCTTGCTCTTCGAGTGTTCCACACCCTGCTCAGCTACAAGACAATCCTCATTCAGACGGACAATCAAGTAGCCATGTTCTACGTGAACAAGTAGGGGGAACAGGCTCTCTGTCGCTTTGCAACAAAGCTTTGCGATTATGGGCCCTCGCCAGAGAGCATCAGATTCATCTCCTGGCAGTGTATCTTCCAGGCATACAAAACTCTTGGGCAGACAGACTCAGTTGAGTTCTGCTTCCACACAAATGGTCTCTACAGGCAGACCAGGTGGCCAAGATTTTTCAAATTTGGGGAACCCCGGACATAGACCTCTTTGCAAGTCCGTTGAATGCCAAACTTCCCCGGTTCTGTTCCAGAATTCCGGCTCAGGGCTCTCAGGCCAGGGATGCTTTTCTCCTTCATTGTGGTCAAGACTTCCTTTATGCCTTTCCACCCATTCCCCTAATTCGCAAAACCCTGTTCAAGCTTCAGAGAGACAGAGGGCATATGATTCTCATAGCTCCACATTGGCCACGGCAAGTGTGGTACCCTCTGCTTCTACATCTCTCTCAAGCTCCCTCCCTGGAGTTAGGATCTGCTCCAGCTCTCCTGTCTCAGGAGGGCGGAATGTTATGGCATCCCAATCCCCAATCTCTGCATCTCAGAGCTTGGTTGCTGAAGGCTTAGATCTTCATGATCTTAACCTCCCTCATCAAATAAAGGATGTCCTTTATGCTTCCAGGAAGCCTTCCACAAGGCGCTCTTATGCTTTTAAGTGGAAGAGGTTACCATATGGTGTTTGCAGAAGGGTCTTAACCCCCTTGCGATACCTCTGGAATCATTACTGGAGTATCTCCTTCATTTATCCAATACAGGACTCAAGACTAACTCAGTAAGGGTCCATTTGAGTGCTATTGCAGCGTCTTTCAAGCCTCTAAATCAGGGGTTCTCAACCCTGTCCTCGGGACCCACCTAGCCAGTCTGGTTTTCAGGATAACCACAATGAATATGTATGAGAGAGATTTGCATACAAAGCCTCCATTATATGCAAATGTCTCCCATGCATATTCATTGTGGTTATCCTGAAAACCCGACTGGCTAGGTGGGTCCCGAGGATAGGGTTGAGAACCCCTGCTCTAAATGGACAACCTATTTCCTCCCATCCTCTTATAGCAAGATTTATGAGAGGCCTTCTTTTAACTAAGCCTCCCATCAGGCCACCACCGGTGGAATGGGACTTAAGCCTGGTTCTTGGTCAGCTCATGAAGCCACCTTTCGAACCCTTAGCTACTACCGCATTGAAATTCCTTTCTTGGAAAGTTATCTTTCTCACTGCAATCACATCAGCACGTCGCATCAGTGAGTTGCAAGCATTAGTGGCTGATCTGCCTTATACAAGGTTCCATCATGACAAGGTAGTCCTTAGGACTCATCCACACTTTATGCCAAAGGTGGTCTTGCCTTTTCATCTTAACTAAGTGGTCTACCTGCCTGGGTTCTTTCCAAGACCTGATGCATCAAATGCAGAAAGGAATCTTCATACTTTGGACTGTAAAAGAGCTTTAATAAAATCATGACGTTAAGACACCTCAGACCTCTGTTGGCACCAGGAGATTTTAGAAAAATATTCCAGTCCCTTGTAACACCACATTTCGATTACGCAAATATTATCCTTCATGGTCTCCCCAAGAGCACACTCAACCCATTGCAAATGGCGATGAATGCAGCAGCCCGTATTCTCTGCGGCATATTGATAAGAGAGCACATCACGCCCATACTTATGGAGTTGCACTGGCTACCGTTGGACAGCAGACTCACCTATAAAGCACTACTCTTAACTTTTAAAGCAATCAACCTCATAGCCCCCTCATCCTTAACTGCCCTCATCACTACCACCCCAAACAGTAGACTCAGGAGATCAGTAGCTACAAACACACTTATTATACCTTTGGAAGCGACAAAATGCACGCAAACTACCAGAAATAGAGCTTTCACCTTCTTTGCCCCGAGATGCTGGAACAACCTCCCTCCACATATCAGAGCAATTAAGGACCTTTCTCAGTTCAGGAAAGCTCTTAAGCACCATCTGTTCTTCCTACACTTTTCCCACCCTAACCAAACGTAATCACCCCCCATACCACATCTCACTCACGAGGATACTAACACACCCATAACATGATTTACACAAAGCACAAACCAGACCCTTCCAGCACGGGTTATATATTGTAAATAATCTCCCAACACTACAGTGATACTTGTATATAGTTTATACTGCAACTGTACATAGTTCCCCAGTTCTTTCCCAAGTTATTCATCCTGTTATAATGTAAGCCTATGGCCGTTTTGTCTGTGGCAATTTTTCCGTTATTGGTAAACTGCACTGATACGAAAAAGCGCGGTATAAAAGAACTGTAAATAAATAAATAAATACTTACAAAGAACACAGCAACATAGAAAGTCCTCTCAACTCTTTCTTGCTTTTGATCCTTCTCATTTGGGACTTCCAGTCTCCAAGAGAACACTGTCCAACTGGATTGCACAGTGTATTTCCTTTGCTTATCAGATTAAGAATCTTCCTCTGGAGGGCCATGTCACAGCTCACAATGTAAGAGCTTCAATGGCTCATCTGCACTCTGTCTATCGACGACATCTGTCGAGCAGCCACTTGGGCCTCGGTTCATACCTTCACAGCCCATTACTGCTTGGACAAGGACTCCCGCCGGGATGCCTTGTTTGGTCAGGCTGTTCTCCAACACCTGTTCCATACCTAATCAACTCCTACCCGCCATCCCTGGTTGGATGCCAGAGATCCATGGGGGGAAGTGGAGCCCTTTCACAGGGACACACAACTTCTGGGGTCTCTCCCTGGCATCTAAAGCTAGGGAGTCCCCATATGTGAAGACTACATTCCTGCTTGTTCCTGGAGATAGCATAGTTACTCACCTGTAACAGGTGATCTCCGGGAACAGCAGGAATTTAGTCTTCACAACCCACCCACCTCTCCTAGGAGTTGTATCTCTCTATCTATCTCTTTCTCTTTCCCTCTCTCTCTCTCTTTGTCTCAGCTTTAAACTGAACTGGAGAGAGGCAGTTGGGAAAGGCGGGAAGGCAGCACTTGGACGCTGGGGAGCGTTCCCGCGCAGGCTCCATCGGTACCGACGATACCCATATGTGAAGACTAAATTCCTGCTGTTCCCGGAGATCACCTGTTACAGGTGAGTAACTATGCTCTCTGATCCTCCTCTGGTTCTTATCAGGCCAGGGAGGGTGCAAATCAGCAGGCATTGTCTCAGGGGAAGGGTGAAGAAGACAAAAGAAAAAGGGCAGTGGGGGTTGCTACAGGGAGGCACACAGCGTGGGGGGGGCGGGAGTGTTTATTTATTTAACAGGTTTTTTATACCAAGGCCTATCTCCAGGAACAAGCAGGAATGTAGTCTTCACATACGGGTATCGTCGGTACTGACGGAGCCTGCGTGTGAACGCTCCCCAGCGTCCAATTAGAAAGCTTTTGGGAGCATCCCACAGTGCCTGTGTGCTGCCTTCCTGCCTTTCCCAACTGCCTCTCTACAGTTCTTCGTTTTCCGTGGAGCCAGCAGGTCGTTTTCCTGTCACCGCAGAAATTATCCATATTTTTTCATTCTTCTTTGTGGTAGCGTCTGCCTTCCTCGATGCTATACCGGTACCGCTGGTTCTTTCTTTCTTAAAAAACAAAACAAAAACTTTTCTAATCTTTTATCTGGATTTTCCAGCCTTTTTTCTCTCGGGTGCCACGCGCCATTTTAGGCACTAGGCCCAATTTTTCCTCAACATGGAAAAACCCACTTCGGGTTTTAAAAAGTGTTCCAAGTGTGGCGGTACCATCTCCGTCACCGACACTCACGAGTGGTGCCTCAAATGTTTAGGTCCTGACCACTTGCCTGTGGGATGATGTCGAAGACGGGTCGGCAGAACCGAGCTGCTAAGCTTAGCACTCTTTTTCCCTCCGATGCAGCATCCGTGGCATCAACGTCTTCCATGGCTTCGTCTTCCTCCCATGGATCTCAGGTAACCAAACATAAATCTGGCCGGTCCTCAAAGGGTAGATCTCCTTCCAAGCATCGAGATGCCTCTGGCATTGCCCTTGAGGGACTTGTACCGGCAAAATTGCCCCAGCGGGAGGCTTCGGCTTCCAAAGCACTATCGGGGCTCCAGGATATACTCGAGGCCTCAACCTCAGCAGAACTACTGGTGCCATGCTCTGGGGTACCGGCCGTTTCGTCCGGTACCGACACACAGGCATCGGCAGCGTCAGTTGACCAGAGATTCCTGGCTATTGAACGCAGTCTGGCGGCTCTCCTTGCGGCATCAGTGCCTTCGGGACCGCTTCAGACAGTTCAACCGGTATCGACACCGGTCAAAAGAGGAGGAGGTGATGATTCAAATCAATTGCTTAAATCACTAACGGGAAAGCCAGGAGTGAAACCAGAGGAGAGAGAAAAACGAAAAAGAGTTACCTTGGACCAAGGGTTGGCACAACAAGGACCCAGCGATAATACTATAAAGCCGGTAGATGGATCTCATATCTGTTATACAATTTAAGTCTCTCTCACATTCATTTTTATTCGTTTTTCCCTTGTTCCAAATACTATTTAATGTGCGCATGCGCTCGCGTTTTTTTACTCAGCACAACTTTTGAGATGGCGCTTTGAATGTGTGATTCATTTGGAGTGTTTGCAGTAAGTTACAACGTTTTTTCAACCTTGGTTTTGACAAATGTTTGGCCTTTTTGGTTTGGTTGGCTGGTTTTAAAAGTGGTGTTTTACTTGCAGCGGTCCTTTTGCCGTCTCTTTGTGGATGTTCACATTCGTGGCTGTGCAAGTATAATTTGTTCACTAGCGTGTGTGCATTACAGTGAGTATTTCATACGGAATGGTTTTATTTATCTATGTACTTCAGCCTTGCTCATGGCCACTTTCTCTATTGGTTTTGGTTTTAATTGCGTTAAATTTTTGAGGTCCAGTTTTAACGTTTTATCGTTCATTTTTTAAGTCACCATTCACAATTTTTATTCATTTCTTTATTTTTATTTGTGGTTGGTTTTATTTTTTATTTATTTTTTCCTTTATAGTATTATCGCTGGGTCCTTGTTGTGCCAACCCTTAGTCCAAGGTAACTCTTTTTCATTTTTATCTCTCCTCTGGTTTCACTCCTGGCTTTCCCGTTAGTGATTTAAGCAATTGATTTGAATCATCACCTTCTCCTCTTTTGAATCTCTCCTCCTCATTCAAGGATTTTTCTTTTAGTATTTTTCTTTTAGTATTTATGTATATGTTGACTATTTTTTTTTTTTTGTAATCCTTCATGTTTATAATGGTGTTTGTATTTACATGTTCCTTATTATATTGTTATTAATATCTTGCCCATATATGTTGTTGTTAGTTTTGTTAATATTGTGATGGCTTTATGTAATTTATTTATTTATTTAGTATGATCTGGCTTATGGTTTTATGTGGTGATATTAACATTCTTGTGTACCAATTTGTTGATTATGTTTTATGATAATTTTTTACCCTCTATTTGTTTATTGTTTTTAATATGGTTTTTACAATTGTATTTTTGATTATTAATTTTTTTGTCATTGTTTTTATCATGTTTTTCATGTTTTATTTTGTTTTGTAGTTTGTGGTGTGCCTCACCCCTGACGAAGTACCTACGAAACATGGCCTGTGTTGGGTCTGGTCCCCCTTTTTTAATGTATAAGGACCAATAAGAGTTTTGTATACTGCTCACGTTTTTTGTCTTGGTTGCTACGGTTGTCTACGTGGCAGTTGCTGTTTCCTTCCTGGTGGACTTATCCAAGGTGGTTTACATCAAACAACATAACAATTACAGAGGAATTGTTTTACATTAAACAGGGAATGTAACTTGGAAATAAATGCTATATACAGCATGCGAGGGGTGCAAACTGTTTACAGGTAGAAATGGTCTACATTTGATGGGGGGAATGTTTGGTTTGGCTTAGGTGTCTTTCAATGTGGTATTTTAGCTCCCAGATTATGTTTCGCAGTCAGGTTCTTAGTATTCTCTGAATAGGTGTGTTTTTAGTTGTTTTTTTAGCTCTGTGATGAATTTTGCTAATCTTATGTTATCTGGTAGTGAGTTCCACATTGATGGGGCATACAAGGAGAATGCTCTGTTGCTGGTCTGTTGTGTGGTTTTGGTCCTGAGCGGGTGGATGTTCAGGAGGTCCTTCTTGGTCTTGTTGACTATGTTGTTATGATCAGTTCTGAGAGGCAGGGAGCTGAGAGGTTATGAAGTTTCTTGAAGGTGGTAGTGATGGTTTTCTATTTTGTTCGTTGTGTTATTGGGGCCTTTGTAGGTTTTTTAGGATTGGAGTTGTGGTGCATGGGCGAGCTGGCAGTGAGACTTTTGGCAGCAGTGTTTTGGACTAGTTGGATTGGATATAGAGCATTTTTTGGGAGGCCTTGGTAAATGATGTTTCCATAGTCTAGGTGTGGTGTGACTATTGCTTGTAGTACTGACCTGAAGTCCGTTTCTTTTAGAAGATGTCGAAGAGGTTTGATGAGCTTTAGCTTCCAATATGCGGTTTTGGATGCGTTTTTGATGTGAGAAGCCATGTTGAGGTTGCTGTCAATGGTTATGCCTAAGTATTTGATCTCTTGCTTTATTGGTATTTCTGCATCTTGTGGTGTTATCTTTTTTGGAGGCTTGAACGCCTGATCTTTAAATATGAGTAGAGCTTCGGTCTTTCTTCGGTTTACTGTGAGATTTATAGTGGCTAGGAGGTTTGTTACATCATTGAAGACATCTGATATGTTTGAGAAATCTGGGTTTTTGGTGTTAAATGGCAGGTAGAACATGTCATCTGCATAAAGGTGATAGTGTGCTTTCCATTCCGTAGTAGATTGCAGATTGGTTGTATGTATAGATTGAATAATAGTCCAGAGAGGGCTGAGCCTTGAGGGATGCCTTGTATGACTTGAAGGGTCTTGAGGTGGATGTGCCGGCCTTTACTTGTATGGTTCTGTCAGATAGGTATGAATTGAACCATCTTATTGTGTTTCTTTTAGACCAATGCCTCTTAGCCTGTTTAGCATGATGGGATGCGATACTGAGTCGAAAGCAGCACTTATGTCGAGGAACAGTAGCACAAAACCCCGACGTGGTTTATCCAGTCCGATGATGATTCTGTTGAATAGGTCTGTTAGGAGGGTGTCGATGCCATGTTGTGGGCAGAAGCCATGTTGGTTCTGTTCTAGGGGAGCATGAGTGTCCACATGGTCTTGGAGTTGATGATGTATGTTTTTTTTCAATTATTCTGGCTAGGAATGGGATACTCGCAATTGGGCGATAGGTGCTAGGGAGGATTTTCTCTAGTGAAGTCTTTTTTTATGATAGGACGTATAGAGGCCTGTTTGAGCACCGGCAAAAGGTATCCTTGGGAGAGGGAGGAGTGGACTATCCGTAGGATGGTTTGAGCAGATTGGTTGCGTAGATTTTTTAGCCATGTCACTGGGCATGGGTCGAAGTGGTGTTGATGTTGTTGATGCCTGTTATTTCTCTTTTGTTTATTAGGTTGAAGTTATGCCATAGGTGTATCTCCTGGAACAAGCAGGAATGTAGTCTTCACATATGGGTATCATCAGTACCGACGGAGCCTGCGTGGGAACGCTCCCCAGCGTCCAAAAGGAAAGCTTTTTGGAGCATCCCACAGTGCATGCGTGCTGCCTTCCCGCCTCACTACCTCTCTCACTTCAGTTCTTCGTTTTCCGTGGAGCCGACAGGACGTGTCTCCTGTCACCGCAGAAAACCTTATCTTCTTTCTTGTTTTTTGTGGTCGCGTCTGCCTTCATTCGACGCCTACCGGTACTGCCGGTTCTCTTTTCTTATTTTCTTTAAAAAAAACCAACACTTTTCTTCTTTTCTTCGGTGCCTCACTCCTCATGGGGTTAGGCGCTATTTTGGGCACTAGGTCCAAAAATCTCCAGACATGGAGAAGCCAACTAGTGGTTTTAAAAAATGTTCAAACTGTGGGGGGGTACTATTTTTCGTCACCGACACCCACGAATGGTGTCTCAAATGTTTAGGTCCTGAACATTGTCCAGCGGAGTGTCTCTCCTGCAGAAAGATGAACAAAAGGGGCCTGCAGAGCAAAGCTGCAAAGGCGGGTTCTCTTTTCACTGTCGATACAATGTCAGTTGCATCGACGTCCTCCAGGGCTTCATCTTCCTCTCATGGATCTCAGGTAACTAAACAAGTCTGTAAAGGCTAGCCGGTCCTTGAAGGGTAAATCTCCTGCAAAGCATCGAGATGCCACTGGCACTACCCTCGAGGAAAGTACACTGGCAAAATTGCCCCGGCGGGAGTCTTCGGTCTCCAAAGCACAAACGGGGTCTCAGAATGTTCCAGAGGCCTCCACCTCTGCAGAACGTCTGTTGCCATGTTCTGGGGTCGTAGCCGCTTCCACCGGTGCCGACCAGGCATCGGCATTAGCAATGGATAAGAGAATCCTTGCTATTGAACGCAGTCTAGCGTCCCTTTTAGCTGCCTCAATACCGCTAAGACCGCTACAGACGGTTCAAATGAGCTCTGTACCGACACCGGTACCTGCTCCAGTGGCACCCACTCAAGTGGGACGGCTTCCTCCCATGCCGAGCTTCGAGAGTTTCTCCGGCATCGAGGGGTTGGAACCGAAACGCCATAGTATCGATATTCATCGGTACCAGCATCGATCAATGCAAAGCTCCGATGAGTCTTCTGATTCCGATGACTCTACCGATACAAGAGCAGTACTGTTGAAGGATCCATCTCCTTCTCCTGAGCGCAGAATGTCTCCTCCAGAAGACGTCTTTTCAGGATTTCATACATGATGTAGCTAAAGGGCTTTCAATCACGGTTACTCCTGAGAAGGAACCTAGGGCAGAAGAACTAAGAATTCTGCAATACCCTATGGCTCCTAAAGAGGCAGCGATGCTGCTCATTCATTAGATCCTTCAAGATCTTATGTTTAGAATGTGGGAAACTCCCTTAACGGTGTCACCGCATTCTCGACACCTCGATACCATGTACCGAGTCCCACCTTCTCCAGGGTTTCAGAAGACTCAGTTACCACACCATTCCATAGTAGTGGAATCAGCCATGCGGAGAATAAAGAGTGCTAAAACGCATTCTTCCAACCTGCCTTTGGGCGTCGATGCTTTCAATCCTCCATGCTAGCAGCTAGGATTAGCTCATATTCCTTTTACATGGGAATGTTTCTAGAGGAGGTTACAGCGGATCTGGAGCGCATGAGCCCTCTTCTTTCCGAAGATAAACAGGTTCAGTACCTCACTCTGCTCAAGCACGCTCAAAATGTCTCCAAATTTGTGAACCATGCAGCTTTTGACTGCTTTGAAGCTATTAGCAGAACCTCTGCTATTGCTATCGGAGTACGGCGCATTGCCTGGCTCCAAGCATCAGATCTAGAGGAGTCGGTGCAAGAGAAATTAGGAAACATTCCTTGCACAGGTGAAAACTTATTTGGGAAGGATTGGCAGACCAAGGCTAATCAGATTGAATCTGACAATACCACCTTGAATAGACTATCAAAGTCTACAGCCAACCCATCAAAGAAAAAAACAGGCAAGACGTTTTTCTTTAACAAAAAAGAAAAAATCGTATTCTTATTCCTGTCCAATTCACTGTCCAGTTCATGCTCCCCAGAAAGGGCAGCAATCTAGACAACAAAGAAAGCCGCAAGCTCAAAGAGCTCAACCGGCTCAGCAAGTACAGCCTCCACAGGGGCTTTGACTTCTACCTAGAGAACTTAACCATTTTGCCTCTGAAGGATCCAGAGCCCTTGACCATTCCGGGCAGATTATGCCATTTTGCCAAAAGATGGCAACAAATAAAGCAGAAAACTGGACTCTGTCCATTGCTGGACAGGGGTACAAACTTCACTTTCTCAGCATGCCCCCGCCTACAGTCATAAAACACTTCAATTCTCAAGGCCCTGTCACCGACATTTTGTGTCAGGAGGTCTCTTCACTTCTTGCTCAAGGAGCAATAGAAGAGGTACCCATATCCCAACAGGGGAGGGGGTTCTACTCCCCCTATTTTCTTATCCCAAAGAAGACAGGGGGATGCAGACCTATCCTGGACCTCAGAGAATTGAACAAATATCTGTTCCGAGAAAAGTTCAAGATGATCTCACTCAGAACACTTTTACCATACCTTCAGAATCAGGATTGGTTATGTTCTCTAGATCTAAGAGATGCGTACACGCATATCCTCATTCATGTAGATCACAGGAAGTACCTTTGTTTTCTCTTTCAAGGAAACCACTTCCAATACAGAGTTCTTCCATTCGGGCTGGCCTCTGCCCCAAGAGTCTTCACAAAATGCGTGGCTGTAGTAGCAGCATTCCTGAGAACTCTGGGGATATTCGTCTTCCCCTACTTAGACGACTGGCTCATCAGAGCACCAACAGCTCCAGAAACAGAACGAGCAGTTTCTCGTGCCATGAGAATTCTCCAATATTTGGGTCTGGTAATCAACCACCCAAAGTCTCACCTCATCCTTTCTCAATCGCTAGAGTTCATAGGGGCTCGCTTAGACACGCAGCAATCAAAGGCATTCCTGCCACAGCCGCACTGTCTACGAATAATAGATCGGCTTCCCAAGCAGTAAAGAAAACCCTCCTAACTGCTCGGGAAATGCTTCAACTGCTGGGGCATATGGCATCCACTGTACATGTGGTCCCTTATGCCCGCCTACACATACGAGCGGCCCAGTGGACCTTCTCTTCGCAGTGGACACAAGCCACAGGTCGCTTAACGGACAAAATCAAGAATTCGACACGTCTCATTTTGTCTCTGCAGTGGTGGCAGTCCCCTCTCAAACCTCCTGGTAGGTTCCCCCTTCCAGCAAACACTGCCTCAAATCACCCTGACGACGACTGCATCCAAGCTGGGTTGGGGAGCCCACTTGCACGATCTTTCCACTCAGGGTCTCGACCTCACAAGAGGCCTCTCTTCAAATAAACCTCTTAGAGCTAAGAGCCATTTACAATGCTATAATAGCATTTCAGGCCCAGCTCAGTCAAAAGACAGTTCTGATCCAAACCGACAATCAGGTTGCCATGTTTTACATAAACAAACAAGGTGGAACGGGCTCTCTGTCGCTATGTAACGAAGCTTTGTGACTATGGGCCCTCGCCAGAGAGCTCCAAATTCACCTTCTAGCGGTATACCTTCCAGGCATTCAAAACTTGTGGGCAGATAAGCTCAGTCGAATACTGCTGCCACACGAGTGGTCTCTCCAGTCAGACCAACTGGCTCGAGTGTTCCAAACCTGGGGAACACCAGATAGACCTCTTTGCAAGTCCACAGAATGCCAAACTTCCCCGGTTCTGTTCCAAAATTCCGGCTCAATACTGTCTAGCAAATGATGCTTTCCAGCTCCATTGGGGTCAGGACTTCCTCTATGCCTTCCCACCCTTTCCCCTAATTCCCAAAACTGTTTTCAAGCTTCAGAGAGACAGGGGTTATATGATCCTCATAGCTCCACGTTGGCCAAGGCAGTCGTGGTACCCTCTGCTTCTGTGTCTCTCTCAAGCAACTCCTCTAGAGTTGGGATATGCTCCAGATCTCCTTTCTCAGGAGAACGGGAAGCTTCTGCATCCCAATCCTCAGTCCCTGCACCTCTGGGCCTGGCTGCTGAAGGCATAGAACTTTTAGATATCCACCTCTCTCAGCAAGTGAAGGATATCCTTCAGGCTTCGAGAAAACCTTCTACAAGGCGTTCCTACGCTTTCAAATGGAAAAGGTTTTCTATATGGTGCTCAAAAAGGGGGCTTAACCCCCTTTCCGTGCCCATGGAGTCGCTTTTGGAGTATCTCCTCCATCTTTCAAATTCTGGTTTTAAGACAAATTCAGTACGAGTCCATCTCAGTGCTATTGCGGCTTTTCACAAGCCCCAAGATGGACAACCAATCTCTTCTAATGCATTTGTGTCAAGATTCATGAGAGGTCTACTATTGACAAAGCCCCCCATAAAGCTGCCACCAGTGGCATGGGTCCTGAATCTTGTTCTTGGGCAGCTTATGAAGCCGCCTTTTGAACCTTTAGCCACTACGACTTTAAAATTCCTTTCCTGGAAGGTCATTTTCCTAATTGCAATAACTTCTACTAGGCGCATTAGTGAACTGCAAGCTTTAGTGGCTGACCCTCCTTATACAAGGTTCCACCATGATAAAGTAGTCCTCAGGAATCATCCACACTTTATGCCAAAGGTGGTTTCGTCTTTTCATTTAAACCAGTTGGTTTACCTTCCTGTATTCTTCCCTAGGCCTCATGCCTCCAGTGCAGAAAGGAACCTTCATACCTTAGATTGTAAAAGAGCTTTAGCCTTTTACCTTCAAAGAACTGAACAACATAGGAAGTCTTCTCAACTCTTTGTTGCTTTTGATTCTAGTCATTTGGGACTTCCAGTTTCCAAACGAACCCTATCTAAGTGGATTGCAAACTGCATATCCTTCACTTATGATAGTAAAGGTCTTTCCCTCGAGGGCCATGTTACAGCTCATAATGTCAGAGCAGTGGCAGCCTCGGTTGCTAATCTCCGTTCTATGTCTATAGATGATATCTGTAGAGTGGCTATTTGGGCTTTGGTACCTACCTTCACAGCCCACTACTGTCTGGACAAGGACTCCCGTCGGGATGCCTCATTTGGCCAGGCTGTCCTACATCATCTCTTTCAGACTTAATGCAACTCCTACCCTCCATCCCGGTAGGATGCCAGGGATCCAAGGAAGGAAGTATGACCTTGTTCACACGGGATCACAGCTTGCTGGGGTCATTCCTCTGGCATCTTTCAGCTGGGGAGTCCACATATGTGAAGACTACATTCCTGCTTGTTCCTGGAGATAGCGTAGTTACTCACCTGTAACAGGTGATCTTCGAGAACAGCAGGAATTAAGTCTTCACAACCCACCCACCTCCCCTAGGAGTTGTCTCTCTCTGTCTCTCTCCTTGGCTCAGCTTTAAACTCAACTGAAGTGAGAGAGGCAGTGAGGCGGGAAGGCAGCACGCATGCGCTGTGGGATGCTCCCAAAAGCTTTCCTTTTGGACACTGAGGAGCATTCCCACGCAGGCTCCGTCGGTACCAACGATACCCATATGTGAAGACTTTTAATTCCTGCTGTTCCCGGAGATCCCGTTACAGGTGAGTAACTATGCTTTATTGTTTGTATCCTTGTGTTGTTGGGGTGGCACCAAGTGTTGATTCATTGTTGTGAGTTTTTTATTGTGGAGATATTGCAGATCGATTTGCATTCTTTCAATTCTTGTGTCGGCTGTGTTAAGGTCATTGGTCAGTTGGGATACTACCGAAATAGTTCTCTAGGGTGGTTGAGTGATTTCATAAGGTTGTTTGTGAAGAATTCTTTTTGTGTCTTGTTGCATAGGTCATTGTATTTCTTTTGAAGGTTGTGTAGTTTTGACTTGGTTGTATCGTCCTGTGTTCTTTTCCATTTTCTTTCAAGGCATCTGAGTTCTCTTCTCTGCTGTTCCAGGTTTTTGGAGAATCATGGTGGATGTGTGGCTATAAGATGCTTTGCGGTGAGCTTTTAGTTGAAGGTTGAGGTTGTATATATTGTCTGGTTCCATGTTTCTATAAATGAATCGAGATCAGTTATGTTTGCGTCTATTAGTGCCGAGGTCTGTTCAAGGAAGTTTTGTGCACTGAATGCCTTGAATCGATGTTTGAACTGTTGCTGTTGTGTTTTTGGTTGAGCAGTATTGGCTGGTATATTGAGAGATATCATGGTGTGGTCTGACCATGATACTGATTCAGTTTTCAGATTTAGGTCGTCTTTGGATATGAATATGAGGTCCAGGATTGATCCTTTGCAATGGGATGGTGCATCAATTATTTGGGTTAGCTGTAGGGAGTCCATGGCATTAAGGAATACATTAGCATGTTTTTCCGTTGAGGGGAGGTTGAGGTCATCCATGAGGGTGAAGTGTTTCTTGTGGCTGTATGTGTACATGCCTCGTCTATGCTTGCAGCTAGATCGTGTATGTTGGGGGTGGGTTTTCTATAAGTTACAGTTAAGGTGTGCTCTGGGTTAGAGATGGTTAAGAGGTCGACTCTCTGTAGTGGTTGAGAGTTGGTCAGTGTAAAGTTAATTTTGTTTCTTTGCAAGTATGAGTACTCCACCCCCTCTTTGTAGTCTAGAGCAATTGAATAGCGTATATTGTGATGTAGTTAATTGGTTTAGTAGGACATTGTCATCATTGATCAGCTTTCTGTGATGCACATTACATCCGTATCTGTGAGGTGAACGTGGTTGCATTAGTCTGAATTTTGTTGAGGATAGAGCGAGCATTGACAAGAGAAGATTTGATTGGATGATGGTGGCGTCTGGTGTTTGTGGTGTTTGTAGTTATTCGTTCGGTTATAATATGTATGAGCCTGCATGCTTGTTTAGGGAACAGTAGTAAGATGGGTTGAAAGGTGGAGGAGGTTTTCTCTGTTAAGCACTTGTATGCTTTTGTTCAATTGTTGCTTAAATGGGTAGAGGACATGAGCAGCAATGTAGCCAAGAGAATGATCATATGGTGTATTAGATTATGTGATGCCATGTTAGTCTATAGGTTCACAGCTTACCTTAGCTGACTTTTCTTGAGGGGTTCGGTGAATATCTTGGTGATCTGTAGGTGAGAGGCGTTAGGTGATGCATGGTTTTGTAGGTTATGGCTTGTAGATATCTTTTCTGTTCTCTTTTCCTTCTTTGAAGGCCCATGCTTAAGGACCACGACAAAGGGCCCTCTGGCGAGGCCTTCAGGCGCGGACATGCCGGAGGGCACTTCCTTTTGTGGAGTCCTAGTGGGCCCTGATTGGCCATAAGTTGGAGAGCGGGAGGGTTTTTCAGCTTCCCGCTCTCTTTCCTGCTGCCGATTGGAGCTCGGTTCCTGTGCAGAATGCACCACAGGAGTAAAGCATAGCAAAAGAAAAGCATCATCACAGGGCTGGGGATTCACTGAATTCCTTGAAAGTCCTGACCAAATGCCACTGGCACTCAGAATCCACCTTTGGATGGGATTTAATTATTGGTAAAAGCGGTTAGTGTAGCTGGATTTAGAAAAGGTTTTAGACAAGTTACTGTTGAGTCTATAGTGTGTTAAAGTAGAGATGGGAAAAGCCACTGATCACTGCAGGTAAGTAGCATGGAACCTGGCTACTTTTTGGGATTCTGTCAGGTACTTGTGACCTGGATTGCCACTGTTGGAAACAGGATACTGGACTTAATGGATCTTTGATCTCACCCAGTATGTCAGTTCTTAAGTTGCTATAGGCTTGTTTTTTGCCTGCTTAGTTGGGAGAGGCAAGGGATGAGGAGGGAGCTATTTTAACGTCAGCACCTGTGTTTTTGTTGGGGGGAGGGGGTGGAGATATCTGCCACCATATTGTTTCCATGGATTTAGTGTTTCATAATTGATTAAGGCGAGGACACCAATGGGTAGAAATGGCTGTCAAGATAAGCTGGGATTTTGGGATAAGAGTTGGTGCATTGTATTGCGGTGTGAGTTTGACACTTGTCTTAGGAAGCATTGCTGCTTTCAGTGGTCTTTATTTATTTCTCTCTGCAGATCTGGAAGAGGCGGGAAGATGATGAAACAAACCAGCAGGGAGCATGAGAGCAGCTGAACTGTATTTTAAAACCTTCCCATTGAGGGCAAAGAATCCAACTGGAGATGAGGCTGACGGAATGAAATTTGGTTGGTCACCTGTCTCAGAAGAAGCATATCTCATTCACCTTATCAAGACTTCAGCCTATGTCAGAGACCAGCAAATTAAAATGTTGGAAAATGAACTGTTCTGTGGACACACCACACAATTTTAACCACTGACCATGTGCTGGAGAATATAACCAGATCTAGCAGATTTGTGAATCCATCGTACTAGATTGTCTTTTGCTGGAAATATGAAGGTTTTGTTACGAGTCAGTCTTGGATTTCCTGAGCCACCCTCTGTCAGTAGGGAGCCTCTGGAGGGCGGCAGTGAGAAGCAGCACTTCCTCTTGGCTTTGTGTCCCAGACCTGTGGTAGAGCAAGGAAAAGCTCTCTAGCTTGGTATCTGACAGGTGTAAGAAAGGAATGTGTCAATCCTCTCTTTATATTATTTTTATAATATAAATTAAATGATATGTTGTGTTTCATGTGCTTGATCTTTTTTTTTTTTCCATCACCCGTGCAACTGACAGCACTGGGATTCTCCCCTCTCCTCCCAGTGTTTTCCTTTGCTGAATTAGTCAAATTGTTTAATTAGTTACAGTTGTATTAGATATGTACTGAGAGACCTGGAGCTGGTGTGCTTTTTGTGAGTGCCTTTAATAATTGTGATTGGGTCACACCCCCCCCCCCCCCCCTTTCCTAGAAGCTAATGCTGAATGCCCAAGGGTAAGATATTTTTATATTGAGATATTGGGATTAAGTTTCAGATAAGCATAGATGTGATGAGTGTACAAGGATTTGAGCCTATACATGCTACCTGGCACCTGCTTGCATCCAAAGCTTCTGATCGTTTTCCACAATGCTTCTGCGGTTCTTATGTGCTAAAGTAGCAGCAGGAGTTTGGGCTGGAACAAGTCATTCACCGTGCTTGGTAGCTGAAGGTTTTAGGAATAGCCAGATCTTGGGGGGCTAGTAGTATAGAGGTGGTGGAATGTTATACTTCTATATAGTTTTATTAGGTGCATAAAACACATTGGGGGTCATTCCGAGCCATGAATAGCGGGGCGGGATGTCCATCACCACTATTTGTGGCCTTTCCCAGCCCCGTCGTCTTTCCCCCCATGTTGTACGGGGAAGTTAGACAGGAGCAGGAAATGGGAGGATCGGAGGCGGGTGTTAGGGAAGGCAGTGGGTGGTCGCTAACCCCGGACATACAGGGCCAATTTTAATGTCAGCCCTGTATGTCCAGGGAAGTTATTCCACCTCCGAGGTGGAATAACTTCCCCGATGCGGTGGGATCGGCGGGCCCAGGGCATGGCAGTGGGAGGAGGGGGCGGAGAGCATTCCCCACAGCCTGACCCTGGCCCTGGGAGGCCAGATCGGGGATCAGGCTGTGGGGAAAGCAATTTAGAGGCCGGTGGCTGGGGATCACGGCTTTTAAATGGAGCCGTGGTGCCACGGCACTCAGACGCCATGGTGCCACAGCTCCATTTAAAAGCCATGACTGAGTTAGTCGGGGAAGGCCTGTACGTGCTGGCCAGACGGAATCTGGGTCTGGGCCTGCACGTACAGGCCTGTTTGCGATTCTGATCCCATGGGGCTAGATGCCCCGTGGGATCAGAATCACGACGCCCTCTGTGTCCCCTCTTCTGGCCGGGCATACAGAGGACATTTACGTCCACACTGGATTCTGGTCCATTGCATCGATTCAAAAAGGATATGTATACATTAGAGGGGCAGAGTGGTTTAGAGCCCAGTTAAGTACCACAGTGTGCTGCTGTCAGATGGATTAGCTGTAATACTAATTACAGCTTGAAAAGAAATAGCCCATGGAATAGGGCACATAGTGTTCTCTCAAGGCATATGTTTTGTTGATTTAGGACTAGCTCAGAAGAAAGAATGACCCTTTTGAATGGGGCAATTTTGTCCTTTCTACATTACTTGTTTGATTATCTAGTTATGTTAACTACGTTAATTGTATATTTTTGTTCCCTGCAAACTGCTTTGGTTCACTGATTAAGCGGTATAAAAAAAAACATAGAAATAAAATAAATAAAATACCAGGCTGGATCACACCAGTGATCTATTGAGCCTTGCAGCCTTTCTCCGAGAATGGCCAGTTCAGGTCACTTGGAAAAACTATCTAACAAATCCCAAATGGGGAGATCCATTCCCTGTTCATGCCCAGCTCCAAGAAATGGTGATTCCCATATTTATCTAACTAATAATAGTTCCATCCTGTAGTTGCTTGTCCAACCCTTTTTTAAACCCAGCTTCTCTACCAGCCTTAAACATTTCCTTAATTGCTTGCTGCCTGTTAGTTTATGGTGCGTCCCCTAGTCCTATTCCTTCATAAAAGAGTAAATTAATGTTTTCTACTGACTTGTTCCATACCATACAATTTTTATAAATTTCTATCGTTTTTTATCTCCAGGAACAAGCAGGAATGAGTCCTCACATATGGGTACGTCGGAACCGACGGAGCCTGCGCGGGAAAGCTCCCCAGCTTCCCAGAAAGGAAGCTTTTGGGGCCTCCCACAGTGCATGCGCGCTGCCTTCCCGCCTTCCTGACCAACTCTCTTCAGTTCTTCTTTTTCCGCGGAGCCAGCAGGTCGTATTCCTGTCACCGCTGAAGAAATTGTTATTTTAATTTGTTTCTTTGACCGCGTGTCTGCCTTCCCTGATTCCGGACCGGTACCGCCGGTCTTTTTTCGTTTATTTTAAAAAAAAAATAAATTACTTTTTCTTCACTTGGTGTATTTTTTCTGTGAGGCCTCTAGGCCTTCTCAGGTTCTCCCTCATGGAAAAACCAGCTTCTGGTTTTAAAAAATGCACCAAGTGTACCGGTACTATTTCAGTCACAGATACCCATGAGTGGTGTCTTAAATGTTTGGGGCCTGACCATTCCATTCCGGATTGTCCATCCTGCTCTCTGATGTCCAAACGAGGCTTACAGAACAGAGCAGCTACGTTTCATATGCTGTTTTCTACCGATACTCCAGCATCAACATCCTCCAGGTCTTCTTCTCCTGATGGATCTCAGGTAACCAAACATTCTTCAGGCAGGTCCTCAAAAGGCAAATCTCCCTCTAAGCAGCGAGAGGCCCTTGCACTTGACCCTGAGGACCCTGCCCCAGCCAAACAACCCCGGCGGGAAGCTCCGGCTTCCAAAGCTCCTCCTATGGGGTTACAGGTAGACATCGATGGCACGGCCTCGACCGATCTCCTGTTAGACTGCTCTGGGGTACCGGCTAACACACCGGGACCGACATCCAGGCAGTTGTGGCGACTATGGGTACTACGGTACAATCCATGCAGCAGGCCTTACTGGTTTTCATTAATGCTGCAACGCCATCGGTACCGCGACAATCGGTTCCGACTCCGATTCCGGTACCGCAACCGATACTGGTACCCAGAGCATCTACTTCCAGTAGCATGCCGGTTCCGGTCTCCGGTTCCGGAGATTTCCTCGATACCGCTCCGATTCCCGGTACGCCCGATGTCGATACCGGTCGGTACGCGTATCGATCTCTGGAAGCAAATAGGCGATACTTTGAATCCTCTGAAGATTCTGATACATCAGATGATTCTGCTGACGTCTCTTTTACTCTTCCTGAGGAGCCCTCTTCTCCAAAAAGGAGAATGTCTCCTCCAGAGGATTTGTCCTTTCAAGACTTCATCATTGAAGTAGCTAAAGGGCTTTCCATATCTGTAACCTCTGAAAAGGAACCTAGAGCAAAAAAATTGGATATTTTAGGATACTCTAAGGTTCCCAAGGAGGCAGCCACCTTACCCATACATGAAATTCTTCAAGATCACATGATGGACTTGTGGGAGGCTCCTCTCACCCTATCTCCACATTCTCGACGTTTGGACACCATGTATCAGGTTCCTCCCTCCCTCTCCTGGTTTTCAAAAGACTCAGCTTCCTCACCACTCTATTGTGGTGAAGTCTGCTATGAAAAAGATAAAGAGTACCAAAAGGCACTCTTCTACCCCTCCAGGAAGAGAATGTAGGACTCTAGATGCTTTTGGGAGAAAAATCTTCCAAGCTAGCATGCTTATTGCCAGAATCAATTCATACAGCCTCTATATGGGCATGTTTTTGAAAGAGATTGCATTAAAGATACGTCAGTTTCTCCCCTTTATCCCAGAGGATAAGCAAAAGGAGTTCCTTCTTTTGCTAAAGCAAACTCAAGATGTTTCAAAGTTCTCCAACAGCCTTTGACTCTTTTGAGGGGGCAAGCAGAGCCTCTGGCATTGCCATAGCTGCTCGCAGACTGGCTTGGCTCCAGGCTTCTGATTTGGAACCCTGGGTACAAGAAGGCTTGGGCAATCTGCCCTGTATAGGTGAAAATCTGTTTGGCAAGGAGTGGCAAATCAAAGCCACTCAAATGGATGCAGAGAATGCTGCTTTAGATAGACTTTCTAAGTCTACCTCTACCCCTGCCAAGAAAAAACCTTTTAAGAAACCTTTCTATAAAAAGACCAGATTTTCCACAAATACTGGCCAACAATCTTCCCAAGTTCGCTTTGCTCCTAAGCGTCAGCAAACTAAACAGGCCAGAACAAAGTCTACAGGGGCTGCTACAATCCAGCAGTCCCAACCCCCGCAGGGTTTTTGACTTGATTCTAGAGAACTTAACCTTTCTGGCTCTGCAACAACCAGAACCTCTCACCATTCCAGGAAGGTTAACTCATTTTGCTCCCAGATGGGAACAAATCACATCAGAACCGTGGACCCTCTCTATCATCAAAGAGGGCTACAAACTACATTTCTCCAACCTTCCTCCCCATTCCATGGTGAGACAATTCAATTCTCCCCCTTCTCTCCTGAACCTGTTGGGCCAGGAGGTCACCACTCTTCTCGCCCAAAAGGCAATAGAAGAGGTTCCTCTTCCTCAACAAGGGTCAGGTTTTTACTCCCCTTATTTTCTTATTCCCAAGAAAACAGGGGGGTACAGACCCATTCTAGATCTCAGAGAATTGAACAAATTCCTATACAAGGAGAAGTTCAAGATGCTTTCTCTAGGCACTCTCCTTCCATACCTACAGAGTCATGGGACTTAAACGTGGTTCTTGGTCAGCTTATGAAGCCACCCTTTGAACCCTTAGCCACTACCTCCTTGAAATTCCTTTCCTGGAAAGGCATTTTCCTTATTGCAATCACTTCTGCTCGCCGCATCAGTGAACTGCAGGCTTTAGTGGCTAATCCACCTTATACAAGGTTCCATCATGATAAGGTAGGACAAATCCCCACTTTATGCCTAAAGTGGTCTCACCTTTTCATCTTAATCAAGAGGTATATTTACCTGTCTTTTTTCCAGCTCCTCATGCATCCAATGCAGAGCGGAACCTTCATACTCTAGACTGTAAAAGAGCTCTTGCCTTTTACCTCCACAGGACACAGCAACATTGAAAGTCTTCTCAACTTTTTGTTGCTTTTGATCCTTCTCATTTAGGACTTCCAGTCTCAAAAAGAACACTGTCCAGTTGGATTGCTCAGTGTATTTCTTTTGCTTACCAGAGTAAGAACCTTTCTCTGGAAGGCCATGTCACAGCTCACAATGTGAGAGCCATGGCCACATCTATGGCTCATCTTCATTCTGTATCCATCGATCAGATCTGTCGAGCAGCCACCTGGGCCTCTGTTCATACCTTCACAGCCCATTACTGCTTGGACAAGGACTTCCGCCGGGATGCCTTGTTTGGTCAGGCTGTCCTCAGACACCTGTTCCATTCTTAAACAACTCCTGCCCACCTTCCCTGAATGGATGCCTGAGATCCATAGGAAGATGAGGAACCCTTAGGGGGGGATCTCCCCGGCATCTTAGCTAGGGAGTCCCCATATGTGAGGACTCATTCCTGCTTGTTCTTGGAGATAGCACAGTTACTTACCTGTAACAGGTGATCTCTGGGAACAGCAGGAATTAGTCCTCACAACCCACCCACCTCCCCTAGGAGTTGTATCTCTCTCTCTCTCTCTTTCCTTTCCTCTCTCTATTGTCTCAGCTTTAAACTCGAACTGAAGAGAGTTGGTCAGGAAGGCGGGAAGGCAGCGCGCATGCGCTGTGGGAGGCCCCATAAGCTTCCTTTCTGGTAAGCTGGGGAGCTTTCCCGTGCAGGCTCCGTCGGTTCCGACGTACCCATATGTGAGGACTAATTCCTGCTGTTCCCAGAGATCACCTGTTACAGGTAAGTAACTGTGCTTTCTCTCTTCTCCAAATTGAAGAGTTCTTACCTATTCGTCCTTTCTTCATAAGAGACAATTAACAGGGCAGCTCTTAAAAGTATGGTGAAGAAAACAACTGTCCTAAGGCTTGTGCAGCTCAAAGTATGAGATGTCGGAAGTACTAGATTATTACAAGGCATTAAGATTATGAATGTTGTAGGTATAGAAAAAAACAAATGGGGCCGCTCTGTCCTCCCTCTCAATTTTTTGCCTTTGCTTCTTACCTTTTTGAGATGGGGAACAGAATTACACACAGTGTTCAAAGTGTGGTCACACCATGGATTGATAGAGATATCATAATAATTTCCGTTTTATTCTTTCTAAATAATTCCTGTGATTCGTTTTGCTGTTATGACTGCTTTTGTTAGCCAAGCTGTGAGTTTGAAAATATTTTACATGATGACATCCAGGTTCTTTTCCGAAATGTTATCTCCTAATCTGGAATCCAGTCTCGTCTATATACTGGGCCTGATTCACTAAGGTTGCTCCCCATAGACACAAAATTGGGAGAAAAAACTCTTAATAAATCAAGCCTGAACTTGCCTTCGGTTTTCCTATATGGATATCAGTTTGCATTTGTTCACAGTAAATTTTATCTGCCATTTTGATGCCTAATTCCCAAGTCTTACAAGGTCTTTCAGTTCCTTAGAATGAGCTTATGTTTTAACTATTGTGATTAATTTGTGCCATCTGTAAATTTGATGCACCTCCCCCCATTGCTCAGATCATTAATGCAAATATTAAATACTTGTCCCAGTATAGATCCCTGGGGAACTCTACTCTCTATTTCTCTATTGGGTCAATTGATTTAGTCCTACTCTTTGTTTCCTGCCCTGTAACTAGTTACCAGTCCACAAAAGGACATTGCAACTTATCTCATGGATTTTTAATTTCCTGGGAGGTCTTTGAGGGATGTCATCAAATGCTTTTTTTAGAAGCAGCTTCACTACTCTGCTTGTAATTATCCAGTTAGTAAGAGTTGACTTTTCTTCTGCTGGCTCACAGTAATACTGTGCTTCAGTGCGCTCACCATTTTGTCTGGCAGTTGCATCAGGCTCCCTATTCTGTAGTTCTCCAAGTTACACTGGAAGTGCTTTTTTTTTTTCCCAATTTAAACTTTACTTTATTCAGTAAATTCAAGAAAATGATACACACTCCATAATAACACATTGAAATTGTAAAAATAGATCAATACAGTCCACATTAGGGGGGAGCAAAAAATAGAGAGAAAGTAAGAATAAACTTACATCATCCAGAGGACTTCCGGTGGTAATGAGCTGAACAGACGTGTGGTGTTCAGCTCCAGGTCTTTTCCCCGAACAACGGCAAACCTATCCGACAGAAGTGGGTAAATAATCTCTCTCCCACGGTGTCTCAGTGAGGGGAGATCGAGAGTGCCGACAAGTGATTTTCCGAGTCTTAAGGGACCTAGATGGCTGCTAAAACATAGCGGAGGGAAAAGCCCCGAGCCTCGGAAACTAAGATGGCTGACGGGGCACCACGGAGCCCAGCCGCAGATCACAACTCACTGATGGTGGCGGAGGTCAGTGCGGCAGTCGTACGAGCGCTGGATGCCCGCTTCACCGAGTTGACGGAGCAAATCCAGGGGGTAAACCAGAATATCTCCGAGTTTACCGGCCGTATGGAACAAGTAGAGACAAGAATTTCTGACCTGGAAGACACACAGCACTCCTTGGTGGCGCGAGTACAGGCTTTGGAGACCAAAGTCAAACAGCAGGCCGACAAGATGGAGGACCCAGAGAATCGCGGCAGACGAAAGAACCTCAGTTTCATCGGGATCGCAGAAAGCGTGACTGACAGTGCCCTCCGCGGTTTTCTGCTAAAATGGTTTGAGGAGAATCTGAGTGGCAAGGTGACTGGCCCTATTAAACTGGAAAGAGTCCATCGCTTGGGCCCCAAATGAGACCAGGACCGCCGGCCACGTGCTGTCATAGCTCGCTTCCTTGACTTTAGCCAAAAAGAAGAAATATTGCGAGCTGCTCGTGCCCGTCGGAGGCCAGCGGATGGCACAGACCATATTCTGATCTTCCAAGATTACTCTCAGTTGGTCAGTCAACAGCGACGGGCGTTCACCCCGATCTGCGCTCAACTGGTGAACCAAGGAGTCCGCTTTTCTTTATTATATCCGGCAAAGCTGCGTGTGGAACATCAGGGCCGGACTCAACTGCTGCTGACCCCTACAGATGCGCAGGCCTTTCTGGGTCGCCTGTCTGCAACATCAGACTCTGCCCCCTGAGGGTGATGGTTCTCCTCAATAGGGACGATGTGGTGCGGTAACCTCTGCTGCCAGCGCGGGGCTTGGTGAGGGCCCGGCGCGGCCTAACTTTGTTCATTGTACTGGGACTCTTATCTCCTGCCCTGCTCTGTTTTGTGTCTGATTTCATAGGTGGCCTGGCAGCGAACTTTCGGAGGAGGACTGTACATCTATGCAATGATTCAGAGGGGGGCAGTAATATGTCTCTTTGTATTTCCCTTGTGGGTGTTCCTTCGATGGTCGGGGGATGTCCAGTCGCTCAGTAGTCTCAGTGTCGACTTTAGGGAGGTGGTCTCAGTGGCCCCATGCCTCCCTCCTCCTCCCCGGGCCATATCTGGGGCCTCCGCGCCTTGCACTGGTAGGCGTGGGGGCCTTGAGACTATCGCCGGCCTTTACAGCACTGACTGGCTTTTGTTTTCTTGCTATCTCAGGAATAGCTGTTTTCTTGCTATCTCAGGAATAGCTGCCAGAGTGATTTTCCTTGCAACTGGACCCGGGCGTCCGTGGGCAGGATCCTTGGTGGGACTTCTAGCCTGCTTTCCCGTACTGGGGTCCTTGACTCCCCAAGAAGAGTTGTTGGCCTGTCCTCTCCCTCCCCCCCCCTCTCTCTTTGGGGGCATCTAAGGTTGTGTTCACCCTGCCCAGGGGCCGGGGGAAGTTGAGACGCCCTGATTAACGATGCTTGGGAACTCTCTCACCCCATGGGTTGGATGTCTGCTCTAGATTTTATTCATTTATTTATTTATTTATTTTTTTCTTCTTCTTTTTAAGGGTGCGAGTGGATGAGTGCTGTCCGGCGTCCTGGAGATTTTAGTTTGGGCCTTGTGAGGGGCGCCCTGGAGATTTTAATTTGGGCCTTGTGAGGGGTGCCGGTGTGTAATCGGTCCACCCGAATTTTCTTTTGCTCTTTCAGGGACCGGAGTATAGCGGTGGGAGGGGGGGAAGGGTTTGTAGGGTGCATGGTGTATGACTGTGGGTGAGTGCGTGGCTGTGGGGGTTGGGCCTAGAGGAGCATCTGGTGAGGGGGCTAAGTAATTAGGCTGGGGACTGGAGGGCTCGGGGGCATTGTTCTTGCTGGGCTGGGTGCGAGTGTGCGTGCGCGCTCCTTGCTGAGCGGGCGCGCTCCTTGTTGCGTGAGCGCGCTCCTCACTGAGGGGGCGCGCCTACCTTGCAGCGCAACGCACAGAGGTTGCGGCACGGATCCTGATAGACAAACCACGCAGACGTCACAAAATGTACCGGCTCTGATGGCAACTGTTTGAGATTCCCACTTCATTTAGTAACCACTTCTTTTCCGTTGCTTTGATTGAAAATAGGGTGGGGTACATGCTGTTTTGTGACGTGTGGTCACATTTCCCAGTATAAAATTGTGAATGTTGTTGTGTGCTGTACAGGTATTCATCCTCCCTTTTTTTTCTGGGCACGCAGCCTAATAATACTATCACAATGTGAAGGATGGGGATTTAGAACTGAGGGGATGGCCTGAAATACCACGAGAGGAGGTTAGTCTATGATTAGACTGGGTGGAGTGGATAGCGGTGGGAAGGGGGGGGTTTAGAGGGGGGGAGATTAGAGGGGGGTGGGTGGGGGGGAGTTTGGGGAGAATCGTCGCGGTCTGCAGTCCCTAACCACGCTGGGTTATCCTTCTGGCGTAATCGATGAAGGGGGGCCCTGGGCTGGGGGGGTTCCCTCTACCTATAGGTGGCTTAGGTGGTTATTCGTGTCTGTAGTGGCCCTAAGACAGTAGAGATACACTGAAGGTATTTTCCTGGAACATCTGTGGTTTAGGCACTCCTATCAAGAGATATAAAATATTGAAAGCATTGGCTAGGCATCATTGTGACATTGCGCTACTCCAGGAAACCCATCAGACTGCGGAGGAACATGCCAAACTCTGTAGAGATTGGGTGGGTCAGGTCTGGGGGTCGCCCGCCTTGGGTAAAAAAGGAGGGGTGGCCATATTGGTTCATAAACGAGTGCGCTTTACGCTGCTACGGCAGGTTGCAGACCCACAGGGTAGATATTTGTTGTTACATGGCCTGCTAGAAGATCGGGAGATTATTCTAGGTAACATATATGGCCCCAATACGCGTGATCCAACATTTTTCGGCCGGTTAGCGGCTAGGGTTGAACAACTTCCTGATGTGCCACTTCTCCTGGGGGGGACTTTAATGGGGTCCTCGACGTGGATCTGGATACTTCGTCTGGCAGCGGCACTCGGGAACGGAGGTCCCTTGCTCGGTTGTTGCAGAGCCTTCGGACCCGGTTGGGGCTGGTCGATCCGTGGAGATTGTTGCACCCCCTAGAAAAGGATTTCACTCATTCGTCGTGAGCGCATGGCACAAGTGCGCGTATTGATTATCTCCTGCTCTCCGCGAGCCAATTCGCTGGTGTGGGTGACGCTCAGATCGGTCCGCTTGAAATTTCAGATCATGCTCCGATTTGGTTGGTGCTGCAGTGGGGGGGAGTAGCGGGTCTCGCGCGTATCTGGCGCTTTCCCATTGAATATTACAAGGATACCCAATTCCAGCAATTTTTGCGCCACCGCTGGCAGGAATTTGAGGAGAATCACCAAGCTCAAATGGGGGATCCAGAGTTGGTGTGGGAAACGGCCAAGGTGGTCCTGCGGGGTGAGACAATTAGTTATGTAGCCCGGAAGCGGAGAATGCTGGCAGAACATATAATCCGCCTGGAGAAGCAAGTCATGCGCGCCCGCCGGCTTTGCGGGACCTCCCCCACGCCCTTTAATAGAAAGCGGCTGTGGGAGTTACAGGTTGCTTTGAACGAATTGTTGCACCAGCGGGCTAAGAAGTCTCTCATGTATTACAAGTACAAGCTACATTGCTTTGGCGATAAACCTGGGGCTCTGCTGGGCAGGTGTCTGAGGGGACCGCGTGGTGGGTGGTTTGTGGCCGCTCTTCGTGACGAACGGGGTAGACTCCAGAACCAGAAAGAGGCGATAAGTGCGGTATTTCGCAATTTTTTCAAACGACTATACACAGCGGAGGGGTCCTCACCCTCTAGGATGGAAACTTATTTGCAGGGCGTGGAGTTGCCGCAAGTCACGGCGGCACAGAGTGAGCTATTGGGACGGCCCATAACTCTAGGGGAGATACAGCAGGTGGTCTCGTCTGCTAGCTGTTATAAAGCGCCTGGGCCCGATGGATATGGGGCGGAATTTTATAAAATCCTCTCTGATTGGGTGGGCCCCTTGTTGGTGGACACATATCAGAGCCGAACGGAGAGGGGAACTATGAAATGGGGGGATAACCAGGCGTACATTACGCTGATCCCTAAACCAGGTAAGGACTTGTCCCAGGCGGCTTCGTATCGGCCGATTTCTCTGTTGAACTTCGACATGAAGATTCTGGCAAAAAGTTTGGCGGACCGCTTAGCAGGTGTACTGGGGGACTTAGTACACGCCTCCCAGGTGGGTTTCATTAAAGGCCGTTATGCGGTTCGCAATCTGCGTCGAATCTTAGCATCCTTAGAGTGGGTACATGCGAGACAACTGCCGTCTTTGTTGGTGAGCTTTGATGCTGAAAAGGCGTTTGACAGGGTAAGCTGGCAGTATCTCCATGATTTGTTACCGCGATATGGTCTGGGTCCTTCTTTTTGTAGGATGGTGTGGAGTCTATATGAGCATCCGACAGCCCGGGTGTTTTGCAACGGGGTCCTTTCAGACCCCTTCCCATTGACTAGAGGAACTTGACAGGGCTGCCCCTTATCTCCCTTGCTCTTTGTTCTCACTTTGGACCCTCTCATTCGTAGAATTGAATCTGATAGGCAGATCTGCGGGGTGGATATCGGTTCACACGGTTTTAAGATTTCGGCGTTCGCCGATGATATGTTGGTGCACCTGTTGTCTCCCCGAGACTCATTGTCCCGGCTGATGAATGAGTTTGCAGAATATGGTAGGTTTGCGGGCCTACGTATCAACTTTGACAAATCAGAGGCCTTAGATGTATGCGGCCGACTGCGGGGTGGGTGGAGTGGGTCCTTCCCATTGAGATGGGCGGACATGTCCTTTGTTTATCTTGGCATTGTCCTTACTAGCCTCCCTAAGGAGCTGTACCGCACGAACTTGGAAAGAGTCTTCTCTGGCGTACGAACTCAACTACGGGCTTGGAACCCGCTACCATTGTCTCTTCTGGGACGTGTAGCCGCGATAAAGATGGTGATCCTGCCTCGTATTTTGTATTGGTTGCAGACGCTACCCGTTTGGTTGCTGCGCCGTGACGTACGTCGTTTGGAAAGGGAAATACAGGGATTTCTCTGGCGGGGAGCTAGGGCTCGCATATCACTGAATCGTATGATTGGGTCTTGGCGTAGTGGCGGTATAAGTCTCCCCGACTTGTGGTTATACGCTTTGGCCTGCCAGGCGCGCCATGTGGGTGATTGGTTGGGGGGAACAGATATTTACACACCTAGAGAGCTTGAGATGGCTGTCGTGGCCCCCCTGTCCCTGTTGGGGATCTTACACGTAGAGAGTGGTTTCTTGCCTAGTGAACTTCAGCAACATGTTTTACTCAGCGCAGCGCGGCGCACATGGCAGCAATTGAATAGTTATTGGAGGCGAGACTGGCGGGTATCGAGTTGGCTACCGTTACGTGGTAATGTGCATTTTACTCTCCGGGCTCTGAAACTCGAGTCTTTCAGTCATGGGGAGTACAGGGAGTGCGGAATGTAGGCCATGTTGTGGATCTCACGGGTAAATGCAAAACCTTTTTGGAGTTGTGTGAGGAGTATGGGCTCTCCTCTCGTCAACACTTTGCTTATTTGCAATTGGCCCATTATGTGGCCTCGTTGCCTCGAGGGGAGCTTACTGCAGAGCGTTCCGCGCACATTTTGGAATTTTTTGATATTGCAGGGGAGGCCCCACCGTCGATAGCGCGGTTGAAATCCAGGTTAACATGTTTTGGTGTTGTGCCGGACTACACCCGGGTCGAACAGGCATGGGCCCGTGAGATGGGACGTGAAATTTCCCCCGGAACTCTTATGGTAGCCCTGAGGCATATCGCCATACTGGTGGAGGGGGCCCGCTGGCGGGAGGTACAATACAAAGCGTTGACCCGAGTCCATTTCTCCCCACGGCGGGCTTTGCGCAGCTGCATTACCCAAGACGGCTCCTGCCCTAGGTGCTCGGCGCCCCTGGCAGATCTTACACATATGTGGTGGTCGTGTGGGCGTATTCGCTCCTACTGGTCCCGCATCCATCATTATCTTGAGGGGTTGTTCCGACAATCCTTCCCCTGGATGGGAACGTTGGTCTTGTTAGACCAGTTAAATCGGGCCCTACCGTCAGGGAGGGGGGAGCGCCTGCTGGTTCATAAGGCCTGCCTTGTGGGGAAGGGCCCGATCTTGCATAGGTGGCGGGATGCCTCCCCACCCACTTTCCTGGAGTGGCGCAATAATTTTCATCAATTAATGCTGACTGAACGATGGAGAGCCCGAGGACAGGTAAAACGGTGGTCCAATTTTCTGCTAATCTGGGAGCCTTACATTCAGAACTTGGGGCCATACTGTAGGAACGAAGTGCTTAATGTGGGCCCCTAATGGTCCACGTGGTATAAGGTTGTGGTGGGGGCTGCAGGCTGCGACGCAGGGGGGTGGGAAGGGGGGGGTTTCTCTCATTGTGTAGTAGTATAAGAATAAATCCAAAACTGTATTTGTTATGGAACTGTTTACCATTGCCATGTAATGTTATCTGACGTCCCCGTGACGGGGATAAGAGTGCACCCTGCTCGGGGATTTGTTCTTTGTGGGCTGCTTTTTGATGGCTGTTCTTTTTCATTGCGGTTAATAAAAAAAACTTTAAAAAAAACCTTACATCATCCAGAAATACACAAGAAGAAAATATGCAGGAGAGGTGATGCTAACCCATTATTTATAAACTCTTTTTTTTTTCCATCTGATGACAAACAAATATAACTAGAACTAATACATTATTACACCTGTGGAGAGCGTGTGAGGAGAGGAGGCTTGCTGTCCACTGCTGTGCACCGTGGAGCGTGTACCCTTCGGCAGCCCGGAGCACCTGGTTCATCTCGGCGGCGCCTGGCCCTGATGTCATCAGGGGGCCTTAAAAGCATAACCGGCACGCGGTAGCGGTCACGTTCTAAAGGGGCGCTTTATTAAGGGGCTGGATAAGCTCCTTATGTGCTCCTTGGGCGCTCGGGGAGCCAGGGAGTTGGATCACGGTGATGCAGAATGGGTAAACGCAGAAAACGACATCAAAATGTGAGTACTGTAAATCCTACCAAAGTTGTCAAGGTCTCAGGCCCCATGGATCGGCATTTAGTTGCCGTGGAAGATAGAGGCTAAGGTAGATGTGGCATCTAAGACCCAACTCCCAAGTGATAGCTCCTCTGTATCTTTAGAGGTTAGTATCTCTTCCCCTTCTGCTGCCAATAATAATATCGTCCCAGTTACCTCCTCTCCGTTGATGGAGGGTTTGCCTCAGCAGTTAGACTGTTTATCATCGGTGTCTCCTTCCGGGACCCTTTTGGATCCAAAGGTTGTTCCTTTACCTTGGGTCCTGCAGGTCCCGGAGGGCCTTGCTTTGGCACATCGGGACGGTTCGTTGTCTAATCCTGTGGACTCTCAAGATATCTCCCTGTCAGATGTGTGGCATGTTCTTTCTAGGATTGAGACTTCTCTTAGTTCGATTGTGTCTCAATTTTCGGATTTCTCTAGAGACTTTGTAGCTAAATTCGCTCAGCATGACTCTCAGATTATTACACTGGACAATAAATGCCAGAAATTGGAAGCTCATTGTAATGAGTTGCAAAATACTTCACTGTCCTTTATTAAGGACAGTATTATCTTGCATACCTAGCAAGAATATCTGGAAAATAGTTTGAGAGCTTCAAATGTAAGGTGTTTAAATTTTCCTTACACGCGGTTTTTGTCTCCCCAAATCCTATTTGATAAATATTTGGTGGAGGTTTTAGGATATCGTGAAGACACTAAGCCGCGTGTTACGAAAGTGTTCTATATTCCTCAGAGGGGGGCAACCCCAGCTGAGGGTCCTCTTGGAGTTGCTTCTGTTATACCTGAGGATTCTCTAGATGTTTCGGCATACATCGAATCCTCCCAAGATGTGATCTCAACAAGGGCTACGCTTCTAGTGTCGTTTGCTTTTGAAGCGGATAAAAATGCTGTAATACGGTTATATCTTACAAATAAAGAGGCTGTATTCTGTGGGGGGAAAATAAATATGTTTCCCAATGTCTCTAGGGCGACTCAACTTTGCCGCAGGGCTTTTTTAGCTTTAAAGCCCTGTGTTTTAGCTACTGGTGCCACTTTTTTCCTCAAATTTCCTTGTAAATGTTTGGTCATGTTGAAAGGCACCAAGTATGTTTTCCTAGAGGCATCGGCTTTAGAAACTTTTCTTTTGTCTTTTTCTCCACAGGTGTAACAATGTATTAGTTCTAGTTATATTTGTCATCAGATGGAAAAAAAAAGAAGAGTTTATGAATAATGGGTTAGCATCACCTCTCCTGCATATTTTCTTGTGTATTTCTGGATGATGTAAGCTTATTCTTACTTTCTCTCTATTTTTTGCTCCCCCCTAATGTGGACTCTATTGATCTATTTTTACAATTTCAATGTGTTATTATGGAGTGTGTATCATTTTCTTGAATTTACTGAATAAAGTAACATTTCCATCAGATGGAAAAAAAAAGAGTTTATGAATAATGGAAGTGCTTTTTAAAAAATCAATTTTATTGGCTAACCTCAGGTATAATGGCATAGTAATGATAGATTACAAATCACCAGTAGCATCGCATTTTGAATTCCTTCAGAATTGGGATAAATACCGTCAGGACCTGGTGATTTGTTACCATTAATATATCATCTGAATGGTGGCGTGGCCTAGTGGTTAGAGCAACAGCCTACTACCCAGGACATCTGGGTTTGATTCCCATAGTCACCCCTTGTGACCTTGGGCAAGTCGCTTTACCCTCCATGGCCTCGGAAGAAAAAGCCTGACAATCTACTTCCGTTTATACATAAGAACATAAGATATGCCATACTGGGTCAGAACAAGGTCCATCAAGCCCAGTATCCTGTTTTCAACAGTGGCCAATCTAGGTCATAAGTACCTAGCAGTTTCCTCATAAGACACAGGTTCCTCAATGCTTGTATTGGGTCAAGCAGTGATATCCCAGGTCCCTTTTAATAATGGTTTATGGACCTTTCCTCTAGGAACTTGTCCAAACCTTTTTTTAAACCCAGCTACACTAACAGCTTTTACTACATCCTCCAGTAACAAATTCCAGAGTTTGATTACACGTTGAGTGAAAAAATATTTTCTCTTATCAGTCTTAAATAGTTTACCCTGTAGCTTCATTGGACCAAAGGGCTGCTGGGTCGCCAGGAGTCAGTATTGACTTGAAGGCACTTAAAATAAAATATCTTTATTCTAGAATATATTTATTGTTTATTAGTCAAAAGCATTTAAATACACTTCAGGTACTGTACAGAAAAAATGGCATCGGTTCAGGATGTGTATTGTGCCTGGACTGACATACTCTGATACTGGCTTGGCTGTTGTCTATGAAACACTGAGTCCAGGAAGCCATACTGCATGCTGAAATGAATCATGATGTCAGAGAGAGAAGATGAGTGGAGGAGGCTTTCATTTTTTGCTGTCTGTAGAAAAGCTGCTGTGAAGAGTCTGGCAAAAGGCTTCCTAGAAGGCTTCCTATAGGAAAGAATTATCTTCATCCTAGCGAGTCTTGCTGATAAAGGCTAATTCCAAACATGAGTCTGGCAATGAAGGACAGCCTGAAAAGAAATGTTGCACAAGATTTAAAGGATCGTTTTTCAAAATCACTTTTGGATCAGCAGTGGGTATGAACTGCATAAGTGGGTAATGCTCAGAAGCCGTGTGTATGTGTAGAACTAAAATATATCTGTGTAAAGTGAGGGGCAAAGGCTATTCTGGGAACTGGGCCTGACCTTAGCCATATAGTGGTGAATACCTAGCTGCTATAAGGATAATGTTATTCATATATCCTAGCCACATGAATAGCATGTACAAAGATATAAGGGTATGCTATTCATATACCTTTAGATGTTTAGTGTCAGTGGTAGCAATATATATGATTATTTCTTTAAGATATGGGTAACCTATCTATATGTGAATTCGCCATGGTTGAAAATTGCCCCCTAAATTGTAAATCCCTTCACAAGCACACAGCTGCACACTTGCATGTCTCCTCCCTAGGTAACCATCTTGCATTTTCTGTATTTACAACTCCGTAAATGAAACAGCTGAGAAGGTGATTGTTGGACTAGAGTTGCTAATGCTTTTGTGTGTGCTTACATTTGAGATGATGGGTCCAGGGCTACTATAATTTGTCATCTTGTTAGCTGATTGTGCTGCTTATTGGCAGAATGTGGCCTATCGGCTGTTATGCCAAATCCTCCCAAACATTTGCTAGTGTGATGCAAGCTTTCTTGTGCAACTGGGTCCTGAACTACAGCATCTTTCTCTTTCCATAGAGGGGACCCCAAAATTGGCTTTACCAAAATGTACCTGACCTATTTTTGTTTCTTTATGATACATTCTTTCCCTACTCACATTGCACTCCTTGGCTGCATCCATGCTTGAGCACCAGTAGGCTGGACCCCGTGTGCAGCCTCTAGCTCCAAGGGAAATGCTTTCTTCTGCTCCACAGGCACCGATTTCCTGTAAGTAAAATGATGAGATTCATTACACCGCCTCCAAGAAGCTATAGTTGGATAACCAGGTAACTCTTGAAGGGCATTCAGCCTCTGCTGTTGCTGGCTTTGGTGAACTTTCTAAACCTGGTCCAACTGGTTACATGTATGGCAGGAGAATGTATATCTCTAGACCCTCTTAATAACTGCCCATCCCAAAGCATTTTGGAGTAATAGCCTTCCCTTTTCTACTAAAACATAGGAAAGACGGCAGATAAGACCTGCAAAGTCTGACCTTGTTTCATTACTAACATTCATGGATGGTGAATGCCATAAAACTGAGGACAGATCCAAGCTACATGTACCTGGCAGATGGTATGGTTATCCCAGTTCTTCTTCACCATCACAAGGAGTTCTGACTGGTAATGCTGCACAAACGTCTGGCACTGAGAAAGGAAGCAAACCCACAAGCATAGGTCAAGGATGCAATGAATCTATTTACTGCCTTCTGCTGGACACACTGCCCAGACCTCATTAGTACATATAACTTCAGGAAGAGGAATTTTATTTTATTGCTTTATGGTTTAAACATAATGACATTTTAACTTTTCTTCATTGCAAACCCTATAACATTTAATTGATTTGCTTGAATTGCTGGGGTTTGAGTAAATATCCTGGGAAAGAGGAGGGAAGAGAAAATGTGACAAAAATTGCCTTCAACGTTCTTTGCCCATTAACTTTGTGTTAAGAAAGCAGAAGGAGATATTGCTTAGCTTGACAGGACACTGTATGGTGCCTGAAGGGATAAAAAATCCTCTCTTCAAATAAAAAAGAAAAAGCCTTTGAGAAAATACAGCCTTTGCCTCCACCCATTAATGTCATCTGGGGACAATGCAAAGCCTAGACCTGCTGCTGGAGAAGAGGCTTGCCAGCATGAAGATCTGCATGAGCCAAGAGAGGAGCCCTTTCTATGTGAGGCCTGCTGCAACCTGTGGTCAAGTTCCCTCCCGCTATGTCAATTTGGGCCAGCAATAGGTCAAGGCCCCCACCAACAAGAAGGCTATACCCCCCTCTCTTTTTTTAAAAGTTCTCCTTTTTTGTGCCCTTTGAATTCTAATTCTTTTTCGTTTCCCTTTACTTTGATCATTGCAAGTGTACAACAATTCATGTTTGTCCATTATTCCCCCTTTTTTATGCCGTCCATGCTGTGTTTTCACATATATTTATTCCCTTAGTATCTGTGTTGGGTTCATTTATCTATTATTATTTTCCCTTGGTTTTAAAAGCCTTCTTTTCTACCACACGTCCTTTTATCTGACACAATCCCAGTTGGTTTACAGGCTATTTTGCTCCACATTTTTAGCCTCCATTAATATACCAGTCCTTGTCTTACCCGTTTTTTGATCCAATAAGCATGTCTCTCTATCACAATATAAGTTATTTATATGGATAGACATTAAAGTCACGGTACCACTACTAGATTGACGTTTTATGCCTCCCATTTCATTGTGTTTATTTTATGTCGTGGTAAGCCATAATCGTCTCATGCCCCCGGTTCCTAGACCATCCCTTGGACTTTTTATGAATCATCTTGCCCACATTCAACTACTACATATTTCCCGATGTACTCCAGTTACACTGATCACTCTTTTCACCATGCGTGTTCTCATGCAAATTAGTACAATTTTTGGCGCACGAATCCAGTGCTCAAAAGATGCCGTCAGAAGGTGCCTTGTAATGAAACTATCCTTAGAATATTCTCAGTAACAATACAAGCACATCATTTTTCCACATTTTTTGGGTAAGTGCACGCTTTTCTTTATGAGCTTTATTTGCCTTTCACTGTGTCTTATTGCAGATGGCATATATATATATAAAAATGGCAATCCCTCTCTGCCTTTTTTTCATGACATACATTACTCCTGGGACTCTAAAAGTCATTCTTGACAGATACATAAGAGACGTTCCCCATGTTGTAAGATTGACTATAAGGTTTTTCTCCTTTAGATTCAACTTGTGTTTTTATAACCGGTAGTTATTACAATAGATCCTTCTAACCCCCTCTAGCTCTGACTGACCTCCTCCTGTCTCATAACGCTTTGCAATTACCGAGCCTTACTCAAATACAAGATCCACTGGCCCCTTTTTCTGGTTCTAAGAAACATGAAATATGATTGTATTAATGTTTAATGTTATGCTCTGTATATGTTTAGCCCCCGAGCTTCAGATTGACTGATGTCTTTTTAAAGACTACCCTTCTACAAGGTGCACTGTGTAAGTAGTCCCCTGTGGTCCTCCTACATCCTTGTTTTTCTTCATAACACTATTAGTGTCTTCCCATTTTACATAGTTTACTTTAATGCTACAGTTCTATGTTTTGTTAATTTTATGCTTCCCAATTGTTTTATTCATGTTCCCATATGTTCAATACCATTTTAATATTTTACTGATAAATGTTATTTATTTATTCATTATTTTTTAATCATCTACATGTTTTTAATGAATACACTCTCTATCTATCTATATTTTTTTGTCCTATGTTTATAATCATGACTTTTATTAGCATTGTTTTTATTATTTATTTTTTTGTTTTTGATGTTAATATATTACATGGTTTATCTTTTATTTATATATATTTTTTGTATATGATTTTTAATTATGTTGTTTTTATACTTTAAGATGCGTACCCCCTGAAGAAAACATGTTGCCAAAACGTGTAGGGATTCTTTCAATAAATAAGCGCCTGAGACCCTAATCGTCCCTCACTTGTTGTATTCTCCTGTCTATTGGTGCGAGGGGCTTACTCCCTCTGTGTTCCTGCATTTTTTGTTTATTGTACACCACTTTTATGTTTCGACTTAATCAGTATATCAGGTAAATAAATAAAGATAAAGATAAACCCTTTTTATCCTCAATTTTGGATTCTTCTAATTGCCATCAAAACAGCCAATCTATGGTAGATAGTCTTTACCTCATGCCACTCAAGGTGGTGGTTGTTGCAGGTATTGAGTAAGACGGCCTCTGTTTCTATCACCGAGCTGTTTTCATTGATTGATGCCTTCGCCAGAGCAGTCACGGTAAGACAAGTCTCACATTTACTAGCTTTACCAAGTACTGGCAACACGGATGCATCTAAAATACAATAGCAACTAGTATATGCTAAGCTTTAATATGACCCAATGAGCAAAAGAGATTGTTTAGCCTGGACAGCCCACCTGCATGGAGAACCATCCAACTCAAATGTGAAATGAAATACAGGCAGAGAAACCAGCAGAAAGTAAGCTGGACCAGAAGCTAATCTACAAAGTTGAAGCGTGGTCTTGCATGTGGATAGATCTTACCAGATACATAGTTCTCCTCTGTGGCACAAAGGAAAATGAGGCCACAGAGGAACTGAGGCCCAAGTTTGCTCAGGACAGCATCCAGTAACATGATGGTATACTTTTCTGTTATGCACTGGCACATCCCACCAACTTTTGAAGGTAGCACCCGACACAACTGAGCTATGGCTTTGACAATTGCATCCTGTGAAAACAGACAAGTTGTGGTATATTATTGAGACAAGTTATAAACCATACATTGATTGATGCAGTATCTGCAAATTCTGTGGTCGCTGGAAGAGGGAATGCAAGAGGATCTAAGGACTGCACTGGCTGCTGGTGTGTGTGAGGGTGGTGAGGATATGAAAAAAGTGGTGTATGTCCATAGAGAGGAGAGAAGCATTGAACCTGTCTTGAAGGACTAGAAAAAGGGACTGTTACTAATGGAGAGAGATCTGCAACTGTGAGTATATACTTCTGGTAATTTTCTAAAAGGAATTCTTTGTATTAAAGCTAATTAATCTGTGAACCCACTATTTTTTGTTAAATCAGTCAGGGCCTAGTAGCAGCAGTTTAAGTTTAAATTTAAAACACAGGGGAGAACTTTCTGGTTACATTTCATACCCAGCAGAGAGCTTGTAGTTTAAATTTAATAGTCACTCAGAGCCTAGTAACAGCAAAGTACTTTTAGTTTAAATTTAAAACACAGAAGAGAGCTTTCTGGTTACATTTGGAACCCAGCAGAGAGCTTGTAGTCTAAATTGAATAGTCACTCAGGGACTAGCATCAGAAAAGTACTTTTAGCTTAAATTTAAAACACAGAGGAGAGCTTTCTGGTTAAATTTAGAACCCAGCAGAGAGCTTGTAGTTTAAATTTCATAAGAAGTTAGAGCCTAGCAGCAGCTAAGAGCTATAATTTAAATCAAATCAGAATATAGCTTACCTCAGCAGCACAAGACAGGGTACTGTGTAGCAGCCCTCTTTTAATAAGTGTTATTTCCATCCCTCCCTCCCCCCCCCTGGGATAATCATAGCTTTATAGGTATTTACACACCTTAAAAGACAGGAGGTGCTCTCAGGTGAAGCTCGTTACCCAAATCAGTCATACACTAAGGACCTGAGATTAGTTAAGCTTCAGGTGAACAAGGTATATTACACGTATTAGGTATAGTTTTATAAGTATAAATATCCATAGCAACCCTTAGTAAGTAAAGAACTTAGATCTAAACACAAACTTAAAACTAAGATGCAGACAGCAGTCCAGCAGCGGGATGGGGGCTTTCCAGTCTTTTGCATTGAGTGTCACATGTATGATTTTCTCCCAGTTGGTGAGAGGTCTTACGTGTGCACTAGATGCAAGGAGCTCTTTGCTCTCAGGGAACGAGTCCGTTCTCTAGAGGCTAAAGTAGCAGACTTGGAAAGCATAAGACAGACAGAGAGGTACATAGACGAGACCTACAGGGATATAGTCCTGAAGTCCCACTTCCAGTCTGGCAGCATCCCTGTTGCCATGGAGGAGGTCACGTGACAGGAGAGCATCACCCTGGTGTGGCAGGAAGTGATCCTGTAACTAGGACCTGTCCTCCAGGTGATGTAAAACCCTCTCGCACCAAGGAAGTTTCTCCAGGGCCATGTGCCCATGAGGGAAGGGTTAGGACAGCCGTTATAGTTGGTGATTCGATCATTAGGCATGTAGATAGCTGGGTGGCTGGTGGACGTGAGGATCGCCTGGTAACATGCCTGCCTGGTGCGAAGGTAGCGGACCTCTCGCACCACCTAGATAAGGTCTTAGATAGTGCTGGGGAGGAGTCTGCTGTCTTGGTACATGTCGGTACCAATGACATAGGAAAATGTGGTAGGGAGGTTCTGGAGGCTAAATTTAGGCTTTTAGGTAGGAAGTTGAAATCCAGAACTTCCAGGGTAGCATTCTCCGAAATGCTTCCTGTTCCACGCGCAGGACCCAAAAGGCAGGCAGAGCTCTGGAGTCTCAATGCGTGGATGAGACAATGGTGCAGAGATGAGGGTTTTGGATTTGTTAGGAACTGGGGAACATTCTGGGGAAAGGAGGGGCTCTTCCGAAGGGATGGGCTTCACCTTAACCGGGATGGAGCCAGGCTGCTGGCATTAACCTTTAAAAAGGAGATAGAGCAGCTTTTAAACTAGATATTAGGGGAAAGCCGACAGTTGCCCAAGAGCGGATGGTTCAGAAGAATGTATCTTTGAAGGATACTACCAAAAGCAGAGAGGTTCCACAAAAGAGTAAAGTAGCCCAAATGCCCTCAAGTATGGAGCAGAGAGAGCTTAAAGATCCCAAATTACCCATGTCTAACAATAGCCAAATTAATATGAATAAAATACATTCTCTAAAATGCTTGTATGCAAATGCTAGAAGTCTTAAAAAATAAGATGGGAGAGTTAGAATATATAGCACTAAATGAAAGGTTAGATATGATTGGAATATCAGAGACATGGTGGAAGGAGGACAACCAGTGGGACACTGTGATACCTGGGTACAAACTATATCGAAATGATAGAGCTGATCAAATTGGTGGAGGGGTTGCTCTCTATGTTAGAGAGAGCATTGAGTCAGAAAGGATTAAAGTTTTGCAGGAAGCAAAATCTGCTGTAGAATCTATATGGATTGAAATTCCATGTAAAAGGGGGAAGGCAATGGCAGTGGGGGGTGTACTATCGAGCGCCTGGCCAGAATGACCAAATGGATGATGAAATGCTCAAAGAAATCAAGGAAGCTAATAAAAGTCACAGAACAGTAATAATAATGGGTGATTTCAACTACCCCGATATCGACTGGGTCAGTGTCACGTCAGGACATGCTAGGGAGATAAAGTTCCTAGATGAAATAAATGACTGCTTCTTGGAGCAGCTGGTTCATGAACCGACCAGAGGGGAAGCCATATTAGACCTAGTCCTTACTGGAACACCAGATCTAGTGCAAGAGATAAGGTTGTTGGGGCTACTTGGCAATAGCCATTTAGCCCTACCCTCTGCTTTCTATCTTTTAACCAGTTCCTGATCCACAATAGTACACTGCCTCATATCCCATGACTCTTTAGTTTCGCCAAAAGTCTCTGATGAGGGACCTTGTCAAAGGCTTTCTGAAAGTCCAGATACACAATATCAACCGACTCACCTTTGTCCACTTGTTTATTCACTCCTTCAAAAAAACATAACAGATTAGTAAGACAAGATCTTCCTTGTCTAAAGCCATGTTGGCTGTCTCCCATTAGGTTGTGACTATCTACATGCTGAGTAATTTTATTCTTTATGATGGTTTCTACCATTTTTCCCGGTACTGACGTCAGGCTCACCGGTCTGTAGTTTCCCGGATCACCCCTGGAACCCTTTTTAAAAATTGGTGTTACATTGGCGATCCTCCAATCTTCAGGTATTAGAGATGATTTTAATGATAGTTCACAGATTACTGATAGCAGTTCTGCAATCTCATATTTCAGGATATATGAGGAAAGATCTACAAAAGCTGAAAGAATGGTCTAATGCTTGGCAGTTAAGATTTAATGCAAAGAAGTGCAGTGTTATGCACTTGGGAAGCAGAAATCCAGGGGAAAGGTACGCGATAGGGGGCGAGAGGTTGGTGTGCATGGAGCAGGAGAAGGACCTTGGTGTGATTATTTCTGAGGATCTTAAGGTGGCAAAACAGTGCAACAAGGCAGTGGCAAAGGCTAGGAGGATGTTGGGTTGCATACAAAGAAGAATTACCAGCAGAAAGGAAGAGGTACTAATGTCACTGTATAAGTCACCGGTGAGCAACAGATGAGCACAAATCCACGTGTGACAAAACTAACCCAGTACAAATCGTGGAGAGCGAAGGAAGAATATGCTTTATTAAACATCTCCAGCCATTGCTCTCCACGATTTGTACTGGGTTAGTTAAGTCACTGGTGAGGCCTCACTTGGAATACTGTGTTCAGTTTTGGAGACCATATCTTGCAAAGGATATAAAAAGACTGGAAACTGTTCAGAGGAAGGCAACCAAAATGATTTGGAGCCTGCGTCAGAAGCCTTATGAGAAGAGACTTGAAGACCTAAATATGTACACTCTGGAGGAGAGGAGGGACAGGGGAGATATGATTCAGACCTTTAAATATTTAAAGAGAAATAACAAACAAACCTCTTCCAAAGATGGGGAAGCTGTAAAACTAGAGGGCATAACATGAAGCTCCAAGGGGGTAAATTGAAAGGCAATGTCAGGAAATACGTTTTCACTGAAAGGGTGGTGGATGCTTGGAATGCCCTCCCGATGGAAGTGTTGGGGGCAAATACAGTGACAGAATTCAAAATGGCATGGTACCGACACAGTGGATCCCTTTATAGCAACAGGATAAAATCAAAATAAACTTAACTGTCTAATTTCTCAACATACAGGGGTGTCCTACACGAAGCAATGGTTTCACCCCTAAAACAAAGACATGGGGAAGGGTTCACCCTTAAAACAAAGGCATGGGGAGGGGTGGCCTGCACGGAGCGGCAGGTGCACCTACTCTTGCCATCTTACTGGGCAGACTAGATGGAACATACTGGTCTTTATCTGCCATCAATTACTATGTTATTATGCTTTGGCATATTTGTTGTGAGGCAAGCCTGTTCCTGAAGGCCTCAAGGCCCATGCCACCTGGGCCCAAGTGGCATCATGGGCAGAGTCATCCCAGGTGTCTCCTCTAGATATTTGTAGGGCAGCAACATGGTCCTCTTTGTCTACCTTTGCATGGTATTATCATTTGGATGTCCAAGCTACAGTAGTAGTACATTTTGGCTCAAGGGTGCTCTCGGCTTCGGCTTCTTCCTGCCCTGTGGTGACATTGCTTTGATACTTCCCATTAGTCTGGACTGGTCTAGCAGAAAGATCTGGAAGGGAAAATTTTGCTTACTGTTGATTTCCTTTCCTGGAGTCCTGCTAGACCAGTCCAGTACCCGCCCATACTCTCAGCCTTGCTTCTCAGCTTTGTGTCTTATTCAAGGATCTTTGTCCATTGAGTTCTTCTGTATATAGTTTGGCATTGGCCTCGGATGTTTTGTCCATACAGACATTATGTATATATTTGGTCAAGGGCCCCTTCAGAGGATTCTCATGGGGCTTCCATTTGCTTGTTATGAAAATACTGGAGGGTGCCCCTAGCTGCACTGGGTTTTATCCTAGTGATGATGTCACGGCATAGCTTAGGTTTATTCTCTGCCTCCATCTCCTGGCAGGGGGAGATAACTCATTAGTCTAGACTGGTCTAGGAGGACTCCTGGAAAGGAAATTAATGGTAAGTAAAATGTTCCCATTTTGTAATAGTTTCTGGTGTGTATTGGTTGTCCAAAAATTGCCCAGTTATTACATATGCCTGGGGAATGTTGCTGTACAGTGATTGCACATTGTGACCAGGAGAGTGTGCAAAATAATATTGATTTTTACGCATGAAATAGCATTCCAGCACATGCCCATAATATATGTGTGTTAAAATTCCTGTGCACAGCTATAATTTTCCTTACCACCACCAATATTTATCTGCTAAATAGCATTGCACCATATGTGCACAAGTGCCAATACAACTTTTTTGTCTGCAAAATATGGCCGTTGCTAGCACAGACCCCTGTGCACATGCATTTGGCATGGTCTCCTTGTGTGGTGCAAACTCTTATCATGCAAATAAGTTGTGCACAATTTAGTTGCTGTACTGGAGTAAAGTTTTGCATTACGCTTGTGTTAACAAACTGTGTGCTGAGCTTTAGTTCATAGCTCTAAAGTGAGGTTACTGAATCGGGGCTAGTGGATGCTAAATGATAACTAATAATGGCTGAGGCTACAAAATGACTGTAAACGGGAACAAGAACTCAGTTTGCATAAAGTTTGTAACCTCCAAATGCTAGATGTCTGAAACCACACTATATGTGACCTCCACCTACACCTCGGCTTACAGGATCTCATGAAGATTCATCCCCATTCTCTCTCTGGCTCTTCACAGGAAAGAGGGCAAGACCTGCTCTCTCTCTGTCAACTCCTCCATCCACTCTGCAAGCAAGAAAACTTTATTTACAAGCACCGCAAATCACCATTAACTGTCCCTGTGCAAGCAAGAGAACATCGCTACAGAACTACGTATCTCCAGAATCTCCAGAGAAATACAGCACACAGGCTAACAACAAGAGAGGACACCTTCACCTAGAGTCTGGCCATGCTTGCCAATCATAGTGAGTTCACACGGATCCTGCATAATTTAATACTTTAGGATTTCTCTTGATGCATATTTTCTTTGCATAAGATCCCTCACTTGGTTTGCAGCTTGCTATGCTGTGAGGGCATGTGTGCATCAGTGATGCTGAGGGCTAAGCTATTGGTAGCTTAACTGCTGGCAGGGTCTCCCAAGATAGATAGGTCTCAGCTGAGGTGCCAGACCAAGACAAGCCACTCATTTGGGCAACAGCAGAATGGACGGTGTTGGCGGCGGAGGATCACATTTCAGTGACAACGGCAACAACACTAAATTTAAACTGTGCAGAAGAAAGGCCTGGCAATCTACAACTGCATCTTGCCACAAAATCCCAATGGATAGTTACAACAAAACAAATTGCACTATAGTGTTAGATTAGAAGATGAGACCCCCAGGTTGGAAGGCACTCAACTAGCTACCAGGAAAAACTGAAGACTTTTTCAAAGTAAAGCCAGCGTTTTTGATGTGGTTGGATCAAAGCCCTCGGGACATCTGACTGCTGATGTAGCTGCATATGAAATGAGAGACAGAAACTGCAAAGGTGAATAACATATTAGGACATGGAACGTACGAAGCATGAACCAAGGGAAGTTGCAGATGGTCAAGAATGAAATGGAACAAGTACAGCTCAATCTGTTGGGTGTCAGCGAACTGAAATGGACTGGCATTGGGCACTTTGCATCTGATGATCAAATAGTCTACTATGCTGGACAGGAAAGACAAAGAAGAAATGGTGTTGCGTTTATAATTAAGAAGAAACTTGCAAGAATTGTAATGAAGTACAATGCAATCAGTGAACACTTGATGGGCATTCCTCATAGATGAATAGAAATTAACACAACTATAATTTAAGTATATACCCCAACAACAGCTACAGAAGAGGATGAAATTGATGAGTTCTATGAACAAGTACAAGCTGAAATTGACAGAACATGCAAATAGGATATCCTGATAGTCATGGGTGACTGGAACGCAAACGTTGGCCACAAAGAAGAAGGAAAAATGGTTGGAAAATATGGATTTGGCAACAGAAATGAAGCTGGAGAAAGACAGATAGAATTCTGCAAGACCAACAATCTATTCATCTCAAACACCTTCTTCCAGCAACACAAACGGTGACTGTACACATGGACTTTACCCAATGGATTGTGCAAAAATCAAATTGACTACATCTGTGGAAGTCAATGATGGCAAAGCTCTATAGCATCATCAAAGTCAAAACCTGGAGCTGACTGTGGTACAGATCACCAACTATAAGTATGCAAACTCGAGCTAAAGTTGAAAAAGAGCAAGCTGCTCATGAATATAGCAAAACGTGACTTTGAGAATATACCACCAGAATTTAAAGACTGCCTACAAAATCAATTTGCTGCTTTAGATACAAGTGACAGAGCTCCAGAAGAGTTATGGGATGACATCAAGAAGGTTGTGATGGAAGAAAATGAGAAATCTCTACAAAAGGTGAAAAAAGCAAAAATGGCCAAAATGGATGACCAAAGAAACTCTGGAAATTGCCCAGAAATGCAGAGCTGCTAAAGCCAGAGGAGAAAGAGAGGCAATCACAGAACTCAACATAGATTTCCAATGTGCAGCATGGCAAGACAAGGAGAAGTTCTGCAATGATGCATCCAAGGAAATAGAAGCAGAAACTATTAGAGGAAGAACAAGATCAGCTTTCCTAAAGCTATGAGAGTTAATAAAAAAAATTCTAGCCTCAAATTGGAATGTTACAAGATGCTCAAGGATCCATGTTGAATGATGCCAAGAAGATCAAAGGTAGAAAGAATATACAGAGTTATTATATGATAAATATCAAGTGAACCAACAGCCATTTCAATCTGTACCTTATGATCTGGAACCATTGGTGATGAAAGAAGCTGATGCAGCATTGAAAGCCTTCTCAAAGAACAAAGCACCAGGCATTGCCATAGAAGTATTACAGCAATCTGATGCAGCTGTTACCATACTTACAAAGCTCTGCCAGGAAATTTGTAAGACAACATCATGTCCAACTGACTGGAAAAGATCTATTTATACCAATTCTAAAGAAAGGTTATCCAACTGACTGTGGGAAATTATCACACGATTGATCTGATCCTTCATGCCAGCAAGATTCTACTGAAGATTATTCAGCAGAGACTACAACCATACCTGGAACGAGAACTACCTGAAGTGCAAGCAGGATTCAAGAAAGGGTGAGGAACGAGAGACATCATCGTGGATGTGAGATGGATCCTTGAAAAGACTAAAGAACACCAAAAGGCTATCTATATGTGTTTTATTGACTACAGCAAGGCTTTTGACTGTGTAAACCATGAGAAACTCTGGGCCACATTAAGAAGCATAGGTATACCAGAACACCCGATTGTTCTCTTGCACAATCTTTACATTGATCAAGAAGCAACAGTTCGAACAGAACAAAGAGAAACAGAATGGTTTAAAATCAGCAAAGGTGTACGCCAAGGCTGCATACTTTCCCCCTACCTGTTTAATTTATATGCAGAACAAATCATCAGAGAAGCCAGGACTGTATGAAGACAACAGAGGTGTGAAGATCGGTGGGAGACTTATCAATAACCTTCACAATGCTGATGATACCACATTACTGGCTGAAAGTGAAGACAATCTGAAACATTTGCTTCTCAAGATCAAGGAACATAGTGTTAAAATGGGCCTGCGCTTTAATGTAAAGAAGACAAAGATCCTGACAACTGGCAAAATCAATAAGTTCATCGTTGATGGAGAAGAAATTGAAATAGTGGACAACTTTAACCTACTTGGATCAGCTATCAGTAAGGAAGCAATAAGCAGTCAAGAAATCGGATGTCAAATTGCTCTTGGTAGAATGGCTATAAAGGACCTAGACAAGATTCTCAAGAGCAGAGATGTCTCTCCCCATACAAAAATTCGACTTGCTCAAGCCATGGTATTTTCAATAACTTCATATGGATGCGAAAGTTGGACAGTAAAAAAGATAGGAAGAAAATTGATGCCTTTGAATTATGGTGCTGGCAACAAATACTTTTGATACCATAGACTGCCCGAAGTACAAACTAATCAGTACTAGAGGAGATCAAACCTAAGCTTTCTTTAGAAGCTCGGATGACAAGAAGTCGACTTTTATGCTTTGGACACATCATGCAAAGAGAGAGATCAATAGAGAAAGACATCATGCTTGGCAATGTAGAAGATCAACGCAAAAGAGAAAGGCCAGCAAAGAGATGGATTGATATAATAACAGCAGCTATGGGTGCCACTCTGTCAACAATGAGCCGCCTGACTGAAGACCAAACACAGTTTAGGACAATTATCCAGAGGGTTGCCATGAGTCGACACCGACTCGACGGCACTTAACAACAAGAAGATCCCAAAAGAAAAAAAAAAAATATAAATATATGTATAGCTGGCTGTTGTAATCGTCACCTAGCCTGTATAACTCTCTTCAAACAAAACTGCTCTGCAACTTGAGAGAGAGAGAGTTATTTTATTCAGGATGATTTTGCAGTACATGTTCTCAGTGAAAGTTAATACATATTCTCCAATATATATATATACAAACAAAATCCCTTTCGTGTAATATTTAATTGTAATAAACACAAAACATTTGATGTCTTTTTTAGTGCATGCAGATCAATCTGGTTATGGTGGGTCATAGAATGTCAGTGTCCGATGTTGGCTTTGGCAGTTGATGCCAAAAAAGCCTTTGATAGAGTATATTGACTGTTTTTGATAGGGGTGTTAAAAAGGTGGGATTGGGCGAGAGACATGTAGGATGGGTGGATGCTGTATACCACTTTCCACTTGCATGCCTTAAAATAAATGGAGAGTATCTGAATTTTTTTCACTAGGAAGTGGAACAAGGCATGGATGCATTCACTTCCCTCTTCTGTTCACCCTGGTTTTGGAGCTGCTAGCATAGAAAGTCTGCTGTAATGAAGGGGTGGAGGGACTGCAGATGGGGGTGCATTCTTATAAGATCTCATTATTTGCATTGATGAGTCTATTGATTTACTGTAATATTTGGTAAAGGGGACAGAAGCCTATGGGAGCTTGTCAGGATTTAAAATTAATGTATCTAAATCGGAAATTCTAAACCTATTGCTCCCACCTATCTTGGTAGGAGCAATTCAACAAACCTATCCTTCATTAGAAACTTGAGAGTAAATTTATTGACAGACTTGAAGTCTCTATGTCTCAAATTATGAGCCTCTATTTAAAGGAATCTTTTAAAAAGCTGGAGTTCTGGGTGGGGCTGCATAATTTCCTGGGTGGGGAGAGTTGTAGCAGTGATGATGCCGTTATCAAGATTTTTATATTGATTCTCTCCTCTTCCAGTGGTGGAGAAAGAGGGTGCATTCCATTTATTATCCCTCAAGGTACTTTAATTTATTTGGAATTGGTGCCCCATCCCCTCTCCCCCCCAGGGTTGGTACAGCAATTATTTTAAGCTCTCTGATAAAGGGGGCATGGGTGTGTCCATTTCTAAACCTTGCTATTAAGTAGCCCAGTGAAAGGTGATTTTAGAATGGAATGCCATAAAAACTAAACAGTGCAGTGGTTCTCAACCTTTTTTGTACGTGACCCCTTTTACCATTGGTCAACTTGTGGTGACCCCCAATGATAAAATCAAATGCGTCTCTCTTCCTTTATCATTAACGCATTGTCGCTGTAATCATTTGTTGATATTTTATAGGCCTTTGCAATATGTTTTTATTTATAAAATTTACTTATTTAAACCACAATAACAAGTAACAATATTTGATTTCAAAATTATGATGATTTTGTAGTCAAATCATTTATATGAAATAAAATTATTTTTTCTACCTTTGTTGTCTGACCAATTTATTCTCTGATCATGCTGAGGCTTCTGCTTTCCTGTCATCTCTTAGCTCTCTTTCTGTGGTCTATGGTCCATCTGCCATTTCTTATTTCTTCTTTCGTTTTCTTCACTTCTTTCCATCAGCCTATTTCCAGTCCCAGTAACCCTCCCCAGTATCAGCCCCTTTCCAGTCCTCTCTCCCAGTACCTTCCAATGTCAACTTGCATTCCCATGACTGCCACTGGTGTCCATTCCCTTCCAGTCCCCCTCCTTCCCCACTGACCAGTCCCTTCTAGTACAAATACCATGGCAGCCCCTCTCAGATCCACTCTCTTCCAGTTCCATTCTCCCATCCCCTCATATCAGCCCATTTGTAGCCTTAGCCCCCGGTTTTCTTCTAGGGCCAGCAGCTCTATCCTCCCCTCCACACAATCAGCCCATTCCCAGTCGAAGCCCCCAGTCAGCTCGCTTCCAGTGCTAGTCCCCCCTCAACCCCATTACCAGTGCTAGCCTCCCCTAATCAGCTCAATACCAATCCTACCCCCCGCCATCAGCTCATTACCAGTCCTAGCCTCCCCTAATCAGCTCATTTCCAGTGCTAGTCCCTCCTCAACCCCATTACCAGTGCTAGCCTCCCCTAATCAGCCCATTACCAGTCCTACCCCCCCCCATCAGCCCATTACTAGTCCTTGCCTCCTCTAATTAGCCCATTTCCAGTCCTAACCTCCCCGATCAGTTCATTTCCAATGCTAGCCCCCCCCCATCAGTCCATTACTAGTCATACCCCCTTATCAGCACATTACCAGTCACAACCCCCCCTTGATCAGTCCATTCCCAGTCCTAGTCTTCCCTAATCATCCCATTACCAGTCCTAGCCCCCCATCTGCCTATTATAATCCTAACCCACACTGTCTCTCCCCTCTGTCCAACATTTATCCCCGTCTGTCCAGTATGTCTCCCTGTCTCTTCCCTCCCTCCATGTCAGCCCCCTCGCTCCCTCCATCTATCCATCCCTCCATGTCAGCCCCCTCCCTCCATGTCAGCCCCCCTCTGTCCATGTCAGCTCCCCTCCCTCCCTCCCTCCCTCCATGTTAGCCCTCCCTCCCTCCATGTCCGCCCCCCCTTTGTCCATGTCAGCCCCCCTCCCTCCATATCAGCCCCCTCTGTCCATGTCAGCCCCCCTCCCTCCATATCAGCCCCCCTCTGTCCATGTCAGCCCCCTCCCTCCATCAGCTCTCCCCTCCCTCCATCCAACAATCAGCTCTCCCCTCCCTCCATGTCAGCACCCCTCCCTCCCTCCATGTCAGCCCCCTCCCTCCCTCCCTCATGTCAGCCCCGTTGCAGGTCCCTGCCCCCTCCACCCCTCACCCTGTCTGCCTGCTACTGCCCTGTTCTTCTGCAGCCGCGGCTCCCTGTCTCTTAGGGAACTGCGGCTGTGCCTGTGAGTGAAGCCGTTGCGGAGCCTTTCTGTCTCTCGACGGGCTCCATGCAGTATGCCATTGTCCCGCCTCCAAAGCAAGTGGTAAACAACTTCCTTTGGAGGTGGGACAATGCTGCACGGAGCCCATCGAGAGACAGAAAGGCTCCATAGCAGCTTCACTCACAGGCACAGCCATGGTTCCCTAAGAGGCAGGGAGCCGCGGCTGCAGAAGATTGGAGTCTGTCAGTTTGCCGCTGCCGAGAAGCGGACTCGGCAGCGGCAGCAACTTGTGCGCTTTTTGTTTTTTTAACAGTGGAGTGAGGCGACCCCCGCTGAATCCTGTGGCGACCCCCATGGGGGTCGCGACCCACAGGTTGAGAACTGCTGAAACAGTGGATTGAAATGGAGCCACCCCTGGTGGGGAAATCTTTGTGCTTTCTGCCGTGGCTCATACCCAATGCAAGCAAATAATCCATTTACGAGGTCCTCAATTAAACTATAGCAAGGGGTCAAGAACTGCTTGTTCCTAGGAGATGTCTAATTTAGGACCACTCCTCTGATCTTTATAATAGTTCTGCCCCTCCAGAATGGGACCCGGTATATGTCTGATGGGAGTGGGGGAGGTTTAGAATCCATGGGCAATTGTGAGATATAGAGGGAATGCTGGAGTTTGAGAAGGATTTTGGAATAAACCCTATAGATAAATTTAAATTTGTGTAAGTAAAATATTTTTTAAAAATGGAGGCCCTAAGGAATCTAAGATTGGAGGGAACCCAACTAGAAAAGACCCTTACCTCAGGCCCCACTAGGAGAAAAGTTTCACATCTATATCGGGTATTGCTTGTGGGGATGGATGGTTCATCTCTCCATCTGGGGGGAGTGGGAGAAGGACGTGAATTTAATTCTGGATGAGGAGCTGCAAAAGCCAAACTTATGAGGGGTTTTTAAAATGGTCACTGGCTAGCACTATGCTCGAGAATGGTTATAAGATGCTCTACAGATGGTATTATACTCTGTACGCTTGAGCAAAATGTGTAGAAGAGGGAATCCCTTTGCTGGCATAATTGTGGGCAGAGGGGCACATTTGATCATATATAGAGGACTTGTCCTAAAGCCCAACAATATTAGGGTATGGTATTCATCCTGCTGCAGGAGATCTTGGCTGTTACATTAGATAAAACTAGGGGAGTAATGTTATTTAGTTGAGCTTTGTCTGGTGTGAGTGGCTCTGCAGTACAATTGATTAGGTAGGAATGCATTGCGGTAAGAATCAGGCCAGTCCAAAGGTTTCTGCCGCCCCCACCTACCGCTGAGCTGTGCCATGCCGCCGCCACCCTTTACGCTGCTGATTAAGTCTTCTGGCAGACAGGTTGGGCGGTGGCGGTGGCAGCAGCGCCCCTGCAGACCATGCTCTTTGGTGCCCACTCATGGCCTGCTGCTCCTGCCCCTCATTGGAGGGAGTCAGAAGCAGCGGGCCATGGTATTCATTCCATGGGGGTCCATGCATGGTCTGCCACGGGCACCGAAGTGGCAGCACAAAGTTGCCATGCTGCCCACCAAGGTTGGCTGCTCTAGGCGACCGCCTAGTGGACAGGCTGACCATGGTAAGACTGGCTCTAGGGCAAGCTTAGATTTGTGTGGAGGTGCCACTATTAGGATATCTAGTTAAGCTCCAGAATGAATACGTTATGATTAGGCCGGCTGCATTTTCTGTTGTGCAGGCACCTCTTGAGAAATGGATGGGGGAAAAAGGCTTTTGTTCACATTTTACCAAGACTTACTGGTGTGTATGTCCTTGATGGTACCTAATGATGCTTGCTATGATACCTTATTTCCAGGGTTTTATATGTTTCATAATATGGACACGTGCAACACACATGATAGATATGTTGCTTGGAATGAAGTTGCAATGGCTACCTGACTTTTCTTTGTACTTGTGAATTCTTCCATAAAAAATGTAAAGGAAAAAATAATAAACCCAGAGGATCCCTAGTGAGATAGAGGTGAGGGAAAATTCAGACATCAACTGGAGTCTGCCATTGTAATAAGAAATAACCTGAAAAAGTTGGATGGGCCTTATTGCTCCTATCTGACATGTTCTATGCAGGTTTTAATGTAGGAAAACAGTGCACTGGGTTTATTTAAAAAGTGTTTTATAAGCTGTCTTTCTAATTAAAATCAAAATGGCTTGCACTTACATGATATCCATAATATACACCGAAATACAAATGTATAATCTGATCCTCTAAAATCAAAAGCAAATTTAAAACACATCTTAATATTTCCCCAAACCATAAAACCATCCCTGTAATTAGGTACATCTTTAGTGTGTATTCAGTTTACTATTCCTTAAAAACGTTAGTGCACAAGAAATCATTTTAACATGTGTTAATTCATAGACTTAATGGGTTACATTCATTTTAATAAACAATGTTTATGGGATGGACGAGAGCAAGATGGTGGCGATAGCGTTGTGCTGAGGGCTGAGAGTATGTGAGTTCCTGCAGCATTAGCTATGCCTCGGAAGAGGAAGGGAAAAGCCCTGGCATTGCTGCAGTTGACCTTGCCATTCCTTTCCTCAGTAACTGCGGCACACAGGTCTCCTCAGCTCAGTCTGGCATGGGAGTGTCAGATGCCAGTCTCAGCAGGGTGTCGTTGAGCCCCGAATTTCGTACAGCCCCACCATTGCTGTATTCGGAGCTGCCTGAGGAGGGGCAAGGGGCCTCAGGAATGTCCTCCTGGAGTGTCCCTGGTAGTGGAATCTCCCTCAGAGTCAACGGCGGTCTTTGGTGCGCTGTTGGAATCTCTGGTTCGGGGAAATCACCATGCAATGGTTGTAAGACCAACTGTAATCACACTTGATGCCATTAAGTCTTGGACTCTTCTTTGGCTAATTATGCAAATAGCTCTAAAGCTCAAGTGGATCAAGTTTTGGATAGGGCTGTGATCTGTGAAATTGCAGTGGCTGCCAGACTGGGAGCCCTGGAAGAGGGCCCTCGAAAGTCTCCAAGATGTGAGTTCTGCTCAGTTAAAGGATAAGGAGGTTTTGAGTAGGAAGGTCTTGTTTCTGGAGAATCTAGTTTGGAGGAATAATTTAAGATGCCTGAACTTCCGATAATATCACCCGTGGACATGCTACGGAAATATATGGGGGAAGTATTAAAGATCACTGGAGATGCTGTACCACCAATAGTATGGGGCCGATACTTATCCTTGAGCCCTCCTGTTTTGGGGCTGGAGGGATGCACTGGAGTGGCTTGAAACCCTGATGTGGGGAATTTAACTGCCTCTTTGGAGTCCTCCTTGGAGGCGGTTACTGAGAGATCTACCCTGGTGTGGAGTGCTTTGCCTTCGAGTCTGACAGGGATGCTGTTCTACGTTTATTTTTCCATTCAATGTCTGCTGAATTTCTAGGTTCTAAGATTTATATTTTCCCAGATGTGTCTCAAGATATTCAGAAAAAGCGCAGAGCGTTCCTGGTCCTAAGATCTAGGGTCGGAGCTCTTGGTGCTATTATGTAGGTTTGATTTCCTTGTATATGTATAATTTCTTATTTTTCTAAACAGTATGTGTTCTTTGAGCCGGGTCAATTGCTCCAGTTTCTTGTATATAGAGAGGGTTCCGCACAAGGGGTGGTGTTGCCTGCGAATGTTACTGGTTAAGGCCAGCTGAGGTCTGATATGCTGGGGTGTTGCAACTGCATGTACTGTGATATTGCTTAGGTTAATTCCTTGGTTTGGTTTATTACTGTTCTTGCTCCATTGATATTTGAGGACTATGATTATTTTGCATATTTTCCTCTATTACTTGTCGCTTATTGAATTTTTCAGTTGTTTTTTCTGTTCATTCAATCTATGGATGTATATTTGAAATTTCATAAATACAAAAAAAATGTTTATGAAATTAACCAAAAAAAAGACTGAAAAACTGTGTGGAAAAAAGGTGAAATGAACCAAAATGACGCAAACATGTTTGCCTTGTGCGCATCCCTATTCACTAATGCAGAACTGTCTCAGCTGGCGACTCAATGTATTAATTTCCAGTTAAGTGATTAGTGAATCCTAAAGCACAGTTCAGACCCAGCAGTTGTAATCTCTGATGATTTTATATTACTTCTGATGGAATTTTGCACAATGCAAAATGTGCTCATAATCTCGTAAAGCTGGCTTCTTTTAGCGCAGCAATGTAAAGACTGGGATGAGGAGCTGAACAGTCTCTGCATGAAAAGTGGGTCAGAGCAGGAGCTGCGCAAGGCCTGAAAAATGTTGGTCTTGCAAGACTTTAAAAACAGCACAGGAATTTGGGGAACTTGAGGCCCATAAGCTGAAAGCTGCACAGTATCAGAAGACAGCTGGTCCTGGTTGGTGAGCTGGAGACAAAGGTAATGCCCAATATTCAGAGGAGTTATATGCCCCTATGGGCCTTGCTGATTCTGTACTTTTCAAACTAACCCAGTCTACCTGTGCTATTTTTGCACTGACCTGGTGAAGAGAATATAGTTCTCAAAAGCTTGTCAAAAATATAGTTGGTTAGTCTAATAAAAAAGTATCACTTACAACTTGTTTGACCTTTATTTGCACATAAGGCTAAGATCAGTCAAGTGGGTTGTTTCCCCTACCAGCAGATTGGTGGAGACAAAGAACCAATGAAAAGCCCATTTTTCAATGACATCACTCCCATGCCTCTATCCACCTCAGCCACCAGAGATCTCTTCAGTATTTCTTTGTCTCCAGCAGATGGTGGATGGATTTTCTACACTCTGAGGAAAATCTGAATAATTGAGAGGAAAAGATTGATTTAAACACTCGTGAAAAGCCACCTTGAAGATGACTTTCTCACTTGACGTCATGCGGGAGGCTCCACTAGACTGCAGTCTTTTCGGTAGCCATAGAAGGAAAGAAAATTGGGTCAGCTCCACGCTCTTATCCTGTTAACAACACAACTTCTACACCCCCTCCTCCTCTGTACCCCCAGCTCTCTCCTGAAGATTGCAGAAGGTTCTCGCAGGCATCTGCCTGCCAGCCACTTTAAACACAGTGTCTGTAAAGCAGAAATATCATTTCAGGGGGTAGGAGTTGAGCCCAGCATGGATTTCTATCTGGAGCTCTCAGGGGGTGAGTACCAAGGCTTGCCCTCATCATTGTTCTTATTGGGGGGGGCTCCTGATTTCGTCCATATAGGGCGCAATTTGGGGTGGACATTGGTGCAGTGTAGGGGTTTCCTGCCATTTTCTGCACACATTAGTAGCGTCTTTTACTATTGTGCACCTGGTGGTCGTGCATTCTGTGTGCACGTTCCGCCCAAGTGGCTCCAATGTGCATTCCTACCCAAGCACATTAGTATTGCACATTGCTGTGTAAGCACTATTAATGTGCGCCTTTCAGGCTGCTGTGGGCTTAGTGCACACTATTGTGATACTTGCCTTAACTCTGCTGCCTTCCAGGAAATGTTGTTTGGCCTGTGGCAAATGAAGCACTTCATCTCCAGCTTATGGACTCTGCTCTTCTTGCAAGGCAGCTTCTGAGTCATCCCTGGAGGGCTTGCTCCCCCTCCTCTAGCCAGGGGATGCAGTTAGTCTAACCTTGCCTGTCTTAGGGAAGGAGGTGGCGAATGGCACTGTGGATAAAGATATCCAGCTGGCTGGAGTTTCAGGCAGCCATGCTGTGGGCTGTTCCCCGTTCTTGAGGATATCTGCACCAGCTATGTACCCTGGTGTTGGGGGGTTATTTCTGAGAGGAGAACTTTCAGACTCTGGATTGTCCTCCCTGGAATTCTTTTTCTTTTTACAGCAGGCCTGGTCATTCTGGTGTGGAAACTCAGATCCTGTGGCCTCTGGGTGTCCCCAGACGCAGTCTCGTGAGGAGCAGGCTGAGAATAGAAGCCGTTTTGTTTACCTATGGCTAAGCGTCTCTGGCTAGGTCTTCCCCTGGAGATGGGGATCAGTTGGGACCTGTATGAGATTTGGACTGTGGCTTGGATTCAGATGTCTGATGTGAATGAAGAAGTACTCTCACCTTCAGAGGATTGTGAAAAGGCTGATGTTATCCGACTGTTCCGGGAGGAGGAACTGGCGGTGTTAATTCCCAGGGTCTTATCCACTTTGAGCTTGGCGGATGCTCCAGGCATGGAGCAGGATCTGAAGATGCATCCATTCCTGCAAGGGGTGCCGAAAGTCACTACTGTCTTCCCATTCCTGGAGGTGCTCAAGGGCCTGTTATGGTCGGAGGTGTATAAGAGGATGCATAACTCTCCCGGAGAAGGAGTGCATTGTGTGGTTTGATATTTCCAAGGTGGATGCGCAGGTCAGGGTGCTTACCAGATGGACCACCATTCCTGAGGAAAGCGGCTTGGCCTTAAGGATTCTCTGGATCAAAAGGTGGATTTGTGTTGAAGAATCAGTTTGCTGCGGTGGCTGCTATTCTTCTGCTGATGTCTCGAACCCTGCTCCAGTAGATTTTATTGTCTTCTGCTGGATGATTCTACCAGAGTCTGCTAGGGCCTACCTTTCTGATGCCATCTATCGCCTGGGATGTCTAGCAGTCAGGTATTGTGCCCTCTTAACGGTGACATAGCATTGGCTCAGCTCTGACACAGGGCAGCAGACTCATCTTCCAAAACCCAGTTGCCTATCTGGCTGTAGAGGGATGTTTCTGTTGAACCCGATTTGGAGCAGTTTGTGAAGGAGGGGGCAAGACAAAATCTTTATACCTTTCGGAGGACAGGTCCAACGGGCCTGTGAAATGGGTAGGAGCCCCTTTTCCATCAGCCTCTGCCCGCTCCTCGCAGGCATGCTGGTCAGACTCCTGGGGGTAGTGGGATACCCATCACTATCAACCTGGAAAGCCCTTCTTCCCCTCTACTTATGGACTTTGGGCTTGTTCTCAGTCCTTTCATGGAGCACTTGAGCCCAGGGACCCAGTCCCATCCAGAGGAGGACCCTCCCAGGCTGTGCAATAAAGGTTTGTGTGTCCATTCCCTGGTTCCACCAGTTGAGGGCAGGCTTTGCCTCATCTTTCAGGAATGTGCCTGGGTCACCACGAATCGCTGAGTGCTAATCTCCATTCAATATGGCGCTGTTCTGGAATGCAAAGAGCTGATCCTGGCTGCTTTTCGCTTCTCCCCTTGTGGATCTGCGAACAGCAAGGCTGCTGTGCAGATCATCTTGAACAATTTGCCTCTCCTGAAGGCAGTGGTGCCCATTTCCCTGGATAACTGGGGCAAGAGCAGGTATTCCATCTTTTTCGTGGTGCTGACATGGAAGGAACATTCTGGACCTCAAATGTTTTGATGAGTGCTTGCGCATCATGTGCTTTTGGATGAAAACTTTGCAATCCATGATTCAAGTGGCGCACTGAGGGGAGTTCCTAGCATCTCTGGATTGGTTGAGGTATATTTTCATATCCCAATCCGGGGGATCAGATTAAGTATCTGTGTTTTGCTGTGCTTGGCTTTCACCTTCAGTTTGTTGCCCTCCCATTTGGAATCTCCACTGCCCCAAGGACATTCTCCAAGGTCCAAGGGATTTATGTGCACCCATATCTGGACTACTGGCTCATCCGAGTCCATTCTCTTTCAGACTGGATGATCAATTGGGGAAACAGCCAGTTGTTGCATTCTCAGTCCCTGGAGTTCCTGGGAGCATGTTTCCATACTTGAGCAAGCAGAGTCTTCCTGCCAGACAAGAAAGTCAAAGGCTGTTTGGGTTGCCTACGTTGTTCTGTTCTCAGTAGGCTTCCAGAGTCTAGGTTGATTTTCAGCTCCTTGGATTGATGACGGTGACAATCAAGATGGTGCTGTGGGTGCATGCTGCTACTGCTACTACTATTAATCATTTATATAGCGCTACAAGGAGTACGCAGCACTATACAGACATAGATAAAGACGGTCCCTATTCATCGGAGCTTACAATCTAATTAAGACAGACAAAAAAAGACAAAGGATAATAATAAGGGTGCAGTAGGGAAGAGTAAGGAGACACAAGGAAAGCAAGGCATCAGGAACCAAAAGCAGCCCCAAAGAGGTAAGCTTTTAACATGGATTTGAAAAGGGGGAGAGAGAACACTTGACGTACAGATTCAGGAAGCTTTTTCCAGGCATAAGGAGCCAAAGGGTGAAAGGAAGCCTAGAGTTAGCAGTGGAAGAAAAGGGCATAGAGAGGAGTAAGCCAGTGGAAGAACAGAGTTCACGAGGAGGGGTATAGGGAGAGAGGAGAGGTATGGAGGAGTAGCAGAATGAATGCATTTATAGGTCAGCAGGAGAAGTTTGAATTGGATATGGAAATGGAAGGGAAGCCAATGAAGTGATTTGAGAAGAGGGACTATATGAGTATATTGAGGCTGGCGAAAGATTAGCTGTGCAGCAGAGTTCTGAACAGATTGAAGAGGAGAGAGATGACTTAGAGTGAGACCAGCAAGGAGGAGGATGCAATAGTATAGATGGGAGGTGACTAAAGAGTGGACAAGTGATTTAGTAGTGTGTTCGGAAAGGAAAGGGCAAATTTTGTTAGTTATAGAGAAAACAAGCGACAGATTTTAGCTAATTGTTGGATAAGTGAGGAGAGGGAGGAGTCAAAGATGACTCCAAGGTTACGGGCTGAGGAAAAAGGAAGTAAAAGAGCGATGAGGAAGGGAGGGGAGGAAGGTTTAGGGGGAAAAATAAGAAGTTCGGTTTTGGCCATGTTTAATTTTAAACGGCGGTGAGACATCCAGGTGGCAATGTCAGACAGGCAGGCAGAGATTCTGGCCTGGAGTGTCAGAGAACTATCAGGAAAAGAAAGATAGATCTGAGAATAGTCAGCATAGAAATAATACTGAAATCCATGGGAGGAGATGAGAGCATCAAGGGACTGAATATAGAGAGGGAAGAAGAGAAGGGCACATGACTGAACCTTGGGGTGCACCAACTGAGAGTGGGATAGCAGTAGAGGAGAAACCACCAGAACAAACACTGAAGGAGCGATGGGAGAGCTAAGAAGAGAACCAGGACAGTACAGAGCCCCTAAAACCAAGTGAGGACAGTGTGTCAAGGAGAAGGTGGTGGTCAACACTGTCAAAAGCATCAGAAAGGTCTAGAATGATGACTGAGTAAAAGCCGAGAACAAGTCACTGCAGACTTTGGCAAATGCCATCTCAGTGGGGAGTAAGGGATGAAAGCCAGATTGAAGAGGATCTAATAGGGCTTGAGAGGAAAGAAATTCAAGACAATGGCAGAGGACTGCATGCTCAACAAATTTGGAAAAGAAGGGAGATGGGTCAATAATTAGAAGGACAACTAGGGTCAAGTGAGGGTTTCTTGAGGAGAGGCGTGATCACAGCATGCTTGAAGGCAGTAGGGACAGTAGTGGTGAACGAGAGGTTGAGAATATGTGAGATGGTAGGTATGACAAGAGGATATGGAGTTAAGGAGATGGGTGGAGATAGGGTCAGAGGAGCAAGTAGAAGTTTAGAGGAGGAAAGAAGAAAAGAAGTTTCCTCTTTGGAGATCATAGAAAAGGGTGAAAGGGTAACAGTTTGATGGGAAAATTTGATATTGAGGAGGAGGAAGAGGGGATGAAGCTAATCTAGTGGGGAATTGGAGTGTAATCTTGTGGATTTTATCATGGAAATAGTCTGCTAGGGCTTGGGCAGAAAGAGAAGGAGGGGTCGGAGGGAGAGGTATTTTAAGGAGAGAGTTAAGAGTAGAGAAGAGATGGGGGAGGTCAGTTAGAGAGTTAGTCAGATGGAGATAGTAGTTTTGCTTGCTCATATATGGCCGCTCCAACATTCCTTACTGGTTCTGTGATCACTAAGTTCTCAGCAGTTCGAGCTCAGGCTTCCGCTGCCAGTGATGGCGATGGCCAGCCTGGGGTGATGGAAGCAGTCCAGTCTTCTGAAGAAGAGCGTGTAACTGGATGATTATTCATGGATCTTTCTGGCGATGGATGCCAGTCTATCGGGTTAAGGAGCCCATTACCAAGGCCCAGGGCCGGATTTACCTTGAGTGAGGCCCTACGCCAACAAAAATTGTGGGCCCCCAGCAGGGGCGGCCCAAGGGGGGTGCGGACCTAATTTGCATAAGGGGCCTCATTTGCATAAATATTTGCATAATGTTACCATATACTAACTTTTAGTAAACGTGCCTCTTAATGAGTGTATGGATAAAGAAAGACTAAAAGATTTCTACATTACTATAATCCAGTGCCAACTGCCAGACACATTAGGAACTACTACAAACACTGCCCATAGTAAACCCGCCGTATCCTAACAGCACTACCAGGACTCACAAAGCACCATACTCTACCAATCAAAAGGCAACACTGCAAATATTAAACCAATACATTTCAGAGAACAACAATACATGACCTACGGGGGAAAGAGAGAAAGTGGCAATGTCAAATAGGAATTATATAAACAGAACACCTCAGCTCAGTTACACATGCAGAACATAGACCATCACCAAACAAGTAATCACAATTTAGAAATAGGAAGACAATAATTAAACTGGGAATCCCAAAAGCCAAACTTGGAATGTACAACACTGTAGAAATAAAACTATACATTAATTTGCTCTTGTACTAAACAAAGCGCAGATGTTAATGATGCACATTTACCAGAGCTGACATATTCCAATTAATAAATTCAAAATAAAGAGATATTTTTCTACCTTTTGTGCATTTTTTTCAGCTGCAATTGCTCCAGCCACTTTCTTCTGGTTTCTTCGTGTCTTCTGCTAACTCTCCATCGTCTGCTGTCCATTTGTCCTTTCTTCTCTCTTCTAGATTTTTTCCATTCTCTCTCTACATCTGCTTTAACATACTAATCTTTCTCCTTTTGCTCTTTCCTCATTCCTATTTCATCCACTCAAATTTTACCCCTCCATCCTCAATCCCCACTTACTCTCCCAATACCCGGCCAATTGTAGATTTTTTATCCCTCCCACACAAAATATTTTTCCCTTCTCCATTTTACTCTTCCAGCCCCATCCCATTCTAATCCTCCCCCAACATCAGCTCCCTTCTAGTTCCAGCCTCACCCAGCATCCATTCCCTTCTAGTCCCTGCATCAGCCCATTTCCAGTCCTAGCCATCCATCAGCCCATTTCCAGTCCTAGCAACCCCCCAACCCAATACCAGTCCTAGCCCCCCATCACCCCACTTACAGTCCTTAACCCCCCATCACCCCATTTTCAGTCCTTAACCCCCCATCACCCCATTTTCAGTTTAAGCCCCCCCTATAACCCATTACCAGTCCTAACCCCCCATCAGCCCACTTCCAGTCCTAACCCCATCAACCCATTTCCAGTCAGCCCCCCATAGCCCATTGCCAGTCCTACCCCCCCCCCATCAGCCCACAGCCCATTACCAGTCCTAACCCCATCATCCCACCTCCAGTTTTAACCCCCCAGCCCATTTCCAGTCCTAGCCCCCCATAGCCCATTACCAGACAACCCCCATCAGCCCACAGCCCATTCCCAGTCTTTACCGCCCCTACGCCCTTTTCCAGTTCTTACCCCCCCCAACAGCCCATTACCAGTCCTAACCCCATCAGCCCACCTCCAGTCTTAACCCCCCAGCCCATTTCCAGTCCTAGCCCCCCCCATAGCCCATTACCAGACAGCCCCCATCAGCCCACAGCCCATTACCAGTCTTAACCCCCCCAAAGCCCATTGCCAGTTCTAAGCCCCCCCAACAGCCCACAGTCCATTACCAGTCCTAACCCCATCAGCCCACCTCTAGCCTTAACCCCCCCCAGCCCACCCGCCCCGCCCATTTCCAGCCCCAGCCCCCCATTAGCCCATTACCAGCCCTACCCCCCCCCAGTCCATTTCCAGCCCCAGCCCCCCCAATAGCCCATTACCAGTCCTACCCCCCCCATAGCCCATTACCAGTCCTACCCCCCCCCGGCCTAAAGTAAAATTTAATTTAAAAAAAAAACCTGGTGGCTGCCGCCGCGGGGCCCCCTCTGCTGCCGCGGGGGCCCCGTCTACAAGCTGAAGCGGTCGGGTCGGGTCGGGTCTCTCTCCCTCCCTCCCTCACTGCAGGCTGCAGGCTGCGAGAGACGCGAAGGGAGAGCGTCTCCTCGCGTCTGTGTTAAGCCGGCAGGGGCTGATGGGAAATCCCATCAGCCCCTGCGGGCTTAACACAGACGCGAGGAGACGCTCTATCTTCGCGTCTCTCGCAGCCTGCAGCGAGGGAGGGAGGGAGGGAGAGACCCGACCCGACCCGACCCGACCGCACTGCACCGCACCGCTTCAGCTTGTAGACGGGGCCCCCGCGGCGGCAGCCACCAGGTTTTTTTTTTTAATTGAGTTTAAAAAAAATTACCTGGTTCTTTTTTTGTGGGCCCCTGCCGGCTGTGGGCCCTACGCCATGGCGTACATGGCGTATAGGTAAATCCGGCCCTGCCAAGGCCGAATGGCCCAGGGTATTGGAAACGCAGGGAGGTAGTGTGTTCCATAAGTTTGGCTCTTTCACGTTTCTGGCCCCCAGTTGAGGGCCAGAGTGGTTTGGGTGTTCTTCATCAATGCCACAGTGGTGGCTTATGTCAATCAGCAAGGCGGCATGAGAAGTGTTGGGATAGCTCTGGAGATGGCTCTCCTGATTTCCTGGATGACAAAGAATCTCCTAGTTTGGCCCTGCACCTTGCTGGGGTGGATACTGTGAAAATGGATATTCTCAGCTGGCACTGTCTGGTTTCAGGAGAGTGGGAGTTGAGTTAGGAGGCATTTCAGTTGTTTCTGCACCACTGGTGTCGCCCTGATCTGATAGCAACTTTCTCTAATGCCAAAGGGTGCCACTTCTTCAGTCACCGCACAGAGACTGGATCTGAGGGCATTGGCGCCCTGGCTCAACCTTGACCAAATCAACACCTGCTGTATGTGTTTTCTCTGTGGCCCCTGGTGGGGCATGTGATTCGGTATATGGAGCACCACCCAGGAAAGATTATTCTGATGGTGCCAGTGATTCAGGGATCTGCTGCGTCTTCTGCAAGTGCCACCTCTTTGTTTGCCTCCATATCAGGACTTATTGTGTTGGGGGCTGCATGTCCTGGAGGACCCAGCCCTCTTCTTGCTTTGGCTTGGCTCCTGAAAGGAGATGGTTAGCGTGTATGGGCTACTCTCTGGCAGTGGTTTTCCACACTGCTCAGAGCTCTGAGGAGGTCCACCAACCTGGCATAAGTGCGGGTCTGGTGCCTTGAGTGCTGGTGCGGTATAAGGCAGCTAGCTGCTGAGGTGGCCAAGATGCCATCTCTTTTGGCCTTTTCTGCAGGATGGTTTGGAGAAGGGCCTTTCTCTTAGCTCCCTAAGGGTTCAGGTAGCAGTTTTGACCTGTTTCAGAGGTCCGTTAGCTGGTATGTCCCTAGCCTTACACCCGGATGTTTTCCTCTTTCTTCAGGGGGTTCAGCATCTGCATCCTCCCATTTGGTCTGTGGTCCCTTCCTGGGATCTGTGTGTGGTGCTTGGGGCCCTGATGTCAGAGCCCTTTGAACCATTGAAGCATGCTACTCTGAAGGATTTGACTCTTAATACGGTCTTCTTTGTTGCGATTTGTTCCACAAGGAGGATTCTGAGCTGTCAGCTCTGTCTTAACAAGATCCTTACCTATTTTTTTCAAGAGGCTATTTCCATTCGGCCTGTGCCTTCCTTCTTCCCTGAGGTGATTTCTCCCTTTCATGTGAACCAGGTGGTTTGTCTGCCCTCCTTCTCTAAGGAGCAATGTCGGGGGGAATGGTAAGGATCTTTGCCTTATGGATGTCTGGAGGGTGCTTTTCCGGTTCTTGGAGGTCATGAATTTTTTCATAAGTCTGACCATCCTTTTTCATGCTGTTTGCTGCCCTTGTGCAAGGTGATGTAGTAGCTAGGTCTGCATTGGGGCGCTGGATTAAGGAGGCTATTGCCTCTGCAGATCTGTTGCAGAACTGGCTGGTTCTGGAGAGTTTGCGCAAGTGTCCTCATAGGTGGAGTGGAGATCAGTAGCCCCTGCAGACAATTGTTGGACGACAACGTGGGCATCGCTTCCAATTCTGTCAAGCACTTCCGCATGGATGTCCATGCTTGGATGGACACTGCCTTTGGCTCTAAGGTTTGTGAGGTGCTGTGTCGTCTTCCCACCCAGTTGAGGTATAGCTTTGGCATGTCCCACTTGTCTGGTCTGGTCTAGCAGGATGATATGGAAGGTGACATTTTACTTACCAGATAATGTCCTTTCCTTGAGTCCTGCTAGACCAGTCCAGGGCCTGCCCCCTGGAGCTGTTTGCTCTGTTCTTCTGTAGCAGTACCCTTGGGTCCACTATGATTTATATACTTGTCTCTGCATAGAAACATAGAAACATAGAAACATGATGACAGAAAAAGACCACAAGGCCCATCTAGTCTGTCCTTCCATAACAACAACTACAACAGTCCACTTTTTACCTTTAGAGATCCTCTGTGTTGGTCCCATGCTTTTTTGAATTCAGTTACTGTCCTCATCTCTACCACCTCCACTGGGAGACTATTCCACGGATCCACTACTCTTTCCGTAAAGAAATATTTCCGCATATCACTCCTGAATCTATCTCCCTTCACCCTCATCCCATGTCCCCTCGTCGCAGAACTTGCTTTCAATTGAAAGAGGCTCTCTCCCTGAACATTTATGCCACGGAGGTATTTAAACATCTCAATCATATCACCTCTATCCCGCCTTTCCTCTAAGGTGTACATATTAAGATCCTTAAGTCTGTCCTCATATGCTTTATAATGAAGACCACTAACCATCTTAGTAGCAACCCTCTGCACCGACTCCATCCTGTTCACATCCTTTTGAAGGTGCGGTCTCCAGAATTGCACACCATACTCCAAATGAGGTCGCACCAAAGACTTATACAGAGGCATTATCACCTCCTTTTTTCTGCTAGCCATTCCTCTCCGTATGCACCCAAGCATCCTTCTAGCTTTTGCCTCGCCTTTTCTACCTGTTTAGCTACTTTAAGATCATCGGACACAACTATGCCTAGGTCCCGCTCTTCCTTAGTGGACAAAAGTACTTCACCTCCTATACTGTATTGCTCCCTTGGATTGCTGCAGCCCAAATGCATGACCTTACATTTTTTAACATTAAATCCCAGTTGCCAAATTCTAGACCATTCTTCAAGCTTAGCTAGATCCCTCCTCATGTTATCTACACCTTCCTGGGTGTCTACTCTATTGCAGATTTTCTATGGACAGTCTTCTGTTTATGCTTTTCTGTACATAGTTATCTACTATTTGGTTACTCATTGCTGCCCATGTCAAGGATGTGTGAAGTTTGCCATGTTTTCCCATATGCTTTGGGATGAATATTGAAGAGACCTCTGGTGGCTGCAGTGGATAGAGGCATGGGAGTGATGTCACTGAAACCTGGTCTTTTCATTGGTTCTCTATATCTACCAATCTGCTGGTAGGGGAACACAACCCACTTGTCTGGATTGGTCTAGCAAGTTTTAAGGAAAGGACATTATCTGGTAAGTAAAATGTCACCTTTGACCTGTATTTCTGTACATCTAATTTTCCTACTCAGTTCAAACACATCCCAAAGTCATTCCTTGCAGTTTATAAGATGGTGGTCCAAACCTGAGACAGAATGGGGCCTTCTTTCATGCCACATAGATGGAAGGTTTCTGCCGTTTCCTCTATAGCTCTGGCATTCTAGTATTAGTCATTGATAGAAGTGGTGCTATTGCTGCCAAACTGGTTCCATGTCCTAATTTGACAATACTAGTCTTTTTTTTGTTTATTCTCTTTTATTATTATTTTACCCCTTGTGCTCTTTATTTAGTATATTTTAATGAGCATAAACGCATTATAGAATTGTGTTGATTTCGCTTTGGTATTGGTTTGTTTCATATGCATGTGGTTCCACAGTGACTTTTGGTTCTACACCTCTTTTATCAGGTTTTATGATTTTCTCCTTAGTTTGTTTCCTTTATTTAAGGTCTTATTATGTTTTAATTTTTATATCATTTTTCAATTATATTTTAAGTATGCATGATGTTTTTGTTTTATATATGAATATTTTTGTTTTTGTTTGAGGTTCTCTACACCCCTGACAAAGGCTAATGCCGAAATATGGCCAGGTAGGGTGAATCTCGAACGTGCCTAATAAATACCTGTGTTTGCTTTTCAACTCATAAGTGGGTTTTCTTCACTTCACTCTTGGGACTATGCTAAGACAGGCTATTCCAGTCATGATTGTAATTCGGTGGGGAAAAGCAGGACTCACAGTATAAGAGCTATGATCTGTCTTACTCTTACAGTGTAAGAGCACTTGTAGCATCTTGGCTACAATTACACAATGAGTTTGCCAAGCTCCATACGCACCTCTTGCAGCAGGAAGGAAGCTTTCTTTAGCACCATGCAAGTAAAAAGATGACCATGAACATAAATATGAGAGACTGGTGTACTTGGCATACCCTATCTTACAAGTGAGATTCACTTCTTTCATGGTATGAGCCAACCAAAACTGTCTGGAGATACTACTCCCTACTCCTCTTATTATGAAAGCATCCAGCCCCGTAAACTGTATTGCAGTACTATCTGTGGCATGCCTAAAAAGAGCATTTGAAAAATTTGGGCTCTTTGCTGTCATTATGGCACACAGTTGAGTTCATCTTCACTGTGGAATTTTTGTCGTATTCTTTCTTTCAATGGTCTAATTTTTAAATAGAAACATTTTTATACTGTAAATATGCTATGAACAAAATACAAGGTGATAGAAGGACAGACAAGACAGAGATTCTTTCAGAATCCAGTATTAGAGGCAAACAGAAGCAGAAGATGTGAGAAGGATGGAAGGGGCATTGACACCACAATAGAACAGACAGAGATCCCTGGATGTGGTGGTTACCTTTGGAACTGCAGCTTCCAGTCTTCCAATGAGTGAACGGCAGAGCCAGCATGTGGGAAACGGGATGGGGAAGTCATTCAGTTCATCAGCCTCCAAAAAGTAAGGGACCAAGAAATGTTAGGCAATGCTACAGTAGGTATAAATCACAGCAATGCCATGATGTGTATCATTTACATCAATGTGATCATAGGTATAAATTATACTACTACTAAGATGGATATAAATCACAATTACTGTGGCCTGGTTCAATTAACTGGATAAGGAACCTGCTGTGGCCCCAGGCAAAGGGCTGGGATCAGTGAGGGTGTGGGAAGACATTGGATCACTGACTGGAGATGAAGAGTTGGTGTTGGCAAGAATACAGCCGGACATGCAATCATTGTGGCTGGAAATGGGAATATGGAGTCAGCGAGAATACAGCAGGACATGGAATCATTGTGACTAGAAGTGGGGGTATGGAGTCAGCGAGAGTACAGCAGGACAAGGAATCATTGTGACTGGAAGTGTGGGTTTGGAGTCGGCGAGAGTACAGCAGGACATGGAATCATTGTGACTAGAAGTGGGGGTATGGAGTCAGTGAGAGTACAGCAGGACATGGAATCATTGTGGCTGAAAGTGTGGGTTTGGAGCCAGCGAGAGTACAGCAGGACATGGAATCATTGTGACTGGAAGTGGGGGAATGGAATCGGTGGGGATACAGCAGGATACTGAATCCCTGTAACCTGAAGTGAAAAGTTGGTGTCTAAGGCTACTGCAGGACCCTGAAACAAAATGATTGGAAGCGAGGGATTGGGATCAGTGAGTTTTACAGCAGGACAATAAACCAATATGATTGGAGGTAAAGGATTGGGTTTGTTGGGGGGTTATGGTGACTCTATCTGTTATCTACAGTTACTTTTGTTGTTGTGTTTGCTACCATTACCTGTAACTATCGCTGCACCTAAGGTTGTATGCTTGCACCTAGTTCATTGTAAATCGTTTTGCTGGTAGACAAACAGTATAAAAATGTGTTAAATCAATAAATAGACAAATAAATAAATTGGGCTGCAAAACAATCAAGCTACTATCAGAAATATGGAGGGGACTATTCAGTGGGATGAATTAATGCTAAAGATAGCTGTATAAGTTATACGGATATCTTTTTATGCATATAGCCATATAAGTTGGACTACTGAATATGTGGTTCTAAATCTATTTGCATAAGTTAAGCGTATCGTGTTAGAACTGCTATTTATGTGTCCACTTACACAAAATATTTTTTCCAGATAGTGGAGGAATATCTCTACTTTCCAGATAAATTTAGGCCCAGCCTTCAGAACACTTCTGGCTAAATTTTACACACATGCACACACATTATAGGCAAAAGTGATCCATTTAGCATCCTGGAAATGTTTAAAGGAAAGCACTTACACAGTCTGGACCCAATGCTGCAGAAGTGCTTTTGAATAGCATGATTAGTAAAACTTAATTGGTTAAGTATATGCTGGGTGGCAGTTGCCTAGAGTACGAGCATCCCAGGGGCGCCCCATTCCTGCCGATGCTGCCTCTCTCTGGGCTCTTTGGTGGTGGCAATGGGTTTGAAATCTTGATATAGCCATTATCTAAACTCATCAGCACTGCGTCATGGCTTCTAGCTTGTATGAGCTGCCACTTCCACCTGCCTCCGACATAGCCTTCCAGTTTCAAACCCATTGCCGGTGCCACAGGCCCCAGAATGGGGTGACAGTGGCAGCAGTACAGGAGGGGGGAGGGTAGGATGGAGGGCTTGAGATGTTTTCCCTTCCTTCTCACATTTCTTGCTGTTCATTTGCTAGGTATGAGCTTGCCAGACTGTCCACCTAGAGGTGACTGCATGTGTGTGCCCGCAATACTCATTTCACAAAATGTGCTGGGGCCCTACTTGTTTGAATGTTACTCTGTAAATGAAGAATAAAAGAATGGCCCCAGATCTCAGCTCTGCAGCACTTACGTGACAGGGAGAAGCATGGGATCCACAGAGAGTATTGCACCCTGCTGTCCTCACCTGTTTGGTGGTGCGAGCATGTGGGAGACCAAAGGAATCCTCTTTCCACAGGGGAAGCCATGTCTTCATGTAATTGGTTAGGAGATCTTGGTTCTTGTGCGTTGATTGGCAGAATCCCAGGGTAGCACAGATCGCATCTGGATTCTTCTCAGTAGAGGACGAGAGAGAGATAAAGGAGAGGATATGAAGAGTAGAGGGGAGTAGGATATAGAGTATAGGATGGGGATGAGGTTAGAGAAGAGGGAAGGAGGATTAGGGAGAGATATGGTGCTGTTAGGAAATCTTCCTGTCTAAGAGTGGTCTAATGGTCAGAGCAATGGACTGCAAATCAAGGTTAAAATCCCATTTCCCCCCAATGACATTCCCTTTGGCCTTTGAGAAGTTGATTTTGGAGGCAATATTTAGCGGGGCTGAGCATCCATATAAAGATATTTGGATATCTTTTATGTGAATATTCAAAAATATATTTGTATATAGCTGAGCCATTGAATATCATGATTCTGAGATATATGTATATCTTATCCAGATATTCTTATGCTTGATATTTCTGCAGCAACATATCCAGATTAAGTTAGCTGGACAATGACTGAATATTGCCACCATCTGGCTATCTTGAAATCTGACCTCTGAAACACTTATGGTGCCTCTTTTATTTATGTAGGTAAGTTTTGGCTGGGCATCATCTTACTCGGCCAAAACCCTTTTCTACTGGCTGCCAGCAAATTTTTAAAATGAAGGATTTATGTGGGCAACTTCTAACGCTAGCCAGAAAAGTCCTTTTGAATACTAATCTCTTTGTCTTCTGTTGCCTCGGGTACCTATGTAGATTCTAATCTCTCCGGGGCAGGGAGTCGTCATATGTGAATTAAAGAAATGCTATAAGCTGATTTTTGGGAGTGGAGGAGTAGCCTAGTGGTTAGAGCACTGGCTTGGTAACCAAGCAACCAGGATTTGATTCGCGCTAGCACTCCTTGTGGCCTTGGGCAAGTCACTTAACCCTCTGTTGCCTCGGAAGAAAGGCCTGGCAATCTACTTCCAGTGACACTGCCAAGAAAACCCAGGAGCTTCTGGGTCACCAGGAGTCAGGACTGACTCAAAGGCACACATTGCATTTTTGCATAAGCTGCTTTAAGCCTTAATTGGGAAAGATGGACTAAAAATCCAAATCAACCTTTTCATTACCGAGCATTATAAACCTTCCTATTTCCCATCATCTCCTCCTCTCCTCTGTCACCTTCTCTACCCACTTTCCTTCACAACATTGCCCCTCTCCAGCAGCTCTTTCCTCCTTCCCCTTCATCCTCTCCCCAGTCCTTCACCTCTTCTCTTTCCTCTTACTTTCCTCCTCAGCACCCCCATCTCCCTGGTACCCTATCTCTCCTCCTCCTTTCCTCGCTAATTATCCTCTCCTTCCCCTCGCTTTTTCCTGGCAGTGGTACATACGATTTGATTCTCTAGAAATGCCATTATTGTGCCAAGATACTTGTCCACCATCAACTGGCACTGAAGAGCTGTAGCCTTCACTGGGATCAGGTTGCATTCTTTGTGCAGAAAATTCTTTATATCATCCTAGAAGGTGAGATACAAGTATTCCAGAGTGAGAGAGACAGATGGACGGCTTTAATAGGTTATTCACGTTATTGTCTGGTAACATACTAAGGGCTAGCTCTGCTAAAGTATGGTACCACGATAGCGTGTGATAACTCCATTAGCACATATTGGTAAATAAGTCCCATTGCATAAAATAAGACCTGTAATAACTAGTGCACAATAATGCATGTTAGCAGGGGCTAGGGCGGCAGTGTATTTTAGTACATTTAGTTATAAAAAATGTATATACCTTTTTCTTGAAACAGACTTCATTTAAAATAGTTCACAAACAATGATGAAATACAACATTTAAAAGAGAGATCTTACTCAAAAGAACAGTCCCATCTACTAGGGAAGAATGTACAGTTTTAACCCCCTCTTAAAAAGCATTAATTGAACTTCTCCTCTTATCTTCTCTGGCAATCTGTTCCACTATTCTGGGTTACTATCCTAAAAGTGCCACTCCTCCATCTTACTTTTCTTATTGTCATCGTCATAGGCATCACCAGGCAATGTCTCTGTGCTGAGCACAACAGTCTTGTTGCATCAATTGTTCTTCTGAGGTCTCTTAGTTTATAAAACCTTAGTCATGGCCAACATTTTGAATAAACTGTTCCTTCACAAAAAGCCATTACAAACTTTTAATAATGCCTTAGCACTTTCTTGCCTGCTATTGCCTTTTAATACTCTTGCTGCTATGTTCTGAACCACTTGGTTTCCTCGTCAACTTACCTGGTAGCCCAACATATATTGCAATAATCTAAACTACTCTCCTACTAATGCCTGGACCACTGTCCTTAAAGCTGGCCCCTCCAAATATGATTTAAGCTTATGTATCGGTCTTAACTTCCCAATTGCCCTCTTTACAACACTGTAAACATGCTTCTGTCCCACACCTCCTATGGATCTCACTGTCTCTTCCCAAGGTATCTCTATTCCTTCTGGGATCATCACTGGCTCTTCTCAACTTCACAAACCACAAGCTTTCCATTTTTTCCACATTCCATACCAGTCTGCTCCCAACCATTCCTAAGTCTAAATGTCTGTCCTCTTTTACAGTATTTCTGGTGCTGGAGGAAAAACAAGGAATAAAACCTTTTCACCAATTCTATTATTCTTTGACCCATCCTTCTATCATATTCTTCCATCCACTGTCTTTAGGCATTCTATCATTACATTATAGGGTTAATTTTATACATTTGACTATCTAGATTTAGGTGAATATTCAGTTGAAAGTCTAGCCAGTTAGGTTTGACTAAAAAGTTGCTGATAGATAACCAGTTAAAACTAGCCAGTGATCCTGGGCCTACAGGACTTGTTTGAACACTAGCCTCTATCTGTCCATTTTTCCATTCTCTCTATCCATAATGTCCATTCATTTATCCATTATTTTATCCACTCTATAAATGCAGTATGCATCAAGGGGGTAAACTGAAAGGCAACGTCAGGAAATATTTTTTCACTGAAAGGGTGGAGGATGCTTGGAATTTATTTATTTATTTACAATTTCTTCTTTACCGCACTATTCGGCATCAGCGCGGTTTACACGGAACATAACAATCAGACGGGTACATAAGTCTGAGTTTACAATTAACAGGAGAGCCAACTTGGATAACTAAAGATAACTATTTACAAAAAACAGTGTCATAGAAAAACAAAGAGTGAGGGGTGGGGGCAAATACCGTGACAGTATTCAAAATGGCATGGGACAGACACAGTGGAACCCTTTATAGCAACAGGATAAAATCAAACTAACCTTAACTGTCTCGGCTATCTCAACAAGTAGGGGTGACCTGCACAGAGTGGTGGGTACACCCCTAAACAAAGGCATGGGGAGGGGTAACCTGCACAGAGTGGCAGGTACACCTACTCTGGCCACCTTGCTGGGCAGAATAGATGGACTATGATGGTCTTTATCTGCCATCATATATTATGTTACTATCCATTCTCCTTTCCCTCATCCATTCTCCCTATGCACTCTACAAATACAGTAAGTAGATATCCATCTTTCCGTCCCACAGCCATCTTTCCTATCCACTCTATAAATACATTATACATCCATCCTCCCCATCCAATCTTTCGCACCGTGTCCATTCTTGCTATCTGCTCTAGCAACAGTATCCTTGCTTTCATGCCATCTGCTCCATTAATACACTGGTTTTTTATGCTCCCTGTATTCATTTTATGGCTTTATAAGTATCTGCCATCCACCCACCCTGCATACTAATCTCCTGCTATCCATTCCCTTTCTTCCTCCTTTATTCTCGCCATACTCTAGCTATGCCCATTAGTACATGCATTTATTTACCTTTCCATCTATCTTTCTAAGGTGATTACCTGTAATGAGCTTTTCTTGATCATGTCGGTAAAGACTGTCATAAGTTCCTTACAATCATCACACAGGTTAGCCTGAAAGAGATCAAACCAATTGATAATTAGTGTCTTGGAGAAAACCTATGGATATCAAACATCCATCCCTGATACCATCACAGCATCTCAACCTAAGACAGAACCACAGGGATCCCGTCACTGCCATACTACATCCTCTTATGCAGTCGGAACCATAGAGAAGTCCAAGAGATTCAGTCATTACCACTGCAGGTCCTGCCTCACCTTCAGCACCATGGACACAATCCCAGGGATCCCATGACTGCCACCCAAGGTCCTGTCACACAATCAGAATCATGGAGAGAATCCAAGGGATCCCCTTTCTATCACCATATTTTACTATGCAAAAAAACCCCACATTTATTTTCAATTTATTGGATTTTGTGATTTTTCAGTGTCTTAATTCATATTGCTGTCTCTATTTTCCTCATGGTGCTGTACTCGGGCTCTTCTCTTCTGATGCCTTTTCCTTGGTTCTTTTCTCCTTTATCTTTCCTCATATATTTTCTCCTTCTGCTTCTTTGAATTCCTTTTCTTGTTACTTCTCTCCATCTCTCTCCTCCATCAACATTTCCCTTTAGTTTTCTGCACAAACAACTGGTGTTCCAGGAGGTGGACACCCACCACTATGGCTAAACCATTGCCTGGGGGTGGGAGGTTACCTACAGAAGCCACCCATGCTCTTAACATAGAGAGAGCTCTGGGGGAATACTGCAGTATACCCCACCCACCACCATGAAAAAGGGCACCCCCAATCAGGCCCCCAGCTCAAGCACATCTACTTTCAGGAAACTGAGGTATCCCCAGTGCTGGGGAGCCTGCAAATTCTCCTCAGGTGGTGGGAACACCTCATTACCTAAGCAACATGCCAGGTGGGGGGCACTGAACTGTGCGCTGAACCAGTGGTCCACAGACATGACCTCTTATGGTCAGATGTCCCCAGAAACAAATCTCAGAGCATCAGCATAACCCCTCTGGTGCACATATGCACTGATGCTTGGACTCCCTTGCAGGGGAGGTGGTGGTCAGACAGCACAATTATGTGCCAGGCTTACAATAGGCCATTAGCTGCAACACCGTATTTGCATGCCCCACCCCCAACTGTGTTCAGCCATCTCCAACCCTGACTATATGGTGCAGCTCTAGTTGTTTCACTGAGTATGTGGCCTATCTCCCAACTCTTCAACGGCACTGGCTGTCCATGAACATGCAGTCCCCAGGGTTGGAGGGGGGCAATATACCCCTATGCACCTCTTCCATTGCTGCTAGTGTTGCAGGGGCCCTCCTACTGCTATCTGTTTGCCACTCAGACTTGAGCACTCATTGATCTTGTTGCAGATGTTTGCATGGGGCTGATCCATATATGGGCCAGTGCCATTGGTATTAGGCACCCTAGGCAATGCTCCAGCCTTAAGCCCCCCTACTCACTTCATCACACCAGTAGCTCTCCCACAGCTATGATATGCATACCTGAGCATCATGCTTTCAAGTCAAATGTTGCTTTGTATATATTTGTGTCTCCAGTCTCCCAGCAGGTGCTAGTGGCTATTGGGCTCTATTGTTTTGTTTTCATGGCTGCTGCACATTGCTGCCCCTCAGTTGCTGCTGCCCTAGGCAACTGCCTGGTTTGCCTTCGGACTGTGCCAACCATAGTTGTCTAGGATGATATATGTGTGGGATGGCTCTGGGCTGTTAAGTGTGTAGGAATTGCACCCGCACTACACTTTGGCAGCTCACTGGCATGGCGGGTGCAACTTGCACGTGGGCAAGAACTGGTTTTATCTGTGCCTGCGCTAGTGATGTCTTCTATGTTCAGAAGGGATCCTAGCGCAGCTGTTCACACCCCCTCTGTGCCCCAACTCCACCCTAAATGTACCTATTCATATGCTGCTTGGGTAGCTTGGCAGTTTCCTTTAATGTAATATTTCTAAACCATTCACAATAACAATATAGGCAATATAACAAGGATCAATAAACAATAAGAAATATACATTAAAGGAAAAGTAATTTGCCTTCTCATTCTCCCACAATAAGAGAAGCAAGAACCAGGGGGGGGGGGGGGAAGGAAAATACAATTATATATAGAGAGAGCTGTCAGCTCCCCCATTAGGCCCTGGAAAACCCTCCTTAGAAATAATAAGCTCTAAGAGCTGTTTTGATTCGGTAAAGCAATAATTCTGCCCCCCAAAACTAACAACATAAAAAAGGAAATTTCAAGAGCCAGGTCCCATGAAGCGAGAGGACCCTAGACCATAAGGCCAAGAATTCCCTTCACCGGGCCTGGGTCTGTTTAGAAACATCAGGAAATATACAAATAATCGAACCATAAACAACTCTTGTATATGCCTAAAATACAAGCATAAAACAGAAACTATATCCTGCTCAAATGTAAAAGTGACTAGCAGAGTACTACGAGATGTTACCAATTCCAGAGAGCTTTCCAGAAATCCAGTCAGGTCCAACTGTTTCTGAGGGCGGCTAAGGTTGCCAGAGCCAACACTGGAAAAAGGCACAAAAACACCCGAGCCACTGGTGGGAGACTGTCTGCTGCCCACCCCAAGACCTTGACTAGGTACTTCTTCACCAGCTTCACTGGTCCAAGCAGTGGGCACCGAGAAAACCCAAGAAACCGCAAGCTATTCCTCCTAAGCTGATTCTCCAAGAATTTCACCTTCCTCCAAAGCCCAAGACTTTCCTTAACTTGGGCTTCCTTTAAAGCTTCAATCTCTGTCATTTGCCCTTCCAATTGTTGAAGTCTGCCCTCATGCTGAGCCACTTCATTCTTCTGAGCAGAAACCAGCTCTGTAACAGAATCCACCTTCGAAGAAAGTTGTGTCAAACTTGAATGGAGAGATTCATCCAAAGACTTGATTGTGTTCCACAGCACCTTCATGGTGATTACATGCTCCTTCCCCAAAGAAGACACTCCAAATCCACTCCCCAAATGATCCTCTGACAAGACATCCATTCCACAAACTAGAGTCTTGCACTCGGGAGAGGACTGAGCAAGGAGGCGACCTGGCACACCTCCCTCTGCCGACAGAGCTAGTCCAGCAATCGGAGGAACCGACCTCCCCTGCAGGAGCGTGTCTGGGTTGCCGGGGAAGTGCCCTTTCTTTGGGACTCAACGAAGCCCCCTTCATGCTCCGCTCCAAAGGAAAACCTCTGGGGCGGTTCAAGGCAGCAAACTCTCCTCTTGCCAACTGGATTCCCAGAGCGTCAAAGGTAAACTGACAACTACCACTCACAGCCGCTCCAGCCGGATGGTAGCATGGCAGTTTTAATGTAGATGTCTTGTTGCTATATACTCCTGGCTATCGTGGGGGCAGGACATGTGCTATTTATGTGCTAAATCTGCGCTCCACTACTGACCTTTAGTAAACATGCCCCAATGTATTAAAAATAGTTGCAGTTCAATGATCATAAGGAACCGAGTTTGACTATTTAATGGGATGGCCTGAAAACTGTGGTCTGACCTAGGTTCTTAATGTTGGAGTGGAGGAGTGGCCTAGTGGTTGGGGCAAGGTACTTCAGGCCAGAAGGTCGGGGGTTCAAATCCCACTAGAGGACAGCAACCCTGGGCTGGAAGGACTGGGGTTTCTAGTCCCACAGGTGCTCCTTGTGGTCTTGGGCAAGCCACTTACCCTTCCATAGCCTATGTTCCCTGTAAAATAGTTATCTCCAAGTTATAATGCCCTGTTCAATGTAATTTCAGTTTGTTCAATGTAAACCGCACTGATGCAGAATAGCACGGTATATCAGAGAATGTAAATAAATAATGTGGGCTTCTAGAAAAAAGCAAAAGTGAAGAGAGAGGAAGGAGCACTACCCCTTCAAGAAGTAGAAAGACTAGGAGGTCAGCCACTGTTGGAAACAGGATACTGGGCTCAATGGACCTTTGTTCTGACCCAGTATGGCATTTCTTATATTCTTATGACGCCTTTAATATTAACCTTGGCAATGAAGAATGAGTTGGCATTCAGTAGAGGTGGGTTGAGAAATTGATTAAATATCTGAGAATTAAAGTTACCAGGGAACCTCTAATCTTTATGAAAGTAATTTTTGCCCTATTACTGGCAAACATTTCAGATAATTTGTTGAAGTGGCGGAAGGGAGAAATCTCATTGTTGGGACTCATTTCTCCTGTATAAATGAACGTTGTTCTGCAGCTGCTATATTTTGTTCAGGCACTTCCTAGATTGATTCCAAATTCACCGATTAAAGAAATGCAAAGAAAAATATTTCAGTTTATCTGGAGGAAGCAACCCTTGAGAATTACGAGAAGAGTAATGTACACTACTAGAGATGAAGGGAAACTGGGGATTTCTGACTTTAAAGCTTATTATCTCACAGCCCAGTTAAGATGTGCTAGATTGCTGAGGACAAGTGAACACCAAGAGGTATGTACAAGTGGACAACATTATGTTCCTGCATGCCCTGTTCAGTGTTTGCCCTGATCAGACAGACTTGCATGATTAACTCCTTTACACAGGGATATGGGTCCAAGTGCAGACAGGTTTGAATGGGGGGGATAGGTTTTCATTGTTATCCCCGCTTTGATATAATCAGAATTTTGGTTCAGGAAGGGAGGGTGGGACATTAGTAGGTGGTACAAGCTAGGCCTGAGAATCTTTAATCAATTTCTTGAGGAAGGGGAAGTGATGACTGCTGAAGAACTTAAGAAGAAGTACAGATTTTGAAATTCTGGTTATTCTCAGTATTTTCAGGTAGCTCATAATTTACGAGGAAGGGATAAGGGGTATCTTATATGGAGGCTAAACACCTTTGAAGACATGTTGGAGGACGAACAAAAGATTCCAACAGTTAATCTCAGAATTGTATAGAACTGTGGTGGATGGTGTATTTGAGAAGTTTCAATTATATGATTGAGTGGGAGAGAGATTTGGAAAAAGCATTGTCAGAGAGACCATAGAGGAAAATACTGGAGAATGTGAAGATTTCTGTAATAATCAAAGAAAGATGCTGTATCCAGTGGAGGGAATGTGGCAGGATTGGTATCCTCTTCCATATCTCATGGATTTGCCTGAAAGTAAAGGCATTTTTGGTATACATACATCCCTGACAGATCTTTTTAAAGAGCCCCTGTTAACAGACCCTAAGCTGTTTCTACTGGGCTCTTGGCCAGTAGGTACAGTAGTTCAAAGAAAAAGGTCTGACATTGTTGATTTAAGTCTGTCTGTGATAGGGCAGAAGGGGAGGGATTGGGATTTAAGGAAGGAAATAAGAAAACAAAAGGCAAAGGTGTTATTTTCTACCTTTATTGCAAGGTATTGTATACTTTGTGTATTGCTGACAGTATTCTATAATGGGCTATGTTGTCTTGGAAAATTTTAAATAAAAATGAAAGTGATGCAACTGTCATTGACGTTCTCATGATGTTTCAAAATGAGAACTCATCCCTAGTGCAGACTCTTTGGTTCATTTGCCAGTTATATATTTTGGCTCACTCTTATCTGCCTGTGGCCTTCTAGCCTGGGGGCTTGCCTAATTCTACTTCCGGCTTGTGTTTGAATGGTGGGGGTGAAAGGGCAGTGGATTAGAGGAAGGCTAAGCACTTACCCTTTCTTTCTTCCATACAGTTTCTATGCAGTGGTCCAGTGTTCCACATTTGATTGCTGTCACTAGGTTCTGGCATGAGAACTCTGGACCTTGTCCACATTCATCCTGAACCAGAACCTTTCCCGTTACAACTAATGAAGGAGAAAATACAGAAACACACTGAAGCATTACAATGATAGATCTTGTGAGCCCCTAGGGCAGGAGGGCCACAAACCAGTCAGGTTTTGAGGATGCCCCTAATGAAATGGCAAGAGATTGAATACAATGGGGGCAATGCATGCAAATATATCTCATGCACATTCATTAGGGACACCCTGGAGCCCCGACTGGTTTGTGGCCCTCCAGGACTGTAGTTGGAGATTGTTGCCCTAAGGCACTACCACACTGGGGATATCAAACATCTTGGGCCATTAATGATAGGGGCCCTGAATCTCCTGAAACATTACTATGTTGGGGCAGCACAGCCTTCCTGAGATACTACATCTATTGGCGTTCCAACCCTGCTGAGACCTGCAGCTATGGACATTTTCTCTCATTAATTTCTGTCTCTCTTGTGTTCCTACTTTCTCAACTTCAAATTCTCTTTTTCCTACTTTGTCTCTCATTCTCCCTTTTCCTCTCAGTCTAATATCTAGGTAAGTTCTAAATATTTAGCAATTTTGTGTGTCATACTTTAGAACTAATTACACCAAGAAAGTGAAACAGTTGTGTGCATCATAAGATGGAAACTGACCCTTGATTTATGTAGATACTGAGGCAATCTCTTTCTATAACTCACTTTCTTGCATAGGGCAATGGAGTAAAGGGTGTATGAGAGGAAGGGAACAGCACAGAGAAGTACTGGGAACACTCACAAGATATCCAAGTTGGAGAATGTTCTTTCTCCTGCTATGTATCTTGGCTTTTAACAGAGGGTATGGGATTAGTCAACAAGTTCTCACTTTGTTCCTTGTCCAATTATTCTCCCCTCCTCTTCCGCCTCTGGTAGCAGCAATTTTGGACATGAATATGGGACTCCATGTCCATATTTTGACCTTGAGATGTGTCTTTGTGGCCAATTGGACTGCAAACACCCCCCGCTGCTCTAGAGTCTTTCACAAATGATGGACAGGGCTTCAATTCACTAGCACTATCTGAAGATCAATTTCAATGAATATTTTAAAATAATACCAGCATCGCAAGGGAGCATTTTCAGAATTCAAGGTCTGACTAGGGTAGTCTAATAATGGACTTTCTGGTATGTTTCCGGATTGTGTCTTATAGGTTGGCAACCATTGCTCATGCAGAGGAACGTTGGAACCCAACCCTAGCATCCGCTGGAAGCCCATGCCCTCTATAATAACTGTTGTTTGGATCTCTTTGAAACAGTTGGGATGACCTGGAGTTGCCGTGAGGATCTTTTCATAGTTCACTACAGCCCAGTGAATCTGATGAAATACAGTAGTGTGCTGCTATTGAAAGACACATTCCTATTTTCAGTTAACTAGTTTCACCTATTGCTCAGTATTTTTAACTTTACTTTTACTGTTTTATATTTGGTGTTTCTGTATCTTTTAATTCTAAAGATTTAAGATATTTTTATTTGTCTTTTGAAATTCCATCAAAGATGGCCAAGTCAGGATTTCTTTTAGGAGTACCTGAACTGTTCCTTCCCATGTTTTAATTACTATAATTTTTTATATTATGCATGGTGTGCACATTTATTTTTTGCCTTCCTTGTTTATTCATGATTGTTTAATTTCCTGACTGTCTTGAAAACATGCCTGTCTTGCCAACTTGCTCTTTTTTTGGATATATTTTTCTATTTATTTAGATTCAGAAAACCTATTATAATATATTATTTTGTATTAAATTGGTATTAATCTTTAAAGCATTCATCCTCTGCTGCTGGTGTCCTCCCTAAAATAAAATTGAAACTTGATACTTATTCCTTTCACCTTTGCTGATTAAAGTATTTGTCAGCATGTCTTAGGTGCACTGTCTCTCTAATTGCCCAAAAATATCCATACTATTATCCTTATGCAGACTCTGCCTGCCCAGAAATCTATAGAGTAGGGGTCTTAGCATGAAGACCCTTGGACTGACACCAGCCTTTCCCCTTCTTATAGAGTCAAAGGAAGGCTGGCAGACATACCTTTGTTAGGAATATTAAGGTAGATGTGCCTTTGTAGGTACTTATCATGGGGCCTATGATCACACAAATGGCTTCTTTTTTTAAAAATCACCCCTCTCCTGTTTTGTAAACATAAATGGATTGATAGTTTTAGCAGGGCCCTTGTGAGAGTGGGAAGTGGGCTTTGGATGCCACTCGCTGCCAGAATGTGACTCACTTTATGACACTGCAGCGATGTCCCTGCAAGACCTGAACACATGCAGAAATTTAGGTTGTTCCCATTACGTTATGCTTTTAATATTCTGAACAACTCAAGGGCACACAACAACAACAAAAATCTCAATCAAAGAAGGTTTCTCTAACATTTGATGTGTATAACAATCACTCTCCTTAATGCAGCATTTCCTCACTGTATAATTTAAAGAGCATCCTTTGAAGCAAGAGACCGAAAGGCCCCAAACATCATGCTAAATACGGTGCACTTTCCAGTTTTACATAATACACATATTGCTGGTTAATGAAACAGCTGGAAGGTTAAATTGAAACTTCTTGCAGATATTTTAGGCAAAAAGGCGCAATCTGCAAATATTTTTCTCTTTGGGTACCATCTTCTTTCTGGAAATATGCACCTTTATCCTACTTATTTTGCAGTCCCACATCATATGTTTATAGCTTCCTTGCTGTGAGTTGTTATCAGCTGCATTCAGTGAGCTGCCAGATAACCTGTTTCCTGGGGGGAGATTTTAGACTGCTTCTGGATTTCTGACAGCCCCATCCCAATGCATTCTGGTGCCTGCCGTGTTGATTTCAAATAGTAGAAGTAGGGACTGCAAATACCTCAGTGCACTGGAATATACGTTAACCCCCCCCCCCCCCCCCGGACCTCTTTGAACTGGGTCACTTGGAATCTCTGTTATAAGAAAATGTTTGAATTAACACAAATCCCAAACCCTGCACAAGAACACCTGATGCCCCCTGATGGTACAAGGAGGCAGTGATTTCTGAGTCAGGGACCCAGGCAGTGTAAATAGCTCTGAGAGATACCCTTACCTGCACTCACACAGATCCAGGAGAGGATGGCAAGCCCTGCTGCTGGCATTTTGGGATCTTGAGCAGTGAAATCTGCCTTTAAGCCGTCCCTTTATATAAGCTGGGACAGAGAGAGGAAGGCACTTTGCAGGAGGTGGGTCCTGGAACTAAACCAGGGAGTGCAGTTGTATGCATGCACTGTCTGGGAGCTGTGCAAGCAGAAATAAAGCCCGATTCTGAAAGTCAAGGTCTGGAAAATGAGGTTGGGGGCCGGAGATCACAGCGCTATCTCCTATTCCAGTACTGAGACTGCACACAACTCTGCCAATGCACCTCACTCCTCCTCTGCAACAACATCCCCCTGCCCTGCTAATTCGGATTGAAGGCCACACTCAGAGCTCCATCAGTACAGCTTTGGTCCTGGCCTATTGCTCCTGTCTAATGTTTGAAATTGCTTTAAACATATTTTCATACTTTGCAATGAATGCTGAAGAGAGTTGTAGACGATTTTGCCTGAGATCTGCTGGTTTTGCTGCAAACTCAGATGAATCTGCTGAACTCTCAGAAGGTTGCAGCAAAAGGCAATGAAAATACTGGGTAGCCTATAGTGTGAGTAACATGTATTTGGGGTTATGACAAGAAGCATACAGGATCTACGTGCTCAGGAAGACCATGCTACCACCTCGGAGCTCACACTGGAGTCTTGGGGACTATTTCTGTAGTTTGAATTCACAGTCATAATACAAGATAATGTCTATATAATTCAATTGGCTATTAAGATATAGAGGGGAGTTTTAGAAAGGACATCCAAGTGCAATCTGGGACATCTAAGCTAGAATGTCTGAAAAAAATGCAGGCATGTCCAGATAGGGCCATTCTGTCCACTAGGCAGCCAACTGCAGCAGGCCATGTACTTCGGCCTACGTGGCCTGCCACTTCTGACCCCTCTCTGAGGAGGGGGGTCAGAGGCAGTAGGCCATGCATGCCGAAGCACAGGGCCTGCCATGGTCCGCTACTGCCACTGTGCCAAGCTGCCCCCCCCTTGTGCTGCTGTAATCGGCAGCATGGCTCAGCACGGGAGCGGAGGGTGTGGCCAGGGCTTCTGCTTAGGATGGCAGAAACACTTGGGCTGGTCCTGCGTTCAGGTGCAGATACAATTTCACAAATATGGATGTGCCCAATATAGACATCTGCGGGGATGTCTACATAGACATCCCCAGAATCATATTTCAGAACCTGGATGTCTAGGATAGCCTAATGATTAGAGTAGTGGGCTAGAAAAAGGTAATCAGAGTTCAAATCCCACTGCTGCTATTGTGCTGAGTACTGGGAATGATGGCATGCTTTCTTCCCTACACCCTCTGGATGGTTTTCAGCCAAAACGAGCACTTTTTGGATGCCTGTTCCTGCCTGGAGCAGGCTTAAACTTGGACACGATGCCGAAAGTCCATGGCATTTGAGAGATCAGTGAGGATGTCCAGGTTCCTGGGAACACCTCCACCACGCCTCCATTCAGACTTGGATATCCTCAGAGCTGGCTTTTAAAATGGCTCTGAAGATGTCTCTATGCCTGTTTTCAGATGTCTAAAGCACAAATAGGGCTTCTAAAATGACCCCCATACCGTATAGTATCATTTAGATTCTCATTGTGCAAGGCAGCCTGATGGTGTGAAAGACCCAGATTTGATTTTGGGGTTCAGGATGACAGGGGCTGGATATGTTGCAGATTTGGTGCTTGCAGCCCCGAAGGGGAGGGGGGAGTCTCCGCTGTTACCAATGGTAACACATGGAGGGTGATTGTCTAGGAGTTGGTTAGAGTTTTCATGCACACATTTTGTGCTTATTTTGTACAGTCAACTATGTGTGTACTTGACTTTATAAATTAGGGCCATAAGTGCAAAGATGCGTTCATTTCAGATGTGAGCACTTATGCCAACCCTGTAGTTGGTATATATGCTCACTTATACGTTTTCCAGAACGCACCTAAATTATAGTATTTTATGATTTATGCATAAGAAATGCCATACTGGGTCAGATCAAGGTCTAACAAGCCCAATATCCTGTTTCCAACAGTAGCCAATCCAGGTCACAAGTACCTGGCACGTTCCCAAAAAGGCACACAGGTTCCACAGTGCTTGTCCCAAGGCAAGCAGTGGATTTCCCTTCTCCTCTTTAATAATGTTTTATGGACCTTTCCTCCAGGAACTTGTCCAAACCTTTTTTAAACCCAGCTACACTAATAGTCTTCACTACATCCTCCAGTAATGCGTTGAGTGAAAAAATATTTTCTCTTATTAGTCTTAAATGGCTTACATTGTAGCTTCATTACTTGTTCCCTAGTCTTTCTACTTTTGGTGGTGTAAACCGATCTACGTTTACCAATTTTAATCCATTCATTAATTTATAGACCTCTATCATATCTCCCCTCAGCCATCTCTTTTCCAAGTTGAAAAGCCCTAAATTTTAAGCCTTTCCTCATAGGGGTATCTTCCATCCTCTTTACCGGTTTGGTGGCTCTTCTCTGTGCCTTTTCTAATTCTGCTATATCCTTTTTAAGATATGGCGACCAGAATTGCACACAATATTCAAGGTGTGGTCACAAAATGAAATGATACAGAGGCATTATAATATCCTTGGTTTTATTCTCCATTCCTTTCCTTATGATACCTAGCATTCTATTTGCTCTCTTGGCCACTTCTGCATACTGGGCGGAGGGTTTCAACGTATTATCCATGATGACGTCTAAATCTTTTTCCTGGGTGGAGGTTCCTAATATGGAACCTTGCATTGTGTAACTGTAGTTTGGATTGTTCTTTCCTAGGTGCATAACTGCACTTGTCCACATGAAATTTCAGCTGCTATTTGGATGTCCAGTCTTCCAATTTATCAAGATCCTCTTGCAATTTTTCACAATCCTCTTGGGTTTTAACAACTTTGAATAATTTTGTCATCTGCAAATCTGATCACCTCACTTGTTATTCCCATTTCCAGGTCGTTTATGAATATGTTAAAAAGCAGTGGGCCCAGCAGAGATCCCAGGGGTACTCCAGTATCCACCTTTCTCCACTGAAAAAAATGGCCATTTAGCCCTACTCTGCGTTCTATCTTTTAACCAGTTCCTGATCCACAATACTACACTGCCTCCAATTCCATGACTTTTTAATTTTGCCAAGGGTCTCTGATGAGGGACCTTGTCAAAGGCTTTCTGAAAATCCACATACACTATATCAACCGGCTCACCTTAGTCTACCTGTTTATTCACACCTTCAAAAAAATATACTAGATTAGTAAGACAAGACTTTCCTTGGCTAAATCCATGTTGGCTTTCTCCCATTAAACCATGACTATCTGCATGTTCAGTAATTTTATTCTTTATAATGGTTTCTACCATTTTGCCCAGTACTGACATTATGCTCACCCTGGAACCCTTTTTAAAAATTGGCATTACATTGACCATTCTCCAATCTTCAGGTACTAGAGATGATTTTAATGATAGCTCACAGATTACTAAAAGAAGTTCTGCAATCTTTCAACACCCTCGGCTGTATACCATGAAGTCCAGGTGATTTATTACTCCTTTTAGTTTATCAAATATTTTTGTGCTCTGCCCCTGTACAACCCCACAGTGAAAGTATATGCACGCACGTTCAGAATTGTGACCACTCAAATATGTTCATAAATGCCTGTTTTAGGTATAGGTGACTAAACTATCCAGATTTACACACATAAATATACAGGTAAATATAGGCATGATTTATACAATTACCTCTATGTATGGTAGTTTTTAACCAGATGCCTAGTTTTAGGCATCCAGAATGTGTAAATTTGTGCTCCACCTCTGTGCATGCCCACACTGAATGTATGTGCCATTGGCCTGGTGTGCGTACTTATAAAATCTAGGAGCTAGCTGCCAAATCGTAGGTTACGGAGCATGCCCCCCCCCCCAAAAGGTATATCACAGTTACTTTTAAGGTTTTAGGGCCTGATTTACTGTTTTCCCATTTTCTAATGGGAAAAAACCTTGATAAATCAGGCTCTTAATGGGTCACTGCACAGTGCCAACTGTTGGCAGTGGCCCGATACTCCTCCCTCTCCCACCATCCCCACTGGCTTTTTAAGCTACACCTGTGGGGTGCAGAGGTGAGGTGCCTGTGTGTTAGTGTGTGGTGCATAGATGGGGAGCCTGTGCACGTGTGTGTGGTACTGAGGATGGGGTACCTGCATGTGAGTGGTGGGAAAGAGAGCACCTTTTGTACATACACATTTGTGTCCTTTGATTCGCATCCATTCATCTCTTCACCCTCCAACTGCCTGTACCCTTCCTTTCCCCCACTCCAAACTCTCTCTTGCTGTCCCTCTCCCACCCCCAGCTGTTTCCCTTCATAGACTCTATTCCCCTTCTTCCTGCACTCATCCTGCTCGCCATTCCCCCCTACCATTCTTTATTTAACTTATTGGCATTTTAAATTTCTTAAGTCTCCTGTGCAGCAAATTTCCCCTGCCTCTAACCCCTTTTTTTTTCAGGCTCAGGCAGACAGCGTTGGTCTTGGCCATACTTCTGTCTGTGGGAGATGGCAACTCCATGGACAGACAGTGCTGGTCTAAGCCCCAGGTGCCAGGGCAACCTGAGGTGTTTCAAACCCTGGGCTAAAGTATGTGTGTAAAGGCACATCTATGTACGTAAGTCATCGAATATACATGATTTACCCACATTAATGGTGCGTAACTTTACGTTGGCTCCTTATAAAATTACCTTCTTAGTGATCACACTCGGCGTCCACATTAGGGCATTTTGGAGGACGCCTTGTTCTGTGGCTTCCAGCTTAGCACCATTACTACAATCATAGGGCCAGGTAAAATGTAAAGGGATATCAAAGAAAATGAGGGGTTTTTTATGTGGCTGATTTAATTTTCCATTTTTTGAGGAGATTTATGGAAAAGCAAGTATATGACTTTAAATATTTATTTATTTATTTAATGGTATTTATATACCGCCTTATCATTCAATCAAAGCGGTTTCCACGGCAAACAATCAAGGGGGCAAATGCTTTCATGCAGTGTACAGAGTGGTGTGTATGTGTTGGCGGGGATGTGATTAGATTTGGTTTATCTACATAGTGCGCTATTATACATCATGAGCTATTATACAGTCTTAAATACAGTCTTGGGGTGGTGGTGGGGGGGTTGATGATCTGACTTGTATGCTGGTTCAGGGGGTATGTCCATAGTAATCGATGAACAGGGTTGTCTTCAGCTGTTTTCGGAAGTCCTTGATTTCTGTGGTTAGTCTTAGATCATCTGGGAGGGAGTTCCATATGGATGGAGCAGCCAGGGAGATTGCTCGTTGTGCGGTGTCTTTGCGGGTCTTGGTGAAGTCTTTTGGGGTGTTAACCCGATTGGAGGTGCCTCTTCTTCTTGGCTGTGTGCCTGTGTCTGGTTGTATGAGTGTGTGTAGGCTTATGGCGGAGGAGTGTTGTTTGATCTTGAATATGTTTATGATAGTCTTGTATTTGATGCGTGAGATGATTGGGAGCCAGTGCAGTTCTTTCAGTATGGGTGTGATGTGATCGTGTCTTGTAGTACCGGCTATTATGCGGGCAGCTGTGTTTTGGGCCAGTTGTAGTGGTCTGAGGGTCTGCTTTGGTAGCCCGGTGAATATTGGATTGCAGAAGTCTAGTAGAGGGGTTATCAGCGCCTGGCAAACGGTGCGAAAGTGCTCTGGGTCGAGGAGGGGCTTGAGTCTTCTGATGAGTCGCATTCTTAGGTATGCACTTTTGGTTGCTCTGCCTATGTGTGCTTGGAGGTTAAGTTCTTTGTCCAGGATGACTCCAAGGTACTTAACCTCTGATTTTATGGGTATGAGTGCATCTCTTATCTTGATGTCGGGTGGAGGGATAAAGGCCGGGTTTAGGTAGTTGGGTGCAAAAATAAGGTCTGGTGAGGATCCATGTCTGTGTGTCGGGGTGATGATTATTTGCGTGAATTGGAGTGAACTCATTGCTTGGAGAAAAGCTTCTGCATCTTTTTTGTTGGTGGTCTTAAGGTTGAAGTCTCCTAGGAGTATTGTGGGTTTGTGGCTGGAGTTCACTGCGCAGACTATCTCTAGAGTTGATGCTAGTTCTTCAGGTGGCACATGGGGTGCTCTGTAGGTGAGACATATGGCCATATGTTTGTTCTCTATCGAGATGGTGTTAGAGTGTTGGGTGTCCATATTACTTTTTGATTTGAATTTTAGGCTGCTCTTTACTATTATGAGTGCCCCTCCTCCTCGCCTATGAGTGCGCAGGCAGTTGTATGCTGTGTATGCGTTGGGCACTAATTGATTGAGTAGGACGTTGTCAGTGTGACTGAGCCACGTTTCTGTGATGCAGAGTATGTTGGGCTGATAAATAAATAAAGGGCCTGATTTTGAGTTGGGCAGCCTATGCACTGTGGTGGTGCATAGCCTGCCTGCCGACCTCCCTTAACCCGGATTTTCACTTCCGTGGCAGCGGAAGTGAAACTCCGGGTTAGCCTGGCTGCCCTGGCAGCCGCAGAGGCTATACTGGTAGCAGCAATTTTTGATGCTATCTGCATAGCCTCTATGCCTTAAAGATAGGCGAGGAAAAACCTTGCGTATTTTTAAGGCGCAGAGGGTTATGCAGGTAGCATTGAAAATCGCTGCTCACTCATGTAGCCCTTTCCTCCTCCCCCGCTCGGATCTGGAATGCTCCTAACATGCTCCGTTAGGGCATGTAAGTGCCCTTTGAAAATCCCGGTAAGGCCTTTACATGTGTAACTACGGAAGTTATCTGTGGAAAGGCCTTCAAAAATTGAGGAAATTTAAAAAACTTGGATAGCTAAGAATGAAGCTCATGGTATTATAGTCCAATAGATGCCAGTTGTGAGTGAGCTGGAAGCACAAAATAGCAGGAGGCTTACCCTCCCCCATCCCCAAAACAATTTCACTTGTGGACCCTTAGTTTTATTGCATAACTGAGGAAATATAACTTACAATACCAAATCTTGGAATGCTTCATTAAAAGAGGGGTGTTGATGTGCTTTTTGTCATCAGAGGCCTCATCCCCCTAGGCAGGCAGCACCCCAATTAAAACACAAATATAGTATGAGCATGGAGCCATTAAAGGAGATTTGAAAAAAAATCAGAGGGTAACACTGTTGAAGTGCAGACTTTCTGTTCTAAAATCTGATAATATAAGAAATAAAAGGGCCCTTTTACTAAGGTGCAGTACGTTTTTGCACTTACATGCATTTTGAATAAAAATTAACCTGTGGTAAGTGCAAAAGTCACGCTCTGTCAGGGACATGGCCTACATGTTCCTGGCAGTTACAATACTGAAACGTACCCTGATGTGTGGCAGCAGCATTCACAATTTACAAGGGTGCACTTAATGGCACTCACTGAATTGACATGAAGTGCCCCCATGCTAATTGCAACATTGGCATTAGCATATATGCACCCCCATGTTAACTCAATGTGCAGTCCATGCCCACTCTGTGCTCCAGCCCTCCCATAACCCGTTCCACTGTGCGATGTGCAGTCCATGCCTACTCTGTGCCCCAGCTCTCCCATAACCCGTTCCACTGTGCGATGTGCCGTCCATGCCCACTCTGTGCTCCAGCCCTCCCATAACCCGTTCCACTGTGTGATGTGCAGTCCATGCCCACTCTGCCCCAGCCCTCCCATAACCCGTTCCACTGTGCAATGTGCAGTCCATGCCCACTCTGTGCCCCAGCCCTCCCATAACCCGTTCCACTGTGCGATGTGCAGTCCATGCCCACTCTGTGCCCCAGCCCTCCCATAACCCGTTCCACTGTGTGATGTGCAGTCCATGCCCACTCTGTGCCCCAGCCCTCCCATAACCCGTTCCACTGTGTGATGTGCAGTCCATGCCCACTCTGTGCCCCAGCCCTCCCATAGCCTGTTCCACTGTGCGATGTGCAGTCCATACCCACTCCCTGCCCCAGCCCTCCTATAACCTGTTCCACTGTGCAATGTGCAGTCCATACCCACTCTCTGCCCCAGCCCTCCCATAACCCGTTCCACTGTGCGATGTGCAGTCCATGCCCACTCTCTGCCCCAGCCCTCCCATAACCCGTTCCACTGTGCGATGTGCAGTCCATGCCCACTGTCTGCCCCAGCCCTCCCATAACCCGTTCCACTGTGCGATGTGCAGTCCATGCCCACTCTGTGCCCCAGCCCTCCCATAACCCATTCCACTGTGCGATGTGCAGTCCATGCCCACTCTCTGCCCCAGCCCTCCCATAACCCGTGTGCGATATGCCGTTAATGCAAGAATTACCATGCGGTAACTGTCACGCCAGCACAGGAACAGTTAGAGGCCCTTTTATTAAAGACTTCTAGGTGGCTAACATGTGTTTTAGCATGAGCTCACTGTTCATTGTGACACCTAACCTGTGGGTATGATGGTGAGCATCACTACGGTGCATTAATTGACCATTACACGATGGTGTGGGAACTGGGCAGGTTAGGAGCAGAGTGTGGCCATTGACTTTGTATTATGGTTAGCAGGAGTGTCATTAGCACACACTCTCTGTCAATGTGGCAATTAGAGTGGGCGCACCTAATGATTCCTCTATGGGGCTTGTTAGGTGCACCCATGATAATTGTGACGCACATTAGTGTATGCAGCCTTGTGTTAACTGCCAGGAACATGCTGGTCACTTATCATAGTTTCCATAGAGGCTTTGTATTTACTGTGCATTAAAAATGTGAGTTAAGGGCAAGATGTCGGCTGAAAGACTCATGGCATGCAAGCTCCGCTCCTGAAGTTTTCTGTTGTGGCTGTGCAGTGTCTCCTGACCAGCTGAGATGGGTCAGAGGAAGCACAAACAGGCATATCTACCTTCGGGTAATGCCGGTGAGAGCAGCGTGGCCTAGCGGACACTGGAGGCAAGCGGGATTGGCTGGGGGCTGGGAGTTGGAGCAGCATCTTCTGCTGGGTGTGGAACTGAGACCCAGCGTTTCAGGAGTGTGTCTGTCTCCCGATTTGCAGACCCCTCCGTCATGGCCCAGAAGTGAAGTGCTGTCTGGTGGAGTGCTTCCCCTCAGTTGGGAGGTGAGCACACCAGCGAGGGGGATGAAGAGGGCTCACTAGCAAGGCATTCTCCATCTCCAGAAGATGGAGAGTTGGCGGATTTAACATCAATGGTGGACATGCCAACGACAGTGCTGGGTAAAGAGAAGACTCTAAGCGTTGGGATGTTGGTAAGACCCACACAGATAACTTTGGATATGCTGTTGGATGCTATTGCAGTTATGAATACTTCCTTGAGGGTAATAGCAGGAACTGTAAGTACTGATTTTTTGGGGTTTAAAAAACGATTATTTGAAGTTTCCTGAGTTCAGGAGGAATATGGGGTGAATCAGGCAAAGTTGGAAGAAGAGCTTCAACGGCTTCATGGGCTGGAGGAGGCTAAGATTAAAGATAGGTCAATGAGCTCCAAAAACATTGAATATTTGTAGAATCAAGTTTGGGAAAGTAATCTGAGACTGTTGAATTTTCCTTGTACTCCGGTTCAGTCACCTTTGGAGATGGTGCGCAGATACTTCCAGAAGGTATTACAAATCCCTCGAAGTGATTTGACCCCCTGGCAAGGGTCCAGTATCTGTTCCTGAGCTCTAATGCCCCGTTAGCTTCATCAGGTCCCTCCAATTTTGCTGGTGATCTTACGGTGTTTCTAGAGAGTTCATTGGAGGTGATTACTGGCCCTTCTTATTACACTGGCTTTGGAATCTGATAAATCTATAATTTTGTGTTTTTATTTCAGAAATTTTGGGAAACAGTTTTTTGGCTCTTTTGTACATATTTTCCCAGATTTAGCTCATGATATCTAGGCTAAGAGGAGAGAGTTCTCGGCATATAAGCCAAGGATTCTTTCCCTAGGCAGGTCTTTTTTCTAAAATTTCCTTCTAGATGTCATGTTATCTATCAAGGGCACAATTATCTGTTTTTTTGAGCCAAGGCAGCTTCTGGAATTTATAGTTGCTAGGGAGGATGTCACAGAAGCGGTAGAGTCTCATATGGTTGATGTATAATTTTCCATCAGCCATTAATTGTGTATGATGCTTAGTGAGGAATTTTCCCTTACTTTGAGGTATTTTTTGTTGCCCCAGCTAGTTTCTTCATTTTGTGGGCTAATAAATTTGTGGATTCTGCTATCATGTGTTATGCCATGATGTTTCCTTCATTCATGTATTATGCCTGAATGTTATGTATAAACCATAATAAATATAAAATAAAAAAAATGTGAGTTAAATGCACAACCTTAATAGGATTTAGAAAAGGGTCCCTTAGGGAGGGCTCACGCCAACCGCTTAGTGCACTTTAATAAAAGGTCCCCAAAGTTTTTTAGGCCAAAACTTAGCAGAAGCACATGAGCCCAGAAACAGGGAAACTTGTATACTAAACAACTTTCCCCTTATTTCATCTTTAAATATTCAAAATATCAAGTGAGCAGAGGTTCTGACTCTTGCACCATCAGGGAAATAGTTGAGGAATGATTGCTTAACCTTGTGAAAAGTGTTCTGCAAATAACATGCTTTTATGTGCCTGCGTATATATACACAACTTATACATACAGCTTCATGCCACATCCCAGCGGAGAGCATGCCAAGTTTGTAGAGCTTCATCTACTTTCTATTTCCTGCTTCCTTGGCATAGTCTCTCATTAGGGAAGCATTGTACACATTTTTCCATACTTAGAACATCTGTCCCACGTTCAGCACTCTTCCCTGTCCTCAGACATCTGTAGCTCTCTCTTATAATGCATACTATCTGACTTTGGTGGATGGCATGGCAGCTTTGTGCCACCCCTTTAGGGCCCATGGCAGGCCCTGTGCTTGGGCGTTCACAGGGCAAAAACCATGGCCTGCCGCTTCTGACATCCCTCTGACACAATTTCCTGTTGGAGGAGGGCAATAGTGGCAGGATATAAGTAAATGCCAAAGAGCAGGACCTGCTGTGGTCCCAAAGCAGCAGTAAAAAGACACTGTCTTTAAACTGCTGCTGCCGCCACCTGGCTTCCCAAACCCCCAGAAGACAGAATCAGTGGCGGGGGACAGCTTGGCACAGCAGGGCGAGGGTGGCATGGCTGGGGTTCCTGCCTGGAGTGGCAGAAACCCTTGAGCCGGCCCTGCTTGCTATCCGAAATGGGGGGGGGGGGGGGGAAACACCTTAGTTCCAGGTTTTAGTAACAAGAAGTGAAAGAGGTAAGAGGAGTCCTTACCCTGTTCCCCCCATCCATCCCATGACAGCAACAATATCACTTCCAAGCAGACAGATCAGCAGAGAAACAGAAACAGTGATGCATTTCCCCCATACTGTGCAAAATATAAAGATAGCAGATGGAAATTCTAAAAACTGACATACTCCAATCACTAAACTAAAAATAAATATTTTCAAATTTTGCTGTCTGACCATTTTATTGTTGTAATATCTTACTGCTAATCTCTGGTTTCTGCTTTCTTCTGTCTGTCTTCTCTGTTCCCATGATCTCGAGTTCCATTTGCCATTTCTTTTCACTCTTCCTGTCTTCATTTTCTCCCATACATCTCTCTCTGACATTAATCTCATTTTCAGCTTTCTTCCATTTACTTTTCTGTTTCTCTCTCCACTCAGATTTCACCCCTCCTCACCAGTGAGACCTCAGTCTCCCTTTTTTTTTTAACTGCATTAACCTATGGTTTTCCAGTCTCCCTCACCCAGGCTCCACATTCATTCTCTCTCTCTCTCTCTGTCCCAGCCTCTTCCTAACTCTGCTTCTCTCTCTCCCCCTCCCATGCCCATGTCTAGTGTCTTACATTCTCCTTCTGCCCCCTTCTCTATGTCTAGCATGTCCCCTTATCTTTGCTACCTCACCCAGTAGTCCAACATCTTCCCTTCCTGTCCCTACTTCCTTTGTCCAACATCTCTCCCCCTTCTCCCTGCTTCATGGCCAGCATATCTTTCTCTTGCCTTCCTCACATTCATGTAGTCCCACATCTTCATTTCTGTATCCCCCCCCCCCCCCCATAATCCAGCATGTCCCTGTCCCTTCAACTTTTGTCCTCCAGGTATCCAGCATCTCCCATTCTCTTCCCCCCTCCTCAGATGCCCAGCATCTCCCCTTCTCTCCCTCCCTCCTCAGATGCCCAGCATTTCCCCTTCTCTCCCCCCTCCTCAGATGCCCAGCATCTCCCCTTCATTCCCCCCCTCCTCAGATGCCCAGCATCTCCCCTTCTCTCCCCCCTCCTCAGATGCCCAGCATTTCCCCTTCTCTCCCCCCTCCTCAGATGCCCAGCATTTCCCATTCTCTCCCCCCATCCTCAGATGCCCAGCATTTCCCCTTCTCTTCCCCCTCCTCAGATGTCCAGCATTTCCCCTTCTCTTCCCCCCTCCTCAGATGCCCAGCATTTCCCCTTCTCTTCCCCCTCCTCAGATGCCCAGCATTTCCCCTTCTCTTCCCCCTCCTCAGATGCCCAGCATGTCCCGTTCACTTCCCCCTCCTCAGATGTCCAGCATTTCCCCTTCTCTTCCCCCCTCCTCAGATGGCCAGCAATTCCCCGTCTCTTCCCCCCTCCTCAGATGCCCAGCATCTCCCCTTCTCTTTCCCCCTCCTCAGATGCATTTCCCCTTCTCTCCCCCCTCCACAGATGCCCAGCATTTCCCCTTCTCTTCCCCCTCCTCAGATGTCCAGCATTTCCCCTTCTATTTCCCCCTCCTCAGATGACCAGCATTTCCCCTTATCTTCCCCCATCCTCAGATACCCAGCCTTTCCCCTTCTCTTCCCCCCTCCTCTGATGCCCAGTATTTCCCCTTCTATTTCCTCCTCCTCAGATGCCCAGCATTTCCCCTTCTCTTCCCCATCCTCAGATACCCAGCATTTCGTCTTCTCTTCCCCCCTCCTCAGATGCCCAGCATTTCCCCTTCTATTTCCTCCTCCTCAGATGCCCAGCATTTCCCCTTCTCTTCCCCCATCCTCAGATGCCCAGCATTTCCCCTTCTCTCCCCCCTCCTCAGATGTCCCGCCTTTCACCTTCTCTTCCCCCCTCCTCAGATGCCCAGCATTTCCCCTTCTCTTCCCCCATCCTCAGATGTCCAGCATTTCCCCTTCTCTTCCCCCATCCTCAGATTCCCAGCATTTCCCCTTCTCTTCCCCCTCCTCAGATGTCCAGCTTCTTCCCTTCTCTTCCCCCATCCTCAGATGCCCAGCATTTCCCCTTCTCTCCCCCCTCCTCAGATGCCCAGCATTTCCCCTTCTCTCCCCCCTCCTCAGATGTCCAGCATCTCCCCTTCTCTTCCCCCCTCCTCAGATGCCCAGCATTTCCCCTTCTCTTCCCCCCTCCTGAGATGTCCAGCATCTCCCCTTCTCATCTGTCCCCCAAATATCCAGAGTCATCCCTTCTCTTCTCCCCCTACTGAGAGATACAGCATCTCTACTTCCCTTTCCTTCCTCCCACCAGATGTCCATCCATCCATCTCCCCTTGTCATCCCCCCAGATGTCTCGCAATTTGCTGTCTCTTCCCAACTCTCCATGTCCAGCATCTCCCCTTCCCTTAAATTCCTTAGCTCCCCACCCCAGTCATGTCCAGCATCTCCTCCCTCTTCCTTTCCTCATTCCTTTTCAGTTCTTTCCCCCTGTTCACTGCCTGCACCCTACTCCCCTGAGAGGAGCCTTTGCACAAGTGCATTCAAGGCCTGTGTGTCCCGCTCCCTGTAACATGAACTTGAGCACGAGCATAAGCAGGAATGCACCGAGACACCTGCTGCATTGAGGGCTTTTAAATGCTCTGAACTGCCGTATCTGGAGTCTAATGGATTACTGGATCCAAGGCAACATGGATTCCCCAGAGGCAGGTCTTGTCATAGAAACATAGAAACATGATGACAGAAAAAGACCATATGGCCTATCTTGTCTGTCCTTCCATATCAACAACTACAACAGTCCACTTTTTACCTTTAGAGATCCTCTGTGTTGGTCCCATGCTTTTTTGAATTCAGTTACTGTCCTCATCTCTACCACCTCCACTGGGAGACTATTCCATGGATCCACTACTCTTTCCGTAAAGAAATATTTCCGCATCTCACTCCTGAATCTATCTCCCTTCACCCTCAGCCCATGTCCCCTCGTAGCAGAACTTGCTTTCAATTGAAAGAGGCTCTCTCCCTGAACATTTATGCCACGGAGGTATTTAAACATCTCAATCATATCACCTCTATCCTGCCTTTCTTCTAAGGTGTACATATTAAGATCCTTAAGTCTGTCCTCATATGCTTTATAATGAAGCCCACTATTCATTTTAGTAGCCATCCTCTGCACCTACTCCATCCTGTTCACATCCTTTTGAAGGTGCGGTCTCCAGAATTGCACACTATACTCCAAATGAGGTCACACCAAAGACTTATACAGAGGCATTATCACCTCCTTTTTTCTGCTAGCCATGCCTCTCCGTATGCACCCAAGCATCCTTCTAGCTTTTGCTGTCACCTTTTCTACCTGTTTAGCTACTTTAATATCATCAGACACAACCACGCCTAGGTCCCGCTCTTATTTAGTGGACAAAAGTACTTCACCTCCTATACTGTATTGCTCCCTTGGATTGCTGCAGCCCAAATGCATGACCTTACATTTTTTCAACATTAAATCCCAGCTGCCAAATTCTAGACCATTCTTCAAGCTTAGCTAGATCCCTCCTCATGTTATCTTTACCTTCCTGGGTGTCTACTGTATTGTAGATTTTGGTATCATCCGCAAAGAGGCAAACCTTACCCGACAGCCCTTCCGCTATATCACTAACAAAGATGTTAAAAAGAATTGGACCAAGGACAGATCCCTGGGGCACACCACTGGTAACATCCTTCTCCTCAGAGTGAGCTCCATTTACTTGTACTCTTTGTCGCTTCCCACCCAACCAATTTCTAACCCAAGCAGTAACTTTAGGGTCCATCCCTAGGGTGCTCAGTTTGTTTATAAGTCGCCTGTGAGGAACAGTGTCAAAGGCTTTACTGAAATCTAAATACACCACATCTAGAGCTCTCCCTCGGTCCAACTCCCTGGTCACCCAGTCAAAGAAATCAATCAGATTTGTCTGACAAGACCTGCCTCTGGTGAATCCATGCTGCCTTGGATCCTGTAATCCGCTGGACTCCAGAAACCTCACTATTTTCTCTTTCAGCAGCGTTTCCAATAATTTACTCACCACTGAAGTTAAACTAACCGGCCTGTAGTTTTCAACCACATCCTTACTTCCACTTTTGTGTAAAGGCACCACATGAGCCTCTCTCCAGTCCTTTGGCACCACTCCCGACTCCAACGAGGCATTGAAAAGGTCAGTCAGTGGAGTTGCTAGAACGTCCCCAAGTTCCCTCAGTATTCTAGGGTGTATCCCATCCGGTTCCATCGCTTTGTCTACTTTAAGTTGAGCTAGTTTCTCACGAACACAGTCTTCTGAAAATTGTTCAATATGTCCCTCACTTCTATTCCTATTTGTGGGTGTTTTCTGAGGTCCTGCTCCTGGTTCTTCATCTGTGAACACAGAACAAAAATATTTGTTAAGCAATTCTGCTTTATCCTTATCAGCTTCTACATATTCCCCCCCTGCACCCTTGAGTCTGACAATACCACTTTTGCCCTTCCTCTTCTCACTAATATATTTGAAAAATGTCTTATCCCCCCCATTTTATTGCATTGGCTATTTCCTCCTCCTTTTGAATCTTTGCCTTCTTGACTACTTTGCTAGCTTCTCTAAGTTTTTTTCCAAATACAGATGCCTGTCTTCCTCTCTCTGTGATCTCTTGTCAGACAAATTTGATTGATTTCTTTGACTGGGTGACCAGGGAGTTGGACCGAGGGAGATCCCTAGATGTGGTGTGCTTATATTTCAGTAAAGCCTTTGACATCGTTCCACTCATGCGATTTATAAACAAACTGAGCACTCTAGGGATGGGCCCTAAAGTTACTGCTTGGGTTAGAAATTGGTTGAGTGGGAGGCGACAAAGGGTACAGGTAAATGGAGCCCACTCTGAGGAGGAGGTTACTAGTGGTGTGCCACAGGGATCTGTCCTTGGTCTGATTCTTTTTAGCATCTTTGTTAGTGATATTGTGGAAGGACTATCGGGTAAGGTTTGCTTGTTTGTGGATGATACTAAAATCTGCAATACTGTATAGCAGAGATAACACGAGGAGGGATTTAGCTAAGCTTGAAGAATGGTCAAGAATTTGGCAGCTGAAATTTAATGTTAAAAAATGCAAGATCATGCATTTGGGCTGCAGCAATCCAAGAGAGCGGTACAATATAGGGGGTGACATATTTCTGTCCACAAAATAAGAGCGGGACCTAGGCGTGATTGTTTCTGATGATCTTAAAGTCGCTAAACAGGTAGAAAAGGCAATGGCGAAATCTAAAAGCATGCTTGGGTGCATAGGGAGAGGAATGCCAGCAGAAAAAAGGAGGTGATAGTGCTTCTGTATAAGTCTTTGGTGTGACCTCATTTGGAGTATTGTGTGCAATTCTAAAGACTGCACCTTCAAAAGGATATAAACAGGTTGGAGTCGGTGCAGAGGGTGGCTATTTTAGGTTTGTGGTCTTTGTTATAATGCATATGAGGACAGACATTTATCCAACAACAAGGAGTACCTCAAGGCTCCAGCCTATCAGTCCTCTTATTTAACCTCTTCTTTCAACCCATATGCCCGATTTTCAAGGAACACAAGATATAGTACCAAATCTATGCAGACGACAATGTTTTTGATGCCATTCGTCACTTCTGCTCCTGACCTCAGCTACATCTATAAATGCTTCTCTAATATGAGACAGTGGCTACAACAACACACCTCGTCATTAATCGAGAAAAAACAGAAGCCCTACACATATTCTTTGATACATCATATACCCTCCCCCCCAATCTCTACAACTTAGTGACGTCACCATCAAAGTAAAGTCAAGTACCCGGGCATGATAACAAGCTCTACTTCGAGGCTCAAATGAAACGGACAACCCAATCTATCTACTACAAATTGTGAAACTTGAAGAACCTCCGCCCACTTCTAAGTCCCAGTCTTTTCCGTACCATATGCCAAGCTATAACTTTACCTTCCCTTGACTACTGCAACATTATCTACCATGGTCTACCTAAACAATCATTATAACCTCTTCAAATGGCACAAAACACCACAGCAAGAATAATCCCCAAAATTTCTAGACAAGCCCACGTTACCTCTGTTCTACAACACCTGCACTGGCTCCCCATCAATGCAAGAATAAAGTATAAGGCACTCATCATGACACATAACGTCATACACAATGAATGTGCAAACTGCCTCCACTCTCTTCTCTCCAGGCCCAAGAATGACAGACTCCACCAACACAACTCCCACAATCTCCTTACTGCCTCCACTCTCTTCTCTCCAGACCCAAGAATGACAGACTCCACCAACACAACTCCCACAATCTCCTTACTGCCTCCACTCTCTTCTCTCCAGACCCAAGAATGACAGACTCCACCGACACAACTCCCACAATCTCCTTACTGCCTCCACTCTCTTCTCTCCAGACCCAAGAATGACAGACTCCACCGACACAACTCCCACAATCTCCTTACTGCCTCCACTCTCTTCTCTCCAGGCCCAAGAATGACAGACTCCACCGACACAACTCCCACAATCTCCTTACTGCCTCCACTCTCTTCTCTCCAGGCCCAAGAATGACAGACTCCACCGACACAACTCCCACAATCTCCTTACTGTCCCAGCTTTAAAAACTAAAAGCGAGCAAGCCATATACAACCGAATATTCTCCCTATTTGCACCTACTGCTTGGAACTCCCTTCTAATTGTCCTGCGAGAATGCTTGGACCCCTCCACCTTCAGGAAGAAGCTTAAAACATTCCTAGTCCAAAAACACTTCACCACAGCATTAACCCAGGATCCACAACCCAACACAACCTAGCTTTACATCCTAACTAATCTCCTGCCTATGAGTCCTGCTTCCCCTTCAATCTTTCTTATACGCCCCACAGCCCTCTACCTTTATCCCCGCCTATTCCTCCCATGGTACATAGTTTATATTCAATGATTATAGCTATGTGACATTGCATGTTTTATGTTATTATCTGCTCCTGTTCTTTGTAAAGCAGTTGATCGTACACTGCTCTTGTTGGGTTCTATGTGCACCGCATTGGATTGTAGAAAGGCGGTATATAAACAAATTTAAATAAATAAATAGTATACTTAAGAGGAAAGGCGGGACAGAGGTGATATGATTGAGATGTTTAAATACCTCCGTGGCATAAATGCACAGGAGGAGAGTCTCTTTTGATTGAAAGCAAGCTCTGCTGAGGGGGACATAGGATGAGGGTGAAAGGGGATAGACTCAGGAGTAATATGCAGAAATATTTCTTTACGGAAAGAGTGGTAGATGCATGGAATAGTCTCCCAGTGGAGGTGGTGGAGATGAGGACAGTATCTGAATTCAAAAAACATGGGACAAACACAGAGGCTCTCTAAAGGAAAAAAGTGGACAGTTGTAGTAGTTGATAGAGAAGGGCAGACTAGTAGGCCATGTGGTCTTTTTCTGCTGTCATCTTTCTATCTGCTGTGTGCTGGCTGTCCCCACCTCCCTGAATGGCACCGCTGACCCCATTGCTGGAATTGGGAAAAGGAGGATGACTAATAGGTGGGAGCTGGGCATAAAGCTGTAAAATCGGGGACAATCCCCCAAAATTGGTGATGTCTGGTAACCTTACCTAACAAGAAAAAAAAATTTAGCTTATTAGAGCAATATATTCTCCTCTTTCTCCCCTCAGTCCCATCCCCAGCATCACTCCCAGGCTTAGCTAGACCCCGGTGAATATTAGCGATATAAATTGGCTCCTCTAGAGAATATTTGTTAAGCCATAGCAATAGCACACTTTTGCATGGAAGAAGAAAACATTTTTGAATTGCGTTCATTTGCATCCTTTTGTGCAGGGGTTTTTTGGCACACTTTTGGGCCATGCCTTGGAAAGTCTGTTGTAAATGGAGTTCCCAGTGTTGACAGAGATTCCCAGGTTTTATTGTTTCACAGAACCTTTCTCGCCTTCCATGAGAAATTGTTGCAGGGAGTGATGTTGAAAACCTAGAGATGTTTGCTTCATACTTTTTAATGCATTTAAGGGGTCCTCAGGAAGGGTTCCAGTCATAGGTAATAGGTACAGTTTCTGCAAAGGGCTATTGAGTCAATGCCAGCAGGGAAGTGGCCAACATGGGAAACAGAAACTGTGTCACTTAGAAAATATTTGAAGAGGGTGCTTGAAAACCTCTTTTTTTTAAACTCAAGAAGCATTTCCTCCATATTTCACATTCTGTAATGCTTGACCTTTGCAGGTCTGCAGACACAGTAGCGCAAGTCTCAAACAGCTGCTACTTCCTCCTTACAGGTGACCCTCTAATGTAGGATCTGAGACCGCTTCGCTGGTGGTGGGACACTTTGGGTACCCACACGTCCAGGTCTAGCTCTCTCTCTTCAGTGCTGTTAGACTCTCCCAGATGTCCCTTCTATATTTATTCATCTGTCCTCCGTGCTGGGGGACTCTTCTCAGGCACACTTCACCTTTCCTACCCCTGTCTGCTCAGGCAGGGAAGCTCTCCCCAAGCACACCCCTCTCCTTTAGCATGCTTTCCAACCTCATTGTGAATGTCCTCACAATGAGGACAGACTATCTGATCATTCACCTACAGACTAGCATTATCAGAAAATCAATCAACCTCTTTCATATTCTGGTTGAGAGCCAAGGTACATCTTGGGGCACTGACAGTCCAAATGAGCCCATCACAGCAGGCCATCAGCTCAGCCTGTTTCAGAAATTCCCTGATCTTCCTCAACCAGCGAGGGATTGACATGGGGACATTATGAGGATAGAGAGCATTTCTCGATCAGCCTATGTAGTTTTGCTGTTCATATACTATCAAATAAAAAATAATACGAGGGCACCTCTTTGATTCTGCTTAGTAGCATGTACATATTTTTAACCCCTTCTTTCTTGTTAACTGTGCATGTGATCGGAGAATATGTCAGGGTAACTTTAACCCAGCCCCCTCTTCTGCCACGTGTAAGTACAGGTGTCCATTATGGGGGCCATTTAATAAAGTTTTTCCACATATCAAGCCTGTTCTACCTGCAGAAAAAAGGCTTTAAACAATAGATGCACAGGCAGGACCAGCCCAAAAGTATCTGGTGCCCTGGGCAAACCTTCCTCCTGGTGCTCTCCTCCCCATGTGCAGCATTTCCCCTTCCTTTCCCTACCATCCCCTTCCATATCCAGCATCTCCCTCCTAACTAGCCCCCCCCAAGGTGCCCAGCATTCCTCCTCTTTTGCTTTCCGCCTGCTACTGCTATTGCTTCCACCGCTACTGCCCACCCTAATTCTGTTAGTGCTGACTCAGCCCTGCCTAAGACAGCACAGCATGGCAGTAGGTCTTTGAACATCTGCACGTGCGTGCTTAATGCTTGCACAACTCACCCCTTCTGACAATGAACGTCCAAGGAGGTGGGATGCAGCAGGTGTAAGTACATGCACACAGGTGCTCAAAGGCCCACCACTGCTCTGGTTGAGTCAGCTCCAGCAGAAGTAGGGTGGGCAACTGGGGGCAAATGCTCAAAAGCTCACTATGCTGCTCTGTCCAACCTGTCACTGTTGTTGCGCTGCCACCCCTAAAGTATGCCGCTCTAGTAGCTGGGTCTGCCCTGTGCACAAGAAGAATGCACCTAGCTTTCTGTAGTCAGAGATGAGATATTTCCAGAGATGTAGTTTGAGTGGAATTGCACTATATATGCACAATCTATAAAATATGTAGGTACAGGCAAAGGGTACGTGCACGCATTTACATCTTTCTCAAAACAGGAACATATTTGAGTGTGAGCATTTGCATGCTATTGGGTTCTGGGAGCCTATTTTATAAAGACATAGAGGTGCCTACGTTGACTATAAAAGAGAAAAGCTTCTCTTGAAGGCCATCTTTGTCTAGATTTGCAAAATGACCCAGGTACACATTAAGTGCTGACATATAAATGTACTTGTAAAATATTTTACATGCGTAGGTTGCCAGGTTTCTCCTATTGAGTTTCCCCATGTGTATCTTTCTGAAATCACTCCTCCCGCAGCCCATGGATGTGTATTTTAGAAGTGGCTCCATGTTTAGCACAACTGTTTCAAAATACTGGCACAATTGTAAATGTGATCACTTTGACAACTCAATTCTGATCTCCACATCATATATAAAACATGTCTTCAAATGAATTCTTTGCTTTGGTCTTTACTGAAGAAGATACAGATTTCTTCTTGGCTATCTCACAATTTTTTACATCTGAATCCGTCTAAGTCCACAGCTATGTGGGTCTCACTAACCAGTTCTTGTCCTTCTTTGGCTCCCTTGATTGATTCTGTCCCCCTCCCTCTTGTTTCATCTTTCCGCTATCTTGGTGTCATTCTTGACTCTACGCTTTCTTTTCATCAGCATCTTACTTCCCTTGTACGTCACTGTTTTGTCACCCTGCGACAGATCAGGGCTGTCCGTTCCCTTCTTCCCTTTTCTTCCTTAGTTACTCTTGTCCTGGCCCTAGTTATAAGTCGCCTGGACTACTGCAATGTCTTTCTTGCTAACCTCCCAAAATATCAACTCCTATGTCTCCAGCGCATTCAAAATGCTGCCGCCCGCCTCATCACATTTTCACACCGTTTTGACCATATCACTCCTATCCTCCTCCGTTTGCACTGGTTACCGCTCTGCTTTCGTTTTCATTATAAGTTCCTTACTCTGATTCACCGTGCTCTTTATACTAACACTCCTCTATATCTTGCAGATCGGATCTCTCTCCATACCCCCTACCGTCAGCTTCGCTCTCTTCATGCAAATCGTCTGTCTCTTCCTTCCCCGTCACATGCACACCTCGAGCAGACCCGTCATGCAGCTTTTTTCTTTTTAGGCCCAGTACTATGGAATGCGTTACCCCCGTCTCTCCGTTTGGAACCCTCATACCTTCAATTTAAAACACTACTCAAAACCCATCTGTTTCAGCAAGCTTTTCATCTATCTCCCGATGGTCCTCCCTGATGTTTTTTTGTTTTTGTATTTGCCCCTGGTTTGTTCGTATATGGTTTTGTTATATATTTTGTCTACCCTAGTCTGTTTTGTTTTCCCCATTATGGGCCTTTTATTACCGTTGTATTTTTTAAATTAATTTATGTTTTAAAATACTGGTTATGTTTTAAATTATTGGCCCTTTGTTTGGTTGTTTTAATTCTGTCTATTATTTGTCTATGCTTTTATACTTTCCTTTTCTGTTATACTTTGGCGTTCCTTTCTCTGTTTTTGCACTGCCAACCATTTATTGTACACCGCTTTATGTCTCGGCGAAAAGCGGTTTATCAAATTTTTAATAAAGATAAAGATAAAAGGGGAGATACCCATGCCAGAAATGATATTTAAAAGTGACGACTTGGAGGGATTGACACAAATCTCTGTGAACTTGGAAGATGTAATATAGCAATTTGACAAACTAAAAAGCCCACCTAGACCAGATAGTATACATCCCAGGGTGCTGAAAGAACTCAAAAATAAAATTTCAGGGCTTCTGGTGATGTCACTGAGAGAAATGGAAGCTTAAGCTTAGTGCTCCGCCGAATCCCAGTTTGTAAAGCAATTTAAGCGTTCCTCCTATAAGATAACGGATGGAGAGAACAACAGCAGTGGACTTGGCTGACTATGCCTTCGACTGCACCTCCAGGGCTAAGAAGGATCCAACCAAGATGGCGCTGACAGACACATAGTGACAGAGGATGGCTGCGGAAGCCAACGAAGTGAGCTCAGATAAAGATGAGCAAATGAATATTAGTATACAGGCAGCTGAGCTTCGGCAATGGATGGCTGAAATGAAGGCAGAAATACAACTGTTCATGGGAGATGTGGCTACAGAACTGGTGGAGTTTGGGAGATATATAGAAGATGTAGAGCAATAAATTGAAGAGCAAGCAGGGACATGCGATGCTATCAGTCAGAGAGTAATAGTGCTGGAACAAGCAAATGCATTGACAGAGGAGAAACTCAAAGATATTGAAAATAGAAGCAGACAAAATAATCTTCATTTTAGAGGAGTCCTGGAAGGGCTAGAATATCAAGATTATCAAAAAGTGATCTTAAATATGGTATCAACGTGGTGGGAGGAAGCAGATCAGCCCTCTATATTGATGAACAGAGCACATGGGGCACTTGGACCCTTATGGGCAAACCTTCCAAGAGACATTATTGTTTGCTTTCACAATTATGTAATAAAAGAGCAGATTTTGACAAGGGTCCATAAACAAGGTTCTATTACATGGAATTCCCAGGCAGTAGAAGCCTATGATGACATCTCTAACCACACTGTGCCAGGAGGTGGGAAATGCGTGGAGTCACTCAAAAGTTCCAGAGCATGGAAAATAAACGCAAATGGTTGTTCTCTTTTGTTTTGGCAATAACTAACGATGAGTGCACAATAAAAATCAAGACAAAGGAAGAAGCCATAACTGTGCTGCAGGACATGGGAGTTGCTGGAGCAGAAGAACTCAGAAAAAAGCCCCCCCCCCCCCACCAGCACGTAAAAGAATCAGCATGGCAGAAATTGGATGGAGGCAAAAGACTGAAACAGCATGATCAGCCAGCTGAAGCACCCTTCCAACTTAGTTCGACATGAATCGATCAAGATCTGTTATATGTAGAGACTTTGGAAATACTAATAAAGGTTCGGAGTGGGGAGGTTTGTTGCAGTACTTGGGGGTAAAAGCTGTGGATGGTGAATGGATGGTTGAAGCATGAGGGGAGAGGGAGGGTAGAGGGCAGAAAAATTGAGGAATGTATGGGGAGATAATGAAGAGCAGAGTAGAAACGGGGGGGGGGGGGGGGGGTTTTTGGGGGGCTTAAGGAAGTGTTATTTTTGTGCAGGGAAGAAGGCTTAAAACAATTCCAAGGGGGAAGAAAAGCAGAGGGTGGAAGTGTCGAGAAGGTGACATCCTCGGTGGCGAGTAGTGGCACTGCTCAGAGTGAGGGGTGGCAAACTGGGGAAGCGGTAAGAGATGGGGAAGGGGGTAGGGAGTAAAGAAGGAATCGGCATTGTGAATGGGGCAGGGGAGGGGGAAATGCAACAACTTAAATGGGGAGATTAAGAATTGGATCCGTTAATGCAAAAGGGCTTAACATGCCCCGTAAAAAACAATTGTTATATAAGGAAACACAGAGATTGAATCTATTTGTGGTATGTTTACAGGAGACTCATTTGAGAACTAGAGATCTGGGCCTCTTGACCCACATACATTATCAACGGAGATATTGCAAATCAACAAGGGGAGATGGGAAAAAGGGAGAAGTAGCCATTCTAATAAGAAACTCTGTTCTGTGGGAAGAAATAGTGGTACAAAAAGACTGGGAAGGGCCCTATATAGCTCTGAAAGGGAGCATCTTAGGGAAGTTGATAACATTAATATGTGTTTACACACAATAAGGGACAGGGTCAATTTTTTATGCAACTACAGACGGAGCTTTCAGGATTTATAGGGGGCTCAGTAGTAGTCACAGGGGACTTTAATACAGGCATTAATCCAACTCTGGGAAGGGGGAAAACATAGGAGGAAGGGGGGAAACATAGGAGGTGTCTGGCCAAACTGATGGGGGCCTGGCCATTACTTGATGGGTGGCAAGAGCAATATCCTAAGAGCAGAGTTTACTCATTTTATTCCACACCACATAATATATATTCCAGAATCAATATGATTTTAATGAGCCCTCATTTGGTGCAGACCTGGACCGGAGGGGATTATGAGCCAATTACATGGACAGACCATGGACTGGTGTGGGCAGAATTGAGTGGACGGGGGACCACAACTAGGAACTCGCTACTGGAGAATGAACGATGCCTTTTTAAAAGATCATAAACAGGTAGAAGCGCTCCGCAAGGATATTAAGGAATCTTTTGGCATAAATGCCAACGGTGAAACAGATCTAGCGGTGGTGTGGGGCGCCTTCAAGGGATACCTTAGGGGGAGATTTATAGGGCGGGGATCATTTAAAAAAAACAGAAAAAACACGAATTGGACAAAGCATATGCTCATTTGAAAAAATTGGAGGTGACACATGGCAGGAGGGGAGACAAAGTCTCCCAGCAGGCCCTGGAGATAGCAAGAGTGCAGATCAATTTCAGTGTGTTAGACAATGATACTATGAGCATGGGAACTGACCAGGGAAATTATTAGCAAGGAGTTTGAAAACCCAACAATCACAATACGCAATTAGCAAACTCAGGACATTGACAGGAGATTGGGAATGGGGAGATGATGCATTGAGATCCGAATTCAAAGCTTATTATAAGGAGCTTTATCAGAAAGAAGCAGGGGCAACTAGCCAAGGAATATGAGACTATTTGACGTCGGTAGACCTGCCTAAGGTTTTGGATAGAGAGCACGAAAGATCAGAGCAACCCATAACATTGTAGGAGATAGATAGAGCTATTGGATCACTAGCAAACAAGAAGACTCCAGGTCTTGATGGTATCACAGCAAGCATATACAAGACATATAAAGGCTTATTAATTCCATGGATGGTGTGGCTGTTTAATGAAGTGAGAGAAGGGGGCTCTCTGCTAAACATGATGGGGCAAGCGGGTATAAGCGTTCTCCCTAAACCTGGGAAAAACGCAACAGTTTGCTCATCATATAAACCAATATCTAATCAATCACATGCCAAAATTTTACAAATGTTTTGGTGTCCCAGCTGGGCTTTTATGCCTGGGTTGATAAACTCAGATCAAACGGGATTTATACAGGGCCACCAGACAGGAGACAATGTAAAGAGGGTGGTAAATCTAATATGAAGGATACAACAAACCCAACAGCCAGCAATAATATAAGCAGTTGATGCTGAAAAAGCATTTGACCATGTGAATTGGGATTTTTTATGGGCTACCATGGAGAAATTGAGGATTCAACCTCTCTTTATAGGGTGGGTTAAGTCCCTGTATGCATGCCCAGTAGCCGCAGTAAAAGTAAATAGTAGCTACTCTGGGTTTTTTTAATTGCAAAGGGGAACAAGGCAGGAATGCTTTCCCTCACCTCTCTTATTTGCTATCTCACTAGAGCCTTTTGCAGAGCGAATAAGGAAGAGGGAGAACAATACAAAATATCATTATTTGCAGATGATATTTTGTTTACCCTGAGGAATATCATTGAGCTGTGCAAGAAGAAATGGGAGCTTACCAATTAGTATCAGGATTCAAGGTTAATATGGACAAGATTGAAATATTAAATTTACCAAAAACAGAGGCAGAGGCTAGAAGGTTACGAGCCATGTTCCATTTACAGGGGCAAAAACCACCTTGCGTTATTTAGTGGTGCAGCTGAGCGCAGATAACTCTCATCTATACAGGCTCAATTGTACCCCCTTGTGGTGCAAAATATTTTCAGAACTAGAGAGATGGCAGAAATTCCCTCTGTCATGGTTGGGTAGAGTGGCGAGCATAAAGATGGTAACCTTGCCCAAGATATTATACCTGTTTCAAATGCTACCAACAGGTGTTCCATGGAAAAATATAAATTTAGACCAATGTAAGGTGTTCTACTACATATAGAATCACAAGCCCCCAAGAGTAGCAAGGACAATAATGTATAGCTCTGTCTGCTCAACTGACAAATATAGTAGCATGGCAGGAGGGTTCCACCTGCAAGTAGGTGCATATTGCAGAGGCTGGAGTGAAGGGAGTTCCTTTAAGGTTCCTTCCATGGATGACTAAGGCAGTGACAAAGAGTTGTAACCCATTTGTTCATAAAGTAGAGCAGATTTGGTGACATGGGAAGGAAGTTCAAGGTATCCTGTGTGTAAACTTGTTGCTTCAGACCCTTAGATTTGATCCTGCTTTTCCTCCGGGCATTATTGACCCTTTATATCTTAGATGGGAGAGACAAGGCCTACAGACACTTTACGAGTTTTGTATAGAGGGACAAGTAATCTCTTTTGAAGAATTGAAAGAAAACTATGGACTTCAATGGCATGATTTTTATGGCTTCCTACAGGTACGCCATTGGCTGTCCTCAAAGCTATGGAAACAGCGAGTGAGGCAGGGATTGTCAGAGTCTGAAGCTTTGAGCTGGGTGAAAGAGACAAGAGGACATTATCAACCATTTATCAACTCCTTGTGGAAGCACACAATGTAGGGAAGGCACATTATCAAGAGCAGTGGGAAGTTGATTTGGGGAAGGAATTAAGCCCACAAGAATCTTGGAGACAGAGAATTCTACCAGAGCTCTGATAGGCTGGACTCTGGTGATATGGTCCTACCCCTAGGGGTCTCCCTCAGTATTTCTCGGAGGTGAGCCCTGACTCGTTGGAGAAAGAAGATGGGGAATATTCTCCGTCTGATTCTGCACTGACAGTTCACGAGGGCTCTCAAGATATCAGACTTTTTCGGAAAGAGGAGTTGCCGGCCCTAATCACACAGGTGATGGAGTCGCTACGCCTAGCCGACACGCCTGATCCTCAGAGTTCTCAAACCCTGTTGCAGCCGGATCCCATTTTACAGGGCATTCGTAAGCCTTCCAAAGCTTTTTCCTTTCCAGCCGAGTTACAGCATATGGTATCTCGAGAGTGGGACTCTCCAGAGTCCTCTCTACGTACGGCACATGGTATTGGTCAGTTATACCCTTGGTCTACCTCTGACTTGGACCGTTGGCTGACATACCCGAAAGTTGATGCATTAGTGACCGGGGTCACCAAACATACCACAATTCCGGTTGAGGGCGGAGCGGCACCAGCTTCCGGGAATATAATGCACACAGATCAAGAAGATTTCCTCATGCCTTCTTCTGGGAGAGGACGGTGCCACCTGCACTTCTGGAAACATCAGCCTCCACAATGAATGGCTGTTCTGGATCAGGGGGTGTTAGAATAGGATGGATATGACTAATGGTTTGAGGCTATCAAATACTCACTGCTGCTCTCAGCCCCCTATGAACGGGATAATCTTCCATGCAAAAGTGTGCTATTGTTGTGGCTTAAAAAATATTCTCTAGAGGAGCCAATTTATATCGCTAATATTCACCAGGGTCTAGCTAAGCCTGGGAGTGATGCTGGGGAATGGGACTGAGGGGAGAAAGAGGAGAAAATATTGCTCTAATAAGCGAATTGTTTTTCTTTTTAGGTAAGGTTACCAGACATCACCAATTTTGGGGGATTGTCCCCGATTTTACAGCTTTATGCCCAGTTCCCACCTATTTGTCATCCTCCTTTTCCCAATTCCAGCAATGGGGTCAGAGGTGCCATTCAGGGAAGTGGGGACAGCCAGCACACAGCAGATAGAAAGATGACGGCAGAAAAAGACCCCATGGCCTATCTAGTCTGCCCTTCTATATCAACTACTACTACTGTCCCCTTTTTTCCTTTAGAGAGCCTCTGTGTTTGTCCCATGTTTTTTGAATTCAGATACTGTCCTCATCTCTACCACCTCCACTGGGAGACTATTCCATGCGTCTACCACTCTTTCTGTAAATAAATATTTCTGCATATCACTCCTGAGTCTATCCCCTTTCACTCTCATCCTATGTCCCCCTCAGCAGAGCTTGCTTTCAATCGAAAGAGACTTTCCTCCTGTGCATTTATGCCACGGAGGTATTTAAACATCTCAATCATATCACCTCTGTCCCGCCTTTCCTCTTAAGTATACTATTTATTTATTTAAATTTGTTTATATACCGCCTTTCTACAATCCAAGGCGGTGCACATAGAACCCAACAGGAGCAGTGTACGATCAACTGCTTTACAAAGAACAGGAGCAGATAATAACATAAAACATGCAATGTCACATAGCTATAATCATTGAATATAAACTATGTACCATGGGAGGAATAGGCGGGGATAAAGGTAGAGGGCTGTGGGGCGTATAAGAAAGATTGAAGGGGAAGCAGGACTCAACTAGGCAGGAGATTAGTTAGGATGTAAAGCTAGGTCGTGTTGGGTTGTGGATCCTGGGTTAAAGCTGTGGTGAAGTGTTTTTGGAATAGGAATGTTTAAGCTTCTTCCTGAAGGTGGAGGGGTCCGAGCATTCTTGCAGGTCAATTAGGAGGGAGTTCCAAGCAGTAGGTGCAAATAGGGAGAATATACGGTTGCATGTGGCTTGCTCGCTTTTGGTTTTTAAAGCTGGGACAGTAAGGAGATTGTGGGAGTTGTGTCGGCGGAGTCTGTCATTCTTGGGCCTGGAGAGAAGAGAGTGGAGGCAGTAAGGAGATTGTGGGAGTTGTGTTGGCGGAGTCTGTCATTCTTGGGCCTGGAGAGAAGAGAGTGGAGGCAGTAAGGAGATTGTGGGAGTTGTATCAGCGGAGTCTGTCATTCTTGGGCCTGGAGAGAAGAGAGTGGAGGCAGTAAGGAGATTGTGGGAGTTGTGTTGATGGAGCCTGTCATTCTTGGGCCTGGAGAGAAGAGAGTGGAGGCAGTTTGCACATTCATTGTGTATGATGTCATGTGTCATGATGAGTGCCTTATACTTTATTCTTGCATGGATGGGGAGCCAGTGCAGGTGTTGTAGAACAGAGGTAATGTGGGCTTGTCTAGAAATTTTGCGGATTATTCTTGCTGTGTTGTTTTGTGTCATTTGAAGAGGTTGTAATGATTGTTTAGGTAGACCATGGTAGATATTGTTGCAGTAGTCAAGGGAAGGTAAAGTTATAGCTTGGCATACAGTACGGAAGATTAACTAGGGAATCCTGGAAAACCCCACCAGAGGTTGAAAAAGGAGGAAGTTTGGGGGGAAGAGGCATGCACGTCACAGAGGAGGACCTGGATATCCATGTCCTAGTTATTGCCTGCCAGTTCCCCTACTCCAGGGCTCATGCTGTAACTGGGAAGGATAGAGGCATGTGAGACCACACAGGTGTGCACGAAGGAATTCCTGAGTGTTTCAAAGCCATCTCTGTCTCCTATGGCTACAAGGAGCTGAGAGCAGAGCTCATGTGCTGCTCTAAGCCTCAGAATTTGGCAGGGGTCACTTATTTTTCTGTGACACACCTGATCAGGTCTAGAATGTTATGATAGGTGGCATAGAAATATAGTTAATAAACTACTAAATATAAAATGAAGGCACGCTAATGCACCATGCCACATTGGTTTAGAAACACTGGCAATGTTCCAGTTTTAATACTATTTCCTACTATTTCCTTTTTTAATTGTTCTTGTTTTATTTGATTCTTGTATGTGTCAAATATGTGTGCATATATGGTCCAAAACCATTTCACTGGCTACTTTTTTTAGGAGATGTTGGACATTAAGTAGTTGAACTGCAAGGGTGCAATGATGCTACAGTTTAGCACATTTAAGACTAATAAGAGAAAATATTTTTTTCACTCAATGCATAATCAGTCTCTGGAATTCTAGATGTAGTAAAAGCTATTAGTGTAGCTGGGTTTAAAAGAGGTTTGGACAAGTTCCTGGAGGAAAAGCTCTTTATTAAAGTGGACTAGGAAATCCATTGCTTACCCCAGGGCCAGCCCAAGGATTTCTGCCACTCTAGGCAGAAACTCTAGCCTCGCCGCTCCCCCCCAGCTGCCACCTACGCCCCCCAGCTGCCACCGATTCCATCTTGGGAGGGGGAGGTGGGTAGTGGCAACAGCAGAATTTTAAAAAGCAGCGGCCTTTTGCTGCCATTTTCTTGCCTACAGCAGCCGCAGGCAAGAAAGCTGTAACAAAAAGCAGCCGATTTTGGAAATACTGCTGCTCGCCCACCTCCCCCCCAAACGGAATCGGTGGCAGCTGGGGGGGGGGGGGGGGGAACGGCCGGTCATGTGTGCCACTGCCACCGGCTGTCTTAGCTTACCTAGTGGACGGGCCGGTCCTGGCTTACTGCTGGGATAAGCAGCATGGAATCTGTGTACCTTTTAGGAACTTGAAAGGTACTTGTGATCTGGATTGGCTACTGCTGGAAACAGGATACTGGGCTTGATGGATATTTGGTCTGATCCTATATGACATATTTATGTTCTTATATTCTTTGTCTGAATGATCAGAGAATTGGAGTGGGGGAAAGCAAGAGACATGTAGAATAAACAAGCAGCTTCACTCAGGGCTTTGTACATGCAAGTGACGAAGTTTGAAAAACTGCACACTATAGGGCAGCCAAATAAGGAAACAAGCTGCAAAACGCAATATTTTTGCTGTTTGAGGTGGTTTTAAACACAGAGAGGTAAGCACAATTCTGCCCCAGTTCTCCTCCAAATCCCATGCCGTGGAGCAGGCATGAATGCCACCAGAAAAATGTTTTAAAGTGTATGCGTACTTCCATTGCAAAAGGGAATATGCACAAGAATTTAAGGTCTAGCCAAACCACACCCAGAACACCTTCCCTTCAACTGTGCAGGGCCGATGCTAGGCGGTAAGCCTGTAAGTGTGGGAGGGGGCACTGATATCAGAGGGGCGCCATTGCTAACTGCCTGCCGCTGATCCCCCACTGCTGCCGCCTCCATGCAGGAGAACAAACACGGTGCCAGGCAGAAGGCAGCGCAAGGCTGCCCCAGAGAATCGAATCCTGCCCACAGGACATTCTGCTCCCAAGGGCAGAAAGCAGCACAGATCTCGGTCCAGAGACGCAGATCCTGCCTATGGGAGCAGCATGTCCCGCAGGCAGGATTCACCTCTCTGAGCCACAGTTGCAGCTTTGCGCTGCCTTCTGCTCACAAGCGCAGGATGTCCCATGGGCAGGATCTGCCTTTCTGGGCACAGATGATGAACAAGGGGGGGGGAGGGGGGTTACAGGAAAATGAAAGATGCCGGACATGGGGGGGGGGGGGGGAGATGCTGGACATGGAGAGGCACAGGGAGACAGAGAGGAGATGAGGGGGGGGGGGGGTGTAGGGAGGCAGAGGAAACATGCTAGGCACCGGGAGAGGGGGCTAGGGAGATGAAGGGAGATACTAGACTGGGGAAGGGGGCATAGGGAGAGCAAGGAGGGGAGATTTTTGAGATAGAGTGGTGATGCTGAACAGAAGATTATAGGGAGAATATGAGGAGATGCTGGACATGGGGAATGGAATAGAAGAAGACAGAGGGGAGATTTATTTATTTATTTGTGCTTATTTACTGCCTTTCGTGAATCAAAGCAGTTTACAGAGAACCCAAAAAATTTAATGAACGTTGCAATAAACAAAAAATACAAGTAACATATTGAACAGAGAGTGAAGGGGGAATAGGGAAGAATTAACTTAAATTCGTTACAGCTGATTTAAGCGATAACTATGTACAGAGAACTAAGCATATATAAGACTTTGAAGGCATCTTAAAGCGTTTTGAGGAATGGGAGGACTGTTGCTTTACATGGGGTATTTCAACTATGTGATTGGTACACCAAAGTGCTCCTTGAACAGAAATGTTTTTAGCATCTTACGGAAGGTTTTAGAGTCCATAGTGTCTCTTATGGATGAAGGAAGTGAGTTCCATAATCGAGGGGCGTAAAGGGAGAAGGCTCTCTTAGATGTAGTTGAGTTGCAGTTTCTGAAATCAGCGTGTTCCTCAATAGAGCTTCTATTATTACTTCTGCGTGGTCTGTTTTCTGGACTGATTCGGATAAACTCTTTCAGACAGATGGTAGATTCCGCTTGGATGGATTTGAATATGGTGTGGATGACTTTGAATTTTATTCTACTTTCAATAGGTAGTCAGTGTAGTTGCTTTAATATTGGCCTAATGTGCTCTTTGATAGATTACTGGAGATGCTGGATACAAGGGTAATGGGGGGAGAAATGAAGGACATGGGGCAATAGGGAGAAAGAGGGGAGAAGACGGACATGGGGTAAATAGGTCGAGAAAGAGACAGAGAGATGTTGATCATGGGAGTAATAGGGAGGGGAGGGAATGGAATGGCAATGGGGAATATGCTTTGCATGGGGATATGGAGATGGGAAGAGATGCTGAACATGAGGGGTATAGGAATGAATAGATGCTGGGCAATGGGGAAGGGTAGGAATGGAGAGGGAGAGATGCTGGACATGGGATAGGAAGTGAGAAGGGGGACAAAGAAGGATAGGGAGGGCGGATACTGGATAGAGGGAAAGAGAAAGCGAGGGAGAGAGACACTGGGAGTGGGTGGGGAGGGATGTTAGACATGGAGGGAAGAGGGAGAGCAAAAGACTGGGGAATAATGGACCAGGAAAGAAGAGGTGGCAAATGGGAGAACTGGGGTGAGGGTTGAAAAATGGTACGTAGATGGAGAAAAAAGAGGAGGATTGAGGACTGGATAGTATGAAGGAGTAGTGAAATGTGAGTGGACAGAGAGAGAGAAAAAAATAAACAGAACAAAGCTGAAAGGAAAAGGTCACTATCCAAGATGGAAGGAAGTGAAGAAAACAAAAGGGAAGGCACGAAATGGCAGATGGCCTAGCGACCATAGAAAGAGAGCTAAGAGAAGACAGAGGAAAGCAGAAACTTCAGATTGGGACCAGTATGATCAGAGAATAAAATAGTCAGACAACAAAAATAGAAAAAAAATTATTTTATTTTCAATTTAGTGATTGGACATTGCGTTTCAGTATGGGGAAATGCATCTCTGTTTCTCTGGTGTTGCACTGCATGCAGAGTCTGGTTTCTTGGGGTTTTAGTTTAATTTTATTTGCATATTTTTTTTTTACGTTGTGGTCACTTATTCTATACTTGGTGGGGGTCTGTGCTCTTGAGTATGTAATCGAGGCCAGATGTTCTGTTAACATGGAGTTTGTACGTAGTGACCTATACTGTAGTGATCTGACTTGTTCAGCATTTCAAATAGGTGTATGGATGTTCTAGGGCCCACTGCAATATTTACAGTGCTGCTTTTTTCTGCATATGAACATAAGATATGCCATACTGGGTCAGACCGAGGTCCATCAAGCCCAGTATCCTGTTTCAAACAGTGGCCAATCTAGGTCACAAGTACCTAGCAGTTTCCCCAAAAGACACAGGTTCCACAATGCTTGTATTGGGGCAAGCAGTGGATATTCTGGGTCCACTTTAATAATGGTTTATGGACCTTTCCTCCAGGAACTTGTCCAAACCTTTTTTAAACCCAGCTACACTAGCGACTTTTACTACATCCTCCGGTAATGAATTCCAGAGTTTGATTACATGTTGAGCGAAAAAATATTTTCTCTTATCAGTCTTAAACAGGTTACACTGTAGCGTCATTGCATGTCCCCTAGTCTTTCTATATTTTGATGACGTAAACAATCGATCTACGTTTACCCGTTCCACTCCATTCATTAATTTATAGACCTCTATCATATCTCCCCTCAGCCTTCTCTTTTCGAAGTTGAAGAGCCCTGACCTTTTTAGCCTCTCTTCATAGGGGTATCCTTCCATCCCCTTTACCATTATGGTGGCTCTTCTCTGAACCTTTTCTAATAACGTTATATCCTTTTTAAGATATGGCGACTTGAATTGCACACAATATTCAAAGTGTGGTCGCACCATGGAATGATACAGAGGCATTATAATATCTTTTGTTTTATTCTCCATTCCTTTCCTTATGATTCTTATCATTCTATTTGCTTTCTTAGCTGCCGCTGCACACTGGGTGGAGAGTTTCAATGTGCTATCCATGATGACGCCTAAATCATTTTCCTGGGTGGTGGTTCCTAATATGGAACCTTGCATTGTGTAACCATATTTTGGGTTGTTCCTTCCTAGTTGCATAACTTTTCACTTGTCCACATTAAATTTCATCTGCCATTTGGATGCCCAGGCTTCCAATTTATCAAGGTCCTCTTGCAATTTTTCACAATCCTCATGGGTTTTAACAACTTTGAATAATTTTGTGTCATCTGCAAATTTGATTACCTCATTCACTATTCGCATTTCCAGGTCATTTATGAATATATTAAAAATCAGCGGACCCAGCACAGATCCTTGAGGTACTTCACTATTTACTTTTCTCCATTGAGAAAAGTGGAGTGGAGGAGTGGCCTAGTGGTTGGGGCAAGGTACTTTAGGCCAGAAGGTTGAGGGTTTAAATCCCACTAGAGGACAGCAACCTTGGGCCAGAAGGACTGGCGTTTCTAGTCCCACATGTGCTCCTTGAGGTCTTGGGCAGCCACTTAACCCTCCATAGGCCATGTTCCCTGTTAAATAGTTATCTCCAAGTTATAATACCCTGTTCAATGTAATTTCAGTTTGTTCAATGTAAACCACACTGATGCAGAATAGCACAGTATACAAGAGAATATAAATAAATAAAATTGGCCATTTAGCCCTACCCTCTGCTTTCTATCAGTTCATGATCCACAATAGTACACTGCCTTTTTGTATGAGTTTTGGAAGCTGGTGTTGGTATAGTATGGTAGATTTACTCTGTAGATCCTCAGGATTTTTGTAGGATTTTTTATTAGTTCACAATATGCCTGTTACTGGAGAATGTTTATGTTGTCGTTACTGAGATTTATTTATTTATTTGCATTCTCTTATATACCGCGCTATTCTGCATCAGTGCGGTTTACATTGAACAAACTCAATCTCTTCTATAAAGGGCAGGCCAAATATTTTCTGAAAGTACATAAATGGAGGACTCAGCAGTGGGAAAGACATCCCTCCCTCACACAGATTTATTAGATATATTACCTGTGAGACCTCTTCAGCTGTAGTGCTTTTAAGTAATAATACTCCCGTGTAGCCGGTGACGTGATCCATTTTGTTGCTGGTGACGTGATCCATTTCGTCTGCAATGGAAAATATTTCCTCGACCCTAGCATTATGAAATGTACAGAAAAATACAAGTGCTGCTTCTATTAACCTTTCTGGCAAATAAAAGAGTTTGAAGTATCCCCTTTAAATGGAGCTGAAGTGATCTTACTCAAGAAAGGGCAGGGGTGCCAGAACCAGTTGCTCTGTGGCTCCCACTTCGTAAACACAGGAAAAGTGCGTAGGTTACTGATGGCAGGGGTGAGGAGAGGAGACTGAAGGGGCTGTTGCACCATTTGATGACTATGACTGGTTTGTACATCTGGTCCAGGTACTTTGTTGATTAAGAACATTTCAATGCCATTTAAAGATGTTGCCTGAAGGGAAGCACTCTGATGGATAAAATTAATTGCAGATAATTCTTCAAGGACTGGGGCCTTCTCACTGGGGAATGTGGTAGAGTAATGCACCCCACACATTTCTTAAGCTTAAAAGAGTTAAGAACCTAGCCTGCAAGGACAAACCAGCTGGGCCTGGAGAACCAACGGATTACGTGGGTGTGGCAGATACCGCAAGTTTTTTTTTTTTTTTTTTAAAGTAAATTGGAGAAGCTGGAAGCTTGAAGGAGCTCAGATCATGGAAAGCTGGAAGTCTTAGCCTGGAGAAGGGCATTTGTTTCTTCATTGTCTGCATATGTTGGGAGTCCTACAGACAGCATGTACCAGGTACAGAGTAGCCTAGTGGTTTGAGCCACAGCCTAGTACCCAAGAGATCAGGGTTCAAATTCCCCTTAGTACTCCTTGCGGCCTTGGCTAAGTCAATTTACCCTCCCTTGCCTCAGGCCTGGCTATCTACTTCCAGTCTTACCTTGCCAAGAAAACCCAGGGGCTGCTGGGTCACCAGGAGTCGGCGTTGGCTTGATGACACTTAAAAAAAAAAGGAACTCTGAAGGGAAGAGAGGGGTGCTTGGAGTGTGCTTTCCAGTGTTGCTCTCTGAGAGAGAATCAGCTCTATTGTATGGTTTTTTTCTTATTTATCTACCCTGAGAAGGGGGGGGGGGAAATGATATTTTTTAGATAATCCGTTAAAATAAACAAATTTTTCCTTGCAGGACATTGATCTTTGTCAGTGGCGACTTCGTTCTGACTGGCTGCTTGACTGTTCAGTTGAAGGGCGATATTAGAAGCTTTGCTAGCGATAATTCTTTGCCTATTTGTAGTAAATTATTAGGCACCATAAATTGGAAAAGGTTTTGGAACTAATTCTGATACATTTATGAGGACATCAATGTACTATGGAATGCCTTCTCCAGGAGTTTTCCATTCTTAATGCATGCATGTATGGGCTAGCCTTCATCTTGGGTGCCTGGCCCACAGATTGCAAACTGGAAATGGCAGGAGGATCTGGGAAATATGGTCATGCAGGAGATGTTTTCTTCATGTTTGATCAGATATGCAAAATCTCTGATTACTATAAAGATATTTCATTAGTCCTTCAAAGAGATTTTAAATGGAGTTCTTGAGATCTAATCTATGTCATAAAGGGGTAAACTTGCAAAAGACCAATTAATGCCTATAATACGAAAGAGTATGCTATTTTATGCCTATGGGAAAAATGTTTATAGGCTCATTCTGTGGCACAAATAGTCCAATGGGACGTCCATCCCCGCTATTCATTCCCCCTCCTGATCCCGTCTTACTTTCCCGCTTGTTGTACAGGGAAATTAAATGGGGGAGTGGAAGGGGCAGATTGAGGGTGGTGTTAGGGCAGGCAGTGGGTGGTCATTGGCCCTGGACATACAGGGCCAATTCCAATGTTGGCCCTGGACGTCTGGGGCCGACGGTTTGGACGGGGAACTTATTCCACCTCTGAGATGGAATAAGTTCTGCAATGTGGGAGAAACGGCATGCCTGGGGCTGGGAAGGGGCAGCAGGGGGCAGAGAGAATTCCCTGCAGCCCAACCCTGACCCTGGGAGGCCAGATTGGGGGGTGGGCTGTGGGAGAAGCACTTTGGGAGTCGGCGGCCGGGGATCGCGGCTTTTCAATGGAGCTGCGGTACCATGGCAACCGGATGCCATGGCACCATGGTTCCATTGAAAAGCCCTGACCGAGTTAGTTGGGCAAGGCCTGTACCTGCAGGCCAGATGGAATCTGGGTCCCGGCCTGCATGTGCAGGCCTGTTTGCGATTCTGATCCCGCAGGGCTAGGCGTGCCCCGCAGGATCAGAATTATGACTCCCTCTGTGCATCCAGTTCTGAGAGCCTGGATGTCAGGGATGGAATCGGACTCATTGTGTATCTGGTCCAAGTAAATTGTTATATTGGTAAAAATACAGCTAACCTGCATAAATTCATCATATGCAGGTAAATGGAATTTCATCCATCTGAAACCAGAGGCGTATTTTCATGCAGATGATGTACATTCATACTTTATGTTTTTAGTAGGTTACATTCCTAAAATTATTCCCCATTTTACCGCATCTAAATGTACACACAGGCACTTAGCTGCATAACAACCCGATTTTCAGACTCCATGCACCTAGGGACCTTGTGGTTGAAAACCGCTTTTTCTGTCTGCACTTACCAGTATGTGTGTAGCCTTGAAACAAGGCATCTTACTGAAAATGTAGCCCTGAGTGTAGTAGAGTGTGAGACCCCCTAAGGCACTGTCTCTCTGAATGGTGGCATGGGGAATCGTTCTTTGATTCAGACTGTTCTAAATTCTGTTGCTGAAGTAGATCCTCTGCAATAGAGTCTCTTTAATACTGGAAAATAATGGTGAGTTTGAGAAAACATCCACATTCATAAAATCATCCATCAATTTAGAGACTTTTTCAATGCAAGGAAATGTATTTTAATTCAGTCGATTAAACCAAAACTCCTAATAATCCATGGTATATAAAAAAAAAGGTGAAACATCACAGCCCATCTAGGGTCAGACAGATTTGGACAAATGTTCTGTGACATGGAACAATTGTATTCGGATGTTGCAAAGCAGAGGTACAGCAAACTATTTTAAAAGGTGTTTGAAAGATCCAGATAGACATACAAATCTCTACATACAGTAATGCCAGGCTTACAGAAAAGCACACCCACAAACTGTATAATGGGCACGTGCTCACCCAGATAGAAAAAAGGGGTCGATAAGCACAAGCTTGAGATTTGTGGGCAGCAGAACCAATCATCAAGACTTCCACCTTTTATTGACTGTACCTGAATGAAAGTCACTTTGAACTAGTACTGAAAAAGCGTAAGCTAAATCCAAACCCGCCCTCACCCCTGTCCAATTATGCTGCTCGAGGTTTTGACGAAGTTTCAACACCATGTCTTACAATTAAGCTGGAAGAAGAGAGAGTGTCAGTGTCCCCATGCTCATATGTGCTCATTTAGAAAAATTATTTCATTATCAAAACTTAATGCTGGTGATATGTTACAGCTTTGCAGAATGTTAGCAAAAGAAATTGTCAAATAAAATGAAACAACTTTGTTATTCTTCTCCTTAAACTCACCTTCCTCCCCCCTTCCCCAACAAACCAAGGTCAATCTGTCTAGTCAGGTGTTTTGGGATGCCAGTTTTGGTTCTTGACTCATCGCAAGTGTCGGGACCCCACATTGGGCTTTTCAGCAGAAGCAGGGGGTTGGCTGTGGAAAGCAGCAGACACTGGAGTGGTATTAACACTCTTAATTTAAAAAGATGGTCTCTACCTAATATGACTGTCCCGACAAGCAGCATCAGATTTAATATTAGTACAATAATAGGAATACTGAAGCTTGGCAGTAGCCTATGATTTGTTAAGAATGAAACTGGGGGGTATAGATTCCAGACCAACTCAACCAGAAGTTTGATCAGCCTGGGAAAGTCTTCTTTTCTTGTGATTAAGCCAATAGCTCTTTACCTGGTTGCTCTGTTTTCCAGGCAATCCAAAGTTAATGTGCATAACATATATTTGCATGCATGAACTTGATTCTTATACCTGGTACATGCAGATAGTTCATGATTGTTCCTCATTATGGGTGGCATGAAAGGCAGACCGGCTTGGGTATGCCAAAGTCACAATTGGAAACTAATATAATAAATCATATCATCATCAAGCCAGAATAAAAGAGGATGAAAAGCTGAAACAAGTTGCAAGTGGCTGCTTTTTATCAGACTGGTCTTCCCCTTGCTTCACTGGTTTTATCTCAGAGGCTCGGTGAGGGAAGAAGATCAATGGTTTAAAGCTGGTGGTGTTGTGGGGGGTTCCATCTTTCTGCTGCATGGGCACACCCAGCAGATGAGCCTCAGATAGAGGGTCACAAGGAAGTGGATTTAGCGGCGCCAGGTATTGGTGCAGAATTCCAAGGCCTGCAGGTGTCAAGGAGAAGACAGTATTAATACATTATCTTGCAAGCTCAGAGGCCAGGACGCCATTCTCATTCCCTATAACAGGAACAGCAAACTCTGGTTCTTGAACTGCAGCAATGGATCTGGTTTCCAGCTGTGAATTAGCCATAAACAAGTCCTAATTTACAAATACACCTCATGAAGGCTCATTATCTCATCATGGATTCCTTAACAACAGAGTTGATTGCAACACTTCAAGACCAAGACTGCCATCTTTGCCCTACAGAAATGCTTGTGTGTGACAAACCTTTAAAATTAATTCTGTGCCTTTATTTCTATACAATGGCAATTTCACAACACTCTTTGCAGATTATCCTAGACCTTTCAGTAGCTTTAAAGTAGTTCTGAGTACCTCAAGATTCTGTTTTGTGGACCAGTGGTTCCCAACCTAGTCCTTGGCAGGGCACAAGGAGATGAGACAGTCTAGGTGAACCTCATTCCTTGCGCCCCAGCCCCCTTGCAGTGCCCATTGCTGCTGCTAGTGCCGCATCTCTCTGGGACCTGCAACGGCTGCAAACAGCTCTGCGGTGCTTATCTTACCACTTTGGCACCACGGGGCTGTTTGCTTCCACCCCCTCGGACTGCCCAATGCTGACTTCCTGTCTGTTAACAGGAAGTCAACATCGGATGGTCCTAGGGGGCAGAAGCAAACAGCCCTGCGGTGCTGAAGGTGTAAGGTAAGCACCGTGGGGCTGATTGCAGCCACTACCACTGCTGCAGGCCCTGAGAGGGATGAGAGCAGTGGCAATGGGCATACCTGGAGGGTCAGCGCTATAGGCAACTACCTAGAGGACCTAATGGGAGCACCTGCCCTTGTCCTTGGGACGTACTTAGCCAGCGGGATTTTCAGGATAACCATAATGAATATGCATAGCATAGATCTGCATAAAATAGAGGCAGTGCATGCAATTTATCTCATGCACATTCAGTTTAGATAAACTGACAGCCCAACTAGCTACAGTAAGGAAGTCATTCTGAGGCACAAATAGTGGGGATGAATGCCCTGCCTGGACGTACATCCCTGCTATTTGTCCCCCTTACTGTCCCTATGCAAGGCTCCCTGTATGAACAGCAGGGTTGTATGGGGAGCCTTAGGGGACGGGAGGGGGTGGGCAGGAGGCGGAGCGTGGATGAGGGCGATTCTGAGGTTGGCCCTGTACGTCCTGGGTCGGCCTTCTAGACAGGGGACTTATTCCACCTTGGAGGACTTCCTTGGAGGTGGAATAAGTCTCCCTGGGCGTCGGGGGACAGCGGAGGCCAATGGTGGCACGAAGGTGAGGGGGTGCAGTGGGTTCCCCACAGTCCAATCCTGGCCATGATAGGCCGGATCGGTGGTCGGGCTGCAGGGAAAGGGGACTCTGTCGTGCAGCCGGCAATCGCTGCTCCTGAATGGCGCCATGGTGACATGGCAATGGGACGCCATGACATCACAGCATCATTCAAGAGCCTAATTGAGTTAGCCGGGGATCTGTAGGGCATGTGGCCCTTCAGAATTGGGGCCCGGTCTGCATGTACAGGCCGGTAGACCCAATTCTTATCCCAGGGGGACGGCCCTGCAGGATCAGAATTGGGTCTACCACTGTACACCCCGATTCTGAGGCCGTACAGGGGTTGGTCATCCAGAGGGGAATTGGCCTCTCCGTGTGTCGATGACCGAGTTGAGGAGCATATTTTTGTGACATAGTCACCTTGGCTCCTCTGGTGGGCATTTCTGAACAGATGATGCCAGAACTAGAGTAGAGATTTTGGTTTGGTTACTAGACTTTCCCAATCCAAAGCTCAAGGCACATTATAAATTCAGGTACAATAGATATTTCTCTGCTCAAGAGGACTTACTCTATACATTTGCTACTTGAGGCAATGAAGGATTAAATGATTTTCCCAAGGCACATCAATGGTATTTGATTGCTGGATTCCCTGATTCTCAGCTCACTGTTCTAGCCACTAGCTTACTCCCCTACTCTCAGCTCACTGTTCTAGGCACTAGCTTACTCCCCTACTCTCAGCTCACTGTTCTAGCCACTAGCTTACTCCCCTACTCTCAGCTCACTGTTCTAGCCACTAGCTTACTCCCCTACTCTCAGCTCACTGTTCTAGGCACTAGCTTACTCCCCTACTCTCAGCTCACTGTTCTAGCCACTAGCTTACTCCCCTACTCTCAGCTCACTGTTCTAGCCACTAGCTTACTCCCCTACTCTCAGCTCACTGTTCTAGCCACTAGCTTACTCCCCTACTCTCAGCTCACTGTTCTAGCCACTAGCTTACTCCCCTACTCTCAGCTCACTGTTCTAGCCACTAGCTTACTCCCCTACTCTCAGCTCACTGTTCTAGGCACTAGCTTACTCCCCTACACTCAGCTCACTGTTCTAGGCACTAGCTTACTCCCCTACTCTCAGCTCACTGTTCTAGGCACTAGCTTACTCCCCTACACTCAGCTCACTGTTCTAGCCACTAGCTTACTCCCCTACTCTCAGCTCACTGTTCTAGCCACTAGCTTACTCCCCTACTCTCAGCTTAATCCAAGAAAACAAGGATGTGGATTTGTTAATGCGCCTTTGGTTCATTTGTACCTGCAGATCAAATTCATGGCTGCTAACCTACAAATTAAGTGTTAAGTTAATTAGCGTACATTTAAAAATTCTAAACATGTTACATTTTTTAAAAAATGAAAATGTGAAACAAACTAAAAAATTTCTGAAAATTGAGGAAGAAGCTCAAATGAACTGTAAACTAAATGAATTTCTCCTCTGTGCACATGGCTACAGGAAAATCACAGAAACCAAAACTATTTTTATTTATGCTTATATACTGCACTTTTACAATCAGCGCGGTTTATGTGTTAGCAACATAATACAATGAATAGGTATAACATTACATATAACAGGTACATAAAAATAAAACAATAAATTAATAGCTTAACTAGGTTATCTAACAATACACTGTTTCCAACAGTTTACATTAGCAAGGGACCTGGGTGATAGTATGGTCGAATGTAGGTTGAGAGTATGCATTAGTAAGGGGGCCTGAGTATCTGCGGAACATGGTCACATGCAATCTGGAAGAGATGCGTCTTAATGGCTTTGCGAAAGGTTGCCAGATCGGTGATGAGGCGGATGTGAGAGGGGAGAGAGTTCCAGAGCAATAGTGCAAAATGTGAGAATGCTCTATTTCTGGTAAATTGCGAGCTTTTTCTCACCATAGTAGGAATGACGAGAGTATTTGTCAAATTTGCTCTCCTAGATCTGTTTTCAGGTGTCCATTGTAGGAGGTTTTCCAGCGATGCAAAACCCAGAAGCTAACCGGTCAGCGGGGATATTGAGCCACTTCCCGGTTAGCGACCCATGGGTAAAGAGAGGCTTGCTTTTATCATGTCTATCTTTACCCTTGGGTCACTAACCGGCAGTGGCTCAATAACGCTGCTGACTGATTAGCGACGGGTACCACACCCAGAATGCCCCTATGCTAACCGTGTAGCATTGGAGCATATAGCAGCGGTATCTGGGGATATTAGTGCCGCTGAATATCCTGCTTGGAGGCAGTTACACAGTTTACGGGTCTGTAAACCATGTACCTACCTTTGAATATCTGGCCCAAAATGCTGAGGATAATAGGGAGAGAAAACATTTTTTTAAAAAGTATTGCAAAACCCAGTGCCTGAACGTCTTTGAGTCCGCAGGTTACTCACATTGCATCTGACTGCAGTCTCCACACTATTACACCAGTGCTGAGGTCCTTTCTTGCAATCACTGCCCAGTATGGTAGCCTGGACTTCAGGTCTGCAGGCCTTAATCTCCTGATGAATGGAGAGCAGAAGTTTGTTATTTGCAATTCAGATAAATTGAAAGGTAGTGCTTCTTCTGGGGTTAAGAGCTATGGCAGACAGGTGTGAGAGTCCCAAAGTACTTTATAGTCTTTTTGAAAAAGCAAGAGATGTATTTTTATTATGTTTCTCCACTTTACATAAAACTATTTTCTCTCTCCTTCTTTCCATATGCTGTCTTAACATTCTTCACTGTTCAGATTTCAACAGCTGAGATGCACCGACGCTCTTTAAGGCAGTAATTGTTAAAAGAGCACACACATGTGAAAATTATATGGGTACATTTCAATACACAGATTTTGCCACTTTGAAAAATAGGCCCAGGAAAAGTACTCCCACACACTTACACCTGCTAACTTCTAGAGATACTTTTTCTGTGTTAAAACTGTTGCATACTGTACCCAGCCTCTTGGTGTACCAGCCTTACTCACTTATACTACTGTGGTTGTGTAGCCATGCTGCAGGCTGGAACACTTCTGGAGGGGTACAGTGGAAAAAGACCATCGTCCAGCAACTCTGCTATCAGTGAACTGACAACAAACCCACTGGAGCAAATAAAAAAACTAAGTTCAGGATACTTTTTGGATGGTAAAGCCTAAGATGTTATTACTGTTGCATGTTCAGGTAAGATGACACAAATCTTTTACAACATGTAACTTGAAATCAGGATCCAGAGTCCTTCTGAAGTATTAACTTTATATGTTTTATTAACTAGTGTACCTGAAATACCGAGCATAGGAATTACAATGTCTAAGTAGTAACAAGTGAACAAAGCTAATATTAAACTAACTTAACTAGGCTTTCTTTCTTGTTTTACTGAATACTTCCCATCAAGACAACAGCATGAGGTAAGTATTCAACTGCCAATGCAATACAGTCTAGTTTTTGGAACAAGATTCTTTCTGTGTTTTCTTTTCAGGATAAATGATCTTATAATCAGGCAAGTATTTCTTTTACAACTCAGAACTGTTATATAAATTCCTTTACAGCAATTCAAATTTACCAGCGGTCTCCTCTTTTCTCTTTTGCCAGTTCTGCAGGAGTATTCATAGGTCAGTAGACCTGGATTCAGATATTTAGAAAAAACTAGAAGTATTTGAGCTCAAATAAAACTGATAAGAGTGCACTCTAAACAAACAAAAACGTATACTCGTCCTCCAACCAAAAATTCCTGCTTGGGATTGGGGGCCCATCTCCATGCTGGTTCTGGTCTGGTCCAAGATCTGTTTCTCTGAGAACACAGTTGCCTCTTCCTCCAGTGACTCTTCAGCTGGTCTGGTCCCTACTCCCTGACTTTACAAAACCATTAAGGCAAAACCCTATCCTTCTCTTATTGTGCCTCAGTGGCTGAACAATTAATGCCTTTTCACCTTTTTTTCTCTAAGGCAAACTCCCTAAGCTGTAACAAACAAGCTACAGGACCTCAGTTCCTTTTTCTCTGCTAAAGCAGACTCAGATCTCCAACCAGACTTTTAAAACCTGATATTTTCCTCAAAATGAAGCATTTCAGGAAACCTGTGCACCTAACATACAGTCACAGGTTTGTCTCCTAAAGCTAACAGACACTTTTCACTAATTTCTCTCAAAAATACCAAAACTCTGAATAAATCTGTTTCAAACTGCTAAGACCTTTCAAAGTTTACTACTTACAAATAGCTTAAATCCAGCTTGTCAGCTTTTAACAGCTATGACAGCAAATCAGCCCTCTGATCAGACAATCTTCCCCCAATGGCTTTCAACCATTAAATATTAGACAGCCTAATTATACCTAGAACCCCACCTAATGAAGGTACTTCAAAGGTGTTCAAATCAGTGCTATCCAGCTAGCTCCTACGGCTTCTGGGTTGTGCGGCGAGACCTGGATTTTCATTGCCAGGGCCACATGTGACTCCGGCATTGAAAATCTGGGTTAGACGGATGGTGGGCACCGCCCAGATGAAAATCGGGCCCTAGGTGTATATTTTGAAAAATATTTTAAGGACCCTATTATAAAATTACCTTCGTTGCTGCCACCGTCTGCATAAATACTTCTGCATATTGACTTACAAAATCCTATATTTTCTTTAGTGTCCTTACCTTCCTATGTTCAAAACCTTTATCTGCACAGTCCATGGGGGCTATCTGGATGAGGGAGGGTGAGCGAGTTATTCAGCAGCACTTTACTGTTACTGTCCCGTGAGTGCAGGGGGTGGTACCGCTGCTATCTGGATAAGTGCCGACCAGTCCAGAGAATGGCGCTTTTCAGCGGGCCCTTATCTGGATAACTTAGGCAGCATGAACAGCAGGATAAATACTGCCTGAAAATCACTGCTAGCTGGACATGATCGGCATTTATCCAGATGGCGCCCCCAACTCGGATATTCAGTGGCAACTACTATCTGGATACTGCCACTGAACATCTTTGAATGTCAGCGGTTTTGAAAAATGGGCCTTTCATTTTTAGTTTACTGTGATGTTCTCTAGGCTTCTAAGCCCTACATTGTCTTCTGGGTTTTAAACTTTGGAATCAATGCTGTGTTTTAGGTTCCTAGTATAAATAAGAGTTTTCTCAACCAACGACCGAGGGAGGTAAAGGAAGTATCAGAGTTAGAAGACGGATTCTGTACTATGACAGTAATGACGTCTGAGACTTTACAGTGTGGGAATTTCCTTGCTGCTCTAGACCTCAATACACACATCTAGAGCTGAACCTGCTGAGGCCTTACAGAGTGACATTTTGTGACTTTTGAAGTAATTTGGATATATAGGTTTCACATTAGGAATCACCCATCCAGGAAAAAGATTTAGGCATCATTGTGAATAATATGTTGAAACCCTCCACCCAGTGTGCAGCGGCATCCAAGAAAGCAAATAGAATGCTAGGAATCATAAAGAAAGGAATGGAGAATAAGACAAAGGATATTATAATGCCTCTGTATAGTTCCATGGTGCGACCGCACCTTCAATATTGTGTGCAATTCTAGTCACCGTATTTTAATAAGGATATAGCAGGATTAGAAAAGGTTCAGGGAAGAGCCACCAGAATAGGAAAGGGGATGGAAGGATACCCCTATGAGAAAAGACTAAAAAGGTTAGAGCTCTTCAACCTGGAAAAGAGACGGCTGAGGGGAGATATGTTAGAAGTCTATAAATTAATGAATGGAGTGGAACGGGTAAATGTAGATTGATTGTTTACGTCATCAGAATATAGAAAGACTAGGGGACATGCAATGAAGCTAAAGGGTAGCCTATTTAAGACTAATAAGAGAAAATATTTTTTCACTCAACGCGTAATCAAACTCTAAAATTCGTTGCTGGAGGATGTAGTAAAGGCTGTTAGTGTAGCTGGGTTTAAAAAGGTTCTGAGAAGTTCCTAGAGGAAAGGTCCATCAACCATTATTAAAGAGGAAATCCACTCATTGTACCTGTGTACTTTTTTAGGAACCTGCCAGGTACTTGTGTCCTGGATTGGGCACAGTTGGAAACAGGATACTGAGCTTGATGGACCTTGGTCTGACTCAGTATGGCATCTCTTATGTCCTAAGGTGGATGCTTTCGAAGTTTGTTGGAGGTATGGTTAGAATAGTGGGCTAGGACCAGGGAATCCCACTGCTGCTATCATGTGATTATGGAGGGTACTGGGGATGTGGAGTGCCATCTTTTCAACACCCTCTGGATGTTTTATGGCCAAAACCAGCACTTTCTCAATGCCCGGAGCAGGTCTAAACTTGGACGGGGTTGCAGATGTCCCTGACATTTCTGAAATCGAGTGGGGATGACTAAATCCACTGCACTGCCCCAGCCATACCTCTGCCACACCTTCTGCCTATTTGGCTGTCTCCGCACCAGATCCGTCTTTAAAAGCCATTTGTAAAATAGCTCTGGGGCCGTCTCCGGGATTTGGACATCGGCTTAAAAAGCAATCTCTGCTTGCCCATGTCTTGTTAAATATCTACAAGTAATGGAGATGAAAGAGTAACAAGTGAACTGGTAACTTTTCTCAGTTCTTACCAGGCAGGTAGTGACATGGTCCAATGGCTTGTTCAGAACCTCCTTCATTTTTGCTCCAAATACTGCAATGAATTCCTTGCACTAGGTATATAGATGAAAAGATCATTTAGGATTAAAAGAGTAAAAAGCAATCAAGACAGAGAAGATCCATAGCACAGCAATCTTGCAGCAAATGTGCAAAATCCATGACATTAATAGATTTAGTTCAGGCCTTTCCAATAGTAGTGCAAGGCAAGTTACATTCAGGTAGGCCGGTCATTTCCCTCTCTCCTGAGGGTTTACAATCTAAGTTTGTATCTTAAGCAGCGGAAGATTAAGTGATTTGTCATTACTACTACTTATCATTTGTATACCGCTACTAGGCACACGTAGTGCTGTACACATAAGACAGTCCCTGCTGCAGAGAGCTCACAATCTGCTGACAGACGAACAGAACAACGGGAGACCAGGGAATTGTTATGGAAATGATTAAACTATATATGGGCCACAAAGAGCAGCTTCCTACCTGCTGCTTTAACCACTGCTGCTTCTCCACCAAATGATTCCCCAAGACTCATGTTTGATGTACGATAAGAAGTGATGGTGAGGCTGAAGCATTTAAATTCTACGCTGCATTCTTCTCCCCCCCCCCTCTCCTTCAGTCTGCACACAGCTCTTCTGCATCCCAGACCTTCGACTCTATTCTCTTTCATCTCACACCCTATTCCATCATATGACTTATATGCTTCCTTCTCTACTACATAACCAAGATCCAGCTTCTTCCCTCGTTCTTTGCATCCTAAATTTCACTTCACATCATGATCATCTCCTGTGTACTCTCCTTTAACGTCTTTCATGGCCTTCCTCCTACATCTCTCCATGTATCTTTTCACCTTCCCAATTTCTTCAGGACATGGTATCAGGATTTATCTTCCTTTTATATTCATCTACATCCTCCACCTAGCCTGCATCTTCCAAAATCTTTTTCACTTCTCAGACCCCTATGTCCTTCCTCAGATTCCATATGCCACTCCGCTACTCCTCTGTGAGAATCTCTGCTCTTCTTCTCGTCCCTCACTCCTGCTCCTTCCCCCTCCATGTCCTTTCACTGTTTCTTCACCTTCCTTCTCCTCCACTTTGCGTCCCTCCTTTCCTCACTCACTCTCTGCCGCCAATGGCCCTGGCAAGTTTACTGCAATGGGCTTCCTGTCCCCATGCGCCAGAGAAAGGTGCATGGAGAGGCAGGTCCTGTGCTGCAATCCTGAAGGAAAGCACACCACCGTAACATTGCTACCACTTTGGGAGCCAGCGAAAATAATAACGTAACACCACCTACCTGTGAAGATCCTTTAATGTATTCCTTACATTTATTCTCCAGAGCATGTTCAAAGTCACTGTACCCCAGATTATCATTTGGGTTGGTTTTGAGCAGGCTGGTGAATGTCTGGCAGATGGTACAGCTGTTGGTTTCTGATGGAGCAAGGGCCAGAACCTCTCCTGGGTGACGGAGACACAAAAAGGCACAAAAATGGGTTTGGGTCAGCTTATTCAATGAGAGTACATGCCTTTCCATTAGAGCCTTGAGCTATATTGGAAAGGTGAGTTACAAAATCTAATAAATAAATGAGTGGGCAAATACTAAGGGCCCAATATTCAAAAGGGGACAAGTAAATGTATAAATCTGTAGCTGCCAATTTTCAACAGCACTATAAAGATTGTGCTTACAAAAATTGCTGTAATCACAATGGGGTAGATTCCGACTTGCGTTTAGCGGGGATATACGTGGACATATAATCTCTGCTAAACATCAGGCTTGTATTTCTACCTAAGAGCTCCCAGCATGTACTGCTGAGATGTGCGGGGAGCTCTGGACGGGGGCAGGCCAGAGGAAGAGTGGGGGCGGGACCCTGATCCCAGACATACAGGGCCAATTCCAGTGTCAGCCCTGTACATTGAGGTCGGCCATCTACATGGGAAACATTTCACTTTGGAGGTGGAATAAGTTCCCCCCAAGATTTGGCAGAGAAGGTGAGCAGGGGCAGGGTTTCCTTGCAGCCTGATCCCAGCCTTGAAAGGCCCGATTGGAGGTCGAGCAGTGGGGAACAGGTGATTTACTGCAGCGTTGGCGATCAGGGCTCCAGAATCTAGCTGTGGTGCCATGGCAATGGGACACCATGGCATCGCAGCTCCATGCAGGAGCCAGGCTGAGCTAGCAGGCAGGGCTCTGGATGTCTGGGGTCCCTGAATAGGGGACACATTGTGGATGTCCAGCCCTATGCTGCAATTCTGATCCTCCGGGGCCATCTAGCCCCCACAGGAGCAGAATCGGGTGCACTTGGGCCCAGATGTGCACCTACAGAATTGGCCCCCACTCATATAGTGCTGGGGTGGAGTTAGGGCAGAGTATAGGCCAACTATAAATTTAACAGCGATGTTGTGGTTGTTAGGTGCTATCAAGTTGATGTCAACTCCTGGCAACACTTCGTGTTATGACTAGCCCTTGCATTTTCTTGGCAAGGTGCGACTGGAAGTAGATTGCTAGGCCTTTCTCCCACACAATAAGCCTACAGCACCTATTATTCCAAGGTGGTCTCCCATCCGAGTACTAGCCATTCACAAGGCATCCTATTCCAGTCTTCCTTTTATATTTTTAGAATAATGACACTGATGCAAATGAATGAATATCATTCACATTTATCCTGGATATTCTGAAAACCAGACTGGCTATGCAGTATTCCAGAAATGACTTGAGAAACACTGTACTGTTGTCACTGGCACTGAAAGTGGTTCTTCTGTGCAGAAGAAAATATGATTTGCTGGTTTCATCTATACAGTGGTGTGACAAGGTAGAATGAAGATAGTACATGGAGAATGGAATGGAGATGCTGAGTTTGTGTCTTACACAATTCTGCTGGTATTTTAGAAAAAACTCCACCAAACGTGAAGATTATAAAATATGCACATAGATCATAAAATACGAAGGAATGAACGTGAATGTGCCACTACATGGAGCCAAAGAAGCCATTTTACAAATCTACATGTGGGAAAACTCAACGGAGGAAACGTGTCATACATTTAGGTGCTGACATATATATATGGAAGTTGGTATTGCACAATTTCTATGTGTAAATGCCGCCATTTACATATGTATGTGGGCGATTTTGCAAACCTACACATGTAAAGGCCGCCAATTAACTGCAGAGGCCACAATTTTCATTTAGTTAGAATTTGAGGAGGGCATTAAGGACGATTAACCCCCTGAATCTCTCCTGTAATGGCTGCAATGAGCACTACTTTTTAAAAACCTAAATGTGCCAGGGAGCAGGTGTAAATCCCAACATAGACAGTTTTGGCTGTACATGCGCATTCCCTATTTTAAATGGGGAATATATGCATACTTTTTGATCTGCCAAGCCCACTCCCTAACCACACCCCCGACACGCCCCTTGCAGCATCTAAAAAGTAAGGACAGCCACATGTACATTCAGCCATTTCTAAAATGGCCATTTCCATGTGGAGGCCATTTCCATGAGAAAATGCCTGATTTTACATGCGGAAATTGTTAATAAAGTTTCTAAAATGACCCCTTTAATGTGTTGGCTGAATATTTCCTTTTATGGCCGAGCAAAAGATTATTTTTTTGTGATTGTAGCTAGCTCTTAGTGCCAGGATAACGCAGAAGCTAATCTAAACTGAGTAATAAATTTGGTTTTATTATTTCAATTGTAAATTTATATAGTCCATTGGCGTAAAGAGGTTCTCCCCCCACTTGAATATGCATTTGCTCTGCATGCTCTATGGATTCTGTTGTTACTATGTTACGACTACTACTACATGACCAGTTGTAACACAGAAACAATAATCCTTAGGGTTCTCTCTCTGACCCAGCAGTTCCCATCTGCTGTTTTGGGATTCCAGCTCAATCAAAACCTGCTTCTGTTATGCTATGGCAGCAGGAGCCTTAATTCACAACCACAAGGGGAATTATCCCTATTTTATATCTTCTCACTTGGCCCAGTCATTTCAGCAACAGTCTTCATGTACCAAAGCTCCTTCCAGAACTCTGCAATCATTGGCCCCAAATCTGGCCACTACCGTCACTACAGCTCAGCACCTAGTTCTCCCTTTCCCCGTAAGGCTGTGAATGCTGCTTCCATAGCAACCCCAACCATGGCTGGCCAGGAGAACAGAAGATTTCATCTGGGAAACAAGCCCAGTTTCTCCCCAGGCAAATGGCCCTTGCTCGAACAATAAACCTTTAATGACTTCTTGCAAGCACAGTATATTTCAGCCAGTTTAGCAATTAATATTTTCAAAAGCTCTTTCTTCATCTAGATATCGGTGAGGCACTATACAATCTTGAAGTTTTTTGCTGGAAGCCTACATAGTGGTTTTGTGACTTCAGCCCATTTGATCCACGGAGATATAGTCTTGCACCATTTAGGGAAATCAGAACTACATCTTTGTGCATGCAGTGTGGTAAAATGAAAATTAGATTAGTCTGGGCTAACAACATGGAGACAACTGGTAAGCTTAGGTTTGGAGGAGGGTCACATGTCTAATGTGGGATTGCGGGAACTGCTAAAACAAATACTGGATGAAATTCTGTGTCACAGATGACTGAGGGATGTTTCTTTCACATGGGACTTTCATGTGGTTCTATGTGTTGCTTGAGAACTGGTATCCTATGCTGATTTAGAGTAACTCATAGAGCACTGGATCTTACCTAGTGCATCAGAAGGCTTGATCTCTGCTCCACACATGTTAATCCCAATGCAGAATTCTTTGGGATCTGCATTGTTCTTCAAGGCATCTATGATTTCGTCCCTGTACAATTCCATCATCCCATTGCACTCCGTGGCAACTGCCTCGTCAAAGTCATCACACACAGTGCTGATGGCATCATTAATGGCATCCTGCAGTGACCCCACAGAAGAGAGGCATGTGAAGGGTTAAAGAAAAATGGCTTTCAAAATTAAGTGCATCATCTTTAAAGAGGTGGGGCCTCCAATAGTGACCTGCAACCAGCTGGGTTAGCTAATCAGAATGAGCTGATATGTCATGGGGCCCAGAAATACTGCTTTCAAGGTAGGTAATGGAAGGAAGCTGTTATTTCATTGGCTTGGAGAGATCTCCAGGAAGACTTAGGCACCCCAAGTGTTTATCTGTCAATCTCATCATGACACAGTGAGACATTCAGGCTATCTGTGTACTGCAACTCTATGTGGGCAGGTTTTCATCTCTACAAAACATGATTATGGTCTAGTAGGGAGTATGGGGCTCAACATGTGTCCTTTGCTTTAATGACCGCGTTTCTCTGCCTGTGCCTTTCACTTTCTCTCTGATGTTCTGTATCCGTCTCTGTCCACGTGCGTGACTCTCAGATATTCTGTAGCTCTCTCTCTGCCTCATCGCCTCTCACATGTGGATGCCATTCTTTGCCCATGCACTTGCGTAGCTCTCTCTATGAGTTGCTCTCTTTCCACCTCTCTGTCTCTCAAATTTCTTTTATTATTGCTGACTCCTACTTTAGTTATTTATTTTAATTTAGGATGCTATTTGTTTTATGGGACCAGACTAACAGCTTTTTAAAGAAGTTGCATTGCATGAGCTATTGAGACAGCATCCTATAGGTTCTACTTCTTAGTTATATTTGCAGATAATCCAATTTAGGACCAATATAGCTACCAAATTATCATCAGCACCATTTCTGCGCACATCAATAAAATTATCAGTATGCAAAATGGGAATACATAGCATGCCAAAGTAAGCATTGTCAGAGCCAGTACAAGGGTACCTCCATCTCACCCCCAACCCTCTGTCCATGACTTGTGGCTCCTATTGCAACTCCCCAGTGCTCTTCCTCCTTTTTCTTCCTAAGGATGCCACTGTGAGGAAGAAGAGTGGTGGGTAGCCACAACACAAGCTCCACTGCCCTGCCCGTCAACTCAGTTTGATCTTTGGTTGGTAGGACTTGTGGATCCCCATCAGCAATGCTGCTCTATCTGGCTAGCTCTGTTTGTCTTTTGCCACTGCCCCAGGCAATTGCCTAGTTTTGCCTTGTAGTAGGGTTGGCCCTGGGTATTACAAATATATATTAACTATAGTCTGTGCACGTCCTTCCATCCTAAGTGCCCTATTGCTGAATATCAGTTCTAGTTCAATATGGCTATACTCCTACCCTACCTCTTTGCAAACCCTCTTCCTTCTCAAGCCCAGCATGGCTGGTCACTCACATCATCATCAGTATCCTTTCCGATCATGTTTTTGAGTGTTCCTAGGACTTGGGTGCAGCCTGTACATTTCACAGAAGGCTTTTCTGGATGCTTCTTTTTCTTTTCCTTTTTTCCCTTTTTCTTTTCCTTTTTGCCCTTTTTCTTCTTCTTCTTTGCCTTCTTCTTCTTCTTCTTTTTCTTCTTCTTCAAAGACTTTTCAAGCTCCTCACCGGCAAGCTCTTCCAACTATAAAAAATGAAAGAAAATTTATATGGAAATGAGTTGCCATGTGCAACCTATAGGATTTTAGATTCTCTCCCTCTTACAGAAGTGTGGGTAGGTGTGTCCAAGTTCCAGCTTAAGAGTCTCTAGAATAAGGTAAATTTAGCTGTGTACTTTTTGTAACAGTTTTCACCCCTATTTGTCTATTCTTTAAATTATTTTGTTTGTATTTGCAGATCTTGGAACCTGCATTTGTGTATATTGACCTGACACAAGTGAATGCCGAAACCTGACCAAGTCTGGCTTAATGTCCTAAAGTTGTCTGGCTAGTTATTCAGATAGCGGATTGAATTCTGTCACTCTAGGGATAGCTCCGGTGGCTGGAAAACTATATATATATTCAATGCTGCCTATAGCCTAGATAGCAGTGCTGAATATATGTGTTTTATTTAAATGCCACAGCTGGCGTGGAGTTTATATATCAACACAATAATGTTGAATTTTTGTCAAGCTCTAAGTCAACAGCCACTAGGAGGGTTGCTTGAGTAATTTTCTCTTCCTAGAAGATTTCAGAATTTCAGGAATATCCAGTTGCCTGGAGCTCCTTCCACCTTATTCTCTTTTCTATTGAGGAAAGGCAGGTATTTTTATTTATCTTTTTAATATAATTTGTTTTAATCGGCTTTTGTTATATTCTTTATATTTTGTACATCACTTGGAATCATCACTGAATTAAGCGGTATAGAAATCTAAAAAATGCATTGTTTATATAAGTGGCATCAGCTAAGGAGGAAATATCACTATTTGTAAATATATCTGGTGGGGACGTGGAAATAGATCTAGGAACATTCACACAAATGAAGGTTTCTGCTCTTAGCAAGGTTCTAGAAAACATCAACTTTTTTCCTGCAGAAGTAAACAAGTAGTGAAAGCATGCAGAGCACGGCTCATGGAATTCTTTCCAACTCCTCTGCATGAGTGCATGTATTCTTCCTATGTATGTCTCTGACCTGGAGGTGAGAAAGGAGAAGGTTGTTTGAAACTAAATGTGATAAAATGTCTAACCATTTAGATGTTATTCTCAACAGATTTTAGAGAATGGCTTTTACTGTTTAACCACAGGGTGCCACTGTCCCAAAGCAACAGATCTTGCCGTAGTTCTCTACCACTCATAATGGAAGAGTAGTCTAATGGTTAAAGCAGCTTACTGAGAAGCCAGGGTTCAGATTCCACGCCCATCCCTTGATAACTTGGGCAAGTCATTTAGCACTCCATTGCTTCAGGTACAAACTTACAGGTCAATAGTCAGATTCCATGATTGGCATTTTTTAAAATGCTGGTCACGGCATTGAAAGTGAAACTAGATATTCAGTGCTGGAATCTGTATATCAATCAGCAGTGAATATCTGGTTTCACTGCTGGCCGTCGGTGCTATCCAGAGAGCGCCAATATTCCACCACTATCCGGATAACAAACTGCATAAGGTTAGGACTGACGTTTTTGTGGCCTAACTATATACAGGTTGGTATCCGGTTAGCGGACTGAATATCAGCACTAACTGGATATTTATTTATTATTTAGCTCATGCTTTTCCAGGAGAAGATCAAGGCAGGTTACATTCGGGTGCAGTATGCATTTCCCTGTCCCCAAAGGGCTCACAGTCTGAGTTCGTAAGTTGATAACCCCGGGGACCACTCTTGTTCTGTCCACAGAACACCCTAGCACTATCTGGATAGTGCTGTGGCAGTTCAAGGAGCTATTCAGTGCCACTGTCCTCATAGTGCTGTTGAACAGCCTGGTCAGCAGGGCTCATGCGGTGAGTAGACGCTGCAGACTGCATGAGCCCTGCTGAATATCGGTCCCTAGATTGTACATTCTCAATGACAGGGAGATACTGTACCTGAATGTAATTGCCTTGATCTACAACTGGAAAGGCAAAGGCTAAATACATAATTAAGAATCAGGAAAAAGTAAGCTTACAACTTAATTTGATCAGACAGTTGATCGTACAGTTTGATCATAAGTCTGGCACAACCAATCAATATATGTGAGAAAGGAAAACAGGTAGACGAGACAGAAGAGGCAAGAAAAAGACAGGTGAGAGACAGAAGAGAGAATAAAAGAGTATAAGGAGGCAAAGGAAGAAGAGAGAGAGAGGAAAGAGCCTCAGAGGAGAAGAGAATACTGTATGTGAATTTCTTACCTCCAGGGACATATTCTGCCAGACATACATGCAGTATTCCTCTCTGACGCAGAGAGACGCTGTCTCCCAACTCTGACACCAGAACTCGGGGCCCTGCAGACACTGCTCTGGGACCCTCAGAGAGTCCGCAAGGACCATGACTACAAAGCAGAACACAAGGAAGGGTAATATCCTGGCAGAAATTGGATCGAGGGAGAAGCTTGTCACTAGGCCTATAGGAATCCCTGTGTGCAGCACAAATACAGTAGCACATACATTATGATGATGATTCTCCGGGTTGGTGCTGGAAGCTCCCTAACAGGTTTGGCTCTCAGGGTAAATCAAAAAGACAAATTGGCATGCTTCTTAGACCCAATGTATGCAAATAGATCACGATAAAGAGAGAGCTTGAAGTACCAGAAGATGTCATGTAACCCATCTCCCAGTCTCCAAGCAGGTTCTACTAAGTCTAAAGCATGTCAGGAAGATGTGTTTAAGCTGCTCCTGAACATTCCTAGTGCTGAAGGGCCCACCAGCTCTCTGTTCTAGTGTTTGCTTTCCCTTCCAGTGTGAATACTGAATATTCATTGATGATATTCCAGAAACCAAACTCATTTGGACAACCTTAAGGACTGGGTTTGAGAACTGCTGCTTGCAGCGGTACATGAGAGTGCTACACATAATCACCCTACAGTGCTGCAGGGTAAACACTGTCTATTACACAATGACAGCAGGGAAATAGACTGGTTGGAAGGAGAACTGGGGGTTAAATAAAATCCCCTGAAAACATACAAGGCTACTGTGCTGGCGCGGTGTTTGGCTACTGTGCTCGTTGATGTACCTCACGTACTGCTGCTTACAGCAGAATAAGCGATAGTCCAATCCTTTGCAAACTGCAGGGCCTAAACCCCTCCCCCCAAATGGACCAATTTCAAAGCTCACATAATGTCAGAGTTGCCAAGTTACTCAGTTCCAGGAGTGAGATTTTAAGCCAGTCCTGGATTTCTGACAATCTCATCCTGATGCATTATGGGACCTGCAGCACTCATTTCAATGGATAAAATTAGGGACTACAAATACCATACTGCATTGCAATGCAAATTAAAACCAGAACTGGCCAAATTATTTCACTCCTGGAACTGGGTAACTTAGCAACTCTGTACTGTAAAAGCAAGAATGTTATCAACTACAGACGTTGTGCCTGTAGGAAGACTCTTGCACATTAAGAGGCATGCCAGGCCTGGGGGGGAGGAGGGCTGGTGAGGTAGGAATCTGAGAATGACTGAGATTTTGTTTCCAGTGGGAAATGGAAGAAGGTGCAGCTCTGCTGTGAAGTCACTGTTCCTTTACTCTGTATTGGCTCACACTGGCCCTAGAGTGATCACATTTTCAGGAAATAGATTTTAAAATGTCTTTGAAGGCAAACATAACTAAACAGCTGGGATAACAATATTCATCTTTTAAGGATTTACACATTTCTTGTGTAGCGGGATCACCACCCTGTGTCCTCTTGGTTCAGATGGCGGAACATTCTGGAGTCTCTGCTTCTAAGCTGACATTGCCTTCAAAGTGAGATAATGGAGGATGGTCCTGCTTGTCAGTCAGGGGGTATCTCATCCACTACTTTCAGAAGAATTATTAAAACCCTACTTCTGGGGCCAGGCATCTTCTTGTGCCTTCCACAGGAGTCAGGAGATGGACAAGTTGCTTGAGGCCTAGAGGACTCAGGTGTAGCTTGGAGGAGGCAGCCTTCCTGATGGCCAGCTAGATAATAAAACCACAGGGAATGTTCTTATCCCCAAGCTACCAAGGCTTGATGAAAGAATTACTGTTGGAGAGAAGGAAACTGGAGGAGGAATGGAAGGGAATCGGAAGAGTTAGCATCATTTGATGAACCGCCCAGGCCGAAGCATCAGGGCGGTGTACAATATAACAGCAGGCTACTGGAAATACAGTCAGAAAAGAATGCCAAAAATTGATAGGATAGAGAGATACAGAAGAAAGATAGAAAGGGGTAAGATCTACCTCTTCGACAGCATCCTAAGAATAATTGACAACACCAGGAATGGAATCATAATGATCTTCATCGACATCTCCTCAGCCTTCGACACAGTGGACCACAACACGCTCCTGGAAAGACTAAAGAACACTGGTATACACGGTATCACACTGAAATGGTTCCACTCATACCTAACCGAAAGACAGCTACAGGTCAAGGTGGGACACAACACCTCCCGACCCATAAATGTCCGTCAAGGAGTACCTCAAGGATCCGCACTCTCAGCACTCCTATTTAACATCTACATCCAATCGATATGCAACATCATGAAAGAGAACAACATTCAATACACAATATATGCAGACGACATCATGATATACACCCCGATATCAATCGACAACCCGGACTTCTCCAAGATAACAGACTGCCTTACCCAAATGACGAGCTGGTGTCAAAACAACAACCTCGCAATAAACTACAACAAGACCGAAGCTTTAATCATCACTCGGAACCAAAGCTTCATACATCCGCCAAATATCAAGATACAAAACACTACTATACCAATAAGATCAGAAGTGAGATACCTCGGTGTTACTCTGGACAATAAACTAAACCTCAAGCCACACATAGACAAAACAATACAAAACGTCTACTACAAGATGCGAATCATCAGGAGATTGAAACCACTCCTTGCTCCAGAACACTTTCGTACCGTCTGTCAAGCACTGATAACCCCAATACTGGACTTCTGCAATCCGATATACCTTGGACTACCGAAACAAGCCCTCAAACCACTCCAGCTAGCACAAAACACTGCAGCACGAATAATATCCGGTACTGCAAGACAGGACCACATCACACCTACCTTAAAGGACTTACACTGGCTCCCAATCGGTGCACGCATCAGATACAAAACTATCATAAACCTATTTAAGATAAATCAGCACACATCAGCCAACAGCCTACACACCCTCATTCAACCAGACACCAGCACTCGTCCTAGAAGAAAACAAACACACAACCGAGTCAGCACCCCAAGTGAATTCAAACACACACGTAAGGACACAACAGACAGAGCACTCTCATGGCTGCTCCAACAATATGGAACAAACTACCGGACGACTTGAGGGCAACTACAGACCTCAAAGACTTTAGAAAACAGCTAAAAACCATGCTGTTCATAGAACACTATGGACACATCACATAACCTAAGAGATTGTATAACAGCACATGATACCGCCTGTATTGAAAATGTTTTGCAGCACCACTGTATATAGCCCACACTGTACATAGCTCAAACCACTCTAGCACACAATACACCACACCTTGTACATAGCTCACCCCAATCCAGCACACGATACAACACACACTCAACTAAATTTCACCCTCACTGCATGATTAACACACTCACTTTACCCGATTGTTTGCTGTGATACCACCTTGATTAATAAGATAAGGCGGTTTAAAAATACTGTTAAATAAATAAGAGCCCAAGAGGGCAGGGGGGACAGTAGGGCGGGAGGGGGAAAGAGGAAAGGAAGGGGAAAGGGAAGCGGCCTAGTGAGGGGATAATGGACGGGAGTGCGGGGGACAACTGGGGGACAAGGCACCATCGTCAGGGGGGGGAGATCAAAGGCTTGACAAATGAGGTGTGTTTTAAGGAGAGTTTTGAAGCGGGGATAGGAAAGTTCCAGGCGAAGGGGTAAAGGTAGGGAATTCCAGAGAGCTGGTCCCAGGAAGAAAAAGGCGGAATGACGGGTGAGCTCTAAGTGGGCCTGAGCGGGGGAAGGGAGAAAGAGGCGATTACCAAAAGCGGAACGAAGAAGATGGGGGGAGGGCTGAAGGTGAATGATGTCTGACAGATATTGGGGGGTGCTGGAATGGAGGGCCTTATGTGTGAGGATGAGGACCTTAAAGATGAATCGGAACTTGACCGGAAGCCAGTGTAAGGCAAGAAGGCAGGGGGACACGTGAGAGCAGGCTGGGGAACCAGTGATAAGACGAGCGGTGGCGTTCTGTACTAATTGCAGTCAGTGAAGCTGAGAGGAAGGTAGACCTGCGTAGATGACATTACAATAGTCTAAACGGGTTGTGACGAGGGACAGGACGAAGTGGTTTGTCTCAGTGAGCTGAGTGGGACCCTCAGGGATATATCCCATCTTCACCCCTGAGAAGTTCAGAGCTGAGGTGCCAGTGCATCCAGTCCAGTCCCTGCAGGTTTGTTTGTTTGGGGGGGGGGGGGAGTTTGCTTTTTGGACGTATTTGTTGGTTTTGAAAGCATTCTTGACATTTCTCAGTTTTTGGCATTTCTCCGATTTATTTTCTTCAGCAGGAGAGTAAATTGCCACTGTTTTGACATTTGTTTTCCCTTATGAATTTGCGCCAGGCATAAATGCTTTGCTATATCCAGTTACTCATCTGTATCATGTACCCCAATAGAACAGGGAGATCATTTTTTAAGCATCTACACGTGGAAATATGCAGATAATGATCTGGATAATGTCACTAAAGCTCAGGGGCTGGTCCTGGCAAGTGGCGGGTGCTGCTAACCGGACAAATGCTTTTAAATATGAGGCCCAATGATTTCAAGCCACTGTTTCCATATGTTGTGGTCAGGGCGCAGAGATTTCTAGGCGGTGTGCTTTTGGGCGGGCCAAAACTGTATATATGTAGGGTCCGATATTCAGTGGCTGCAGCTAGCCCTGCTAAAGTGGTGGCACCACTGCTAAACTTTAAACCCAGATATTCAATGCCAGGGCCATATCCGGGCCATGGCATTGAATATCCAGTTTCCCCAAATTGCCATGAAGCTAACCGGACAGGAGTGACATTCAGCCATTGCCCGGTTAGCTTTTGTGGCAAAATGTTAGGTCAGCCTTTACTGCGCTTGACTTTCACCTCTTAGTGATAACCGGGCAGCAGTTCAATATCACTGCTGCCCGGTTATCACTAGCTACCACTCCCCGGAACGTTCCAGTGCTAACCAGATAGGATCAGGGCATGAAGTGGCTGCCCTCGTGGGTATTCAGCAACGCTAATCATGTTAGTGCTTCTGAATAACCCACCTAGGGGGATTAACACGGTTAACCCATTGCCTGCAGGGACATGTATTCCAGTTTCTCCATTAGATAAGAAGAGCAAGACTACAAGTCCCTACATGCAATGGGGTAAACACAGGACTGGATCAAACCTGTCGGGCGCATCTGGAGCCAGTTGGCAACCCTACACATACATGAGGCCACATCTGCTCTTCCTCTGCACATGTAGGTTTTCAAAATGGATACTCCTGCTGCTTGTGCTGGCAAATGCACCCCTGCCTGTCCTTCTACATATTTTACAAAAGGTACTTTTTGTAAATACTGGTGGAAATGTGAAAATTCCTGACCTGGGTGTCCCGTGTCCTATATAGAGCTTTTATGCAAAATGAGGCTTCACATCTATTCTTTTAGAACAACCCCAGCTGGTTTGTGGTGTGTGTCATTTTGGTGGGGCTTTGCAAGAGGAATTTTTCAGAAGCTTGAGGGCCTTGAAAGACTGACTTTCCCCCTGCTAGGAGAGGAACCTGGGAGCGTGGGTTTTTGGATGGCTGCTAATATTCACCAAGAACCCCAGTGTCTGCCCAAAGAGTGGAGCAGGGATTACACAGATATTTGTAAAGTATTATAAATTTATAACTTCAAGGCTCAAAGGCTTGTAAAATAAGCAGGTGGACATTCAAAAGCAAATATCCAGATAACGACAGCTATATGCTTCGATGTGGAGTTTGCAGGATTGCAAATTCATTTTATTTATTTATTTATTTTATTTAAACTTTTTTATATACCGTCTTTCTACAATTCAAGGCGGTTTACATGGAACTCAACAATATCGGTGTAGATGCAGCTGTTTTACATAGAGCAATGATTTTCAAAGTGGAACTCTCTGTGGCTGGCATGCACTGTGTGGGTATGTTTCTACCTGTGTGCTCTGTACCAGCATGGAAGCAGACGAAAAATATATGCAAAGATTTAAAAATGAAACCTCCATGTATACTGTCACTCCCCTTAAATGGCTTATCGTCCACATCACTTACCAAACTCATCCAATCCGTCCCATCAAATAGAAATAGGAGACATGCAGCATTAAACTCACTAACAACCCCAAAGGCTATAACAACGTGCAGCCTATCAACATCAAACAGAGCTTTCATGTTTAGCGCACCAAAACACTGGAATTCTCTCCCACCTGATCTCCGCGCCATAACCGACCTAACCCAGTTCAGAAAGGCCCTTAAACTACACCTTTTCATTAAATACTACCCCACATGAACCGTAACATAGCAGCCTCTCCCCAGTACAATCCACAATATCCCTCTTGTTCCAAGCATCCCTACTAATTTTATGTAAATAGTTCGAGCATGCTATCTAGCTAATAGATTATATACTCCATGTAAATAGTTCTCCCATGTTATCCAAGTTGATACTCCTGTTATATGTAATACCAAACAGCCTGTTGTTCTGGTTCCTTTCTGTTATTTGTAAACCGCGCTGATGTCAAAGAGTGCGGTATATAAGAAGTTGAAATAAATAAATAAATAAATATTCCACCTCTTCTTCATGCAGTAAAAGATAGTGTGGACTCAGGCCCCGATGAGACGGCTCAGGAAGTTGTGAAAATGCTGGAACCTAAGTTTGACTCAGTTATGCGTAAACTGGACGAGATGGGTGAGAGATTTGGAGAATTTGCCAAGAGAATGGATGAGATGGAGCAGCGGGTGACGGTGCTCGAGGAGGGAGAGCTGGCGCTGGAAGGTACAGCGGCGAAGCAGCAGAAGCAACTGGATGACCTTATCATGAAGGTGGATGATCTCGAAAACCGATCGAGAAGGAACAATCTAAGGTTGGTTGGGGTGCCCGAATCCTGGACGGGGAACCAGCTGTTCACCTTATTCGCGGAGTGGTTGCCGCAAGAACTAGGCCTTGCAGAGCTCCGGGGCACAATCCACGTGGAGCGAGCCCACCGTCTGGGCCCAATGCGTGAGGATCAAGGCCGACCCAGACCGGTACTGGCACGTCTTCTAAATTTCCAGCACAAAACATTGCTGTTGCAAGCATACAGGAAGAAAAGAGACTTAAAACTTGATAATGCAAAGATCTTGTTATTCCCGGACTACTCAGCCTCCTTGGCAGCGCGTCGCAAGGAATTCGTGCCTCTATGCAGTGAGTTGGTTCAGCGCGGGGTGAAATTCGCCCTACTCTATCCAGCCACCCTTAAGATCTTTTATAAGGGCACTACCCACTCATTTGAGCAGGTTGCAGCGGCGAAGAAGTATGTGTCCAGGATACAGGAGCCAGTTGTGCAAAATGGGGACTGAGCTCGAGGGAACTGGCTGGTGTAGTCGCGCCGACCACGGCGGACTTTGCCCTGCTGCTGGATTGTGGCAACTGCTGGATCCAAGTAGGCAAGCAGTTCTTGTTGCCCTTTCAACAAAATGGGGGACTTGTTCGAGACTGGCTGATGCCGCTTGGCCTTTCAACTTCTTTTTGCAACACGGACGGCCCGGGGGGGCACAGACTGTGATCTTACTCCCCTAGGGGGGTGCCCTATTTGAAGGGTCCTGTATAGGATGTGTGTGGGGAGTTGGGGTAGATTGAATGGTGATATGAATGAGGATGTGGACAACTGTGTGTTTAGGGAACAAGAGGAATGCTTGGGGAAGTGTGGATGGGAGACTGGCAGGGATGTGTGTCTGTGGGGTAGGGAGAATCAAGGGGGGTGGGGGAGGGGGGAGGCTTGGGGGGGACTAGACAGGTTGGGTTGGCTGGAGAGTATGGGGCTGGGGAAGGGGAGGGGGGAGGGGAAGGGTGGGGTGCAGTGGGTGGAAAGGGGTGGGGGGGTAGGGGTTCCGATTGGAATTTGTAGCCGGTTGTTCATTTCTCTGCAAGAGCCAGTGGCTGTCTCACTCATGATCTCTTTCCCTACTTTAGGCTATGTGAAGGATACCTGGAGACGAGGCTGGGCGTCTCTGGGTAGCTTAACATCCCGGTGCCTTGCTGCAGATCCCCACATGCTGCTGATATGTTAAACGCAAAAATTGTTTCCTGGAACGTGGGGGGTATTGGGTCCCCGATCAAGCGTACTAAGATACTGCAAATGTTGAAAAGAAAGGGGGCACATCTGGCGCTGCTGCAGGAAACTCACTTGAGCGCGCTAGAACACTCCAAACTCAAGCGAGATTGGGTGGAGGCCGTGTATGGTGCTTCTTCTGGCGGAAAAAAGGCGGGGGTGGTGGTATTAGTAAAACGGGGGGTTCCTTTTGAGGTGGCTAAGGTGCATGCAGATCCCCACGGTCGATATATCTTGATCACAGCCAAACTTTTTAACGAGGTGATCTGGATAGCAAACGTCTACGCGCCCAATGTTTATGATCACGAGTTTTTTAGGACGTTGCTCCGCTTTGTGAAGGAGGCGGGGGTGAGTAAAATACTGATGGCTGGGGACTTCAACTGTCCGCATGATCCCTCGCTGGACAAGTCTAAGGCGGATTCGGCGACATCCTCGGTACGCAGAGGGGTGGCCTATCTTTGCAGATTGGGAGACCTGGTGGATGTTTGGCGCTTACTTCACCCGGGGGTCTGGGAATACACTCACCAATCACGGGCGCATCACACTTGGTCTCGAATTGATAACATTCTGGTAAACGAGGGGGGCCTTTCAATGGTGGTCCAGGCTGAGATTGAACCGATCGTAGTGTCTGATCACGGCATGGTGTGGGTGTTATGGGAGTGCAGGGGAGCGGGACAGAAACGATGGCGCTTTCCGACCTACTTGGATCAAGATAAAGAGTTTCAGGCCTTTTTGGAAAAACAATGGGATGAGTATGTGGCTTTTAATGATAGACCCGACTGTCCACCGATACTGTTTTGGGAGGCTAGCAAGGCGGTAATGCGGGGCGCCATTATATCTTATATGGCCCGACGGCGGCGCCATATGGATCGTAGTATACTAGTGTTGGAACGCCGTTTGAGAGACTTGCAACATTTGTTAGGGAGGAGGGCTGATACAGCCCTACAGAAGGAATATACCCGCTCTCAGCTGGCACTCAATGAGTTACTGCAGTGGCGTGCGGGTCTCTCTATGTCATACTATAGACATCAGCTGCATAGATATGGGAATCGAATGGGACGGCTCCTTGCAAAATTAGTTCGTGATCCAGGGGGTTCTCGGTTCATCCCTGTTCTTCGGGATGAGCGTGGCGCTCTGAAACACCAATCACGGGAGATTGCTGGGATCTTTCAGGCCTTCTATGCGGGACTGCATAGTGAGGATGAGAGGGACTATGGGGCAGGCCGTGTCTTTCTGCAGAACTTGACTCTTCCGCAGGTGACTGCGGCGCAGCTGAAGTTATTGAATGAGCCCTTGACCACACGCGAGATCCACGCTGTAATCGCGAAAGGGAAATCTCACAAAGCACCTGGGCCTGATGGTTTCAGCCTCGAGTACTACAAGTTACTTAGGTCTAGATTGGCCCCCTCAATGGTGGTGATGTATGACGCTATAAGACAGGATGGAGGCCTACCTAGAGATATGTGCTGTGCCGACATTACCGTAATTCCGAAACCAGGAAAAAACCCCTTGGAGCCAGCTTCATATAGGCCCATCTCCCTCATTAATTGTGATGTGAAGATTTTGGCGTCGGTTCTGGCGAGCCGGCTCAATGGTATTTTGCCCTCCCTTATAGCTCCTCGACAGGTGGGCTTTGTCCAAGGGCATGAGGCGACCAAGAATATTGCCCGGCTGCTCCTTGGTATGGAACACTGCGTGAGAGAAAATGAAGCCTTATTCTTAGTAAGTTTAGACGCTGAAAAAGCGTTTGATAGGGTGGCCTGGCAGTACTTGTGGGATGTTTTGGACAAGTTTGGATTGCAGGGCGACTTCGTTTCGTGGGTCCGGGCACTGTACCATCGCCCTTTGGCGCGCGTGGTGCTCTGTGGAGCTAGTTCTGATACGTTTGAGTTGGAGCGTGGGACACGCCAAGGCTGCCCGCTTTCCCCTTTGCTCTTCGTGCTGTCCCTGGAACCCCTGCTGCATGCTATTCAAGGTCACAAGGACATCCATGGTATTATGCTCGGGGGTACAGAGATGAAAATGATTGCCTTTGCCGATGACATGCTGCTGTGTCTCACTAACCCACAGCCCTCATTGGAACGAGTTTTGCACCTTATTCAGGACTATGGTGCTTTTTCTGGTCTCAAGATTAATGCCTCTAAATCAATGGTTCTGGATGTTGGGAATAGGGGGCGGTCATTGTGGCAGGGAGCTTTCCCCCTGGTGTGGGCGGAAGGGGAGATCAAATATTTAGGTATTCAATTGCCGGACAACCCGACCAATTTATATTCAGTGAATGTCCCTGGCATGTTGAGCCGTGCCCGTCAAACTTTTGCAAGGTGGCGGGGCCTTCCTTTGTCTCTCAGAGGTCGAATAGCCTTGTTTACAATGGTAGAGATGCCCCGATGGTTATACGTATTACGTTTACTACCTCTATGGATTCGTGAGGGCGACTGGCGCTGCCTTGATAAATTGTTGCGTGGTTTTTTATGGAGGGGTAAACGCGCGCGTATCCCTTTAAGGGCCCTGATGAGACGCCGGGAGGGCGGTGGCCTGCAGCTTCCGGACCTTCGAAACTATAATCTCCATTATCTGACTCGGCATATCTGGTCCTTGGTGGCCGGGACGGGGGGTTGTGCTCCGACTCCGCAGGTAAACGCTAGTTGTGTACCTCTTCATGGTCTAGCGATCTTGCACTCGGCTTCGGGTCATGGGTCCGTGGGAGGTTGGACATACATGGCGGCCCTTAAGGCGGCATGGCGGGCATTGTGCTCCCGCTTTGGCTGGGATTGGCAGAGGTCGGCGCTCTTGCCCTTGGTGGGGAATCCAGGTTTCCCTCCGGGCTTCTCGCGGCTTAACGTATTCCAGGAATGGGCTCAGAAAGGTGTTATGTGTATTGGAGATCTCCTTGCGCCTGATGGATCGCGCCTAGAAACCTTTACTGTATTGCAGAGTCGTTACCAGCTCTCTCGACATGATTTTTACGGGTACTTACAAATTCGCCACTATGTGGAGGGCCTGGGTGGTGCCGCTGTCAATCCGATTTACTTGGGAGTTCCGGTGAGAAGGTGGCTTGAGCAACTTGACGTCGGTTCCAGGGGGGGGGTTGGAGAGGTGGGAATTACTACACCCGGCGGGTGACGATGACTGTTTGGCTGACTTAGCTCATCGCTGGGTAAGAGATGGTGTGTCAAGTCTGACGGTGTCGGATTTGCGCGAAGCCTTTGAGGGCATCCCGAGGGGTGACTTCTGGATATACTTGCAAGAGTTACAGTTTAAATTCCTTTGGAGAGCCTATACTACGGATGTATGGGCTTTTAAGGCGGGTGTGCGTGTATCACCCAATTGCGGTTGGTGTACGTCAGACAGAGGCACGTTGCTTCATAAATTTTGGGAATGTTCTAAGGTGAAACACCTGTGGAAGTACGTCTGTGGTGAGTTTGACAGATGGCTAGGTGTGCCTCTTCATTGGAGTGTTGAGGTCTGCTTGTTTCATCGATGGGGGACTGCGAATCAAGCCCTTACGCCACCTCAGAAGCTCTTATTAACCAGGGGATTATTGTTAGTAAAAAAAGTCCTGTTGGGCGCTTGGGTTGATCCGACCCCTCCGGGAGTACCGATGTGGGAACACGCCATGAGTGCCTTGCTCTATATGGAAAAACTGACGGCCAAACAGCGGGGTGGGAGGGCGTGGGATTCTTTTTTGGAACTATGGGCACCCCTATTGGATCAATTACCTGCGCGGGACTGCAGCATGGCAATTAACGTATAATTCTCTCTTATTGTTACCTACCTACTGTAACATTACTGAATAAGTACTACGCCCTCCGCATACTCTTCATGCTTCACGATTGTGTCATGTTCCTTCAGTGATGTTCTCTCCAGTCGTATGCTCTCCTATACCCCGGAGTGCTATCTTACACTGGGTGAAGGAAACTAGCATGACATGTCTGTTGCTACTTGCCAGCCCGTGCTGAGTATCTTTTTAGGGAGTATCTTCATATAGTTTTGTAGAGGATGCTTGGGGTGGTGAATGTGGGGGGATGAGTTTGAGAGATTGATTAAGGGATGGGAGATGACCTGATATCACCAATGGACATAAATTGACATTATATTTATAGATGGCTACCAATCGGATCGGAATGGGGGGTGGGTGTGTGTAGTGGGGGGGGGGGGGTAAAGAGGGAAAACGGGGGGGGGGGGGGGGTCCGTACAAGGGTTTTGGACTGTAGCGTACATTTAATGCGTTCTACCTGCTACCGGTGGTGGGCTGTTCTGCAGCTAAGGCTGTGACCCAACTATGAGGGTGTTAGCTCTCCCCTACTACGGCTATGAGTGCCCCACTCCTGTGATTTGTGTAGTTCTGTTTGGGGAGAGTGCTCACTGGCTCCGTTATATAACCATGTACTTAAGATGGTATTTTTCTTATCATGCTTTTCTTGCTTTTATGTATGTTACGTTTTTTTTTACGATAACATTTGTCGCTAAGGATTAGAGGTAATGTTTAATGTGTTTACCCTCCCCATTTGGGTGGGGTCCTGTTCTTTGGAAAATGTGTTCCTTGAAAATGTTTAATAAAAATGATTTGAACTAAAAACACCATATAGTAATGGACACCACTGGACACCCAGTTGTGACTCACTGGTCTTGAACAGCGTACAGCAAGGTTACTGTGGCGGGTAATGGTGCGTGTGTGCAGGGTAACTTGCACTGCAGGCCTCACCTTGGTTGCCGCTGGATTTATGATGACACATCTTTATCTGTCTGCAGAACTTCTGGGGATCCTGGCTGCCCTGGAGGGCCTCTGAAATCTCGCCCTTGAAATGTTTTAACAGGATTCGGCAGGGGATATTCATAAGCCAGCCAAGTTTCCTGCACACTTCCCTCAGCGCGCTGTTGATGGCAACCTGCAAGGAGGCAATGTGCAAGGGGGTTACAATTAATCGCCAAAGGCACTCAGCCTCTTATACCAAATTCAAGAAGGGCTTAAAACCCTTTTTATCCCAGGAAGCTTTTGGGGAGGCGTTGGCTTTAGAGTGATATTCTCTTTTTCCCTTTTGTTTGTTTCTTCTCTTCCCTTTTTTTCCTTCCCCTTTGTCTTTACTTACTAATACAAGGAAAGCTGTAATCCTTTTGTTGGGTATCCCCTGTCCATTGTTTTTATATTATCAATGTTTTGTTAACCACTTTACATATTTGTTACAAAAGGCGATATATCAAATACATGAATTTACTAAATTAAACTAAACTATAAGCAGGTCCAGTACTTGACATGCTGACGTCTAGGGCAGAAACTTGGAAGAAGGTCCTATCTCCAAGTTCTTTCCCACAGCTACTACTACTTGGTTCCTTCTTTTTTCATGGCCCTTCCTGAGTCCTTTTCTTTCTACTCCCTATCCTCTGATCTACAGTCCCTGAACCTGTCCCCCTTCTCTTGAACTCTAGTCCTTTAATGTCTCCTGCCTACTCACTGAGCTCCAGACCTTGAAATTCCCTTCCACTGATCCCTTCCACTAAGCCTCTGTCATCCCCTGATCTCCAATCCTTTAGCCTACCTTTCTACCCTGATATCCATTCATTAATTTATAGATCTCTATCATTTCTCCCCTCAGTCGTCTCCCTTCCAGGTTGAAGATTTCTAGCCCTGAACCTCTCCCCTACCCTCATCTCCAGTACTTTAGGCTCTCTTGTCCTCTGATCTCCAAATCTTGACCTTCTCCCCCCACCTGCTCCCATCCTTTCCTGTTGCTGCCACAGCCCCTCATCTTGGGTTCTCTCCTTCTCCAACTCCTTCCTCCCCCTTGATCTCCAGTTGCTGAGCCTCCTATAAGCCAGTTCCCAGTCACTGAGTTTCTCCTCTCCTGTCTCCCGGGTAATCTCCTGCTTCTACCATTTCAGGTCCTCTCTCTCCTACCCCAATCTTATACTCCCAAGTCTTTTCCTCTTCACTGCCTCTTCCGAATACCTTTCTCTCAATCCTCCAACTTCTTCTCCCCACCAATCTAGAGCCCTTGAGTGTACTTCCCATGGTCCCCAGCTAGGTCCTACCCATCCTATCCCCTCCTCAGGGCCTTTTGCCAGCTCTTCTCCCTGTTTTTCTCACCTCCATAGCCCATTCCATGGTTTTCTCCCTCCTACTATTCCCCTATAGGTCTCTTTCAGATCCTCTTCCTTCTACCTCCCTTTCTCTGGTCCTGGTATGGACGACAATGAGAGGAAAGAACAACACAAGTACTGTGAACCAGTACATGCTCACATACTCCACAGCTATTCCACCTCTTTCTGTGCTAACGAAAGAACATAAGATATGCCATACTGGGTCAGACCAAGGTCCATCAAGCCCAGTATCCTGTTTCCAACAATGGTCAATCTAGGTCATAAGTACCTAGCAGTTTCCCCAAAAGACACAGGTTCCATAATGCTTGCATCAGGTCAAGCAGTGATATCCCGGGTCCCTTTTAATAATGATTTATGGACCTTTCCTCCAGGAACTTGTCCAAACCTTTTTTAAACCTAGCTATACTAACAGCTTTTACTACATCCTCCGGTAACAAATTCCAGAGTTTGATTACACGTTGAGTGCAAAAATATTTTCTCTTATTAGTCTTAAATAGGTTACCCTGTAGCTTCATTGCATGTGCCCTAGTCTTTCTATATTCTGATGACATAAACAATTAATCTACGTTTACCCGTTCCACTCCATTCATTAATTTATAGATCTCTATCATTTCTCCCCACAGTTGTCTCTTTTCCAGGTTGAAGAGCCCTGACCTTTTTAGCCTCTCTTCATAGGGATATCCTTCCATCCCCTTTACCATTTTGGTGGCTCTTCTCTGTACCTTTTCTAATAACGCTATATCCTTTTTAAGATACGGCGACCAGAATTGTACACAGTATTCGAGGTGCGGTCACACCATGGAATGATACAGAGGCATTATGATATCCTTTGTTTTATTTTCCATTCCTTTCCTTATGATACCTAGCATTCTATTTGCTCTCTTGGCCACCGCTGCACAGTGGGTGGAGGGTTTAAACATGTTATCCATGATGATGCCTAAATCTTTTTCCTGGCTGGTGGTTCCTAATGTGGAACCTTGCATCTGTAGCCATAATTTGGGTTGTTCTTTCCTAGGTGCATAATTTTGCACTTGTCCACATTAAATTTCATCTGCCATTTGGATGCCTAGTTTTCCAATTTATCAAGATCCTCTTGCAATTTTCCACAATCCTCATGGGTTTTAACAAATTTAAATAGTTTTGTGCCATCTGTAAATTTGATAGCCTCACTCGTTATTCCCATTTCCAGGTCATTTACGAATATGTTAAAAAGCAGCGGATCCAGCACAGATCCCTGGGGTACTCCACTATTCACCTTTCTCCAGTGGGAAAATTGGCCATTTAGCCATACCCTCTGCTTTCTGTCTTTTAACCAGTTCCTGATCCACAATAGTACACTGCCTCCTATCCCATGACTTTTTAGTTTTGCCAAAAGTCTCTGATGAGGGACCTTGTCAAAGGCTTTCTGGAAGTCCAGATACACTAATTTAACTGACTCACCTTTGTCTACTTGTTTATTCACACCTTCAAAAAAACATAACAGATTATTAAGATAAGATCTTCCTTGTCTAAAGCCATGTTGGCTGTCTCCCATTAAGCCATGACTATCTACATGTTCTATAATTTTGTTCTTTATGATGGTTTCTACCATTTTTCCCGGTGTTGACATCAGGCTCACCGGTCTGTAGTTTCCCGGATCACCCCTGGAACCCTTTTTAAAAATTGGCATTACATTGGCTATCCTCCAATCTTCAGGTATTACAGATGATTTTAATGATAGTTCACAGATTACTAATAGCACGTCTGCAATCTCATATTTCAGTTCTTTCAACACCCTTGGATATATGCCATCTGATCCAGGTGATTTGCTGCACTTCAGTTTATTAAATAGTTGTAATACATCTTCCCGGTGTATCGATATTTCTTTCAATTCTTCTGCAGTATCAATTCTTTAAATACCACTTCAGTCATAGGTAACATCCCTACATCTTCTTCAGTAAATATCAAAGCAAAAAATTCATTCAGTTTCTCCATTGTCCCCTCTTAGTGCCCCTTTTACCCTTCTATCATCTAATGGTCCAACTGACTCTCTCACAGGATTTTTGCTACGAATGTACTTGAAAAAGTCTTTATTACACATTTTTGCTTCCAAAGCAAGCTTCTTCTCAAATTCTCTCTTTGCCTACCTTTTCAATGCCTTGCATCTAACTTGCCAGTGCTTGTGCTGTTTCCAGTTTTCGTCATTTGTTTTTTTTTTCCATTTCCTGAAAGATGCTTTTTTGGCATCAACAGCCTCTCTGACCTTGCCTTTTAACTATGCTGGTAGTTTTTTGGACTTCCTTCCACTCTTCTTAAAGCATGGAATACAGCTGGTCTGGGCTTCCAAGATAGTATTTTTAAACAACAATCATGCTTGATGTAAGTCTTTAACCTTTGCAACTGCTCCTTTTAGTTTTTTCTTAACTATTTTCCTCATTTTATCATAGTCTCCCTATTGAAAGTTAAAAGGTAGTACTATGGATTTCCTTACCATCCCTCTTCCATTAATTAAATCAAACGTGATCATGCTACAATTACTATTGCCAAGTGGCCCCAACAGCCTTATCTCTTGCATCAGATCTGGTGTTCCACTAAGGACTAGGTCCAAAATGGCTTCCCCTCTGGTTGGTACATGAACCAGCTGCTCCAAAAAGCAGTCATTTATTTCATCTAGAAGCTTTATCTCCCTAGCATGTCCTGCCGTGACACTGACCCAGTCAATACTAGGGTAATTGAAGTCACCCATTCTTATTAGGGAAGCGTTTGTTAGCTTCCCTGATTTCTTTGAGCATTTCATCATCCATTTGTTCATTCTGGCCAGGCGGTCAATAGTACACCCTCACTGCCATCATCTTCCCCTTTTTACATGGAATTTAAGTCCATAGATATTCTACAGCAAATTTTGTTTCCTGAAAACTTTAATCCTTTGTGACTCAATGCCCTCTCTAACATAGAGCGCAACCCCTCCACCAATTTGGTCAGCTCTATTATTACGACACAGTTTGTACCCAGGTATCAAAGTGTCCCACTGGTTGTCCTCCTTTCACCATGTCTCTGAAATACCAATTATATCTAAACTCTCATTAGTGCTATATATTCTAATTCTCCCATCTTATTTTTTAGACTTCTAACATTTGCATACAAGCATTTTAGAGACTATATTTTATTCATATTGATCTGGCTATCGATAGGCAGGGGTAATTTGGAATCTTTAAGCTCTGTCTGCTCTGTACTCAAGGGCATTTGGGCTACTTTTGTCTTTATTAGAACCTCTCTGCTGATATGCCCTAACTTCATTCTTTTGGTAGTATCCTTCAAGGATACATTGTTCTGAACCATGCGCTCTTTGGCGACTGTTGGCTCTCCCCTATTATCTAGTTTAAAAGCTGCTCTATCTCCTTTTTAAAGGTTAGTGCTAGCAGCCTGGTTACATCCCGATTAAGTTGAAGCCCATCCCTTTGGAAGAGTCCCTCCATTTCCCAGGATGTTCCCCAGTTCCTAACAAATCTAAACCCCTCATCCTTGCACCATCGTCTCATCCACACATTGAGACTCTGGAGCTCTGCCTGCCTTTTGGGTCCCGCACGTGGAATGGGAAGTATTTCAAAGAATGCTACCCTGGAAGTTCTGGATTTCAACTTCCTACCTAAAAGCCTAAATTTAGCCTCCAGAACCTCCCTACCACATTTGCCTAAGTTTTCCTGTTACCAAGGAAGCCCATGTGAGGACACTGTAGGGCCTATGAATGTGCCCCTTATTTATTTTTCTCTTATTGCCTTTGCTGCCTAAATACTGCAATACTACATGGACTTCCGAAGAACACGCTGAATCCTCTGCAGCCGGCAATGAATGCAGCTGCCAGAGTCCTGCACGGAGCCTCCAGGAGACAGCACATAACCCCTGTATTGAAACATCTGCACTGGCTGCCGGTATACTGTAGACTCTCCTTCAAAGTTCTTCTGATGACCTACAAAGCCATCAACAAGTGCTCCTCCACCTCTCTCACAGACCTCATCCAGACCACCCCCCTCAACCGAGCTAGGAGATCAGCTGCCACCAATACTTTGATACTCCCGAAGGCGATTACGAAAGGTTCTCAGGCAACAAGAAACAGAGCCTTCGCACTGTATGCGCCCACATGCTGGAACGCCCTGCCCCCGGCCATCCGTGCCATCAACGACCTTGTCCAGTTTAGGAAGTCACTGAAGCACTATCTCTTCCTCCAGCACTTCACCGACCCAGGTGCCATCTCACGGCCTGTCACACTCAGGAACCAGGCTGACATCCCCAAAGCATCCACTATGCCCATCTGCAGCCCTGCGCTCTAGACTCCAATACCCCGGCAGGAACAATGTATACCTACTCTAACCTGCCAATCTGTATATAGTCAGGCCAACCTGTAAATAGTTGTGAGCTGCCCACGTAGCCAGTGACAGCCAGTTTTGTCTGTACATAGTTACTCTGTCAGCCTTGTTAGAAACCCCTGCTCATTGTAAGTCCAGTGTAGGTTATGCCTGCACTGCACAAATTTGTTTTCTGTAAACCGTGCTGATTTTAAAGAGCGTTGTAGAAAAAAGATGTTAAATAAATAAATAACTAAAATACCTCTGCTAGGCCTAGGCTATGCTTTTATCAGCTCTGGGTCATTGACAGCTAGCCCATATGGCTCCTGGTGGCATTGAGACTCCTGATGATCACCCTAATTATCCTCTCAGTGCTGGCCCTGACTATAAGACCTGTTTGGATGAAAGGTACCTATGTGTCTAGATTATTGTAAATTCCTAGCACCAATAGAGAATGATGCAAATACCCAACATATTTCAAGAGAACACAACAGATAGAACCAGGATGTCAAAATTACAATTCACTTCTTATTGTTTAGTAGACAACTTTCCATAGATAGTTTAGCCTGTATAAAGGAGCCATTTCTGATGGATCAAATGGAAGTGAATGAGCAGGAAGGATAGAAGGAAGTTGGGGGCAAGAAATAATGTTTAACTTTATCTAAGGGTTCACCAGGACATTTTAACCAACTTACCAACAGAACTGTTTGCAAACAAGTGAAATTGACTGTTCATAGGCATTAGTTTGTGGCCCTACATTCTACTGAAGGTTAAATGCTCTAAGAAGAGATATCTATTATGAAGCACTTTTGGCCAGTGAAAGTGACCAGAATCAAATGGATCACAATTTCCCATCTTCATAATCTTAGGGAGGAGGAATTCAGTCCATTGACTGAACCATGACCGCCTACAAACCAGTGCGCACCAGTGTTACTGGGCCAGTCCAACCCATGATGGTCATCTTATAAAACATATAGCAGCTATTCTCTGAGAACCAGGACAGACACTCTTTCTATTCATTGGAAGGGTGCAGTCAATTTTCCAAAGACCTTTAGTACTTCATTTAGGAAGCCAAATCTTTAAATTTAGGAATATATTTTTAGCCAAACTTAGAAGCTAATATTTTTGGCTAAGATTTTCCTACATCATGATGTTTAAAACTTGGCTGTCTAGAGACAGGCCTGTTATTAATTCAGCGAAATTTGTGCATCTATGTTAGGCACTTAGCACTGAAAAATAAGCACTAATACACCAATATTCAGTTAGCCTTGATTAAATTGAATTAATAGGACAACATTGCTTGCTTAATTTTATCCAAATATTCAACCCCCAAAAAGTTCAGAGTTTAGCTAACTTTAAGCTTGCTATTTGGACAACCAGATTTTCCCAGGTAACTTTGGCCAGCCAGCCCTGGATCAGTATTGATTAGCCAATAGTTAAACCCTGCTTATGGACACCTCTTGCGCTGCCTGTTTGACTGGCAAAATATCATCCCGGCACAATTTTCCTAGACAAACTTCAGCAGTGAACAGGAGGAAAATTTGAACCCTGAAGAGTTGTTTGATTAACTCCAAAAGTTAGCTGAACAAATCCTTTGAATACTGATCTATAAGTGCCCATCTTGCTTTCTCTGACCAAATCCTTCCCCTGGCCCTGCCCACTTTCTGGCCATCTAAATATTCATAGTTTGTAACACTAGGTGCCTAAATCTTGGAATATAGCTCAATTCAATTTTCAAATGGGCCAATTTAGCCACTTCTCCCAAAGTTAGGTAGAAAAATGCTTTGAAATTTGGCCTCCGGGTGATTTGCCTCTTCTTCAGCATTCACTCACATCATTAGGGTCTCCTCCCACCAGCTCTCGAAGTGCTGTCATGACGCTGATGCACAGTTTACACTTCCAATTCCTTATCCATTCCCAGGGAGATCCCGCCAGCATCTCTTCTCCAAGAACATTTAGCTAGTGGAAACAAAGCACAAAATAGCCAGAATTAAACCTTCTACAATAATTTGTTTTGGTGTCATGGAAAGGTCTTAGCCTTCCAGCTTTCCAACCTATGTGCTCCACCTCCTAATCCTTCCCTCATGGGGGCTGAAGGCTCCTGATCATGGCCACCCTCCTGCTTGCAACACAGCCCTTGGATAATGGGTATGGTAAGATGGTGCTACAAGGATAAGGAAGTCAGCATGCATACCCATTTACCATTCCCACATGGCCCAGTCTCCTCCTCCACTTGGCACCGCCCTTCCAGCTTAGAGAAGAAGAGCCGTAGGAAGAGGACATGGAAATGATTGTGATAGAGTGCCCATGGAGACAGTAATCCTACATGCATCCAGCATCAAGAGAGAGAGATGAGCTGGGAGAAGCTGAGAAAGAGGAGATCAAGGAGAGATGGGGCCACCAATGGAGGAAACAAGACAGAGGAAGAGAGAGAGGGTGGGAAGTATGTGAGATAAGAGAATAACATGGAAGTGGAAATGAAAAATTAATCATGGGATGAGACCTGCCATGAGTGATGGAGAGCTGGTCGGAAAGTTGCAAAGCAGCCATGAAAGGGGCATGGAAAGAGGTGAGACACTGAGGTGGGAAAGGGGGAAATAGAGAAAACAGCACAAAGTGAAAAAGCAAGACCAGAGCTGAGATGAGGTGGACTGGAGGGTGTGACATGATAAAAGTTGTGGAGGGAGAGGTGACGAGATGGTCAAAGGGAAAGAGAGTGGAGCAGAGAAGAAGTGGGAGAAGTGACATGAAAGGGAGAATAAGAGTGATAGGAAAAGAAATGATAAAAGACACGGAAAGAAGAATGAAGAAATGAAATAAGAAAGTACAGTACAGTAATAGAAATATTTTCTGTTCAACATTCAAACCACTTAAGCGGTTGGCAGCAGCTATTAACTGCATAAGTGGCTTTTTAAAAAATTTGGCCAGCAGGGAACACATAAATTGCAACCATTCGTTGCTAAACAGGAATCTATGCATCTGAATTAGGATGGGATTTGGGGTAAGCTGGCACCGACCTTATGTGGAGAGCAACAAAATTCAGCTGCATGCAATATAATGTGTCCAAACAGGTAAAGCAGTTCAATGTTGCCACTGAAGCTTGATTCTGGATAGTCACTACTAGGGCCATATTCAGCGACTGGCATTGAGGATCTAGGTCGGCTGGATGGCTTGTTAGCTAACCAGTTAGCAGTTATATTCAGCCACTGACTAGTTAGCTACAGCAGCTAAAGTTATGTCAGCTCTTAAAAGGCCCAATATTTGAAGGGCATTTACATGGTTTACAACCCTGTAAACCATGTAACTGCAGTTGAGAGGGATATTCAATGATATTAACACAGTTAGTACCGCTGAATATCTCCTCTCTTCTCCCTTATGCTCCCCGATGCTAACCCTTGCCTATCTTTAAGCCGCAGGAGATGACCGGGCAACATGCAATATCACTGCTGCCTGGCTAGCTACTGTGGCTTCCAGGGTTTGCGGGGATCCCTGGATATTCAATGCCAGGGCCACATGTGACTCCAGCATTGAATATCTGGGGTTAAGGGTCAGCGGGTATGACTATGCACCATTGAGGCTCATAGCCTGCCCAAGTGAATATCGGGTCCAAAGTGCCTAACTTTAGTCACTTTAGGAAACCAGCTAGAGGCTGAATATCGCTGCTAGCCGGTTATCCCCAGGTGCTGCATCTGTTCTGACCCATTTTAATCCCTTTGAATAGCAGGAGAAAAAGAGAAACCGTGATCATGGAAAACCCCTTCCTGTTCTGCCTGCTGGGATCGTGTGTAAATAGGAAGGTTCTTTGCAATGATTGCAACTGGCGGGCAGCAGTCTGCCTTTGGGGATCCCATCCCCCACGGGCAGAAGAAAAGACACAATCATGGCAAAGACCCTTCCTGTCTGCGCGTGGGAGATCGGATCCCTGCTGGCAGAACAGGAAGGGTTTCTGCTCATGGGGCAGTGCTTGAGGGCCCCCCCCCCGAAAGAAAAAGGCATTCCGCCGCCCATGCAGCCAACAGCAGCCATACCATCAACTACTATGGCAATTCTTCTGCCTTTGGACTAGGTCCTCTCAACAGCATTCTTGTCGGGTCTAAGTCCATGTTTAGTGCATCAAGTTGCATAGTGACTGCTCTTCATTTTTTTTCTTTTCAATTTTAAGACAGCTGCACAGAGTCAGCATGGATCCACCCTCGCCGCATCCCTTCTAGCAAAGTGCACAGCCCAATTTTAATACAGATGGACTGAGCTAAGGAGCTAGGGGGCTCTTCAGAGGTGACGGCAAGCCCTTCTGAAGCATTTAGCCATCGTTGCTGAACATTAAACCCGGATATTCTATGCTGGGGCCAAATCTAACCACTGACATTAAATATCCAGGGTAGATGGATAGTGCCACAGCTAACCAGGCTGCAGCGATATTCAGCCACTGCCCGGTTGGCTCCGGTGGTGAAAGATGGGCAAGCCTTTACGGTGCTTGGCTTTTGCTGCCGTGGGATAACCAGCTAGCAGATGAACATCACCGAAAGCCAGTTCTCCTTGGGGGCCACCTCCACTGCACCCCTGGAATGCCCCGATGCTAGTGGGGGTACCCGGCGATATTCAGCGGCACTAATTATGTTAGTGCCGCTGAATATCCCAGTCGTCACGATTAACGCAGTTAGCCAGTCTGCTAACCACATTAATTGCTTCGAATACCGGCTGCCTACTGTCTTGCCAGAATTTTATAATAACTATTTTGGAAAAATACACAGACAGACAATTTTGCCGAATTCTGATCAAATGTTTTCCCAGTCTTCCTCCCCTTACTGCATCTTTGATTCTTTAATTTAAGCATTTTCTTCATTGTTTAAAATGTACCGGCCCAGTTTTCAAAAGCATTTACACAGGTAACTGCCCTTGTTGCCCATGTAAATGCCTTAACGGGGAATTTTCCAAGGCATCTACATGGGTAGTGCCTTTGGAAATTCCCTGGTTTGTCCCGTAAGCGCCATGATGCTATGCGATTATCATTAGGGCATGTCGGGGTGGTGCGGAGGCAGGCATGGCATGACCCATGTAGCACCGAGTTTTGATGCTACACGATTATTACTCTGCGCCTTAAAGATAGGCAAAGGAAACCCTCGCCTATCTGTAAGGAGTCAGGGCTAGCCATGTAGCATTGAAAATCGGTGCTACACGGGTAGCTCCTGTGGCCTTCTAGCTGTGCAGTAATACCTGGATTTTTGATGCCAGGGCCGCATATGACCCCGGCATGGAAAATCCAGGTTAGATGGGAGAGGGGCGGGCTATGCGCCAATACAACGCATAACACTGCCCAGATCAATATTGGGCCCTACATGAATAATAATGGGCATATGTCACTGAAGCACTCTGACTGGCTTTATCTCCTGGTAATTTTTTTTTTGGGGGGGGAGTAGAAGGGTAAATGGGTAGAAGCAGGGCCGGATTTACCTTGAGTGAGGCCCTACGCCAACAAAAATTGTGGGCCCCCAGCAGGGGCGGCCCAAGGGGGGTGCGGACCTCATTTGCATAAGGGGCCTCATTTGCATAAATATTTGCATAATGTTACCATATACTAACTTTTAGTAAACGTGCCTCTTAATGAGTGTATGGATAAAGAAAGACTAAAAGATTTCTACATTACTATAATCCAGTGCCAACTGCCAGACACATTAGGAACTACTACAAACACTGCCCATAGTAAACCCGCCGTATCCTAACAGCACTACCAGGACTCACAAAGCACCATACTCTACCAATCAAAAGGCAACACTGCAAATATTAAACCAATACATTTCAGAGAACAACAATACATGACCTACTGGGGAAAGAGAACAAGTGGCAATGTCAAATAGGAATTATATAAACAGAACACCTCAGCTCAGTTACACATGCAGAACATAGACCATCACCAAACAAGTAATCACAATTTAGAAATAGGAAGACAATAATTAAACTGGGAATCCCAAAAGCCAAACTTGGAATGTACAACACTGTAGAAATAAAACAATACATTAATTTGCTCTTGTACTAAACAAAGCACAGATGTTAATGATGCACATTTACCAGAGCTGACATATTCCAATTAATAAATTCAAAATAAAGAGATATTTTTCTACCTTTTGTGCATTTTTTTCAGCTGCAATTGCTCCAGCCACTTTCTTCTGGTTTCTTCGTGTCTTCTGCTAACTCTCCATCGTCTGCTGTCCATTTGTCCTTTCTTCTCTCTTCTAGATTTTTTTCCATTCTCTCTCTACATCTGCTTTAACATACTAATCTTTCTCCTTTTGCTCTTTCCTCATTCCTATTTCATCCACTCAAATATTACCCCTCCATCCTCAATCCCCACTTACTCTCCCAATACCCGGCCAATTGTAGATTTTTTATCCCTCCCACACAAAATATTTTTCCCTTCTCCATTTTACTCTTCCAGCCCCATCCCATTCTAATCCTCCCCCAACATCAGCTCCCTTCTAGTTCCAGCCTCACCCAGCATCCATTCCCTTCTAGTCCCTGCATCAGCCCATTTCCAGTCCTAGCCATCCATCAGCCCATTTCCAGTCCTAGCCCCCCCATCACCCCACTTACAGTCCTTAACCCCCCATCACCCCATTTTCAGTCCTTAACCCCCCATCACCCCATTTTCAGTTTAAGCCCCCCTATAACCCATTACCAGTCCTAACCCCCCATCAGCCCACTTCCAGTCCTAACCCATCAACCCATTTCCAGTCAGCCCCCCATTTCCCATTGACAGTTCTACCCCCCCCATCAGCCCACAGCCCATTACCAGTCCTAACCCCATCATCCCACCTCCAGTTTTAACCCCCCAGCCCATTTCCAGTCCTAGCCCCCCATAGCCCATTACCAGACAACCCCCATCAGCCCACAGCCCATTACCAGTCTTAACCCCCCAAAGCCCATTACCAGTTCTAACCCCCCCCAACAGCCCATTACCAGTCCTAACCCCATCAGCCCACATCCAGTCTTAACCCCCCAGCCCATTTCCAGTCCTAGCCCCCCCCATAGCCCATTACCAGACAGCCCCCATCAGCCCACAGCCCATTACCAGTCTTAACCCCCCCCAAAGCCCATTGCCAGTTCTAAGCCCCCCCCAACAGCCCACAGTCCATTACCAGTCCTAACCCCATCAGCCCACCTCTAGCCTTAATCCCCCCCAGCCCAGCCCATTTCCAGCCCCCCAATAGCCCATTACCAGCCCTACCCCCCCTTTCCATTTCCAGCCCCAGCCCCCCCAATAGCCCATTACCAGTCCTCCCCCCCCCATAGCCCATTACCAGTCCTACCCCCCCCCATAGACCATTACCAGTCCTCCCCCCCCCATAGCCCATTACCAGTCCTACCCCCCCCGGCCTAAAGTAAAATTTAATTAAAAAAAAAAACCTGGTGGCTGCCGCCGCGGGGCCCCCTCTGCTGCCGCGGGGGCCCCGTCTACAAGCTGGTCGGGTCCGGTCGGGTCGGGTCGGGTCTGGTCGGGTCGGTCGGGTCTCTCTCCCTCCCTCGCTGCAGGCTGCAGGCTGCGAGAGACGCATCTTCGCGTCTCTCGCAGCCTGCAGCGAGGGAGGGAGGGAGAGAGACCCGACCGGACCCGACCCGACCGGACCGGACCGGACCCGACCAGCTTGTAGACGGGGCCCCCGCGGCAGCAGAGGGGGCCCCGCAGCGGCAGCCACCAGGTTTTTTTTTTAAATTAAATTTTACTTTAGGCCGGGGGGGGGTAGGACTCCTACCCCCCCCCGGCCTAAAGTAAAATTTAATTTAAAAAAAAACCTGGTGGCTGCCGCCGCGGGGCCCCCTCTGCTGCCGCGGGGGCCCGTCTACAAGCTGGTCGGGTCGGGTCGGGTCTCTCTCCCTCCCTCGCTGCAGGCTGCGAGAGACGCGAAGGGAGAGCGTCTCCTCGCGTCTGTGTTAAGCCCGCAGGGGCTGATGGGAAATCCCATCAGCCCCTGCGGGCTTAACACAGATGCGAGGAGACGCTCTATCTTCGCGTCTCTCGCAGCCGGGAGGGAGGGAGGGAGGGAGACGAGACCCGACCCGACCCGACCCCACCCCACCCGACCCGCGTGTAGACGGGGCCCCCGCGGCAGCAGAGGGGGCCCCGCGGCGGCAGCCACCAGGTTTTTTTTTTAATCGAGTTGAAAAAAAAAAAAACTGGTTCTATTTTTTGTGGGCCCCTGCCGGTTGTGGGCCCTACGCCATGGCGTACATGGCGTATACGTAAATCCGGCCCTGGGTAGAAGTATCATTCACTCCCTGCCTTTCCTCCCCTTCCCACCTCCATGAACTCTAGGTCAAACACAGACTATCTGCTCAATTGACCGGCAGTTGCAAGAGTGATGGCCATGGGAAGGGAAGTGGAGATGAGATGCTGGACAAGGGCAGATAGGGAAGGGATGGAATACTATGTAAGGGAAGGGGAGATGCTGTACTATTGGGTGAGGGGGAAGTAGGACTATGTCTAGGGTGTTGTATACCATTGGATTGGCCTTGCCTATAGCAAATCTTAGGTGGCATGAAGAGAGTCTGAGAGATACCAAGATCTGCTGCCCATTCATTCTCAAAATTCTCCAAAATCTGCATTATTACATTTTCTAAACCTTTGGGATTTTTGTTTCTTTTTCTTTAAGAAATAAAGTGGTCAGCAAGCAAGTTGTAGATAGGATGGTAGTTTTTTTCAACCTGCAGTATCCTCCTGCTCCTTTGGATTTCCAGCTCAATCAGAACCAGGGCTGAGATTATTGCATTATGTGTCTTTAAAAAGGAACTTGAAGTGGGGTATTGAGATACTGGAGAAAGGTTCAAAAATATGGAGAGTGAGAATTTTGCTCACAGCCTAGTAGAATATGTGTAATACAAGCCAAGGTTGTATTCCGTAGATGTTTGTGAGAGTTAGTTAGAATGTTTGTTTTTGCTTGCAGGATTTTTCCATGATTAGAAGTGGTCAATATGTCTGTGTTCAGCTTGACCTGAATCATGTAGGACCTGATATTTGAAGGGCAGTTACACAGTTTACAGCCCTGTAAACCATGTAACTGTCGCTGAGAGGGATATTCAATGGCACTAATACGGTTAGTGCCACTGAATATCCCCAATTATGGCCCTTACATGACCCGATACTAACCGTTTAGCAGTGGGGCATGTTGGAGGCATTCCAGGGAGGAGCAGAGGCAGAGACTATCAATAATCAGGCAGCAGCAATATCGTTGCTGTCCAGTTAGCTACTGTGGTTTCCAGTGTGTGCAATGATTCCTGGATATTCAATGCCGGGGCTGCTTATGACCCCGGTATTGAATATCCAAGGTTAAGGGTCAGCGGGTACAGCTATGCGCCGTAATAGCACATAGCCTGCCCAAGTGAATATCGGGCTTGTAGTGTTTTTAGCTTGATCTATAACATGTAGATAAACAAAAATTAAAGCAAAGGTATGATGTAGAGTGATAAGATGAAATTGTACAATGTGGCAGTTTTTTCCTAATAAAAGAAAGTCCTGCAGGGGATTACAGGAGACTGCTCAGGTTTGCAGGCCTGTGAAATCTCCCGCTTAAAGCTTTAAACAGACTTTATGATGACATAATTCTGTGTGTTTTCATGTCTTCTCAGTTGTTTCTAAAGAACTGAGGCCCTGGCCAGGCAGTCAGGCCTGGTTTAATGTATTTTTGACCAGCTTTTGAGATCTATGCTCTCTTCATCAAGTCAATCACCATTTTTTTAAAACAAAATTAAGAGAAGAAAGGAAATATTTGTTTTGTTTTACTAAACCCTTCTTCTCATTTCAAATTCAAGTTTTGCAACCCACAGTAGGTAGTTTTGCTTTAATGTTTACACCAGAGAATGGAGAGAGAAGAGAAGGGAAAGCACAAGATGAGAGAAGAAAGAGCAAGAGAGAGGCTGAGGGACAAAGAAGAAATGGGAAAAGAGGTAGGGGAACAAAGGACGGAGAAAACAAAAGTAGTGTCAAGCAGGGGAGTGAGAGCATGAAAGCAAAATGGCAGGGCAGAGCACTGCAGATTCTCACCTTCTGGGGCGTGTTCTGCCACATCTGCATGCAGTAATCCTCTCTGGCACACACAGCCGCTGTCTCTCGATCCTGGCACCAGAGCTCAGGGCCCTGTAGACACTGCTGTGGGACATCTCGGAAAGCCCACTCCTTAGCGGCCACAACTGCCAGGCAAAAAACAAAGGGATGAGGTGATACAGCGGCATTTATCTCTCAGATGAACGAGTGGGGATGTGGCACAGAGATACCCTGTTGACTTCCCAATAAGTTTGTGATGGCAAAAGAAAAACCATCTAAGGCTGTGGAGGCCATAGACAGATGATAAAATAAAGGCCAGTCCTCGATATCGTGACCCAGTCTGTCCACTCAGCGCTGCTATTGAATGCCATCTCCGGAGAGACACTTACTTAGGAAAGGCAATTTATCCAGGTAAACCTAAAGAGGCTGATTCAGGCCTGGTTTGCCTTACTGCTTGTATGGAAATACAGTCCTATGTTTCAAGGGGATTCAGAACAACAGCTTCATGCATGTAATGAGACAAATCCAGGACTGGATTGGCACTAGGTGAGACGGTGACCCTACCTGTACTCAGCTATTGTTAACGCAGAGATATTGTGACCATGTGATTTACCTTCCATGGTGCTTTTCACATAGCAAAGACAGTAACATTTGCATATGTTTACCTATATATCTATGAGTCCAGGAGTCCCCAAATCTGATCCTTGAGGGTTGCAGACCAGCTGGGTTTTCAGGATTTGCACACTGAATGGGCATGAGGTCCATCTGTATACAGATACACCTCAAGCACATTCGTTGTGAGTATCCTGAAAACCCGACTGAGTAGGAAAAGTCAGAGCTGCAATGTACAAGACTATTTTATAATCCCCTCAAAAAAAAGAGAAAAAATGAAAAATCAACTTGATAAATGTTGCAGGACATGCAGCTAGGAATAGTAAAGCACTGCCATCTGCCAATTTTTACACATGGAATTTAACAGCAGGTTGTTTGACCTTTCAGTGGGCCAAAGCTTAAAAAAATCAGATGTATAAATTCACTATAAATGTATTTGTCATTGAGGTCAGTTTACTAAGTCGCATTAGGCTTAGGCTTTTGATGTGAATGTGACGCTTTAGTGCAAATAGTGCTGTGTTAGCTGCAAAAGCCACACATTACTTGTTGGGGGCATGCACAGCGATAACACATCGAAAATGCAGAGAACATGACGCAGCAGCAACGTGGACGCAGTTAACATGACTCTTTGAGGTGGCATTAGTAGCAGCACTATAGATGCGCATGGTAACCGTGCTTTGCAGACCTATCCACTCTCCGCCCACACCCCACGCCCTCAAGCAGCTAATGTGCAGTCTGCAGCGAGCACAGAAAATAGCTGCACTGTCTGCATTTGTCCTGCGTTAGCCGTTAATGCAGGGCACGTGGCGGATGCTATCTATGCATTAACAGCTAACGCGGCTTACTAAAACAACCTCTTTGTGTTCTGTCTGTATCATTGTCTTCTCTCTCCTCTGCTTTCAGCATTTCTCCTCCTGATCCCTTCTCTATCACAGCTTCTTCACGTTTCATCTTATGCTTTTCGCCGGTCTATCTGCTGCCGGGTTCCTCGTCTTCTCACCTCAGCTTCCTTTCTTTTTCTTGACCCCATAGAATCTCCTTTTCCTTCCTACTGAGACGGAACCAGCGCTGGAAACCTGCTGCCTCAAGCCTTCATTCACAGCTATCCAGAGGCCTCTCTACCCCCACTGCTCCATCAGGCCAGCCCAAGCGTGCCCCCTCTAACTGATGTGTTCAGTCACAGGCACGGAATAGACACGACTCTTTTCCCAGTATGATCTGGTGTGCTGCCATTTTATTCATACTAAACACCATTTTCCCCTTATCCTCCAACATTTGAGAGCTCACTTTCCTGCTCCCTGCCCCCCCCCCCAACAAAAAATAATTTCTGTGGTTGAAGGGAGAGAGTTCAGATAATCCATTTCAAAGTTATTGCAGGGAACACCTTGCTGCCACTGAGAATGCTTCCACTCAGAAACTCTTTCTAGTATGAATCTATTTTTTTCTGGGTGTGGGAACCAGTATTATTGAATTTACTTCACAGGATATAATCTGTTTCTGAGATATGGTCCCCGGTCTCCAGGACCACTATCACGGATGCTATGTACCCTAGGTGAACATTTACCTACTTGGTTGCATCTCCAGCAGAGAGTTCGCTCATAGCACTGACTGTCACTCTGGCACAGCATTCCCGTATTTGAAGACAGTGGCTCTAGCACAACATCCCCGTTACTCTTCCTTTGTCCCTTGTCCATAACGCTCAGCATTCCTCTCACTTTCTCCACCTTCAAAGCATCTCTTTCCCCCCTGCTCCCCAGAGCATTCTCCTTTCTCACTTTCACTTCTTGCCCAGCATCATCCTAAACTCTTTGCCCTCTTTTCACATGCCCATCATTCTCCGTTTCTCTCCACTCCATCCTCTCCTAAAGAGCGCTGTCTCTTTCTCCATCTTGCCACCCACTCAGCACCTTCTCTCTCTCCATTCTGTTTCCCGCTTAGCACCTTCTCTCCCTCTATCACTCAGCACTGTCTCTCCCTCTCCATGCTGCCATCCACTCAGCATCTTCTCTCTCTCCATTCTGTTACCCGCTTAACGCCCTCTCTCTCGCTCTCCATTCTGTTACCCGCTTAACGCCCTCTCTCTCGCTCTCCATTCTGCCACTCGTTCAGCACTTCTTTCTTGCTCCACCGCCAACCTGCTCAGCACACTCTCTTCAATCCCACTGCATAGTATCTTCTCTCTCTCCCCCTTCCTCCACCCTTCGGTCACCACTCCCAACCAGCCTCATTCCCTCTGACCAGCAATCAGGAAGTGCTAGCACGCAAGTTTCATAAATGTTTGCAGTTAGTGCCGTGCCTTGCTTAAAAGTTGGCAAATGGCACCAGAGATTTCTTCAGTTTTGCAAACCCTCTTCTCCCACCCCCCATTCTGTTACTCTAAGCTACTGTCCACCACCTTGCAATTTCTCTCTCTCTCAGGAATACACAAGGAGATACTCTGGTGCATTTACTTTCTTTTAAAATATGAACCCACTCTAAGGAAGTTCTTCAACATACAAATCCTGCACTTTCAGTAACTCCTAATCTATTGGAAGAATATTTGTCATAGTTAGGAAGAAGGGCTTGAAGATATGCAAAGGTTCAGGAAACATTAAGAAACATTCTACTCTGTGAACCTTCATTTGTCTTTGCCATAGATGAGTCTAAAATGCATTTGAATTTCAGATGCCCCTTGCAAATGAAATGAAGTGAATTTCTGACTCATCTAAAGGAAGCAAAATGAGGATCAATATTTACATTGGGCAGATCTTTAGAAATTAATTTGCTTTTACCAAATCCATCATATATATTTCCTCTCTCTTTGTAACCACTTGTTTGTATTCTTTCAATTTTGTGGTTGCTTGACAGACTTGCTTTTTCCGCTCTCTGTTTTAAAAAAAGTGTCCATTACCGACTCTTCTCTTACCTGTAGATGCAAAGATGAGAAGCAGCAGCAGCAGCGGGCGGGAAGAAGCTATCACCACCCCCATCTCCAGGCACATTTTGATGGGCTGCTTTATTCAGACCCCTCTTATTATAGCCAGAGTGACTGGGACCCTTGGTCTTGCTCTAGCCAATCAGGTGCTCGGATGTCACAAAAAGGCAGATCTAGAAGGACACATTCTACTGCCTTTTGGGCTAACCCTCTAATGGGTTGGTTTTCAATGTGAGACCCACTCTGTTCTCAAACATTTCTCTCCTCTCACCATCTTCTGCTTCACTATCATCACCTTTCTTCTCAGTTTGGGTGACCCTCTGACTCCAGGTCTCAGAGAACAGTTGAGCAGTCCTGGTTACCAAGGATGAGAGATTGCTGTGCTGCTTGGCTGCTTCCTTTCTTAATGAGCAGGGCAGGAGTTCTAAAATGAGATTTACAGAGCCCCCATGATCCAAATGCATCTGGAAGCATTATGATGTTTTATATTCCCCATTTTTCATTCATTCGGGCAGTCCCAACACCCACTGTTGAAATATTTGAGTAGGGCAATTAGAGGCGAAATTTAAAAATGATTTATGTGGACAAAAAGCATTTTACTTGCATAAATTATCTGTCTGAAAATTGCCCATGCTAAGTTGTTCTTAAGAATGCTTTTAGGATAGGGGGACGGAGGCCCATGTGTAGATTGCATTTTAAATCTATGGTGCGTATGTTTCATGCAAAATTCTACCTGCACAAAAAAACAGGAGCAAATGACTGCATGGCCTTTGTACCAGTGCCAATTTGCAAAGCGTAAGTATGTGCATAACTATTTTCCCTTTGAAAACTGGTGCAAAACCTGTGAGCGAAAAATATGGCTAGTCTGTCTCCATACAGATAGTTTGAGAACTGTCCCCCTTAATGCTGACCCATATGCCGCTAGGTCATGTTTCTGACACCTCTTGCTGTTTTATCCTCCTCTACCCAATCTGGAGTACAATCCATGAACCCACCATCCTTTCCAATAAAAAATCTTGCTGCTGGCTCTGTCTTCTTGGAGCTTCACATCATGCCCCCTTTTTCCAGAGAACTTCTTTGGTCACTTCTTTAACCCCAAGGTTACATGACACCCTCTACTGCACCCATCGCAAACCCTCAGTCCCCAATCAAAAGGTTGGAATCCATGAAATTCAAGTTAAGTGGCCAGTTAAGTCAGCAATTCTACAACAAACTATCTTGCAAAGAACCAAGAATGGGACAGGCAACTCCTGGGTAGAATATGGCATTTTATAGGCATGGCTTGGATGAGGGAGCTGACATGAAAATCCTTTCGAAATGAAATGAGGCAGCACTTAGGGGCAGAGAAGAGACTTTTTGGCAACCAGTAAGCAGGGCCGGCCCCAGAGTTGGTTGAAGGTGTTGGTGCCCTTGGCAAACCTTAAGCCATATGTTCCCCTCCCCTGTAGCTGTCAGAATCTATTGTTTAGCTTTGAATGCCCTGCTCTATGCTACTCCCCCAGAAGCTGCCGCCCTAGGTGACTGCCTAGTTTGCCTAATGGTTGGGCTGGCCCTGCCAGTAAGAGGACAACTAAAACTCAAAATGAGACACAACTTTAAAATAAAAACTTGAAAGCCTTACTGACATTTGCATTGAGGTTTTTGAGTGTAGCAAGATTTTATTTCCTGTCATTAGCTAGTCTGTTGTTTTTAAACCACATTGTGAACACTCATTTTTTCCATCCTTCAAACCTGACCACACCGAACACCCAATGTAACTGATGAGACTCCAAGATGGACCTTTTCTCACAGGCTGAGTGTAAGCAGAAAGAGAGTTCCCTACTAATCAATGGGTCCCTTTTATATAGCACTCAGTGGTTAATGGAGCAAAGTGAATTGGTGTGCTCCATCTCCTAGAGCGCTCCTTTACGAGTTTGCTTCAATGGCGCACTCCTCTACTGTTCCAAAGAGGCCCTGGCCCTTGAGTGTTTTGGAAGGAAAGAGAAGCTGGAAGTGGGAGCTGCCTGAGGAGGTGAAGAGGGGAGAGACCGGATTTTCCCCTCTCTCCCCACCTTGCAGTGAGCTACAGGAGGGAGACACAGGGGTGAATCTACTGTGAAACTAATGAATCTTAAGCTCCAGGGCCCCTAATCCTGGAGGGGCCCCAGAAGCAAGTTTAGTCCACATTGCTTAAAACTTTGGGGTCTACTGTACAAGAAGGGATTTTAAAAAAATAATATTAATAATATAGTGTAATTGTATAGAAAATAATAGTTAAAATAAAAATTAAAAGGTTATTAAAGTATCATGTAGGCTAGCCATAAACGAAAAAGCATTCTGAGATGTAGTGGTTAAATTTTAAAACTATTTGAATTAAAATAAAACTAGCTGAATTGCAATCCAAACCCTCAATACGCTACCTGGGAGTCACTCTGGATCAACGCCTGGATATGAAGTCCCACATAGGAAACACAGTCAGAACAATATACTACAAGATCCGTTCTCTGAGGCACCTACGCTCCATGTTGGAGCCAAAAGATTTCAGAACAATCTACCAAGCACTGATCATGCCTCACTTCGATTATGCTAATGTCATTCTTCTAGGTCTTCCTCAATCCACCTTAAACCCATTACAGCTGGCAATGAACGCCGCAGCAAGGGTCCTTCAGGGAGCCGCCAGGACTGACCACGTTACACCTCTGCTAATTCAATTACATTGGCTACCCATCCAGGCCAGAATTATCTTCAAAACTCTACTTCTCACGTTCAAAGCTCTCAATATGCTCTCAGCTGCATCCTTATCTGCCCTTATTCACTCTACTACACCAACCAGAGCAAGAAGATCCACGACCATCAACTCCCTAAAGCTCCCAAAGGCCCTTACAAGCTGCTCTTCATCTACAGCCAACAGAGCCTTTATCCTCTGTGCCCCTAAGTGTTGGAATGCACTACCCCCTGGCATCCGGGCTATCAACAGCTTAACGCAATTTAGGAAAGCCCTCAAATTCTATCTCTTCAACAAGTACCTTATAGAGTCAATGATACCCATTGACCGCAGTGTTTCCACTCAGTTATTCAATTCCTCGGTGTCTCAATAACACGCCAAGGCTGACTCTCTATAATTATTGAATATATTCTTAACAACTGTTCCTAGTAAAATGTTCCTATGCAGTAGTATTACCCCTGTAAATAGATTGTAAATAGTTTCCCCTGTTATCCAAGTTCCTTCCCTTGTTATCTGTAAACTCATGCATGTTGAATGTACTGAGATTTTTGTTCTATGTGACCTGCGCTGATGCTGAATAGTGCGGTATATAAGAGAATATAAATAAATAAATAAATAAAAATTTGTGGTGATCTGTTGTGTAACAACCCCATTGGAGAAGATAACAGTAGTTACCCAGACCTCATTGCTGGTTGCGAAGGGGTCCTCATAACAGTTGAAGCTTCAGGGCCCCAAAAATGTAGGTCCACCACTGCGGACACAGATAGTGTATGACCTCTGGTGTGTCCTGAGAGTAGTCATGTGTCCTAAGGCAGTGGTCGTCACTATTTTTCAAGTGGGAACCACCTTAGCAAATGAACTTTAATATGAGAATCAGGACTCTGGCCAAACAAAGCAGCCTGTGCCCTGTGCAAGGAAGACTCACCTTATTTGATGAAGCCGGCCTGGAAGAAGTCCTCCTGTAATGATGCAGACAGCCTGGCTACTCAGGCATACTCGAGTGACTGCTATAATTAAAACAAAGTCTGCTTCCCCACACTCTCTCCCCCTGCCAGCAAATATCCCTCCTCACACTTTCTCCCCAGCTCCTTCCTCCCACAGACTCTTCCCCAACCCTATCCCAGCCAGTTTCAACCCCACCCACTTCTACCACCTGTCAGCTTCCACCATCCTACTACTGTACCACTACTATTAATCATTTATATAGCGCTACAAGGCATACACAGCGCTGTACAGACATATAAAGAAGATGGTCCCTGCTCATAGAGCTTACAATCTAATCAAGACAGACAGACAGAACAAAACAAGAGAAGGAAGAGGAGTTCAAATAGGGAAGGAGACACAAGGAGAACAAGGGATTAGGATCCAAGTGCGGCCTCAAAGAGGTGAGCCTTTAGCATGGATTTGAAGGGGGGGGGGGGGAGAAGAGACTTGACGTAAAGATAGAGGACGTTTGTTCCATGCATAAGGAGTAGCAAGGTGAAAAGATTGAAGTCTGGAGTTTGCAGAAGAAGAAAAGGGCATAGAGAGAACAAAACCAGAAGAGGAGCGGAGTTCATGGAAGGGGTGTAGGGAGAGAGGAGAGAAGAAAGGTAACGAGGGGCAGCAGAGTGAATGAATTTATAGGTTAGAAGGAGAAGTTTGAATTGGATTTGGATATGGAAATGGAAGGGGAGCCAGTGAAGTGATTTCAGAAGAGGGTTATATGAGTGTATCAGAGCTGATCAGCCAAACAGTAGCATTAAGCTAACTCTCTCCCCAGTTTTCCATGTCCTTCTTTAAACTTTCTCTAGAGGCTTCAGAGATACCATGCCTCACTCATTAGGAGTGTCTCACACTCTCTGAGCCCCTTCTGTCACTCAGAGTCTTAGTGCCAGTGCACTGGTCCTGGCCACTACTTTCATGAGAGGCAAGACTAAGAGAAGAAACACCAAGTAGCCCAATCAGCAGGAAGAAATCTAAACACACCTTCATGTGTCATGCCTTCCCCTGCCCTATACCTCATCCCTGCACCTACAAGTATAGTGCTGTTAACAGGGGCAGCCCAAGGGGGGTGCGGGGCCTCATTTGCACAAATATTTGCATAATGCGCTTTTAGTAAACATTTATTTATTTATTTAACAGTTGCTTATATACCGCTACCTTCCACAGATCAGGTGCGGTTTACATTGAACAAGGAATGAACAGATTTACAAGTCTGTTTTACATGGAACATTTGTTAACTAGGTACAATTTAGCTGTTTTACATGGAACATTTGTTAACTTGGTACAATTTTGCTAAATACATTAATCATGAATGACTAAATATGGTAAAACTTGTTAAATAACAGACGAACTTGTTAAATAACAGACGAACTTATTTACAGTATTTACAGTGAACAGTATTTACAGTGAACAGGGTATTGTACTTGTATCTAAAAGGGATAATGTAAAGGTTATGGAAAAAACTTTTAACAGATGCATTTAATAAATCCCTAGAGACTGGGGCGGTTCCGCTGGATTGGAAAAGGGCTGATGTGGTTCCTCTTCACAAAAGTGGTAACAGAGAAGAGGTGGCCAACTACAGGCCAGTCCACCCACCAGGTGGGCTAGACCTCTGTGGGTGGCACGGCGCCATGACAGGCCATATGCTTCAGAACACATGGCCTGCCAAGCCGCGTTGTCCTCTCCCCCCCCCCACCCGTGCTGAGCCATGGCATCAGGATCAGGAGGGAGGGCTAGGTTCAGTGGCAGCGGCATACATGATCTGCACCTTCTGACCTTTTAATGAGTGTCTGGATAAAGAAAGACTACCAGATTTCTAAATTACTATATTCCAGTGCCAACCGCCAGGTCCATTAGGAAGTATTATAAGCACTGACCATTTAGAACCCAAAGCAAACCCACCATATCATAACAGCACTACCAGAACTCACAAAGCACCAAACTCTACCTATCAAAAAGGCAACACTGCAAATATTAAGCCAATACATCTCACAGAATACCAATACATCTCACTGGGGGAAAGAAAGCACGTGAGACTGTCAAATAGAAACTACATGAACAGAATACCTCAGCTTGGTTACACATGCACAATATAAACCGTCACCACACAGAGAAATAGGAAGATCAGGGGCGGTTCTATAATGAGGCCAAGTGAGGTGGTGGTCTCAGGCAGCAACTTTTTAGGGGCGGCAAAAATTGCCCCCAAAAAGACTGCCTCGCTCGGCCTTCAAAATAAAAAAAATGACCCCCCCCCAGTCGCAGAAGCTGCTGCTGCTGTTGCTGCAACAGCGGCGGCAGCAGAATGAAGTGCCCCGCAGCCCCCCACCTCCCCAGAAGAGCCCTGCCACTCTTTTTCCTCCGTGCCGTGCTGGCTCAGCTGTGCAGAGCCACAAAGGGAGTGTTTCCCTTTCCTGTGGCTCTGTTAAAGTTGAGCCCGCTGGCACTGATGGGAAACAGGCATTTCCTGTCTCACGCAGGAAATGCTTGTTTCCCATCAGTGCCGGCGGGCTCAACTTTAACATAGCAGCGGGAAAGGGAAACGCTCTCCCTTTGCGGCTCTGCAAAGCTGACGATGTGGGGGAAAAAGAGCGACAAGGCTCTTCCATGGAGGTGGGGGCCCACGGGGCACTTCATTCTGCTGCCCCCGCTGTTGCAGCAGCTTCTGCAACAGGGTTTGTTTTTTTAAAATTTCCCTTCAGAAGGTCTGGGGCTGGGCTGGGCTGGCCTGGGGGTGGGGTTTGAGGTAACACTGGAAATAGTAATGGGCTGATGGGGGGTTAGGACTGGAAATGAGCTGATGGGGGGTTAAGAATGGAAATAGGCTGATTGGGAGGGGGGGGGGGCTAGGACTGATAATGGGCTATCGGGGGGTTAGAACTGGAAATGGGTTGATGGGGGCTAAGAATGGAAATAGGCTGATCGGGAAGGGGGTTAGAACTTCTGCGACCAGGTTTTTTTTTTTTTTTTTTGTAATTTCCCTTCAGAAGGTCTGGGGCTGGGCTGGGTTGGGGGGGGGGGGGGTTAGCACTGGAAATAGTAATGGACTGATGGGGAAGGGTTAAAACTGGAAAGGGGCTGATGGGGGGTTAAGAATGGAAATAGACTGATCAGGAGGGGGGCTAGGACTGGTAATGGGCTATCGGGGGGGGGGGGGGGGTTAAAACTGGAAATGGGTTGATGGGGGGTTAAGAATGGAAATGGGCTGATCGGGGAGGGGACTAGGACTGGTAATGGGCTGATCTGGGAGGGGGTTAGAACTGGAAATGGGCTGATGGGGGATTAAGAATGGAAATAGGCTGATCAGGAGGGGGGCTAGGAATGGTAATGGGCTATCGGGGTGGGGGGGGGGTTAGAACTGGAAATGGGCTGATCGGGGGTTAAGAATGGAAATAGGCTGACCGGGAGGGGGTTTAGGACTGGTAATTGGCTATCGGGGGGGGGGGAGTTTAAAACTGGAAATGGGTTGATGGGGGGTTAAGAATGGAAATAGGCTGATCGGGGCGGGGAACTAGGACTGGTAATGGACTGATCCGGGAGGGGAGTTAGAAGGGAAATGGGCTGATGGGGGGGGGGGGGTTAAGAATGGAAATAGGCTGATCAGGAGGGGGGCTAGGACTGGTAATGGGGGGGGGGTTAAAAATGGAAATGGGTTGATGGGGGGTTAAGAATGGAAATAGGCTGATCAGGGGGAGGGTTAGGACTGGAAATGGGCTGATGGGGGGGGGGTAAGAATGGAAATAGGCTGATCAGGAGGTGGGGCTAGGAATGGAAATGAGCTAGGACTGATAATGGGTTGATTGGGGGGCTAGGACTGGAGAGGGCTGATAAAGAGGGATAGGACTGGAAATGGGCTGGGGCTGGAAATGGGCTAATGGGGGAGGGGAGGACAGAGCTGCTGGCCCTGGAAGAAAACTAGGGGATAGGGCTACAAATGGACTGAAGCGGGGGTATAGGAGAATAGGACTGGAAGGGAGCGGATATTGAGAGGGTCTGCTAGGGGATGGAGGAGGCAGGAAGGGAGCTGACACAGGGGAAGGAGGGGGCTGGAAAGGAGCTGATATGGCGGGGAAGGAGGGGGCTGGAATGGAGCTGACACCTGGGATGTACTGAAGGAGAATGGAAGGGAGCTGACACTTGGGGATGGGAGTGGTAGGTGGCTGGGTAATGGGGAGGAGGCTGGAAGGGAGCTGACATGTGCAAATGGCACTGGAATGGACAGAAGGTAGGGTGACTGGAAGGGAGCTGACTGGGGGGAGGGGGTGGCACTGAGAGTAGACGTGAACTGATACCTGGGATGGTATTTGGACTAGAAGGCGCTGGACAGTGGGGAAGGAGGGGGACTGGAAGGGAATGGACACCAGTGGCAGTCGTGGGAATGCAAGGCGGTTGACATTGGAAGGTACTGGGAGGGGAGGACTGGAAAGGGGACTGATACTGGGGAGGGTTACTGGAACTGGAAATGAGCTGATGGAAGGAAGTGAAGAAAACAAAAGAAGAGATAAGAAATGGCAGATGGACCACATAAAGAGAGCTAAGAGAAGACAGGAAAGCAGAAGCCTCAGATCGAGACCAGCATGATCAGAGAATAAAATGGTCAGACAACAGAGGTAGAAAAAATAATTTTATTTAAGTTTAGTGATTGGACTTTGGGCTATCTTTATATTTTACACAGTATGGGGGAACTGCATCTCTTATTTATATGATGTTGCACTGCATTCTTCTTAGGGTTTTAGTTTAAATTTTGTCTACATATTTTTATTTTTACTTTAGATTGTGGTTACTTATTCCGTACTTGGTGAGGGTCTGTGTTCTGAGTGTGTGACTGAGGCCAGGAATTCTGTTAACATGGAGTTTGTACATAAAGATCTATACTGTACTGTAATAATTTGACTTGTTTAGCTTTTCAAATAGGTGTATGGATGTTCCAGGGCCTACTGTATTATTTACAGTGACCTTTTTTGAGATGGGCTCCTTATGTGAGTTTTGGAAGTCGGTGCTGATATGGTATGGTAGATGTGCTCTTTATTGTAGGGTTTTGTATTAGTTCACAATATGCCTTGTACTGGAGAATGTTGTTGTTGTTAGTGAGATGATCAGAATCAGATTTTTTTTTTAAGATATTGATTTCTGTGGGTGAATGTCCTGGTTCTGCTCTGCACCCACTGTAGATGCAACATATATGTTGATAAAGAAAAAGCAAGAACCATAATGCAGTTTATAACAACAAAATAAAAATGAGTTATAATTTAGTTTTATAAACTGTGTTGTTGGTTCTTGCTCTCCTTTAGTTCCTTTGTGTGCAAACATCTTGCATTTCCTCCATATAATCTAATTGGCTTTTTAGCTTGGTTCAGTCCCTGATTGGAGTTCTGAAAAGGCCCTGCCCGTATCTACAGGGGGGGGGGGGGGAGGGGGCACTATCTCATCCTTAGGCAGCAGATTGCCTTGAGCCACCCCTGAGGAAGATAATAATTAAATTGGGAACCCCAAAAGCCAAACATGAAATGTACAACAACACTGGAGAAATACAACTATAAATTAATTTCCTCTTGTACTAAACAAAAATGCAAAGATGTTAGCGATACACATTTCCCAGACCTGACATATTCCAATTAATAAAGTCAAAATAAAAAGTATTTTCTACCTTTTGTTTGGGCATTTTATTTTTCAGTTGCAATTGCTCCAGTCACTTTCTTCTGGTTTCTTTATGTCTTCTGTGAGCTGTCCATTAGTCCTTTCTTCTCTCTTCTAGATTTTTTCCATTCTCTCTCTATATCTGCTTTAACATACTGATCTTTCTCCTTTTGCTCTTTCTCCCATTTCTTTCTTTATTCCTTTATCATCCACTTAAATTTCACCCTTCCATTCTCAATCCCACTTACTCTCCTAATACCCGGCCAATCAGAGATTTTTCTTCCCTCCCACACAAAATATATTTTTCCCTCTCCATCCTCATTCCCTATCCCCTTCTAGTCCTCCCCCAAAATCAGCTCCCTTCTAGTTCTAGATCCACCCAGCATCCACTCCCTTCTAGTCCCATTCTCCCAAGCCTCCGCATCAGCCCATTTCCAGTCCTAGCCCCCCATATGCTCCTTTCCAGTCCCATTCCAGCCCCCATCAGCCCATTTCCACTCCAAGCTCCCCCATCAGCCAATTTCCAATCCTTGCCCCCCCCATCAGCCTACTTCCAGTCCTATTCCAGCCCCCTTCAGCACATTTCTAGTCCAAGCTCTTCATCAGCCCATTTCCAGTCCCATTCCAGCTCCCCATTAGCCCATGTCCAATCCTAGCCCCCATCATAGCCCATTTCCAGTCCCAGCTTACACTTCCATCACAGCCCATTTCCAGTCCTAGCTCCCCCCCCCCCATCACAGCCCATTTGCAGTCCCAGTTTATCCTAAGAGCCGAAGAGCCCCACGGCCGTCTAAGGGGCTTCAGAGGGGGCCAGGAAAGCCCATTGGGACCCATCAATGCCTTCCAAGCCTGATGGATTCTGCCCCCTCTGATGATGCTATTTGCGTCAGAGAGGGGGCTTACAAGCCAATGGAAGCTTGAAACCCTCCATGCTTTTCAAATTTCTTTTACTTTCAGCCAACTTGCTCCCCACAGCTGCCCCAATGTCCTTGAATATGAGACAGCAGTGGGAGGCAAAGGGGTTGATTCTACCACTACTGAAAGGCGGCCACAGCAGCAATTTGTCCAGGACAACAGGTGATGGGAGGGGAGAAGAGGCAGGAGGACAAATGTTGGACAATGGGGGGGGGGGAAGGGAGACAAATGCTGAACATGGGGGGGGGGAGGAAGACATATGTTGGACAACAGGGGGGGAGAAGGGAGACAAATGCTGGGCGGGGGGGGGGGGGCATAAGGATAAATGTTGGCAACAGGGGAAAGGGACAGGAGGACAAATGCTGGAAAACAGGAGGGAGGGACAGGAGAGCAAATGTTGGATAATGGAGAGCAGGGCAAATGCTGGACAAAGGGGAGGGACAGGCAGACAAATGCTGGAAAATGGGAGGGGGCAGGAGGATAAATGCTGGACAACAGGGAGAGGGAAGGACAGGAGGAGAAATGCTGGACAACAGGAGGGAGGGACAGGAGGGCAAATGCTGGACAAAGGGGGGCAGGACAATAAATGCTGGACAACAGGCAGTGGGAAAGCATGAAGACAGATGCTGCTCCAGTGATAGCACTATTCAGTAAGCTGGGTAAGCATGGCAGGGGGACACGGATGTCAGGGGGTTCTGTTACTAGCCACTCCCCCCCCACTCCCCATTCAGGATCCTGTGGAGCACCGTCAGCCCAGTGGAGAGCCTGCCTGCAGGACATGCTGCTCCCATGGGCAAAAGGCTGTGAGAGGCTGCAGTCACTTCTCAAAGTCCTGTGTCCCATGGGCAGACTCTCTACTAGGCTGCTGGCGCTCCGCAGGTCATCCTGAATGGGGAGTGGAAGTGGGAGCCCAGTGATGGTGCCTTCCTGACGTTTGCTCCAACGGACAGGCTCTGTTTCTCTAGACCACAGTCATGGCTTGCACAGCCCTTTCCCACAGGACATGCTGCTCCCGTAGACAGAAGGGTGTGGGAGGCAGTGATCGTGGCCCAGAGAAGCAGAGTCTGCCTGTGGGAGCAGCATGTCCCATGGGCAGGGGCAGTGAAAGGCCAGTTGTGCCCTGCCTCTCTGGGCTGGGATCACTGCTTGCACAGCCCCTGCCCGTGGGATGTGCTGCTCCTTGGGCAGGCTCTGCCCTTTGTACATACATGGGGGGGCATTGAAGGGGGGAGTGGACATGAAGGGGCATTGGGACGTGGACATGGATGGGCACAGGGAGTCAGAAAGGACATGCTGGGTGCAGGAGGGGAACAAGGAGGCAGTGGGGATAAAATTTGAGGTGGGGGCTAAGGAGACAGAAATATTGGACATGGAAAGGGACATAGGGAAAAGCAAGGAGGGGAGATGGAGTGGTGATGTTGGTCGGGGGTTATAAGGAGACTATGGGAAAATGCTGGACTTGGGGAGGGGGAGGACAGATGGAAGATGCTGGACACAGGGTAATAAGGGGAGAGGGAAATGCAGGACATGGGGGTAATAGGGAGAGATGGGAGAAGATGGACAAGGGATAAATAGGTTGAGAAAGGGACGGCGAGATGCTGGACATGGGAGTAATAGGGAGGGGATGGTATGGTATGCAGATGGAGCAGATGCTGGTTGCAGGGGGATAGGAAGGGAGAGGGCAGACATGAAAGGAAAGAGAGAGCGGAGGTAATGGATGGAATGAAAGAGAGAAACAGAGAGAGACACACACACTGGATGGGGGGTGAGAGATGTTAGACGTGGAGGGGAAGAGAGAGTGAGCAAAAGACTAGGGAGTAAGAAGAGCTGGGGAATGGAAGGACTAGGGTGAAGTTTGAAAAGTAATAGGTAGATGGCATAAAAAGGAGGGAGATTGAGAACTGGATAGTAAGGAATTAAATCTGGGTGGACAGAGAGAGAAATAAATGCAAGAAAGCTGAAAGGAAAAATATCAAAATGCAAGATGGAAGGAAGTGAAGAAAAAAAAGGAGAGAGAAGAAATGACAGATGGACTAGAGACCATAGAAAGAGAGTTAAGAGAACACAGAAGAAAGCAGAAGCCTCAGATCAGGACCAGCATGATCAGAGAATAAAATGGCCAGACAACAAAGGTAGAAAAAATAATTTATTTTCAATTTAGTGACTGAACTTTGCACAATATTTATATTTGACACAGTATGGGGAACGGCATTACTTTTATTTCTCTGGTGTTTCTCCTCTTGTGGAGTCTGGCTTCTTGGGGTTTATTATTATGTTTATTTTATTGTAACATCTGTTTTACTAAATTGCATGTGTATGTTTGGAAGCCACCTAGGATCTTAGATGGGTAGCATATACATTTTAAAATAAAGTATACTAAAATTGATGCCACAATGAATCTCTACACATGGCTCTGTATCACCCTCATGACACTCCTGGGGGGAAGCAGAAAGGTGGGGGGCACCGGGAGGTGGAGGAAAGCAGAAACTTCAGATTGGAACCAGCATGATCAGAGAATAAAATGGTTGGACAACAAAGGTAGAATAAAATTTTATTTTCAATTTAATGATCAGACTTGGTGCTATATTTATATTTTATAAAGTACAGGGAAATGCATCTCTTTCTATTTCTCTGGTGTTACATTGTATGCAGAATCTGACTTCTTGGGGTTGCAGTTTAATTTTTATCTACATATGTTTATTTTTAGATTATGGTCACTTATTCTGTACTTGGTGAGGGTCTGTGTTCTGGTTGTGTGACCAAGGCCAGGTGTTCTGTTAACATGGAGTTTGTACACAGGGATCTGTACTGTAGTAATCTGAATTGTTCAGCTTTTCAAATAGGCGTTTGGATGTTCCAGGGCCTGCTGCAATATTTACAGTGTTGCTTTTTTGGTAGACTCCTTATGTGAGTTTTGGAAGTTGGTGCTGGTTTGGTATGGTATGGTATGCTAAATTTGCTCTACAGATTCTCAATGACTTTGTTGTAGGGTTTTGTGTTAGTTCACAATATGCTTGGTATTGGAAAATGTTTGTTATTGTTAGCGAGATGATCAGAATAGATTTTTAAATATTGAGTTCTGTGAGTGAAGATCCTGGTTCTGTTCTGCTCCCATTGTTGAGGGAGGGGGTTCTGTGGATGCAAAATATATGTTCAAAAAGAAAAAGCAAGATAACAAGATAAAAATGAGTTATAATTTGATGTTATAAACTGTGCTGTGGTCCTCGCTCTTTCTTTTAGTTCCTTGATGTGTGAACATTTTGCATTTACTCCACCTTATCTAATCGGCTTTTTTGGTTTGGTTTGGTCCCTTTCTACAGTTTTGAGAGAGTGTCCCCCTCCTCCTGCTCCGGGGTGGGGGGGGGGCACCATCTCATTCCTCACCTTAGGCAGCAGATTTCCTTGAGCCACCCCTGACAACACTCTAATTTGGTGCCGTACCCTCCATCCTAGCACCCTGGATGGGAAACTACCTTGCCCACTTCTTCCATGGCCCTGTATGAAGGTTATTCATTACTGAAACGTAAGGGAACCCTTATTCCCTTACTTTATTTATTTTATTTACATTCTCTTATATACCACGCTATTCTGCATCAGTGCGGTTTACATTGAACAAACTGAAATTACATTGAACAGGGCATTATAACTTGGAGATAACTATTTAAAGGGAACATGGGCTATGGAGGGTTAAGTGGCTTAGTTGCTTGTACTTCCTTATTGGGTAGCATATGAATAAGGAGGGGGGGGGAATCTCTGATTTTCTAGAGGGCAACACAACAGTCATAAAGGGAAGAGAGTAGGTAGGTTCTATATTAAATCACTGTTGGACTGCTCCCAGTAGGAGGGTCCATGAGATGAACAGGAGCATGCTCAAGTGAAGTGCCGGTCAGTTTTTGGAGTTACAGATCAGAATCTTGGAAGGAGAGGAAGAGTATGGTGAGTTTCTCTCTCTTAAGTGTAGTGTTCTGGAGGGAGAGAGACCAAGATAGTGTTTCTTTACCCTTGGGGAAGTGGTGCCTATGGAGGAAGGCCGCATTTCCAGCCTGCTTCTTCCTGAGGAACCAGTTGTGGAGAAAGTAGTCAAGAAGGAAGGGCCTTGTCCTGGAATTCAGTCCCGAGAGAAGTGAAGTCCAGGGAGGAAGAGGCCTGTGAGGTGCCTGCTGTTTGTTCTGCTAAGCTCTGTATCATTGTCCGAGTCTGGAAGGAGAAACAAGGAAAAGTCACCCTATCAGGGATGCCTCTCTCTTCAAAGGATCTCAAATGAGGAGAGGAGAGGATTGTTGAGGACTGTCAGGTACTGAGTCCTTGGGGGTCATGGCAGCCCAAGCTGTTCAGAATAAGGGAAGGAGGGATATCAGGAAAAGGCACAAGAAGAAAGAATCTATCCTTTATTTCACTCTGTTGCATGTTTCTATAATACGGTATCAAAATTTGCAACAGAGATCATTTTTGTTTTAATCATGTCATTTGGTAAAGAAAATCCCCCCCCCCTCCAATATCTCAGAATCGATTCATGTTGTGACCCTACCTTTAGTATCCTATACAGTTCTGGTTGCCAAATCTTAAAAAATAGGTAGGCAATCTATTGTTATGCAAGGCTTTGAATTTTTTGCCTTTGGCTTTAAGACCCCAGAGAGTTATTGCAGTTTTAAAAAGCTGGTAAGAGCTTGGGGACGGGTTTATAAAGCTGGTAAGAGCTTGGGGGCAGGTTTTTAAAGCTGGTAAGAGCTTGGGGACGGGTTTATAAAGCTGGTAAGAGCTTGGGGGCAGGTTTATAAAGCTGGTAAGAGCTTGGGGACGGGTTTTTAAAGCTGGTAAGAGCTTGGGGATGGGTTTTCAAAGCTGGTAAGAGCTTGGGGATGGGTTTATAAAGCTGGTAAGAGCTTGGGGGCAGGTTTTCAAAGCTGGTAAGAGCTTGGGGACGGGTTTATAAAGCTGGTAAGAGCTTGGGGGCGGGTTTATAAAGCTGGTAAGAGCTTGGGGACGGGTTTATAAAGCTGGTAAGAGCTTGGGGACGGGTTTTCAAAGCCAGTTAGTGCTGTTGAATATCCCCAAGTGCGAGCAGTGAATGCCCCGGTAAGGTGTGGCGCTGTCCAGCCCACTTGGATATTCAATACCAGTAGCTAGATATGGCCCCAGCATTGAATTTCACAGTTCAGTGGTGACGGCTAGCCACTTTACTAGCTGCCACCGTTGACTATCCCCCCATTATATTTGGAACCCATTTGGTTTAGAAAACTATGAATTGAGTTGATCAGTCCTCCCCCCATCAAAGAATCCCTGCCAAGATTTCCCAAGTAGCTCATGGGAGTAGGGATCTGGAATAGAGTAAGCCCTGAGCTACTTATTGAAAGACAGCTCTTATGCTTACAATTTTACTTCCTGTCAGAAGGAAAAGCAGACAGAAGGGACAAGAGTGGGCATGGGGTAGGGAGAAGGGGGAGATTAGTGAGAGGGTGGGGAAGCAGGGAGAGAGATGGGGAATGGGAGGGCTGGGGTGAGGTACATGAAAACTATAGATACTGTAGTTGCAGTGAAAAAGGGGGACTGATTGATGATGAGGAGCAAAATCAAAATGGACAGAGAAGCAGAAAAATAAATAGAAGAAAGCTGAAAGATCAATGTCACTGAACAAAGTAGGAGAAGAAGTGAAAACAGAAGTGAGTAAAGAAATGACAAATGGACAGGAAACCCTGGGAACAGCCTTAAGAAAAGACAGACAGATGACAGCGGAAACCAGAGACTGGAAGTGAGATGATAAGGTAAAAATTGCCAGACAGGTAGAAAAAAAATATTTTTTCATTTTAATGATAGGAATATGACAGTTTTTGAACTTTACATCTCAGCGTTTTGATCAATGATAGCCTATCTTTTGAAACTCACATCAATTCGGTAGTTTCAAAAACTTTCTTTGTTATAACAGTTGTGTAGAATTAAGCCATATTTTTCTATTGATCACTTTTGTCTTGTATAGAGTTAAATTTTGGTGTTTTTAGATTATGGAAACATATTGTTTATGAATTGCTCACAGTGCCAAATTATATGCCTACAACTATAGCTGATAGGGGGTAAAAGGGGCACTATGATGGGACAAGGCTATAATGGAGGGACTGAATGAATTCTTTGCTTCGGTCTTTACTGAAGAAGATAAAGGGAAGTTACCCATGACTGAAATGGTATTTAAAGGTGATGAATCAGAAGAATTGAAAGAAATATCGATAAACCAGGAAGATGTATTACAACTATTTGATAAAGAGTAGCATATCACCTGGACAGGATGGTATACATCTGAGGGTGTTGAAAGAACTGAAATGTGAGCTTGCAGACCTACTATTAGTAATCTGTGAACTATCATTAAAATAATCTGTAATACCTGAAGATTGGTGAATGGCCTTGATTAAAGGAAAAGGCGGGATAGAAATACCATTAAATAAATAAATAAATAAATTGTAACAACTATTTTTAAAAAGGGTTCCAGGGGTGATCCGGGAAACTGCAGACTGGTGAGCCTGACGTCAGTACAAGGCAAAATGGTAGAAACCATTATAAAGAACAAAATTACTGAACATGTAGATAGTCATGGTTTAATGGGAGAAAGCCAACATGGCTTTAGCCAAGGAAGGTCTTGTCTTACTAATCTATTATATTTTTTGAAGGTATGAATAAACAGGTAGACAAAGGTGAGCTAGTTGATATAGTGTATCTCAATTTTCAGAAAGCCTTTGAGAGACTCTTGGCAAAATTAAAAAGTTATGGGATAGGAGGCAGCGTACTATTATGGATCAGGGACTGGTTAAAAGATAGAAAGCAGAGTAGGGCGAAATGGACAATTTTCTCAATGGAGAAAGGTGAATACTGGAGTACCCCAGGGATCTATGCTGGGTCTGCTGCTTTCTAGCATATTCGTAAATGACCTGGAAAATGGGAATAATGAGTGAGGTAATCAAATTTGCAGATGACACAAATTTATTCAAAGTTGTTAAAATCCAAGAAGATTGTGAAAAATTGCAAGAGGACCTTGATAAATTGGAAGACTGGACATTCAAATGGCAGGTGAAATTTAATGTGGACAAGTGCAAAGTTATGCACCTAGGAAAGAAGAACCCAAACTATGGTTACACAATGTAAGGTTCCACATTAGGAACCATCACCTAGGAAAAAGATTTAGGCATCATTGTGGATAACATGTTGAAACCCTCCGCCCAATGTGCAGCGGCGTCAAGAAGGCAAATAGAATGTTAGGAATCATAAGGAAAGGAATGGAGAATAAAACAAAAGATATTATTATGCCTCTGTATCAATCCATGATGCGACCGCACCTTGAATATTGTGTGCAATTCTGGTCACTGTATCTTAAAAAGGATATAGTGTAATTAGAAAAGGTACATAGAAAAGCCACCAAAATGGTGAAGAGGATGGAAGGATACCCCTATGAGAAGAGGGTTAAAAGGTTAGGGCTCTTTAACCTGGAAAAGAGTTGGCTGAGGGGAGATATGATAGAGGTCTATAAATTAATAAATGGAGTTGAACGGGTAAATGTAGATCAATTGTTTATGCCATCAAAAAGTAGAAAGACTAGGGGACATGCAATGAGCTACAGTGTAACCCACTTAAGACTAATAAGAGAAAATATTTTTTCACTCAATGCGTAATCAAACTCTGGAATTCGTTACCGGAGGATGTAGTAGAAGTTATTAGTGTAGCTAGGTTTAAAAAAAGGTTTGGACAAGTTCCTGGAGGAAGGATCCATAAACCATTATTATTGAGGAACTATGAAATCCACTTTTTGCCCCAATACAAGCACTGTGGAACCTATCTGTCTTCTGGGGATACAGCTACAGTAGGTACTAGTGACCTGGATTGGCCACTGTTGGTGTTCCCTTCTATTTAAATGTATCTCCTGTAGGAAGGCTAATTCTGCTTTCATATTTCATGAATAAGCTAACATTTTTTTCTCTTTTCACTACATTCAGCGAACCCCACTTTATGGTGGCCATACTTTCTAGCATTACTGTTGAATACTAAGATTTCCCACTTTTTTAATTCTCAGAGTCTCCCAGCACAACCCCAAGGATCAATAGATAGTTGATGCCCCTACTCACCAAAAAGGGAATACATTAGATCTTATCTTCAGCCCCAGACTAGACGTAAAGCCCGACCACAACTTCAATGTAAGCATCTCACCTGTACCATGTATCATAATCTAATCAGTTTCCAAATGCCATTATACCAAGACAGAGAAAACACCCCTGAACCAACTAAAAATACAATAGTACATGCCAGACGCTTCAGACACTTTGATAGTGAGGAGATCACCAAAAACGTCCTTTCCAACATCAAGATTGCTTCCCGAAATCTGGAAGAAGTACTAGACTCGTGGAATACCAACCTGAGTACCTTTGCTTACATACCTACCCAAACGAAACCATATGTCGTAGGTCAGCAGCCAAAGAAGAAGGGATCGGCACCCTGGTATACCGCAGAATTAAAGACCTCCCTACGAGCCCTCAGGAAATTGGAAAGAAAGTGGCGACGCAGCCGAGCCACATCAGACCAGACACTCTACAATTCCTACCTGCAAGCCCATCAAAATCTTATATCCTCTAAAATGAAAGAATACCACTCTGAACTGCTAAACCGATCACTGAACAAGCCTCACGACCTGTTCAACATAGTTAAGTCCCTAACGAAGGAACCATCAGCCTCACAACCAGCCATGATTCTACCTCAAGACTATGCCGACTACTTGATAGCCAAAACCAACAACGTTAGTAATGCCACACTATCCTCCCCCATCATGAACCCGCCCAAACAGCTCTCCATCTTCTCGACACCATCACAAAGAAACATTGAGAGCATCATCTCCAGCATCAACACCACTATGGCCCCCAACGACCCTTGTCAAGCTCTCTGTATAAAGTCACTACGCCACGAAGTTAGTCCGATAATAGCCAAAATCATCGACCTCTCCTTCTCCTCTGGACATTTCCCATCAAGCCTTAAGAAGTCATCCATAAGGCCCCTCTTAAAGAATGCTAAACTTGACACTCAGAAGGTCGAATCATACCAACCCATATCCAGTATCCCATTCCTAGCAAAGATAATCGAGAAGGAGGTACAACAACAGCTACAGGATCATATCGACTCTAATGCCCCCCTAGACTCAAGCCAACACGGTTCCAGAGATTCCCATGGTGTCGATACTCTCCTCACCACCCTCATTAACACACTCATCACTGGGATTGACACCACCAAACAAGGATATGCTCTAATTTTCCTTGACATCGCCGCAGCATTCGACTCTGTAAACCACGAACAACTTCTAATTCGACTGCATGATAAAGGGATAAGCGACCTAGCATGGCACTGGTGCAAATCTTACTTAACCGACAGATGGCAGCAGATACAAACAGGATCTAAAAACTCCCTACCATTCAAACAACACGGAAGTTCTATTTGTGACAAGGAACCAATCCTTCATACCTCCGAAAACCGTAAAGACAAGAGATGCTGAACTTTCAAGCGGACCCTGCATCCGCTATCTAGGTGTGACCATAGACCAACAGCTCAATCTCAAAACTCACATCAACAACATAATCAAACAAGTATACCACAAGATATGAACTCTACGCCACCTCCAACCCCTGCTACAAGCTGAGGATTTCAGAACAGTCTTTCAAGCTTTGGTGATCCCCCACTTTGATTACGCGAATGTAATCCTACATGGCCTTCCCAAAAATACGATAAGCCCATTACAATGAATACAGCTGCAAGATTCCTGAGCGGAGCCTCCAGAGCTGACCACATCACCCCGGTACTCAAAGACCTACACTGACTGCCAATATATTGTCGACTAACATATAAAGTAACCATCATCACCTTCAAAATCATCAACAAGATGGCCCCCACAGCCTTAATGGACCTCATACACCCCATGACAGCAAACAGAAGAAGGAGAACATGCACTGAAAACACATTATCGATTCCCAGGGAAATCACAAAATGCACAAAGACAACCAGGAACAGAGCATTCAAGCTATATGCCCCTAGTTGCTGGAATGCACTCCCTGCACCCATTAGAGCCATCAAAGACCTAGCCCAATTCAGAAGAGCGCTTAAACATCACCTCTTTCTCCTACACTATTCACAGCTCTCTAACACGTCACCCCTTAACACTCTACCAACCATGAACATGTAAACCTTACCAATGGATGTACATACTGTAAAATTCATTCTGTAGATAGGTCTATATTGTTGTACATAGTTATCATCAGTTGAATTCCAAGTTAATCTACCCTGTTCATTGTAAGTGCTTTATTTTGCACAATCCCTGTTATATGTAAACCGCGCTGATTTTTAAGAGTGCGGTATATAAGAACAACAAATAAATAAATAATAAATAAATAAATTCAGTATCTTGCACACATTCTTTTGTTTGTCATTGCGTGTCCCCTAGTCTTTCTATTTTTTGATGGTGTAAACAACCGATCTATGCATACCCATTCCACTCCATTCATTAATTTATAGACTTCTATCATATCCCCCCTCAGCCGTCTCTTTTCCAAGTTGAAGACTCTCCAACCTTTTAAGCCTCTCCTCATAGGTGTATCCTTTCATTCCCTTTACCATTTTTGACGTTCTATTCTGTACCTTTTCTAATTCCTCTATATCCTTTTTAGATATGGCAACAAGAATTGCACACAATGTTCAAGGTGTGGTCGCATCATGGAACGATACAGAGGCATTATAATACCTTTGTTTTATTCTCCATTCCTTTCCTTATGATTCCTAGCATTCTATTTGCTTTCTTGGCCACCGCTGCACAGTGGGTGGAGGGTTCCAAAGTATTATCCATGATGACACTTAAATCGTTTTCCTGGGTCGTGGTTTCTAAGGTGATATCTTGCATTATATAATCATAGTTTGGGTTATTCTTTCCTAGGTGCATAACTTTGCACTTGTCCACATTAAATTAAATCTGCCATTTGGATGTCCAGCATATAATAATAGAAAATAGGGGGTGACTATCGTAACTCATAAGCAATTGACCTTGATAAAAAGACCTGGAAGATAATTTTCCTATCTGGGCAGGTTCTTTACAGGGCACCAAAGTGGTACTGGCAAATGAGGTAACTGGGTGTCCATGCTTATAAGCACATGCATTACTGAAAGAGGAAGTTTTCTAGTACAGAACTTCCTTTAGAGTAAAATCTTATACTCTTTTCTCACCTTCCCCTATATGGCTATCTCAGAAGAAAGGAGGAGTGTATGGCATGCATATGGATAAACTGGACTCTATAGTAGACTCTGACCCAAAGGATGGGGTAGAGATCTGTCTTAGAATTTTGTAGAGATCTTCTTCTCAAGCACATCTGCTTTGCAACTAATGTTGATTTGGACAGACAACTAATTGGCTTTGTAGTTTTATGTGCTCAGCTCCTGAGTACCAGAGGAACAGGAGCCCTGCCTTGGAATCAAATCCAGGTCTCACCCATGGGCCTGGATGAGGGATTTTGCTGAATTAGTGACCCCTGTGTTTGGTTATCTTTAAGAAGGGAAATGGAATATCTTACTAAGTCCAAACAGAAGAAAAAAATGTTGGAGAGATCTTGCAAATAACACCCTAAGATGTGTGAAAATAGCATGTCATAGGAGGCTGAATCTTTTTCATGTGCATTTCCTGAGTAGCTGATAAGTGTGAAAAGCAAGGGATAGCAAGACATTGCATTTCCTAATGTTTAGCTTGATTCTATGCAGACTGTGACACTTTTATTCTAACAGTTATCCATAGATGACAATGTACATGAACTTTTTGAGACCATCAAGATCACTTATTCAAAGGGGGAAAACTTTGCTTTCTAAATTTATTTTCGTTTGCCAAACTTAGCAAAGAACAGTCATAAAGCACAACTGTTACACAGAGAGTAGTACACTACATACGGATCAATCAGAATCTCATTAGCCATTTTCTGTTTTCTTCCTCCCCCCCCCGATAACATTTTATAAAACAACAATTTACTTGATCCCCACTTCTCGGCAGCCGCCAGCCGTGAGAAAGAGGTGGGGGAGGGGGGATAGAAAGATGAGAGTGCCAACAAAAAGGAATAAGTCAAAGATTTGCCCCTTGGCATTTCTTTTAACCAAAGCCACTCACACCAACCCCAGCCTTCCATCCCTCCCCCTCCCAACTCTAAACCCCCTAAATTTCTACAGGTGCCACAGCCATTTATATCTGTCCAGTGGGTTTTATGCAGTCTCTGTATACGTACTGCTTTGCTTTAGCAATATCAAACATGGTGTGCTTCCCTGAATGTGCCTGATCTCAGAAGCTAAACAGGGTCAGGACTGGCTAGTGCTTAGATGGGTGGCCACCTTGGAATACCAGGTGCTGTAGACTTATTGTGTGGGAGAAAGGCCTGGCAATCTACTTCCAATCGCACACCCAGGGGCTGGGTCACCAGGAGTCAGCATTGCTTTCACTTTCTTCGTTCACCCAATGTTGAAAGACTGGCAGGTTCTCTCCTACTCAGCACTGCAATATTACATTCTGAACTTCCCAAAGACCTATCACTATAAACTTGTTTTTCAAGTTGGGCCAGTCTTCCCCTAGTATCAGCAATCTATACGTCCTTTCAATAGTCTTATTGATTTAGGCTTTGCAATGCTTTTCCCCATACCTATGCCAGCACAGGGCACTCCAAGAATGCAACCTGTAGTGTCTCCTCAGCATTTTTACATTTCTCACACACCCCTGAATCCCACAACCCCAGTCGTGCTCGTCTTTCCTTAGTTAGGTCAGCATGATGTAGGATAATATACTACATTTCTTGATATCTTGCACTGCGATTAAGTGTAGGTAGGTGTTCAACATGTTTCTCCAGGCGTTGGTCGTTTACTTCTTCTGCTATGCCCTCTACTTGGTGAGCCCGGTCATACATTTTGCACTCAATAGATCCCTAGCTAATCTGTACCATGTGGTCAGTCAAACAGTGAGTCAAATACAAGACTGAAATTTATTGGCAGCGAACTGATAGAGCAAATAAAACAACAACTATGCTCATCCATTGTATATAGTTAAGGGTGCACCTACCCTGTTATGATTGTACTTCATCTATGTAAATAGTTATTTTTGTTCCATGTAACTGAATAAGACCATGTTTAGTGTACTTTTCAGAAAATTGTTACTTGTAAACTGTACTTGATCACATGGAAAGCGCGGTATAAAAATGTTTATTAAATAAATAAAATTAATAAAAATGTTCAGAAAGGAATCAATTTTCTATAGTCCTCATCCACCTCTTATCCCCACTTCTTCATATCTCACCCCCAGGGATTGCCAGTAATGCCTCACCTGCTTATACTGCATGTACTGATTATCTAATATCCCAAATTTATTTATTTTATTTATTTTTATTTATTTAACAGTTCTTATATACCGCACTATTTTGTCATCAGTGCGGTTTACATTAAAACAATATAACACTTGGTCAGACAAGTCTGGCCTACATTTACAGATAACAGGGCTTTAACATGGAGGTAAACTGGGGGAAACTATTTACATTTCAGACAATTTGCTTACTGGTGCTAATTCACTGTAGTTCATAATTCATCCTTAATTTGCAGGAACATAGGAAATCTCCCACTGTTGATACTCAGCAGCTACCCAAGGTCTACCTGTTGTCCACTCCTTCATTCCAAAAATCTAGTACACCCCTGATCTGGGGAAAAACCTGAATTATCCACCAGTTGAGAAAAGGGGAAATTTCCCAGCTATGTCCCCCTTTAGTAGACCACCTCCTCTAAGCTTTATGGAGGGGGTCTATCAGTACTTTGTAATCTATGTTATGTATTTCTGCTGTAGGATAGTGAAGTACACTCAGCAATCCATCCTTACAACAAACCCTCCATGGTAAATTTGGCTGTCCATGTATATGTCTCATGCACCCACCTCAGTAGTGCTGCTATGTTGTATATTCTCAGATCTGGAAGTCCCATCCTCCCTTCCTCTGATCTAGAATTACACATAGCTGACTCGTGCCCTCTTACCCCTCCATATACATTTCTGTAAAATAATTTTAAACTGATTTTCATCCACTCTTCTACCATATGGGTAACATCTTCAACTGATACAGTATCTTTGGGATCAATACCATTTTTGCCAAGGCTACTCTCCCAGGCATGGACATTGCTAGTTCCCCCAAGTGTACGGATTTGTAATCTGATTAAAACTTTAATTCTGCAGCATCTCTGCATTTATTGTTTCTGTGGTATAATGCATTGTCACAAACTTGAAAAGATATACTTAGCTTTAAGACTGAAGGCAGTACCCAGATAAGGCATGGGGGTAGTCATTGTTGGACCTTATATATGTGCAGACAAAAACCAGTACACCATAGTTTATATGTGTGTCACCATACGTACATGGCTACTGCTTAGGTAGGAAATTTCTGAAAACACACTGCTGAATCTGTTATATCCAAGAGCAGGCAAGATCCCATGAAGATGTTTGCAAAAAGATTTTAATCCCAGGTACAAGGTCCACCAGCCTTGTTGCAGTAGGCGGTCCTGCGGGACACACTATAGGTCTGTAGAAAATCTCACACCCTACCTCTAGCGCACCTGCTCCACTGTTTGAGCAGTGTCCCAAGGGTAATACAGACTGAGCCATTTATCAAATGGAATCCCATATACAACACCCCCTTACCCAGGGGATCTGTGAACAAGTTGTGGGTCCTGTGTGCTTAGACGATAGAAAGAATGAGCACAAAATCCCCATGAGCACTGACCACATAAAAATGCATTAACCTTTTACTCCTCAGACTTTGCATTAAAGCCCAAGTGTTAGAAAACCCTGCACTCAGCTTTTTTGGTCTTCTGTGCACTTCTTTGATCTGCGTTGAATAGGTAATATTTTCTTATCATGGGACATGTACCCACGGCTTTGCACACAGTTATCTCATTTTTCTATGGGTATGGGGCACCGATTGTAGTGCACTTTATTGCACTGATACAGTACCTCTGTAAGGCAGCTGAACAGGTCCAAAAGACTGCTTAAAACTTGTCCCTGAGGATCCCTTTTTTTGTGGTAGCAAATCCACACAGTGCACAGTCTCTTTAGATTAAACCTTTCAGTCTTCTCATCATTCAAATAATTAAATCCATTGCACCGTGGTGTTGTGGATTAGAATTATAATTTTAGTGGGAGAGATTTTTTTTTAAACAAATTCAAGTATTGAAGGAATAATACAAAGTATTTTTAGATAACTGGAAGATGGGCTGGAACAAGGTCTTTGAAGAAATTTTTACCGTAACGTTATTTTAATTTTTTGCATGTATTATGTATTGTTGATTTATTATAAATTATTTGAAGCTTGATGGTCAAAGCATCTGCCAAATTTAATAAATGATATGAAATGAAGTTATTGAGAAACTCAAAACTATTAAAAGTTGCTCAGTTTTTTTTACTTTTCAGGTCTCTTAGACACTTGGCAGCATCGGCCTCTTCACCTTTTTTGGAACTTTCCCATTAGCATACTCTTTTGTCCATGTATAGGAGAAATTGAATCAAATTTTGATAAACATGTAAGATGTAATTTAGCAATTTGATAAACTAAAGAGTAGCAGATCCCCTGGACTGGATGGTGTACAACCAGGGTGCTGAAAGAACTCAAAAATGAGATTGCAGACCTACTATTAGTAATCTGTAGAAAAAGCAAGAATCATAAAGCAGTTTATAACAAAATAAAAATGAGTTATAATTTAGTTTTATAAAGTGTGCTGTGGTTCTCGCTCATTCTTTTAGTTCCTTGGTGTGCAAACATCTTGAATTTCCTCCATATTATATAATTAGCTTTTTGGTTTGGTTTAGTCCCTGACCGAGTTTTGAGAAGGCGCCCTCCCCCCCCCCCACTCTATGGGGGGGGGGATGGGGCGCCATCTCATCCTTCGCCTCAGGCAGCAGATTGCCTTGAGCTGCCCCTGGCGGCTAAGTCAGCATTGAATAGCCTTCCTTTTTCCACAGATGCAGCCCTTATCAGGCACCTCACCTCCACTGATACTGGAGCTTGCTCTGGCAGTTTCAGCGGGGCAGAAAAGGAAGGAAATAAGACAGAAATCCCCTTTCTTGGGAATATATCCTCTTTTCATTTACTCCAAGACCCGTTTAGTGCTTCAGGGCCCACCCTCCACATAAGGTTGTCAACTGGCTGGTTTTTGAACAGCTTGGCCAGTTTTTGGTAGGAAAGGCCAGTGGCCAGAAGAACAGAAAACTGGTTACCGCAGGTGCCAGTTTTCTCAGTGCTGAATGGCGACCTCGAAGGCGGCTTTGTCTAGCATTTCTTTTCCCCCACCTGCCAGAGCTACTACTCCCCAGAGCGCTGCACTGTTGCTGCTGCTATCACCAGCACATAACCTCTGCCTGAGATCTGTGGCAGCGCCAGCTGCAACAACAAAGAGAAAATGTCCTGCTTTGTTAAGCCTTTGCCACATCCCACCCCCAGATTCCTGTTTCTGTGGGGGCAGAACATGGTAGAGGCTTAAACTCAACAAGGCCCTGTATTTCCTTTCTCTTACTGCAATAGGTCCCAGTCTTGGGCAGCTCGTCAGTAGGCAGGGAAGGAAGATCAGTGCAGGGAGAGGTTGGATGAGACACGCAGCTGGACATGATGAGGAAGACATGCTGGATCACTGGAGGAGGGTGGCAAAAGGGAAACAGGGAGACAGAGAAGAGACACTAGATATGGTGGAGGATTAGGGAGACAGAGGGGAGATGCTGGACATGGTGTGGGAAATAGGGAGATGGGTGGAGGGGGGGGGGGTTAGATGCTGGATAAAGGGGAAGTAATAGGGAAACAGAAGGAAGATGATGGACACAGGCAGGGCCGGCCCAAGGGTTTCTGCCATCCCAGGCAGAAGCCCTGGCCATGTTGCCCCCCCCCCAGCCCAAGCTGCCGCCCCTGCTGCCACCAATTCAATCAGCAGGGGTGGGTGGGGAGCACATAAAGCTAAATGGAAAGCACTCAAAATTGAATGTAATCTAAGCACGTTTTGAAAGCATCATCTGTGAGAATGTTAAATTTATGCCAGAAATAGTCATTGATGCTATCAGGCACCACTAAAAGATACTTAGTATCATTGAGTGCCGACGAGTCTGAGACTTTCCGAGCATTTAGGCAGGACTTGAAAGTATTGTAATTCTCGCAGTAAGCTAGTTAGCACGTTAATGTTACTGTTACAATAGAGTAATTTGTATCAATTGGACAGTCTGCATTACTCTAAGAATTGACCTTACACTATTGTAGAGCCACCAATGCAATCAGCAGGGTGGGAGGCAGCATAGGAAGACAGGGAGACAGAGAGGGGATCCTGGACATGGGGGGGGGGGGGGAGAATTTACTTGACATAGGAGGATAGGGAGAAGGGAAAAAGCAGAACATCAGGGGGAATAGAGAAATAGGGAAATGCTGGGTGGGGGAGAGGGAGTGGAAGAGGTGAGAGTTATTGAAAAAGTGGGGAATAAGGCTGGGGAAAGAGGGAGATGCTAAATGGGAGGGCAGGAGTGAGAAAAAGAGAGAGAAAGCTGTAGGTATGTACAAATAAAAAAAAAAGGGAGGGCCTGAAGGTGAGAGAGGCGGCAAAGGCATCAGAATGTGCCATAAAACACACACTCAAAAAAGGCAGATTAAATGTGGGCAACCACCAAATATGAGGTACAGGCATTGTGCGCCAGGTGGCACAGAAACCCATGTATGCGGCCTGCAGCCAGAGTCCATATTGTCGTAACCAGGGCAAAGCGCTGAGGCAAAAAATATCCATATAGGCACTGCCGCCCGACGGCCTGTGTAAACTACAACTGGCTGCCTGTGTGGCACACTACACAATGCCTTCATGGGGCTTGACACATACGCGGGTATTGGTCTGCAATGGTCCATGCAGCATTGGATATGGCTAGCAATACCCATGTAATAGCTCCATCACCCCCACAAAACACGGATAGCAAAAGTCCCACATTGCAATGCCCAGGTGAGCACAGCTCATATCCTCATTGGCACACTCCATGAGTAGGGCCCCCCTCCTCCAGGAGCGTTCACTGACAAAATGGCAAGCCAAAGACATCAGGAGAACTTCAGCATGGAAGCTGAGGCCCTAGCACGCATGATGCTGAAGTGGGAGGGGGTGCTGTACCCCAGGGGCCACCGCAGGGCCGATCTATAGCTGGGCACTCGAATCTGGAGGGCCATCCAGTTACGGCTGCGCAGGTGAATAAGCTTTGGATGATGGGTGGGACAGGAGTGTGAAAGTAAGCAGGCCAAGAGGTGCAGGGCCTCAAACTCAACACAGGTCTGGACCTCCAAAGCAAGTCATCACTTAATGGACAGCAGTCACTGGGAGGAGAGTGCACCCAAGGCAGCTGTTTCCCACAACCCTGACTATCAGAGGTATGTCCAGGGCTCCCACTATAGCATAGAACCAGCCACCCACTCACAAAATAAGCACAATAGCTCGTCTCAGAGAAGCACTGCAATCAAAGCCATAGGATGCAGGTCCAAGTCTGCAACGGTGTCATCGAACCACTACAGAATGCAAGATGTCCACTCTATCAGCTTAACTTTTAAGCACTGATAATCTCTGCCATGTGGCAGTCCAAAAATACCAATGATCACCAGAGTACAGGGCTCTATGCCAGGAAAGTGAGATGTGAAGCACATTATTTTGTGTGTATCATGGGATGGGCGAGAGAAGTGATGAAGGCAGCTCCCCAGAGAGCTACAGGGGAATATTGAACAGGAGTTCCCATGGGATGGTGAAGAAGGGTGTGATGGCAAGGGGATGGTAACGGCAGTGTACAGGCAGGGTAGTAATATGTGTGTTGCAGTAGGAGAAATGTGGCACAGTGAGTCTAGGGTCCAGTTGCCCTACCACCTATGTGTATGTGAGCAAACACTGAATGCTGGTGTAAATGCTCTGAGAGGATACTGCAGTGATGGAGGCATGGGAGATGGCAGTCCAGAAGGTACAGACATCAGCAGATGAGGTGGAGGTGGTTACAGCATGCAGGTGTGTGTGAAGCCTACAGAACATCTCATGATGTGACATATCTCTCCCACAGGGATTTTGGTGTGAGGCAGACCCTGGAGTCCTGGAGTCCCTAAAATGCTGGTTCAGGACCATGAGGCGCAGGAATCCAGACCTCATCCAATGCCTCTGTGAGGAAATAGCAGCTGCAGCAGGTGAGTCAGGAGTCATCCATGTCACCGAAACCCTGCACATTGACGCACATACATACAGCTGCCTGCATCTGGGTCCCAGCTTCCTGTCACAGTGCCACCTGACTCTCACAATATACCCATACCACTCCATCATCACTGTTGTTATGCTCTGTGCAAGAAGGCCCACACACTGCTCTGGACACACCTGTAAAACACACTCTCTGCTCCTCAGGGGTCCCTGGCAGCTATGTAACAGGGAATCATGGTGGAGGGACTTTGTTTGGGGGGGGGGGGAGTCATTTGGGATGGAGGAATTATTGGAGGAGGGGAAGGGGGCAGGGAATGGGTGTTGTGATGTGAAGATATTTCAAGGCAATTTGTTTCATATGTACCTCTGTTAAATTTATTTATTTATTTAGCTGTGCTTTTCACCGGTTCAAAGCGGTTTACAAAGGAATGTGTACATCAGCTATTACCAATAACTTAACTATATACAATGGTTTGTATTTATTGAGGTATATGAGAGACTGAGATTATGTTACAGGACCATAGTGTTCAATGAACAGATGAATCCTGACTGTAGAAAGGTCTTTGATGCACCTGATGGTGGTGGGGAGAAATGCTACCTTATCCCAATTTTCCCTGCAAAGTTTTATATATAAAGTTTGAATAAGTTCCATAGGTCTGTGTTTGGTCTGGCTCTGTTCCCTAGGCAGTGCAGGTTGGCGAGTAGCAGGCTGTGTGGTGTGAATGACAGGTGGGCCTGGTGTATGGTGGCAGTCAATTGGGGAATCTTGCACACACACACCTGTGCATTCTTCAAAGTGCCAAACTCACATGCATGGTAGTCATGCCACCCAGGGGCCTGAGGACAAGGGCAGCAAAGGCCTGCTTATACATCAGCATGGCTGTTATGTGAGCTGGCAGACATCAGAGTAAAATGAGAGCTGCATAATACAATAGGTGCAACATGCGACCTCGCAGGTGTGACTCTGGCCCCAGTATCCCCTATCTACGGCTGCCACTGAGCATGTGTCAGTCACTGATACAGACCATATGTGTGCAAACCCCATGCAGGTCTTGCATTGAGTGACACATGCAGAAGAGTAGGTAGACAGGGCCAATAGGGTTTGGCACACAACCTAGCTGTTGTGAATATGGGTTATATATGGAGCTGTTGGAGGTGGGAATAAGTTTAGGACATCTAACTGTGGGGCAGGGGGCACAATGTAATATTTTCCTTCTACGGGTGCTGAACGGAGTACAGGGTCATGTCCATGGTATGAGCTATCCCAGGGTGTAGCCCACCTATGATTGCAAGGTATTATGTGTCCACTCCTCCCATAGTCCAGGCCAATGTTGCAGTGTTGCAGGTCCCATAGTGATCGGGAATGGCATGCAGATGAACCAGCAATGGATAGTCAGAGACACATGCAGTTTTGTTTGCAGCCATCTCGCCACTTGACCCATGCACACCATACTTGGTTGGGGGTGTGCCACACCTGCACCTTGTAGCGTCCATGACTGGGTATATATCACAAGGCAGTGTGACAAAGCTGCCGACTATAATACTGGCTTTTTTGCTTCAATTTAGTGCTTCCAGGAAGCTGCCTAGGGTGGGTGTTTCTGGGGGTGCCCAAGCACAGCTAAGGTGTCAGTGTTCACCAGCATACAGGTGATTCCAATTGCTTGGCCTGGCAACAGTTTGCCAAACTCAGCGTCCTGTCGCTTAAAGCAATGTGCACATACCTGATATATATTTTTTTCTGCTCAAACTCCTCATAAATGAGTATGCGCTGGTAAGCCATATTCAACATGCGCGGGTAGCTCTTCTTAAAAGGGCATGCCAGAGACAGCGTTGCTACCCAGGTATCTCCTCAATGTGTGCGTAGCCCTGTCTGCCATTTTGATTGCTTTCATTTAAATGTGCCTATTGGACAGCTAGTTGTGCGGGGTGTGGTCACATATTTATTTATTTAACCAGTTTTGTATACCACCTTATCCTTCAATCAAAGTGGTTGACAAGACAACAAAGGACTTACATGTTGAGGGCATGGGAAGATCAAATACAATACATTACAATATAAATACAGTACAAACAGTAAATTATAATATTATCTCATAGTGAAATTGGATATACAAGTTGATCAATTTAAGTTATTTGACCAAATGATTCTATGAATAAATAAGTCTCTAAAGATATATGCGAAAGTCTTTGATGTCTTCCTGAGCTCTTAATTCTTCAGGAATAGAATTCCATACCTCTGGTGCCATGAAGGAAAATGCTCTTTTAGAGGTCATCTGTTTTGATCTATTGAAGTTTAAAGGTGTACTAAGCTTATTGGAGTTATGAGATCGTCTAGGTCTTAGGCTCTTGTCTTTGGATATTATATGCTGTAGAATATCTGTTGAAGATTGGTGAAAGATTTTGAAAATAATCATTAGTTTTTTGTATTTTGCTCTTGTAATAATTGGAAGGAAATGTAACTGTTTACGGACAGGAGTTATGTGATCAAATTTTGCAGAGCCAATAATTATACGTGCAGTGGTGTTTTGAACTAATTGGAGATGATGGATAGCGTTTTTAGGAAGACCTTGATACAAGACGTTTTCAAAATCAAGTAGGGGTGTTATGACAGCTTGACATACCGTGTGAAAGTGATTTGTATTTAATATTGATTTTAGTCTTCTTATAATCTTTAAGCAGTGGTATGCTTTAGCTGCAATTTTGTTTATATGAGATTTTAAGTTTAAATATTTATCTAAGGTTATACCTATATATCTTACTTCATCTTTAATTTTTATTTTTTTATTTAATAGGTTAATTTCACTTGGTAGTTTTAAGGACTGACAATTCGATATGAACCATGCTTCCGTTTTGCCAGAATTTATTTTTAAATTGTTGTTATTGAGCCAATTATTCATATCATTGAAACAGCTATTAATTTTTGTTGTATCAAAGGTATTTTGATCAATTGAAGTATAAATCATAATGTCATCAGCGTGTGTAAATGGTAATCCATTTCATGATGTTTAATAATTTGATATATGGGTTGAATATAGATATTGAAGAGGATAGATGATAAAGCAGAACCTTGCGGAATACCTTGTACAATCGTGAATTGTGAGGATTTTTTGTCCCCATTTTTTACTAGTTGTGAACGATTGGTTAAGTAAGAAGCGAACCATTTTATTGTATTGTTGGATAAACCAATATTTCGTAGACGTTGCAGCATTATTGAGTGAGACACAGTATCAAATGCTGCTGAGACATCGATGAAGATTAATAGACATAATTTGTTTTTGTCAAGACCTGTTATAAGATTATTAAAGAGAGAAATCAGTAGCGTTTCCACATTGTGATTTGGTTTAAAGCCATGCTGATGTATATCCAGTGGGGCATGTAAGTCAATGTGATCTTGCAGTTGTTTTTGTACTACTTGTTCTATAATTTTTGATATAAAAGGTAAACTTGAAATAGGATGGTATGACTTGGGGTCAGTGATGTCTAGTGATTTAGCTTTATAGATTGGTCGAATTATAGCTTTCTTTAGTATAGATGGTAAGTGTCCTTGTTTTAAAGAGTTGTTGACGATATTTACAATGTGAAAACTAATTTGATTTTTAGTACTTTTAATCCATTCCACTGGACATGGGTCAGCGGGGAAGTTGTTGTATTAATTGTGCTGATTATATTTTCAATTTGTTTTGAATTTGGTATAGAAAAATCCTTCCAGACTTTTGTGAATTCGATGCAAGGTTTCATCCAAAATTGGTGGTCTTGTGATGTAGGTAAGTTGTTTGGCGAAAGTGAATTTTTGTTTACATATACCTGCATAACTGCTTAAATTACATGGATAGGATGATGCCCACTCACGTCATAACTGTGTATGCTTCAAATATGCCTGGTTAGGTCAGAAATGCCTGATGTCGGCCATTAAGAGGACAAGGAAGCAGAACTTCTCACCTGTAGAGGTGGAGCTCACCATTGGCCTTATTCTCAGGGAGCATACCTGCCTCTTTGGGTCTGAGGATGTCTATACCCAGCAGCAGGCTTGGCATGACATCACCAGGCAGGTGAATGCAGTGCACCACCATAATAGAGAGGTAGAGGACATAAAAAAGAAATGGCGTGTGCTCCGGCAGCAAGCTAAGGAGAAGCAGACTGCTAAGCTCAAATTAGCACCAGAGCAGCGAAATGCCCTGAGTGACCTGGAGGCAAAGGTGCTTGGATGCATGGATGACTGCTGTATCACAGGGGTGACAGGCCTGGATAGCTCCGTGACAATTGATACAGAACGTAAGTAGACCCTATTGACAGCTTTTACTCCTCCAAACACCCCAACACCACAACCCCATGACACTCCAGTAGGTGTGTGGTGCACATACTTCCTTGTGGGCCCCCTCTTCCCTGCAAACACCCTGCTCCCGATGTACATGCTTTCATAGTGCCCAGTCCCCTAGCTGCTCATCTAACATTTGCCGCAAATCACCTTTGAACCATCCCAGTTGCCTTGCTATGTTCCTATGCACATTAGACACACAGCACCCGCAGCAAACACACAGGACACAATTAATGACAACTTGCATGAGGAAAAGATAGGCCGCAGTTTACTTTGATGACTGTGTTTGCACATTGCAGCATTAAACATATGGCATGGTCATGGTCTGTCAGATATCCCATTTCACGTCCCTGTGCAGCACATGCAAATTTTTTCCTCTTCTGTCCAGTCACAGCTGTCCATCACCGAGAAACAGTGACCCCTGTGAGGCAAATGGGTATTGATAGCACAGCACACATGTGCTTTGTACCCAAACACCGTCACACTTCCTCACCACACATTAGCACAGTTGTGTACACTCAATCTGACCCACTGCCCCAACACTCATAGGGGGCACATCCTATGGGCTCACGCAGTTCCCCAAATGTCCTGCAACACTGCCATCCATCTGCAGCATTGTATCTCACTGAGTTTAACATTTGCTTTCCCAATAGGTGGTTTTCCCTTTCGCATGTACACAAAGTTACACTCCTTGACCTTCATGGCCCCATTGCATCAATTGTGCCCTGTTGCTGCAGTCTCTGCCATCATGCTACCTGGGCTCACAGCAGCTTTGGATTGACTAGCCTCCCTTAACCCTGCACTCTGTCTGGCCACCCTCATCCCTCACTCAATCTCCCCAAGGGTTTATGTGCCAACATTAGCAATGCATGTTATCTAATACAGTGCTTGTGTGCTAGCATAGGCTTTCCACTTCCATTCTGTGCAATACCCTACCTTCACTGCATCTGCATTCCATGGAGAGAGGGTGGAAATCTATGTGTCAGCCCACATGTTCCTCCACCTTCTTATCTTATCCTTGGTCATCCCCCTGGCCCTCACCATCATCCACCTGCCTCTCCCACAGATGCATTCCCTACGAGACCCTCAGCTGAGGAACCTGGCCTGTCAGGAGTTAGCACACAGCTGCATCCTGGTGTCCCTGCAGAAGCCAGCTACAGCACTGCACTTGGGATACTCCCCAGCTCTCATGAAGACTCAACGGCTGCAACAGTATGCCCACTTTCCCAGTCATAGAGCCATCCCCTAGATATCCTGGATCTAGAGTTCCTCATTGCTGAGAAACCCCTGGACACTTGTTCTGATGTGGCTGAGCTGCAGATGCTTCAGGATGGGGCAGAGATGGGAATCCTCACGGCCTCCAGCATATCAGCCAGGAGGTCTCTGATGCTATGGAGTTGATGTGTGAAATGGCAGAGCACCAGGAGAGGCAACAGGAGGCAGTGCTATGCCTATCCAGGGAGACAGCTGCATACATGGCCTTCATCTCATGCTCCCTACATGACATAGCAGATGCTAGGCTGGCACCTGAGGCAGATGCTACCCTGGGAAGCTACAGCATGGCATCAGGGACTGTGAGGCTACAACCTGATGATGCCTCCAGCTTCGGGGAGGAGGATGAGACTGGCAGCAATGCCTCTGAGGCACCAACACTGCAGTGTAGTGCATGGGTTGGAAAGAGGGTGTTGAGGTCACAGGAGGAGAGTCAGCATGGGAAGAGGTGATGGTGTTGATATGTACTGCAGTCTGTGAATAAAAGGATGTACTCACACTAGAACTTCTCCTGTATCAGTCTATCCCTTGCTTGTGCTGCTGCTGTCACATGCTGCCCACCAATGTGGTAATCCTCCTCTAGCCCATCATTTCAGCGTTCTGCATCTACACACATCTCCTCTTGTGGCAGTTCAATCCCCTGCTGGATTGCTATATTGTGGAGAATGCAGCACGCAGTACAGATGCAGCAGACTTGTTCTGGGCTGAACAGCAGCTCTCCCCCACTCCTATCAAGATATTAGAATCTGCTTTTCAGTAGACCAAATGCTCATTCCACCACTGCCCTTGTATGTGCCTGTGTGCAGTTGCAGTTATCATCCTGGGATGTTTGCAGGTTGTGTAATGGTGTCATGAGCCAGACCCGCAGTGGGTATCCCTATCACTACTACTACTACTGAACATTTGTATAGCACTACAAGGCATACACAGTGCTGCACAGACACATGTAAAAGATGGTCCCTGCTCATCAGAGCTTAAAATATAGTCAAGACACATGCCGCCAGGAGATCAAAGGGTGATCGGCCCTTTAAGCAGCGTGCTCCAGCTGGAGGTCTCATCACATGCCGCCAGGAGATCAAAGTGCGATCGGCCCTTTAAGCGGCGTGCTCCAGCCGGAGCTCTCATCACACGCCGCCAGGAGATCAAAGGGCGATCGGCCCTTTAAGCGGCACGCTCCAGCCGGCGCACCCGCACGTGGTGGGCTCGCACCAGAGGGCCTTGCCAGAGGGCCCTTTGGCACGAGCCCGGGGGCGCACTGGTGTGGTCCATCCATCCTGCTCCTCCAATTCACCGCAGCCCCTGGATCTGAGTAAGCACGATCGCTCCTCCACCCATTGTCTGCTTAGAACTGCTACCATTGCCCGTGTAGAACTGCTGCCATTGCCTGCTCAGAACTGCTACTATTGCCCGCATAGAACTGCTGCCATTGCCTGCATTGAACTGTTATCCATTGCCTGCTTAGAACTGCTACCAGTGCCTGCGTAGAACTGCTATCCATTGTTTCTTAGAACTGCTACCGTTGCCCGCATAGAACTGTTACCCATTGTTGCTTAGAACTGCTGCCATTGCCCGCGTAGAACTGCTGCCATTGCCCACGTAGAACTGCTGCCATTGCCTGCATAGAACTGCTGCCATGCCATTGCCTGCTTAAGAACTGCTACCCATTGTCTGCATAGAACTGTTATCCATTGTCTGCATAGAACTGCCACCATTGCCCGCATAGAACTGTTACCCATTGTTTCTTGAACTGCTGCCATTGCCTGCTTAGAACTATTACCCATTGTCTGCATAGATCTATTATCCATTGTTGCTTAGAACTGCTACCATTGCCCGAATAGAACTGTTACCCATTGTTGCTTGAACTGCTGCCATTGCCTGCTTAGAACTGCTACCCATTGTCTGCATAGAACTGTTATCCATTGTTGCTTAGAACTGCTACCATTGCCCGCATAGAACTGTTACCCATTGTTGCTTGAACTGCTGCCATTGCCTGCTTAGAACTGCTACCCATTGTCTGCATAGAACTGTTATCCATTGTTGTTTAGAACTGCTGCCATTGCCTGCGTAATACTGCTGCCATTGCCCGCATAGAACTGCTGCCATTGCCTGCTTAAGAACTGCTACCCATTGTCTGCATAGAACTGTTATCCATTGTTGCTTAGAACTGCTACCATTGCCTGCTTAAGAACTGCTACCCATTGTCTGCATAGAACTGTTATCCATTGCCTGCGTAGAACTGTTATCCATTGTTGCTTAGAACTTCTGCCATTGCCTGCATAGAACCTCTGCCCATTGTTTGCTCAGAACTTGCTGCCCACTACCATGGCCCCACATCTCATTGTCATTCTCTTCCTCTTCCTCCCCAACTGCCTCCCCTCCTATCAACATCCTCCCTTCTCTTCCCCCTACCCTCCCCCTATCTTCCTCACTTCTCCCTCCACTCTGCCTCCTAGCCTAGCACCTGCTCTGGAGCCTCTCCACACTTTTCCCCGCATTCAACCTGCCCCCCCTCTCCACCTTCCTCACTTCTCCTTCTGTTCTGCCCCCTAGCCTTGCAACTGCTCTTGAGCTTCTTCACACCATCCCCCGCATTCAACCAATCCCCCTCTCTCTTAGGCAACTCCATCCTCGCTTCTGCTGTACTATCTCCACTTTACCTCGCTCTCTAATACTCATTCTCCTTCTCTCATCAGGTAACATCAACCCCAGCCCTGGCCCCCGCCCCCAATTTCTCTCCCACACTAAAGAAAGTTCCTCACGTACCCTATCTAATCTCATCCGCATCCCGCTCCTCCCTCCTTCCGCCCTTCCCCATTCATCCCACAGTCACTCAATCATTGATATCAACTCCAACCCTACCCCCAATTATAATCCCTCACATAACCTATTTGATACCATCAATTTATCACTCACTTCCCCTCCCTCATGTCCCTCTTGGAGAGCACATACACCCAGACATACCCACCCACACCCTACTCCCTCTAAATCTCGTTACTACTCTAGAAATAGACCTCCACACTACTCTGATAAGGAATCCACACGTAACTTATCCAATCTTATCCATATCCCTCTCCTCCCCCCCCCTCTGCTCTTCCGTTTTACTTGCGCCCTGTGGAACGCATGCTCGGTCATTAAAAAAACTACTTTTATTCACGATCTCTTCATCTCTAATGCCCTACACCTTCTTGCCCTGACCGAGACCTGGCTCCCCCCAGATGACACCGCATCCATTGCCTCTCTCTGCTATGGGGGCTACCAATTCTCCCATACACCTCGATCTACTGGTTGCGGTGGTGGCGTTGGCCTCCTACTCTCCCCCTCCTGCCAATTCCAACCCCTCCTGCCACCTCAATCACACTTCCCCCTCTCCTTTGAAGCCCACTTCATTTGCCCCCTCACACCACTTTCCCTCCGTGTAGCTGTTATTTATCGCCCACCCGACAACTCCAAATCAACCTTCCTCACCGACTTTGACTCCTGGCTTTCTGCCTTTATGGATTCTTCCTCACCCACTCTTATTCTTGGCGATTTCAACATTCACGTCGACAACTCTCCGACCCCCATGCCTCAAAGTTCCTCATTCGGCCTCCAACTCTGCTCCACTGCCCCCGCACACCTACACGGCCACTGCCTTGACTTAATACTCTTCTCCAATTCCTCTCCCTCAAACCTCTGCAAATCAATCCTTCCCTCATCTGACCATCACCTACTAACATTTACTCTTCAGCTCCCGCCATCCCAACCTCATCCTGTCTCCTCCGACCTACTTAGAAACCTTCATAATATTAATCCCCTGACTCTCTCCTCCACCATTTCTCCATCTCTTTCCTCCATTTTATACTCCGAGTCCGTCGATGAAGCATTATCCTCATACAATGCTACACTATCCTCAGCCCTTGACACTCTTGCCCCTCCCACCCCAGGTCCTGTAAAACGATCTACTCCCCAACCCTGGCTTTCACCCACAATCCGTTACCTATGCATCTGTGCCCATTCTGCCGAACGAGCCTGGTCCAAATCCCACTCCCTGGAAGACCTTCTACACTTCTAATTCATGCTTGGCTCCTTCCAGTCAGCCTTAGCACTTGCCAAACAAGATTACTACATCCATCTGACTAATTCCCTTGCCTCTGACCCTTGCCGTCTCTTTAACACTCTCAATTCTCTCCTCAAGGTCCCCCCGCCCCCGATCCCGCCCTCCATCTCTGCCCAAACCCTAGCCGACTACTTCCATGACAAAATCCTCAAAATTACCCTCCAATTCCCTACCCCCTCATCTACCTCCCCTCCCCCCATTTCTCCTCCCCCAATCATACTCCCCCTGCTACCCTCTTCTCCTCTCCCCCCCCCCGATCTCTGAAGAGGAAACCACACTTCTTCTTTCCTCCTCCAAACCCACCACCTGTTCATCAGACCCTATCCCCACCCATCTCCTATGATCCATCTCCCTCACCATTGTCCCCGCCATCACTCATATCCTCAATCTTTCACTCTCCACTGCAACTGTCCCCACTGACTTCAAACATGCTGTTGTCACACCCCTCCTCAAGAAACCCTCACTTGATCCCACATGTCCTTCTAACTATCGACCCATCTCCCTCCTTCCCTTCATATCCAAACTATTAGAAAGGTGCCTCGACTTCCTCACCTCCCAGGCCCTCCTGGACCCACTACAATCAGGCTTCCGTCCCCTACACTCCACTGAAACAGCACTCACAAACGTCACCAATGACCTGTTCCTGGCTAAATCTAAGGGCCTCTATTCTATCCTCATCCTTCTTGACCTTTCTGCTGCCTTTGACACCGTTGACCACGACCTTCTCCTCACCACCCTCTCCTCACTTGGCTTCAAGGACTATGTACTATCCTGGTTCTCCTCCTACCTCTCCCATCGCTCATTCAGTGTATGCTCTGGTGGCTTCACCTCCTCCCCTACCCCGCTCCATGTAGGTGTACCCCAGGGATCTGTCTTGGGCCCCCTCCTCTTCTCTCTCTATACCCAAGGCCTTGTCGCGCTTATCTCATCCCATGACTTTCAGTACAATCACTATGCCGATGACTCCCAAATCTACCTCTCTACACCTAATATTTCTCCGGCAATCCATTCCAAGATCTCTGCTTGTCTTTCGGATATCGCTGCCTGGATGTCTCATCGCCAATTGAAACTGAACTCCTTGTCTTTCCACCCAACTCCTCCCCCCCCACTTCCCCCTCTCTCAGTCCATGTGGATGGATCTACTATCCTTCCTGTTCCCTTGGCCCGCAATCTAGGGGTCATCTTTGACACCTCTCTCTCCTTCTCCGCTCATATCCAGCTTGTAGCTAAGACCTGCCGCTTTTTCCTCTACAACATCAGCAAGATCCACCCCTTCCTCTCTGAACATACCACCAAAATGCTTATCCACTCCTTAATCTCCTCTCGCCTCGATTACTGCAACCTACTCCTCGCTAGTCTCCCCGTGAGCCACCTCCTTCCCCTCCAATCTATACAAAATCACGCTGCTCGACTAATCTTCTGCCAGCCTCGCCATGCCCACATTTATTTATTTGGCATACATTTATACACCGCTCCTTCCAGCGATCAGAAGCGGTCCATCATTGTACGAGACAGGGGGAGGGAACAAGAGAAGGGAAGGATAAACAACGAGATGATTACAGTTATACAATTGATTTGCAAATAAATTACTGTTTAAACATCAGTACGAATTACAGATTGTTGTACAAGACATGGGAGAGGGGACAAGATAAGGGGGTGATTAACAATGGCACAATTACAGTTATACATATCATTGGCATAATGATATGTTATCTCCAAGTTACTGACCCTGTTATAATGTAAGCAAAGGATTGTTCTAATGCGAAAATTTGTTATCTGTAAACCGCGCTGATACCAAAGAGCGCGGTATATAAAAACTGTAAAATAAAAAAATAAAATAAAAAATAAATTACAGTTTGAACACCAGTGTAAATATACAACAGAGTCGCCATATATAAAGGCATGATAGGAGAAATTATATACATATTGACATTTTGAACATCATGGAAGTGGACATCAAATGAGCATTAGGTTCATATGAGGCTTAGGCTTTTGAGGTAGGTGGGCCGCATGGGAGAGGATAGTTGGAGTCGGCTATGTGATGCCGTAGTGTATTTGGAATAGGTGTGTTTTAAGCTCTTTTCTGAAGACCTGTAAGTCCTTGATCTGACGTAGCTCGTGTGGCATCTGGTTCCAGAGCATGGGTGCTGAGTAGGTGAATGCCCGGTTGCTGGTCCGTTCTTTCACTAACCTTATGCTGCTGGGTACGCAGAGTGTGTTCAGGTTAGCAGTCCGTTGGCATCTGTTGACAGGCTGAGTGGTGATAAGGTTATCGAGAAAGGAGGGAGATATTTTGTGGATAATTTTAAATGTAGATATCAGCATTTTGTAGATTATCCTTGCAGGTATGGGGAGCCAGTGGAGTTCTATAAGAACTGGAGTGATGTGGTCTGACAAGTTCTTATTCATGATAATTCTGGCTGATACATTTTGCGCCATTTGTAGGATGTTTAGTGTTTTTTTCGGTAGACCTTGCAGGATAGCGTTACAGTAATCCAGGTGAGGAATGATGAGTGCCTGTGCTACTGTTCTAAAGTCCGAGTGGTCAATGATGCAACGTATGGGTTGTAGAACTCTCAGTTTGTGAAAAATTGCTCTGTTAGTTATCCGGAGGTGTTTGTCCATCTTTAGATTAGCATCGATTAGTACCCCTAGGTATTTGATCTCATTTTTGGAGAGATAGGTGTTTCCGTTCAGGGTGATAGATGCAGGAGGTTTGAAATCTTGTTTTCCTGATATGAACATCACTTCAGTTTTTTTGTGATTTATAGACATATTGTTGCATTGGAGCCAGTTTTGCAGATCGTGTAGGCATCCTTCTAATTGGTTGAGATTGGGGTTGTTTATATCAAGTTGTGTGTACAACATGATGTCATCTGCATATAGGTGGTAGCTGATACTATGCTTCTGGAAAATTGCACATACTGGCTGGATATAGATGTTAAACAACAGGGAGGAGATGGCTGAGCCCTGTGGTATCCCTTGGGTTTGGGGGAAGGGTTTTGCTTGCTCGTTATTGAAGCGAACCTGTTGCATTCTATTTGTTAGGTATGACTCAAACCACTTTATGGGTGTGCCTGTTATACCTATTGATTCTAGTCTGCGCAAGAGTATTTGATGATGTACTGTGTCGAACGCCACAGATATATCTATGAATATTAGTATGAACATCTTGTTTCTGTTTTCCAGCCCCTTGATGAGGTTGTCTAAGAGGGCTATAAGTAGGGTTTCGACACCATGGTGGGGTCTAAAACCATATTGATGCTCGTCAAGTATTTTGTGCTCATCTAGGTGGTCTTGCAGTTGCTGCTGAGTTACCTTCTCGATAATCTTTGCAAGAAAGGATATGCTTGAAATCGGCTGGTATGAGGTAGGGTCTTCTTCGTTAAGAGCTTTATTTTTTAATATGGGTCTAATTAGCGATCTTTTAAGTTGAGCAGGCATGATACCTTGCTGCAGGGATTGATTGACTATGTGTGTTATCAGATGCGAAATTTCATTTTTAGTTGATTTGATCCATTCTGCTGGACATGGATCTAGGAGAGATGTCGTTGTATGAAGGTTTGAGATTGTATTTAAGATTAGTTGTTCGTTAATTGTATGGAACGAAGACCATCCTTCATTGGGTTGAAAGCTTGTATTCTGACTGTCCGGTTGCTTTGGGACTATATTGATCATCTTCTGAGTTTGGAGAGGATGGTTAGTTGGATTGAGTTTGCTAGCATAGTGATCGGCCAGGTCCTGAGCCTTTATTTTCCCATTGCAGTTAGGTTCAGGCAATGGCTTCGTGAGTGACTTGACTAGCTCAAACAACTCTTTGGGTCTGTTAATGGCCTTATTGAGTACCTTGGTGTGATGCGCTTTCTTGGCCTTGCTGGTCTCATTTTTATATTTGGCTAGGAGCTCTAGGTATTCCATCTTGCGAAGTCACTTCACTGGCTCCCTGTCCAGTTCAAGCTTCTCTTACTGACCCATAAATGCATTCACTCTATGGCCCCTCAATACCTCATATCTCTTGTCTCTCCCTACGTCCCCTCTCGAAGCTTGCGCTCCGCTAGCAAATCACTTCTTTCAATGCCTTTCACCTGCACCGCGAACTCCCAACTGCGCTCCTTTCACCTTGCTGCGCCACACGCCTGGAACAGCCTTCCTGCATCTGTGCACCAGGCGCCCTCCCTGGCCCTCTTCAAATCCAGGTTGAAGACCCACCTCTTCACTGTTGCATTCAGATCCTGACTTCTATCCTCATCCTACCCTAAACCCCATTAACGTCTATGACCATACTATAGACCAAGCTGTACCACACCGTACCTTCCGCAGAACTGACTAATGCTCTGTACTGTTCTAACTAGATTGTAAGCTCCGAAGAGCATGACTCTGACGGGCAGGGACTGTCTCTTGTATGTTAGCCACCTCTTGTAGGCTAGCTGTGCAGTGCTGCGTGCGTGGCACTTTATAAGTGCTAAATAGTAGTAGTAGTAGTAGACAGACAACACAGTAGCTGTAGACATGGGATACATCTAAGGGGAATGGTAAGGATACACAAAGGAGATCAGGTGAGTCAAGATCCAAAAGTGGCAGCGAAGAGGAGAGTTTTCAGCCTGGATTTGAAAAGGGTCAGAGAAGGTGCCTGATGTACAGACTCAGGTAATTTATTTCAGGCATAAGGAGCAACAAGCTGAAAGGAGCGAAGTCTGGAGTTAGCAGTAGAAGAGAAGGGCACAGATAGAAGCGATTTGCGAGAAGAGCAGAGTTCCCGAGGAGGAGTGTAGGGAGAGATAAGAAAGGAGAGGTAGTGAGGAGCTGAACAGTGAATGCACTTATAGGTCAGCAGGAGAAGTTGGAAATGGGTAGGGAGCCAATGAAGAGACTTGAGAAGAGGGATAATATGAGCATGATGATGCTGGCAGAAGATTAGCTGCACAGTGGAGTGTTGAACAGATTGAAAGGGAGAGAGATGATTCAGAGGAAGACCAGCAAGGAGTAATACAAAAGTCGGGAGGTGACTATGGAGTGGATAAGTGTCTGTCTTGTGTGTTCAGAAAGAAATGAACGAATTTTGTTGATGTTGTAGAGAAAGAAATGACAGGTTTTAGCTATCAGTTGGATGCTGAGTCAAATGGGGGGGGGGGGGGCAGAGATGCATTTAGAGACATTGGTATAGGATTGTGATCTCTGCTACAGACATTGTAACAACTCCAGCACATCAGATACATGTGTGACATCCTTTAAAGCCATGCTGTGAAGCCACAGCAACCCAGTGCCCCGCTAGTGCTCTGGAGTGGCTGTGTGGTAATCTGCCCTGTCCACAGTGCAATCTCCCACCATTTGCTTACCCCTTTAACACAGTCATTAGCAGGGGACAAGCCCTGTTAAGTTATTGCTGCAATGGTGCCCAATACATGCGCTCCCACCTCAGTTGGCATCCAGGACATTTGCTGACACATCGTCATTCTCAGGGTTCAGATGGGGCACCTAACTGCATATGCGATCACTACCTTCAACACATTCTGGGGCCGTCCAGCATCATAGTGCATCCATTGCCTTCCCATACAAGTGCCCAGGATCTCCGCCCCATCCCCCAATTGTGCCTGTGACTTGGGCTTCTTTCAGGCAGGCTGCTAATGAGTCATAGATTGGGTTGCATATGTCTAGGTGTGTGTACAACATAATATCGTTTGCATATATGTGAAAATTAATTTTGTGTTTTTGTAATATTGCGCAGATTGGCCTCATGTAAAGACTAAACAAGAGAGATATTCCCTGTGTTTGAGGGAATGTGGTTGACGTTTTTTGTTCAATTTGTACCTGTTGTACACAGTCTGTTATGTAGGAGGTAAACCATTTAAGGGTGTTTCCTTTTATGCATATGGTATTGAGTCTTGATAAGAGGATATCGTGATTTACATTGTCAAACGCTGCTGTTATATCGAGGAAGATGAGGACAAACATTTTTTTTGGTATTTTCCAATCCCTGTATTAATTTGTCAAACAGCGCTAGGAGAAGTGTTTCAACTCTGTGAAAGGGGCAAAAACCATATTGTTGTTCATCTAGGGCATCTGTTGAATCTATGAAGTCTTGAAGCTGCCGTTGAACTGCTTTCTCAATGGTTTTGGCTACAAAAAGGATGCTTGAAATTGGTCTATATGCAGAAGGGTCGTCCATGTTTAGGGCTTTGTTTTTTAGTATGGGTCTGATTATTGATCTTTTGAGATTATTGGGCATGGATCCTTGTAGGAGGGATTGATTTACTATGTTTAATAGGGAGGGTGCCAATTCAGTTTTCAGTGCCTTGATCCAGGAGACTGGATAAGGATCTAGTGGGGAAGTGGTTGTGTTTAAGTTTGAGATTATGTACAGGAATTTTCTTGTGTCTAAGGTGTGGAATTCCTGCCAGGTTTTTGAAGGATCCACGGCAGCTGGTGTCATGAGTAGGCTAGGTCTGACTTTGGGATTAAGTTTTCTTGCATAGAAGTCAGTTAGGATCTGTGGATGGATTGGAATATTTACATTACTGTCCTGTGGGGGCTTAGTAATCGTTTTTACCAACTCAAAAAGTTCCCTTGGGCGATTTATGGCATTATTTACTATTTTGGAATGGTAGTTCTTTTTTGCTGTAATTATTGCATCTTTGTAGAGTTTGAGTAATGACATGTAATGTGCTTTATTATCTGTAGTCTTGTTGGATCTCCATTTATGTTCTGATTTTCTGAGATCTTTCTTTATCCTAGCTAGGTCTGACCTGTACCATCCCTCCGAATGTTTATGTGTGTGAGTTTGTTGTTTGGGTATTGGTTTTGCAACTGCCTCTATTCCTGAGTTCCATTGACTTATGAGTACGTCAAGGTCAGTTTATGCTGAGCTGACATGGGTATTGATTGCCTTTAAAAGTGTGTCTTTATCAAAGGGTTTGAATCTAGGTGTGCATAGGGTATTTGTATGGTTCGATGGGGATTCTTGGTTAGTGAGATGTGATGGTATCTGAAATGTAAATTGGATCAGGGAGTGATCTGACCATGGGACTTATGTTATGTTGGGGGGGAGGGTGGACTCAATGTAGGTAGCTGACAATTTAGGGAGGAACACCATATCCAGTATATTTCTCTTATTGTGTGTAGGGCTGTGAATTATTTGTTGGTATCCCATCTGTTCCAAAGCTTCAATGAATGAGTTTGTATGTGTTGTCTGGAGAGAAGCTAAGTTGATGTCACCTAGTATAATTTGGGGTTTTCTTATTGGTGTTGTGCATTCTGTTTCTAACACCGTTGTTAGTACATCCTGGGTGGCTGAGGGGGGTCTGTATATGAGGCAAACTATTAGTAATCTGTTCTCTATTTTGAGTATATCCAATCCTTCTTGTGAATTACATGTTATGGTGGATAAATTTAAGGCATCTTTTGCAATTATCATTACCCCTCCTCCTCTCTTTTTGTCTCTGGGGCAGCTAAACAGATTATAACCCCGCATCCTTAGTTGGTTAAGGAGAACTGTATCCGTGTCTGTTAGCCATGTTTCTGTGATGCATAATATATCTGGCTTTTCATCGTTAATTAGGTCTTGTATGATAGGAAGTTTATTTCTGATTAACCTAACGGTGATTAGCATACAATTTAGATGGGCTGTTGTTGGGGCGCTCTGGGCTGCTATATTTGGTGTTGTGTTTTATTTGGATTAGTCTGGCTTGGAGTTTCCTCTGTTTCGTGTGGAATGTGTTGTACAGAGTAGCTCTGTTTGGTATAATGTGCAGGCGCTGTATGGGATATTGGATATGGACTGTGTTGGGTAACGTGATTAAGAAGGGAGAGGCGTGGGAATAAATCAACGTCATTTGGGTATACATTAACAAACAGTAGAAAAGGCTTATCAACATTTTCGTTAATTCCGCGATTGTCTGTAGATTTATACTAGGTTATGATCAACTGACAATGATACACTTTAACAATGTACTGAGAGACTGCGATTATTTTGTAAGGTGTAAGAGAATACGCAGCTTTTAAACTAACACGTCAATTGTAGTAAAAATGGTATTCTAGTATTATCTTAGATTCTAGTAAATGATGTACGAATGTATAACAAGGAATGTACTATAACATTCGTGACTAGAATAAGCATTACAGGAGGCCTGGTTCACAATTAGATTGATTACGTTGTACATATGTTTGGTTGCTATGGTCCTTTTCTTCTTTTCTTTTCTTTTCTTCTCTTCACCTCTGGGCCGCAACTAAAGGCCATGACAAAGGGCCCTCTGGTGAGGCCGCCAGGCGCAGGCACACCTGGGTGTGCTCTTTTTTTAAGGTACTTGCTGTGTCCCGATTGGCCTTAGTGGTTTAAGCGGGAGGGGCAGCAGCTCCCGCTTTGGCCACCGATGCGGAATTGGGTGCTGCTGCTAGAGGTGCAGGAGGAGCAATGGTGGTGGAAGAGGCCTTCCTTTAAGCGTGCTCTTCTTTCAAGGTACTTGCTGTGTCCCGATTGGCCTTAGTGGTTGGAGCAGGAGGGGCAGCGGCTCCTGCTTTGGCTGCCGATGCAGAATCGGGTGCTGCTGCTGGAGGTGCAGGAGGAGCAATGGTGGTGGAAGAGTAAGGAGGGTGCAGAGTACAGGGAAACTATATCTCTTTCTGTTTCTCTGGTGCTGCACAGCATGTAAGAGTCTGGCTTCTTTGCCTATCAGGTTCCCAAAGAATATGCAAATTCTATGCTGCTTGTCCCGGGGGTAAGTAAGTGATGGATTTTCCTGGTCCTCTTTGATGGTGGTTTATGAACTTTTCCTCCAGGGGCTCATCCCAGAATCTTTTGGATTCAGTTGCACTGTCATCTTTTGCTACATTCTCTGATAACGAGTTCCAGAGTTTGATTGTATGTTAAGTGAAGGGACATTTTCTCTGGTTGGTCTTGGGTGTGTTGTGTGGTGGCTTCATTGTGTGTCCCCTATTCTTTCTGCTTTTTGGGGGAGTATGGTATTTTCAATAACATCATATGGATGTGAAAGCTGGACAGTGAAAAAGACAGACAGGAAGAAAATTGATGCCTTTGAATTATGGTGCTGGCGGCGAATACTGTGTATACCATGGACTGCCCGAAGAACAAACCAGTCGATACAAGAGGAGATCAAACCTAAGCTTTCTTTAGAAGCTCAGATAACAAGACTTCGACTTTCATACTTTGGACACATCATGCGAAGAGAGAGATCATTAGAGAAAGACATCATGCTTGGCAAGATAGGTCAACGCAAAAGAGGAAGGCCAGCAATGAGATGGATCGATACAATAACAGCAGCTACGGGTACCAGTCTGTCAACAATGAGTCGCCTGACTGAAGACCGAACACAATTTAGGATAGCTATCCAGAGGGTCGCCATGAGTCGACTCTGACTCGACGGCACTTAACAACAACAACAAAGAAACAATCTCCATTTGCCTATTCCACTCCATTCATTGTTTTGTAGACCTCTGTTGTGTCTCTCCTTGGTCGTCTCTTTTCTGGGTTTATTTTATTTTTATTTTTTTTATTTTATTTTATTTTTTTTATACTGTGCTCTTTAGAATCAGTGCGGTTTACATGTATACTAACAGGTACTTTTTATTCCCTTGTCTCACAATCTAAGTATACCTGAGGCAATGGAGGGTTAAGTGGCTTGCCCAAGGCCACAAGGAGTGGCCATGGGACTAGAGACCCCAGTCCCTCCGGCCTGAGGTTGCTTGTCCCCATGTGGGAATTGAACCCCTGGCCTTCTGGCCTGAGGTAACCTGTCCCAACCACTGAGCCACTCCTCCCTGGGGGGGGGGGGGGGCCCTGACCTTTTGGACATTTTCTTATGCCTAGAACAAACTTCCTTTATCTTTACGTTGTCTCATCTCTCTCCCTCTTCAAATCCATGTTAAAGGTTTACCTCTTTGAGGCCACTTTTGGATCCTAATCTCTTGTTCCCCTTGTGTCTCCTCACCCTATTGAACCACTTATTTCTCTTGTATTGTGCTGTCTGTCTTAACTTGATTGTAAGTTCTACAAGCAGGGACTGTCTTCTATATGTGTTTGTATAGTGCTGCATATGACTTGTAAGGCTATATAAATGATTAATAATAATAGTAGTAGTAGTACATATTTCTATTTTTGTTTTGTGGTCACTTATTGTTGGTGAATCTAACTGTTTTCTGCATTTGTGAAAGAGGCCGGATATTCTTGTTAGCAGAGTTTATTTTACACAGTTGTAGTCAACATTATTGGCACCCTTGCATTTTAGGTATGCTGTGTACAAGAGCTAGAGAAATAATTGGAAATATTCCAACTGTATCTCATCATAATATCTTAATAGTCTGTTCAATGACATACAACAAAAAAAAAAGATGTCTGTGCAACTTAGACATAGTAAGTTCTGAGAAAAAAACAAAATATGACCTGGACAGGATTAATGGCACCCTTCACTAATATTTGGTTGCACAACCCTTGGCAGGAATGACAGCCTCCAAACATTTCTTGTAGCCATCTATAAGTTTCGTACTTCTGTCTGGTAGTTTCTCCCACTCTTCAACTGTGATTTGTTCCAGCTCATGAATGTTTCCAGGATTCCTTTTACCAATGGCAGATTTCAGCTCTTTCCAAAGATTCTCGATTGGATTGAGATCAAGACTCATTGCTGGCCAATTTATAACAATCGTTCCTTTTCAATCATTCTTTTGTACTTTTGAATATATGTTTTGGGTGACTGTCCTGCTGGAGGACCCATGACCTTCGACCCAGACCTAGCTTTCTTTTTTTTTTTTTAAATTGAAAATTTTCAATTTTAACAATCCATTGGACTGTTACAATATAAGATAATCTTGGCATATCCACATATCTTAAGAAAAAAAGACACAATAAACAGTCCACAACATGGGGAGACCTGGAAATATAAAATAAAAACAAAAAAAACAACCCAAAGAAGAATATACATTTAGACCCTTTTTAACTATTCCCATTCCAAAAAGAAAAGATAGCAAAAGAAAACACCCAAGAAATCAGAAAAATAATAACAAACAAATCATTTGTTTGCAAGAAAAGCCACGGCTGAGTAGGATCCAGAAAAACAAAACGTTTAATCTGGTGGAGCACCAAACACTTGCAGAGGAACTTAAGAAAAAAGAAGCCCCTGTGTCTACAACCTTAGGCTTTAACTCCAAAACAGCCCGTTGGCGCAGCTGGGTAGCTCTAGCTTCATTAGGAAACAAATTCAATTTTTGACCACAAAATAACTTATCCTTATGCTGAAAAAATAATTTCAATATAGCCTCCTTCTCTACAAATGAATAGAAAGTAACTAACAAAGCGGCATGCATTAGGATCTCAATAAATGCAGAGACATCTAAACTCTCTTCCAAAAACACTTGATCAGAACCTTCTACGTCAGCACCCCTGTTTCTGACACCCTTAGGCAGAGAGCAAAGGTTAACCATTTTAAAATCATCTGTTTCAGGAAATAACCAAGCTCTTTTAAGTACAGCATTTCTTCAATAAAATTAAGAGGGCAGATACTGCCTGTAGGGAAAATTTGAATATTAGATTTCTAGATCTAGACACATTTTCCATGATTTCAAATTGTTGGTGAATTAACTATCCTTAACAGTAGAAGCCATAGCTGCCTGCAGTGATAAGAACATAGGATATGCCATACTGGGTCAGACAAAGGTCCATTAAGCCCAGTATCCTGTTTCCAACAGTGGCCAATCTAGGTCATAAGTACCTAGCAGTTTCCCCAAAAGGCACAGGTTCCTCAATGCTTGTATTGGGTCAAGCAGTGATATCCTGGGTCCCTTTTAATAATGGTTTATGGACCTTTCCTCCAGGAACTTGTCCAAACCTTTTTTAAACCCAGCTACACTAACAGCTTTTACTACATCCTCTGGTAACAAATTCCAGAGTTTGATTACACGTTGAGTGAAAAAATATTTTCTCTTATTAGTCTTAGTCCCACCTGAGAAGACGCCCTCTGTAACTGATGATTCTGCTCAGCAAATTTAACATCTTGAGCAACAAAACATATCTACAGTTCCTTGGGGAAAAAAAGACAATTGTTGAAGAGACCCAAGAAATGCCAGCTCAGTCCTAGTGACAACAGTCCAAACATCCTTTAAAGTAACTTCTGAGTGTTTTGGGGGGGGGGGGGAGGGGGCTGTAGACGATGAGTGCACCGAAGGTTCTGGCGAAAAAGTCAATACCTTTGGCATCTTCACTTCTCCCAGTCCAACCTCAGAGACCCCACTAGGATGGGAGGAATCCTCTTGGAAGTTGCATTGGGGGGCCGGAATAATCCCCTTCTCAGTTAGGAGGGAATCAGACACCACCTCCGAAGAAACAATAGAATGGGAGGGTAGGGTCTGTGAACCCACAATTAACGAGGAGTCACTCAGGGATGATGTACTCACAGGAGAAGAAGAGAACTTTCTTCGTAACCCTTTGGACCAGGGGCAGCTCAAGGCAATCTGCTGCCTGAGGCGAGGAATGAGATGGTGCCCCCCCTCAGTGGGGGAGGGGGATGGGGCTTTCTTAAAACTCCATTTAGGGACTGAACCAAACCAGAAAGCTGATTAGATAATATGGAGGAAATGTAAGTTGTTTGCACACCAAGGAACTAAAAGAGCGAGAACCACAGTACAGTTTATAAAACTAAATTATAACTCATTTTTTATTTGGTTGTTTTAAACTGCATTATGGTTCTTGCTTTTTCTTTTTGAACATATATTTTGCATCCACAGAACCCCCTCCCTCAAAAGTGGGTGCAGAGCAGAAATAGGATATTCACACACAGAACTCAATGAAAAAAATCTGATTCTGATCATCTTACTAACAAACATTCTCCAGTACCAGGCATATGGTGAACTAATACAAAACCCTACAAAAATGTCACTGAGGATCTATAGAGCAAATCTACCATATCATATCATATCATATCAGCATTAACTTCCAAAATTCACATAAGGAGCGCATCCAAAAAAAAATCACTGTAAATATTGCAGTGGGCCCTGGAATATCCAACACCTGTTTGAAAAGCTGAAGAATTCAGTTTACTACCGTACAGATCCCTACATACAAACCACGTTTATTTATTTAGACAGACTTGTATTCCACCTTATCCTACAATCAAAGTGGTTACATCACATCACAAATGGGGTTACATTTAACATGTGGGTGCTTTAAAACATTTAACATGAGGGTATTTAACAACATTAAGACAGCACAATTGGAGGGTTGCATTTATCATAACGGTGTCGTAAGTCTAGTTGGGTTGATTGGGTATTGAGTTTGTGGAGGTATTTACATTGCAATACCACTCGGGTGGGGACTGTTGTCTATCTGCTCTTTAGATGGCAGTGGTAGTTGCAATACCGCTCGGGTGGGGACTGTTGTCTATCTGCTTATAGGTTTCTGTAAAGAGCAGGGTTTTAAGGGCCTTGCGGAAGTCTGTGATGTCCTCTAATGCCCTTAGGCTCGTTGGGAGGGAGTTCCATAGTGTGGATGCCAGTAGTGATGGAGCTCTTCTTGACGTATTTTGTTTAGTCTTGTGATATCCTGAAGGTGTGCTGATCATGTTGTCATTATTGTTCCTTCTTGGTCTACTACTGATGTTCCTTGTTATGATTTCTTGTAGTGCATCTGCCAAAAGATGGTGGATGATTTTGAAGATGATCAAGATTATTTTAAATTTTGCTCTGGCCACCATTGGGAGCCAGTGTAGTTGCTGTAAGATGGGGGTGATGTGTTCAGATCTAGGAGTGTCGGTGATGATGCGTACTGTGGTGTTTTGCACCATTTGGAGTGGGTGTAAGGTCTGCTGGGGGAGGCCTTGATATAACGAATTTCTGTAATCAAGCAGAGGTGGGATGAGTGCTTGGCACACTGCGGAAGTGGTCCTGGCGGAGTAGTGATTTGATCTTTCTTATGGTCCTCAAACGTTGATAGGCCTTGTTTGCGGTTTTGGCGATATGAGATTTCAGATTCAGAGCTCTGTCCATTGTGATGCACAAGTACCTAACTTCATCTTTGACTAATATGAGTTTGTTTAGAATGCTGATATTCTGTGGTGGAATGAAGGTGGGGTTCCTGGTGACGAACATTGCCTCAGTTTTATCATAGTTGACCATCAGGTTATTGTCTGTGAGCCAGACATTCATGTCTTCAAGGCATTTGGTTATTGTTATGGTGTTAGGTGCTAGTAGGTTGATTGGAGCATACACCATGATGTCCTCAGCATATATGTGATAGTGGAGTTTGTGTCGTCTGATGATGTTGCATATGGGTTGGATGTAAATATTGAAGAGCATTGATGGCAGGGCAGATACCTGAGGTATTCCTTGCGTTGCGGGGAACTGCAATGATTTCTTTTGGGCGCATTTGACTTGCTGTGTTCGATCTTCCAGGTATGAGGTGAACCATTTCAGAGTGTTCTTGCACAATCCTATATGTTGCAGGCGCTGCAGTAGTCTGACGTGGGATACTGTGTCAAAGGCTGCCGAGATATCTATGAACACTAGCAGGAATCCATTTTTTATATTATCTATACCTCTTATGAGGTTGTCAAACAGTGATGTGAGTTAACAGAACACCTAGTCTTGGTCACACACTCTGAACACAGATCCTCACCAAGTACAGAATAAGTGATCATAACCTAAAAATAAACATATGTAGGTAACAATTAAACTGCAACCCCAAAATGTCAAATTCTGCATACAATGCAATACCAGAGAAATAGAAAAAGATGATTTCCATGCACTGTATAAATATAAAGATAGCACCAAGTGTGATCATTTAAATTGAAAATAAAATTATCTTCTACCTTTATTGTCTGACCATTTTATTCTTTGATCATGCAGGTCCCAATCTGAGGTTTCTGCTTTCCTCCACCTCCCAGTGCCCCCTCCCCACAACAGGGCCAGCATTAGGATGATGCAGGGCCATGTGTGGAGAATCATTTGCATTAATTTAGTATACTTATTTTTAAAATGTAGATGCCACCAAACTAAAATCCTAGGTGGCTTCCAAACATATACATGCAATTTAGTAAAGCAGATGTTACAATAAAACAAACATAATAATAAAACATTACATTTGATTAACAAAAAGCCACTTACACAGCCCCTCCCTCCATCAAACCATTATAAGTATCTGCAATTAGATTTATTTTTCTATGAGCAGATTATTAATGAGGAGGTAAGATATAGAATGAGATAAACAAATCATGGTAGCCATGAATTTAAACAATGGATTGGATTGTGCTAGAGCTGGAAAAGTCTGGAACTCCGCAGCGGTGAAGCTATCAGGCTACTAAACAAAATTAAACTGAGATGTTCCCTTAAAATTTGAAATTTCCTTGAATCTGAAGTGAGAAAAATTGTTTAAATTCCAGTCTGGAAGCATAAAGAACTTAAAACTTCAAATCTTAAAAACAATACATATTCCAGTACCCCCCCAACCAACACCCTACAGTTGACCTCACCAAGAATCCAGAATGCATAACCTATAGAGCAAATTTTCTATCCATAAGAGCACTAACTTTCAAAACTCACTATTAGGTTTGCATTTGCATTGGGTTTACAGAATACGCAGCTTTTAAACTAACACGTCAATTGCAGTAAAAATGGTATTCTAGTATTATCTTAGATTCTAGTAAATGATGTACCAATGTATAACAAGGAATGTACTATAACATTCGTGACTAGAATAAGCATTACAGGAGGCCTGGTTCACAATTAGATTGATTACGTTGTACATATGTTTGGTTGCTATGGTCCTTTTCTTCTTTTCTTTTCTTTTCTTCTCTTCACCTTTGGGCCGCAACTAAAGGCCATGACAAAGGGCCCTCTGGTGAGGCCGCCAGGCGCAGGCACACCTGGGTGTGCTCTTCTTTTAAGGTACTTGCTGTGTCCCGATTGGCCTTAGTGGTTTAAGCGGGAGGGGCAGCAGCTCCCGCTTTGGCCACCGATGCGGAATTGGGTGCTGCTGCTAGAGGTGCAGGAGGAGCAATGGTGGTGGAAGAGGCCTTCCTTTAAGCGTGCTCTTCTTTCAAGGTACTTGCTGTGTCCCGATTGGCCTTAGTGGTTGGAGCAGGAGGGGCAGCGGCTCCTGCTTTGGCTGCCGATGCAGAATCGGGTGCTGCTGCTGGAGGTGCAGGAGGAGCAATGGTGGTGGAAGAGTATGGAGGGTGCAGAGTACAGGGAAACTATATCTCTTTCTGTTTCTCTGGTGCTGCACAGCATGTAAGAGTCTGGCTTCTTTGCCTATCAGGTTCCCAAAGAATATGCAAATTCTATGCTGCTTGTCCCGGGGGTAAGTAAGTGATGGATTTTCCTGGTCCTCTTTGATGGTGGTTTATGAACTTTTCCTCCAGGGGCTCATCCCAGAATCTTTTGGATTCAGTTGCACTGTCATCTTTTGCTACATTCTCTGATAACGAGTTCCAGAGTTTGATTGTATGTTAAGTGAAGGGACATTTTCTCTGGTTGGTCTTGGGTGTGTTGTGTGGTGGCTTCATTGTGTGTCCCCTATTCTTTCTGCTTTTTGGGGGAGTATGGTATTTTCAATAACATCATATGGATGTGAAAGCTGGACAGTGAAAAAGACAGACAGGAAGAAAATTGATGCCTTTGAATTATGGTGCTGGCGGCGAATACTGTGTATACCATGGACTGCCCGAAGAACAAACCAGTCGATACAAGAGGAGATCAAACCTAAGCTTTCTTTAGAAGCTCAGATAACAAGACTTCGACTTTCATACTTTGGACACATCATGCGAAGAGAGAGATCATTAGAGAAAGACATCATGCTTGGCAAGATAGGTCAATGCAAAAGAGGAAGGCCAGCAATGAGATGGATCGATACAATAACAGCAGCTACGGGTACCAGTCTGTCAACAATGAGTCGCCTGACTGAAGACCGAACACAATTTAGGATAGCTATCCAGAGGGTCGCCATGAGTCGACTCTGACTCGACGGCACTTAACAACAACAACAAAGAAACAATCTCCATTTGCCTATTCCACTCCATTCATTGTTTTGTAGACCTCTGTTATGTCTCTCCTTGGTCGTCTCTTTTCTGGGTTTATTTTATTTTTATTTTATTTATTTTATTTTATTTTTTTTATACTGTGCTCTTTAGAATCAGTGCGGTTTACAAGTATACTAACAGGTACTTTTTATTCCCTTGTCTCACAATCTAAGTATACCTGAGGCAATGGAGGGTTAAGTGGCTTGCCCAAGGCCACAAGGAGTGGCCATGGGACTAGAGACCCCAGTCCCTCCGGCCTGAGGTTGCTTGTCCCCATGTGGGAATTGAACCCCTGGCCTTCTGGCCTGAGGTAACCTGTCCCAACCACTGAGCCACTCCTCCCTGGGGGGGGGGGGGGCCCTGACCTTTTGGACATTTTCTTATGCCTAGAACAAACTTCCTTTATCTTTACGTTGTCTCATCTCTCTCCCTCTTCAAATCCATGTTAAAGGTTTACCTCTTTGAGGCCACTTTTGGATCCTAATCTCTTGTTCCCCTTGTGTCTCCTCACCCTATTGAACCACTTATTTCTCTTGTATTGTGCTGTCTGTCTTAACTTGATTGTAAGTTCTACAAGCAGGGACTGTCTTCTATATGTGTTTGTATAGTGCTGCATATGACTTGTAAGGCTATATAAATGATTAATAATAATAGTAGTAGTAGTACATATTTCTATTTTTGTTTTGTGGTCACTTATTGTTGGTGAATCTAACTGTTTTCTGCATTTGTGAAAGAGGCCGGATATTCTTGTTAGCAGAGTTTATTTTACACAGTTGTAGTCAACATTATTGGCACCCTTGCATTTTAGGTATGCTGTGTACAAGAGCTAGAGAAATAATTGGAAATATTCCAACTGTATCTCATCATGATATCTTAATAGTCTGTTCAATGACATACAACAAAAAAAAAGATGTCTGTGCAACTTAGACATAGTAAGTTCTGAGAAAAAAACAAAATATGACTTGGACAGGATTAATGGCACCCTTCACTAATATTTGGTTGCACAACCCTTGGCAGGAATGACAGCCTCCAAACATTTCTTGTAGCCATCTATAAGTTTTGTACTTCTGTCTGGTAGTTTCTCCCACTCTTCAACTGTGATTTGTTCCAGCTCATGAATGTTTCCAGGATTCCTTTTACCAATGGCAGATTTCAGCTCTTTCCAAAGATTCTCGATTGGATTGAGATCAAGACTCATTGCTGGCCAATTTATAACAATCGTTCCTTTTCAATCATTCTTTTGTACTTTTGAATGTATGTTTTGGGTGACTGTCCTGCTGGAGGACCCATGACCTTCGACCCAGACCTAGCTTTCTTTTTTTTTTTTTAAATTGAAAATTTTCAATTTTAACAATCCATTGGACTGTTACAATATAAGATAATCTTGGCATATCCACATATCTTAAGAAAAAAAAGACAGAATAAACAGTCCACAACATGGGGAGACCTGGAAATATAAAATAAAAACTTCATCTTTGACTACTATGAGTTTGTTTAGAATGCTGATATTCTGTGGTGGAATGAAGGTGGGGTTCCTGGTGACGAACATTGCCTCAGTTTTATCATCAAACCATTATAAGTATCTGCAATTAGATTTATTTTTCTATGAGCAGATTATTAATGAGGAGGTAAGATATAGAATGAGATAAACAAATCATGGTAGCCATGTATTTAAACAATGGATTGGATTGTGCTAGAGCTGGAAAAGTCTGGAACTCCGCAGCGGTGAAGCTATCAGGCTACTAAACAAAATTAAACTGAGACGTTCCCTTAAAATTTGAAATTTCCTTGAATCTGAAGTGAGAAAAATTGTTTAAATTCCAGTCTGGAAGCATAAGGAACTTAAAACTTCAAATCTTAAAAACAATACATATTCCAGTACCCCCCCCCCCAACCAACACCCTACAGTTGACCTCACCAAGAATCCAGAATGCAGAACCTATAGAGCAAATTTACTATCCATAAGAGCACTAACTTTCAAAACTCACACAACATGGAGCGTGCCAGGAAAGGGGCAGCACCATAAATATTGCAGTGGGCCCTAAATAATCCATACTCCTATTCAGAAAACTGAACAAGCCGGATTACTACAGCTCCCTACATAGAAACTCCATGCTATCAGAACATGTAGCCTTAGTCACACATATGCAGAACAGAGATAGATCTTCACCAAGTAGGGAATATATCAGTACAAACTAAAAACAGACATATGTAGTAAAAAAAAAAATGCTTTTACCCGTTACTATTAGGTTTGCATTTGCATTGGGTTTACAGGATTTCTTTCCCAAAATTATATTTTACTGCAGAATGATACAAGTGAAAGAATTCTCACACACAGGTATCTGCATTGTCTGCAGAAACTAACACAATGGCTCAGCACAGGTAGTGTGAGTGCAACTAATGCTGCCTTAGTTGCACCAGCAGCTGTTTTGCCACACTGAAAATGCGGTAACTGCAGCGGAACATAACTGTCTCCCTTCAGTTAACCTATGGCTTGCGTAATCAAACTCTGGAATTTGTTACCAGAGGATGTGGTAAAAACTGTTAGAGTAGCTGGGCTTAAAAAAGATTTGGAGAAGATCCTGGAGGAAAGGTCAATAAACAGTTATTAAACAGCACCCGCTAAATCCATTGCTTACCCCTGGAAGAGTATTGTGGAACCTGTGTGCCTTTTTGGGAACCTGCCAGGTAGTTGTGACCTAGATTAGCCATTGTTGGAAACAGGATACTGGGCTTGATGGACCTTAGTCTGACCCAGTATGGCATTTCTTTTGTTCTTATGTTCATATGTTACAAGTGCAGAGCCTAGGAAACATGCTGCTAAATATGCCAAACAAGATGGGCTCTACAATACTCATGCAGCATCTCCCGCTTCCACAAAAACAAGAGCCACTTAGCACCCCAACACAGCACTTCCCAATCTCTGCAAAATAGGAGGAACTTTGGGATCCCAACACAACACCTCCCACTCCAACATAAACACCTAGGAGGGCTTGGCAACCCCAACATAACTCCTGAAACTGCGCACTGGACCAGCATGGTGTTAATATAAATACTGTATATATTCCATAAAATACAAAGCAAATGCAAGATGCTCGCATACCAAGGAACTAAAAGAAAAAATGAGAACAGCAGTGCAGTTTATAAGACCAAATTATAACTCATTTTATTCTGTTATAAACTGCGTTATAGTTCTCACTTTTTCTTTTTGCATATGTATTCTGCATCCATAGTAACCTCTCCCTCGACAATGGGTGCAGAGCAGAAGTAGGACATTCACCCACAGAACTCAATATACGCTTGTATATAAAAAAAATCTGATTCTGGTCATCTCACTAACAAACATTCTCCAGTAACTGGCTTATTGGGAACTAATATAAAACCCTACAAAAATCACCGAAGATCTACAAGGCCAAATCTACCATAGCTTAACAGCATAAACTTCCAAAAGCACATACAAGAGGCCTACCCAGAAAAAAGCAGCACTATAAATACTGCAGTGGGCGCTAGAACATCTAACACCTATTTGAAAAGCTGAAAAGTCAAATTACTACAGTACAGATCCCTACATACAAACTCCATGTTAACAGAATGCCTGGCCTCGATCACACACTCAGAACACAGACTCTCATCAAGTACAGAATAAGTGACGACAATCAAAATTAAAAGTTAAAATATGTAGACAAAAATTAAGCTGAAACCCCAAGAAGTCAGACTCCCCTTGTGGTGCAACACCATATAAATAAGAGATACAGTTCCCCATACTGTGTAAAATATAAAGATAGCGCAAATTCCAATCAGTAAGTTGAAAATAAAATTATTTTTTCTACATTTGTTGTCTGACCATTTTATTCTCTGATCATGCTAGTCCCAATCCGAGGCTTCTGCTTTCCTGTCTTCTCTTAGCTCTCTTTCTATGATCTATAGGCCATCTGCCATTTCTTGTCACTTTTCTTTCCCTCCCTTCCTTCCGTCTTTTTTCAGTCCCAGAAACCCTCCCCATTGTCAGTCCCCTGTTCAGACCTGCATTTCTCCGGCCTGCTCAGCAGCTCAGGCCTGAACCAAGCTGAACAAACAAGATGGATTCCCACTACACCTTTGCTGTGTTCAGCTACAGACTTGACCTCCGAGCAACTGCTTGCGCAGTGTTTCTATGTGTGCATACAGAAACCATTGTTCCTGGCCAATTCACTGCCCACATGCAAGAACATCTGCTTCTCTGGTGCTTATCTATAGCTGGTTCTATTGGCCTTGGACACTGGTACCTATGCCCAGAAAACTACATACTGTTTTCTCAGCGTGACATCTTACTATGGATCCTTTGTCTGCAAGAAGATGCCTGTAGACTACCTTCTGATTCGCTGAGAACACCTCGGACTGTCTTGTGACAACCAATCACTGGACCTAGGATGGAGACTCATCACAAAGAGTTATACAGTCTGCACAGAAGAACTTTTACAGGTTTTTCACTGTTTGTGCCCTGCTTACCTGTTTTCTCCTACCTGATGTGTCTGCAAGACAGCCACACTACATGTGGGCAAGGCCGTTCTCCTAGGGACTGAGATAAGACTTTCACAGATACCTTTGGTTCTGTGTTTTCCCGCGGCTCACCTCCGAAAGGGCTGTAGCCTGCATTATCTAACTTAGCTGCTTCCTTGCACTGGTGCTGCTCCAGAGTCTCCGGACATCAGCTAGCAGAGTGACAGACGAAGCTAAGGTATAGGGGCTTGTTTACAAAGCCGCGGTAGCGGTTCACGATCGTTATCGGAGCCGCGGCCCTCCGATAACGATCGTGAACCGCTACCGCGGCTTTGTAAACAAGCCCCATAATCTCTCTCCTCCTCCGGATGGGCAAGGGTTAGTTAGAAACTTATTCTATAACTTTTCTCAGTGCAGAGAGAATCAGTGACGTCTGGTTACTAATTAGTGATTTATTTGTCCAATTGTAATTCTGTGTCGTAACAAATTTCTACCTCATGTTTCTAATTATATATCTTTAGCTATATATGTTTGCATATTTTTCTACCTGGCTGTCCATAATAAATCTAATATATATATCCACAAACCAGACTTCTTTTGTAGCTCATTGCCAGAATAACTCACAGAACTTCGGGCTGGGTATCAGTAGTCAATTTCCCCTGGACATAACTGAGAGTCTAACTTATTTTTGCACTACTAATAATCCCTACAGTCCTCCTCTCCCATAACTTTCCAATGTCAACACCCTTGCATTCCCAGCACTGCCACTGCTCTCCATTCCCTTCCAGTCCCCCTCCTTCCTCACTGTCCAGCCCCTTCTAGTCCAAATACCATCCTAGGTATCAGCTTACTTTATTTATTTATTTATTTAACATCTTTTATATACCGCACTATTTGTTTTCAGTGCGGTTTACAAGTAACAGAACTGCACAATCAGAAAACACTGGTGTGCTTACATTATAACAGGTAACTTAAACTTGGAAAACGGGTAATAAAATATAACTATGTATACACAGTGAAACTATATACAAAAACAGTGTAAAAACTGAGCTATGTATAAACATATTGGGTTGTTTAGTATTCACAGGCAGACTATGGTCGGAATAAACTTGAGGCAGAAATTACTTGTGAGGGAAATGGGGAGAAGAGTGAGAGTTTGTCGGTTTAGGAGGGCTGATGATCCGGTGAGGATTAGAAGCTTGTGCAAAATGGATCAGGAAGATGTGGTGCTTGATTGCCTTACGAAATTGAGAGAGGTCTTTAATCGCTCTTATTTCAGGTGTGAGGTCATTCCAGCATTTAGGTGCATAGAAGGCGAAGGTCCTTTTCTTGGTTGATTGGGTACATTTGATGGACTCCTTGGGGATAATCAGGGTGTTGTCAGTTGTTATCCTTCTTTCTCTGTTTTTTGGGGTGAGGGAGATGAGGTCGTTAAGAGACGTGGGGGCAAGGTTGTTGATAATCTTGAAAGTGATGATGAGGATTTTATAGGTTATCCTGCAATGAATTGGTAGCCAGTGTAGTTCCATGAGCGTCGGGGTGATATGGTCTGATCTTGATAGACCACAAAGCACCCTAGCAGCCGCATTCATCGCCAGTTGTAGAGGATTAATGGTGTTTTTAGGGAGACCGTATAAGATGACATTAGCATAATCAAAATGAGGTAGTGTGAGGGCCTGGAAAATGGTCCGGAAGTTGTTGTGAGGTAGCATGGGTCTGAGTTGTCTTAGCGTTCTTATTTTATTGTAGACAGCCTTTGTGACGTTCCGAATGTGTTCCTTAAATTCAAAATGCTGATCCAGAGTAATCCCTAGGTAGCGAATGGATTGTTTACAGGGGAGATCAGCATCTCTTACTTTTAGAGAGGATGGAGGTGAGAATGCTTTGTTTCTTGATATGAAGAGAACTTCGGTCTTCTTGAAGTTTATACGGAGGTTTTGAGAAGCTAACCAGTCTGTGATGGCATTGAAGCATTGGATAAGGTTGGTGAGGTCTGGTTGACTGACTTTAAATGGAGTAAACAGTAGAACATCGTCAGCATAAATTAATGAGGAGATGTTGAAAGTGCGTATGATGTCACAGATCGGCTGTAAGTACACATTAAACAGAAGTGCAGATAAGGACGATCCTTGCGGAACACCTTGGTGTTGGTGGAAAGGTGTGGATGTGGTGGTACCGACTCTGACATGTTGCCATCGCTCAGACAAGTATGACCTACACCATTCCCAGGCGAGACCCTCGATTCCCTTTTCTAGGAGTCGGGCAAGGAGTTGATTATGATTAACTGAGTCGAAGGCAGCGGAGATATCTAGGAATATTAGAGCAAAGCCGTTTTCTGCTTTATCAAGACCTCTGTTCAGTGTATTAGTTAGGGTGGTAAGGAGAGTTTCTACACCGTGTGATTCCCTGAAGCCGTGTTGACTGGGATCAAGCGGTGAGGCTGTATCAATGTGATGTTGTATCTGTCTCTGAACAACCTTCTCTATTATTTTGGCTAATAGAGGTATGCTCGAGATTGGGCGGTAGGAGTCAGGCTTTAGTGGGTCAAGCCTAGAGTTCTTCAGTAGAGGTCTTATAGAGGTTTGTTTAAGGAGAGATGGGAACGTGCCTGTTGCAAAGGAGAGTCCAATGATGTTGACTAGGATTGGGCTCAGTTCGGCACGTAGCGATCTGACCCAGTATGCTGGGCATGGGTCACTTGGAGCAGTAGAAGTGTTGATGGAGGTGATGAGATCTTGAATGTTTTTTTCAGAGGGTGTTGTAAAAGTTGTGATTGCAGGAAATGGGGAGTGAGAGTGTGATGGTGTTGTGACTGAGATTGTGTCAGTTATGGGGGTCTTGGATTGTAGATAATCAGCGTAGGACTGGGGGGGGATAGGAACTAGTTGGGTAGATGATGGGTCTTTAATTAGGGATTTTGCTATGTTGAAAAGGTCTCTGGGTTTATTTAGTGAGCGGAGGAGAAGATTAGCATGGTATTCACTCATTTTGAGATATATAGATTCACGGTGGAGTTTGAGGTGGTTCAAGTATAATACTTTAATGGCTTCGGAGTGAGATCTTCTCCATTTCCTTTCAAGTTTCCTGAGGGAGAGGAGGGATGAACGGAGATCTGCTGTATACCATGGTGATGGCTGTCTCTTGTTTTGTTTGGTCTTGTTGCTTTTGGTTGAAGCTGGTAGTTGTGCAATAGACTTTAATGTGGTGTTCCAGTTGGTGATTGCTTCTCCGAGGTCAGGATGTATTGGGTTGAGTAGAGGTAAGGCGTGCCTAATGAATTCATCTTTGTTCAATGGTTTGAATTGAGAGGTAGGTTTGGATTCTGTACATGGATTGTTAGGTAGATGCTTAGGGTGAAGAGTGGGCATCTGAAACATAATTAGTTTATGATCCGACCAGGGAATGGAGGTAATAGTAGTGTTAAGGATGGAATTTTGGCTGGATGCAGCGTGGGGAGCGAAAATTAGGTCCAGTAGGTTTCCTTTATTGTGAGTGGAGGTGTTTACAAGTTGATCAAAACCAAGTGTTTGCATGGCTTCTAGGAAAGCATCTGCTTGGTTGGGTTGCAGGGAGGGTAAGTTAAAGTCACCAAGCAGCCAATTGGAGCTGTGTGGGTCAGCTGGGTTGCAGGCTAAGTCTATGAATGTGGAGATAACTTCAGGAGGAGAAGAAGGGGATCTGTAAATAAGGTTTATGGTGATGTCTTTATTGGCAATGGTGATAAAGTCAGCACTTCCCCTCCCAGTACCACCTCCCCATGTCAGCACCTTTCCAGTCACCCTACCCTCTGTCAGTCCCCCCTTCCTATGCCATCCCCACATGTTAACTCCCTTCCAATCCCAGTGCCCCCTCCCTTCCAGCCACCTCCTCATTACCCAGCCACCTACCAGTCCCATTCCCGTGTCAGCTGCCTCCAGTTCCACCCCAAGGTGTCAGCTCTCCTCCAGTCTCCCTCCAGTACCATCCTAAGGTGTCAGCTCCCTTTCATCTCCCTCCTCCCTTCCCTAGTGTCATCACCCTTCCAGTCCCCCTCCAGTACCATCTTCAGGTATCATTTCCCTTCCAGCCCCCTCTTTTCCCCATCTGTCAGCTCCCTTCCAGCATCCTTCTTCCCCCCATGTCAGCTCCCTTATATACCTTATAACTTATAATTTGATATACTGTCCTAAGTTGGGACAGCAGAGAGGTTAACAATAAAAAAACAACAGTAAATAAGAAACTCATAAAACAACACCATTGGTTAGACAGGAAAGCTCACAGAAAATGACAGCAAGAGAAGATAGAGGAAAATCAGTAGCCAGGCAGATCAGAGGGTAAGTCAGTGTCATAGACTGTACTAAATAAGAGTGTCTAGAGTTGGGCTAAGTGAAGGGGAGAAGTTGTTTCAGAGCATGGGACCAAGAAAGTAAAATGCGGAGAGGTGTGTTCAATCGAGATGGGCCTTATGAGGGGGAGGGTACGAAGAGACGATTCATGTGAACAGACCAGAGAGAGCACTGAGGTTCATTGAGGATGAGGAGTGATGATAGATTCTGAGGGAAGCCAGTATGAAGAGATTTGTTAACCTGAATGAGAATCTTATAGTGAATGGGAAATGATATGGGAATATGAGTAAAGGAGTTATATTGATCATAACGAGAGGAGTGAAAGATGAGTCTGGCTGCAGTATTCTGTATAAGTTGAAAATGTTTCTGTCAGCTCCCTTCCAGCTATCTCCTTCCCCTGTGTCTGCTCCCTTCCAGCCCCATCTTTCCCCCCTATGTCACCTCCCTTCCAACCCCTTCCTTCCCCTTTGTTAGCTCCCTTCCAGCCTCCTCCTTCCCCCGTGTCAGTTGCTTTTCATCCCCCTCGTCCCTTTCCTAGTGTCATCACCCTTCCAGTCCCACTTCAGTACCATTTTCAGGTATCAGCTCCCTTCCAGCCCCCACCTTCCCCATGTCGGCTCTCTTCCAACTCCCTCCTCTCCCATCTGCCAGCTCTTTCCAGCCCAATTCTCCCCCCCATCAGCAGCCTCCTTCCACCCAATGACTGCTCCCTTCCAGCCGCCACCTTCCCTCCTTTGTCAGCTCCCTTCCAGCCTCTATCAGTCCCCTTGCAGTCATCTCCTTCCCACATGTCAACTCCCTTCCAACCCCCTCTTCCCCATCTGTCAGCTCCTTTCCAGTCTCTTCCTTTCCCCATGGGAACTCTCTTCCTTCTCCCTCCTTTGTCAGCTTCCTTCTAGCCCCCACCTTCACTCCTTTGTCAGCTCCCTTCTAGCCCCTTCTTTCCCCCTCTCTCAGCTCCCTTACAGTCATTTTTCCCCTTGTCAGCTCCCTTCCAGCCCCCTCCTTCCCTCTTCTGTCAGCTCCCTTCCAGCCATCTCCTTCCCCCATGTCAATTCCCTACCAGCCCCCTCTTTCTCCCCTTTGTCAGCTTTCTTTCAGCCCCCTCTTTCCCCCCTCTGTCAGCTTCCTTCCAGCTCTGTCCTTACTCTCATGTCAGCTCCGTTTCATCCCCTCCTTTCCCTGTGTCAGCTCCCTTCCTGCCCACTTCCTACTCCCCTTGTCAGCTCTCTTTGAGCCTCCCTCTTTCCCCCTTTGTCAGCTCCCTTCCTGCCCTCTCCTTCCCTAGGCAGTGGCGGCTCCTACGGCTTACAGTGCCATAGCTGCAATAGCAGTAATAATTTAAAAGAAAAACAGAACTGCTGCAGAGTTTTCTGGCCTCTGCTATGGAACCCCCTACAGCTGTGTCCTGCCCCCAAAAGAAAGTTACACTAGAGGGGGTGGGATCCAGCAGCAGTGGTTTCATAGCAGAGGCCAGAAGGCTACGCATCAGTTCTGCTTTTGTTTTAAATGATTCGTGCTATTGCAGCTGCGGCTCTGTAAGATGCAGGAGCCAGGGCTGGAGTAGTGGCAGCAGCTTTTCCACCCGATTTTTAAAAATAATATCTGAGGGCAGAGTGAGGCAACTGTCTTGGGGGCATTTTTTGCTGGCCCCCAAACTTTGCCGCCTGAGGAGGCCACTTACTTCTTATTTTAGAGACACCCCTGATTCAAACTGCCCTTTCCCTGTCTCCTCCAAATATACACACACACACACAAACAGAGCCCTGTGTGCAGAAGAGCGGGAAAGAATTCCATAAGCCAAGCTCCACATGCTTTCCCCACAAGTTTATTAACAGATTATTACAAAGAAATTGTAAATTAGTGATTGAGAATATCTGCCCTACTGGGGCAAAGTAATTCTCTGAAAATTTAATAGAACAGGATTAAATTTGTAAAATCACACAACAAATTTGAAAGTAGGCCAGATGGGGTCTGGGTTTCTATAGAAATTCCACTGCTTTGATATGGATGAAGCAGTTGCTGCTGCCTAGTATTATTGAAACACTTTGAAAAAGCTCTCAGTCTCTCCAAAATTTGTCTCTCTCCAAGCAGCGCGGCTCAAGGCAATTTGTGACCTGATGCAAGGGATGAGATGGCGCACCCCCCCCCCCGGCTGTAATGGGAGGGGGGGGGAGGGGAGGCACCTCTTTCACAACTCCAGTTAGGGGCTGAACCAAACCAAAAAGCCGATTAGATGATATGGAGGAAATGCAAGATGTTCGCACACCAAGGAACTTAAAGAAAGAGTGAGAACCACAGCACAATTTTTAAAACTAAATTATAACTCATTTTTATTTTGTTGTTATAAACTACATTATGGTTCTTGATTTTTCTTTTTGAACATATATTTGGCATCCACAGAACCCAATCCCTCAAAAGTGGAAAAGAGCAGAACTAGGACATTCACCCAGAGAACTCAATATCTTAAAGAAAAAAAATCTGATTCTGATCATCTCACTAACAAACATTCTCCAGTACCAGCATACAAAACCATACAACAAAGTCACTGAGGAGCTATAGAGATAATCCACCATACTATACCATACCATACCATATCAACAACAACTTCCAAAACTCACATAAAGAGCCCATCCAAAAAAAGCATCACTATTAATATTGCAGTGGGACCTGGGACATCCAACACCTATTTGAAAAGCTGAACAATTCAGATTAGTCTTGGTCACACACTCAAAACATAGACCTTCACCAAGTACAGAATAAATTACCATAACCTAAAAATAAACAAATGTAGATAACAATTAAACTGCAACCCCAAAAAGTCAGACTCTGCATACAATGCAATACCAGAGAAATAGAAAGAGATTCATTTCCATGTACTGTATAAAATATAAAGATATCACAAAGTGCGATCATTAAATTGAAAATAAAATTCTCTTCTACCTTTATTGTCTCACCATTTTATTCCCTGATCATGCTGGTCCCAATCTGAGATTTCTGCTTTCCTCCATCTCCCAGTGCCCCCACCCCACCTATTTAGGGCCAGCATGAGGTTGATGCAGGGCCTTGTGCGGAGATTCATTGCAGTATCATTTGTATAAATTTAGTATTCTTTATTTTAAAATGTATATACCATCAATCTAAAATCCTGATGCTTCCAAACATATACATGCAATTTAATAAAGCAGATGTTACAATAAAACAAACATAATAATAAAGCATTACATTTGATAACAAAAAGTCCACTTACACAGCCCCTCCCCCCCAATCTGCACATCAGATTTATTTTGCTAAGATCAACTTATTGATGAGGAGGTAAGTTATAGAATGAGATAAACAAATCATGGTAGCCATGAATTCAAACGCTGGATTGGATTGTGCTAGAGCTGGAAAAGTCCAGAACTCAGCAGTGGTGAAGCTATCAGGCTACTAAACACAATTAAACTGAGACGTTCCCTTAAAATTTGAAATATCCTTGAATCTTAACTGACAAAATATTTTAAATTTCAGCCTGACAACATAAAGAATGCAAAACTTAAATTTCAAAAACAATACATATTCCAGTACTGCCCCCACCCTCCCCAATCAACACCCTAAAGATGACCTTATCAAGAATTCAGAGTACTGGACCCATAGAGTAAATCTGCTATCCATAACAGCACTAACTTCCAAAATTCACACAACATGGAGTGTACCCAGAAAAGTGCAGCACCATAAATATTGCAGTGGGCCCTAGAACATCCATATTCCTATTCAGAAAACTGAACAAACCAGATTACTACAGCTCCCTACATAAAAACTCCATGCTAAAAACATGTAGCCTCAGTCACACATATGCAGAACAATAGGGAATATATCAATACAAACTTAAAACAGACATATGTAGTCAAAACAATGATATTATGTACGTTAACACCATTTTCTGTTAGTTAATTGTTTTAACTCAGTTCCAGTTAAATTTGTTTAATTTATGATACTTTAAGATGTTCTATGTATATCTAAGATGTTCTATGTAAAACAAATTTCGATTTGTTAATAGTTGTTATTTGTACACCGCAACTGATCTCTGGAAGATGCGGTATAAAAATGAATGTTAAATAAATAAAATAAATAAATAAAATTTTATTTATTTATTTAACAGGTTGTCTATACCGCCTTATCATTAATTCAAAAGTTTACATAGTAGAACAATTACAGCAACCAGCTTTACATAGAACAGGGAGGATTAGATGGGGTATAACTGCTACATTTAACAATTGCTAACTATATACAGATACATTGTTGCGGTGTGATGGGGTATAATTGCTACATTTAACAGTTGATCACTATATACAGATACATTGTTGCAATATGGGTTGTGTGCAACATGGTTATATTTATGTAGAGGGAGAGGTCCGTGAGGTATAGAGATCCTTGAGTTCTAATCAGAAAATTAAGTCAAGATGGTCATGGGGTGGTACTAGTGAGTTCAATAGTTTGATGGGTTATTTTGGACCATTTCCTTATGGCTCTTGTTTTTCTAGGGAGGGACCATAGTATTCCAGGAAGAGGTGAGTTTTTATGACTTTTCTAAAATCCAATAGGTCTTTGATTGTACGTGTTGAAGCGGATAGGTCATTGAAGGATAAGGTGGTATACAAAATTGTCTAAATAAATAACTAAATTCCACAGCTGGGGAGCATAAAGGGAGAAGGCTCTACTGCAGGTGGATTGATTTGCTGTTCTGAAGTTTGATGGTGGTTCCAGGATGATGTTGTCTGCTCTTCTTCTTGTTCTGTTTGGACGTGTCTTCCTGATCAATGGTTGAAGAGTTGTTGGAGATAGATTGCTTAATATTTTGAAGATTATTATTATGATCTTCTATTTAGTGCATACAGTGACAGGGAGCCAGTGTAGTTGGTGGAGTGTAAGGGTTATATGGGTATATTTTGCTGTCTGAGTAATAATTCTTGCAGCAGTGTTTTGTATCAGTTTCAGGGGGAGTATTATTTTCTTACGAAGTCCATGGTAGATTACATTGCAATAATCTATTATGGTTGTTACTATGGCTTGGCATACCGTTTGGAAGTCATTGTTGGTAAATAGTGATTTGGTTTGTGTATAGTTCTCAGCTTATGGTTGGCTGATCTGGTTGTTCTTTTGATGTGAGGTTGGAAGCTGAATTACTGGTTGAAAGTAACTCTGAGGTATTCCACTTCCTGTTTGTTGGTTAGGGTGTGGTCTAGGATCTTTATTGAGTCCAGTGGAGAGAATATAGTATTCCTGGTAATATGCATCATTTCGGATTTTTTGAAGTTTATGGATAGATTCTGTCCTTTGAGCCTCTTTGTCATTGATTTGAGGCATGCTGTGATTTGTGAGTAATCCGGGTGTCTGATTTTTATGGGGGTGAATACCATGATATCGCCCGCGTATATTCTGTAATGGATGTCATTGTGTTTTATGATGTTGAATATTGGTTGAATGTATATATTGAATAGCAGTGTTGAGAGGGCTGAGCCTTGTAGGACACCCTGGTGTTGGATAAAAGGTTTGGACTGTTGGTTTTTGGTTCTCACTTGCTGGTTACGGTGAGACAGGTATGAGAAAAAACAGTCTAGCACTGTACCATTTATTCCTATATCTCGAAGTCTCTGTAGCAGAGGGTTGTGGTTAACAGAGTCAAAAGCAGCAGTGACATCTATGAAGCCATGAAGTATATCATCTATGCCTGTTACAAGGGTGTCCATAAGTGATGTAATAAATGTTTCTACACTGTGATTTTGTTTAAATCCTGGTGGGGGTTCAATAGGGTGTAGGTGCTTATGTGGTCCTGTAGTTGATGTTGCACTATTTTTTCAATTATCTTGGTTACGAAAGTGAGTCTGGATATTGGACAGAAGGAGCTTGGGTCATTTTTATCGATGTTATTGTTTTTAAGGATTGGTCTAATGGATGCTTGCTTGAGTTGTGTGTGTGGGGGGGGGGGAGGGGGGGAGGTATCCTGGAGTGAGTGAAGATTTGATGATCTTTTGTAGATATGGTATTAGGTATTCTCTTGTTTGCTTAATCCAGTTAACAGGATTTCTTTTCCAAAATTATATTTTACTGAAGAGCAAGGTAAGAGAAAGAATTCTCACACACAGGCATCTGCATTGTCAGCAGAAACTAACATAATGTCTCAGCGCAAGTAGGTTTGGACAAGGTCCTGGAGGAAAGGTCCATAAACTATTATTAAAGAGAACCTGGGAAATCAACTGCTTATCCCGGGACAAGCATTGTGGAACCTGTATGCCTTTTTGGGAATTTGCTAGGTACTTGCGACCTGGATTAGCCACTGTTGGAAACAGGATATTGGGCATGATGGACTTCAGTCTGATCCAGTATGGCATTTCTTTTATTCTTATGTTCACATGTTACCGGTGCAGAGCCTGGGAAACATGCTGCTAAATATGCCAAACAAGATGGGCACAACAATATCCATGCAGCATCTCCCACTTCCTCAAGAACAAGAGCCACTTGCATCCCAAAATAGCACTTCTCACCTCTGAAAAACAAGAGAGACTTTGTGATCCCAACATAACATCTCCCACTCCAACATAAACACCAAGAAAGGCTTGGCAACCCCAACATAACTCCTGAAGCTGTGCACTGGACCAGCATGGTGTTAATGTAAATGCTGTATATATATTCCACAAAAAGCAAAGGTAATGCAAGATGCTTGTATACCAAGGAACTAAAAAAGAAAAAATAAGAACCACAGCACAGTTTATAAGACCAAAATATAACTCATTTTATTCTGTTATATAAACTGTGTTATGGTTCTCACTTTTTCTTTTTGCATATGTATTCTGCAAACACAGTAACCTCTCCCTCGACAATGGGTGCCAGAGCAGAAAAAGGACATTCACCAACAGAACTCAATATATTAAAAAAAAAAAAAAATCTGAATCTGGTCATCTCACTAACAAACATTCTCCAGTACCAGGCATATTGGGAACTAATATAAAACCTTACAAAAGTCACCAAAGATCTACAAGGCCAAATCTACCAAATCATACCAGCATAAACTTCCAAAACTCATACAAGAGATCTAACCAGGAAAAAGCAGCACTATAAATACTGCAGCGAGCTCTAGAACATCTAACACCTATTTGAAAAGCTGAACAACTACAGTATAGATCCCTACATACAAACTTCATGTTAACAGAACACCTGGCCTCGGTCACATACTCAAAACACAGACTCTCACCAAGTTCAGAATAAGTGATGACAACCTAAAGTAAAAATAAAAATATATAGACAAAATTTAAACTGAAACCCAAAGAAGTCAGACTCTGCATGAGGAGCAACCCCAGATGAATAAGAGAAGCAGTTCCCCATACTGTGCAAAATATAAAGATAGTGAAAAGTCCAACCACTAAATTGAAAATAAAATTATTTTTTTACCTTTGTCTGACCATTTTATTCTCTGGTCATGATGGTTCCAATCTGAGGCTTCTGCTTTCCTGTCTTCTCTTAGCTCTCTTTCTATGGTTAATAGTCCATCTGCCATTTCTTGTCTCTTCTTTTGTTTTCCTCCCTTCCTTCCATCAGCCTATGTCGTCTCAGTAACCCTCCCCAGTGTCAGTCCACTTTCCAGTCCTCTCCTCCCCTCCCAGAACCTTCCAATATCAATCACCTTGCATTCCCAGCACCACCACTGGTGTCCATTCCCTTCCACTCTTCCTCCTTCCCCATTGTCCAGCCCCTTCTAGTCCAAATGCCATCACATGTATCAGCTCACTTCCACTCCCAGTGCCACCTCACCATGTCAGCACCTATCCAGTCACCTACCCTCTGTTCATCCCCCTTCCAGTGCAATCTCCATGTGTCAGCTCCCTTCCAGTCGCAGTATCCCACCCCTTCCAGCCTCCTCCCCATTACCTAGCCACCTACCAGCCCCATTCCCCAGTGTTGGCTAACTCCAGTGCCACCCACAGGTGACAGGTCCCTTCCAGTCCCCCTCCAGTACCATCCCAAGGTATCAGCTCCCTTCTCTGGTGTCATCACCCTCCAGTCCCCCTCCAGCACCATCTGCAGGTATCAACTCCCTTCCAGCCCACTCTTTGCTACCTCTGTCAGCTACCTTACAGGCCCCTCCTCCTTCTGTTTCAGTTCCTTTCCAGCCCCCACCTTCCATCCATGTCAGCTCCTTTCCAGCTATCTCCTTTCCCTGTGCCAGCTCCCTTCCAGCCCCCTCAATCCCCTGTGTTATCTTCCTTCCTGCCCCTCCTTTCCCCACCCCCTCCTTTCCCCCTCTGTCAGCTCCCATCCAGTTACCTTCTTCCCCACCATGCCAGTTTCATTCCATCACCCTCCTCCCTTTCCTAGAGTCATCACCCTTCTAATCCCCTCCAGTGCCATCCTCAGGTATCAGCTGCATTCTAGTCCCATCATTCCCCCCTCTGTCAGCTCTCTTCCAGCCATCTCCTTCCCCCATATCAGCTCCCTTCCAGCCCCCTCCTTACCTGCTCTGTTTGCTCCCTTCCAGCCATCTCTTTCACCCGTGTTAGCTCCTTTTCAGCCCCCTCTTTCCTCCCTCTGTCAACTCCCTTTCAGCTCCCCCCCTCCCACATGTCTGCTCCCCTCCTGCCCCCTCATTCCTGCCCTCTGCTGGATCCCTTCCAGCCTCCTCTTTCCTCCTCCATCAGCTCCCTTCCCATGTGTCACTACCTTCAGTCCCCTCTTTCCCCCCTCTGTCAGCTCCCTTCCAGCCACTTCTTCCCCCCTCTATCAGTTCCCTTCTAGGCCCCTCCTTCCCCCTTCTGTTGGCTCCCTTCCAGCCCCCACTTTCCCCCATCAGCTCTCTTTCAACCCCCTCCTTCCCCCCTCTTTCAGATCCCTTCCAGCCACCTCCTTCCCCCATGTCAGCTCCCTTTCAGCCCCCTCTTTCCTACCTGCTTCAGCTCCCTCCAGCCCCCTGCTTCCCAATGTCAGTTCCCTTCCAGCCCCTTCCTTCCCTGCTTTGTTATCTCCCTCACAGACATCTCCTTTCCCTGTATCAGCTCCTCTTCAACCTCCTCTTTCCTCCCTCTGTCTGCTTCCTTCCAGCCATACCCTTCCTCATGTCAGCTCCATTCAAACCACCTCCTTCACTCCTTTGTCTGCTCCCTTCCAGCCCCCTCTTCCCTCCCCCACATACTTTTGGCTCCCTTTCAGCCTCCTCTTTCCTCCTCTGTCAGCTCCCTTCAAGCCATCTCCTTCCCATGTATCTATTACCTTCAGCACCTTCTTTCCCCCCCTCTGTCAGCTGCCATCCAGCCCTCTCCTTCTGCCATGTCAGTTCCACCGCCTCCTTCCTTCTGCCTCTGTCAGCTGCTATCCTTCCCCCCTCTTTCCCCCATATCAGCTCCCTTCTAGCCCCCACCTTCCCTTGTCAGCTTTCTTCCAGCCCCCTCTTTCTCCCTCCGCCAGCTCCCTTCCAGCCCCCCTCCTTCCCCCATGTCAGCTCCATTCCAGCCCCTCCTTCCATCATACCAGCTGCCTTCCAGCCCTGTCTTTCTCCCCTCTGTGTGCTCCCTTCCAGCCCCCTCCTTCCCCTGTGTCAGCTCCCTTCTTGCCCCTTTCTTTCCCACTCTGTCAGCTCCCTTCCAGCCCCCTCCTTTCCACCCCATCAACTGCCTTCCAGCACTCTCCTTTCCAGTGTCAGCTCTCTTTCAGCCTCCTCCTTCCCTGCTCTGTCAGCTCACTTCCAGTCCCCTCCTTTCCCCCTGTCAGCTCCCTTCCAGCCTCCCTCCTCCCATGTTAGCTCCATTCCAGCCCCTCCTTCCATCATACCAGCTGCCATCCAGCCCTGTCTTTCCCCCTCTGTGCGTTCCCTTCCAGCCCCCTCCTTCCCCTGTGTCAGCTACCTTCTTGCCCCCTCCTTTCCACCCCATCAACTGCCTTCCAGCCACCTCCTTTCCAGTCACCTCCTTCTCAGTAAGCTCTCTTCCAGCCTCCTCTTTCCCTGCTCTGTCAGTTCACTTCCAGCCCCCTCCTTTCCCCCCTCTGACATCTCACTTCCAGTCCCCTCCTTTCCCCCCTCTGTCAGCTCCCTTCCAACCCCCACCTTCCCTCCTCTGTCAGCTTCCTTCCAGTCCCCTCCTTCCCATATGACAGCCCCCTTCCAGACCCCCTCTTTCTCCCCTGTCTCAGCTCCAATCCAGCCCTCTCCTCCCCCTGTGTCAGCTCACTTCCTGCCTTCTTCCTCCATCCCTCTGTCAGTTCCCTTCCATCCCCCCTCCTTCCTCCATATCAGCTCCCTTTGAGCCTCCACCTTCCCCTGTGTCAGCTCCCTTCCAGCTTCCTCTTTCCCCCTAGTCAGCTTCCTTCGACCCCCTTCCTTCCCTCATGCCAGCTCCCTTCCAGCCCATACTTCTCCTGTGTCAGCTCCCTCTCTTACCCCCTCCTTCCCCACTCTATCAGCTCCTTTCCACCCCCTCCTTTCCACCTGTCTGCTCCCATGCAGCTCCCCTCCTACCCCATGCCAGCTTCCTTCCAGCCCCCACCTTCCTCCCATGTCAGTTCCCTTTTTGTCCCAGTGCCTCCTCTCTTCTAGTCCCCTCCCCATTACTCAGCCACTGACCTGTCCCATCTCCAGCTGTCAGATGCCTCTTGTCCCATGCCCAGGTGTTGGCTCCCTTCTAGTCCCCATTCAGTGCCATGCCCAGGTGTGAGCTCCCTTCCATCCCCCTCTTCCCTCTCCTAGTGTCATCACCCTTCCACTCTCCCTCCAGTACATCCTGAGGTCTCAGCTCCCTTCCAGTCCCCTTTTCCCCTCCTCTGTCAGCTCCTTTCAAGTCCCTATCTTCCCCATGTTAGCTCCCTTCCAGCCCCCTCCTTTCCCACTCTCTAAGCTCCCTTCCAGCCATCTTCTTCCATTGTGTCAGCTCCCTTCCAGCCCTCTCTTTGCCACCTCCTTCCTCCATGACAGCTCTTTTCCTGCTCCCCACCTTCTCCCTTTGTCAGCTCCCTTCCAGCTTCCTCTGTGTCAGCTCCCTTCCAGCCCCCTCTTTGCCCTCTCTAGAAGCTCTCTTCTAGCCCCCTCCTTCCCTCCTCCCTCAGCTCCCTTCCAGTAATCTACTTTCCTGTGGCAGTTCCCATTCAGCCCCCTCCTTCCCCATGTCAGTTCCTTTCCAGCCCCTTCTACACCCTCTGTCAGCTCCTTTCCAGCCCCCATTTTCCCCCCTGTCAGCTCACTTACTGCCCTCTCCTTGTCCCTTCTGTCAGCCAGCCCTCTCCTTTCCCCCCTCTTTCAGCTCCTTTCCAGCCTCCACCTTCCCTCCTCTGTCAGCTTTATTCCAGCCTCCTCTTTCCCCCCTCTGTCAGCTCTGCTCCAGCCACCACCTTCTCCCCATGTCAGCTCTCTTCTAGCTCCCATTTCTCCCCTTTGTCAGCTCCCTTCCAGTCCCCTCCTTCCCACCATGTCAGCTCCCTTCTAGCCCCCCTCCTTTCCCCATGTCAGCTCCCTTCCTGTCCCCTTCTTGCCCTGGCAGCCATGGAAATAAGATATGCCATACTGGGTCAGAGCAAGGTCCATCAAGCCCAGTATCCTGTTTCCAACAGTGGTCAATCTAGGTCATATGTACCTAGCAGTTTCCCCAAAAGACACAGGTTCCACAATGCTTGTATTGGGACAAGCATTATTATCCTGGGTCCCTTCTTAATAATGTTTTATGGACCTTTCCTCCAGGAACTTGTCCAAACCTTTTTTAAACCCGGCTACACTAACAGCTTTTACTACATCCTCCGGTAACAAATTCCAGAGTTTGATTACATATTTTAAAGCATGGTTTAAAGGTGAGGTCCGAGAGGCTGTTGTTGCCAAAAAAGCATCTTTCAGGAAATGGAAAAAGAGCCAAACGACGAAACCTGGAAACAGCACAAGCACTGGCAAGTCAAATGCAAGGCATTGATAAGGCAGGCAAAGGGAGAATTTGAGAAGAAGCTTGCTACGGAAGCAAAAACGCGAAGTAAAGACCTTTTCAAGTACATTCGTAGCAAAAAACCTGTGAGAGAGTCAGTGGTCCATTAGATGATAAAGGGGTTAAAGGAGCACTAAGAGGCGACAAGGCGATAGCGGAGAGATTGAATGAATTCTTTGCTTCAGTCTTTACTGAGGAAGATGTAGGGATGTTACCCATGACTGAAGTGGTATTTAAACGGGTAAACATAGATCGATTGTTTACCTTATCAGAATATAGAAAGACTAGGGGACATTCAATGAAGCTACCGGGTAAACTATTTAAGACTAATAAAAGAAAATATTTTTTCACTCAACGTGTAATCAAACTCTGGAATTTGTTACCGGAGGATGTAGTAAAGGCTGTTAGTGTAGCTGGGTTTAAAAAAGGCTTGGACAAGTTCCTGGAGGAAAGGTCCATAAACCATTATTAAGAAAGGACACAGGATATCAATGCTTGAACCAATACAAGCATTGTGGAACCTGTGTCTCTTGCGGAAACTGCTAGGTACGTATGACCTAGATTGGCCACTGTTGGAAACAGAATACTGGGCTTGATGGAGTTTGGTCTGACCCAGTATGGCATATCCTATGTTCTTAGGTTAATCAATCTACGTTTACCCATTCCACTCCATTCATTAATTTATAGACTTCTATCATATCTCCCCTCGGCCGTCTCTTTTCCAGCTTAAAGAGCCCTAACCTTTTTAGCCTTTCTTCATAGGGGTATACTTCCATCCCCTTTACCATTTTGGTGGTTCTTCTCTGAACCTTTTCTAATAACGCTATATCCTTTTTTTGATACGGCAACCAGAATTGCACACAATATTCAAGGTGCGGTCTCACCATGGAACGATATGGAGGCATTATAATATCCTTTATTTTATTTTCCATTCCTTTCCTTATGATATCTAGCATTCTATTTGCTCTCTTGGCTGTTGCTGCACACTGGGCCGAGGATTTTAACATGTTATCCACAATGACAACTAAATCTTTTTCCTGGGTGGTGGTTCCTAATGTGGAACCTTGCATCGTGTAACCATAGTTTGGGTTGTTCTTCCATAGGTGCATAACTTTGCACTTGCTTACATTAAATTTCATCTGACATTTTGATGCCCGTTCTTCCAATTTATCAAGATCCTCTTGCAATTTTCCACAATCCTCTTGCGTTTTAACAACTTTAAATAGTTTTGTGTCATCTGCAAATTTGATAACCTCACTCGTTATTCCCTTTTCCAGGACATTTATAAATATGTCAAAATGCAGTGGACCCAGCACAGATCCCTGGGGTACACCACTATTCACCTTTCTCCAATGGGAAAATTGGCCATTTAGCCCTACCCTCTGCTTTCTATCTTTTAACCAGTTCCTGATCCACAATAGTACACTGCCTCCTATCCCATGACTCTAGTTTTGCCAAAGGTCTCTGATGAGGGACGTTGTCAAAGGCTTTCTGAAAGTCCAAATACAATATATCAACCGACTCACCTTTGTCCACCTGTTTATTCACACCTTCAAAAAACATCACAGATTAGTAAGACAAGATCTTCCTTGTCTAAAGCCATGTTAGTTATCTCCCATTAAGCCATGACTATCTACATGTTCAGCAATTTTGTACTTTATGATGGTTTCTACCATTTTTCCCAGTACTTACGTCAGGCTCACCGGTCTGTAGTTTCCAGGATCACTGCTGGAACCCTTTTTACAAATTGGCGTTACGTTCGCTATCCTCCAATCTTCAGGTATTACAGATGATTTTAATGATAGTTCACAGATTACTGATAGCAGGTCTGCAATCTCATATTTCAGTTCTTTCAACACCCTTGGATGTATATCATCCGGCCCAGGTGATTAGCTAATCTTCAGTTTATCTAATAGTTGTAATACATCTTCCCGATGTATTGATATTTCCTTCAATTCTTCCGCACCTTTAAATACCACTTCAATCATGGGTAACATCTTCCTCAGTAAAGACCGAAGCAAAGAAATCATTCAATCTCTCCGCTATCGCCTTGTTGCCTCTTAGTGCGCCTTTAACCCCTCTATCATCTAATGGACCAACTTACTCTCTCACAGGTTTTTTGCTATGAATGTACTTGAAAAAGTCTTTATTATGCGCAAGCTTCTTCTCAAATTTTCCCTTTGCCTGCCTTATTAATATTTATTTATTTATTTAGACAGTTTTGTATACTGCCTTATCCTTCAATCAAAGTGGTCACAACACAATTGGGGGATACATTTAACATGTGGGGATATGAGACACATACACTAATACTTACAAGGAACATGGGCAATGGAGGGTTTAGTGGTTTGCCCAAGACCACAAGGAGCATCTGTGGGACTAGAAACCCCAGTCCTTCCAGCCCAAGGTTGCTGTTCTCTAGTGGGATTTGAACCCCCGACCTTCTCGTCTGAAGTACCTTGCCCCAACCACTAGGCTACTCGCAGCCTTGCATCTTACAGAGCCATGGCTATGATAGTGGTAATAATTTAAAAGAAAAGAAGAACCCGTGTGGAGCCTTCCTGCTTCTGCTATGGATCCCCTTGTTGCTGCATCCCATCCACAAAACAAAGTTACGACAGAGGGGACAGGATGCAGCAGCAGTGATTCCATAGCTGAGGCCAGAAGGCTCCATACTGGTTCTGCTGTTGTTTTAAATTAAATTATTAGTGCTGTCACAACCATGGCTCTGTAAGATGCAGGAGCCATGACTGGAGTAGCAGCAGCAGCTTGTCCACCTTGTTTTTTTATCTGAATTTTTTAAATCTGAAGGCAGAATGAGGTGGCTGTTTTGGGGGCATTTTTTGCCACCCTCCAAACTTTGCTGCCTGAGCTGGTTGCCTCTCTCCACCTCATTAGAGAGCAACCCCTGGAGCAAGCAGCATGAGCACAAGAGTGGTAGGAATCAGGAGAAACATCCAGGTGCAGAATTAAAGCAAGGGCCACAGGCCCTGCAAGGCACAGACAAAATTCTGCACTTCCTGGCCCCTTCGCTTCCTCTTTTCAACTCCTGTGTAAATTCCATTTCCAGTACAGAAGTCTGTTCAGTAGGAGAAGGCTGTGGGATAGGAAGCACAGCGCTTTCACGATCTTTTGCAATGCCTTCTATCTTTATTTTAGTTCTGTTGCCAACTGCTTGTCCTGCTTCTCTTCTGCTGGTGTTGGCAGCTTTGCTCTTCTTACTTGGGGGAAATTTCTCCAAATGAGTTAGTTTTGCACATACCATGAGAGCAATGAGCCTCGCTCTTAGGCCAGGGTATGTAAAGTATGATCTAAGCCGTTCAAGTTTACTGCTAACCCTCGGCATTGTACTTGCATTATACTGAAGAGATCTTCCTTCTGGAGTTCATAAGATGTAACATGTACAGGCAATTTACCTTCTGTGCAGTGGCGGTGATAACTTATGTCTCCATTTTTACTTCTTTAGGTCAGTATATACAGTAGCTGTCAGGGAGCCCAGGATCTGTCACTTAAAGTTCCCGCTTTGTGCAACAGGGGCAGGTGCTTGCTTTTCAGAGCTCAGGCTTCCTTTAGCCAGGTGGCCATGGTGTTATGGTTATGTGCCCCCTAACAGGTTTCCAAATATCCAAGAGCAGTGGTACTGCCTCCATTGCATATAAATTTCTCTCATGCATATTCACTGTATATATGCTGGAAACCCCCAGGACAGGTTTGGGAACCGCTGACCTAGAGGTACACATACCCATGGTATTCATAGCCATAAGAGCTTGCTGAAAGACGGGATTTAAGAAGTACTGCTGCTAAATTGGATCAAGGATGGTAAAACTGTAGTCTGAGAGCTTCAAACAGGACTGGGCTTAACAAATTTCCATTATATTCCAGTACAGTATACATTTGTACCACCGAAGTGTCACTAACTGCCATAGCAACAGCAAATATTTTTTCTATGCTGACTGTTCAGGGTAATACCTGTCATGATAGCAGCATAAGTCTATATGCCCCCAGATATTTCCTAGCTGGATTCCCTGAATGAAAAAACAAGGGAAGGAGCTAGGAGTCCCAAACATCAAATAAGCTAGCGTTTTGGAGCAAAAAAGGTCTTTAGCCTTTTTTCTGTCTCACAGAAGCAGACATGAAGTACATAAGAACATAAGATATGCCATACTGGGTCAGACCAAGGTCCATCGAGCCCAGTATCCTGTTTCCAACAGTGGCCAATCTAGGTCATACGTACCTAGCAGTATCCCCAAAAGACACAGGTTCCACAATGCTTGTACTGGGTCAAGCATTGATATCCTGGGTCCCTTCTTAATAATGGTTTATGGACCTTTCCTCCAGGAACTTGTCCAAATCTTTTTTAAACCCGCGAAACTAAAAGCTTTTACTACATCCTCCGGTAACAAATTCCAGAGTTTGATTACACGTTGTGTGAAAAAATATTTTCTCTTATTAGTCTTAAATAGTTTACCCTGTAGCTTCATTGCATGTCCCCTAGTCTTTCTATATTCTGATAATGTAAACAATCTGTTTACCCGTTCCACTCTTTTCATTAATTTATAGACTTCTATCATATCTCCCCTCAGCCGTCTCTTTTCCAGGTTAAAGAGCCCTAACCTTTTCAGCCTTTCTTCATAGGGGTATCCTTCCATCCCCTTTATCATTTTGGTGGCTCTTCTCTGAACCTTTCTAATAACGCTATATCCTTTTTTAGATACGGTGACCAGAATTGCACACAATATTCAAGGTGCGGTCGCACCATGGTATGATACAGAGGCATTATAATATCCTTTGTTTTATTTTCCATTCCTCCTTATGATACCTAGCATTCTATTTGCTCTCTTGGCCACCGCTGCACACTGGGTGGAGGGTGTTAACATGTTATCCACGATGACGCCTAAATCTGTTTCCTGGGTGGTAGTTCCTAATGTGGAACCTTGCATCGTGTAACCATAGTTTGGGTTGTTCTTCCCTATGTGCATAACTTTGCACTTGTCCACATTCAATTTCATCTGCCATTTTGATGCCCAGTCTTCCAATTTTCAAGATCCTCTTGCAAATTTCCACAATCCTCATGGGTTTTAACAACTTTAAATAGTTTTGTGTCATCTGCAAATTTGATAACCTCACTCGTTATTCCCTTTTCCAGGTCATTTATGAATATGTCAAAAAGCAGCGGACCCAACACAGATCCCTGGGGTACTCCACTATTCACCTTTCTCCATTGGGAAAATTGGCCATTTAGCCCAACCCTCTGCTTTCTATCTTTTAAGCAGTTCCTGATCCATAATAGCACACTGCCTCCTATCCCATGACTCTTTAGTTTTGCCAAAAGTCTCTGATGAGGGACTTTGTCAAAGGCTTTCTGAAAGTCCAGATACACAATATCAACCGACTCACCTTTGTCTACCTGTTTATTCACACCTTCAAAAAAACATAACAGATTAGTAAGACAAGATCTTCCTTGTCTAAAGCCATGTTGGCTGTCTCCCATTAGGCCATGACTATCTACATGCTGAGTAATTTTGTTCTTTATGATGTTTTCTACCATATTCCCGGTACTGACGTCAGGCTCACCAGACTGTAGTTTCCTGGATCACCCCTGGAACCCTTTTTAAGTAGCATTTTGCAATTGATGTCCAAGTGCAATCTGAGATATCCAAGCCAGAACATCTGGAAAGAAAAGCAGGTGCTTCATTGTTTAGTCACTATTTCACAAACGTGAATGTGCTCAATATGGACGTCTGCAGGAGTGTCTACATAGACATCCTGGAAATAATATTTCAGAAGCTAGATGTCTAGCAATAGCCCAGTGGTTAGAGTAGTGGGCTAGGACCAGGAAAACAAAAGTTCAAATCCCTCTGCTGCTATCATTGTGGTCATGCAGAATACTGGGGATGATGGAGTGCTTTCTTCTCTACACCCTCTGGATGTTTTACAGCCAAAATGAGCAGCACTTTCCGATGCCTTTTCATGCCTGGAGCAGGTACGTATAACCTTAGACGCAACTCCGGATGTCCAGGATATTCCTCAGATCAGTCGGTGAGGTCTAGGTTCTGGGAACGTTCCAGCCATGCCTCCACCACACTCCCATTGAGATTTGGACATCTTCACACTGGGGACATCCAGTGACCCAGCTTCTAAAATGGCTTTGGAGACATCTCCATGATTTGGGCATCTCTATGCCTGTTTCAGACATCCAAAGCATGAATAGGGCTTCTAAATTAACACCCTTAGAGTGCAGCAGCCAGAAGTCTTAGGCCTTGTGCAGGTAGGGTTGCCAATATTTCAAAAGAGAAAAACCCGCCATCTGATGTTGCCATGGCTCTGCACCTGCCCATCACATATTCTGCCCCTTGCCCCACCCTCAACAAATGACTGCAGTCATGGCAGCAGTGTAGTCTTCAGCACCTTCAGGCCACATTGAGTTGGGGAGGTAGAAGAAATTGTACTCTACAACCACTGATGAGCCACAGTCCCGCTCTCCAATTCCCCAACACATATATCCTCCCCATATGCTAAAAATCCAAACATATATTCTGTATCAGGACCATACCAAGCTAGAAATGCACCCTATGTGATCAACGAATCTGGTGCCCTCCCCCATCCCAGCCAGATGAAGTAACTCACTCTTTTTGAGCTTCCTGAGAGCCCAGTGATGATATCAGTGCCCTTTCTGTAATTGTGCGCTGTGCGGACAAACCACTCACATAGCCCTTAGTACAGCCTTGTTCTGTATCCACAGAATCCCCCCAGTCCCTCCCTCAACAGTGGTTTCAGAGAAGAGCTAGGACAAGTGGCACTGTCAAATATAAACCACATAAATAGAATACCTCAGCTCGGTTACACATGCAGAACATAGACCATCACTAAACAAAGAACAAGGGATCATAAGTTAGAAATAAGAAGACAATAATGAAACTGGGAACCCCAAAATTAAACTTGGAATGTACAACAACACTGGAGAAATAAAACTATAAATTAATTCTCTCTTGTACTAAATAAAAATGCAAAGATGTTAGCGATGCACATTTCCCAGAGCTGACATATTTCAGTTAATAAATTCAAAGTTAAAAAGTATTTTTCTACCTTTTGTTGTTTGGATATTTTATTTTTCAGTTGCAATTGCTCCAGTCACTTTCTTCTGGTTTCTTCGTGACTTCTGTTAACTCTCCATTGTCTGCTGTCCATTTGTCCTTTTTTCTCTCTTCTAGTTTTTTTCATTCTCTCTCTACATCTGCCTCTAACATACTGATCTTTCCCCTTTTGCTCTTTCCTCCATTTCTTTCTTTTTTTTTTAAATCTTTATTCATTATATATAAACATGTAACAAACACATGATTAAAGCAATACAATCAAGTCCACATCAAGAGGAGTACTGCCCTGGCACAATTCCAAAATAAGTAAGTAATTCTAAATAACAAAGAAAAAAACCATCATAACAACACACATAAAGAACAAGCATTAAGGAAACCTGATTGGATTCCCCAAATTATGTAAACCCTTAATACTAGGTCAAGAAGTAAGCATTCTCATACATTTTCCCTCCATTTCTTTCTTTTTCATTCACTCAGATTTCACCCCTCCGTCCTCAATCCCCACTTACTCTCCCAATACCCGGCCAATCGTAGATTTTTCTTCCCTCCCACACAAAATATATTTTCCCCTCTCCATACTCACTCCCCCCAGCCCCATCCCCTTCTAGTCCGCCCCCAACATCAGCACCCTTCTAGTTCCAGTCCCACCCAGCATCCACTCCTTCTAGTCCCATTCTCCCCCCCCCCGCATCAGCTCATTTCCAATTTTAGCCCCCTCAACAGCCATTTCCAGTCCTATCCCAGTCCCCCAAAAGCCCATTTCCAGTCCTATCCCCCCATCAGCCCATTTCCAGTCCTATCCTATCCCCCCCCCTCCCGCAGCCTATTTTCATTCCTGGTCCCTCTATCATCTCATTTCCAGTCCTAGCTTCCTCCATGAGCCCATTTCCAATCCTAGCCCCCCATCGGCCCATTTCCAGTCCTATCCAAGCCCCCCATCGGCCCATTTCCAGTCCAAGCCCCCCATCATCCCATTTCCAATCCTATCCTAGCCTCCCATCAGCCCATTTCCTGTCCAAGCCCCCCATCAGCCCATTTCAAGTCCTATCCCCCCATCATCCCATTTCCAATCCTATCCTAGTCCCCCATCAGCCTATTTTCATTCCTAACCCCCCATCAGCCATTTCCAGTCACTGTTCCCTCTAAGCTGTGTGCGTGTGCGCGCGCACACACCTCGCCGAGTGAGCGCACATACTTTACAACAGAGCGCACAAAAATTACGGTTCTGATTCTGATAGAAAACAACACAGATGTCTTAAAATTTAAAAGTTGTGATTGTAATTACTAGAAATTTTCCACTTCATTTCATAATCATCTATTTTCATTTAATTTGATTAAAATCAGTGTGGTATACATACTATATTCTAACATGTAGTCAAATTTTAAAGCATATATAACTCTGAGTGTCGTTATGTGGCACACAAAAATTTAATCTTCCTTCAAAAGCTGCACAGCTGATATTTTATGTGCACACAGCCTACAGAAAATTAGAGGGAACATTGTTTCCAGTCCTGTCCTAGTCCCCCATCAGCTAATTTCCAAACCTAGTCTCATATCTGCCAATTTCCAGTTCAAACCCCCCAATCAGCCCATTTCTAGTCCAAGCTCCCCCCATCATCCCATTTCCAATCCTATCCTAGCCCTCCATCAGCTCATTTCCAGTCCAAGCTCCCCATCAGCCATCTCCAGTCCTATCCCAGCCCCCTATCAGCCCATTTCCAGTCCAAGCACTCCCATCAGCCCAGTTCCAATCCTAGCCCCCCCATGAGCCATTACCAGTTCTATCCCAGCCCCCCACCAGCCCATTTCCAGTCCTATCCAAGCCCCGCATCAGCCCATTTCCAGTCCTATCCTAGCCCCCCATGCTTTTGAGCGGCTTCAGAGGGAGCCGGAGACGCCCAAGATCCTGGCTCGCCTCTGCACAGCGCTGAAGTGAAGAGCAACGTGTTCCTTCACTTGCGCTGTGTTCTCGTGAAGCCCACTGAGTGCCGGGAAAGGTTAAAGGTCATTTCCTGTTTCCCAGCATTCTGTGGGTTTCACATAAACACAGCACGCGTGAAGGAACATGCTACTCTTCATTCCAGCACTGTGCAGAGGCAAGCTAGGGTCTCGGGCATCCCCGGCTCCCTCTGAAGCTGGCTCTGCAAACCCAGCAGAATGAAGTTTGTGCAGAGCCCCTTGAAGCATGGAACCTTGTGCGAATAACATTCTTGCACATGGACGGGCTGGCCCTGCCTGTACTCTGGATTATTGTTGAGGTCAACTGTAGGGTGTTGGTTGGTGGAGGAGAGGGGGATACTGGAATATATATTATTTTGAAGATTTGCAGTTTTGTGTTCTTTATGCTGCCAGACTGAAATTTAAACTATTTTGTCAGTTCAGATTCAAGGAAATTTCAAATTTTAAGGGAATATCTCAGTTTAATTTTGTTTAGTAGCCTGATAGCTTCACCACTGCTTTGTTCCGGATTTTTCCAGCTCTAGCACAATCCAATCCAGCGTTAGAATTTGTGGCTACCAGAATTAGTTTATCTCAAACCATTATAAGTATCTGCACATCAGATTTATTTTGCTATGAGCAAATTAGTGACGAGGAGGGAAGATATAAAATATCAATAATCTGCTGATAGCAAAATAAACCTAACTGCAGATACTTATAATGGTTTGATTGGGGGGAGGGGCTGTGTAAGTGACTTTTTGTTAATCAAATGTAATGCTTTATTATGTTTGTTTTATTGTAACATCTGCTTTACTAAATTGCATGTATATGTTTGGAAGCTACCTAGCATTTTATATTGGTGGCATACACATTTTAAAATAAAGCATACTAAATTTATGCAAATGATGCTTCAAAGAATCTCTGCACATGGCCCTGCATCATGCTGTTGCCCCTGTGGTGGGGGGGGGGGGGGCACTGGGAGGTGGAGGAAAGCAGAAACCTCAGATTGGGACCAGCATGATCCGAGAATAAAATGGCCAGATAATAAAGGTAGAAGAGAATTTTACTTTCAATGTAATGATCACACTTCGTGCCATCTTTCTATTTTATACAGTACATGGAAATGCATCTCTTTCTGTTTCTCTGGTATTGCATTGTTTGCAGAGTCTGACATTCTGGGGTTGCAGTTTAATTGTTATCTACATATGTTTATTTTTAGGTTATGGTCATTTATTCTGTACTTGGTGAGGGTCTGTGTTCTGAGTGTGTGACGAAGGTCAGGTATTCTGTTAACATGGAGTTTGTATGTAGGGATTTGTACTGTAGTAATCTGAATTGTTCAGCTTTTCAAATAGGTGTTGGATGGTCCAGGTTCCACTGCAGTATTTACAGTGATACTTTTTTGGATGTGCTCCTTATGTGAGTTTTTGAAATTAGTGCTGTTATGGTATGGTACAATGGATTAGCTCTTGAGATCCTCAGTGATTTTGCTGTTGGGTTTTGTATTAGTTCACAATATGCCTGGTACTGGAGAATGTTAGTGAGATGATCGATCAGAATGAGATTTTTCTTTTTAAGATATTGAGCTCTGTGAGTGAATGTCCTAGTTCTGCTGTGCACCCACTGTTGAGGGAGGGGGTTCTGTGGATGCAAATTATATGTTCAAAAAATCTACGTTGTGATTCAAGATGACGGATGGCAGCATCTAGGCTCCGGCGTGCTGCTTAGATGAGGAGAAAGAGGAAGGTGAAACAGGGTGTGTTAACTCAGGCTATCTTGTTGACTTTGACTCCAGTTTCAGGACCCTTGGATGCCTTTGTTTTATGCCAGGAACGGCAGCCAGAATTGGGGAATGGTAGCTCAGTTGGAGGATGACCAGAGCTGGGTAGCTCGGCATCCTTCTCGAGCAGTGACCTCACGTCCCTGGAAGCACAGAGCTCTTGGAAGCAGGCCTGCCTGGGTCTGGCTCGTAGAGTCATTGGAGCACTGGAGCCCCCAGAATTGGAAGCCATGATGTCTTCCCTGAGGTCGTCTCCAGGGAGTGTAGCAGGCGGCGATATTGGCCTGCAGGATCATCTACTTAGGCAGCTGCCCGAGAACGGAGGATCTGCTGCGGCATCGGGAGTAGGTGCCGGGAAGCTTCCTATGGACCCGCAGGCCATTGCAGTGATGCCAGATGTGCAGCATGGAGGCGGGGTGTCTTTTTCTCTACAGTGTCCTGATCAGTTCACTCTGGAATCTATATGGTTGGCTATTAATCAACTTGGAGAGGCTCTTACTAACCAGATTGTTGGGATTCAAGAACAGGTTCTTTCTGATACTGACGTTTTGACTCAATCCGTGGGAGATATTGGTTCGCTAAAAAATAGTGTGGAAGATGTGATTGTAAGGACTCAGTGTTTGCAGACTTTGTCGGACATGTTTGTAAAAGACTCTAATCATTTGAAAGCTAGATTGGAGCAGACAGATAACACAGGTACACTAAAAAAAAATTTTTTTAAACTGCCTCTAATGTTTCGATTGATTTTTACGTTTTTTGGTGCGCTGAATCCAAATCTGGTAACCAATTTGCTCCATCACGTACAGATTTTTTGCTACATTGGGTTAGCAGTTTGAGGTGAACGTTTCAGATTGAGTGCGATCGAGATAAACGTTTCTTGGATGAATTCTTTATACTAATTGTTTAGTAGTTATTCAAATAAGAATAAAGAAAATTGTAACAAGGCAGCACATAAGAATAGAGTAATGTCAACAAAACACACTGTGATGGTAGCAAAATTGTCTGCACTTAAAACAGCCACATACATGTGCACAAACATTGAGCATATAAGAGCGAGGTTAGACACAAAGCAAAGCAAAGAAATGTGCAAAAAATGTTGTACAGGTATGTATGTAAGAATAGAAAACGCAAACCGCACCATTGCAATACATGAAGACAAACACCCGATGGTGTGAAAATAAAATTCTAATAAATGAGATCCGACACTGTGGTAATAACTAGCAAATTTTTATTTCAAAGTTTAGTAAAAACACGATATTTGTCAACACAGTTTAGATTTTAAAGTCATTCTTGGGTCAATCAATCTCCTGGTGGGCCCGTTTCTTCTTCCCCCGAATGCTTCTCTTGGTGCGCTGCTTGGCATATTTTTCATCTGGGGTTTCCCGCAGCAGCAACCAGCAGAAATCAGCCATCATAGTGGTGTTCCATCTTCCTTGGTACCTTCTCTCTGCGTCCTTGATGTCCTGGTGAAACCTTTCACCTTGTTCTTCACTGTACGCCCCCAAGTTTTCGGGAAAGTAGTTCACATGGGAGTGCAAGAAATGGACTTTCAGGCTCATGTTACAGCCTTGTTCTTTGAAGGCATTGAGCATCCTGGCAACAATATCCTTATAGTTCTCATCTCGCCTGTTCCCCAAGAATTTGAGAACAACATCCTTGAAGGAATCCCAGGCTTCTTTTTCCTTCTCAGACATCGTTTCAGCGAATGCTCCATCTGAAATGAGTTTCCTTATATCAGGGCCAACAAACACTCCTTCCTTTAGCTTTGCTTCAGAAAGTCGGGGGAACTTTGAGCAAAGGTACCGAAAGCACTCACCATCTTTTGGAAGGGAATTGATGAATTGCTTAATGAGACCCAACTTAATGTGGAGAGGTGGTAATAGAATTTTATCACGAGGTACCAAGCTCTCATGAAGAACATTTTTCTCACCGGGTCTCAAATATTCCCGAATTGACCAGTCTTTTTTCCCCCAGTGTAGGTCGCGGGCCCGGCTATCCCACAAGCAAAGGAAGCATGGATATTTGGTGAAACCGGATTGCTGCCCTAATAGCATGGATAGAATTTTAAAGTCTCCACAAATCATCCACTTATGCTCATCATAACGAATCTTCTGAAGAATCAGGGCCAAATTCTCATATTTTTCTTGGAGAATAACAGAGTGAGCAATAGGAACTGAAGCGAATGTGTTGCCATTATGAAGAAGAACACCTTTTATGCTGTCTTTTGACGAATCAATGAACAGCCACCATTCAGCAGGATCATACTTGAGTTTAAACTTTTCCATCATTCCGTATATATCGTTGCAAAATACCAAATCTTCCTCTTTGCTGAAATACTTCAAAAATTGTGTCTCGCGGTTGCGGTACCAATAAAAAGTTGTTCCTGGTGACAATAGATTTTTCTGTTTAAGCCGAGAACCTAGCAGTTGGGCAGCATCTTTTGGGAGTCCTAAATCCCGGACTAAATCATTCAATTCAGCTTGAGAGAAAAGTTCAGGTTTCGGATCTGGTTCAGTTTCAAACTCGGAAGTACTGGACTCATCGGGAAAAGCCATCTGATGAGTCTCATCATGATCAGAACCGTCCACACAAATATGATCCAAAGATTTTGGTGGTTCAGGCACAGGTACTTCGTTGCTATGAGGCATAGGCCTAATTGCTGAGGGAAGGTTGGGTAACTTATTACGTTCTTATTTTTTAAGTTGTATCCCTTCACAATGCAAGAGCAAAAATAGCAGTCACTGCTGTGGTCTCTTTGTTCACGCCACATCATAGGTATTCCGAAACGAAATGCTTGTTTTTTACCTTTCATCCATAAGCGTAGATCTTCCTCACATGTCTTGCACACTTTGTGAGGAGCCCAAGGTTTGTCTTGATCGCCTAACTTCAAACCGAAATAGGCAAAATATACTTTTTAAATAAATGCAGAAATGTTCCTCTGCCGCTTTTTCACGTTATATTCCCCACAAATAAAACAAAAACTGTCCGGAGAGTTGACGCAACCTCTGGCTCTGTGAGCCATCACAAATACACAGCACTGCAAACTACAACTGTAGTGAACCACTTCGGAATAAAGCTGGATTACGACTGAGCAAACAAAAGGTAATAATGAACTTGCAAGAAACTGAAATTTGACAGGAACGTTCATGTCGCAACCACCGTGTTTGAGCGAGCGAACGAGGCGAGACGAACAGGAAAGAACATGCGCCAGTGCGAGTACTGGATTTAGCCCCCCGCCTCCCAATTGTCCTGTTAATGTATAAAATGAATACAAAACACTCTAAAATATCATGAGGGAGTGTTTCTAGTTAGTTAACCATTACAACCTCTATTTTGGGCCAAGAAAATAAACTACAGTCGGCTAAAAAGAAATTATGTGAACATTCCTTATATGGGTAAGAAATCTAATTTTGCAAGAAAACGTGACGTGATGGAACATTTTGGCTATTTTTCCTGGATTCAGCACCCCAAAATCTATAGGAATCAGTTGCAAAACTGGAGGCAGTTTTTTGGTAGTGTACCTGTGTAATTATACCAAGCTTGCTGATCTTCATTTGGTTATTTTCCCCGCTCCTCTGTTATCTCGGCTAAGGAAATATTTAAACAATATTTTATTGAAATTTTGGGCATCCCAGTAGATTCTTGTCCCCCTATAGTTAAAATTTATTATCTTCCCAATGGCTAGAAGACCATGGCTAATGCCGAGGCCACAGGCCCTGGGCAATTTGATTTGCTTAATGTAACAGAATTGTTAGAAAACGGAGTTACTTACCTGTAACTGAGTTCTCCGGGGACAGCAGGATAAGTCAGCCACACTTGGTGACATCATCCGACGGCGCTGAGAAGACGGAAGTACTCTCCATAGCTCAGAAGGGCTTTGCCCTTCTGAGCATGGGCCACTTGGCCCCACCCCCCTGCCCGCCCCTAGCTAGCCAGTTCGTCACTAGCTGAGCCTTTTGCCGCTAGGAGGCGGGCACCCGGACGGAGGCAGACCCCATCCCAGGGGAGGTGGGCGGGTATGTGTGGCTGACTTATCCTGCTGTCCCCGGAGAACTCAGTTACAGGTAAGTAACTCCGTTTTCTCCTAGGACAAGCAGGATGAGTGAGCCACACTTGGTGCCTCCCAAGCTGCCATACGCTGTGGTGGATGGGGGAATGCCGAGACACTCCCTCAGGCAGTATTTGCCTTTGTGTTGCGACAGGACCTGTCAGTCCGCAGTGGCGCTGCACGCATTTTCAGTAGCAGTGCTGAGAGGGGGAGCATTTGAAGGGCTCTTTCCGTTTGGGTTTGCCGTTGCGATGCACGTATGTGCAGAGGGCTACAAGGTACACCGGTTTAGTAGAGGGCTACAAGGTACACCGGTTTAGTAAGAGAGATGTAGGCACATCGAGCAGCAGTAGTGTGGAATCCAACCTTCGAGCAATAGTAGTGCGGGATTCGCCATCGAGCAATAGTGGTGGGGGATTCACCGTGGTCACGGAGCAATAGGTGCGGTCACAGGGTGCACCTGTGCGGTAACCGAGATGTAGGCCCATGGGTCCTTAGCAATGCGGGATCCCCCACCGAGCATTATTTGTAGCGCGGGGTTCACCGCTGTCATGGTGCATGCCATCGGGCAGTAGTAGTAGTGCGGGGTCACCACTGTCACGATGCACACGGGGCTCACCATTGCTGTGCGCGATGCACACATGTGCAGAGGGGCGATAACAAGGCACGCCTGTGCAGTGACCGATGTAGGTACATCGCAGTGGCAGTTACCGTAATGCAGGAACACGGGTATGGATATCCCTGCGTAGCCGATTGCAGTAGTTGGCCATGCGGGTGGAGCAAAATGGAATATTGAGATATCATTGGAAGAGGGGCTTCTCCCCCCCCCCCCCCCCTTTTGTGTGTTTTTTTTTTTTTTTTTTTTTTGAACCGATAAAACGGGATAACAGAGGAACCGGGAGACATGGCCAATTTGGCCACTGTTGGTACAGAATACTGTGCACGGCTGAACTCCGTCAAAGGCTGCCTTCAGGGTGCATATCCCACTCCCTGCATGCTTGCGCATTGCTGCTGGCATCTGTGCCGTGGCCCGATTGCTCGGCCGCAGCAACTGAGGTAGCGGTGCTGTTAGAAGGCCGTGAGGCGTTTTCACTAGTGCTAGTCCCTGGCACGGTATACATGAGGGGAAGGTGTTGAGGCTGAAGCCAGAGCAAGAATTGCTGCCTGGTTGAGGCTCCTGTCTGATCTAGGCCGGGAGCGCTGTAGTTAGGCTCCTGTCTGGTCTAGGCCGGGGGCGCTGTAGTTAGTTACGTACAGGGCATCCTGGGGAAGTGGAAGACCTGTGAGGACGGGGACAGGGTTAGGTCTCTTGACACTGGTGTGTTATCATGTGACCGTGTGCTATCCTGTTTCCGTGGGGCTCCGTTCCTCCCAGGAAGCGTGGAGGTAGCTCGATTCAGAAGGACTGCACATCTGATGAGTGCCTTGTAGCTCAACCGGCCTCTGAGTGGGTGATCGTCCTGCAAGATAGGCTAATGCAGAAGGGATCACAGCAGCCGGGATTGCCCGGCAGGGGACAGAATAGGAATTTGAACAACTATCCAGAGGGTCGCCAAGAGGTGACAGCGACCTGATGGCGCGTAGCAATGCAACTTCATTTCAGCAGTAACCTGGGCAGGCATGGCTCCCGCATTGGCTAAATGAGGAGGATGCTGAGCTACCGGGGCTGAGGCAGGTAAACTCTTATTTAGGTCCCTCCTGAGACATGTAGCTCTCCCTGACGGGCTCTCCTTGCACTGCAGGGACTGGGATGTCAGGAGTCATGGCTGGGACTTGAACCTGTGACCTTCTGCTCTGCTTCTGAACACACTGTCTGTGTGCACCGGAGCACCGCGGTGCCACTCCAGAGTAGAGGCGAGGCATCTGAAGGCTCGTGGGAGGAGTCCAGTTGGTGCACCGAAGCGTCACTCAGATAAGTGCCGGCCTGCTGTCGGTAGGCCTAGGGCTGTCAATACAAGACCGTCTGTGGAGAGAGGAGAGGAAGAAGAAGACTGAATGGCTTATTGGTGCAAAATGCTGTTGTATGCATTTGCTGATGCATGTGGCAAGTGACTTGTCCACTTAAGGGCAAGATGCAGTGCTCTTAACCCCTTGTCGCACGCCTCATGATCCGAACCACTAGGCTCGTGCCCCTGTTGGGAATGTCATAAGCGTTGTCCCGAGCGATATTAGGGGGTGGCCCCAGCTTTGTCGATAGGCAATGGCGGGGGATTGCATGTACGGTGGCCCCAGCTTTGTCGATAGGCAATGGCGGGGGATTGCATGTACCAGGACACAGTAGCCATGTGCATGGCATCATATTGAAGACACGTAGGCTCCCCAATGCCTTGAGTGACAGGAGTTCATGGCGAGGGGACGCTGCTTACCCATAGGTTGGCATGAAATATGGGGACTGGATTGGCAGGGGCCACAGCTGGGATTTGAACCTGTGACTCTGGTCCCGGAGGTACTGGCTCTGTCAGCTGCACCACACTGTGACCACTTACTGATTACCTGCCGGCATGCAGTTGGAAAAGGCAGGTGCTATTTTGAGGCCCTCGAGCGGCCGCATTGTCTGAAGGAAGCTGTCGTTCAGTCACGGGGTGAGAGCCTCCGGTGGTGAGAGCCTTGATGAAGGGTAGGGGACCTGGGTAGGTGTGTGCCACAGCTGATATTTGCCTGAACACACTGGGCTGTACGTACTGTACCGCGCTGTTGTCACTCCGGAGGCGGCCCTTGGTCAGTCAGGTTGTCACCCTGGAGGAGGCCCCCGTCCAAACGTGTCTCCAGTGAGGAGATCCATAGGTTAACTCTGTGGGGCCCAGCCCGCAGACAGTTTGTGCCCTATCGCCTCCGTCTTCGCGAAGCACGGGTCAGAAGGTGTTGGGCCCACGCTGGGACCCGGGAGTTGACATAGCTCCCCGAAGTGCGTCCTAAGTAGCTTCATACTGCTTGTGAAGCAACCATGCTGGTAATGTGGGCCTGATGGACTGTGGCTTGACCCGTCCTGCATTTGTCTTACACTCCCTCTTGTTATCCTTGACTGCGGAGCAACGTATGCTGGCATAGGGGAAGCTCAGACCTTCTAATAGCAGGGAAAAGCAGGACACCTGGTCCCTTGGCAGTAAGCGACCAGGATGTGGTCTACCCGAGGTCTACCTGTCGGAGATGAAGGATGTGTCAATCACAAGGCCGCTCCTCCACTGGTAGTGGAGGTATGATGCAAGGGGCCGAGCAAGCAGCTGGGCCGTCATGCTGGATGAAGGGAGATCCCGGTGGATTTACCAGGGTAAAGCCCCTGCGCCGTGCTGGCTCATACCAGCATGTGTGGCTGGTATCATATTGGCTACTGGTTTCAGCACAGGGTCCCAAATAGAGACCAAAACAAAACAAACTCATGCTTGATGAACCGTGATAGGAAAGCAAACCTGTATGAGAACAACCCCAGGTGGGACCTGAACCCACAATCCCTGGCTTAGGAGGCCAGTTCCTTATCCATTAGGCCACAGGGGCTTAGATTGCCTTTCGCTGGCGGGGACCTGGACCTGTTCTCAGTCTGCTGCTCACTTTCTGGGTTTGAGCTGGCCGAGGGACCAGTGTGACTTGAAAGGTCCAATGTGAGCCCAGAGCATGCTGAGTGTTCTGAACCATGAAGGGTGATGTCTCAGCCAGCTTTACTCCTTGGACCTACATGGGGATTGAACTAACACACCCTATACCATCGGTCGGTGTATGAACCATTGTGCTACAGCTTTGACTGTAATCCGAGGAGTAGAGGGACTCTGCTTCCTTAATGGCTCATACCTCATAAGGGGAAACGGCAGACAGCCTTACTCAGTGGCCCCACTGGGGAATTGAACTCATTCCGTTGGTCAAAGCAATGCAATGCAATGTGTGCCTTTGAGGCAGTGCTGACTCCTTGCAACCTGTCACCGGAGTGGATTGCCAGACCTTTCTTCCGGACAATGGAGGATTAAGTGACTGCTGAAGGCCACAAGGAGTGCTAGTGGGATTGAACCTTGGTTGCTTGGATACCAAAGCCAGAGCTCTAACCACTAGGCTACTCCTACACTATGTGGACAGACAATTACCACAGATATGCCAACGAATAGGTGCAATTGTTCAGGTAGCATTTAATCAGGTATTTTGGTGTACCCTCGGTCCTGTAAGGCGTACCGGCCAGGGACACCTGAGATGAGCTACCTGGATCTGGATGTGAATTTTGCAGGCACAGCGAGTAACTCCAATAGTGGCTCAGCAGGATGCTTCGCGCTGTGCAAGGGTTTGTGAGATGCCCACTGCGGGAATGTGCCATGCCAGTGGCAAGTGAAAATAGCACTACCCTTCGGCTTCTGTGCAGGTAATGCCTCAGCCAGCCTTCTTCATAGGCACGGAGGGGAATTGAACCCATGGCCCTGCCAAATTGGTCAGAACCATTGCTACACTGCTGCTCGGGATTTCCTGCGCCGGTGCAGAGAGCGTCAGCGCCATCCTCGCCGAAAACAGGATCAAAGAGCTGCCCCTCCTGCCCTGGTGCTTAGGCCGGCGCCGGACTGGCGGGGGCTAGCAGCGATCAAGGCTGGGGCTGGGACGAAGGCGGGGTGCTGTCCGATAGCGGCACCTTCCATTGAGGCTCCATCCAACGGCTCCGTGGGGGTGTCGGTCCAAGACGCTACCCTTCAGCTTCTGTATGGATTTTATGTGCCGGTGCAAGAGCGTCGGCGCCATACTCACCTCCGCGCCAAAAGCAATGGGATCGGAGTGAGACCCAGAGGCTTTCCACTCATGTAAGGCGCCAGTCAGAGGAGCAGTGCTGAGTGGGCCGGCCTGAAGTGACGCCAGCCAATGGAGCTGCGGCGGAAGAAGTGGAGCCAGAAGGTGCTGCCAGGTCCAATCCGGCAGAGGGGGCTTGGCTTGCGTGCGGCACACAGAAGCAGGAAAATGGCCACCCCCATAGATCACCCACGTGCGAGGAAGGTCCAGACAGAGACCTGGGAGGAGGCCCCGGCTGCCGCAAGGGCTCTCAACCTGGAAGGGGGTGCTCTTGGTTCAAGTCGGCTGGACGATTCAAGCTCGCTGCGGGTTGGAGGCCCCCAGGCACAACCCGAGCGGCGGCCGAGCTGGTGGCTTAGCCTGCGGCTGGGGTGGAGGCCCTTAGGCACACCCTGAGCTGCGGAGAGCTAGCGGCCCAAGCCTGCGGCTGGGTGGAGGCCCTGAGGCACACCCTGAGCGGCGGCAGAGCTGGCGAGTGCCGGAGAGGTCCCACGAAGGTCCGCAGCAGTGACCTGCACCAGGTCATCCGTGAACTCCGGTCTTGCTGCAAGCGGCTGCCATGCCGCCCGCTGAGAGCGCCTGCAGGTGCAGGAGCCCAAGTGCAGCCCAGCAATCTGAGACAGAGCCTGGAGTAAAGTAAGTCTAACTGAATATACATACGAGTAAGCTAGAATTAAAACGCGAGTTGAAACTGATCAACAGCAAGAGAATAGTTTTCGAGATGTTGAGTCTAGGAGCACATGGCCCTCAGGAATCCAAGCTCCGCTGGGCCAGCTCTGGAGGAGATTGTAGAATCAAGCCAAGAGAGACTGCTATATACATACGATTAATCCTTAAAATAAAAAATTATGTGGAGAGTAGAAAAGGTCCGTCTTGCTGGCAAGGCGGAAGAACTGAAACTGGCTAGCTAGGGGCGGGCAGGGGGGGTGAGGCCAAGTGGCCCATGCTCAGAAGGGCAAAGCCCTTCTGAGCTATGGAGAGTACTTCCGTCTTCTCGGCGCCGTCGGATGACGTCACCAAGTGTGGCTGACTTATCCTGCTTGTCCTAGGAGAAACTTCAGATACTTCAGGGATTAGGCCAGCACCCTGTTTAGTTACCTTTACTTTAGTTTCCCATAGGGAATGGCTTTTGAAGTTATTTTTTCGCAAAAGAAATTTAATGCTTAAGGAGATTCTTGTTCAGATCTTTCCTGATTTGGCTAAAGAAACCCGTCGTCACAGGAAAGAGTTTCTGGTACTGCGTCCCTGGGTTCTTCAGCTTGGGGGGGCTGGGGTTATATTTTCTAAAGTATTCATGTAAATGCCTGGTGAAACTTTATATTTCTTAATTCCTCTCAATTGATTTCCTTTTTGAATTCTGGGGGCCTCTGGGGGGCGAGTGAGTGGCCTTTTGGGCCAGTGGTATTGTTAGTTTCCTTTGTACAGCAGAATTTTGTTTTTCCTTTTCTTGGATTCCCCTTATTGTGGGCTAGTGAAGGGGTTTGTTTGGGTTTGTTTCTGCCCAAACTGTAAATAGCATGAACCAACTGTAAATAAACCAAGCAAATTGTAAATAGTTTTACCCTGTTGAGTATCCTGCATGCCAGTCTTTGTATCCAGTTTTAAGTTTGCGTTGCAATGCACTCTGCTTTGATTTCAGGATAAGGCTTTATAAAAATCTGGTTAAATAAATAAAATAAATAAATAAATAAAAGAATCGTATTTCTGTTGTGTTTCTTTTCAGAAGCTTTTCCCTTTTCTATTGCAAGTGATGTAACTTGTAATATTATTTAAAATTCAATAAATATAAAATGAAAAGAAATATATATGTTCAAAAAGAAAAAGCAAGAACCATAATGCAGTTTATAACAATAAAACAAAAATGAATTATAATTTAGTTTCATAAACTGTGCTGCGCAAACATATTGCATTTCCTCCATATTATCTAATCAGCTTTATGGTTTGGTTCAGTCCCTGACTGGAGTTTTGAGACTCTCCCCCCCCCCACCCCACTATAGGGGGGTATGCTATCTCATCCCTCACCTCAGACAGCAGATCACCTCATGCCACCCCTGGTCTGGATGGTCAATATCCAAACATTCTTTTGGTTTGGCGGCATTCCTGTGGCAGGAACTGGTTCATGTGAACCAGGATGAACCAGATGGATCCCACCACTGGTTGGTAGCAAACATAGCTCAGTGCACAGTTCCAACACAAGACTTATTACAATGGCCCCTGAAAGGACAACAGAAACAAGTTGAAAAATGTACACTAGCAATAACATGTTTCTCCCATTTCCAGAATCAGTTATGTGAGGGTCATATATGTGTCTCATATGAAGTGTCAGGGGTAGGGTTGTCAACTGGCTCCAGATGTGCCCGACAGGCTTTATCCAGTACTGGGTTTACCCCACTGCATGCAGGGACTTGTAGTTTTGCTTTTCTTATGGAGTGCAATAGAGAAATCAGAATACATGTCCCTGCATGCAACAGGGCAAACCCAGGACTGGATCAAGCCTGTTGGATGCATCTGGAGCCATTTGGCATCCATAGTTGGGGGTATCAGAGGCTGTGTGTGTGTTTTGTGGGGTGTATATGTGTGTCAGAGGCTGCATGGCTGCATGTGTATGTTATGGGGAGTGTTGGGGGTTACGTATGTCTGTTTCTCTCTCTCTCTCTCTCTCTCTCTCAAATACCCTCCCCCCCCCACCTTCACCCAGTCTCTCCCTCTCTCATATTACTTGGCTTTAACCAGTCTGTCTCTCTCTTTCTTTTTCCCTCTCTCTCTTAAACCCCGGCTTTATCCAGTGTCTTTCCTTCTCTCTCTTATAAGCCTAACCTCCCGGCTTCACCCCCTCTCTTATACCCCCTCTCCCATCATCAAGTCCCTCTTTCATCACCCATTCTGGTTGCAGATCCTGAAAAATACCATGGTTCAGGCTTCCTGCACTGCGATCAACTTTCTGAATGGTGAAGCCATGGAGGAGGGGGAGGGAGGGGGGAAGCGGGAATGGTGGGGGTAGAAAGTTTGAGCAAAACTCTCAGACTATGAGATCAGTCCGAACTTCCTACAGGGCATAGCACCACATTTTTACAAGACGAGCGAATACAAAGAAAGATGCATATGGACAGACAATTTCTGTGCTGCCTATACCCTCGACATTAGGTGCTATGCCTTAGCAAAATACAACTAAAAATGATGTATGAGGCCAGATGTACTAAGCAATTTTTTCTATAAGAAAAAGCCATTAATACATATGTTTACTAGTAGCCCAGCCTTGGCTAAAGTTGGCAATACAGCGTTCATTTGGAAAGACACTGAAAGGGGAGTGTTTATAGCCATGGCAAACCAATGTGAGAACACCAAAGTGAATTCTTGCACATTCGAAAGAAATGAACTGAAAAGTGATAAGGAAAGAATTGTAGGCACTTATTTTGAGCATATTGTCTTCACACAGCTTATGTTTGTATATTTGAGTTATACTGCCACCCTGTGACCTGTGCTGCATTGATTAACTCAAGTATCTTGCCAGAGTCATCTACTACTACCACCGTATTTATCACTTGTATAGCACTACAAGGCATATACAGCTCTGCACATGTGCACGTAAGATAAAATCCCTGCTCAACAGAGCTTACAATCTATCCAAGACAGACAGATAGAACAAAAAATGGACTAGGGTAATTCTTTAAGGGAAGTGATTAAAACACACATGAATGGTAAAAAGGAAAATAATATGCAACCTTTGATCCCAGAGGTCACGAGTAGTGCATGTGACGACTTTCCCCTATTGCAGTTCACAGTCCCTAGCTCAGAATGCAATGTTTATCCCACTGGCCATCCTCAGAGACTCTTAGCTCTTATTGGTAGAGAGTCTCTGAGCTCAGGCACTGCTGCATCTGTAATCCTGCAAGCACTATTATCTTTTCACCTGCATTCAACTGAAGCAGCTTCAGAAAGACTCTGCACACATATAGCTATCTATAATGTTTTTACTCAGCTGTAATAAAATAGTTTGGAATTAAGAAAATGAATCTCTGCATATCATAGTTGAATTTGCTTTAGCTTACTGTCTAGCAACACAGCAATGTGGTGAGGGCAGAGATGCAGTAGAGGACTGGACTCCAGGGAGCTCAGTTCTTACCTCGTACTTATATGTAAGTTATTACCCACCTTTATGTCTATTTTGTCTTTATCTTTGGCTTCTTTCTACCCCTATCATTGTCAGGGCCGGCCCTGGTCACTGTGGGTACCAATGTTTGGAATGTCTGTAATGACAGCAGGAAGATTACCACAGGAGCCTGTAGAGGGCATAGCATACCCCACACATCTAACACTGCAGAGCATGTGCCCCACTACAGGAAAGACACTGGAACCAGCAACGTCAGAAAACAGCATGTGACACACACACAATTGGAAGGGATCTCATGCACACATGCAAAGATCCCTTCCTCTCACGCATTCCAAACTGGCCACACATACGACCTGCTCCGTTCTCCCTCCCCCCACTACCGCAGCCGTCAGTGTAACTCTGCCGGATGGCTTGAGACCACTGAGCATAGGCGCACCCTCAAGCTCTTATGGGTTCTGCACCCTCTGGCAGGAAGTTTGTGATGGAGGGGGTGGGACCCAAAAGAGCTTGAGTGTGCCTGCGTTCAGCGGCCCTGTGCCACCCACAGCAACTTTACCAGAATTCAGGGCAGCTGACAGAGATAGTCTGATGGGAATGGCAACAGCAGAGGGGGGGGGGGCAGGAACAATGATAGAAGAGAGGGAAAGAGGGGAGAGATGCTGAACTCAGGGAGATGGAAGGAGGAGAGGAGGAGGAATATTGGACATGGGATGGGTGGGAACAAAAGGGGAGATGCTGACCACCTTGGAGAGGGGTAATTGAGATCAAGAGGTGATGCTGGAGATTGCTTGGAGGGAAAGGGGTTTGTGTGCTTAAATTTATACTTCTTAATCTCGGCTGGAAAAATCTCACTCATTGGCTTTCATTCTCATTCATTGGAACAGTGAATTTCACTTTTTCAGATGGGCCATCCCCTTGGCATCTCTGGAACAGGCTCCTGAGGCCTAGCATATTTCACACTGAGGAGGACAGATCAAGAGAAAGGAACATAAACCAAAAGTATGGGCGAGATAAAGAATGAAGGAGCTGGTAGCACATGATAGATCCAAAGTACAAACAGTACTGAATCGCACACACAGCACAAGGCTCTACTTCCCCACCGCTGAACAGCTCTGCCAATACAGCTCAATCCTGCTCCGCAGCGCTCTAGCATCCCTCGATATTCCACCACATGTGGGATTCTCTGTCAATGCCCCTCAGGCCTACATTGCAGCACCCCGTCATCCGCTAATACTGAGACCGCACTGTACCTCCCTCCTATCCTGCAGTACCCCTTGCTATTCCAGTATACACACAGCTCTGTCAGTGCCCCTCAGTCTAGCAATGTGGGCTACTCTGAAGAAATAGGAACAAAAATGCATTTCTCTCTGAACTGCGCAAAATACTCCATCCCTCACTCTTCTTCTGTCCTCTCTAGTTCATATTTCTCTTACTTTCTCCCCTTTTAAAAAGATGCCTTGCTCTTACAGTTGCCAAATGTCCTCTGCCACAGGCTATGGCGCTCCAACTCTAGCCACACGATGGCGCTAAAGCAGCTTGAAACCATGGAGAATAGCAGTAGAGAGTTGGCGCTCTCCTCATGCCTGTCTCCTCTGAACTAGGGAAGAAAGAGTGCTGTCCCTGGGGCCACAGCAGAGTGGGAGGTGACAGACAGTGGTGTGCTGCGGGGTACCAGTGCATGCTCCCTTCATGCCAACACTTTCTTTAGCCATTCATAAGAATCACACCCAAGCTCTGGGAGGCAAAGTATCTGAATGTGGTTTCTTGAAACTTATATCACCAAGACAATGAGAATGCTCAAAGGTTTATAAACTGACAACAAGTAGGATTCACCTATCCCAAGGCTGGCTCAACCATTAGGCAGGACTAGTTTTTAAACCCTATGTGTGCATGTTAAGATGTTCTATGTAAAAAGTAATATTGTTCCATGTAAAACAAGCTCTGCATTGTTAACTGTTGTTAATTGTACACCGCAACTGATCGCTGGAAGATGCGGTATATAAATAAGTGTTAAATAAATAAATAAATAAAATAAATAGGAGGTCACAGGGTGGCAGCTACTAAGAGACAGTAAAGAACAGGAGAAATCAAGGCAAAATACTAAGTTGTGACAGCCAAACAAACTCAACGAGCCATCAGTACATTATTTTACCTGCAGGGAGAGTGGGCACACACATACACACATACATACGTACAAAGCAAAGTTTAACGTCTAGGAGTAGTAATAATGGTATTTAGCTCATACCTTTCCAGCAGTTTAAAAGTATGAAGGCCTATTACACATTTTCACAGGATGATTGTGGGAAGGGTGGTGTTTAAATGATCATGATTGTTCAGTTTAATTATCAAAATTTCAGAACGGGAGGCAGGTGGTAAGGCTGACGTTTCCACCTAGGGCATCCAATATACTTACACTGGCACTGACCTATCCAGAAAATCACAGAACTTGACTTGTTGAGTTATTGGATAGAATTGGATTTTCACTTAAGATTTAGTTGGTTAGGCTGGGTGAGAACAAAGCCAGATCATCTTCCATCCTCAGAGGTACTGGCCCTCTGGCATACCTACACAAGCAATAACTATTATCTAGTCTTGCAGTTCTCCATATCAGGCGCTAGATGGAGAGCTAAGCCTGCTGTGAAAAGAAGACTCCAGACGACTCATTTAACACACAGACTAGCCCTTTTCACTAATTTTGCTTCCCACCAAGATACACATAAGAAAAAATAATAACCACAGATACAAAATGCTGGGTTCCGAGTTAGGATTTACTAACCCAGAAAATGATCTTGGCGTTATTGTAATACTTTAAGACTTTCAGCCCAGTGTGTTGCAGCTGTGAAAAAAGCAAATTGAATGTTAGGGATTATTTGAAAACAAGTGGAGGCCAATTCAGAGTTGTGCATCCCCGAATATCCCCGTGGATGCACCCGATTCTGCTCCCATGGTGGCTAGATGCCCCGTAGGAGTAGAATTGTGGCATGAGGCTGGGATGTCCAGGACGTGCCCCGATTCAGGTACCTCAGACGTCCCGACACTTACCCGGCTAGCCCTGCCAGGCTCCTGCATGGAGTGGTGGTGCCATGGCGTCCCATTGCCATTCCACCACAGCACCATGAAAGAGCCCTGATCCCCAGCACACTCTGCAAATGTCTTGTCCCTGCCTCCTGCCTCCCGATCGGGCCTGCCATGGCCAGGGTCAGGCTGCGGGGTACCCCCTCCATCCCCTGACCTCCTTTTCTGGCCCCGGTGCAGTCACCCGATGTCTAGGGGGACATTCCACCTCAGAGATGGAATAAGACCCCGTCTAGATTGCCGACTTCAGATGTACAGGGCCAACATTGGACTCAGCCCTGTATGTCCGGGGTAGACATCAGGCCCTCGTGCCTCCCTCAGCCTGCCCCCATACAGAGCTCCCTGCACATCCCTGCTGTACGTGCGGGGAGCTCTGCGAGTGGAATCGCCACCCAAGTGTTTAGCTGCTCAGAAGCTACTCCATAGAGAATAAAACTAAGAATATCCTTATGCCTCCGTATAGGTCTACTGTGCAAATGCATCTTGCGTATTGTGTGCACTTCTGATCGCCCCATCTCAGAAACGATATAGTAGAACAGCAACAAAAATTATAATGGGGATGAAACACCTCACATGAAGGAAGGCTAAATTGGTTAGGCTTCTTCAGCTTAGAAAGAAGACTGAAGCAGAAATGGAAAATACTAATAACAGGAACCAGAGATGTAACTTTCACATCTTCCAACTACCAGAAGGAAAAGGAAGATCTACTGTCTTTTGCTAAATCATTCATATGCAAAGGGAACCATGGGTAGGGTTTCCAATTCACCCAAGTCAAACAGGAAAGGATGATGCAGTCCTGGCTGTAGAACACTGCAAGTCTGAAATCGTAGGTCTGATTTCCCTAAGAAAATCAGAATGACATATCCATGCATAAGGCAAAGCCTGGACTGCATCAGCCTGTCTGGCTGACTTGGGTTAAGGTAGAAACCCTATTCATACCTCAGCTGTTGAAGGACCGAAGTCTAAGATAAACCACCCCCAGCAGGATCGATGGAAAACAAGTTCAGCAGAAGAATCTACAAAAATTTGCATCTGTGTGGAACAAATTCTGTGCTCTAGAAATACCTTCTGGGCCAGAATGACAGCGACATTGAAGGAGCACACAAACATTTCTAACATCCAATGGACTTTGAGCTTCTTCAGTAACCAAAGCTCACTTGGCTTTCAGAAGCTATTTCATAAGAGAAAGAGAGGTTCAGTTGTGACTGCAACCAAAGAACTCTGCCTGAGAACGTTTTGTGATTGTTTCACCAAGCGGATACAGCTTCTGTGATCATTAACGGAACAACTCTACTGAAGAACTTCTCAGATACTAAGTCCTCTTACATTTAGATTCATCAAACCTTAATGACTACCCAAAATATCTTATGACACAGGGCTAGCTTTTGGGGTGTACAATTTTTGCTGCCATGCAGATCACTGGGCAGAAGAGGGGTATCACTATGGCAGTGCCCTCTCCTCCCCTACACTTCCATATCGCATGAGTAGGACAGAAAAAGAAGGGGTCAGAGGATGGAGAGAAGAGAGAGGGAGCTGCTGGGCAGGGGAAAAGCAAAAGAAAGGAAAATGCTGTGCTGGAGAGACCATGACTACAGGAAGCAACACACTGCTGAATAGGATGGTGGCGCCAATTTCAGGGGGCCAGTTAACCTAGAACTGGCCCTGTTAACAACAGATTTAAAATGCAATTCAGGTACAAAGGATATACAGTATGTCATTGGGGCAACATTTGGCTCCAGCCCAGGACCATTGCTACAATGACCCAACTAAGTATACTGGAGAGGGAGAAGGAGAATATAAAATAAATCAGGTGCTAGATTCTAGTGCTGGTTCCAACTGAACTAGAAGAAGAAAGCCACAGGAGAAAATGGCTGGTCTAAAAAACAATCAAAACAATCTCCATCCATAAACTAGAACAAGTATTCTGAAGAATAAAAAGAATGAGTCACATGAATAGGAATGAGTGATTACGAAATCACACTCCAATTCCCCACGATGTCAGCTACTTCCCCTCCTCCCCCTTATCACTCCCAACTTCCCCCCTACCTCTGCTATCCTCTCTTCCTTTTCTATGAGGAGAAAACCACACACCTTCTTTCCTCCTCCAAACTCACTACCTGCTCCTCTGATCCTATTCCTACCCATCTCCTAAGTCCCATCTCCTCCTCTGTTGTCCCTTCCATCTCTCATATTCTCAATCTATTGCTCTCCATTGCAACTGTCCCTGCAGCTTTCAAGCAAGCAGTGGTCGCACCTCTCTTCAAGAAACCCTCACTAGACCCTACCTGCCCTTCTAACTATCACCCCTCATCCCCTTTGTTTCTAAAGACTTGAACGTGCCTCAACTTTCTCTTCTCTCAAGCCTTCCTGGATCCTTTACAATCTGGCCTTCGTCCTTTACATTCTACTGAAATGGCTCTTGCCAAAGTCTCCAGTGACCTGCTCCTGGCTAAATCCAAGGGCCTTTACTCAATCCTCATCCTTATTGACCTTTCTGCTGCTTTGGACACTGCTGACCACAATCTTCTTCTCAATACCTTGTCCTCACTTGGTTTTAAGGGCACTTTGCTATCCTGATTCTCTTCTTATATCTCCCATTGCTCTTTCAGTGCTTGTTCTGGTGGATCCTCCTCTACTGCTATCCTGCTCTCAGTTGGTATACCTCAAGGATCTGTCTTGGGTCCAGTCCTTTTCTCACTATATACCCAGTCCCTTGGTGCATTCATTCCTTCCCATGGCTTTCAGTACCATCTTTACGCGGATGACTCCCAGATCTACGTCTCTACATCTGAAATCTCTCCAGCAATCCAGGCCAGGATCTCTGCCTGCCTTTCTGACATTGCTGCTTGGATGTCTCACCGTTGCTTGAAATTGAACATAGGCAAAACTGAGCTTCTTATTTTTCACCCTAAACCCTCCTCTCCCCTTCCTCCTTTCTCAGACTCTGTGGATAACTTTCTACTCCTCCCTATCTCCTCAGCTCACAACCTTGGGGTCGTTTTTTCCTCTCTCTGTTTCGCCACACACATCGAACTGATAGCTAAAACCTGCCATTTCTTTCTCTATACAATCAACAAAATTCACCCATTCCTTTCTGAACACACTACTAAGACACTTATCTACTCCTTAGTCACCTCACATCTAGACTATTGTAACCTACTTCTTGCTGGTCTCCCACTGAATCATCTCTCTCCCCTTCAATCTGTTCAACACTCTGCTGTGCAGCTAATCTTCTGCCAGCTTTGTCATGCTCATATTACCCCTCTTCTTAAGTCACTTCATTGGCGCCCTATCTGTTTCTGCATCCAGTTCAAACTTCTCCTGCTGACCTATTATTCACTCTGTAACTCCTCACTACCTTTCCTCTCTTATCTCTCCCTACACCCCTCCTTGGGAACTCCATTCTTCTGGCAAATCACTTCTATCCGTGCCCTTCTCTTCTATTGCTACCTTGTTCCTTTCACCTTGCTGTTCCTTTATGCTTGGAATTAATTACCTGAGTCTGTATGTCAAGCTTCATTTCTGGATATTTTCAAATCCAGGCTGAAAACTCACCTCTTCACTGCCTCTTTTGGATCTTGACTCACCTGATCTCTTTTGTGTTTCCTTACCATTCCCCTTATATGTATCTCATGACTACGGCTACTGTGTTGTCTGCTTTGACTAGATTGTAAACTCTGATGAGCAGGGACCATCTTTTACATGTGCCTGTGCAGTGCTTTGTACGTCTTGTAGCATTATACAAATGTTCAGTAGTAGTAGTAGTAAAAGAAAATGCTCTGTATAAATTGATGTATCATAGAAAAATTAAAAATGCAAAATTTGTGTCTAGTACAACTGTGTCCAGATGTATTAATGTAATTGTAGATACAGGATATTGCTTATGTACAATGACTCAAATGAGAATAAAACTATAAGAAACGGGTCAGGCATGCAGATTATGGCTCATAGAATTCTTTCCCAACACCCCCACACTTGTGTGCATATGTAACTGTGCTGCATGTGATTTAGAGGAGAGAGGGGAAGGAGTGGTTTTGTTCCTGGCTGGGGGTGAGTGGTTAGTTTTGGGGGTTCGTTTTTTTGGGGGATGTGGACAAGGTGGGGAGTAGTTACAGTGGGTGGAGGTAGCTAGATTGGGGATAGTTTTAGAGTGGTGGGGAGTTGAGGTTGAATAGGTAGTCATGAGGGGTAGTTGTGGAGGTAGGGGTAGTTGGAAGGGTAGTTTTGGAGATGGGGTATTTGATAGTTGGGAGCAGTTTTAGGGTTGTTCAGGGAGTATTGTTGGGGTGGGGGAAGTACTTGGGGGGGGAGTATTTTTGGGAAGTGGCAGTAGTTGGACAGATGGAGGTAGTTGTGTGAGATAGTTTTGAGGGGTGAGGTAATTGTGGGGAGTTGGGATGGGGATAGTTGGTGAACTGGGAGTAGCTAGAGATAGTTTTGGAGGATGGGAGTAGTTGGGGCCATTTTGGAGGTGGCAGGTTAATTGCAGGGAATAGTTTTGAGGGGTGGGGTAGCTGTGGGGGGTATTTTGGGGAGGAGGAGGAGGAGCCAGTTTGGGAGGTGATGGGCAGTTACAGGGATAGTTTTGGGAGCTGGAGGGCAGTTGCGAGGGGGTAGTTGCAGGGGGTGGAATAGTTGTAGGGATAGTTTTAGAGTGGACCTCATCAACAACTTTGGAGTCCACCTGTAGTTCTGCCTTCTACATTTTAGTTCCTCTCTTGTGGTATGCAATACCATAGCATGTGAGACTTGAATCTTCCTTTATTAAATTTAAGGCCAGCCTTAAGGCCCTATTTTTCTCCCAGGTCTTTGAGGACTAATGGTGGGGGCAGTATGGGTAGGGGACACATCAGGACCAGTCTTTTTCTATTGCCTTTCCTAGGCTTTTCTTTTCTTTCTGCTCATGGGCACTCAGGGTCCCCTGCTCCTCCCTGAGATGGCCAGGGTCCTTCACCCCCCATGTGGCCCAGTCTCCTACTTCTCCTCCATACTCCCATCACTTCTCCTTCCCTTCCCTACCCTACCTCCATAGTCCAACATCTCCCCTTTTCTCCCCCACAAGGTGTCTAGCATCTCCTCTTTTCTTTCCCCCTTCACTCAGGTGTTCAGTCTTCTCTTCCTTTCTCCCCTCTCCTCCCCATTCCCTGCTCTACCCCAGATGTCCATCTCCCCTTCCTCCCAGGGTCAGGGTTGCCCACTAGGCAAACTAGGTGTTTGCCTAGGGCAGCAGACTCTGGTGGGAAGCTTGGCCCTAGACCATCCCGATGTGCCACACCACCCTCATCATCAGCCTCTCACCAGGGGGGCATGACAATCACCTTTTTGAAGCCATGATAGTCTTTAAGGCGCATGCGTGTGCACACTTGCATCCTACTGCTCCTGCCCCCTCTAACGGGAAGCATCAGAGGGGGCAAGGGCGGCAGGCCATGTGCTTTAAGGCCTGCTACAGCTTCAAAGAGGTGATGGCCATGTCACCCATCAACCTCCAGTGAAAGGCTAGATGTCAGGGGCAGTGAGGCAGCATGATGGGGTCGGCAAGAACCCTTGGGCTGCCCCTGCTTCCATCACACCTAGGTGGAAGACATTGGCAATCTGTGGTGGGGGGCTGCACCATGGTCCCTCCACATCCTTCAGGGCACTGGTATAGTTAGCTTCTGTTGGTGCACAGCAGGCCTTGACGCACCTGCACACACTCATCATCTGTCTCTCCTGTCCCCTCCAACAGGATGTTTGAGTCAGAAGAGGCAGGAATGGGAGATTATGAGTGCGCACACTTGTGCATGCTTAAAGACCCATGGCTGTGCCAACAGTGATTTGCTCTACTGCTCCCTTGAAAGATGTAGAGGGGTCACAGTGCCGCTCTTAGAAGCTGGTTATTTATTACAATTTATTTATTTATTACAATTTCTTATATACCGCACTATTCGGTAACAGCGCGGTTTACATTATAACACAACGACCATAACAACAAGCTGTTTGGTTTTACATAGAACAGGAGTACAAACTTGGATAACAGGGGTTTCCCTAGGCAGATGCCTAATCTGGGGTTTTCCTAGGCAGATGCCTAATCTGCCTACTGGACAGGCTGGCCCTGCCTCTTCTTATTAACTTTATAGTAATTTGTTAACTGCTGTGATGCATCCATAAACAGTGGTATATTAAGTTTGTAAATAAACATAAACATTGAGGGGAGGGGTAATTTCATGAGATTATACTTGAGCTGGGGCTGTTTGGGGATTGGTGGAACAATGGTGGGGGAGTCATTTGGGGCATAGTACGGTAGTTGTGGGGGGATTGTTTTGGGAAATGGGGGCAGTTTGATGGGTAGAGGGGCAGCTGCAGTTGGTAGTATTGTAGGAGGAGTATTGTTGTTGGGTGGTTGTTTGGGGCTGGGGAGAGCCTGGGGAGAGGGGGAAAGCAGTTGCAGGGTGTAGTTTTGGAGGGCAGGGGAAAAAACAGGTGGACAGTGGGACAATGACAGTGGTAGTTTTGTAGGGTGGAGCATTTTGCATTGGGGCAATTTTTGGGGATGGGGCAATTTAGGGCTGGAAGGGCAGGTTCAGGGTAATTTTTGGGGCCTAGGCTTTTGCAGCAGGTAGTATTTTGTGGGTAGGGCGATTTGCAGAGTACAGGGCAGTTGCTGGGTTAGTTTTGGGTGGTGGGGGATGTTTGTGGGTTAGGGACAGTTGCAGAGGCTACTTTTTGAAGGATCGAGCAGTTACAGTGATTGCTTTGGGGTTGGGGGAGAAGGCAGTTCAAGAGTGGAGGATAGTAGAGAACAGGGGAAAGGCAGTTTGAAAGAAAGAATTCCTTAGCTGCTATCTTTGACTGTATGAAGTTATTATGCTACAAAAACTGGGACTGTTTCTCTCATAGAAATCCATTGGAACATTTTTTGGAGAGGAAGGTTTATTTATTTCTCTGGATCCCCAGTCCAATCTTCTCCATTTTCAAACTTGATTGTCTTTTCACTGTTTTTTCCTTCCATGCCAAGCTTTATCCCATTCTGTTACATTTTCAGAGAGCTACTTTACTCCCAGACAGAAATTCTCAGCCCTTTTCATATACAGTCAAACCTCGGTTTTCATTTGCCCCGGTTTTCATATGATTCAGTTTTCAACGTCTTTTTTGACTGACGAAAGCCAGCTGAGCACGTAAATGAAACACATCCTTGAGCCTGGTCAGAGTTAGAGAGGCAAGGATTGCGCAGAGAGGAAGTCCCCGATCTCGTCCACCGCCTGCCCGTTCTCTGGAGCGCCCCCTCAGGCTCGGAGGTAGCAGGGAAGAAAAGCTGTCAACGTAAGCAGGAGATGTTGCATGAATGTGGGAGGCAGTTCTTTCTCTTGCAGGGTACGTCTGAAGCTATATCATTAAGATTTTCTGCCATTTTGAAGCATTGAGCAGATAAAGTAAAGGTATTTTAATGGGCTGAATCCAATGTGATTCCGAAGAGAGCTGGGCACAGCAGCTTGTCAGGGGTTGCTAAGGCCAGATGCTAACATACTGTACTGTACAGTACTGTACTTAGCTTTCTTTCAGTGATGTTAAATGTTCATTTATCCATTTCATTAGTCATTTATATTTATTTCTCATTGTTTTCTGTATGTAAAAATATTCTCTATAAAATGTATTTTTTGTGAATATTTTTGGGTGTCGAACAGATTAATTGGATTTACATTATTTCTTATGGTAAATATTGCTTCAGTTTTCATACGTTTCGGTTTTAGTCAGACTTTTTCGAACGGATTAATCATGAAAACCGAGGTTTGACTGTAATTATTTCTCCTAGGACAAGCAGGATGCATCAGCCACACATGGGCCTCTTGAACCTCCTCCCACCCCTGAGACATCTGGCCTCGAATTAGGACCTCAACCGTACTCCAGCAACTCATTCTACTCCCCTTTGAGCCCCTTAAGCCCGCTCACATGAAGTTTGCCACATGGAAGACCTTCTTCATAGTAGCCATTACTTCCCCCAAAATCATCAGCAAATTGCAAGCCTTCATGGACTACTTCCTGCACACACTTCTCCTTCATGACCGCGCCATCCTCAAGACCCACTCAAAGGTGTTCTCATCCTTCTTCCATTTCAACCAAAGCATCGTGCTCCCCTCATTCTATCCAGAACTTCATTCTACAGACGAGGAGCATCTCCTGCACACCCCGGATTGTACCTGCACCATCCAGGTCTACATCAACAGAACAAGGCCAACCCAGAAGGCATCGCAGCTTTTCATCACCTTCGACCTCAGCAAGCAGGGGTTTCCTGTCATGAAGTTCACCCTCTCCTGCTGGAAATCAGACTACATCACCTTCAGTTACCATCAAGCAGACCGGGACCTCTTGGGTAGGGTCTGCACCTACCAGTTGAGGCCAGGGACACCACATTGTCACCCTGCAGTCTTTGCTGTTAATTGATATCTGCACATGGCTACTTGGACCTCCATCCACACATTCACCAAGCACTACTCTCTCGACCAGTCCCTGTGGTAGGACCTCTGGGGAAAGTCATATGGACTTTGAGCCGCTTCTTGCAGCCTTATGCTTGATTGGCTCCCGGGTCTCATTGCTTTCCTGATGTTTACAGTTAACTGTTTAAACTGGTTTCCTCTTGATGCTCTGTTAAGCTAGTTGCATTTCTGGTGTTTGCTGCTACCGACATTGTCTCACTGTATTTCCTTGAGCTGTGTCTAGCACAATTAGGACACTTCATTTTTTCCAACAAAGTTTAACTTTCAATCTATTCATTCTTCCCTGTTGCATTTCTAGCTTCATCTTACCACAGCTTCAAACGGGCTGTAGAGAGGTGGTTCCACTGTGTGGTGAGCTTCCTATCTGCCACCCCTCACACCCCTAGCTTGGGAGTCACCCATGTGTGGCTGACACATCCTGATGTCCTATGAGAAAACGGAGTTACTTACCTGTAATGGGAGTGCTCCATGGACAGCAGGATAAGTCAGCCACACAACCCTCCCTCCTCCCCTTTGGATGAACCTGGCAAGACTATGGAACACATTGCGGGAGGAATTATGTGACTCTAAGGTGGGGAGTGGGGAGAATACCTGCTCATGCTCTGGAGGAGTCCTAAAAGACTTCCTCTAAGCTATGGGAGAGTTCCAGCTAGGCTCCATCTGTAGCTGACTTATCCTGCTGTCTATGAAGTAAGTTTGGATAACTTGGAACATTCCCTTTCCAATGGATAATAAATTTATGCTAGGAAACCTGACATAGTAGTAAAGGACAAAAATATCAAAACAGCACTGATAATAGAGGTGTCGGTTCCAAGTGATTATTCTGTGAATCACGTGGAGAGGGAGAAGACCCTGAAGTACCAAGAAATGCAATCAGAGACCAAGAAAATGTGGCAGAAAGATTCAGAAATATTCTTCCTTATATTGGGAGCCACAGGCGTGATTAAGCAGAATTTCCAATCACATCTTGATAAATGACCCATACATGTTATATCTTTGAAACTCCAGGAGGAGGCTCTCTTTGGCACGATACAAGTACTACAGAAAACGTTATCAGTAAATTTGAGAGAATGAGATCATACTGCACATATCCTGGCTTAGGAATAAGTTTCATGACTGTAATGGTGCACTCAAAACTAACCAGTTTGCAGAAATTGCCTCCACAAGTAACTCCGCTTTCCAACTTCTCTTGGATTGGAAAGAATAATAATAAATGACTGAGAAACCACCAACAGATATGGGGAAAGAAACAACAGAATTTGCAAAATAAGAACAGAGAATGTGGTTGGAAAAGTAAAAGATGAAAACAAGTAGCAAATGTATAAATACAATGGAGAACAAAAAGAGTTACTTCAGTAATCAGCATGTAGGTCAAAACCTGACAAGGGAAGGGTTAAGGAGAAGTGAACCGACACATAACCATGAGAGATTGGTATACTGCAATTTTCAAAGTGGACTGCAGGCAAGAGGGTTCACAGCAGGCGTAGAGAAAAAGGAGAAAAAAAGACAAAATGCAGATTCTGTAAAACTGAACTATAAACAATTATACATCTCATTGCTAGCTGTGAAGTGCGGATGTCAAACAGTCTATATACAGAGAGACACAATAAACACAGAAACATGACGGCAGAAAAAGACCATATGGCCTATCCAGTTTGCCCTTCCATACTAACTACTATAGACCCTTTTCTAAACACAGCTCATCCACTGGAAGCTGTATGAATACTATGGGCCTGATTTTACAACAAGGTGCCTATGTGAGAAGTCCATAAAGGCATCTAAAGTACACAAATACCCCTGTAGCACACAAATGCAAACACACTCATTTATAGTTTCTCCAAAATAGATATCAATGTATCTGTGTGCTGCTATTTGCATATTCTATAAAATACACGACGACATCACAACTCTCCCCCCTGGGAATGCCTATATGAGGCATACAGTACATTACCTTGCTGCCACACATATACCGTTGCTCAATTTTATACACTTTTTTTTCCCATGGTTATGACAGACTGTACATGCCAAAAAGCCTTTATAAAATGACCCCCTACAACAGGATTCAACAAATCCCAGGCACTAGGTTGTCATCATGGTGCTTAGAAATTTTCCTCTGGCGCTTGGGATTTTCATGTCCTGGTTTTTGGTAGTTTTTTAAAATTGCAGCCACTGTCAGAGCAGGAGCTTCCTTGTCTCTGCAGCAAGAGGCTCTGCGTGGGTTTGAGCCGTGCAGTGCAGAAGCTCTCATTCTGGTCTCTCGAGCGATGAGACCCTGAGACTAACGCGAGCATTTCCGTACTGTGTAGCTCAAAGTCACACAGAGCCACATGGTGCAGAGATGAGGCAGCTCCTGTTCTGGCAATGACCACGGACAGCAAGCTGAGGATCAGTGACTCTGCAGAGTGGAGGAGCAGCCTAATGGTTAGAGCACTAGCTTGGGAACAAAGCAACCAGGGTTTGATTCCCACCAGCACTCCTTGTAGCCTTGGGCAACTCATATAGCCCTCCATTGCCTCAGTAAAGTCCAAGTTAGGGAGGAGTGGCCTAGTGGATGGGGCAAATTATCTCAGGCTGGAGGGCCAGGGCTTTAAATCCTGCTAGAGGTCAGGGACCTTGGGCCCCTTTGAAAATCTCAGATATGTCCCTAATGCACCCAAATGCTATACACATAGCATGAGGGCATTACAATTCTGCATGGTTAGTGGTCTGTGCATTAAAGATAGGTGTGGCAAAACCTTGCCTATCTTTAAGGTGCTGGGGCTAACCGTGCAGCATTGAAAATCGGTGCTACACGGGTAGCTCCTGCAGCGACACCTGGATTATCCATGCCTGGGCCGCATATGACCCCGGCCTGGAAAATATGGGTTAGGCGGAAGGTGGGCAGGCTTTGTGCCAACTCAGTGCATAGCACCACTCAACGGAAATTCAGGCCCATGGTATATAAGTCTAGTTAAACAAATAAATAAGTTATCATTGTCCCTATTTAATGTACATTACCAAGTTTAAGCTACAATGTAAACCACTTTGACTGAAATGATAAAGTGGTATAAAAAACCTATAAATAAATTCATACCTTACATGTATCAATATGATGTCTTCATGGGGCTCTTCAGTTGTCTGTACTATGTTTATGGTTACATATATGAGCTTGATGCCTGAACTGGACTCTGATCAAGATCCATTCTTCAATTGTCCATGCTGTATTCCTGCTTCACTAGTATTGGTGTGATGTTTACAAAGGATTTGTTGTAAAATATACACTCTCAGTATTACTGAGATTACTAGCAGGAGGAGCTTGTAAAACTACAGCCACTAATATTTGCCTAGGAATGCAATAAAAAGAGAATAGCTGAGAAGCTGGGAGCACCTTAAGGACTTTTCTTTAAACAGCATATAAATTATGACCGATGTTTTTTGCTTTAAAGTGGCATTATCCTAGTATTAATGTAGATTGTTTGGGGGGGGGGGGGGGAGAGAGGAGAAGTAAGGGAGTCAAGGAGAAGTGTTTTGAAAGATAAAAACAGGAGAGGTTGATATTTTTTCCCATGAAGTCTGTAAGGAAAGCAGAATCCTATTCCCTCCTTACTCAGAAGATGTCTATCTGTTAGAGAGCAGCAGGACTAACTGGAATGACAGAGACAAGTTGTTGGAAAGATTAAAGGCCCTGTATAATTAAAAAGATAAGGGAGGCATGTGAGGAGGAAATTGGGATTCAATTAACACATTCAGTCTCCTCCATCCTCTGCCCCACTATCAAATGTTCCGCTCTGAAGCAGGCAAGAGGAGAGCGAAAGGCAGCGGGCCCTTAATTTATGACTTTCCTGGGTCCAAGGATCTGAGGCCTAGGGCCTAACTTGGCTCCAGGGAATTTGTTTATTTGGAGTTTGATGAGGTGGGGAAGAGTAGAAAAGGGGGCAGTAACACAAACAGGGAAAGCAAAGGATCCTCCTTCTTCCCCCCCCCCCCCATCATCACCCAATCCTTCTGAACTTCTTGACAAGGGGTGTCAGAAAAGAATCCTCAGTAGAAAATAGCCCCTTCAATTTCCTCTTTGCTAAAAGGAGTGTGTCCTGGGGGCTTTAGAGGTCAAACAAAAGGTCACAGCCCAGAAAGCAAAAAGGTAGCCATTTGTCTTAGAGTAAAACAGATCACTTCTCCCCCTCCCCCCATCCAAACGTTTGGTCTTTCTCAGGTTTCTTCCAGACAGATTTTTTAAAAAAGTCTATGGCTGAGAAGTTGACTAAGGTTTCCACTGGGAGTCAGAAGGTGTTTGATGTTAATTGTAGTGTAATAGATGCCGATTTTAGCAAAAACTCTCCGTTAACACATAATAGCAATACTCCCTGACACAAAAAGATCTCATACACTAAGGAAGGAAGACCCTCTGATGGGAAGGTCTTTAGTCCCTAAGGGGGTCATTCCAGAACATGAATAAGGGGTTTGTTCGTGTGGCAGGGACGTTTATGTACCAAAAACATCCTTGACTGTATCCTGAAACACTGCTATCATATACGTATATGGCACTAGCACGGGGATCTCAGAATGTGCCCAAAAGGGGTAGAACAGGACGTGGCCAGCCACAGAGATGTATAAAGCATATTCAGGAAAGGCCTGTGCACGTCTTAAGTGCTTCCTGGAAATGTCCACATTATTCCTGCTGAAACGAGGAATAAAAATATATATGGGTCAATTTATAGAGCAATCAAAAGTGATCCCAAATGTAATAATTACTCCATTAGCAACATAGGAAACATTGAAATATTAAGCGTTAAGCTCTAGTTCTTTTCTCAAGAATCTTCATGTTTCCTATGTTGCTAATGGAGTAATTATTACATTTGGAAACGAGGAATAAGGCTAGCCCTTAGAAAATATTCTGCTGTGCTCTGCAATTCAACCCATATAGAAGAATGGTTGTGACAAGTACGAGATGTGCTGAACTGGGGTGACTGCAGTCTGGAAAAATACCAGATGCAATTAAAAGGACAGAAAGCAGAGGTCAGGGAATGTTGTAAGGTAAAGAACCTTTTATTAATACCCTTACAGAAATATTAAGAAGAGCAAGTGTTTATTCAGGCTATGGTGAAATGTACTGTTTGTGCTAAAACACCTGATCCAGGGAACCCTAACAAATCCTGTGTTCTGAAAACCTGGGACTGTTGATGTAAGAATAGTGTGTAAGTGAGTCTGGAAACAAATCATGTTGGAGTGAGAAAGGGCGATCATATGTATAGTCCTGGGACGTCATGCTATTATGGTATAGCAGCTGTTAATTATAGGTTAAGTTTGGCAGAATGATGTCTTTAGTGACTGCAAGTAGAGTATGTGGTTTTGGGGTAGCATGGAAGGATCTGGGGTGCTGATCTGCAATTCAGGGAGGCCATGAATGGCTGACTGGTACCTGGACCATATGGACGACTGCTGTGTTACCAGGTGCCAGTGTGATAGGGCATCCATACATCAACTGTGCCAGGCACTAGGACACATGACTGATGTTGTGCCAACATCCTCCAGATTGTGCCATGAGGCGTACATCCTTCCCTAGGCAAGGTTCTATGCAAGCTGAGAGAGTGGTGATTTTTCTGGAGGCTGGCTACCTGAGTATGATGGCACAGGGATCCCCCTCCCATGCCCACACAGGCCCAGAGCATACAGTCTAGTCAAGACAGACAACACAGCAGCTGTGGACAGAATATATTTAGGGGGGATGGTAAAGAAACACAAGGGAGCTTAGGCGGATCAGATCCAAAAGAGGCAACGAAGGGGTGAGCGCTCAGGGGATGGAAGGATACTCCTATGAAGAAAGGCTAAAAAGGTTAGGGCTCTTTAACCTGGAAAATAGACGGCTGAGGGGAGATATGATAGAAGTCTATAAATTAATGAACGGAGTGGAACGGATAAATGTAGATCGATTGTTTACGTTATCAGAATATAGAAAGACTAGGGGGACATGCAATAAAGCTACAGGGTAACCTATTTAAGACTAATAAGAGAAAATATTTTTTCACTCAACGTGTAATCAAACTCTGGAATTTGTTACCGGAGGATGTAGTAAAGGCTGTTAGTGTAGCTGGGTTTAAAAAAGGTTTGGACAAGTTCCTGGAGGAAAGGTCCATAAACCATTATTAAAAAGGGACCCAGGATATCGATGCTTGACCCAATACAAGCATTGTGGAACCTGTGTCTTTTGGGGAAACTGCTAGGTACGTATGACCTAGATTGGCCACTGTTGGAAACAGGATACTGGGCTTGATGGACCTTGGTCTGACCCAGTATGGCATATCTTATGTTCTTATGTTCTTATTTCAGAAGGGCAGAGAAGAAGCCTAATGTACAGACTTAGGTAGTTTGTGTCAAGCATAGGTAGCAGCAAAGTGAAAGGAGCAATATCTGGAGTTGGCAGTAGAAGAGAAGGGCAGAGATAGAAGCGATTTACTAGAAGAGCGGAGTTCCCAAGGAGAGGTGTAGGGAGAGATAAGAAAGGAAAGGTAGTGAGGAGCAGCAGAATGAGTGCACTTATAGGCCATAGGCACAAAAAGGGAATACATTTGTTGCTCAGCAATATTATGCATCCTTTGAGGAATTGCAATGTTAGTTTTGGGTTTGGAGCACTTGCTAAGGGTCCATCCTTAGCCGTTTCAAGCATGTTTGTAGAGATGACCAAGGCAGGAATCATTGGGGCCAGTTCCTACTGCCAAGTACCATTTGATGCAAGATATGTCCTGACATACATGTTCATATTTGCATTCTCTTATACCATATTAGGGTGCACTGGGATTACCTAGCCCTTGTCAGGGCTTGTAGAGGACTGGTATATGGTCTAGGTTGCAGCAGCAGTCATTTCTCATTGGTATTTATGTCTAGTTTGCATCAGCAAACTACTGTCAGTTGGATGAGCGTCTTAGGGATGCACGTTTTTCCTGAGGGGCGTGGCGGCCACAGGTACATAATGGAGATGGGCAGGATCCGAAATGTGTAACTCTTCAGACTAAGCAGGGTGCAGGGTCATCCAAAACGTTTACCCGTGTCCGGAGGGGTCATTATATCACCTGGCCTTTGCCTGCACTTGTATGCAGGCCCTGCACCGGATGCGTGCACAGGCCGGCTAAATAGCATTTTGCCTGTGCCACGCCGAACACATCTATCTCCCAGTTTCCAGACCAGCAGGCACGTCTAGATCTGCAGATGCGGAATTAGGTTCAAATGGGGCCCACTTTTAAGTTAGACATGTCTGTGGGCTGGATGTGCATGTTATGGAAATGGGCTCCACGTGTCTTTGGGTCACTTCAGTCCCCTCTCTCGGAGCTTGCTCTTGCTAGCTTAACATGCTGTAGATTCCAGGCCTGGTTTGTAAAAATTTCCCCCAGTGAGATGAAAGGTTTTGGAAACCAGGTGCTTTGCAGGTAATAAAATACTGTGCCAATTCTGTGTTTCTGTAGGAGTATAGATGTGAATTGTAATTACTGATTTTTGAAGACATGCTTTCAGGAAGACCAGAGGCTTACTATCAGCCGCCAAGATTACACCAAAATAATTGAAAATAACTAGAAACCTTTCAATTACTACTACTATTTATTTGTGCACCCCTAATGGACATATGCAGTTCTGTGCAGATACCCATAGGCTCTGTCAAGCCACACAGACAAGACATTTTAGGAAATGTTATTTATTAAAAGAAATGGTCAAAATTTACATGACGGTGATGGGGCACAACCAGGGTTTATGATTTAAGCAACTTCAAAAAGGTGTGCTTTTAGGCTTGATCTGAATATAGCCAAAGAGGAACATGATGCATTGACTCAGCAAGTCTGTTTCAGGTACACTAGATGGTGCAGCAAGGTGGAACAGTTGGAGCCAGGAGTTGGCAATGGTGGAGGAGGAGGATCCATATAAGAGCAGCCTGCCTGATGGACAGAGGTCAAGAGGAGGGGTGTAGGGAGAGACAAGAGGGGAGAACTAATAAGGAACTAAAGACAATTGCAGATGAAGAAGAAAAGCTTAACTTGTATAAAGGTCTGGTGTTAGAAATGAGGGGGGCCCAAGGCAGAAATTTAGGAGGAGAATTGTGCCTTCTTAACTTCGGGCAGGCTGCTCCTAATTTCACCCCCCCCCCCCTAATACTGGCCCAGATTGTATAGAGGCACAAAGAGAGCTCATGTAGCATGTCTTCCAAGTTTCCCACATTGAGTAGGAGTCTTCCACTTTGGGAACCCATTTCACATTCTCGCAGGAAGATGGGAAATGTCTGTTCAAGGCAACGTCCTGCTGCTGCTGCTGCAACTACTGCTGTCTGTCTGGCCAGCACAGCAAGCAGATTCAGATCCTGTGAGTTAGCATGCCCTGCTGCTCCTCTTGTAACACACAAGGCTTGCAGTGGGAAGGGCCACAGGCTCCTCCCTGGCAGCTCTGTTTCCTATTCTGATGCAGGCTGAAAGAGAGGGAGGGGGCATGAGAGGAAAATGCAGAGCATGGGCTAAAATTCTACTGCTTGACAGTTGTACAGAATGTAGCAGCTTGAGAAGAAGGATAACATGGTTGTAATGGCAGTGGAAGAAGATAAGTTGTGCAGCTGCATTATAATAGGCTGTAGAAGAGAGAGAAGGGTTGTTGAGAGATCTGTGAAGAGCAGTAATCTGTGGAGCATATGAGAGAGTGGATAAAGATTTTGTAGTGAGAGAAGTCAACAGATGAGCCCAAGACTGTGGGCTGTGGGAGCAGGAGGAAGACAGTGCATCCAGTGAAGAAAGAAGAGAAGATGAGGAAGAGGTATGGGTTTGAGATGCAAAATAAGTTCTTTCTTTACGCTAATCAGTTTAATTTGGCGGTGGGATATCTAGCTTAAGATAAGGGATTGGATTCTAGGTGAAAGATCTGGTACAGAGAGGTAAATCAAGGGTCATCTCTATTGAAAGCTATGGGCAATTAGAGCATCCAGGGAGAATAAGTATTGAAAGTGGAGGTCACCTGACTGTGAATAAGATAGCTGTGGAGGAAGATCCATTAAAAATGTGATGGAAGAGGTAAAAGAACAAATATAATCCCAAAATCCAAGTGACGATAGTGTCGTGAAATGTCAGCACTTCTTATGTTCTTATGAGTAGATGATGGTCAGCAGCAGACAGGTCACAAGGAGTTCAGGACTGAATAAAGGCCGCTGACCATGAACATGAAGAGATCCCTGGTGACTTTGTTAAGGGCTGTCTCTGTGGCTAGAGGGCAGAAGCCAGATTGGAATGGATCCGGAATGGTTTACCATGAAAGTGGAATGGAGTAGCAGCAGGCTGTTGGCTAGTACAGTGCTCTGGGAACCAGAGAGACCAGCATTCAAATCCCGCTGACACTCCTTGTAGCCTTGGGCAACTTACTTAACTCTCCATTGTCTCAGGTACAAACTTAAACTATAAGCCCTCTGGGGACAGATAAATGCTGGCCTGGAACTGCTACTGAAACATATGAGCTAAAGCCAAATACTTAGAAGTAAGTCAGGGCAGCTGCCTGTATCACACCTGTTCTGGAGTGGGTGGGGAGGTGGGGGGGGGGGCGGGGTTTGCACTACCATTGTCCATGCATATGAGGAGCAGTTCTTTACACACATAAGTGACTAAAATACTCTGATTAGTCGCCTACTTTCATGCAGAAAGGTAGGTACCTGCTTAAAAAATTACTCTCTCTGTGTGTGGGATGGGGGGGAAGGAGGTGGAGGAGCTTACAATGGAGTAGCTCATGTTGGATCTGTTATGTGGATTCATCAATTTAATCTACAGTCTGATACCTTTAAGCACCAGAGTAACTAGGACATCAGGGAAGTCTTGGCTGTATTTATACTATTTGGCTCTGTGTCATCACCTCATCCGCTAACTCCTCCAGACGCCTTTACCAGGTTCTTAACTCTCTCTCCTTATCTTCCACCTCCTCCTCCTCATCAGTACCTCCCTCTGATGCCCTGAGTCCAACCACACTCGCCACCTTTTTCTCGGGCAACATTCAGTCCCTTCGGTCTACATTCGCTTCCTGTCCTCCTCCCGCTCTCCTGCCCACCCCTTCTTCCTGCTCTCCTCCATCCTCACACATCTTCCCTCATACCTGGTCCATATTCTGATCTGGCACTTCAGCCAAGCTTATCAAGATTCTCTCAGTCTCCCACAAGACCACCTGTCCGCTTGATCCCCTCCCTTCCTCTTGGCTCCTCGATCCTTCACTCAATCTCATTCCCTATATGCTCACTATAAACTCCAGTCTCACCTCTGGTTGCTTCCCCTCTAGTTGGAAGCATGCCTTGGTTCGACCTCTTCTTAAAAAAGCAAGCCTTGACCCTTCTGTCCCCGCAAACTGGCGCCCTGTCTCTAATCTGTCTTTTCTGTCTAAAATTCTTGAAAGGCTTGTTTTTCATCAACTCACTTCACATCTTGATTCCACTCTTTCTTTACACCCATGTCAATCGGGATTTCGGAAGGGCCATAGCACCGAGACTATCCTTCTGGCACTTCTTAACGAAATTCACCGCTCCCACGACCATGGTGATATATCTATTGCTGTTTCTCTAGATCTTTCCGCTGCATTCGATGTTGTTGATCACCGCACCCTTCTCACCCTTTTGTCAGACCTTGGTATTCACGGCACTGTTCTCCACTGGTTTCGGTCTTTCCTCTCGTCTCGCACTTTCGCTGTTCAATTGGGTCCCAATACTTCCCCCTCCTTTCCTCTCCACTGTGGTGTCCCCCAAGGGTTCTATCCTTGCCCCCTCCTCTTTAATGTTTTCCTTGCTCCCCTTGCTCTGCTCATCCAGAAAACTGGAATATCTGCTTATTTCTTCGCTGATGATATTCTCCTGGTACACCATACTAGCCCTTCAGCTCCAGATCTCCTTGCTCTTAACTCTTGTCTTGCCTCCGTCTCTGACTGGTTTACTAAAAATTTTCTCCATGTTAATCCTTCAAAGTCTGCCGCCATATGGTTCACGTTTGGTGCCCCTTCCCCTAGCCTATCTATTACTCATCCATCAATATACTAAAACCCCATTGTTCACACTTTATTTCTTATGTCAGAGCCTGCCGAGGGAGGGCTGGAACAGCATAACCAACCCCCTACAGATGGCAAACTTCTTTTATTTTATTTTTCACCCCGATAATAATACTTTAAACAGTCACTTATCTTGATAAATATAGGAAAAGGCTCTTATTCTCTTTTTATTCGCCAAATCTGTTGCTACTAATGAAGTTGCACGACGTGCACGTTTCGGGTAAGACCCTGTTTCAAGTGCTCCAGACTTCTCTTTCATGCAACAAAAAAATGCCGTCTTCACGGTCACGGGTTATTCTTCATTCAATGGCACAAATAGACACCTGATCTTTAAACAGGGGATCAGCCAATCAGAAGTGGGATTTACCCCACTGCCAGGGGCATCCACACCACTATTGGTTAAAACTTTGATCAGACCAAGAACTCTACAGCTGACATCATAGAATAGTGTTCCACTCAATTTCTCGGTTCATACCGTGAGGGTGAATGGAATTCAATTCAAAGATCCATCGTTGTTCAAGTTGCTGCAATTTCAATTCCCGATCACCTCCCCGTGGATCAAAGGGTATGTGATCGATCACTGTCCAATCGAACTCGTCAAAGCAGTGAGCCATAGAATCACAATGCACCACCATTGGAGCTGTCAAAACTTTGTTACTAATCCTCGAAGCGTGTTCCGCTAACCGTTTACGCATGGATCGGGTGGTGCGCCCCACATATAGAAGCCCGCAGGAGCATCTTAAAAAATACTGGTCTATGCTGAGTTTACACGAATGTTTCAATAAGCCTTTACGGCTGGCTTTTTCACGGGGACCGAATCTGAATGATAAATTGGTAAAATCATCAATGTCTTTAGATAGACCAATACCATCGGGTTATGATGGAGGCCATTATTCTTGCAATAATTGTATTTATTGTGAAAAGACTATTTCAGGTCTTCACTGGCAACATCCTAGCACTCATCGGGAATACGTTCGACGATGGAAAACAACGTGTCTCACCCCTTTTGTGGTGTATTTTTTAAGATGCTCCTGCGGGCTTCTATATGTGGGGCGCACCACCCGATCCATGCGTAAACGGTTAGTGGAACACGCTTCGAGGAATAAGAAGAGCCTTTTCCTATATTTATCAAGATAAGTGACTGTTTAAAGTATTATTATCGGGGTGAAAAATAAAATAAAAGAAGTTTGCCGTCTGGAGGGGGTTGGTTATGCTGTTCCAGCCCTCCCTCGGCAGGCTCCGACATAAGAAATAGAGTGTGAACAATGGGGTTTTAGTATATTGATGGATGAGTAATAGATACGTTTAATTTTCCATCATATTTGGGGGGTTTTCTGTTTGGTTTCATATTAGATACCTTCCCCTAGCCTGGCACCCATCATGTCCTCCTCTCCAATTCCTCTGGTTTCTGTTCTTCCCTACATTGGTGTCACCCTTGATTCCTCTCTCTCATTTCACCAGCACATTTCCTCACTTGTATGTAGAAACCCAGTACTAATTCGTGGTATCAAGGAAGGAGAGCTTTATTTCACACTTTAGCCCAAACGCCCCACACAGGCCGTGTTTTGAGTCCTCTTCATCAGGGGAATTCATGCGTACTACATCCATAAACACATGAACAAACAATAAATAAATAAATAAATGTTGTTCATAAAAACATCATAATCAAAAAATATAAAAATCAAATAAAAACTATAAATAAACAAATTAAAACCATGATAAAAACATAAAAGTCAATAATAAGGAATAAAATACATTAATAAAAATGAAAAAGGTTGGAATGCCTCAAATTAAAATGTCATAAACCAATATACAATGGAAAAACATCAAATGTGACATAATTGCAAAATATTGTGAGAATGTATAAACTTATCAAGGGATCAAAAAGGGTGTGACTCATTTATCATCTAGAGGTTTAAAATATACCTGTTTAAAAATATACCCGGTTTTTGGGATACTATTGTCTTGAAATATTAACTTTCTAATAAAGAAAGGGCACCTATTAAAAAGATTTGAAATTTGAAATTTTCAACACACATCTGAATGTGCATTTGTTTTTAAAGATCTCTCTAATCTGGGCGGGTTTCCTTTTATTACAATTATCCCCGTTTAGAGTTTCCCCTCATTTGAAATTGATAAATTTATAATATTCATAATTATTTGTTTGAAATTATTGTGTAATGTGATGAAGCTGACACCACTGAGCCTATGGAGTTAGAAAAAGACACTCATTCTGTTAAAGAATCAGACATGTGTAGAGTGCAGTTAGATAGAAGTGCAGCTAGAGAGAGCAAGCAAGGACTCTCACGAGGTAAGCTGACACGCCCTAGAGTAGAGGAGGCAAAGCCTAATTCAAAGAGTAATCAAACACACCTGTTTAGAATGCCAGGAGCTTTAGCTGAGGAACGCTCTTATAAGGAATCCCCAAATAGGAGAGAGAGAAGTCCACAAGAGAGGAGTCCACAGGAAAGGAGTCCTCAGGAAAGAATCCCTCAGGAGAGAAGTCCTCAGGAAGGAAGTCTTCAGAAGGGAAGTCTTCAGAAGAGAAGTATTCCAGGGAGAGGATCAGAAAGCGTTGCTGCTGTAGAGAGGAGGAGAGCTCCTACTGATACTGAGGAGAGAGAAAGCAGAAGGCTCCAATTACCAAAGGAAAGGCAGCTGAACTGGAAGTCCTTACAGGGAAAATACAAGTTCCAGGAAGGACAGTCTCATATTGGAGAGCCCCAGAGAGAAGTCTTCAGAGGAGACAGAGAAAGCAGGAGAGTGCCTTGCAGACGATACGCTGGAGATCCACAGCTCAGAGAGTCAAGGTACAGAAACAATTCCTTTCCTAGATCTGAGCCAGGTCTTAGAGAAGCCTGGAAGTCAGGGAGCCGAGACTATAGCAAAGCTAGTTGGCAGAAGGTGTGGAAACCTGTACAGAAAGTACTAGCCAAAGAGCACATTACCTGGTTGCCAGAACCAGCAGAGCAGGGCTGGCAAGGCCTGGAGAGAACCACTGACGTATTGCCAGACATACTGAAGGGAAACCCAGGTTTAGCAATTAACGTAGCAGAGCCAGAGGCTATGCAATGGGACTTTGTGGAACCTGAATTATCCCGGTCTGAATATCCTATGGACTGCACACTATGTATTGCAGGGAGTGTGGAATCCCTACCTGAACTATAGTGGCTAGGACAGACTTGGAAACACTGTTTGCTTAAGCTGAAAATAAGAAGCTTTGACTTTGATTTATTTGACCTGTTTGTTTGCTTTCAACCTGCCTAAGTAACAAGAACTGTGAAACACGTATAACAGTTTGGACTTTGTAAATGTTTGGTGATAATCCAGAATAAGGTGAGACCTGTTTGCTTTCATTTGGAAACCTTTTGTGCTGTATGGGAATAAAACCCTTTACCTTACCACTTATATTGGCATTCACAACTATTCATTACAAAGAGGTGAACTACTAGTCCCAGAATCCCTCTGGGGAAAAAGAAGTTTCTCACTTCAAGAAAGAAATAAATGTCCACCCTGACCTCCAAGCACATTGCCAAAGGGAAGGGCTGTGACATTAATGGCGTAGTTTCTAGGATTTTCTTTGCAAAGCAAATTAAAGCCACACCAGTTCTGGAAGAAACTGCCAAGCTTTAAAAGAAAAGAAAAGGAGCACCGTGTGAAACAGGGAAGCGTGGTTACCCGCACTGCTGAAGCGCTGGATGACGTCGGACACATCTTTTGTTCAAAGCATGAGTGAACGCCTCATAGCAGGTAATAAGTAAATGGGCATAAGTTGACGGATGCAGGTGTGAGTCCTGTGAGGCCCTGTTACTCACAAAAGACCGATTACTAATTATCACTAATTTCCTGTATAGTCCAGATCCAAAAGTCAGTACAGGTGCAATCAGAATCTCTGTTTATTAGATTACTGATGGACAATGCAGGCAATAGAGAGGAGTGCTTCTGTTGGTCACTAGGCACTAGACACCTCCAGAATTTCTCCTCCCCCGAGTACAATAATCATGTTACATATATACATTTTTTGCTTCCGTGTATGCATATAGTTTCCAAATCTATTCCTCTTTGGGTCCTCTCCCCTCCTCCCTCCTTCTGTTTCCTGTCATTGACCTTTCTGTCCCCTCTATGTTCCTGTTTCAACATTCCTCAGGCCTCTCTGTCTTGCTTATACTCACCAACTGTCAAAACCATCTACTGTCTTCAGGACTAACGGCTCAGCTTATACTTTTTTGCATGGTTTCCTGTGTACGTGCCCTCTGCACAAAGCCTCTGCATGGACTTTCCAGTCCAGGCATACACTCTGCAAAGGCTTATGATATATGATATTTCCTTATATGGTTCCTTATGCTGGCCTGGGGTTTTTTCTTTGTCCACAATATAGTAGTTTGGTTGACATATTTTTATTAGAGCAGAATAAAGGCCATTGAGTGATTATGAACCAGGAACATATCCCTAAACCTTATAATCCCTACAGTCCTAAGAGTTCAAGAAAAAAAAAAAGAAAGAAAAAAAAAAGGGACTGACAAAAGAGAGTTGCGGTATCGCACTTGGTTTTTTTTCTCTGTCTTTTCTCTTTATAGAAAATGACTACTATGGATCCTAAAGAGTTTCTGCAGTGGATGGCAGTGCAACTTGATAAGCAGTGGGAGATGGCTTTCCACACACAGGAGCAGGCACTGACGGCCATGCAAGTGCAACAAAAGCCATTGATGGAACTTATGGAGGCTTGGTTGGCACAACAGAGAACGGCACAGGAAGCAGCTCCGTCTCTCCAAGGACTAAATGTGTACCTAACAGCTGTATGGTAGGACCGTGGTCTGCAGAGACACTGACATTGGGGAAATTATCGCCTAGCGATGATGTAGACGATTTCCTTGATTCATTCGATAGGATAGCTCATACAATAAAGTGGCCGAAGGAGCAGTGGGCCATACGCTTGGCAACCTCGCTCACTGGAAAGGTGTTGTCCGCATATAGGGCCATGCCCGCAGCCCTTGCCAATGATTACGTAGAAGTGACCAAGGCTATAAGGGATCACCTGGGATTAACTCCCATGGTATACAACCGGATGTTAAGAGCTACCCGACTTAAAGCTGGAGAAACACCCAAAGCTCTAGGTCAAAGGGTTAGGAGCCTAACAATAAAATGGTTGAGGCCTAATGGTCGGACCATAGACACCATAGTTGACACCATTGTATTAGAGCAGTTTATGGCTGCTGTGCCCAAAGAGGTACAGACCTTCCTGATACTGCAGAACTGCCGTACCACGGGGGAAGCAATTCTCCTAGCCGAAAGGTATTTTGAAGCTGAATTGTCTACTCGTAAAAATGGTGAGGCTTCAAAAATGGTGACAGAAGCTATGGGGCAGTTATCAGAAAGGACGCCAAGGTCTAATCCCGAAGGTTTAAAAATGTGCAAGTTGTTGCCAAGAAATCACTGTGAAAAGAAAAGATGTTTTCATTGTGGAAAATTAGGGCATCTACAAAGTGAATGTAAAGCGCGTACTGCACTGATAACCAAAAATACAAAAGGGATAGGAGAAGGTTTTCTGTTAGAAGTTAAGGTGCAAGGTATAGCCACGAGTGCTCTACTCGATTCTGGTGCAGATCAGAGCATGATCTCCAAAAAGCTGTGGCGTATTATAGAAGATCAGGCTGACTCAGTACCAAACCGAGCAGAGGGACAGGTAAAGATAAAATGCATTCATGGAGCCTCATCTTTATATCCTGTATATAGGTTGCTCGTAAAGGGGTTGGGGATAGAAAAGGAGATACTGGTAGCGGTAGTGCCAAAGTTGCCACACAACTTAGTGCTAGGTAGGGACTGGCCCCAATTTAGAAAGGGGTTGGAAAAGGGTCTATCTCCCCACGAAGCCCTGGTATCTACAAGATCCCAATCCGGAGCTCTAGGTGAAACGTCTGAACCCCAGGATGAAGTCCTGGCAGGCTTACCCTCACATGAGGACCTAATAACCACCCCGGCTGGAGGAAGTAGGAAGGGTAAGGCGGAAAAACGTAGAGAGAGGCGGTGCCGCTCTCAAGGGAGACTTGAGCTGGAGGCAGGACAAGGATTGCCCTGGGTCCCAGCGGAGTTGGTGGAGAGGTTCCCCTCCTTCGCAAAAGAGCAGAGAGCTGATCCCGCGCTCGCTCGGGCATTCGAGTATGCCCAGGTGGAAAAACATACTTTCCCAAGGTTCCTTTTAGATAAAGAGGTGCTCTACAGGGAAAGTCTAGATCCCCAGACGGGTACGATTCGGAAGCAATTGGTAGTACCCGTCACTTTTAGTTTTGAGGCTGGCTCATGACCTAGTTTTGAGGGTGGCTCATGACCACCCAGTAGGGGGCCATAAAGGGGTGCATGGGACGCTAGACCAAATGTTAGCCCGATTTTACTGGCCAGGCGTTTTTAAGGAGACCTCACGGTTTTGCGAGTCTTGTTCGTCCTGCCAGAGAGTGACCTCTACCCGACCGCCCGAGGTACCATTGACCCCGATGCCCATTATATCGGAACCAATTCGGAGAATAGCCATAGACATAGTGGGACCCCTATTAAAGACGCCCAGGGGTTTCCAATACATACTGGTTATGGTGGATCAAGTCACGCGTTTTCCATGGGCTATTCATTTAAGAAATATATCGGCCAAGACCATAGCCGCGGAAATAATAAAACTATTTTGCGAAATAGGGTTTCCGCAGGAGGTGTTGACAGATAGGGGTAGTAACTTCATGTCGAAGTATTTGGCCCAGGTGTGGGACGCCTTTGGCGTACGACACATCAAGACAGCCGCCTATCACCCTCAATGTAACGGGTTAGTAGAGAGACTAAACCAGACTTTAAAACAAATGCTGAGGCGGGCTTTAAACGGTGAGATGGCCGAATGGGATACCATGCTCCCGTTTATATTGTATGCATGCCTAAAGCGGATGCAGGCTTCTTTAGGGACCTCGCCCTACGAGCTAATGTATGGACGTGCCTCCCGAGGGATTTTGAATATACTCCAGGAACAATGGGTGGAACCGGATGAAAAAGAAATAGGGGTACCCCAGTTCCTGTGAAACTTGAGGAGTCATTTACGTCGGACTTCCCAGTTCGTGGAGGAGAGATTAAGGACCAGTCAAGGGCGACAGAAAAAATATTACGATAAGGATACAAAACCAAGACAACTATCTATAGGAGAGAAAGTAATAGTGATGGTAAAGGGGGCTGCCCCAAAATTTGAAAGCCAGTGGAGAGGACCCTATAAGGTGGTCAAGCAACTGGGTCCAGTCTCGTATATGATAGAAAATAGGAGTGGTTAGTAGCAAGTATATCACATCAATGTCCTCAGACCATGGCACGAGAGGGTGGCCTTAGTTACCCTAGCCGGAATAGAGCGGAGAAGGAAAAAATTACAGCCGTTCGAGTACAGGGTGGAGCATAGAGCAGGAAAAATGCACCTCAATCCAGACGCCATGTCCCGGATTACGAGCTGTGCAGATGAAGAAATGCCAGCCCGTAATATCTTAAGGGGGGGGGGGATATGTGATGAAGCTGACACCACTGAGCCTATGGAGTTAGAAAAAAACACTCATTCTGTTAAAGAATCAGACATGTGTAGAGTGCAGTTAGATAGAAGTGAAGCTAGAGGGAGCAAGCAAGGACTCTCACGAAGTAAGCTGACACGCCCTAGAGTAGAGGAGGCAAAGCCTAATTCAAAGAGTAATCAAACACACCTGTTTAGAATGCCAAGAACTTTAGCTGAGGAACGCTCTTATAAGCAGTCCGCAAATAAGAGAGAGAGGAGTCCACAGGAAAGGAGTCCACAGGAAAGGAGTCCTCAGGAAAGAATCCCTCAGGAGAGAAGTCCTCAGGAAGGAAGTCTTCAGAAGGGAAGTCTTCAGAAGAGAAGTATTCCAGGGAGAGGATCAGAAAGCGTTGCTGCTGTAGAGAGGAGGAGAGCTCCTACTGATACTGAGGAGAGAGAAAGCAGAAGGCTCCAATTACCAAAGGAAAGGCAGCTGAACTGGAAGTCCTTACAGTGAAAATACAAGTTCCAGGAAGGACAGTCTCATATTGGAGAGCCCCAGAGAGAGGTCTTCAGAGGAGACAGAGAAAGCAGGAGAGTGCCTTGCAGACGATACGCTGGAGATCCACAGCTCAGAGAGCCAAGGTACAGAAACAATTCCTTTCCTAGATCTGAGCCAGGTCTTAGAGAAGCCTGGAAGTCAGGGAGCCGAGACTATAGCAAAGCTAGTTGGCAGAAGGTGTGGAAACCTGTACAGAAAGTACTAGCCAAAGAGCACATTACCTGGTTGCCAGAACCAGCAGAGCAGGGCTGGCAAGGCCTGGAGAGAACCACTGACGTATTGCCAGACATACTGAAGGGAAACCCAGGTTTAGCAATTAACGTAGCAGAGCCAGAGGCTATGCAATGGGACTTTGTGGAACCTGAATTATCCCAGTCTGAATATCCTATGGACTGCACACTATGTATTGCAGGGAGTGTGGAATCCCTACCTGAACTATAGTGGCTAGGACAGACTTGGAAACATTGTTTGCTTAAGCTGGAAATAAGAAGCTTTGACTTTGATTTATTTGAACTGTTTGTTTGCTTTCAACCTGCCTAAGTAACAAGAACTGTGAAACACGTATAACAGTTTGGACTTTGTAAATGTTTGGTGATAATCCAGAATAAGGTGAGACCTGTTTGCTTTCATTTGGAAACCTTTTGTGCTGTATGGGAATAAAACCCTTTACCTTACCACTTATATTGGCATTCACAACTATTCATTACAAAGAGGTGAACTACTAGTCCCAGAATCCCTCTGGGCAAAAAGAAGTTTCTCACTTCAAGAAAGAAATAAATGTCCACCCTGACCTCTAAGCACATTGCCAAAGGGAAGGGCTGTGACAGTAAAAAGCAGTTTAATATTACTCTTGCTGGTTTTGGAAAAAACATTAGTTTTATATCACTCCTGCTTCGTTGGTACACTGTTTCTTGATACCGGCTCTTCTCTTTTTCTTCTTCCTTTTAGCGCAAGGTTTATACAATTGTTCTGAATCTGTTAATAAGGTATTGTTTTTGAAATAAAACTCATGGGTTCCTTTTAGTAGTCACACCCTTTTTGATCCCTTGATAAGTTTATACATTCTCACAATATTTTGCAATTATGTCACATTTGATGTTTTTCCATTGTACATTGGTTTATGACATTTTAATTTTGGGCATTCCAACCTTTTTTATTTTTATTAATGTATTTTATTCATTATTATTGACTTTTATGTTGTTTATCATGGTTTTAATTTGTTTATTTATTGTTTTATTCTATTTTTATATTTTGTGATTATATTTTGTGTTGTTTATGAACAACATTTTATTTATTTATTTATTGTTTGTTCATGTGTTTATGGATGTAGTACGCCTGAATTCCCCTGATGAAGAGGATTCGAAACACGGCCTGTGTCGGGCGTTTGGGCTAAAGTTGTGTGAAATAAAGTTCTCCTTCCTTGATACCACGAATTAGTACTGGGTTTCTTCTGTTCACGTGGTACTGTGCTTCTTTGGTGGACCTCACTTGTATGTAGTTCATTCTTTCACCTTCGGAAAATTCGGGCCATTCGGCCATTTCTTCCTCCCTCTTCCCTCACTACTCTTGTTCTCTCACTGGTGATCACTCGGCTTGATTACTGTAATTCACTTTTCGCTGGTCTCCCTCAATATCAGCTCCGCCATCTTCAATTAATTCAGAACACGGCGGCGCGTCTTCTTACTCATTCCTCTCCCCGGGACCATGTGACCCCCTGCCTTCTCTCCCTCCACTGGCTCCCTATCAAGGTTTGATTTCTGTATAAACTTCTTACCATTACTCATAAGGTCCTACATACTAGCACGCCCCAGTACCTTGCAGACAGCATCTACCTTCAACCCACCCCCCCCCGCCTACTTTGCTCTGCTCACGGTAATCATCTCTTTCTTCCTTCTCCTGCCCAAGCTCACCTCGAACTGACCCAGCATGCCGCTTTTTTCTTCGTGAGTCCCGCCCTTTGGAATTCCCTTCCCCACTCTCTCTGCACTGAACCATCCTTCCCTCGGTTTAAGGCCCTTCTCAAGACTTATCTCTACTGTCAGGCTTACGATCTTCCATTTTCTTCTGATCACTCTTCACAATGATGCTACTTCTGACTGTCTCTCCATTACAACCCCCCAATCTCACTTGGTTCATCAGATATAGCCCGCCCTCCTTCCCTCCCCCCACCCTCCCTTTATGTTTATACCTGTGGTGTTCCTCGTCTATTACTGTTCTTTTCTGTCCTTCTCTCTCCCTTTTTGCTTGCTTTCCTATTAATTTAATGGCATTCTATTTCCTCCTTTATTTTCACCAGCTGCATTTTTTTTAGTATTGTACACTGCTTTAACACTTCGGTAATGGGCGGTATATCAGATGTCACAAATAAAAATAAAGATATGGGATTACCAGTTCCTGTTAGTGGTGAGTTGTGAAGGGACCTCAGGAGAATTGGATGACAACAAAGGATCTGGATACACCCCCTAATTCTCTCACTCAACAAATGGGCACTACCATACCTCCGGCATACTTTTTTTCAGGAGGTACTGGGTGGTATTGAGTACTGACACCTTTTTCATTGCTTGCTAAAACTGACCTATGTTCCTCATGTACTAGTGAAAGAGCCCTGCATATGAGTACCAGCACCTTTTCTGCTAGGAAAAATGCACTGCTTTTTTTAACCAAAGGACACTATGAAGTCAAGAGCAGGAGAAGAGAAATAAAACATTTGAGCTGGAAATGTCAAATGGGAAAGCCAAGAAGTCATCTGATGGATTACCCCTGTCAGGAGCCAGAAAGAAAAGAAATCCATTTCAAATCCCTCAATTTGTGTTTGCCCTTTTAATACAGGGAATGTTGTCAAGTGCACCAAGAGGCCAGGGAATTTCTTCTGTTTGTGAAGATGCTGTAAGGGTTGTTTTCTTCAGCTGGCCCAGAGAAAAAGCCTCGTGATGCACCTCCATGGATTGGCATTTCTGTATCTCACGCTAAAAACCCAAAACAGGCTTGAAGATAGACAGCTTTCACTTGCCATTTTATAAGGCTTTTTTTGGAATGCTTGTGGTGAGGGTAAGATTTGTTTTGTTCATTTTTGCAACACAGACCAGGAACATGGCCACTTTCACCTCTGAAAAAGTGAGATTGCCCTTGAATGTTTTACTCGTGTATAACAAATTAAATATTTTTGTTTTTATTTTATTGTGAGTTGTGGCTTTACGTTTATAATAGTAGCTGATATGAAGGCACCCATGGGTCTCTGGGTCTGCTGCTAAGCAGGACTTTGCGATTAACAGATCTGTAACTTATCCAATCAAGCTAGTTTCAAAAAAAGTATGATTTGTTCTTTCAATTGCAGGGATGGGGAGCGTCTCTCCCCTCACTGAGATTCTGGGCCCAATTTTCAAAAAGGTTTATCTGGCTATCAGGACCTGCTAACTGGATAAACAACACCGAGTCCAATATTCAGCAGCACTATCAAGATAGCGCTGCCAAATATTTCCTCTAACTTCCATGGTACTATCCGAATAGTGCTTGTGTGGTCGGTGGGCAGGGTGAGGACAGTCCTATAGTCTATCCGGTTAGTAGTGATTTTCAGTTTGCTAATTGGATAAACCACATACAGTTAGGCCTAACGTTATGCAGTTTAGCTATCTGAATAGTGATTGAATATTGCAATCTGGATAGCAGGTGGCCACTGGTGTAAATTCCGCTCAAGGAGCTCCTGCAATGCAGGGAGGGGAGGGCCTGGGCAAAATGGACGCCCTCACAGTGGCAGTGACAGCAGCATGGCAAGCTTACTTTAACATGTTTGCTGCACTGCTCCGCTGTTGTAAGTTTGCCGCAGGGAAACTTACAACAGCAAAATTTTGTTTGGGGGCCTTTCATTGTATCTTATGCCATTGCATGGGGCAGTCTTATATTTGGAAAAACTTAGAGAAGCTAGCAAAGTAAACAGGAAGGCAAAGATTCAAAAGGAGGAGGAAATAGCCAATGCAATAAAATGGGGGGATAAGACACTTTTCAGATATGTTAGTGAGATGAGGAAGGGCAAAAGTGGTATTGTCACACTCAAGGGTGCAGGGGAGAAATATGTAGAAACTGATAAGGATAAAGCGGAATTGCTTAACAAATATTTCTGTTCTGTGTTCACAGATCAAGAACCAGGAGCAGGACCTCAGAAAACACCCACAAACAGGAACAGAAGCGAGGGACATCTTGAACAATTTTCAGAAGACTGTGTTCGTGAGAAACTAGTTCAACTTAAAGTAGACAAAGCGATGGGACCGGATGGGATACACCCTAGAATAATGAGGGAACTAGGGGACGTTCTAGCAGCTCCACTGACTGACCTTTTCAAAGCCTCATTGGAGTCGGGAGTGGTGCCAAAGCACTGGAGAGAAACTCATGTGGTGCCTTTACACAAAAGCAGAAGTAAGGATGTGGTTGAAAACTACAGGCCGGTTAGTTTAACTTCGGTGGTGAGTAAATTATTGGAAACGCTGCTGAAAGAGAAAATAGTGAGGTTTCTGGCGTCCAGCGGATTACAGGATCCGAGGAAGCATGGATTCACCAGAGGCAGGTCTTGTCAGACAAATCTGATTGATTTCTTTGACTGGGTGACCAGGGAGTTGGACCGAGGGAGAACCCTAGATGTGGTGTATTTAGATTTCAGTAAAGCCTTTGACACTGTTCCTCACAGGCAACTTATAAACAAACTGAGCACCCTAGGGATGGACCCTAAAGTTACTGCTTGGGTTAGAAATTGGTTGGGTGGGAGGCGACAAAGAGTACAGGTAAATGGAGCTCACTCTGAGGAGAAGGATGTTACTAGTGGCGTGCCCCAGGGATCTGTCCTTGGTCCGATTCTTTTTAACATCTTTGTTAGTGATATAGCGGAAGGGCTGTCGAGTAAGGTCTGCCTCTTTGCGGATGATACCAAGTTCTGCAATAGAGTAGACACCCAGGAAGGTGTAGATAACATGAGGAGGGATCTAGCTAAGCTTGAAGAATGGTCTAGAATTTGGCAGCTGGGATTTAATGTTAAAAAATGTAAGGTCATGCATTTGGGCTGCCGCAATCCAAGGGAGCAACATAGTATAGGGGGTGAAGTACTTTTGTCCACTAAAGAAGAGCGGGACCTAGGCATGGTGGTGTCTGATGACCTTAAAGTAGCTAAACAGTTGGAAAAGGCAATGTCAAAAGCTAGAAGGATGCTTGGGTGCATACGGAGAGGAATGGCTAGCAGAAAAAAGGAGGTGATAATGCCTCTGTATAAGTCTTTGGTGCGACCTCATTTGGAGTATAGTGTGCAATTCTGGAGACCGCACCTTCAAAAGGATGTGAACAGGATGGAGTCGGTGCAGAGGGTGGCTACTAAAATGATTAGTGGTCTTCATTATAAAGCATATGAGGACAGACTTAAGGATCTTAATATGTACACCTTAGAGGAAAGGCAGGATAGAGGTGATATGATTGAGATGTTTAAATACCTCTGTGGCATAAATGTTCAGGGAGAGAGCCTCTTTCAATTGAAAGCAAGTTCTGCTATGAGGGGACATGGGATGAGGGCGAAGGGAGATAGATTCAGAAGTGATATGCAGAAATATTTCTTTATGGAAAGAGTAGTGGATCCGTGGAATAGTCTCCCAGTGGAGGTGGTAGAGATGAGGACAGTAACTGAATTCAAAAAAGCATGGGACCAACACAGAGGATCTCTAAAGGTAAAAAGGGGACTGTTGTAGTTGTTGATATGGAAGGACAGATTAGATAGGCCATGTGGTCTTTTTCTGTCATCATTTTTCTATGTTTCTATATCTTCGCTGAAACTAGATATTCAGCAAAACCACAACCCAGTCACTTGTTTAAAAAAAATACTGGGAGATCACGTGATATGTTGAGAAGGAGCAGACGAGTTTCAGCTTTCTCTCTGGGTTCTCTCCACCTCTGACCCCCTGAGCCCGAGTAAAGAGCCTTAAAGGTGTGGAAAAAATAGTAGGAGAGACACCAGCAAGCCAAGAAACCAACTAGACCTGGGCTAGGTCTTGAAGACGATAAAATACACTCGGTGTGACAAAGAAAGATTAATGGGGCTCTCAGCCAAAATGGCGGACCCACCGTCCTTGCCAGAATCGGCAAGCCAGCCCGCCCTCATAGAGGCGGTAACCCAGGCAGTGGTGAGGGCCCTATCACAAACGTTCGAGGTACTCGCAGGCAAAATGGATGTGGTGACTAAAGCTGTTGACACCTTTGTGGGGCGAATGCAGGAGATGGAACAACGGATCTCTCAGGCAAAGGATGCAGTGATGATGGCAGGGAAAGAGCGGCGCAAACTCTGGGAATTGATAGAGGCGAATGAAGCAAAACTCGACGACTTTGAGAATTGCAGCCGGAGGAACAATTTGCACTTTGTCAGGGTGCTGGAGTCGGTGAAAGATGGGGAATTGTATGGATACCTGGAGGTACTTCTCCCTACCTTTCTGGAGCTGAAAGCCGAAATACTCCCGCTGCAACTGAAAAGGGTACATAGGATAGGGCCTATTCATGCAAAGGATAATTGCCCATGCATAGTATTGGTACGCTTTCTTAATTACGTACAGAAAGATGCTGTGTTGAAAACTGCCCGGCAGAGAAGCACAAATGTGCAAAATGAACTGAAACTGCACATATAACAAGACTATTCGGCAGCTCTTAGTCAACAGAGGAGGTCCTTGGCGGTGGTGTGCCAGCGTTTGTTTAATGCACACATTAAATTCATCATGCAGTGCCCGGCTCGTCTCCAAATTTATCATAATGGAACTCAGCGGATATTTGACACAGTGGAAACCGCTCAACAGTTTGTTGACATTTTGGATAGCAATGGCCCAGCAACCAGGGACACACCTTGAACGGAATGTTGGCGGTGAGGAGAAGGTAAAAACTATGAATTATCATTTCCCCTTCTCGAGCCAATACCTAGCTGTAGCACGAGAAAAGAAGTGAAGGTCTGGGCACCAGCACAACTAATAGCTGAAAGTGCTAACTAACTTTAGACTTGAGCTTAATTTACACCAGTGGCCACCTGCTATCCAGATTGCAATATTCAGTCACTATTCAGATAGCCAAACTGCATAAAGTTAGGCCTAACTGTATGTGGTTTACCCAATTAGCAAACTGAAAAAAGTCCGACCGGTAACATGGAACTTAAATATTGTGGAGGTACTGGAGTGGAATGTGAGACGCAGGATAATGTATAAAGTTAGTTAGGACTGTGAACTAATGTTTGGAATTGTGATCTAATAATGACCTGTTGTTTTGGCGGTAAGGATAACTGGGAAGGGGTAGGGACAGGGATTAAGGGGATAGAAGGGAATTGAGGAGAGTATGGATAAAGGGATGGGAGAAGACAATGTTGAATGGGGATGGGGGGAGGGATTCTGAGGAAACAGCCTAAGCATTATATCCACAGCTTAATAGAAATGGGGCCATAGACACTCACATTACAGAATGAATCCTGTTCCGGAAAAGGGGAGCCAAGGCCCAGTCCACTTAAATTCCCACAGACCAGAAGAAGGAACAAAGAATGACTTAGGCATAGGTTAATATAAAGAGTAGCCCCTTGGTAAGCATCAAAAGGGGCCTAGAAGACCCGGGTCTCGAATGGATATTATAGTAGGGGGGGGGGAGCGGAGAGTCGTCCTTAGTATAGTAGTACTAGGGGTTGGGGAAGTCTGAACAGGATTGGTAGGGAGGAGAGGGGCGGAGAGGTTGGGGAGAGGAGAGGGGGGAAGACCCGCTACACATAGAAGTGACTCATATGGAGGGAGAAAGTGGTGTAGTTGGGAGGGATGGAGGGAGGGAGTTAAGGGTGGGGGAGGGATGGGTGAGGGCGGGGAATGAAGTTTTCTTTTATGAAGGGCAACAGTTGTCAAATATACATTCTCTGGAGAATGTAAATCAAAGAAAGGGGTGGTCCCTAGGCTGGTGGGGAGCCCCTAAACTCTTAACATTGCAGATTCTTACATCAGGCCTTAATTATCGAGAGAAGAGTTGAAAATACTTTCATGGAATGTGTGTAGATTAGGCATCCATATCAAAAGATATAAGATTTTGCGAGCAGCAGTCCACTTAAAGTGTGATATCACATATTTTGAAGAGACTCACCAGTCTTCCACAGAACACAATAAACTGGGTCGGGACTGGGTTTGTCAAGTATATGGGGCAGCAGCTCAGGGAAAGAAGCGAGTATGGTATGAATGTAAAACTGAAAAAAGTGACCCCCTGGGTCGATACATAATAGTATCCAGAGATCTGGAGGGTCACCCAGTGGTGCTATGTAGCATTTATGGTCCTGGAAGACCTGACGCTTCTTTCTACGCCCAACTGGCATCAATATTGGACAGCTGCTGGAGGGTGGACTGATTGTGGGTGGGGACCTGAATGGGATCCTAAACCCATTGATGGACTCATTACAGCAGAATGCAAATATTCAGGCAGGGAAAACTCATATCCTGCAGCGGTTTTATCGATGGCTTCACCTAGTAGACCCGTGGTGACTTTTGCAGCCCACAGATAGAGACCTTATCAGTCCTTCCCTTATCTGAACATCACCTCTTAACATTTACTCTTCAGCTTCCGCCGTCCCAACCTTGTCCTGTCTCCTCCGACCTTTTTAGAAATCTTCATAATATTGATCCCCTGACTCTCTCCTCCACCATTTCTCCATCTCTTTCCTCCATTTTATCCTCCGAGTCTGTCGACGAGGCATTATCCTCATACAATACCACACTATCCTCAGCCCTTGACACTCTTGCCCCTCCCATCCCACATCCTGTCAAACGATCTACTCCCCAACCCTGGCTTTCACCCACAATCCGTTACTTACGCATCTGCGCCCGTTCTGCCGAACGAGCCTGGTCCAAATCCCGTTCCCCAGAAGATCTTCTACACTTCAAATTCATGCTTGGCTCCTTACAGTCAGCCTTAGCACTTTCCAAACAAGATTACTACATCCATCTGATTAATTTCCTTGCCTCTGATCCTCATCGTTTCTTTAACACCCTCAATTCTCTCCTCAAGGTCCCCCCCGCCCCCAATCCCGCCCTCCCTTTCTGTCCAAACCCTAGCCGACTACTTCCACAACAAAATCCTCAAAATTACCCTCCAATTTCCTACCCCCTCATCTACCCCTCTCCTCCTCATTTCTCCTCCCCCATACATACTCCCTCTGCCACCCTCTCCTCCTTCTTTCCGATCTCTGAAGAAGAAACCACACTCCTGATTTCCTCCTCCAAACCTACCACCTGTTCTTCAGACCCCATCCCCACCCATCTCCTACGTTCCATCTCCCTCACCATTGTCCCCTCCATCACTCATATCCTTAACCTTTCATTCTCCACTGCAACTGTCCCCGCTGACTTCAAACATGCTGTTGTCACACCCCTCCTCAAGAAACCCTCACTTGATCCAACATGCCCTTCTAACTACCGACCCATCTCCCTCCTTCCCTTCATATCCAAACTATTAGAATGAGCAGTCCACCTTCACTGCCTCGACTTCCTCTCCTCCTAGGCCCTCCTGGACCCACTTCAATCCGGCTTCCGTCCTCTACACTCCACTGAAACGGTACTCACAAAAGTCACAAATGACCTGTTCCTGGCTAAATCCAAGGGCCTCTACTCCATCCTCATCCTTCTTGACCTTTCTGCTGCCTTTGACACCGTTGACCACGACCTTCTCCTCATCACCCTCTCCTCGCTTGGCTTCAAGGATTCCGTACTATCCTGATTCTCCTCCTACCTCTCCCATCGTTCATTCAGTGTATGCTCTGGTGGCTCCTCCTCCTCCCCTACCCCACTCCATGTAGGTATACCCAGGGATCTGTCTTGGGCCCCCTCCTCTTCTCTCTCTATACCCAAGGCCTTGGCGCGCTTATCTCCTCCCATGGCTTTCAGTACCATCTCTATGCCGATGACTCCCAAATCTACCTCTCTACACCTGATATTTCTCTGGCAACCCAGTCTAAGATCTCTACCTGTCTTTCAGACATCGCTGCCTGGATGTCTCATCGCCGATTAAAATTGAACATAGCCAAAACTGAACTCCTTGTCTTTCCTCCTAACTCCTCCCTCCCACTTCCCCCTCTCTCAATCCATGTGGATGGATCTACTATCCTTCCTGTTCCCTTGGCCCGCAATCTAGGGGTTATCTTTGACACCTCTCTCTCCATTTCCGCTCATATCCAGCTTGTAGCTAAGACCTGCCGCTTCTTTCTCTACAACATCAGCAAAATCCGCCCCTTCCTTTCTGAACACACTACCAAAATGCTTATCCACTCCTTAATCTCTTCTCGCCTCGATTACTGCAACCTACTTCTCGCTGGTCTTCCCGTGAGCCATCTCCTTCCACTCCAATCTATACAAAATCACGCTGCTCGACTAATCCTCTGCCAACTTCGCCATGCCCACATTACTCCTCTTCTCAAGTTGCTTCACTGGCTCCCTGTCCAGTTCCACATCCAATTCAAGCTTCTCCTGCTAACCCATAAATGCATCCACTCTATGGCCCCTCAATACCTCTTATCTCTTATCTCTCCCTATGTCTCCTCTCAAAATTTGTGCTCCGCTAACAAATTACTTCTATCAATGCCTTTCACCCACACCGTGAACTCCCGACTGCGCTCCTTTCATCTTGCTGCACCTTACGCCTGGAACAGCCTACCTGCGTCTGTGCACCAGGCACCCTCCTTGACCCTCTTCAAATCCAGGTTGAAGACCCACCTCTTCACCATTGCATTCAGATCCTGACTCCTTCCTCATCCTACCCTAACCCCTGTCATCGTTTATGACCAAACTACTGACCTAACTATACCACACCGTACCCTGCACAGAACTGACTAATGTTCTATACTGTCTTAACTAATGTACTGTTCTAACTAGATTGTAAGCTCCGATGACAATGACTCTGACGGGCAGGGACTGTCTCTTGTATGTTGGCTACCTCTTGTAGGTTAGCTGTGCAGCGCTGCGTGCGTGGTGCTTTACAAGTGCTGAATAGTAGTAGTAGTAGTAGTAGACTACACTCATCTATCTCGTGCTTATGAGGCCAGTGCTAGAATCAATCATTTGTTATTGTACTCCGTCCTGATACCTTGGTTTGGGCGGTTAATCAAGTGTGAAAATAAAGATAAAGATCCTAATTTCAGAGAACTTATTTGCCCGGATGGAAGAGGTAAAAATAGGACTAGGGGAGATTTCTGATCATGCACCCATCTGGACTTCACTGGATTGGTACCCCAGTTCGAGAGGACCGCGGATATGGAGGTTCCCTTTGGAACTTTACAAGGAAGAGTGCTTCCATAGCTATATCAAAGAGAAGTGATGGGACTATGTGACCCACAATTCACAACACCGGGATACCCTGAGCTATTTTGGGAGGCGGCAAAGGTGGTCCTGCGAGGAGAGATTATGGCATACTCAGCGCGCCGCCGATGCCTCCTTAATGCTTGAGTGCTAAGACTGGAAAAACAGGCAGTGCTAGATCGAAGATGTCACGCTCGGCACGTGTCGTCAGAGACCAGGATGTGGCTTCTGGAATCCAAGCCAGCTCTGAATGAAGTTTTGCATCAGCGAGCAAAAAAATCTCTAATGTACTACAAATATCAACTTTTTCAGTATGCGAATAAGATGGGCAAGCTGTTGGCATGATGTTTGTGGTGAGCACAGTGGTTGGGCCTGTTCCAGTGATATGGGATGGGGCAGGCAAACTATACAAAACAGTGGAGGAGATTGCCCACCGTTTTCACTCATACTATCGAGATCTGTATAAGGGACAATGAGTGCCATTGGATATGATTAATTTGCATCTTCAGAGCCTAACCCTACCTAAATTGACTACACAACAGCTAGAGCAGCTGGGGGCACCCATCACAGCCCAGGAAATATTCAAGGGTATTCACCAGGCACAGTGTTGTAACACCCCTGGCCCAGATGGGTTCACAGCTGATTTCTACAAAATTTTACAAGTTGAAATGGTGGCCCCGATGGAGGCCATCTTCCAAAAATGTACTCAACAGCAGGGGTTCAAATAGGAGATAATCGTGCCTTTATCACCCTGCTCCCTAAAGCAGGGAAAGATCGGCTTCAAACAAGCTCATATCGGCCCATCTCATTAATGAATTTTGACTTGAAGCTGCTAGCAAAAATCCTAGCAGAGAGGTTGGCCCCACTGCTGCCTGCATTAGTACGGGACCCACAAATGGAGTTTGTAAAGGGCTGCTACACAGCTAGTAACCTTAGAAAGAGAATAGCTTCACAAGAGTGTGTCCACTAACAAGAAATCGTATCGTTGCTAACAGGTTTTGACGCCAAAAAGGCATTTGATAGAGTGGGGTGGGAATACCTGTTTCAATTATTCCCCTATTATGGGATAGAGGGGACTTATTTACAAATGATCAGGGGTTTATATGATCACCCCACGGTAGAGATTCTAATTAATGGATATCTTTCAGAGACCTTTGACTTAGAGAGGGGAATGCGACAGGGATGTCCCCTTTCACCTCTACTATTTGTGTTATCCCTAGATCCCTTTATTCATATAGTGGAGAACTGTCGGGCTATACCTGGAATTCATATGGGCAGGTCGAATTTAAGATAGCGGCATTTGCCAATGATATCTTGGTTCATATCTCCCATCCACAGTTGGCATTACCTTGCCTCCTGAATGAGTTGGACCGATTCGGGCAAAATATCCGTATTTTCACTTAATAAAGAAAAGTCAGAAGCCTTGGATGTAGTGGCATGACTGAAAGAGTGCTGGGGTCTGGGTTTTCCATTCCGTTGGGTTGATTGGAGTTTCACATACCTAGGGATTTGGCTAACAGCAGACCCTAAGCAAGTTTATCGGACAAACTAGACAAAGGTAATGAACCAGCAGCAAGCTAAGTTGCGAGAGTGGATGGTCCTCCCCATGTCACTTTTGGGTCGGGTGGTGGCCTACTGTATGATTTTGTTCCCAAAACTGCTCTATATGCTGCAGACTTTGCCAATTTGTTCGTTACGCAGAAAAGTCACATCACATGAAAGAGACTTACATAGATTCCTCTGGCATGGGAGACTAGCGTGAATCTCGTTTGTTCGGTTAAGGGATCATTGGAGTCGGGGGGGGGGGGGGGTTTGTGAATCCCCAACATCCATCGGTATTCGCAAGCATGTCAGATGCGTTATCTGAGAGACTGACTGGGGCAGACTGAGATGTTTAACTCCCGGGATCTGGAGGTGGAATTTGCATGACCTCTTTCTCTGATGGCTGTGCTGCATGTGGAGTCCAGAGCACTGCCGGAGAGGCTACACCGGAGCTGTCTGGTGGTGCCAATATGGGGGGCATGATGCTATTTGTGTAGGCTGTGGCACATCTCTCCGGCCACCTCTAGTTTCCTGGCTATCTGAGGGAACCCACACTTTACATCAGGCTCAGAGAATCAGGTCTTCAAGGTATGGGAGGAGAAAAGGATAGAGAGCTTAGGGCATGTGATGAACCAAAAAGGCAGAATTAAACCTTACGCATCGCTCCGGCAAGAATATAAACTCTCAGGGTCGTATAATTTTGCCTATTATCAACTGAGGCATTATATTTAATCTCTTCCAAAAGAAAACCTAACAGTAGAGGGCTCTGCACATGTGCTGGAATTTTTTGAAATTGGTGATTGAGATCACTTGTCCATTTTGCAAATGTATCAGTTGGAACAGTGGATTCTTCTTGCAGACTTTTCGACAATAGAACAGTGGGGACTGGAACTAGGTCAACAATTGGATGCAGGGACATTGCGATGGGCTATTGCACATATCCCAGCACTGGTCAAAATGGCCCAACTACAAGAGATACAGTATAGGGCTATTTGTCAAGCCCAATTCTCCCCACTTCACGTGTTGCGAAGTGGGGTGGCCCCTAGCAGTAACTGCCCTTGGTGCGGACTACCCATTGCAAACCTAGGGCACTTATGGTGGAAATGTAAGTACATACAAAGATATTGGCGATGGGAATTTTTAATCAGTGAAAGGACAGACACCAAGATGGTGGGGTGGAGTTGCGGGGTGGGGCTGGGGGCTGGGGGCTGGTCGGGCGTCAGAGCATCCACGGGGCTGGTGACCCCAGCTCCACTGAAACTTTAATATTCCATGTTGGACCCTATCAGTTAGGGAGGGTAGGGGAAATGGGAGGGGTTAGAGGGAGGAGGGGGAGGGGACAAAATCATGGGGAAAAAAATCAAGTGCTCGGTATGTTGGGAAATATTACTGGTACGGCATGTGTATCCTTTGGGAAGTATCCAGTAAATGAAGGCAGTTTAAGTGTAAATGTTGTTTATCATTGTGGGAAGAGCAGAACCCAGCTGCACAAAGTTTAAGCTGTTTTCTTTGATGTTAAGAAAGATGATTTGTAATAAAAAATACACTGACTGGTGAAATAAAGTTTCTAGGTGAAATAAATGACTACTTCGTGGAGCAGCTGTTCATGAATTAACAAGAGGGGAAGCTATTCTGGAACCAGTCCTTAGTGGAATACAGGATCTGGTGCAAGAGATAAGGGGGTTGGGGTTAATTGGCAGTAGTGATCATAGCATGATGGTGCTTGATTTAATAAATGGAGGAAGGATAGCAAGGAAATCCACATTACTACCTTTTAACTTTCAAAAGGGAGACTATGATAAAATGAGGAAAGAAAAACTAAGAAAAGCAGCTGCAAAGGTTAAAGAATTAGATCAAGCATGGACGTTGTTTAAAAATACTATATTGGAAGCCCAGACCAAATATATTCCATGCTTTAAGAAAAGTGGAAGGAAGGCCAAAAAACTGCCAGCATAGTTTAAAAGCGAGGTCATAGAGAATATTTTAGTCAAAAAAGCATCTTTCAGGAAATGGAAAAAGGAGCCAAATGATGAAAATGGGAAACAACATAAACACTGGCAAGTTAGATGCAAGGCATTGATAAGGCAGGCAAAGAAAGAATTTGAAAAAAAGCTTGCTTTGCCCCCGCCCCCCCAAAACACATATTAAAAACTTTTTCAAGTACATTCATAGCAAAAAAACCTGTTAGAGAGTCAGTTGGACCATTAGATGATAGAGAGATAAAAGGGGCGCTAAGGGAGGACAATGCCATAGCAGAGAGATTGAATTAATTCTTTGTTTCAGTTTTTACTAAAGATGTAGGGAAGCTACTCATACCTGAGACAGTATTTAAAGGTGATATATCGGATGAATTGAAAGAAATATCGATAAACCTGGAAGATGTATTACAAATATTTGATAAAATGAAGAGTAGTGAATAACCTGTACCAGATGGTAGGCATCCAAGGGTTCTGAAAGAATTGAAAGATAAGATTTCAGACTTACTATTAGTAATCTGTGAACTATCATTAAAATCATCTGTAGTACCTAAAGATTGGAGAATGGCCATTGTAACACCAAGTTTTAAAAATGGTTCCGGGGGGATCCAGGAAACTACAGACTGGTGAGCCTGACATTGGTACTGGGAAAAATGGTAGAAAACATTATAAAGAACAAATTTACTGAACATGTAGATAGTCATGGTTTAATGGGAGAAAGCCAACATGGATTTAGCCAAGGAAAGTCTTGTTTTACTAATCTGTTATATTGTTTTGAAGATGTGAATAAATAGGTAGACTAAAGTGAACCAGTTGATCTAGTGTATCTGGATTTTCAGAAAGCCTTTGACAAGGTCCCTCATGAGAGACTCTTAGCCAAATTAAGAATTTATGGGAATGGAGGCAGTGTAGTATTGTGGATCAGAAACTGGTTAAAAGATAGAAAGGAGAGAGTAGGGCTAAATGACCAATTTTCTCAATGGAGAAAGGTGAATAGTGGAGTACCTCAGGGATCTGTGCTGGGTCTGCTGCTTTTTAACATATTCATAAATAACCTGGAAATGGGAATAGTGAGTGAGGTGATCAAATTTGCTGACAAAACAAAATTATTCAAAGTTGTTAAAACACAAAAGGATTGTGAAAAAATTCCAAAGGACCTTGATAAATTGGAAAACTGGATGATAAAATGGCAGTTGAAATGTAATGTGGACAAGTGCAAAGTTATGCACCTAGGAAAGAAAAACCCAAACTATGGTTACATGATGCAAGGTTCCACATTAGGAACCACCACCCAGGAAAAAGATTTAGATATTAAGGCGGATAACACGTTGAAACCCTCCACCAGTGTGCAGTGGCAGCCAAGAAAGCAAATAGAATGCTAGAAATCATACGAAAGGAATGGAGAATAAAACAAAGGATATTATAATGCCTCTGAATCATTCCATGGTGTGATTGCACCTTAAATATTGTGTGCAATTCTTGTCACCATATCTTAAAGGATATAGCAGAATTAGAAAAGCGCCACCAAAATGATAAAGGGGATGGAAGGATATCCCTAAGAAAAAAGGCTTAAAAGGATAGGGCTCATCAACTTGGAAAAGAGACGACTGAGGGGGGATATGATAGAGGTCTATAAATTAATGACTGGAATAGAATGGGTAAACATAGATCGGTTGTTTACACCATCAAAAAGTAGAAAGACTAGGGGACACATAATAAGCTACAACGTAACCCATTTAAGATTAATAAGAGAAAATATTTTTTTCACTCAACGCGTAATCAAACTCTGGAATTCGTTACCAGAGGATGTAGTAAAAGCTGTTAGTGTAGCTGGGTTTAAAAATGTTTGGACAAGTTCCTTGAGGAAAGGTCCATAAACCATTATTAAAGAGGATCCAGGAAATCTACTGCTTACCCAGGGACAAGAATTGTGCATTCTGTATGCCTTTTGTGAACCTGCTAGATACTTATGACCTGGATTGGCCACTGTTGGAAACAGGATACTGGGCTTGATGGACCTTGGTCTGACCCAGTATGACATTTCTTATGTTCTTATGAGGAAGGTTTTGCTGGACGCAAAATAGCCGTTCAAAAAGAAAGAGAGAACCATAACACAGTGTCTAATACCAAAATAAAATTAGCTATAATTTATTTTGGTGTTAGAAACTGTGTTGTCGTTCTCTTTTTCTTCTTGTCCCTTGGCATATGAGCACCTTACATCTCCTCTGTTTTTTGGAGAATATATACTTACAGGTGTCAGTACTTTTTTTAATCCTAGAGTGCCAGGCTAAATAATTCAACAGCTACAGTTTTTGCTACATTGTAATTATTTAACCTGGGAATATGTCCCTTTCCTTTTTCTTGGCAAAGCTATTGAATGAAAACCTACCTCTGCTCCCTCTGTGTGTATCTTGGAGGCCTCAGTTCATCACTCACCTGTTTGCTATTCTGGCTTCCTATCCATCTATGTTTTTATATGCAAATGTATGTAAATATGCACATGGATATGCAAATATACTACCCATTCTTTGCCCCCCCCCCCAAGGAAGCCATCAAACTATGTTCATGGTAAAAAATACCCAGATACTTCCAAATGAAATGAAGGCATGGCCTAATGGTTAGAGCAGCAAGCTAAACAAAAAAGAGGGTTCAAAACACTGATGAAGTAGTTTGCTGGAGGTCACTAAAGAAAAAGGAAAAAAAAAGAAAATCTATGGCCAGGGGCGGTTCTATCATTAGGAAAGGTGAGGCGGCTGCCTCAGGCAGCAAATTTTGGGAGCAGCAGAAATGCTCCCTAGAACAGGTCAGTGGCAGCGGCCTCATGCTTCCTTAAAAAATGCAAATGATAATCCTGGCAGCAGCCTCCCTCCACCATGGCACTGCCACTGCTTTTCTTATGTTTGCTCAAATGCCAAGACTCTAAGATAGTCCCTAGTGAACACTTTATATTGGTGAATAAAGGTATGAAACCAGATAAGTCTGCCCAGATAAGTCTTTTTCTGGTTTCATACCTTTATTTTAACTTTGTCACACAAGGAACTTTTAAATGAATAAAATGGATCCCATCTGACTGGCGGGGTTAAGTCACAATTCTTACCCTCCCTCAATGTGATTCAACAAAAAGTATTCACCAATATAAAGTGTTCACTAGGGACTATTTCAGAGTCTTGGGATTTGAGTCTTTGTATGTCTCTGAATTTGGGATAATTGTCTTTGATTTTCTTAAGTTTGCAGCAGTGATGGATGTCAGATTTGAAAAACTCAAAGAATGCCGCGTGTGACTTTGCGACACTGCGCTTGGAAAGAATGCAAATGCCCACCTCTTCTGATGCATCATTTGCGTGAAAGGGGGCGGGTATTTGGAGGCTTTCCAAGTTCGGGGTCTCAAAGTCCCACGCTTCTTTTTGAGGGTTTCACATCTGCTGTCTGCTGCCACTGCAAAAATAGGAAAAACAGCGGCAGTGCCGGCAGCGGAGGGAGACTGCTGCTGGGATTATCATTTGCATTTTTTGGGAGTGTTTTTTAAGTCTGATGTCTGCTGCTGTTGCAATCATAGGAAAAGTGGCTGTGACAGCAGGAAATGGGGGGGGGGGGGGGTGTGACTGGAAGAGAATGCCTGGAAATAAGATGCAGGACATGAAGGGGTATGGGGAGAGAGGCTGGAAGGGAGATGCAGGACATGAAGGGGAATGGTGATAGAGGATGCAAGGGAGATGCAGCACAAGAAGTGGAATGGGGGGATTGGGGGGAGAGGCTGGAAGGGAGATGCAGGAGATGAAGGGGATGGGGAGAGAGGCTGGAAGGGAGATGCAGGACATGAAGGGGGATGGGGGGAGAGGCTGGAAGGGAGATGCAGGACATGAAGGGGGATGGGGAGAGAGGCTGGAAGGGAGATGCAGGACATGAAGGGGGATGGGGGGAGAGGCTGGAAGGGATATGCAGGACATGAAGGGGGAATGGGGGGAGAGGCTGGAAGGGAGGGAGATGCAGGACATGAAGGGAGATGGGGGAGAGGCTGGAAGGGAGATGCAGAACATGAAGGGGGATGGGGAGAGAGGCTGGAAGGGAGATGCAGGACATGAAGGGGGATGGGGAGAGAGGCTGGAAGGGAGATGCAGGACATGAAGGGGGATGGGGAGAGGCTGGAAGGGAGATGCAGGACATGAAGGGGGATGGGGGAGAGGCTGGAAGGGAGATGCAGGACATGAAGGGGGATGGGGAGAGGCTGGAAGGGAGATGCAGGACATGAAGGGGGATGGGGAGAGGCTGGAAGGGAGATGCAGGACATGAAGGGGGATGGGGGAGAGGCTGGAAGGGAGATGCAGGACATGAAGGGGAATGGGGGAGAGGCTGGAAGGGAGATGCAGGACATGAAGGGGGATTGGGGAGAGGCTGGAAGGGAGGTGCAGGACATGAAGGGGGATGGGGGAGAGGCTGGAAGGGAGATGCAGGACATGAAGGGGATGGGGTATAGGCGGGAAGGGAGATGCAGGACATGAAGGGGGATGGGGAGAGAGGCTGGAAGGGAGATGCAGGACATGAAGGGGGATGGGGGAGAGGCTGGAAGGGAGATGCAGGACATGAAGGGGGAATGGGGGAGAGACTGGAAGGGAGATGCAGGACATGAAGGGGGATGGGGGAGAGGCTGGAAGGGAGATGCAGGACATGAAGTGGAATGGGGGGAGAGACTGGAAGGGAGACGCAGGACATGAAGGGGGATGGGGGAGAGGCTGGAAGGGAGATGCAGGACATGAAGGGGGATGGGGAGAGAGGCTGGAAGGGAGATGCAGGACATGAAGGGGGATGGGGGAGAGGCTGGAAGGGAGATGCAGGACATGAAGGGGGATTGGGGAGAGGCTGGAAGGGAGATGCAGGACATGAAGGGGGAATGGGGGAGAGGCTGGAAGGGAGATGCAGGACATGAAGGGGGATGGGGGAGAGAGGCTGGAAGGGAGGTGCAGGACATGAAGGGGGATGAGGAGAGAGGCTGGAAGGGAGATGCAGGACAGAAAGGGGGAGGGGGAGAGAGGCGGGAAGGGATGTGACGGACCTGAAGGGGGATGAGGAGAGCGGCTGGATGGGAGATGCAGGACATGAAGGGGAATGGGGGAGAGGCTGGAAGGGAGATGCAGGACATGAAGGGGGATGGGGAGAGAGGCTGGAAGGGAGATGCAGGACATGAAGGGGGATGGGGGAGAGGCTGGAAGGGAGATGCAGGACATGAAGGGGGATGGGGAGAGAGGCTGGAAGGGAGATGCAGGACATGAAGGGGGATGGGGGAGAGGCTGGAAGGGAGATGCAGGACATGAAGGGGGATGGGGAGGCTGGAAGGGAGATGCAGGACATGAAGGGGGATGGGGAGAGAGGCTGGAAGGGAGATGCAGGACATGAAGGGGGATGGGGAGAGAGGCTGGAAGGGAGATGCAGGACATGAAGGGGGATGGGGAGAGAGGCTGGAAGGGAGATGCAGGACATGAAGGGGGATGGGGAGAGAGGCTGGAAGGGAGGTGCAGGACATGAAGGGGGATGGGGAGAGAGGCTGGAAGGGAGATGCAGGACATGAAGGGGGATTGGGGAGAGAGGCTGGAAGGGAGGTGCAGGACATGAAGTGGGATGGGGAGAGAGGCTGGAAGGGAGATGCAGGACATGAAGGGGGATGGGGGGAGAGGCTGGAAGGGAGGTGCAGGACATGAAGGGCGGATGGGGAGGCTGGAAGGGAGATGCAGGACATGAAGGGGGATGGGGGAGAGAGGCTGGAAGGGAGGATCAGGACATGAAGGGGGATGAGGAGAGAGGCTGGAAGGGAGATGAAGGACACAAAGGGGGATGGGGAGAGAGGCTGGAAGGGATGTGCAGGACATGAAGGGGGATGAGGAGAGAGGCTGGAAGGGAGATGCAGGACATGAAGGGGGATGGGGAGAGAGGCTGGAAGGGAGATGCAGGACATGAAGGGGGATGGGGGGAGAGGCTGGAAGGGAGGTGCAGGACATGAAGGGGGATGGGGAGAGAGGCTGGAAGGGAGGTGCAGGACATGAAGGGGGATGGGGAGAGAGGCTGGAAGGGAGGAGCAGGACATGAAGGGGGATGGGGGAGAGGCTGTAAGGGAGATGCAGGACATGAAGGGGGAAGGGGGAGAGAGAGGCTGGAAGGGAGATGCAGGACGAAGGGGGATGGGGGAGAGGCTGGAAGGGAGATGCAGGACATGAAGGTGGATGGGGATGCTGGAAGGGAGATGCAGGACATGAATGGGAATGGGAGAGAGGCTGGAATGGAGGTGCAGGACATGAAGGGGGATGGGGGGAGAGGCTGGAAGGGAGGTGCAGGACATGAAGGGGGATGGGGAGAGAGGCTGGAAGGGAGATGCAGGACAGAGAAGGGGGATGGGGAGAGGCTGGAAGGGAGATGCAGGACATGAAGGGGGATGGGGAGAGAGGCTGGAAGGGAGATGCAGGACATGAAGGGGGATGGGGAGAGAGGCTGGAAGGGAGGTGCAGGACATGAAGGGGGATGGGGGAGAGGCTGGAAGGGAGATGCAGGACATGAAGGGGGATTGGGGAGAGGCTGGAAGGGAGATGCAGGACATGAAGGGGAATGGGGGAGAGGCTGGAAGGGAGGTGCAGGACATGAAGTGGGATGGGGAGAGAGGCTGGAAGGGAGATGCAGGACATGAAGGGGGATGGGGAGAGAGGCTGGAAGGGAGATGCAGGACATGAAGGGGGATGGGGAGAGGCTGGAAGGGAGATGCAGGACATGAAGGGGGATGGGGGAGAGGCTGGAAGGGAGATGCAGGACATGAAGGGGGATGGGGAGAGAGGCTGGAAGGGAGATGCAGGACATGAAGGGGGATTGGGGAGAGGCTGGAAGGGAGATGCAGGACATGAGGGGCGATTGGGGAGAGGCTGGAAGGGAGATGCAGGACATGAAGGGGGAAGGGGCAGGAGGCTGGAAAGTAGATGCAGAACAAGAAGGGGGAAGGGGAGAGAGGCTACAAGGGAGGTGCAGGACATGAAGGGGGATGGGGAGAGAGGCTGGTAGGGAGATGCAGGACATGAAGGGGATGGGGTAGAGGCTGGAAGGGAGATGCAGGACATGAAGGGGGATGGGGTGAGAGACTGGAAAGGAGGTGCAGGACATGAAGGGGATGGGGGAGAGGCTGGAAGGGAGATGCAGGACAGGAAGGGAGATGGGGGAGAGGCTGGAAAGGGAGGTGCAGGACATGTTGGGGGATGGGGAGAGAGGCTGGAAGGGAGATGCAGGACATGAAGGGGGATGGGGGAGAGGCTGGAAGGGAGGTGCAGGACATGAAGGGGGATGGGGAGAGAGGCTGGAAGGGAGGTGCAGGACATGAAGGGGGATGGGGAGAGAGGCTGGAAGGGAGGTGCAGGACATGAAGGGGGATGGGGGAGAGGCTGGAAGGGAGATGCAGGACATGAAGGGGGGATGGGGAGGCTGGAAGGGAGATGCAGGACATGAAGGGGGAATGGGGGAGAGGCTGGAAGGGAGGTGCAGGACATGAAGGGGGAAGGGGGGAGAGGCTGGAAGGGAGATGCAGGACATGAAGGGGGATTGGGGAGAGGCTGGAAGGGAGATGCAGGACATGAAGGGGGGATGGGGAGGCTGGAAGGGAGATGCAGGACATGAAGGGGAATGGGGGAGAGGCTGGAAGGGAGGTGCAGGACATGAAGTGGGATGGGGAGAGAGGCTGGAAGGGAGATGCAGGACATGAAGGGGGATTGGGGAGAGGCTGGAAGGGAGGTGCAGGACATGAAGGGGGATGGGGAGAGGCTGGACGGGAGGTGGAGGACCTGACGGGGATTGGGGAGAGGCTGGAAGGGAGGTGCAGGACATGAAGGGGGATGGGGGAGAGGCTGGAAGGGAGGTGCAGGACATGAAGGGGGACTGGGGAGAGAGGCTGGAAGGGAGGTGCAGGACATGAAGGGGGATGGGGAGAGAGGCTGGAAGGGAGATGCAGGACATGAAGGGAGATGGGGGAGAGAGGATGGAAGGGAGATGCAGGACATGAAGGGGGATGGGGAGAGGCTGGAAGGGAGATGCAGGACATGAAGGGGGATGGGGAGAGAGGCTGGAAGGGAGGTGCAGGACATGAAGGGGGATGGGGAGAGAGGCTGGAAGGGAGATGCAGGACATGAAGGGGGAATGGGGAGAGGCTGGAAGGGAGGTGCAGGACATGAAGGGGGATGGGGAGAGAGGCTGGAAGGGAGGTGCAGGACATGAAGGGGAATGGGGGAGAGGCTGGAAGGGAGGTGCAGGACATGAAGGGGGATGGGGCGAGTGGCTGGACGGGAGATGCAGTACATGAAGGGGGATGGGGAGTGAGGCTGGAAGGGAGGTGCAGGACATGAAGGGGGATGGGGAGAGGCTGGAAGGGAGGTGCAGGACATGAAGGGGGATGGGGAGGGAGGCTGGAAGGGAGATGCAGGACATGAAGGGGGAATGGGGGAGAGGCTGGAAGGGAGGTGCAGGACATGAAGGGGGATGGGGGAGAGGCAGGAAGGGAGGTGCCGGACATGAAGGGGGATGGGGGAGAGAGGCTGGAAGGGGGGTGAAGGACATGAAGGGGGATGCGGAGAGGCTGGAAGGGAGATGCAGGACATGACGGAGGATGGGGAGGCTGGAAGGGAGATGCAGGACATGAAGGGGGAATGGGGGAGAGGCTGGAAGGGAGGTGCAGGACATGAAGTGGGATGGGGAGAGAGGCTGGAAGGGAGATGCAGGACATGAAGGGGGATTGGGGAGAGGCTGGAAGGGAGATGCAGGACATGAAGGGGGATGGGGGGAGAGGCTGGAAGGGAGATGCAGGACATGAAGGGGGATTGGGGAGAGGCTGGAAGGGAGATGCAGGACATGAAGGGGGATGGGGAGGCTGGAAGGGAGATGCAGGACATGAAGGGGAATGGGGGAGAGGCTGGAAGGGAGGTGCAGGACATGAAGGGGGATGGGGGAGAGGCTGGAAGGGAGATGCAGGACATGAAGGGGGATGGGGGAGAGAGGCTAAAAGGGAGATGCAGGACATGAAGGGGGATGGGGGAGGGGAGGCTGGAAGGGAGGTGCAGGACATGAAGGGGGGAATGGGGGAGAGGCTGGAAGGGAGGTGCAGGACATGAAGGGGGATGGGGGAGGAGCTGTAAGGGAGATGCAGGACATGAAGGGGGAATGGGGGAGAGGCTGGAAGGGAGGTGCAGGACATGAAGGGGGATGGGGGAGAGGCTGGAAGGGAGGTGCAGGACATGAAGGGGGATGGGGAGAGAGGCTGGAAGGGAGGTGCAGGACATGAAGGGGGATGGGGAGAGAGGCTGGAAGGGAGGTGCAGGACATGAAGGGGGATGGGGGAGAGGCTGGAAGGGAGATGCAGGACATGAAGGGGGATGGGGAGGCTGGAAGGGAGATGCAGGACATGAAGGGGAATGGGGGAGAGGCTGGAAGTGAGGTGCAGGAAATGAGGTGGGATGGGGAGAGAGGCTGGAAGGGAGATGCAGGACATGAAGGGGGGATGGGGAGGCTGGAAGGGAGATGCAGGACATGAAGGGGGATGGGGAGGCTGGAAGGGAGGTGCAGGACATGAAGGGGGATGGGGGAGAGGCTGGAAGGGAGATGCAGGACATGAAGGGGGAATGGGGGAGAGGCTGGAAGGGAGGTGCAGGACATGAAGGGGGATGGGGAGGGAGGCTGGAAGGGAGGTGCAGGACATGAAGGGGAATGGGGGAGAGGCTGGAAGGGAGGTGCAGGACATGAAGGGGGATGGGGAGGGAGGCTGGAAGGGAGATGCAGGACATGAAGGAGGTTGGGGAGGCTGGAAGGGAGGTGCAGGACATGAAGGGGAATGGGGGAGAGGCTGGAAGGGAGATGCAGGACATGAAGGGGGATGGGGGGAGAGGCTGGAAGGGAGATGCAGGACATGAAGGGGGATGGGGGAGAGAGGCTGGAAGGGAGTTGCAGGACATGAAGGGGGATGGGGTGAGAGGCTGGAAGGGAGATGCAGGACATGAAGGGGGATGGGGGAGAGACGCTGGAAGGGAGGATCAGGACATGAAGGGGGATGAGGAGAGAGGCTGGAAGGGAGATGCAGGACATGAAGGGGGATGGGGGAGAGGCTGGAAGGGAGGTGCAGGACATGAAGGGGGATGGGGAGAGAGGCTGGAAGGGAGATGCAGGACATGAAGGGGGATGGGGAGAGAGGCTGGAAGGGAGGTGTAGGACATGAAGGGGGATGGGGGAGAGAGGCTACAAGGGAGATGCAGGAGATGAAGGGGATGGGGAGAGAGGCTGGAAGGGAGGTGCAGGACATGAAGGGGGATGGGGAGAGAGGCTGGAAGGGAGATGCAGGACATGAAGGGGGATGGGGAGAGAGGCTGGAAGGGAGATGCAGGACATGAAGGGGGATGGGGGAGAGGCTGGAAGGGAGGTGCAGGACATGAAGGGGGATGGGGGAGAGAGGCTGGAAGGGAGATGCAGGACATGAAGGGGGATGGGGAGGGAGGCTGGAAGGGAGATGCAGGACATGAAGGGGGATGGGGAGAGAGGCTGGAAGGGAGATGCAGGACATGAAGGGGGATGGGGGAGAGGCTGGAAGGGAGATGCAGGACATGAAGGGGGATGGGGGGAGAGGCTGGAAGGGAGATGCAGGACATGAAGGGGGCTGGGGAGAGAGGCTGGAAGGGAGGTGGAGGACAGAGAAGGGGGATGGGGAGAGAGGCTGGAAGGGAGATGCAGGACATGAAGGGGGATGGGGAGAGAGGCTGGAAGGGAGGTGGAGGACAGAGAAGGGGGCTGGGGAGAGAGGCTGGAAGGGAGGTGCAGGACATGAAGGGGGATGGGGAGAGAGGCTGGAAGGGAGATGCAGGACATGAAGGGGGATGGGGAGAGAGGCTGGAAGGGAGGTGCAGGACATGAAGGGGGATGGGGGGAGAGGCTGGAAGGGAGATGCAGGACATGAAGGGGAATGGGGGAGAGGCTGGAAGGGAGGTGCAGGACATGAAGGGGGATGGGGAGGCTGGAAGGGAGATGCAGGACATGAAGGGGGATGGGGGAGGGAGAGGCTGGAAGGGAGGAGCAGGACATGAAGGGGGATGGGGAGAGAGGCTGGAAGGGAGATGCAGGACATGAAGGGGGATGGGGGAGAGGCTGGAAGGGAGATGCAGGACATGAAGGGGGATGGGGGGAGAGGCTGGAAGGGAGATGCAGGACATGAAGGGGGATGGGGGGAGAGGCTGGAAGGGAGGTGCAGGACATGAAGGGGGATGGGGGAGAGGCTGGAAGGGAGATGCAGGACATGAAGGGGGATGGGGGAGAGGCTGGAAGGGAGATGCAGGACAGAGAAGGGGGATGGGGAGAGAGGCTGGAAGGGAGATGCAGGACATGAAGGGGGATGGGGAGAGAGGCTGGAAGGGAGGTGCAGGACATGAAGGGGGATGGGGAGAGAGGCTGGAAGGGAGGTGCAGGACATGAAGGGGGATGGGGAGAGAGGCTGGAAGGGAGATGCAGGACATGAAGGGGGATGGGGGAGAGGCTGGAAGGGAGATGCAGGACATGAAGGGGGATGGGGAGAGAGGCTGGAAGGGAGATGCAGGACATGAAGGGGAATGGGGGGAGAGGCTGGAAGGGAGGTGCAGGACATGAAGGGGGATGGGGAGAGAGGCTGGAAGGGAGATGCAGGACATGAAGGGGGGATGGGGAGGCTGGAAGGGAGATGCAGGACATGAAGGGGGATGGGGGGAGAGGCTGGAAGGGAGATGCAGGACATGAAGGGGGAATGGGGGAGAGGCTGGAAGGGAGTTGCAGGACATGAAGGGGGATGGGGAGAGGCTGGAAGGGAGATGCAGGACATGAAGGGGGATGGGGGAGAGGCTGGAAGGGAGATGCAGGACATGAAGGGGGATGGGGGAGAGGCTGGAAGGGAGGTGCAGGACATGAAGGGGGATGGGGAGAGGCTGGAAGGGAGATGCAGGACATGAAGGGGAATGGGGGAGAGGCTGGAAGGGAGGTGCAGGACATGAAGGGGGATGGGGGGAGAGGCTGGAAGGGAGATGCAGGACATGAAGGGGGAATGGGGGAGAGGCTGGAAGGGAGGTGCAGGACATGAAGGGGGATGGGGGAGAGGCTGGAAGGGAGATGCAGGACATGAAGGGGGATGGGGAGGCTGGAAGGGAGGTACAGGACATGAAGGGGGATGGGGAGAGAGGCTGGAAGGGAGGTGCAGGACATGAAGGGGGATGGGGAGAGAGGCTGGAAGGGAGATGCAGGACATGAAGGGGGATGGGGGAGAGGCTGGAAGGGAGGTGCAGGACATGAAGGGGGATGGGGGAGAGGCTGGAAGGGAGATGCAGGACATGAAGGGGGATGGGGGAGAGAGGCTGGAAGGGAGGTGCAGGACATGAAGGGGGATGGGGGAGAGGCTGGAAGGGAGATGCAGGACATGAAGGGGAATGGGGGAGAGGCTGGAAGGGAGGTGCAGGACATGAAGGGGGATGGGGGAGAGGCTGGAAGGGAGGTGCAGGACATGAAGGGGGATGGGGGAGAGGCTGGAAGGGAGATGCAGGACATGAAGGGGGATGGGGAGGGAGGCTGGAAGGGAGATGCAGGACATGAAGCGGGAATGGGGGAGAGGCTGGAAGGGAGGTGCAGGACATGAAGGGGGATGGGGGAGAGGCTGGAAGGGAGGTGCAGGACATGAAGGGGGATGGGGAGGGAGGCTGGTAGGGAGATGCAGGACATGAAGGGGGAATTGGGGAGAGGCTGGAAGGGAGGTGCAGGACATGAAGGGGGATGGGGGAGAGGCTGGAAGGGATGTGCAGGACATGAAGAATGCAAATGCCCACCTCTTCTGATGCATCATTTGCGTGAAAGGGGGCGGGTATTTGTAGACTTTCCAAGTTCGGGGTCTCAAAGTCCCACGCTTCTTTTTGAGGGCTTCACATCTGCAGTCTGCTGCCACTGCAAAAATAGGAAAAGCAGCGGCAGTGCCGGCAGTGGAGGGAGACTGCTGCTGGGATTATCATTTGCATTTTTTGGGAGTGTTTTTTAAATCTGATGTCTGCTGCTGTTGCAATCATCGGAAAAGTGACTGTGACAGCAGGAAATGGGGGGGGGGGGGTGTGACAGGAAGAGAATGCCTGGAAAGAAGATGCAGGACATGAAGGGGGATGGGGAGAGAGGCTGGAAGGGAGATGCAGGACATGAAGGGGGATGGGGAGAGACGCTGGATGGGAGATGCAGGACATGAAGGGGGATGGGGAGAGAGGCTGGAAGGGAGATGCAGGACATGAAGGGGGATGGGGAGAGAGGCTGGAAGGGAGATGCAGGACATGAAGGGGGATGGGGAGAGGCTAGAAGGGAGATGCAGGACGTGAAGGGGGAATGGGGGGAATGGCTGGGTGATGCAGAACACCGATAAGGAATGGAGGGTAGAGACTGGACATATAGCGGGGGGTAGACAACAGACACATGGTGGGGGACATAATAGGATAAAAGGAACATGGTTGATACAAGTAGAGGGATGAAGGTAAGATATTAGACATGGGGTTCAGAACAGAGGCTCAACATGGGAGAGGGCATAAGGAGGGCAGATAGTTGATATAGGGTGAAGAAGTGGTGTGGCAGAGGGCAGATACTGGACACTGGCTGGTGGCATAGGGGATGGAGATTAGATGGATATGGGATGGAGGAGTGGGCTGGACAGTAGAGACTGGAAATAGGGTAGTGGTCATGGGGAAGAAAGGCAGATGCTAGATGAGATTGGGGTTTAGGGGACAGTGAGGTAGGGATGGAGGGCAGATGCTGGGTGGGATGGGGAAGTAATGGGGATGCTGGACATGGAGGGGATAGTATGAGAAAACAGGAGAGGCACTAGATAGTGAGAGGGGGCAGACACAAGACTGTAGGAGGGAAGGGCAGAGATGCTGGACACAGGGATGGCAGAAGAGAGAAAAAGAAAGGAGAGAGTTATTCTGGGAGTAATAGGCTGGGGAAGGATAGAGAGATGGGGAGTGAAAGGACTGCTCTAAAGTGATAGGAAGACAGTTAAAAGATGAAGATTGAGAACTGAGTGGTAAGAAGGAAAACTAAAATCTGAGTTGATGGAGAAAAATGGAAGAAACCCGAAAGGAAAAGATCAGTATCAGTGATAGAAGGAAGTGAAGAAGACAAGAGGGAAGAGAAGTAACAGAAGGACCAGAGACCCTAGAGGGTGAATTAAGAGAAGATGAGGAAAGCAGAAATCAGAGACTTGGATCAAAATGATTAGAGAATAAAATGACCAGACAGCAAAAGGTAAAAAATTTAAATTTATTTTCAGTTTAGTAGTCGGAATGTGTTTGTCTTTGGACTTCACAGGCCTGATATTCAAGTGACAGTCAGCATTTTAAAAGGGTCTGACCGCCACATTCAAAAGTGAAAGCAGATATTCAGTGCCAGAATCTGGATATCCTCTGCAGGGCCGGCCCGTCCATTGAGCGAGAATGTTGTTCGCACAGGGTCCCGCGCGAACCACATTCTCGCTCAATGGACTGCTGCAGAGGGAGCCGGGGAAGCCCGCGCAAAGCCCCGGCTCCCTCTGCACAGCCTGCCAGCGTGAAGAGCCTTTACCTTCATGCTGGCGGCTGTTTCAATGAAGCCGCGAATGCCGGGAGAGGTTAAAGGGCATTGCCTTTAACCTTTCCCGGCATTCGCGGCTTCATTGAAACAGCCGCCAGCGGGAAGGTAAAGATTCTTCACGCTGGCGGGCTGTGCAGTGGGAGCCGGGGCCTCGCGCGGCTGCCCCGGCTCCCTCTGCAGCCCCTTAGACGGCGCGGGGCTCTTCGGGGGGGGGGGGGGCGGCTAGGACTGGATGGGCGGTGATGGGGGGGGGGGAAACGGACTGGAAATTGGGGATGAGGGGGGGGGGGGAACGGACTGGAAATGGGCTGTGTGGGGGGGGGAAACAGACTGGAAATGGGCTGTGATTTGGGGGGGGGGGAGAACGGACTGGAAATGGGCTGTGATGGGGGGGAACGGACAAATTGGGCTGGGATGAGGGGAAACAGACTGGAAATGGGCTGTGGTGGGGGGGGGGGGAGAACAGACTGGAAATGGGCTGTGATGGGGGAACTGACTACAATTGGGCTGTGATGGGGGGAGGACTGCAAATGGGCTGTGATGGTGGGGGGATAGGACTGCAAATGGGCTGTGATGGTGGGGGGGGGAGAACAGACTGGACATGGGCTGTGATGGGGGGGAACGGACTACAATTGGGCTGTGATGGGGGGAGGACTGCAAATGGGCTGTGATGGTGGGGGGAATGGACAAAATGGGCTGTGATGGGGGGGGAACTTGGACTGGAAATGGGCTGATGAAGAGCTGGATTAGGACTGCAAATGGTCTGTGATAGTGGGGGGGGGGATAGGACTGGAAATGGGCTGTGATGGTGGGGACGGACGGACTGAAAATGGGCTGGGATGGGGGAAACAGACTGGAAATGGGCTGTGATGTGGGGGGGGGGGGAACAGACTGGAAATGGGCTGTGATGGGGGGGAACGGACAACTTGGGCTGGGATGAGGGGAAACAGACTGGAAATGGGCTGTGGTGGGGGGGGGGGAGAACAGACTGGAAATGGGCTGTGATGGGGGGAACGGACTACAATTGGGCTGTGATGGGGGGAGGACTGCAAATGGGCTGTGATGGTGGGGGGGATAGGACTGCAAATGGGCTGTGATGGTGGGGGGAATGGACGAAATGGGCTGTGATGGGGGGAACTTGGACTGGAAATGGGCTGATGAAGAGCTGGATTAGGACTGGAAATGGGCTTATGGGGGCTGGAATAGGGCGAAGTGGGCTGACGAGGGGGCTAGGATTGGAAATTAGCTGATGGGGGAGCGTGGAGGAAATGGGCTGATGAGGGACTGGAATGGAACTGGAAAAAAAGCATATGGGGGCTAGGACTGGAAAGGGGCTGCTGAGGCGCGAGGAGCGGACTAGACATGGGCTGATGGGGGGAACGTAGACTGCAAATGGGTGATGGGCTGGAATAGGACACTGGAAATGGGCTGATGGGGGCTGGAATAGGACTGGAAGTGAGCTGATGGGAGTTGGAAAAGGGCTGGAAATGGGCTGATGGGGAGCTTGGAGTGGAAATGGGCTGATGGGGGGGGGGGGGGCTGGAAAGGAACTGTAGAGTACAGGGGCATTTGCAGCTCTTTCTGGTTCTCTGGTGCTGTGTTGCATACAGAGTCCTGGTTTTGGGGATTTCAATTTTGTCTACATAATTTTATTTTTAATTTGGGTTAATTTATTTTATGCTTGATGAGGATCTAGCTATATTCTCAGTATGTGGCCAAGTCCAGGTATTCTCTTAGCATGGAGTTTCTATGTAAGGATCAATAGTAATCTGGCTTCTTTGGTTTTCCGATTAGATGATGGATATTCTAGGTCCCACTGCAATAAAAAATATTTAGAAGGATGTTTACTAAGCTGGGCTAACTATTAACGCACCAGATAGCAGGGAAATTGTAGATAATGCAGCAATTTTCTGCACTATTTACAGAAACCATATTATCTGCAAGGGTGGGCAGGATATGGATAGAGAGTGGATGTGTGTGCAACACACGGTTACTGCAGGCATCAACAGCAAGCGGTAACTGTCAAAGTTGCAGACAGCGTGTGTGCTCATAACCCTACCTCGAGGGCTGGTGTTATGTGCATCTATGGTGTTGCTTGGGCCCACTTTCTGCAATTTTGGTGCATTGTCTGTCAGGGAAATGCTGTACATGCTCCTAGAAGATAATGCACAGCTTTTGCAGCTATGACCATGCTATCTGAACTTTTTTGCCACATTAGCTGCAAAAGCATAATATGTTTTAGTAAATAGATCCCCTTGGAGTGCAGCTGTTTTCCTGGTAGGCTCCTTGTGCGAGTTTTGGAAGTTGATGGTGTTATGGTATTGTAGATTTTCTCAATAGATCTTTTTTGTAAGGTTTTATATTATCTCACAATATCTCCATGACTAGTGAGGGGGAATATTGCTGATACTGAGATGACATCAGAATTAGAAATTATTTTGTGTATATTGACAGTGTTCTCCCCAAGATCCTTTGAATGGGTGTGCCACCTGGCTGATTTTACTGATCATCCAGCTAACAATCTGACGAATCAACATGGCAAAATAATGAGCAGGAATGGAAAAAGGAAAGAAGACTAATTATGTTGTCTGCTGCCAGCCAGCTTATAATATGGCCCACCCGGTTACTCATTTGTGCCAAAATTTGTGGGGAGAGCACTGGTTAAATTCTATGGGGAAATGTCCTCTGCACTCATTAGGAGAAGGGTTTCTTTGGATGTAGAATATATGTTCAAAAATGAAACGTACAGCACAGTTTATAACACCAAAATAAAATTAGCTGTGGTTCTTGCTTTTTCATTTTGCTCCTTGGTTTGTGATCACCTGGCATCTCCTTGTTTTTTGCAGAATATATAGTCACATTTAATAGCATGCCAATCCAATGTGCAAAGTCAGTATGTTTTATATTAGATTCCCAGGCTATATAATTAAGCTGCTCCATTTTTTGCTACATAAAAACAGCATAACAAAGTTAGGAACCCCCCACCCCCACCTTATATAGCCTGGTAATATATTGCTTTCTTTATTCATGGGGCAGCCTGACTAGTGTTGACTGGGGGGGGGGGGGGGGGGTTGGCTAGTGCTCTGGGGAAGCGCCTCCATTTTTGCTGCTGGGGGGGGGGGGGGGGCAGCTCATCTCTCGCCTCAGGCAGCAGATTGTCTTGAGCTGCTCCTGCCTATGGTCTGATTTGATTGAGCTGGAGATACAAAGAAGCAACGGGAACATGCTGAGTCAAAAATGTGGTTCACACTCCTTTCAAATGTATCTTCTTAATGCACTTCTTATTTACAGTAACACCGCTCTAAAAGTGCAAACCACACACACATCTGGCTACCAGATCCACAGGGCCAGTGCTACCATTAGGCAAGCTAGGCAATCACCTACAGTAGAGTGGTGTTTTGTGGGCAGCAGCCCCTCTGGGAGCTGCAGCAGTGGCAATAACTTTAAAACTATGCAGCGCTTACAAAAAGCCTCTAGTGCTGCATGCAGTTGGTGCTTCTGCCCCCTCCGATGCAGATTTCCTGTATGCATGGAGCAGAAGTGGCACGCAGTGCTGGAGTCTTTTGGTACGTGCAGCTTTGCTGCTCTAAAGTCATTGCTGCAGCTGCAAGTCCTGGAGAGAGGTGGCAGCAACCACAATGGGGCGGGAGGAATGAGGTTCATCTAGGGTGCCTCAAATCCTTGCACTGTCCCTGCAAATCCACTAGATATCAGTTCCCCCCAGCCAGTGCACATTGTGAAGTCAACACCACCAGATTCATGTGGCTGCACGCCTTCTGAGGGATCTAGGCATATTATATAAGAGATAGATACAGATACTAGTGATAAGTTTTGGATTTTTAGATTGTGCCTTGAAGCAAAAATTAATGCTCTTTGAAATTCATGGAGGCAAAACTAACTGATGAGCTTGCATAGTTCCCTAATGCATATTAATTTTGGAGAGGATCATTGTAAAGTGATGTGCTAATTGAAAGAAAAGGGCCAACTTTAAGTAAACTTTCAGCTGAGGGGAGCCCAAATCCTGCTGGCTCAATGCATTTTTGAAAATCTGGTGCAAATAAATCACCAGTGAGCAGCCATAGATCATTTATTTGTTGTTTCCCTTTGAAAACACCAAAGAAAAAGAGACAAGGACATTAATTATGTTTCTTTATCAATATCCAAATTCACAGCTTCATATAGGTGCGATTAGCTGCTTAGGAGCTGTTTACTGAGCCTGGGCATACGAATTTCTTCTCAGAAATGACGAAGAGAAATATAATTTGAAAAAGAACACATTTGTATTTTTGGTAAAATATTTACTCATGTTTAACCCTTTCATACTGGTGGTGAAGTTACTCTTTCCGCCAATGGTTCACTGCTTTAATTTAGTAGCACCAACTATAAATCACGTGCTGTGAAATTTAAGTTTTCTTTTCGCATAAGTTCTACAGTCCTTTGGGTTTGTGCTTTATGCCCGATGCTAAAATTTGGCCCTGGGTGATTAATCTATTGGAATTGTCACGTGAGCTTTCAACTTGCAAGTGCGGGGTACCAATGAAAGCTTGTCTCCTCCTCCTGCACCTGCTCGCCCGATTCTATTTGTGACGTCACAGACAGCGCCTTTCTGTAGCAGTGAGGTGTACGTCATAGAATAGGGTCTCGCGAGGGGAAGGTGGTTCTTGGATGTGTGTAAGCTGAGAGAATGTACTATTTCTAAATTCTGGAGCTCGGAACAAACTGCACATGGCGATTCTATTCCTCCCCCACTCAGAAGAGCTCTGTACCTACGTGATGATTCTAGCCCCCCACTCCTCTTCCGCGCCCGCCTGCAGTGCAAACCGGAAGGTCTAGGTCTTCCTTCTTGCAGGTGCGTGCTGCTTCCCGGAAAGGAGGAATGTTGTATGCAGGTGCTGTCAGGCAGCCTGCTCTCGTTCTCCTGGCGTTCCCACAGCCTCAGGAGCTGGAGCTGGACCTGGGGAGTCCTTGCTGTTAGCGCTCATCCATATTCTAAGAGGGTTCTGACTGGAAGAAGGAATTGAGGGAACTTCTCGGTCCTGGATTTAGGCTGAGACGACACAGGCAACTGCCTAGTATTCCAACTTTTGAAGGCACCAAATACCCAGGGTAATAACTAAATCATTTTTAAATAATTAAATATTAAAAAAGGAGGAAAACGGGCCCTAATGATTGTGGCCTGTATCTTTTGTTATGTTTTCTGAGCCAGTCTCAAGCATTTGGCTAAAGTTCAGATCATTAGTCAAAAAACCTCCTCTACAGTGTAACCTATTATCTCTTCATCAAAATCACAATTATCAATTAATTAAATTATACAAATATTTTTCATCTTGTTCTTCTCAAACTCAAAAATGTGCGAAAAATAGTTATCCCCAAAAGTCCATCCAGCAGTTCAAAAGCATCATTTAGACTGTCACTAGTTGAGTTGACAAGTTACTCAACTCTAAGGATTGAGATTTTTGGCCAGTACTAGTTTTAAATTTGCGTTGCAATGCCTGTGGTATTTGTAGTCCCTGATTTTACCCATTGGAATCAGTGCTGTAGATCCCATAATGCATCAAAATTAGTTTGTCAAAAATCCAGGACTGGCTTAAAATCTCACTCCTGGAACTGGGTAACTTGACATCTCTGCACTAGCTTTCAAAATCTGGATGGTGGCCATCTTTTTGCACTATTGCTGCTTCAGGGCTCATGTGCATATATAATATATTACTCTACAAGAATCTTAAATATCAGAGATAATAGAACAACCTTTAAAAATACTCTGCCCTATATTCAAAAGGGTTTTATCTGGTTGGCAGGATCTGCTAACCAGAAAGACCCTGCTGAGAGGTATATTCAGAGGCACTAACCAGATGGCACCACTGAATATGCCCTCTAACCGCTATGGCAGTGCACAGATAGTGTTGAAGCAGTCTGTGGGCGGTTTCAGCACATAACCAGCTAGTGGCAGTATTCAGTTTGCTAGCCATAAAAGTGACCAGATAAAGTTAGGTCCCGAAAAAGTCTCTCTTAACTTTGTATGATTTTGCCATCCGGATAGCAGTTGAATGTCGCCGTTATCTGGATAGCAACATCAGTTGGCGCTGAAACTGGATAGTTGGTGCCAAAGAATATTTGGATTCCGGCACTGAATATCCAGTTTCCGTTTTAAACACTGTAGAGTATTGTCCAGTTTCTTTTTTATTTATTTAAAACACAGTGAAAAAATGGCTCCAGCGTTTAGAGAAACACCATCAGACAGAACTGCTTCTTAAAAAACAGATGCTTAATTTCTTCTCAAAATATTCATAATTAAGTTCTGTATTGCCATCTTCTAACAATGATCTCCCACCCTTCACAGATATTCTATTCTTAAACTTAACCATATCTCACTTGTCATGATCTTTACCTTACTCACCAGTTTCTTTCATTCTTCAACGGTACTGGAGTTTCTGCTGAAGTCCCAGGATGGGGATAGAGAGGGAGGAGGAGATGATTTAAAGAGGAGAGTGATGGAAGAAGGCAAAAAAGAGTAATAAAGAAAGAGGGAGATGCTGGGAAGAGACAGTATGGATGCGGAGAGAGGCATAAGACACTCGTCTGTTTTACCCCCTTCTGCCACCTCACGCTCTGACCAGTGTACATGTCTTTCTCCCGTGATATGCACATAAGCAGGGCTTAATTTAATGTGGTGCCCATAGGCAGGGCTGGCCCAACCATTAGGCAAAAAAGGTGGTCGCCTAGGGCAGAAATCTCTGGGGGCGCAGCAAAGAGCAGGGCGTGCAAAGCTCAGCAATAGATTTTGACAGCTGGGGGTGTGGGCATAAAGCTTAAGGTTTGCCTAGAGAACTAACATCTTGAACCAACTCGGGGGTTGGCCCTGCCCATAGGCAGAACTAAAGAATGGTGAGAGAAGCTTCTCCCTCAGAGATCATGAGTCTAACACAATTGTAACGAGGCTCCTGTTTAGCCCAGTTATGTGGAGCCTTCAAAATGTGGTGCTGTGAAGACACATTTTACAATGGGACATCCAAGTGTAATCTAGGATGTCAAAACCAGAATACCTGAAAAAAAGCAGCATGTGCAAGTTCAGGCACAATTTCAGAAACGTGGACAGACACGATATGGACATCTGTAGAGACATCTGTAGGACGTTCCCAGACTAGCCGCTCAGAACATGGACATCTGTAGAGACATCTGTAGGACGTTCCCAGACTAGCTGCTCAGAACATGGACATCTGTAGAGACATCTGTATGGATGTTCCCAGACTAGCCGCTCAGAACATGGACATCTGTAGAGACATCTGTAGGATGTTCCCAGACTAGCCGCTCAGAACATGGACATCTGTAGAGACATCTGTATGGATGTTCCCAGACTAGCCGCTCAGAACATGGACATCTGTAGGACGTTCCCAGACTAGCCGCTCAGAACATGGACATCTGTAGAGACATCTGTAGGACGTTCCCAGACTAGCCGCTCAGAACATGGACATCTGTAGAGACATCTGTATGGATGTTCCCAGACTAGCCGCTCAAAACATGGACATCTGTAGAGACATCTGTATGGATGTTCCCAGACTAGCTGCTCAGAACATGGACATCTGTAGAGACATCTGTATGGATGTTCCCAGACTAGCCGCTCAGAACATGGACATCTGTAGAGACATCTGTATGGATGTTCCTAGACTAGCCGCTCAGAACATAGACATCTGTAGGATGTTCCCAGACTAGCCGCTCAGAACATGGACATCTGTAGAGACATCTGTATGGACGTTCCCAGACTAGCCGCTCAGAACATGGACGTCTGTAGAGACATCTGTATGGACGTTCCCAGACTAGCCGCTCAAAACATGGACATCTGTAGAGACGTTCCCAGACTAGCCGCTCAGAACATAGACATCTGTAGAGACATCTGTAGGACGTTCCCAGACTAGCCGCTCAGAACATGGACATCTGTAGAGACATCTGTATGGATGTTCCCAGACTAGCCGCTCAGAACATGGACATCTGTAGAGACATCTATAGGACATTCCCAGACTAGCCGCTCAGAACATAGACATCTGTAGGACGTTCCCAGACTAGCCACTCAGAACATGGACATCTGTAGAGACATCTGTATGGATGTTCCCGGACTAGCCGCTCAGAACATGGACATCTGTAGAGACATCTGTAGGACGTTCCCAGACTAGCCGCTCAGAACATGGACATCTTTAGAGACATCTGTAGGACGTTCCCAGACTAGCCACTCAGAACATGGACATCTGTAGAGACATCTGTATGGATGTTCCCAGACTAGCCGCTCAGAACATGGACATCTGTAGAGACATCTGTATGGACGTTCCCAGACTAGCCGCTCAGAACATAGACTTCTGTAGAGACATCTGTATGGATGTTCCCAGACTAGCCGCTCAGAACATGGACATCTGTAGAGACATCTGTATGGACGTTCCCAGACTAGCCGCTCAGAACATGGACATCTGTAGAGACATCTGTATGGACGTTCCCAGACTAGCTGCTCAGAACATGGACGTCTGATGGTTAAAGTAGTGGGTTAGGAGTTAGGATGGCTAGGATTCAAATCCCAGCATGTGCCTTTGTGATCTTAGGCTAGTCACTTAACTCTCCATCTTCTCTGCACTTTCTGAATACTTTAAGGCCACCACAAGCACTTTCTTGATGCCTGTTTGTGCCTGGAACAGGTCTAATCATGGACGTGCCTGCAGACATCCGTGATGTTTCTGAAATCAAATAGGGATGTCTAAGTTCATTGCACCTCCCCAGGTACACCCCACCACGCCCCTTGTCTAATTGGACAGCCCCACACCGGAGACGTCTCTGAACGTCAGTTGCAAAATGGCTCCAGAGATGTCTCCATGATTTTGACATCTACATCCATGTTTTGTATGTCCAAATCCTGACTAAGATTTTTAAAATTATCCCCTTAGCCAGTTGCCAATGTTTGCTATGCTTAAATCTGGATCTGTCCAGGCGTATCCTGTGATTGGACAACATAAGATAGGGATACACCTTAATTTTCCTGGACATTGCCGCAGCTTTCGACTCCGTGGACCACAAACTGCTTCTAAGGCGTCTCGCAGAGAAAGGGATCCAGGACACAGCCTTAAGCTGGTGCAGATCATACCTCACAGACAGATGGCAGCATGTACGCACTGGCCTCAAGACCTCCAATCCGTTCCGGCAAGAACAGGGCGTACCGCAGGGCTCCTTGCTCTCAGCACTGTTCTTCAACATATATATGCAGCCCATCTCTGCACTCACCCGCTCCTTCAATGCGGATGACCAGCTACTCTACATGCCATTTTCAACTGACCATACGGACTTTTCACCCCTAACCACCTGCTTCGACTCTGTAACCGACTGGCTCCACACACAAAACCTCAGAATAAACTTCAAGAAAACTGAGGCTCTATTCATCACCAGGAACCAAGCGTTCACCTCCCCCCCCCCCCGCATCTCTAAAGGTGAGAGGCGCGGAGCTTCAAAGCAAACCCACGATCCGCTACCTAGGGGTCATCCTAGACCAACAGTTGGACATGAAAGCCCATGTAAATAATACTGTCAAAGCAATATACCACAAGATAAGGACAGTCCGGCATCTTAGACCCCTGCTGGAGCCGGAGGATTTCCGGACAGTCTACCAAGCATTAGTAATCCCCCACTTTGACTACGCCAACTCAATCCTACAAGATCTCCCAAAAAGCACACTGAACCCGCTGCGGCTCGCAATGAATGCAGCCGCCAGAATATTACACGGAGCTGCCAGGAGTGACCATATAACTCCAATCCTGAAACATCTACATTGGCTGCCGGTCCACTGCAGACTTTCTTTCAATATATTACTGATGACTTTCAAGACCATCCACGGCATCACCTCCACCTCCATCATGGACCTCGTCCTCCCCACTCCCTCAGAGTCAAACTTCAGGGGACTCTTGAACATGCTCACAAGACAGGTGTTGAAGAGCAGAAACATGGCTAGACAGTCCTACTCTTTGCTATCAGGGCCTCTCTCAACACAGAGATTAATTTCTATGATTGATTTAGATCTTGATAGAAAATGGTAACCTCTTGGGTAGATATGGACAAGCTGCCAGTCATTCTGTAGGCTGTGCAACTGTGTGCAGTGTGGAGTTGGGACTGTATAGGAATGGTCTGAAGGTACAGACCTGGCTTTGGACACATACAAAGCCATGTCCTCTGTCCCAAAAGGAGGATTGGAAAACCTGGAGGAGCCTGAAAGAAGTCCAGCAACTTTGTCAAGATCCGAGTCAAGAATTCAGGGATTTGACCGACTCGGAGTGATAAACTGGTGCCAGAGAATGCTTGCACCAAGACCAGTGTTCCCTCTCATTTTTGATGGGCTATGTGTGCAAAAATCCCTTTGTGCAGCTTTTTATAAATTGGGTTCAAATTTGTGTGCTATAAGCCAAGTGTACCTTGGCAAGTATGCAAATAATATCTGGATTTCAAAAATATTATTTAAGTAATAGCTTTAATGAAAATAATTCTGCATTGTTATATAACATATCATTTGCTTTAAACAATTAGAACACACAAAATAAATTTGATTTCTGTTTTTATACATAGAACATAAGCATAATTATGTAGAATTAATTAAGAAGCACACCTTGATAAACTGTCTATACATATATCTTATGAACTCCAGAAGGAGGCTGTCTGGCATGATGCAAGTACTACACCAAGTATTAGCAGTAAATCTGAGAAATCTAGATCATACTCTACAGACTCTGGCTTAGGAATGTGGCTCATTATTATCATGATATGCACAAAACTAGCTGCTTTGCAGAAATCACCCCCTAAGATGTACATGCTATTAGGCCATTTTATGTAGACAATACCAAACTGAAATAACACAAATAAAAATGCAAAACAAGCATCTCTGTGTTAAATGTAATTACTTAAATAATGATGAGGCAGAAATAGGACGAGCTAACCTTACGGTTTTTCTCTGCAGTCTTTCACATTTACCCAATTACTATAAACTCTTTGCAGATCTTTTAGTCTTTCGTCAAGCTGCTAACATGGATCAGCGTGTCTAGTTGATCTACTTTTAAACGATTCCATTGTTTGTTTAAGATATTCATAAAGGTTAAATCCACATTCATAATCTACATTGGATGCCTTGCATATTCCTTCAATGTCCGTCAACCGCACCAGATCTTTAAATTCTTTCTATGAGAAAAGGCCATCAAATCTGGATAACATGAGATTAGGAATCAACCTAGACCAAGGCCTAACGTTGTAACTACACATCAATGCGATCCTCAAACAAACTTACCATAAAATAAAAGCAGCATGTGGTCTGCAACCAGTTTTTGACAAATAATGATTTCCAGACAGTTTTCCAGGCATTGGTACTCCCACATCTGCATCATTGCAACATAATCCTCTAGGGCTTACCAGCATCCTTAACCCCCACCCCCTGCAGCTGGCTCAAAACACCGCTGCCTGAGTCTTGTATGGTGCTTCCATTCAAGATCACATAACACCTGTACTACAGAACCGACACTGGCTACCTATTGAAGCATGAGCCAAATACAAGGCCATTATCACAACCTTTAAAGCATACCATAACCTATCTTCAGAATATTTATGTTCAGTAACCTACAAGACACCAGATGACTGACCATGGAGGACCAATGAACAGTCTACACTGATCATCCCTGCAATACACAGAAAAAGCAGCCAAGCAACAATCAACAGCATTCACACTTTATGCACTGCACTTATGGAATGCTCTACCTCCTGACATCCACTCCACAAGAGACCTCCAAGACTTCAGAAAGAAACTGAAGACTCCATCTATTTAAGGAACACTTTGGCAAAGGCCCTACCTAACACCAACCCCACACCCACTATCCTCCTCAACCTCACTTACCCCCTCTCTCCCTTCCCTCCCAATAGAGGGTTTGTTATCTAACATTAAGCTGTTTACCATTTATGTTATTATGTAACTATTGTTCCTTATCGTCCCTCCACTCTAGTCCCGAAACCTCTGGGTTGTGCTCCTCTTCCAGCAGCTTGGAGACTAAGACACGTCATTCTTTGATGACCCTGGTATAAATACCGAGGAACCGCCTCCTCACTTCAGTTCTCTAAGGGGCTTGTTTACAAAGCCGCAGTAGCGGTTCGCGATCGTTATCGGAGCCACGGCCCCATTGATTTCACTGGGGCCGCGGCTCCGATAACGATCGCGAACCGCTACCGCGGCTTTGTAAACAAGCCCCTTAGTTTCCAAGCAGCTGGAGGGTGGTGAGCCCAGGGGTTTGGGAGCTCACTAGAGGAGCAATTAAGGAAATAGGTTTTGGGAGTATATTTGTAGTGATCGGGGTTATTCTAAATTTAATCTAACCTACTATAAATTCAGTTTTGTTATTTTGGGGGGCTATGTCTCTTTAAATTTAGTTGGAGCGATAAGGACCTCCCCCTCTCCTCATGGTTCAGTTCGGAGCGCGATTAGGCAAGATCGGTGGGCTGCCGGTAGAGGAAAGAGGCTCCGGTTACCTGATTCCCCGTGACTGGGTGAGGAGCAGGAGTCTTAGGCTGTGCAGCACAGCAGAAGTGCCTGCCTGTCAGCGCTCAGAGCCGACGTCGGAGATCTTGACAGTGAGAGGTGGCTGTGCTTTACACCAACTTCTGCCCTTTGCGCTGCAAATCCGGACATCGGGGAGCAGTGAGAGGCCGGTTCAGCGCTGTGGGGCTTTGAGTTAAGCTGCTGGTGAGCAAACAGCGCGATCATGGTTCGTGTGTCCGTGGAGGCCCAATCGCGTGGTCTCAGCATGGGAAAACGCGCTTTGCATCGGGCAGGCCTTGGCAGCGTGTTTTTGAGGCGGGGGAGCTTCGTTTCAGTGTTTTTGCATTAGAACTCATCTCGGAGGATTCCAGGGAGTTAATTTGTAAAAAAAACAAAACAAAACACGGGCGTTGGTAGGAACGGCAGCTTGACTGTTGTAATAGGGGGTTGCAGTCCCGTTTTTCTAGGATGCCTTCTAAACCTCAATGTGTGCTATGCGGGGTTAGAAGGGGGACACTCTTTGACGCAGGGGTGTGCAGGGAGTGTATGCTAGAGGCAGTTGCGGGGGAGCAGGCTGGTGAAGTGGATTCAGAAGTTTTTAAGATGGGGTGTGAGCCTTTGCTAGAGCCAGTTTCCCATGCTGGGCCACTGCCGGAACCAGTGGCAGGGCCTTCCTTGGCTCTGGATTTCCCTCCTCCTTTGAGTCCTTTGATAAGCGGTATGTAAAACCAGTTAAATAAATAATAAATTTGTTTGCTTTTGAAGTTTTCTGCCAACACAAACTTGAAGTCATTGTACTGACTGACTATAACAACATCTTCAGCAACAACTGTTCTGCATTTTGAAGATAAAAGTTTGACCCTCATCATTTCCGAGTTGCTGCTGTTGTAAAATCAAAAGCGGACTGTTTCTGGACTTCATCATCTGAAAATCTTCCCACCAAGTGGATGCACAAGATGCTTATGAAAGATGTTATGAAACTAGTACCTATTTGAATATTTCCTTGAAAGTTCATTTCTAGAAGAGCCTTTACTTTATCACTCCATAAAACGGACTATATTGTTCTCTGATCTGCTCTAATTTACCTCGTGATAGATGAAATGCTTCAAGAAGTGTTAGGCCCTAGCAGCAGCATTGATAATGAAGTCAGCTCAGACGAAACATCATTCAAAACTTCTAATGTTATTCAGTATTCCATTTCTCTCAGCCTTTTTTGGCAGTATTTAGAAACTGGATCATCATCATCTTTATCCTGTTCAGCATATTCCAGAAGAAGATTGCGGTTGCGAACAATCGCTTGAAGAGCAAAGTACTTAGATGACCAGCACTCTTCACTGAGGACTGAAAACCACAAATTCACATTCAGAAGCATCCACTATTTTTTGAAATTTTGATTTTGAACACTGTAAACAGTTCTCATTAAAATGCCAGTGTCCTTTATAAGTCTGACTTGTTTCCATGCATCAGAAATCCCCAAGTCTTTCTTGTTTGCAGTACAAAGCTGCTGGACTAATTGTGAAATTACATGTTTCAGCTGTAACGCTATGCCACTGAGCCAGCTCAACATCACTGAGGCACCGTCAGATGTGAACATTACCATTTTCATTAACCAAGTTGGTGTTTGTTATAGAATTCTTTGATTGCAGAAACAATTGAAATAGCATCACGTTGTTGCAATCTTAACAGTCCACCAAATGAGGTTTTATAATCTGAAGAAAATTCCGGACCTATATTTAAAGCACAGGATCAAGTATTTGTTAACAGATATGTTGGTGCTTTCATCAACAGCTAAAGTGTGAAACATTGACGATGCTATTTCATGCATGATATCATTTTGGACAATGTTGCTGATAATTTAAAAATATTCAAAGGCATAATTTTTACTTTGCCAGCTTTCTGGTATGTGCACGCACTTTCCATATGTTCATTAATATCCTGAACAGAAATCATTTTAATTGACAACAAAACACTGTCAATAAGCACCTTTATTTCTTCTGGGTTTGAATGCTTGCACTCATGATTAATTTGCCATCTTCGCTCTTCAACTGGAGTTTCAAACATCATGTTAAGCAAACTTCCACATAAAGAAGGGTTTTTATTTCTAAATCTATTTATAATGTCTGTGTGAGACTTACAAGGTGGTGCTTTAAGCAATCTAGCTTCCATACATTGTCCTATATTTTTCCTGTAGAAAATTCTCCTGGAGCATTGGCATTAGAGTTGCCAACGGGCCAGTTTTCAGCCGTCCTGGCTGGTTTTTAAATGTCCAGCAGAGAACTAAAACCAGTTGCTGAAAAAACGTTTTTTAGTTCTGGCTGCTCCCGGTCCCGCGGCTAGAGCAAAAACCAGCTTTTCGTCTCTCTCCTTGTCCCCCCACAGCCTCACCCTCTCCTCCGATCCATCTGCGGCTCCTGCATCTTACTTACAGAGCCACGGTTGCATAGTAATAATAATGAACAGAAACCAAACAGCTGCTGCGGAGCCTTCTGACCTGCTGCTGTGTCCCACCCCCAAAAGGAAGGTACACTAGAGCAAGCGGAAGGCAGCTGCAGGTCAGAAGGCTCCGCAGCGGCTGTTTGTTTTGTGTTTCATTATTATTACTATCGCAGCCGCAGTTCTGTAAGATGCAGGAGCCATGGCTGGAGGATTGGAGGAAGAGAGGCCAACGGTGAGTTTTTAAAAAACTGTTATTGTCATCGCAGCAGCAGCTCTGTAAGAGGCAGGAGCCATTTCTGGATTGGAGAGGGAGATGGTGAGTTTTTAAAAAAAATATTCTTATTATTAATATTTGAGATGTATGTGGGATGTTGAGGAGAGAACTAAACCATTACTCCATTGCAAGATGAAGAGTATTTGCCTCCATTGCCTCAGGTACACTTAGATTGTGAGCCCTGCGGGGACAAGGGAATAAAAAGTACCTGTTAGTATACATGTAAACCGCTCTGATGCGTAAGTAAAGGGCGGTATATCAAATGCCTAAACCATAACCATAATCATAACCATTTGCTTAAGTCCTTGGCTCCTAGTTTTGTATTGCATTTGCATAGGGGGTCATTCTGATGGTGGAATAGCGGGGATGGACATCTGGCCTGGATGCCCAACCCCCGCTATTTACCTGGTCCCGATGCTGGCCCTAGAGCTCCTCGCACATATAATGCGGGGAGCTCTGGACAGGGGCGGGAGGGGATGGGCAGTTGGAGGCAGGCCCATGACCCCAGACATACAGGGCCAATTCTGGTCACGGCCCTGTACGTCCAGGGGATCATAGATGGCCAGGGAACTTATTCCACCTCGGAGGTGGAATAAGTCTCCCTGGTCGAGGCGAACAGGACCGGCAAGCACAAGAAACCAGTACAAACCAGTATAACCAGTACAAACACAAAGACCTCCTGCACGGAATCAACGTGTAGATAGTTATGTTCTTAAGCTATTATATCTAAACTTGTTTAGAAACCCAAGTTATCCTGTATAAAGGCTGTCCCCCATTCTATGTAACATGTTATCCTGTACAAACGTTGTCTCTTGTTATATGTAAACTGTTGTTGAGTTTCTTGTAAACCGCCCCTGATCTCTGGAAGGGGCGGTATAGAAAAATGTACAAATAAATAAATAAAACAGGTGGGTGGCAGCAGGGGGTTCCCCGCAGTCCGATCCCAGCCTTGGCAGGGAATGGCATGTGTGCTGTGTGGCAGGGAATTGGGGCTCCTGCATGGTGTCCCGGTGCCATCGTGACGGGATGCCATGGTACCGAGGCTCCATGCAGGAACATTGGAACAGTTAGACGGGGCAGAAGCCATACAAGCAGTGCAGTGGAATTGTGGTACATCCTGCCTGTCCAGATCCTTTGCCCCATTTCCGCTCCCACGGGTACAGAATCGGGTGTAAATCCGGCCTGTCCAGATTTTGCTTGGAATGCCCTCCCGATGGAAGTGGTGGGGGCAAAGACAGTGACGGAATTCAAAATGGCATGGGACAGACACTGTGAATCCCTTTATAGCAGGGATTCTCAACCCTGTCCTCGGGACCCACCTAGCCAGTCGGGTTTTCAGGATAACCACAATGAATATGCATGGAGAGATTTGCATATAATGGAGGCAATGTATGCAAATCTCTCTCATACATATTCATTGTGGTTATCCTGAAAACCCGACTGGCTAGGTGGGTCCCGAGGACAAGGTTGAGAACCCCCTACTTTATAGCAACAGGATAAAATCAAAATAAACATAACCATTTCAACAAATAGGGGTGACCTACACAGAACAGTTGGTACACCCCTAAACAAAGGCATGCAGAGGGGTGACCTGCATGGAGCTGCAGGTGCACCTGCTCTTGCTGTCTTGCTGGACAGACTAGATCAGAGGTTCCCAACTCCAGTCCTGGAGGGCCAAACACCATTCAGGTTTTCAGGTTGTCCCTAATGAATATGCATGAGATACATTTGAATACAATGGGGGCAGTGCGTGCAAATGCATCTCATGCATATTTATTAGGGACAGCCTGAAAACTTGACTGGAGTTGGGAACCTCTGGACTAGATGGATCCTACTGGTCTTTATCTGCTGTCATATACTATGTTACTATGTTGAACGTCTGCCGGACGTGCCCCGATGTGAATGGGCCACATAGTGGGCAATTACCCTCTTTTGTTAAATGTTATGTTTTGGTTAAGTAATTGTGTGTGCCTTGGAAGTGGTTGTGTAGGGAACTGCACTGTGATTCAGGGGAACCCCTATGCTGACACTATAGGGGAATAGAAACGTTCCAGCTGAAATGATGAGTGTCTTTAGAGAATGGACCTGTAAGGAGTTGTATGAGTTAGTAGATATTGTGGATGACGAGGGAAGATTTTGGAATTTTGGACCCTTACTGAAATATCCAAATATTATTTAAAGACTTTCAGTCATATTTGGAAGTGTATCATTATCTTCAATAGTTGCTTGCTGGTTGTTTGAAGAAAGAAGAAATGGAGATCTTGGAGAATGCTTCTATCTGTAGGTGGACAGATCTCCTTAACTTTCTGAATATGACAGCTTTTTGATGGGCAGCAATGGTGAAGATCTTGAACCCTGGGCACTCAAGTGGGATGTAGTTTATTTAGCTATTTTTCTATACTGCTGTATCTGAGAGTCACAGCGGTTTACATGTAACAACATAGCTCAACAGGGCTTTACGGAGAACTTGAGTTAACAGTTGAACAAAGTACAATGTGGGTAGAACAGAGTTATTAACTTAACATGAAACAAGGTAGTTGTGTTGCCCGTCACTGTTGGATGCTTGACCGCCTATATTGAATTACATGTCTGTTGAAAAATTATGTAGGGAAGAGAGAAGGGGGTATGGTGGATCAGTGGGGGGGGGGGGGAGTAGGGAACAGAAGATGAGTTGCTGGATAGGATGTAGAGAAGAGAGATGGGGAGATGCTGGATCATGGAGGGGTGAAGAAGACAGAGGGGTGTGCTGGATACAGGGAGGGGGAGGGGGAAATAAGGAGACAGTGCGGATATACAGGATTGTAGGGGGAAGGAACAGAGTTGGTAGTTTTAGGCCAGCCTGTCGAGTTTTAGGGGCTGGAGGCTAGCAGCCAGCAGGACTATAAAATCAGCCAATGAAGGGCCAGTTTTCTGCTGACCATCAGCCTTGGCTCGGCTCCCCCTCTCCCCATGCTGTCTGCCCGGCCTGTCTTTGCTCCGCTGCCTCTTTTCCTGTTCCATTTGTGTTGATGATACCACCAGCAGACCTCCAGTTTTTAAAAAACAAACAAGAAGGTGGGTCCTTGAGACTCCGTGCTTGCAAGGCTGGTCTGGCCCTTCACTCCTCTGACATGCTCGCAGCAGAGCGGGCTGGACCAGACATCCATCTAAGCACAGAGTCACAAAAAACACTGATTTCCTTTATTGGAGGTCCACTGCTGCCACCAGCGAAACAGGAAAAGCAGTGCTGGGGCACAGGCAAGGGCAGGCAGTGTGGGAAGGGAAGCCAGCTGGACCTGGACATAAGGTGGGATGAGAAGATGCTGGACATGGGGGTATAGGGACAAAGGGGGTGCTGGGCATCAGGGGATGTGGCAGAAGGGATATGCTGGGGGACATGAGGGCAGAGGTACACATGAGGAGATGCTGGACATGGGGGGATAGGTACAGACGGGGATGCTGGATATGGGGACAGAAAGAAGGGACAAAGTGGGAAGATGTTGGGCATGGAGGATAAGGACACAGAGAGAAGATGTGCACATAGAGGAAGGGAAGCAGGATGGGAAAGGGGTTGATACTGGACATGGGGGGAGAGGAGGAGAGTTATGAAAGACTAGGAAATAAGAGACTAGGGAAGAGCTGGGAAATGGGAGGGTTGGTATTTATTTTATTTATTTATTTATTTAACAGAAGTTTATATACTGCAACTTCCAAAGATCAATTGCGGTTTACAATAAACAACAAGTCTGAACAGTACATGAAGGTACTTGCTCAATTACATAGAACAAATGACTATTTACATATAAGTGGATCAAACTGAGCGGTACAAACAGGTACTTGCTCGGTGACATAGTACAAATTAACTATTTACATTGAAGCACATCGGATAGGCTAGTCTAGCTTACAAAGTGGTAACAAGAGTAACTATGCACAATTAATGTTTGTGAGGGTGCAGTGGCTTAAGTTGTGCTGAGTTGTGTGGAGATGGTAGGCGCTTGTGTAGTTTCAGGGGTTTGGGTTGGGTCCTGTGTGTCATAATGTATTGTAAATAGATGTGTTTTAAGATGTTTTCTGAATAATTGAAGATCACGCAGTTCTCTGAGGTGAGTGGGGAGGGTATTCCAGAGTGTATGAGCAGTGTGGGTGAAGGCCATACTGGTTGTTATTTTTTTGGCCTTCCTGAAATCTTTAGGGGGAGAAAGTTTGTTTTGGTTCTTGGTACGTTGGGTGCGGGTACTGTGATCTGTGGTTATGAGTGTAATAGGTATGAGGGTGCTATATTATGTATTAATTTGAATGTTGTCACAAGGATTTTGTATTCTATATGGCTGTGTATAGGTAACCAGTGGAGAATGTATAGTGCTGGTGTGATATATTCCATTGGTCTGGTATTCGTGGTTATTCTCGCAGCTAAATTTTGAGCCAGTTGTAGACGTTTTAGGTTTTGTTTAGTGATACCTTGAAGGATTGTATTGGCAAAGTCCAGGTGTGGTGTAATCATAGCCTGGATTATTGATCTGAAGTCATGGGGATGTAGTAGGGGGCGAAGTTGTTTCAGGAGTTTTAGTTTGAAGAATATTTTTTTTATTGTTAGTGTTATGTGTGCTGTGAAGCTGAGGGAGTGATCAATTATGACACCTAGGTATTTTACTTCGGTTTTAACTTTAATGTTGATGTCATTGATTTTGATGGAGGTTGGTGGGGAGAAGCATCACATCAGTTTTTAAGAAGCTAATGAGGAGGATGTGATTCTCAAGCTATGTTTTGATTTTCAGAGTTGTTTCAGTGGCAGATTTATTACGTCCCAGGGTAAGTAAATCATTATGCCATCCGCGTAAATGTGATAATTTACATGGAATTTTTTAAAGATGGAGCAGATTGGTTGTAGGTAAATATTAAAGAGAAGAGCAGAGAGGGCAGAGCCTTGTGGGAGACCTTGTTCCTGTTTGTATGTGTCTGAGGTTTGTTTATCAATTCTCACTTGCTGAGTCCTATCAGATAAGTAAGAGCCAGAACCATTTTAATACTGTTTCTGTAATTCCTGGCTGTTGAAGTTGTGTTTGCATTAGATGGTGGATGACACTGTCGAATGCTGCAGTGATATCAAGAAAAATGAGGAGGAATATTTGTTTAGAGTTGTCTGTTCCTCTAGCCAGTGTGTCTATTAAGTACCATGAGAAGTGTTTTGACTCCATGGTGAGGTCGAAAACCGTATTGTTGGTCGTCTAATGGGGCGGTAGATTCAGTATGGTCTTGTAGTTGGATTAGTACTGTTTTTTCGATTAGTTTAGCCATAAGCGGGAGGCTAGATATTGGTCTGTAGGCTGTTGGGGAACTTTTGTCACTAGATGTGTTTTTTAGAATTGGGCGTATTTGAGCATGTTTAAGGGATGCTGGTAGAAATTCATTTTTGAGTGAGAGGTTTATAATTGGGAGGATAAATGATGAGAGTTCTGGCAAGGCTTTTTTGATCCAGATTGCTGGACATGGATCAAGGTGAGATGTGGTAGTGTTCAGTTTGGATAGTATGTTTTTGAGGGCGTCTTTGGATAAAGGATGAAAGGCAGTCCATTGGGATATATGTGGCAGTGGGTTTGTGTTATGTGGTGGGGTAGGGGTGAATTTTGTTTTAGTTTTTTCATGTAGAACATAGCAAAGGTCTGGGGTGAAATTGAGTGGGTAATGGAGCTTTGTTGGTTGAATTGCTGGTCAGTGCTTGGATAATACCAAACAGTTCCCGTGGGCGGTTTAATGCTTTTGTGAGTTGGTTTGAGTAATAGTTTTTTTTAGCCTCATTAATACATTGTGTAGAGAGAGTGTATTTATGTAGGTGGATTGGGTGGATTTAGTTTTCGATTGACCCCATTTTCATTTAGCTTTGCGTAGTTTAGACTTTATCTATTTCTAGGTTGTACCATGGGGCATTTTGTTTTTTTTTGTTATGTGCTTGGGACTCTGTTTTGCTGTAGCTGCTTTGGATATGGTGGAGTTTGTCCCCCTCAGCCCCCTCTGGTGGCAGCGTAGTGGTACCACCGGGGCTGGGGAGCGCATAAGAAATAGGGGTTTTAGGGTTGACCTGTTGTGAGGGTCAATGAGGTAGCAGCCCTCTGTGTCAGCCTCATGGTCAACTTCCCAAAAAGCAACTCTTCGCCAAGTGTAGGGTAAAGAAAAGGCATTTATTTCACCTTTGCGCAAAAAGAAGTTCCAAATAGGCGGTTATGAGTAACAAAGCGATAACTTTCCTTGTATCAAATGTAAATCAGCAAAACATTCAAAGTAACTTTGTTAACCTTCACCAACTCAAAGCATAAGGTCTCCTGTATTCTTTTCATACATTGGGTTTGCTTCCCTTAACTTAAACACGTCTCATTGTGCAATAATTACAGTCCATCGGTTCGATGGCTTCCATAACCTCAGATTCCCCTGGCAGCCATTCCATTTCTGAGGGGTCCGAATCTGATGTCTCAGGGATGTTAAAATCTGACTTTCTAAAAGCATGCCATACTGTATCCCAGTGTTGGCTTGACAGTTTGGGGCGTCGGCTTTTAGGTATGTTGTAACACCCTGGATTTTCTGCTGTTATAGGATTAAAAGTTTGCTTATTCCAGTCTTTGGCAGCACTAACCTTTTTCCTATAAAGATTATCTGGTATTTCTGGTTTAAAACTGTCCTTATCATCCAGATAAAAGTTAGTCCCTTTGTTTCTCTCTTGGTCTAGGCCTTGGTAGACAATTGCAGGTACCAACTGTTTCCCCTTTAAACTTCCTGCAATCCCTTTTGTATAAGGCTTGAGGCCTAGTCTGAATGTCCTCCGCTTCAGGCAGTTTCCAGTGATCCCAGGATATCTTTCCTGCTTTAGAATAGGGTATAACTCTTTTGAGGCAGGGCTGCTGCTGAGGCGCCTGTCTTCCACCTCCACCCCTGTGGCAGTTGGCTACTGGCCGCGCCCTCTCAGCTATGTCCTCTTCCCCATGCCTCTGAATCTTTCTTTCATCTTTCAGGTCACTTTTATAAAAACTTTTAAAAGTACCTTTTCCTCCTTGAAGGTTCCTTTCCAGTGGATATATCTTCCTCTGCTTGTATCCCCGTCCTTCTCCTTGGATAAGGCTTCCTCTCCAGCTGGAAGGGTAAGCACCTCCTTCCTTGGCTGCACTCTGTAATACTGCCCCTTGCAGTTGTGTATGGCCTTCCTCTAGGCCTGCTCTTGGGCCTTCACCTCGGCCTGCTCTCCCAGTAGCTTTCACTCCTTGAGTTATTCTGGGTCTGTCAGTGACTTCACCCCGGTCTCTGACTCCGGCTTCTGGAGCTGCTCTTGGCAGTGCTTCCCGTAATGCTCTCTGTGAAGCTCTCTGCCAAGCTCCTTGCCTCTTCTCTTGTAATGCTCTGTCCCTGCTTAAATCGAGACCAGCTGCTTCTGGGTCCTGCCCATAGAGGCGTGGTTCCTCTGCTTCCAGGCTTGCTCTCCTGCTCCCTCTATGTGTACCTTCATGTACTTGCGGGTAAATCTTGTTTTTTTCAAGATTTAAAACTTTTTTCCTTTGTGTCAGAGGGCCCGCAGTATCACATATCCCCCTTCTCAAAATATTACGGGCTGGGTGAAACTCTTCACCGCAGCACGTAATACATGACTTGCGGCCCGCTTTTCTCTGCTGCTCACGCCCATAGGTGACTTGCCTGCCGATTACCGGCATCTTGTTGAGGTGATCTCCACGCTCGGTATACGTCCAAAGCACGTCCCGTTCCTTCCAAGGGCGAAGGAGATTAGCATGGTAGACCTGTTCTCGTCCTTTTGAGTTTTTCACCACATAGGAGGTGGTGCCCACTGGGTGTACTACGGTATGGGGACCCTTCCACTGGTACTCAAATTTAGGGGTGGCCCCAGGAACCAGAACCACTACCTTCTCCCCGACCTTCAAGTGTCTTGGCTTCGCCCGCCTGTCATAGTAGTGCTTCTGTTTCTTTTGGCTTTCTTTAAGCCTCTCCGTAGCAAATTGGGCAGTTCGTTCGAGGCGTGTCCTTAAATTCCGCAGGAACAGGGGTACACCTATTTCATCTTCCACGGGTTCAATCCACTGCTCTTTCAAAACGTCCAGTATGCCTCTAGGTGAGCGTCCATACATGAGCTCGTATGGCGATGTGCCCAATGAACTTTGCCTTCTTTCGTGGCAGGCATATAGTATGAAGGGTAGCATGGTGTCCCACTCCTTCATCTCTCCGTTCAAAGCCCGTCTCAGCATCTGCTTTAGACTTTGATTTAGACGCTCTACCAATCCATTGCATTGGGGATGGTAGGCCGCCGTCTTTACATGTTGGATCCCGAATGCTTCCCAGACCTGGGCGAGGTATTTCGATAGAAAGTTGCTTCCTCTGTCCGTTAAGACTTCCTGCGGGAATCCGATCTCACAGAACAATTTGACCAACTCCGCTGCAATTGCCTTAGCGGAGATATTCCTTAGGGGCACTGCCCAAGGGAATCGCGTGGCCTGGTCAATTATTACCAGGATGTATTGAAAACCGCGCGGGGTCTTGATAAGGGGTCCGACGATGTCCATGGCCAGTCTTCTAATGGGCTCCGCTATTACAGGCATCAGGACTAGCGGTACTCCCGCTGGTCGGTGCGTTGTAACCCTCTGGCAGGAGGCACAAGACTCGCAAAAACGGGTGGTCTCCCGGAAAACACCTGGCCAATAAAATCTTTCTAAAATTTGGTCCAGGGTACCTTGGGGACCTTTATGGCCTCCTGTAGGATGGTCATGGGCTAGTCGCAGGACAGATAGCTTAAACTTGTTTGGGACGACCAATTGCTTACGGATCAGTCCCGTCCGCAGATCTCTACTTTCTCTGTACAAGATTTCTTCGTCCATTATAAATCTGGGGTACGTCTCACAGTCTTCCTGAGCCTGTTCGATCGCTCGGACCAAAGCAGGGTCCGCCCTTTGCTCCATTTTAAAGGAGGGAAATTTCTCTACCACGTCTGCGGGTATCCAAGGCATGCTTTTTCCTGCCTCCAACTCCGCTCTCCCCCGGGATCGGCTTCTCCTCTCATTCCTTCGCACGGCTTTAGGCTTTCGTCCCCTTCGTGCTGGGTCCCCTATCAGCTCGTCATGTGAAGGGAGATCTTCCAGGGTCGTCTCTCTTGAACAAGAAGGTTTCTCACCATCTTGAGAATGGGCTCTCGTAGAGACTAGAGCGTTAGTTTCCCTGGTATCCCTCTTTATACTATTCAACTGAGGTGTGTGAGCTTCCGCGCGACCAGGGTTAGAGGTGCATCTAGAGTTTTTAATAAGGTCAGGTGGCATGCCAGTGGAACCTGGTTTAACTTGAGGCAAAAACTCTTCCTTCAAAGTTTTTCTAAATTGGGGCCAATCTCGGCCCAGGACTAGGTCCTGCGGTAACCTTGGCACCACTGCCATTGGCATCTCTTTCACAATACCCATTCCCTTTATCCACAACTTATAAATGGGGTAGCGTGTGGCTGCTCCATGTACACACTTAATTTTCACATACCCCTCGGGTGATTCTGGAACCGAGAGTCCATGATCCTGGATGGTCGACCATAACTTCTTAGAAAGCATGGTCTGGTCGGCTCCAGAATCTAACAATGCTTGTACACTTATTCCGTGTATTTTTACATTGACCAAAAACCCATCATGCAATAGTCTTGGTGACTCCCCCACCAAGGCAGTTCGTGCATGACATTCGTACTGTACATGTCCCTTCTTACCACAAGCAAAACATTTTTTTGTATTCACTTTATCTAGGGGTTTATAACTCTGCCACCTACCACTTGGAGGACGTGAGGGACTTCCCCTCCCATGTGCCTCCAATCCCATGGCACCTCGTAGGCTTGTACTAGGCTGTGTCACTTTTTCAGCTTCTAAGTATCTTTCTGTGAGTACTATAGCTTCAGTGGTATTGCCACAATTTTGGAGCATCAGAAAGTTTTGCACCCTACTAGGTAGTGCATTCATATACTGCTCTAAAATTATCGCATCCATGAGCGTACTTATACTTCTCTTTTTGGGTTGTAGCCACTTATAAGCAAGACTACGTAACCTGTGGCCTAATGCCTTAGGTGTCTCATTTACCTTAAGCATAGCAGCTCTAAACATTTTATTGTACGCCACTGGCGTAAGACCAACACGATCTCTAATTGCTGTCACTACATCATGATATGAATTTGCTAGTTCTGGGGGCATTGACCTATAGGCCGCCAGCGCTTCACCCGTGAGTGATGCCGCTAGGCGTATTGCCCACTGCTCCTCAGGCCACTTAGCCGAATTCGCAATCCTAGCAAAAGTGTCTAGAAAGTCATCAATATCGTCACTCGGACTGAGTTTCCCTATCATCAAGTCCGAACAAGACCAGTGTCCGTGTTCAGGGTTTACCCGTCCGGTGAGTGATGTTCCTTCCTCCTTGCTTCGAGCCAGCTCCTCTCGCTGTTGCGCAAGCCATGCGCTCATAGTTTCTATGACAGGTGTTTGCTGCTCTTTCATCGCCTTCAGCGCCTGCTCCTGGCTCTGTTGTGCCAGCTCAGCCTGTTTGCTGAACTGGTGTGCCATCCAGGCACACAGTTCCTTGGGCTCCATCACACCTGTTGATAAAACAAACAGAGAGAAAAACCCAAGTGCGGCTCTTTCACAAATATATATTTTTTTATTTTTTTTTTCTCAGACCCTCTACTTTTTTTTTTTTTTTTTCAACTTCCCCAGGTGTCCAACACTAGGTAGGATTATATACGCCTTACCTTGCTCTAGTGTTGCATCAGCTTTTGGGGAATATATGTGCGGTCGTCCAGGGGTTGCACCACCGCTTCTGGATTCTCCAGAGGATCTCCCACCTTCAGGATTTTCTTTTTTCTTCTTCCCGGTCCGGTCTGGATTTCAGGACTCCTTGTTTTTAACTCCGGTCCCCTTTCTTGTAACCGCTCCGGTCTCCTGGTTTTTCCTTCCGATCCAGGTTTTTAATGCAGGACGGTCCGGGTTTTACTTGCAGTTTTTTTTTTCAAAAAGGAAAGAGCTTCTATTTCTCTTTTGTGTAGTTGCCAACGTCGCCCTGTACACTCAAGAGTACCTCCCAAAAATCCGTAAAACTACGCCACTTATGTCCCCCTCAGCCCCCTCTGGTGGCGGCGTAGTAGTACCACCGGGGCTGGGGAGCGCATAAGAAATAGGGGTTTTAGGGTTGACCTGTTGTGAGGGTCAATGAGGTAGCAGCCCTCTGTGTCAGCCTCATGGTCAACTTCCCAAAAAGCAACTCTTAGCCAAGTGTAGGGTAAAGAAAAGGCATTTATTTCACCTTTCAGGTCACTTTTATAAAAACTTTTAAAAGTACCTTTTCCTCCTTGAAGGTTCCTTTCCAGTGGATATATCTTCCTCTGCTTGTATCCCCGTCCTTCTCCTTGGATAAGGCTTCCTCTCCAGCTGGAAGGGTAAGCACCTCCTTCCTTGGCTGCACTCTGTAATACTGCCCCTTGCAGTTGTGTATGGCCTTCCTCTAGGCCTGCTTTTGGGCCTTCACCTCGGCCTGCTCTCCCAGTAGCTTTCACTCCTTGAGTTATTCTGGGTCTGTCAGTGACTTCACCCCGGTCTCTGACTCCGACTTCTGGAGCTGCTCTTGGCAGTGCTTCCCGTAATGCTCTCTATGAAGCTCTCTGCCAAGCTCCTTGCCTCTTCTCTTGTAATGCTCTGTCCCTGCTTAAATCGAGACCAGCTGCTTCTGGGTCCTGCCCATAGAGGCGTGGTTCCTCTGCTTCCAGGCTTGCTCTCCTGCTCCCTCTATGTGTACCTTCATGTACTTGCGGGTAAATCTTGTTTTTTTCAAGATTTAAAACTTTTTTCCTTTGTGTCAGAGGGCCCGCAGTATCACAAGTTCCACGTTGATGGTGCTTTGTCTAGGTCTGTGGGCTCTTAAGAGTAGGTGTAGGATGGTTTGGTTTAGAAATGCTTCCTTGTGGAATTTTTTTAATCTGTTGGGCTGTTGTGAGGGTATGTGTTTGGTTGGTGTTGTGTCGTTTATTGGGATATGGAATTTTATAAGATGGTAATCAGACCAGGGGATAGGCTGTATTTCTAGGGTAGAGTGATCGTAGGTGTGAAAGAGATCTCTGGGTAGGAAGATAAGGGTCCAGTGTGTTACCTTTTTGGTGTGTATTCTCATCTGTGTTTGGAAGTAGTTGAGTTCTTCAGTGGTTTTTATGAATGTTTCACTTTGTGATTCAGAGGTTGAGGGGAGATTAAAGTCTCCAAGCAGTATAAGAGGTTGAGAGAAAGAGATGGAGGTACGAGGGAAAGAGATGGAAAGCTATAGCTAGATACAGTAAAGAGAGAAACATTGAGTAGTGGTTGGTAAGAAGAAGAAGTGAAATCTGGATAGAGAAGCAGAAAAATAAATAGAAGAAAACTGAAAAGAAGAGATCAGTGTTAAAAACTGATATAAGGAAGGAAGTGAAGACTGGAGGAGAGAAAAAATAGCAAATGGAGAGGAGACCATGAAAAGAGAGCTAAGAGAAGACAGAGGAAAATAAAAACCAGAGACTGAGACCAACACCATTAGAAAAATAAAATGATCCGACAACAAAGGTAGATGAATAATTTTATTTTCTATTTTGCAGCTGGACAATGTCGGTATTTGTAAAGTATATCTGCCAGGAGTCAGGATTGGTGTTGGACAAGGCTGGGGCCTAGCCCAAGACAAAGATCTGAGAAGGGACCCTAAAGCCTGCTAGCAAGCAAGGTTTTTTTTTCAGTCTCTGAAAAATCTAAGGCCCTCTTTGGCTTGGGGGCTTGGGGGCCTAGGGCATTTTCCTTGGCTGCTTCCCTCTTAATGCCAATCCTTACATCTGCTGTCTTTTGTTTTGTACAAAGGGGGAAATGCATTTCTTTCTGTTTCTCTGCATGCAGTGTCTGGCTTTCAGTTTAATTTTTGTCTACATATTTCAATTTTCACTTTGTGGTCACTTATTGGCAAAGGTCTATCTGTAATGTGTGTGACCAAGACTGGATTTTCTGGGGGAGGGGGGGAGTTAGTGCTGTTAAGTCAGTGCTGACTCCTGGTGACCCAGCTGCCTCTGGGGGGTTTTGGCAACATATCTCTGGAAGTAGATTGCCAGGCCTTTTCTTCCAAGGCAATGGAGGGTAAAGTGACTTGCCAAAGGTCACATGGAGTGCCAGTGGGAATTGAGCCCTTGATCTTCTGGGTATGGCAATTGCTCTAACCACTAGCCTACTCCTCCACTCAAAAGGTGGGCAAACTGCCATGGCTTGGATTTGAACCTCACGGCAGAAAAACTGATACTCGTATATTGGAGAATGCAGGCATCAATCCCACTACCTCTTGTATGCTAAGCAAGCACTCTACCATTTGAGCTAATTCCCCAGTTGGTATTCTTTTAGCATGGAATTTCTCTTTAAGAATGTGTAGTTGTCAGACTTGTTCAGCTTTCCTAATAGGTTTATTGATGTTTTAGGATCCACTTCAATATTTACAGTGCTGCCTTTTTCTAGGAAGGGTCCATGTATGAGTTTTGGAAGTTAGTATCGGCATGGTAGATTTGCTCTTGATCCTAGTTGACTTTTTTGTATCACTTCCAGGGCTGGCCCAACCACCAGGTGATCGCTTCTGGAGGTCGGCAGAGAGTAGGGCATTCACAATATAAGCCTAGTTAAATAATAAATAAATAAAAGCCTAGTCAAATAAATAAATTCTGACAGCCAGTGGGGACATACAGATTAAGGGGTAATGTTTACAAAGGAGCAGTAGCGGCCTCCGTGCGATAACGGCTCCGATATTGCATGGAGGCCGCTAATGCTGATTTGTAAACATATGCCTACGATTTGCTTAGGGTGCCGACATTTTGAATCAACTCTGTAGCTCATAGATTTAAATTCACTATATGTTTGGTATTGAGATGGAATTTTTCTTGTATGGCAAGTTTTATAGAGAAGGTTCTAACTCTGCACAGATTGTTGGGGAAGGGGCCAGTGGGTGGGGTTTGGTGGATGCAGAATATATGTTTGCATTTAATGCCATATGGGAGAGCATGTGTGTGTTGGACTCTTGTACCCCCTCACCCCCTTGAGATAGCCTGCAGGCTCTAAAGCCTGCACTGTTGCCCTCTCTAGTTATTTTTATGGGTGGGGGCAGGAGGTGGGGTGGGAGTGGGCATGGGCAGAGCATAGCTAGCTACAAGTGGTGGGTTTTTCTCTTTCAAAAAGTTGGCAATCCTAATTGGCATCCTGACAGCATAGGCAAACAATGCTGTTGTCCTCATCATATGTGAAAATTTCACAGGAAGCAACACATATTACGTTTTGAGATTTTGGTGTGATCATTTCCACTGTCTTATTTAGCCAATCTAATTTAAATGAAGTCGCTGTATGTGACATTGCTACTAACTTTGATGTGCTGAATTGTGTGATTCAACAAAATAAAGATCCGGATAGAGCTGGATTAAAGTATAGGCAAACTAGGCAGGTGCCTAGGGCCTAAATGTTTGGGGGGGGGGGAGGGTGGGTCCTGCCAGATGTACTAAGGACTTAAAAGGTTAGAGTGTCCAAGCCAATTGTCTGGATTTTTTTCAGGACTGTACAGATTTTTGGCTGTTTGGTCACTGTTCCCTCTAGAAATGGCTGTTTAGAAAATGGCATTTTTCAGAGTTCAGAGCTCTATAGCTCCCTAAGTCCCCCCCTCCCACCCATCGCATGAGCGAGCTTGTCCTGACTGCCTCTATTTTACTAGACTTTGGGTAGAATCAGCCAATGGGATGCCTGCTCTAGTAACAGGAAGGGAAGGTGTGACCCATTGGGAAATTTCTGTGCTGTGTAAGTGAGGTAAGGGACTGAACCTTGCAGAGAATCTGTGGACCTAGCGATTGTCCTTAGGGCAGAGTTGTTCGGATGGGAGAAAGTGTCAGGAGGCTTCTGCAGAGGGAGGAATGACCTGACAGTAAATGCAAGACCTTTTACGTGTTGGTGCAGAGCTAGTTGGCTAAGAGACAGGGCTCTGATTGAACGAGCCAAAAGAAAGCCCCAGAAGAGAGTGTGTGTGTATCTGAGCAGTAAGAGTGCATTGCATAAGCATGTCTATCTGAAGAGTAAGCGTATCCATATGTGTGTGTGTGTCTGTGTCTGAAAAGCAAGAGAGTGCGTGCATGTGTTTGACGAGTGAGAGCGTGTGTCAGGAGTGCACGTTTCTGTGTCTTTCTTTGGTGAGGACAATGTCATATCGAGGTTCCCTTTGAGAATTTGGCCTAAGTGGAGAAATCCACTTTCACAAATGTACTTGGGTGCACACTAAGTAGTAGGAAGTTTTTAGCCAGGAGGAAAGTTATTCAGATAATTATATCCTTTGATTCCTTTTGAAAATGATCCTAATACTGCTTCCACTCTGTCTATATCTTTTCAGAGGCACCAAAGAAAACTAAATATCATTTTTTTCTTGCATTTATGAGCCTAAGACACATCATCCATAAATTGTACTCTTTGAGTCAATTCTTGGCATTTCTGGCTTGTGCCGGAGGCAATGGAGGATGAAAAGTGCTTGCCAGCTTCCCTGGTACTCAGCCCACTCCTCTAACCACTGCCCAGGCTCACTCACAACCTGCTGTTGCCACAGCCTCCAGAACTAGGTTTTGCAGTTTTCTTCAGGCTACTTCTGGACAAGTTAAAGCATGATGGCCTGAGGGAAGACCATGAATGAAGATATGGAGGTTGGGGGGTGGGGTGGGGGGGGGGGAGAAATGACAGGGAAAGAATGACTGTGACTTGGGGGAGGAGGGTTGATAAAAGAAGTAAATGGGGATCTGTGGTAGGGGCCCCACAAATGCTAGCCTAGGGCCCAATATAGTCTTAATATGGCCCTGGATCTGGAAGTTTTTTGACAGAAAGATTTATGGCCATAGATTACCTAAATACAACTAGCAACACTATCCTTATTAAATTTTAACAATCTGTGATTAATACACGGATAACGCTATCCTATGTATGAGACCCAAACAGCCAATTTAACAGAGTGCCAATTTGATCTAACTAATCACGCACAGCTGCTAAGGACAGGCAGATGTGAATCGTTTGGTTTCTCTGCTGTTTTACAACACCTAATTAACATTTGTTGCAGCATTATATTTTCATGTACGCACTGTGTTTTGCCATGTGCACAGAGTTCATGATCTGTGTGCATGTGTATACATGTACAGCTTAGAGGGAACAGTGACCAAGACCCTTCCCCTGACGGAGACTTACTTTAGCAAACCAGTCCATGATCTCAAGCACGCAGCTACCCTGCCTCCAACTCATGCCAGTTGCCAGATATTTAAAGCTAGTTCAGCGTCTCCTTGGAAGGCATGGGGAGAGTATGTACATCTTATAGTTCCTGCTAATAAGGGAAGTAGACACTATGGGCCCAATTCTGTAAGGCGAATAGTGGGGCTGTACGTCCCAGTGATATATGTAGCCCTGCTAGCCGTCTGGCCTGAATGCAGAGAAACTCCCTCCCTGCATGCACAGAACCTCAGTGCGGGGAGGGCTGGCCGGGAGCGGCACAGGGGCGGAGAGTGGGCGGGCCAGGCACCTGGATGTACAGGCTGGTTCAGGTCACTGTCCTGTACATCTGGGGCTCACAAGGAGGATGGCCAACTTATTCCACCTCGGAGCTGGAAGAAGCATGGGGTGCCCATTCGTTCCGGCCATCAGCCTCTCTCCCCTGAAGCAAAGGAACCGCAGGAGGTGAGTTCCAGCCACCCGATCTCAGCCCTGGCAGACCCCGCCGAGGGTCGGGCGGCAGAAAAAGTGGTTTGGCGGGGTGTCTGTCTGTCGGTGCTTCTGCTGGATGTCCTTGTGCCATGGCGACAGAATGCCACAGCACCAGTACACCAGAGAGAGTCATGGCCATCTTACTGCCTGGATGTCTCCCCTGACTGCTGCAGGGGCATGCCGGGCCGTCTCAGTGCCCGATCCTGCTATCGCGGGAACGTCTTGCTCCTGTGGTGCAGAATCGAGTATAGTCCGTCCTGTCCAGTGCTTGGCTGTCCAGATGGCCTGGATGTGCCCCTTATGGGATCAGGCTCCATGGGGATGATACACAAAGAGCAGGTAAGAAGCTTGGGATGCCTGGTGATCATGTGAAGGTTGTTAGTGTGGAGGTCTGAGGTGCCTTGTGATAAAGTCTTATGTGAGGAAATCACTGATATTAGCAGCAAGGAGGGGACAGAACACTTGTTGCAGGGTTAGCACTTGAAACCAAGGGGAATATGGTGAAAAAAGGAAATAAAAAGGGGAAACCCTCTAGTAGTGGGAATAAGAATATTGTTAGATGTTCAATGTGTAGTTTAGCAGGCCTATGTTAGGAAATGCTGTCATTTCATGAACACAAAAGGTGGAAAATGAGTATTTGGGAATGCTATGTTTCTGGCTGGATCTGTGGCCAGAGTGGTCATGTGGGAAAGTTGTGCCTTTATGAAGTTGAGGTATGTAAGAGTTAGTGTGAGAAAGAGCAAACATCTGAGATTGCCTAGCCCTCCTTAGAAGGGGGCACTGCTGTCAGGGATACAAGTCATTGTTTGCTGTGTGACAGGGATGGACGCGAGCTAAGTAGGTATCCTGAGAACCCAATCGAAGGGTGATATAGGAGAATACTGATTGAATAAGACAAAAAGGGAAGCAGATGTACCTTGGCTGCGAACAGAGCCTTCCTGCTATGATGATATCTGTGAGGGTCAGGGATGATCTATTCTTGAGGGTAAGCACACAAGATTGCACAGGAGTTAGCATAACTTTATGAATATTTTGTGGTCAATTGCAGAAGCAGAGCTGGTGAATGCGTCCTCAGTTAGGAAACTGGAACCTACGGAGGAAGCTCTATGGGATTTGCATCCTTACGAAAAGGGAAGATTGGTGAAGTTACCGGGGACCTTCTTATATACCGAGGTGGGGGGGGCAGGGGGGAAGTTAAATGTCCACTAGATGGGGCAGTTCTCAGGAGATTGCTAAGTGGTATTGGATAAAGGCCTTGGAGAAGTACAGGAAGACAGCATATGGGTCGATATTCAAAGCCCTTAGCCAGCCAGGGGCTGGATGGCTAAAGGGGAAGACCACAATATTCATTAGCACTATCTAGATAGTGCTGGGGCAGTCTGTGGAGATATTTAGTGGCACTATCTGTTTAGTGCAGAGATGGTTCATGGACGGAGCAGAGGCAGTACTGGTGTTTAGCAGATAAGTATCGACACTTAGTGTGATTTTCAGCAGTCCTTCTCTGGTCAATTTAAGTTTCATGAAAAGCAGGTAAGTGCCAGCTGAAAATCATGCTAGTCTAGATATTCAGTGGCAGCTCCTGTTGGGATACAGCCGCTAAATATCCCACCAATATTTAAGTGCCACGGCATTTGAATATCAGTAGTTTTGAGAATTGGGCCCGTAGAATTCAAGTTGAGTGACTTTGGTGATAAGCCAGGAAGTGAGGCCATTGCAGCAACAGATAGTGATGTGGTCCCAGGAAAGCAGGGAGGTGCCCTGAATAATAAGCACGAAGCAGCGGGGCTTACAGTCCTAAGAATGAAAGCAGTAGTGAGGCCAAAGGAAGTGCAGGGTCTAGGGGACTGTGAAGCCTGTAGGCAGAGTAGAAAGGAAGGAAGGAAGGATCCAGTATACAGTAGAAGGCAGATAAAGAAATTCTGGAGTATGAGGGAGGTAGTGGATCAGGCACTACTGATACCCTAAAGCATAATAAATATAACTGGCAGTAAGTACATAGGCTAAGAACAGAGTTACAGGAGACTCTGCCAGGATAGAAGGCCTCTGAAGAAAACGAAGCAGTAGCAAAGGAGATGGAAACAGAGCGTGCGAAGATCCGACACCAGAAGCAAGTGAATGCTCAGGCTGTGAAAACCTTGAAGTTGGAGGTGGCAGAGGCCAGGCACTGGCATTAAATTGAAGCTTCGGGAGGAGAGCGAGAAGAAGTGATCCAGCTGAAAAGGGCACTAGAGGAAGAAATGGAAGTGCATCAAGTATGCATCTGGGGAAGAAGACAGGTGCCTGCATGCCAAAGGGTTTACAGGTAGCCTAGAAGAGGACAAGCAAGCCCTGAAGAGTGAATGCGCTGAAGTGACTGGAAAGGTGGAAGAGCTCAGACAGGGCAGAAGCTAGTCTGCTGTCCTGCAGGTTAAACTCACAAGAGTGCAACACCAAGACTAAATAAAAATAGATTTTTATCCTATTAGAAGGGATATATAGGAGAATAATGAGTAAGACAAGATGGGACAATAGCCTGGTTGGAAATGGAGCCTTCCTGCTATGATATAATCTTCTTTTTCTTTTTTTTTCCAGCAAAGGCAGGGCTTCACAAATCTGTCCTTGTGATCCCCTAGTCTCTCAGGTTTTTAGGATGTCTGCAAGAAACAGGCATGAGAAACATTAGCATTATGAAGATCTCAAGGTGGCGAAACATTGCGACAAGGTGTTAGTCAAAGCCATTAGGATGCCGGCCTGCATACAGAGAGTAATGACCAGCAGGAAGAAGGAGGTATTAATGCCCCTGTACAAGTCATTAGTGAGGCCTTGCTTGGCGTATTGTGTTCAGTTTTGGAGACTGTACCTTACAGAGGATATAAAAAGACTTGAAACAGTTCAGAGAAAGGCAACCAAGATGATATGTGGCCTGTGCCAGAAGTCATATGAGAAGAGACTGCAAGACCTAAAAACGTATAACATTGAATGAAGCTGAAAAGCCTTTTCATGGAAAGAGTGGCGGATGCCTGGAATGCTCTCCCAATGGAGGCGATGAGGACAAAAATGGTAGCAGAATTCAAAAAGGCATGAGACAGGCACAGAGGCTCCCTTTATAGCAAGAGAATAGAATCAAACTTAAATAATGTCTACAGTTCAAAACATTCAAGGGGAATGATATGCATGGAGCTGCAGGCGCAACCCTAAACAAAGGCTTAGAGGGGGTAATCTGCACAGCATGGCGGATACAGCTCTCGCCACCTCACTGGGCAGACTAGATGGACCTTGCTGGTCTTCATCTGCTGTCATTTACTATGCGCCTGGTATCCAGCGGCGGCAGCTAGATGTTCTAACGCTGTTAGCTGCCGCTGCTGAACCTAAGGCCGGGACCATATCGAGCCACCAGCATTGAATATTCGGGCCAGCTGGATAGCACTGAAGATAACCGGGCACCGACGATATTCAGCTTCTGCAGCGAAAGTAAGGACAGCCTTTACTGCGTCTAACTTTCATCGCTGAGGGATAAATGGGCAGCGGCTGAATATCGCTGCTTTTGGATTATCCTTGCGTGCTGCCTCCGCTCCATTCCCGGAATTCCCTGATGCTAGCTGGCTAATTTTAGGGTGCCTAGCGGCAGCACTCACAAATATCCAGCAGTACTAAATGCGTTAGTGCCACTGAATATCTCAGTCAGTGTGATTAATTGCTTTAAATATCGGGCCATATATTACTATACTGAGTATCTAATGCAAGGAAATTTTAAATCCTGCTGATTCATTCCTGGTATCTTGAAAACCTGACTGGCAGTGGAGTCACCAGTACAAGTTTTACAAAGCTCTATTTTCAAATAGCTTACCTTTTTGTGTAATAATAATTTTTAAAAATTACAAATAGAAAATAACAATGCCTAAGAATAGTGTTAACCAGTGACTCCATTTTTCCCTGACACGTGGATCCACTCCTGATTTTGCTCCAGTTGCATGCTGGGCCATTTTCCTTGAAATAGCTGATAGCACCTGGGTTGATTACGGGGCTTGTTTCTCTGTCAAACTGTTCTTGAACCGTTTCTCTTCCCTTCCACCTCTGGGAGTGTCTCAGATGGCTTTATTATGTGCACCTTTTCTTACATCATTTATTACATTAACGTCTGGATGAATATATAAAAAGTGAAAAAAAAATAGCAAATAACTAAGAAATAACAGAAAGTGGAAAGTACATCTCCAGGTCATAAAACTGGACTGGATTTGCCTATTTGGCAGGAATGGAATCACTTGGCAATTTTCACTCCTGAGGCTGAAGCCATGAGCTGAAAGCAAGATCAAAGGGCTGGGCGGGAGTTCCTGCTCACTTCCCTCTAACTGCCTCAGAACGGCATTTAAACCGCCGCACCGGAGGCCCGCCCACGCCCGAGGGCCTCGCCAGAGGGCTCTTTGGCATGGCCCTTAGGCATAGGACCGTGCGTGACCAAGTAAACTGCTGCTATATGTTGGTTCTAGCATGTTTTTTGTTGTTAAATGTTATGTAAGGTATGTAATGTGTTTCCTTGTGGTTGTACTCCTAGTTTCTAGTATCTCGATGTACTGATAATGTAATGTTTGTTTCCTTTACCTTTGTTTAACCTTGTGCTGTATTGACCGCTTTGATTAAAGGAAAAAGCAGGATACAAAACTTGTTAAATAAATAAATAAATGAGCATCACTCACATAGCAGCAGGGGGCGCCCTTGCCCACAGCAGTCACCTCTGCCTTCTGCAGGGATCCACGTTCATCACCCCATGCAAGGGCTGCTTCTTTTCAGTGTTTTGATTTTTGGGAGGATGTAAAAGCTGAATCAAATGTGAGACTGGCCAAGTATCCAAAATGAGTAACTAATGAACGCTAGGGGCCCCGATATTCAGTGGAGGTGATTAGCGCGGTTACAGCGTCTGGCCATCGCCGCAGAACGCTGAACCTGAATATTCAATGCCAGGGCCATATCCATCCACCAGCATTGAATATCCAGGTTTACCATGTAGCCCGATGAGCTTTGGCAGATAAAAATAGGCTAGCTTTTCCCACTCCTGTCTTTGGCAGCGCTCAGTATCGCCACTGCCCGGCTAGCGACGGATACCGCCCCAGAACATCCCTATGCTAATATGTAGCATTGGGGCATATAGTAGCAGTATCCGAGGATATTCAGCGGCACTAACCGTGTCAAGGCCGCTGAATATCCTGTTTAGTAGCATTTACACTGTTTCCAGGATTGTAAACCATGTAAGTGCCTTGGAATATCGGGCCTTAGGACTACAATATATAAGCATTGCTAAATGAATAAAATGCCTGGTTAACAGCTTCTGTGATATATTTCTCTTCTGTAGCACTGTGAAGATGTGACTGTACAGCCACTTCTACTCATCCCCCCTCTCATTCCCACCTTGCCTTATTACAGGCTAAGGATCAAACAGGCCTCCTTTGCACGCAAACTGAGGGAGAGGCAGGTCTCCCATACTCTAAGATTACAGGCTGCGGGAGAGGTACTGTAGGTCTCCCATACTCTCTGATTACAGGCTGAGAGAGAGACGGGTCTCCTTTAAACTCCGGCTGAGAGGCAGGTTTCCTTTACATGTTTATTGCAGGTTGAGGCATTTCTTCTTTAATAGACCAAACTTAGAACTCTGTCATTGGATGGTTTGAAATCAGTATTGTGATCTATAAAATGATTTGAAATGGATAGATAAAAATAAAGATATTCCTTCTCTCTCTCTACCTCCTGCAGTTCATGCCACCCTTTAAATAAACTGTTCCCAACAAGTCACCTTTTTAGAACTGCAGAGAAGGACAATTCTTAGCAAATTAAGCAGAAATCAAAGCGCCTGTGGGATGGGCCAAAGCAGGGAGATAAAATTTTCTTAAGCAAGAACCCCCCCCCCCCAGCAAGAATAAGTATTTTTCAAAATGTCAACACTATTAAGAAAAAATGAATACCTTTAATCAATTTGAATGTCATTCTAAGTGCTGAGGGACTGTTTGAGAAGGGGGAGGAAAGGGAATTAATACAATAGTCCACCTAATCTATCAAACGTCCCCCGCCCTTAATATATTAAATATTAAATGCTTCTTTGCATCTGAGTGTGTGTGTGTAAGAGAAATAGCAGCAGCTCATAAATGCTCAGATAATTGGTTTTTAGGGTGGGTTTTTTTTATCCCCCCCCCCACCTTACGCTTTCCCTTTTTTCTTCTTCGCGGATTCTCAATTTCCCTATAAAAGAGAAAATTCATTTCCAGGCGCTAATGTAATGTCAGCCTGCTGTTTACTAAGCATGGATGATGTATAGGGGACACCGCATGGAGAAGACTAGTTAATGATGCATAGAATTAAATCCTGGGCTCTTCAGCTGAGCCGCGCGCCTCCCTTCTGGTTCCCAGACTCCTGCAGCATCACGGGAACTGCCAGAGCTGACAACCTCCGCAGAGAACTGCTCTACCATGGCTCTCTCTGACTCTTTTTTTTTATTTTTTTAAGCCTTCAGTGCCAACGGCTGTATACACTGTGGAAATTGCTTTTTTTTTTGGTTGTTGAACTTTTTTTTTCTAATCTTTTGATCTGTTTGAATTTCTTCCACCTGGGAGGAGATTCTGTGGTCCCTGTCGAGACAAAAATTATAGCTGAATGTTTAACATTTGCAAAACACAGATGGACTGGTGCAAGTGGACTTCAAGAGAGCAATTGATGCGCTGATTGAAGTTCTTATTCTGCATGGGGAGGACAGTCTTTATAAACTACAAAGCTTTCCTTTTCCTCAGAACCAATACAGCTCCTAGAAGGCTCCCCCTCCTCACATACTTTCTATAGACAACCCCTTCTAGGAGCTGTATTGATCCTAGAGAAAATGAGAAGATTTTGTAGGTTTGGAAGATCTTTTCCAAAGGATCAGCCTAAAGAAGTTCTTCACCATCTTCCCTTTCATGTCTCAAAATTTACCAAGAATTTAGTTTTTCTCCAGCACCAAAATAGCTGCTAAAACTGCTTGCTGCTTGGTGTAATGAGGAACTCTATATATTTTGCATTTTAATTAGACCATTCAGCTACGGAAAGTGGTGGGCCTTTAGTAAAAATGGTGCCTTGTGAAAAGTTTAAATGGTGAGCCGATAAATGCTATCATGGCCTGCAGGACGAATATATATGGCTGTATGAATGTATGGTGAGACCCAGAGTTTTGTTGCATGCCTGAAAGTAGATTGGCAATGGACTGCCCACCAGAAGAGGCTGCTTTAGACTTGGTTTTGCCCCATTGCATGCAGGGAGATGCAGTCCTTAGGAAAATTTATATAGCTTTTGCGCAATGATTGAATGTTGATCGTCCCATGCTAATCTGATGCAGTAAGACTTTCTAGTGTAGGAAAAATTAGCCATAAAATCATTGTGCTAAAGGCTAGCGTGGTGGGCATGCAAAACAGCAGGCCTAGAAGCTAGCACCATTAAACATGTGTCAGAAAGGGATCATCTTGACCGAGTGACTTCAGTAGATTTTGTTTTAAAAAAAATGTCAAAATGCGACTGTTATTTTCCATAGTTGCCATGCTGTACATGTGGCCCTAGCAACTAAAAATCATTTGCACACTAATTACTGCCCTCCTTTGCACTTCAAACTTGCGTTCCAAATGGAGATAAGAGTTATCAGGCTGCTGCGTTTGCATGGATCCCCCATTAATTTTGTGCTTGATGTCCAGTGGCCACCAAGTATTTGGGCCGTATTAGCAGGGACATGAAGACTGTTACAGGGTGTGTTCTTCTTTTCAGATCCACACATATCTGGATGCACACGTCCTGGTAAGTAGGCTCCTTTAGCTTTGACTGAAACTTCATGTTTTGAATTGGGCGTTAATAATTGTAACACTGACCTTTCTCCCTTTTGGAAATTTTTGGCAATTTTCGAGCCAGGAAGTATGCCAGCAGGCCTTCCACCCCAGAGGTGCTGCAGAGAAGCATGCCACTCTGACGGGCCAATGTAATAAGTTGTGCATTAGAATGGTGTGCTGAGCTTCAGTACATATATTTTTTTTCCTTTTTATGTTGCAAGCCAATCTTTTACAGAAATACTTTTACAACAGCAGTAGATAGTCTCAAGCAAAAGGATTCAAGAAAAAAGAAACAAGTTGTAATGGAGGAGTGGCCAAGTGGTTGGGGCAAGGTACTTCAGGCCGGAAGGTCGGGGGTTCAAATCCCACTAGAGGACAGCAACCTTGGGCCGGAAGGACTGGGGTTTCTAGTCCCACAGGTGCTCCTTGTGGTCTTGGGCAAGCCACTTAACCCTCCATAGCCCATGTTCCCTGTAAAATAGTTATCTCCAAGTTATAATGCCCTGTTCAATGTAATTTCAGTTTGTTCAATGTAAACCGCACTGATGCAGAATAGCGCGGTATATAAGAGAATGTAAATAAATAAATAAATAAGTTGAAAAGTGCAGATTTATGGGCTGATGCAGAAAGACTAATGCGCCCTTTGCGTGCAGATAATGCAACTTATGCGCACAAGTTCCGCCATATGCAGAAAAGTGATTGATGCATGTGTCAACAGCAAAGGAAAAGTATGCGCACACAGTAACGCTAAGTGTATTTAAATTACAGGCAATGAGCTGCATATTAAAATGGCATGCTAATAAGGTCTCTGCCTGATACAGAGAAATGCGTAGAGGATTACATAACCAGCAGAAGCACCAATATATCTACGCCTGGTCTGAAATAGCTTAAACATCTTGCATGCATAGGGAAAGACTGTTTCAGGCTATGTATTGATGAACATTTACCTTCGATGAGAAGTTTCTGCATGTGTCTTTTCAGTGTATAAGCAAAAGTTTGGCGTTCAAGAAGAAATGTTTTTTTCTTTTCATCCTTGTGTATTTTTTGCACTCATTCATATTATTCATCTTTTATTTTAGGTCTTTGTTGTGATTTCATAAAAAAATCTTTTTGCGTAAAATAGTATTGATTATTATGGGGTGAGCACCAAAAGAACCTGCACATCCTGGGGTATAATGTGAGCGTTGCATATACGGCCACTTGTAGTGCATCCGTTGTTTTTATTTATTTATTTATTTATCTATTTTCTTTTATACCGCTCCTTCCAAAGATCAAGGGCGGTTTACATGGAACAATTTAACATTCTTGTACACTTCTGTATACATTTACATTGAACAGTAGAATTCAACTATGTACAGGTGATAATGCAAACAACAGTCAAACTATTTACATTGGCTATTTACAGAGGCTATTTATAGTGTGTTACAGAGTTGGATAGTTATTGGGCATGTGTGGGTATTGGAATTAATTTCCTTTTTTGTCGTAAGTCATGAGTGTGCGTGGTAGAGGGCTATCAGGGGTTAGTTAATTGTAATTTCAGGTTTTTTGTGTTTGTGTGACTGTGTTTGCTGTGGGGCTGGACTTGGGGGGTAGGGGATTTCAAAGTGTTCGGAGAACAGGTAGGATTTTAGTTCTTTCCTGAATTGAGATAGGTCTTTTATGATGCGAAGGTCTATTGGGAGATCGTTCCAGATTGTAGGGGCAATGAATGAGAATGCTCTGAAGCTTGTGTTTTTCTTAGACTTCCTGAAGTCTTCTGGTGTGCTAAGGGAGTGGGCTGTGTTTTGTCTGTGAGTGCTTGTTTCAGTTGGAGCATGCAGCAGTGTGGACAGATGTGAGGGGGCAATGCCGTTTATGAGTTTGAAGGTTATTAGGATTATTTTATATCTGATTCGGCTATTTATAGGGAGCCAGTGTAATTCCAGCAGTATTGGGGTTACGTGGTCTGTTAGGCGAGCTTTAGCAATTACTTTTGCGCAGATGTTCTGGGCTCTTTGTAGCAGGTAGGTGGTTTTTTGTGGAAGGTCGATTAGTAGACTATTGCAATAGTCGAAGTGGGGGGTGATGAGTGTACTGACTACAGATCTAAAGTCGTGTGTTTCAAGGAGAGGCCTTAAGTGTTGTATAGTTTTGAGTTTGTAGAATATGGTTTTTACTGTTTGTTTTATGTGCGGTAACATGGTGAGAGTGTAGTCTATTATTACACCTAGGTATTTTACCTCTTTTTTAACAGGTATGGTTGTTTTGTTGATTGTGATTGTTGTTGGGTAAGTGTCCTCAGTCATAGGTTTCCTTGTTACGAACATTGCTTCCGTTTTTTTAAGGTTGATGCTGAGGTAGTTGTTTTCCATCCAAGAGGTAGCCTCAGCCATGCATTCGGATAAGGTGTCATATGTGGGGTTTTTAGTGATTATGGGGATAGCGAGCATGATGTCGTCAGCGTATATAAAATGGTTAATCTTGTGTTTTTAAATATGCTTGTTATAGGTTGAAGGTACAAGTTGAAGAGGAGGGCGGAGAGAGCTGATCCTTGGGGTATTCCCTGTCCTTGGGGGAATGTTTCTGATGCTTCTTGATCTATTTGGACGCGTAGTAGTCTGTGTGTGATGTAGGACTTGAACCATTTGAGGACAGTCCCACCTATTCCTAAGTTTTCTAGCCTATTGATCAGTGTATGGTGGTTGATGTTGTCGAAGGCGGCAGAAATGTCTATAAAGAGGAGTAGGAAGCCTTGGTTGTAGTCATCCGTACCTCTGATGAGGAAGTCCATCAGTGTGGTTAAGAGTTTCTACTCCATGGAAGGGGCGGAATCCAAACTGGTGTGAGTCGAGAGGCTTGTGCTCATCAATGTGTTCTTGTAGTTGTATTTGAATTGTTTTTTCTATTATATTAGCAATAAATGGAATGCTTGCTATGGGTCTGTATGAGTTCGGGTCTTTGGAGTCGAGCTTATTATTCTTTATTATTGGGCGGAGCGTTGTGAGTTTTAAGGCATCAGGCATGATGCCTTGAGAAAGTGATAGGTTCACTATGTATTGTAAGTTTTCAGCCAGTTCCTCCTTTGCACATTTAATCCATGACACAGGGCATGGGTCGAGTGGGGAGGTTGTGGTATTGATCATTGTTATGATCTTAAGGAGGTGTTTTTGATCTACCAAGTGGAAAGTTGTCCATTTGTTAATGATTTTAGTGCTTGAAGGTAGAATTGCTGTCAAGGTAATGGGTTTGCTCTTTAGTTTCTCTGCAAAATGTGTTGCTAGAGTTTGTACACTTATTGCTGGTTGTCTAGGCTCGGAGCTTTTTGTTTTTGTTAATGTTTTTACAATCGCGAATAGCTCTCTAGGGCGGTTGATGGCTGAATTTATTACTTTAGAATGGTAATCTCATTCGTTGTTTGCGAATGTGTTGGCTCCCCTCCTTTCAACTTTACGCCTATGTTTTGCACACAGATCATTTGCATACATGCCCTTTGCTGCATACTGGTACTGAAGTCTCACGTTATCGGTGCTCTATGAAAATGCGTACACAGCTAATAGCGCGAGACTTCAGCACCGGCTTTCTGCATCGGCCTGTATGGCGTAAAATAATGGTGCTTTTCCTCTTCACTCCACTTGCAGACTTTTGCATATCTGTGTGTGCCGCTCCTCTTCATTCTGGTAGTGAAGCCTGACTTCCCCGCTGCTGTTGGTAGCTCCTTTAAATTCTCCTCACTGCACCTGTTTGTCTGGGCAGCGGGGCCTGACCTTCCTGCTATTTGAGTCTGCTTGCAAATGAAGGGGCATGCAGCTGTTTGTATGTGCTCAAGCAAACAGATAGAAACATGATGGCAGAAAAAGACCACATGGCCTATCTAATCTGCCCTTCCATATCAACCACAATAGTCCCCTTTTTCCCTTTAGAGGTCCTCTGTGTTTGTCTCATGCTTTTCTGAATTCAGATACTGTCCTTGTCTCTAACACCAACCAAGTCCAGACGTGGTATTCAAAGAGGTCTTTAATAGATAATAGACACCACGGAATCACAAATTAATCCACACAGGGGAATAAACCAAGGAGACCCAACACAGGCCGTGTTTTGGCAACGCCTTCCTCAGGGGTTCATTGGTAAACCTCTACCATCTTAAGCAATCTTTGGAAACACTATGCGGTGTGCAATACACTGACTTCTTGGCAGTAGTGGAAGTATTCTTGGATGTATCCCATCCAGTCCCGATGGGATGTGTACAGACAAACAAACTCACAAACAAAACACATGATTGGAGCCTCCCCAATACACAATATGCTTATGCCGGACATAACTAAAAATATACGAAATATAAATTCCGTACTAAGGCAAAAAGTGTCATACCAGCTCACAAATTACATATAGGCTTTCCTAACAGGGGCTCTACAGGACAACCAACAGTAAGGATTTGAGGGTTTATTTTTATTAAATTGCTAGCTCTCTGACTGGGAGCTATTAAAAGGGTTTTTGTATATTTTTAAAGCAAGGCTACTTTCTTTTTGGTGCTTTAGTGGAAATTTCCTTGAGCAGAGTAGGTTGTTGAACTTTAGTAACCTCCTCAGCTTTGGGAACTGCTAACACCTAATCAGGAGTTAGTGGGCCTGATTACCTGAGAGCAGCTGGGGCCTGCATAAAAGGCTCCAGTGCCCTGCCCTATTGAGGCTTTCCTAACAGGGGCTTTACAGGACAACCAACAGTAAGGATTTGAGGGTTTATTTTTATTAAATTGCTAGCTCTCTGACTGGGAGCTATTAAAAGGGTTTTTGTATATTTTTAAAGCAAGGCTACTTTCTTTTTGGTGCTTTAGTGGAAATTTCCTTGAGCAGAGTAGGTTGTTGAACTCTAGTAACCTCCTCAGCTTTGAGAACTGATAACACCTAATCAGGTGTTAGTTCCCTCCCTACCCACCCCAACTCCCACCCACCCCTAGTGAGCAGTCTTGCTTTATAGGGCACCTCCCCATTTAACAAAGCATAGAGACTTGGACCAGCACATTTTAAATATAATTTAAAGAGATTTAACTGCTTTTTCTCTGAAAGGACAGCTGGGATACCGGCTGGTACTTGGTAGATCTCTCTCTTTTGCTTTAACAGATACCTAAGCTCCACGAACAGAACAATGGCTGGGAAAAATCGTATCGCTAAAGCTGTTGCCCCTGTTACAGCTTTTGCCTCGGTCCAGACAGATGTCCTAATGCCAGTTGAAAGACCGGTTCCATGTGCAGGGTGCCTGCATGCTGAAGCTCCGAGGAAACAAGTGGAGGAACTCAGAGAGGAGGTGGCAAGGCTGAGGAGCATTCAAGACAGTGAGAAGTACATTGATGAGATGCTTCTTGCAGCAACCAAGCTCTCCAGCAGAGGAGAAGATGGGTGCCAACAGAATGTCGATGGTTGGACACAAGTCACCAGGGCCTGCAAAATCACCAGTCCAACTTCTCCAGCCCTTGAATTGAAGAACCATTATGCAGCCCTGGAAGTGGAGGAGGTGACAGCTTGTCCAAACCTTTTTTAAACTCAGCTACACTAACAGCTTTTACTACATCCTCCGGTATCGAATTCCAGAGTTTGATTATGTATTGAGTGAAAAAATATTTTCTCTTATTAGTTTTAAATGGGTTCCATTAGGAGATACACAATGAAGCTACAGTCTTTCTACTTTTTGATGGCATAAACAATCGAGCTACGTTTACCCGTTCCACTCCATTCATTAATTTATAGAACTCTATCATATCTCCCCAGAGCCGTCTTTTTTCCAAGTTGAAGAGCCCTAACCCTTTAAGCCTTTCCTCATGGGTGTATCCTTCCTCCTCTTTACTATTTCGTGAAGGAAAGCTTCTCTGTACCTTTTCTAATTCTGCTAAATCCCTTTTTTAATATATGGCGACCAGAATTGCACAGAATATTGAAAATGCAGTCACACCATGAAACGATACAGAGGCTTTATAATATCCTCAGTTTTATTCTCCTTTCCTTGCCTTATGATTCCTAGCATTCTATTTGATTTCTTGGCTGCCACTGCGTACTGGGCAGAGGGTTTCAATGTGTTATCTACGATGATGCATAAATCTTTTTCCTGGGTGGTGGTTCCTAATGTAACCTTGCTTGGGTTGTTCTTTCCTAGGTGCATAACTTTGCACTTGTCCACATTAAATTTCATCTGCCATTTGAACATCTAGTCTTCCAATTTATCAAGGTCCCCTTGCAATTTTTCACAATCCTCTTGTGTTTTAACAACTTTGAATAATTTTGTGTCATCTGCAAATTTGATCACCTCACTCGTTATTCCCATTTCCAGGTCATTTATGACTATGTTAAAAAGCAGTGGACCCAGCACAGATCCCTGGGGTACTCTACTATTCACCTTTCTCCATTGAGAAAACTGGGTAGTTAGCCCTACCCTATGCTTTCTATCTTTAACCAGTTCCTGATCCACAATAGTACACTGCCTCCTATCCCATTTTTTAATTTCAACAAGAGTGTCTCATGAAGGACCTTGTCAAAGGTTTTCTGAAAGTCTAGATACAGTATATCAACGGTGTCACCTTTGTCTACCTGTGTATTCACACCTTCAAAAAAATATAACAGATTAGTAAGACAAGACCTTCCTTGGCTAAATCTATGTTGGCTTTCTCCCATTAAACCAGATTATCAGTAATTTTGTTCTTTATAATGGTTTCTACCATTTTGCCCAGTACTGATGTTAGGCTCACCAGTCTGTAGTTTCCCTGATCGCCCCTGGAACCCTTTTTAAAAATTAGATTTACATTGGCCATTTGCGAATCTTCAGGTACTACAGATGATTTTAATGATAGTTCCCTGATTACTAATGCAATATAATGACTATGCCATATTGCCAGGTGATTTGCTACTGAGGAGCATTCAAGACAGTGAGAAGTACATTGATGAGATGCTACTTGCAGCAACCAAGCTCTCCAGCTCCGGAGAAGATGGGTGCCAACAGAATGTCAATGGTTGGACACAAGTCACCAGGGCCTGCAAAATCACCAATCCAACTTCTCCATCCCTTGAATTGAAGAACCATTATGCAGCCCTGGAAGTGGAGGAGGTGAAAGCATCCCTGGAAAGGGAAGAACCAGAGTTCAAGTACCCCAAAGTTGCGGAATCAGTCACCAGAAGGAAACGAAGGGTGGTGGTGGTTGGAGACTCTCTTCTGAGGGGTACTGAGGCGTCCATCTGCCGACCAGACTTGATGTCCAGAGAGGTATGCTGTCTGCCTGGTGCCAAAATCCAAGATGTTACGGAGAGTTTGCCGAGACTCATCAAGCCCACAGACTATTACCCAATGTTACTAATCCATGTTGGAACAAATGATACTGCCAGGTATACCTCGGAACGTATCAAAAGTGACTTCATGGCTCTGGGACAGAGGGTGAAGCAGTTAGGTGCACAGGTGGTGTTCTCTTCAATCCTCCCTGTTGAGGGTAAAGGCCAAGGCAGAGAGGCTCGCATCCTGGAGACAAATGCATGGCTGCGTGGATGGTGTCATCGAGAGCGTTTTGGTTTCCTAGACCATGGGATGCTTTTCCAAGGGTTGCAAAGCAGAGATGGCATCAATCTGTCCAAGAGAGGTCAACGCATCTTTGGTAGTAGACTGGCTAATCTACTGAAGACGGCTTTAAACTAGATTCCTTGGGGATGGGTGAAGAAAGCCACCAGGTAAGTGAAAGCCCCCAGGTAGGTGATACATTAAATACCTTTATGGAGATGGGTAACAGGGGTAACATATGGAAAGCAGTGTGTATTAATGCCCGTAGCATGGGAAATAAGATCCCTGAGGTTGAAGCTTTGGTGGGAGTGGCTGACTTGGATTTAGTGGCAGTTACAGAAACATGGTTCACAGAAAACAATGACTGGGATGTAACTATACCTGGCTATACTTTATTCAGGAAGGACAGGGTAGGAAGAAGAGGAGGAGGAGTGGCACTATATGTAAAAACTACTATTAAAGCTTTGGAATTACAGAGCTTAAAAGGGAGAGAGGAGGCATTGTGGGTTAAACTAGAAAGAGGGAAAGAGAAATCTATTTGCATTGGAGTGATATACAGACCTCCCTCACAAGAGGAAGAGGTGGACAGAGAGTTAATTGAAGACATACGCAGCATTGCTAGGAAAGGGGAAGTGCTACTGATAGGAGATTTCAATATGCCAGATGTTGATTGGCACATTCCTGCTGCAGTATCATCTAGAAGTAAGGAGATCCTGGATTCTCTACAGGGAGAACTATTCAGGCAATTGGTAACAGACCCCACACGTGAAGGGGCCATACTGGACTTGGTGCTTACCAATGGTGAAAGTGTTTCTGATGTTGTAGTGGGAGATCATTTTGCATCCAGTGATCACCAGATGGTGTGGTTCAGTATTAGGACTAGGGCTGTTAGAATCCATTCCAAGGTGAGGATCTTAGACTTTAGGAAGACTAACTTTGCGAAGATGGGCCAATACCTCAGGGAGTCGTTAGTGGGATGGGAACAGCTGGGGGATGTAGAAAAACAGTGGGCAAAACTGAAAGGGGGTATTTTAAGGGCAACCAACCTTTTTGTTAAAATGGTAAATAAAGGCAAAAGGAACAGGAGACCGCTATGGTTTTCGAAGGAAGTAGCTGAAAAAGTGAAGAAAAAGAGGGAGGCCTTCATGAAATACAAGAGATCACAGAGAGCAGAAGACAGGCATCTGTATTTGGAAAAACTTAGAGAAGCTAGCAAAGTAGTCAAGAAGGCAAAGATTCAAAAGGAGGAGGAAATAGCCAATGCAATAAAATGGGGGGATAAGACATTTTTCAGATATATTAGTGAGAAGAGGAAGAGCAAAAGTGGTATTGTCAGACTCAAGGGTGCAGGGGGGGAATATGTAGAAGCTGATAAGGATAAAGCGGAATTGCTTAACAAATATTTTTGTTCTGTGTTCACAGATAAAGAACCAGGAGCAGGACCTCAGAAAACACCCACAAATAAGAACAGAAGCGAGGGACATCTTGAACTATTTTCAGAAGACTGTGTTCGTGAGAAACTAGCTCAACTTAAAGTAGACAAAGCGATGGGACCGGATGGGATACACCCTAGAATACTGAGGGAACTTGGGGACGTTCTAGCAACTCCACTGACTGACCTTTTCAATGCCTCGTTGGAGTCAGGAGTGGTGCCAAAGGACTGGAGAGAGGCTCATGTGGTGCCTTTACACAAAAGCGGAAGTAAGGATGTGGTTGAAAACTACAGGCCGGTTAGTTTAACTTCGGTGGTGAGTAAATTATTGGAAACGCTGCTGAAAGAGAAAATAGTGAGGTTTCTGGAGTCCAGCGGATTACAGGATCCGAGGCAGCATGGATTCACCAGAGGCAGGTCTTGTCAGACAAATCTGATTGATTTTTTTGACTGGGTGACCAGGGAGTTGGACCGAGGGAGAGCTCTAGATGTGGTGTATTTAGATTTCCGTAAAGCCTTTGACACTGTTCCTCACAGGCGACTTATAAACAAACTGAGCACCCTAGGGATGGACCCTAAAGTTACTGCTTGGGTTAGAAATTGGTTGGGTGGGAGGCGACAAAGAGTACAAGTAAATGGAGCTCACTCTGAGGAGAAGGATGTTACCAGTGGTGTGCCCCAGGGATCTGTCCTTGGTCCAATTCTTTTTAACATCTTTGTTAGTGATATAGCGGAAGGGCTGTCGGGTAAGGTTTGCCTCTTTGCGGATGATACCAAAATCTGCAATAGAGTAGACACCCAGGAAGGGGTAGATAACATGAGGAGGGATCTAGCTAAGCTTGAAGAATGGTCTAGAATTTGGCAGCTGGGATTTAATGTTAAAAAATGTAAGGTCATGCATTTGGGCTGCAGCAATCCAAGGGAGCAATACAGTATAGGAGGTGAAGTACTTTTGTCCACTAAAGAAGAGCGGGACCTAGGCGTGGTTGTGTCTGATGATCTTAAAGTAGCTAAACAGGTGGAAAAGGCGACAGCAAAAGCTAGAAGGATGCTTGGGTGCATACAGAGAGGAATGGCTAGCAGAAAAAAGGAGGTGATAATGCCTCTGTATAAGTCTTTGGTGCGACCTCATTTGGAGTATGGTGTGCAATTCTGGAGACCGCACCTTCAAAAGGATGTGAACAGGATGGAGTCGGTGCAGAGGGTTGCTACCAAAATGATTAATGGGCTTCATTATAAAGCATATGAGGACAGACTTAAGGATCTTAATATGTACACCTTAGAGGAAAGGCGGGATAGAGGTGATATGATTGAGATGTTTAAATATCTCCGTGGCATAAATGTTCAGGGAGAGAGCCTCTTTCAATTGAAAGCAAGTTCTGCTACGAGGGGACATGGGATGAGGGTGAAGGGAGATAGATTCAGGAGTGATATGCGGAAATATTTCTTTACGGAAAGAGTAGTGGATCCGTGGAATAGTCTCCCAGTGGAGGTGGTAGAGATGAGGACAGTAACTGAATTCAAGAAAGCATGGGACCAACACAGAGGATCTCTAAAGGCAAAAAGTGGACTGTTGTAGTTGTTATGGAAGGACAGACTAGATAGGCCATGTGGTCTTTTTCTGTCGTCATATTTCTATGTTTCTATGTTTCTATGTTATCAAATAGTTGTAATACATCTTCCTGGTTTATTGATATTTCTTTCATTTCTTCTGATGCATCACCTTTAAATACCATTTCAGGCATGAGTAACTTTCCTACATCTTCTTCAGTAAAGACCAAAGCAAAGAATTCATTCAGTCTCTCCGCTATGTCCTTGTCCACTCTTAGCGCCCCTTTTACCCCTTTATCATCTAATGGTCCAACTGACTCTCTCACAAATGTATTTGAAAAAGTCTTTATTATGTGTTTTTGCTTCCACAGCAAGCTTCTTCTCAAATTCTCTCTTTGCCTGCCTTATCAATGCCTTGCAACTAACTAGCCAGTGCTTATGTTGTTTCCAATTTTTGTCATTTGGCTCCTTTTTCCATTTCCTGAAAGAAGCTTTTTGGGCCTCTCTGACATCAGCTTTAAACCATGCTGGCAGTTTTTTGGCCTTCCTTCCACTTTTCATAAAGCGTGGAATACAATTGGTCTGGGCTTCCAAGATGGCATTTTTAAAGAATGCCCATGTAACTGCTCCTTTTAGTTTTTTCTTAACTATTTTCCTCATTTTATCTTAGTCTCTCTTTCCAAAGTTAAAAGATAGTACTGTGGATTTCCTTGCCATCCTTTCTCCATTTATTAAATCAAATGCGATCATGCTGTGATCACTTTTGCCAAGTGGCCTCAACACTCTTGTCTCTTGCACCAGATCCCGTGTCCCACTAAAGGCTAGGCCCAAAATAGCTTCCTCTCTTGTCCATTCATGAACTAGCTGCACCAAGAAGTGGTCATTTATTTCATTTAGAAACTTTATCTCCCTTGCATGCTCTGCAGTGACACTTACCCAGTCAATACCAAGGTAATTGAAATCACACATTATTATTACTGTGTTATAACTTTTGTTAGTTTCTCTGATTTTGTTTAGCATTTCATCATCCATTTGTTCATTCTGGGCAGATGATCGGTAGTACATCCTCACTGCCATTGCCTTCCCCTTTTTACATGGAATTTCTATCTATAGAGATTCTACAGTGTACTTTGTTTCCTTCAAAACTTTAATCCTGTGTGACTCATTGTCCTCTCTAACATAGAGCGCAACCTCCTCCACTGATTTGATCTACTCTATTATTCTGATATAGTTTGTACCCAGGTATCACAGTGTCCCATTGGTTGTCCTCCTTCTACCAGGTCTCTGAGATACCATTCGTATCTAACTTCTCATTTAGTGAAATATATTCTCACTCCCCATCATATTTTTTAGACCTAGCATTTGCTTACAGGCATTTTAGAGGTTGTATTTTATTCATATTAATCTGGTTATCAATAGACAGGGGTAATTTGGAATTTTTCAGCTCTGCTCTGTACTTAAGGGCATCTGGGTTACTTTTATCTTTATTGGGACCTCTCTGTTGGGATGCTGAGCTTCCCTCATTTGCTTGTATTGTTCAAGGATACATCCTTCTGAACTATGCGCTCTTGGGCGACTGTCAACTTTCCCCTATTATCTAATTTAAAAAGCTGCTCTATCTCCTTTTTTAAAGGTTAATTCCAGCAGCCGGGTTCCATCCTGATTAAGGTGAAGCCCATCCCTTGGGGAGAGCCCCTCCTTTCCCCAGAATATTGCCCTGTTACTAACAAATTCGAAACCCTCTTACTTACACCATCGTCTCATCCACGCATTGAGACTCTGCCTGTCTTTTGAGTCCTGCGCATGAATTTCAATTTCCTACCTAAAAGCCTATATTTGGCCTCCAGAACGTCTCTCCCACACTTTCTTATGTCATTGGTACCAACATGTATCAAGACAGCAGATTTCTTGCCAGCGCTATCTAACACATTATCGAGGTGGTACATGAGCTCCGCTACCTTCGCATCAGGCAGGTATGTTACCAGGCGATCCTCATGTCCACCAGCCACCCAGCTATAATTGAATCACCAACTATAATGGCTGTCCTAACCTTTCCCTCATGGGCATATGGCCCTGGAGAAACCTCCTTGGTGTGAGAGGGTTTTACATCACCTGGAAGACAGGTCCCAGCTACAGGATCACTTCTGCCACACCAAGGTAATGCTCTCCTGTCACGTAACCTCTCACCTCCATGGCAGCAGGGAGGCTGCCTTACTGGAGATGGGACTTCAGTATCACTTCCCTGTAGTACTCATCTGTATATCTCTTTATCTTCCTTATGTCCTCCAAGTTTGCTACTCTAGCCTCCAGAGATCTGACTCATTCTCTTAAGAGCAAAGAGCTCCTTGCACCTAGTGTAAATATAAGACTTCTCACCAACTGGGAGAAAATCATACATTTGACAAAGATTGGATAGCCCCCATCTTGCTACTGGACTGCTGTCTGCATCTTTGTTTTAAGGTTTTGTTTAGCTATTTAAGTTGTTTACTTATGTTTGCTGGGGATACTTGTACTAATACATCTATACCTAATATGTTTAATGAACTTTATTCACCTCAAGATTAATTAATTTCAGGTCCTGAATTAATCTATTGCTGATGATAATAATTGCTAACCAGCTGATCTTAAAAGTGAATATAACCACCTCCTTCTCTTTAATAGGTTTAAAAACCTATAAAGCTAAGATTATCCCTGGGTCGGGTGGGAGTTGGGTTGGGTGGGAAGGAAAGAAGGCTTAATAAAAGCTGGCTTGCTACACAGTGCCCTGACCTGTGGGGACACATGACAAAACACAGACTTTCTTCCCCACATCTATCTCATTTTAAACAATAGAAATATTTGGTTTATTCATATTTGATAATTTCAAAACAAAGTCTCCTGATCTTTTGTCTGCACGAAACTCCAGTTTGTGTAGTAACTTCAGCTTTCTTTCCCAAAATAGGCAAGATGGTTCCTTTAACTATGTCATTCAACAATTCTAAATCTTTACCTTCAAAAATCTTTGGTTTTGCTCCTAATCTCTGTACAGCTTCTATGCTGTCTCATGCTCTTATGATTTCTGGCATCATCACAATGCCACTGGACTCAACTCTGAGGCAGACTCAAGCGATAACCTATCAGGATCTTTCAGCTTCTTCTACTTCTTCCAAAGAATGTAGATGTTTTATCTGAAGGCTTGCTTCCTTGACTGCAGGTTACTATGTTTGCTTCAACCTGATGCAGGGTCCTAATTTATGGACCTGAAACGTGGCACGTTGTTGGCATGCTTTTTCCTGGAGCGGCATTGAAGCACTGGAGCATTTGACAACTTCAGATAAGTGGCTGAGAATTCAGTTTTGTATAAATTTGATTAAAAGGGAACAGCTGTTTCCAAGAGGAGGTGGTTCCTTCTGCCTCCTCCGGTTTAGCGCTCCGACAAAAAAAGTTGATTAAGTTTTGAGTAAATTTTCTTATACTCAGGGAAAGTTTCTCTGGCATAGCGGTTACATCACCGGGTTCTTTTTTGCTGTGATTAATTTTTGTTCCTGGTGTATCGGGACCTTTTTGATTAGTGTATTCCATTTAGAACTCATAGCAAACCCACCGTATCACAACAGCACTATCAGGACTCACAAAGCACCAAACCCTACCTATCAAATGTTGCAAATATTAAACCAATACATCTCAGAGAATACCAATACATATCCTACTGCGGAAACAGAACAAGTGGAACTGTGTCACTTGGAAACTACATGAACAGAATACCGCAGCTCAGTTACACATGCAAAACATCGACCATCACCAAACATAGAACAAGAGGTTACAATTTAGAAATATGAAGACAATAATTAAACTGGGAACCCCAAAGCCAAACTTGGAATGTACAACAACACTGGAGAAATAAAACTATAAATTAATTTCCTCTTCTAGCTAAACAAAATGCAAAGATGTTAGCAATGCATATTTCCCACAGGTGACATATTCCAGTTAATAAATTCAAAATAAAAAAGTACTTTCTACCTTTTGTTATTTGGCCATTTTATTTTTCAGTCACAATTGCTGCATTCGCTTTCTTCTGGTTTCTTTATGTCTTCTGCTAACTCTCCATTGTCTGCTGTCCATTTGTCCTTTCTTCTAGTTTTTTCCATTCTCTCTCTACATCTGCTCTAACATACTGATCTTTCCCCTTTTGGTCTTTCCTCCATTTCTTTCTTTATTCCTTTTTCATCCACTCAAAGTTTACCCTTCCATCCTCAATCCCCATTTACTCTCTCAAAACCCGGCCAATCATAGATTTTTCTTCCCTCCCACACAAAATATCTTTTCCCCTCTTCATCCTCACTCCCCCAGCTTCTTTTTTTCTTTCGCCAGCCCCATCCCCTTCTAGTCCTCCCCCAATATCATCTTTCTTCTAGTTCCAATCCCGTTCAGCATCCATTCCCTTCCAGCCCCATTCTCCCATCTCCCCGCATCAGCCCAATAGCAGTCCTAGCCCCCAGTTTTCTTCCAGGGCCAGCAGTTCTCTCCTCACCTCCCCCCCATCAGCCCATTTCAGTCGTATCCCCCGCCCCATCAGCCCATTCCACTCCTAGCCTATTTCCAGTCCTATCCCCCCATCAGTCCATTTCCAGTCCTAGGCCCCCATCAGCCCATTTCCAGTGTTAGACCCCCCAATTAGCCCTTTTCCAGTCCTAGCCCCCCTAATCAGCCCATTTCCAGTGATAGTCCCCCCCCCCCTCCTGGAAGAGCCCTGCTCCTGTCTAACCAGAGGGAGCCAGGAAGGCCCGAGGCCCAAAGTCTGGCACCCCGGCTCACCTCTGCAGAGCTGCGAGAAAGTACGGTGTTTTCCTTCTTTCTCGCGGCTCTGTTAAAGTTGACCTGCCAGCATGCTGAGTGCCGGGAGGTTAAATGGGGGCATTTGCTGTCTTGCACGGGACAGGAAATGCCCCTGTTTACCCTCCTGATACTTGGCACACTGGCGGGTCAGCTTTAACAGAGTCGCGAGAAAGAATAGTGTTTTCCTTCTTTCTCGTGGCTCTGCAGAGGTGAGCCTTGGCATTGGCTTTGGGCCTCCCCAGCTCCCTCTGAAGACAGGCAGGCAGGCGCGGGGCCCCCCCTGAGGTGCAGGGCCATGTGCGGGCAACATTCCCACACAATGGATGGGCCGGCCCTAATCTTGAGCAGCGATGCTGCCATAGCAGCGTCACGGTCCTGACATGGAGAGCCTCTAGAATACTGCACAGGAACTGAGCACTGAGCAGGAGAGCTAGCTGTAAAAAAATTTCCCCAAACTTACTGGTTTATACTTTTGCAATGGCAATATTGAGACTGGGAGTCTCTCCTGATCCACTTGGGGGAAAATCTTTCCTCTTAGCCATTATGAGAAAAAAAAGGAGAGAAAGAGAGATATGTTCTGCCTCTAGTCTACCATCCAGTGGATACAACATTCTAACACATGCAGTAAAAGAATCTTTTTCTCCCGATGCAGTGAACTAATAGCATGCAAATTTTTGCAGTGTTAAAAAAGTGTACTGACAGAAAAACAGTGCATGTCACTGCGGTAATCTACTGCCACGGTTTGCTACATTGGGCATTTTGTCTTCCTTCCTGTCAGTGTGTAAGCCATCTTCACTTACACTCTGCCAGAAAAGGGAGCAAAAACAAAAAGCAGCCCAGTGAAAAATCTCTGGTAGCCCAGTGGGCCCCTGATCTCTACCCCCCCCCCCCAATCTGATGGATCAGTAGGCCCTAGACTTCCAACCCTCACCTTCCATGCCACAAAAAAATCCCTGGTTGTCTGGACCCTTCCCCCCCCCCCCCCCAGGGCTCTGTGGTCCAGGCATTTAATATAAAGAGGCCCTCAACCAGCCTCCATTCTACAGTACCCCTCTGGGCCAATAATATCTGTTCTGGGGAGGTGTCCAATGCCTAGCTCCTGCTGCCGCCACCTTGTTAAATGACCTCTTATAAAACTCCAACTGGCATAAAAGGACATGCTTTGGCATGAAGATGCAGACTTTGCTGGTAGGCATAACCAGTAGGTGTGGTCTGGGTGGCCTTACACATGTAGATTATAAAATCCTTAATTTACACGTGCAGATGTGTAAAGTACACAGGATCATTAAACACCAGGTCACGAGCAGATGTAAGTGATCTTGCCTACATTTATGATGTGTTCTTCATCATATATGCTAGTACTTGACTTTATAAAAGAGTACCTATGTGGGCATCCTATTATAAAATTAACTCTGGAGGGCAATTTCTCCAAATGGGTTAATTTTATGCATACCCTCACAGTCATGAGCCTCATTCCTAAGCCAGGGTACAAGAAGTAGGATCTCAATCTCTCAAATTGACTGCTAATGTATCGTGCCAAAGAGAGCTTCCTTCTGGAGTTTATAGGACGTAACATGTATGGGGAACTTGTCAAGGTGTGATTGGAAATTCATCTTAATCAGGCCCGTGGCTCCCAGTATGATGGGAAATATTTCTGTATCTATCTTCTACATTTTCCTGGTCTTTGACTGCATTTCTTGGTATTTCAGGATCTTCTTTCTCTCCAGACGATTCACAGAATACTGTAATTGCTTGGAACTGACACCTCTATCATTAATGCCATTCAGGTCTTTTTCTCCTTTTACACTATGTCAGGTTTCCTCAGACTCGGTTTCTTATCTGTTGGAGTGGGAATGTCACAGGTTATCATAGTTTCTTCATGTGTAGTTGCCATCTATTCATATAGTGGCACTGAATATACCTTTTTTTTTAAACACCATGGCTGGTTCACTGCCAGATTTAAATAATGAGCCATATTATTACTGTAATAATTTTTGGGGGGTTGTATGAAGTTCAGCCAATTCTTCCCACTGCTGTGAGCTTTCGGCTCAATTGAAACTGGTCACTGTTGGGTTACAGAACCATGAGCCTTCATTCCGCTGCTAACCAGGAGTCTTCTCAGTTTTATAACCCTTCTCGCCTCCTTGTTCCCTCTACCTTCTACCTAACCCGATCGTTGTAGCAGCAGTAATTGGCCAGGGGCCACAGGCCGTGATTCTCTTCAGCATCTGGTATGTGATATTATTTCTGTTTAGGTGAGACTTTGTTGAAGCCCTTGCCAAAAAGACAGGATTCCAACCTTAGAAAGCAGGTATGAGATATGTATAGGACCCAAGAGATAACAGAGAGAAAACAAGCAATAAAACTCTTGCATCCTAGGACAGCCTGGTAGGTTAGTGACGCTGTTGAGTGCTGCCATGTAGATGGACCTGGGTTTGATTTTCAAATCAGGTCTTCTGCTCGTTGTGTCAGTTGGAGCTGTGGATGCAGTGCTCAGAGCCCCAAGGGGAGGAGGAAGCCCTAGCAGTCGCACAATGGCAACACTTAGGGGGTAGATTTAGGGGCTATAGTTGCAGAGTTCTAGGAGGAATTCTGGTCAAGAATTTCATGGTAACTACTGGACTAAAGTGTTTTGGGAGGGGATATACAGTAAAATTGAGGAGGAGAGGGGGGAAGCCATTGGTAAATGCAAATGAAGGATCATGGCACCAGATCACAAACCTAGTTACAGAAGGAAACTGTGTGGTCAAAAACGTCCCATGTCCCATCCACTGATCTTTTTCTATATTTGTTTCCTTCAAATTGGATTCTATAGATTATATAATTCAATCACACACAGCTGTGATTGGTGAATGACGTCCATGTGGTTCATCCAGCCTGCCCAGATGCCTCATTGCTTGCTCTGCCCATAGACCCTACCAATCTCAGTTGCTCTCCATCCGTCACCCTTAGTGCTACCCTCTGTATCTGTCCTGAACGGGATTACATGTTTTTCCTCTTTTTGGTTACTAGCACCACCCTTTCAATAGTTTCCCTGATAATAAAAAGCTCAGATGGTAAGTGCTGGAATCCTTGGGGGTAAGTGGGAGAAGGAGTTGTGGTCCGTGTGTGAGAGTGACCTAGATAGTCAGTCTGGCATGGTTTGAAAGGTTCTGAATGAAGTCTGGATACATTTCCCTCCTCCCTCCCCTGTCAATGTGAATGAAAACTCATGACACCAGATACTTCCTGGTTCCAATTTGAGTTGGAGAGAGACAGGAAGAGAATTTTTTTTTTTAAATGTAATCTTTATTTGGAGTTTATATATAAGAACACTCAGGCATACACATGAATGAACCAAGAAATATGGAAAATTCGCATTATACAACTGCGACAATAAATCACAAAAAGGAAAAACATCATATTCCAAACATTAGTTCACGTAAACAATCATAGGAAAAAGGGGGGGGGGGGGACAACAGGAAATTGTACAAGAAAGCATCAAATTACAATCCCATCCCGATCATAAAGAGACCCTTACTAAAGAAATACAAAACCAAGGCAGTATAAGACTTATGCGTCAGCTGTATGGGAATCCACATCAACCCTGGTCTCTCATCCCTTGCATTTAAGAACTTTAGACGCTGCTTGGGCTCAAAAATCAGGAAATTCTTTCCTTGATAAGGAACTATAACAACGAGATGGAAATTTTAACACAAAAGTAGCACCCAAGGAGACAGTCCTGGCCCGATAAGCCAGGAATTCCTTCTTCCTTAACTGGATTGCACGAGAAAGGTCAGGAAATATACAAACTTGTGAGCCTAGAAACTTCTCATTTAAGTTCTTGAAAAAAGACCAATGAATCAAAACCTTATCGGACTCCAGTGCTAGTCACAAGCATAGTAGTTCTCTCCGTTATCACATCTAAAGAACTTTCCAGAAAACCAGTCAGGTCCCCCTCCCCACACAATGGTGCCTCTGAATCATTTCTCCTGATTCCCAGGGTATTAACAGATAGATAGATATTGAACCCTGGTCAAGGGGGGCAGGTGCTACTGCGGAATCTTGAGCACCTCACCAAAATACGTCCGCACCATTTCCAAGGGGGACATAAGAGGAGACCTAGGGAAGTTCAAAAGACGAAGATTGTTCCTTCGTGCTTGATTTTCTAATTGCTCAGTCTTTCGCGTCAACACTGATCTTTCCTTCATCAAGGCCACATGCTCCTCCCGAAGGCGACTCAAATCTTCTTTCACATGTGATAAGGTACCTGCCTGGAACTCTTGGCCCCTGGAAGTCTCTGATAATGCCAATTTCATAGTAGACAATTCAGAACTAAGAGTCCCCACAACCGTTGATAGGGTAGTGGTCAAGGCAGATATGGCATCCCACAGCGCGTCCAAAGTTATTACTGTGGGTTTAACCAGACCCCGATTAACAGGGAGCAACCCACCTCCAGGCCCCGACAGCCGCGGATCCACCGCAGTGAGAGGCGGTTCTAGCACACCACCTCCCTCCAGCTGCCTCTGCCCTCCGGAGTGTGAGCCCAAAACTTCCAGCAGTCGTCCCTCTCCACCAGGCTCCGGGGTGCTCACCAGCAAGCCAGGCAAGGAGAAAGGGAAAACACCATCAGCAGATGAAACGCTTCCTGGCTGTATCGGGGGCGCCCGCTGTTCCAGTGAAAGACTCACCCCTGATGCTCCCAGTACAGACAGCAGTTCTTCATGCTGTGCCGATGAAGACGCCACTCCGGACCTGACAGCTGCAAACCCACATAAGTCCAGAGTTTTCTGACCGGCAGCAGAAGATAGTGAGAAACCGCCAGGTAACCCCGCTTTCTTCCTTTTCCTCCGCCCCATCTCAATCGAAGGTAGAGTTCGCCACCAGAGGAAAAAAAACGCCAAACCTTACTGCCGGGCAGCCGCCGGCGATCCACTTCCTGCCATGAAGAGAATTGTTAAGTCCAACAGCTATAAAAAGCAGATTTTATTACTGTGAAATAGTCTATGCTGGAAGGTTCTGAGGCTGTCCTATTGGTCTGTGAGTCTTCACTGTCTCTCTTGTCTGCTGTGTGGCAAACCAGGGTACAACTTCGGGGAGATAACAGTGTAGTTTTCAGGTTTAACTCTCTGGGATTTCTGGGTTCCAGGTCAGGACCAGTGTAACTGGGAGGCTGTTGGCTCCTGAGATCCACTCAATCCATATCCCGCCTCTTCTAATAACTTAGTTCAGACCAGGTTTTGTTCTGAACCAAAACAATATTAGAAAACTGACAGAGTATATACAATAGATTCACCGTAGGCAGTTCCTTCTGTTGGGACATTCTCTGGGTAGGCAATCCCTCTCCAACCCCACGGATACCTTCCGGAGCTGGATGCTGTGATCTCACGCACTGCACTTTTTTTTTTTTTTTTTATTTATAAAGATTTTTAATTACATAGCAAAGAACAATATTCTTTACACAGATTACAGGATATGCAGATATAGCATCTTCACTAAAAAACAAGGAAATCAATATAATCATATAACTGTTGTAGTTCGATACCATGGGGGGAAGAGAGAAAGAAAATATTCGGCCAAATCAGAGTCTTTGGCCAAAACGTAGTATAATTAACAATAAGAAAACAAGTGACTACGGGAGGCCCCGGATTTTCCCATCTAGAAGGAGTTAAATCTGTTATAGTAGTCAGTGTTACTCGGGCAAAGTAACCGCCGGGAGTCTAGCATTAATGAAAACATTTAGATCATTGGGATCAGAAAAAACATATTTCAAACCATTATAGAACACTAAACATCGGCAAGGGTATCTGAGAAAAAAAGTACCCCCAATTTGCAATACACCAGATTTGTATAATAAAAACTGCTTCTGCCTTTTTTGCGTTTCCTTAACTAAATCCGGAAACATCGATAATCTTAAACCTAGGAAGGTCTCCAAACGCTTCTTAAAGAACATCTTTAAAAGCCAGTCTTTATCAGAGATTAAGGCACATTGAACTAACAATGTAGAAGGTACAATAGTAGTATCCCCACCCCCAGATACCTCAAGTAGATCTGATACATCCAAAACGTTAAAGTCCACTTTAGACACTGTCTCTACAGCCTCAGCTTTCTTTTTCTGTCGTGGTAAGTAGTATACCTTAGCAAGAGGTGGAATCAAATCAGCAGGGATTTTCAGGATCTCCTTCATATACTTTTTGAATATATCCAAGGCTGTGACTCCAGGAAGGCGTGGGAAGTTCAAGATTCTCAGATTTGCAGCTCTGGGGGTGTTCTCCAACACTTCCAGTTTATATCTCAATACGCCATTCTCCTTGGTCAGAGCCGACGACAAATCTGAAACTGCAGTAAGCTGAGAACTGACAGTAACATTATGCAGTTTAAGCTTGTCACATGTAGATAAAGCCTTATCGATATTAACAGCATTCCTCTGTATGGCAGCCGTATTTCCACGGACGTGGGTCATCATAGATAATGATTGAGCATTGATAGAAGTAGAGAGAGAGGAGATAGCTTCCCAGATAGATTCGAGAGTAAAAACTGAAGGGCGGATCAAAGGTGTCAAAAGGCAGAAACGGCGTTGAAGCAAACTGTGGAGCAGAAATCTCCACCGAGCTACACGGCTCTAAACAGCAACCCGATACCTCCCCGAGGCTATCGGGGGTCAATGAAGCCGATTGCTCGGGCTGCGCCCTCTCCACCACCGGCGCCCCCACTTCGGGTGGCGTCGGCGTTGCAGGATCCGGGAAAGGTTCCAACGCAGTCGGGCGTAAAGGAGGACTCCTTACTTCAGGAGAGAGAGAAATCTCACTTCCCGACGGTCGCGTCGTGGCCTCTGCACCCGACGTGGCCAAGCCGGCTCGTATCTCCTGCTTTTTCTCCGAGGACAAGGTAACAAAATGGTCCATAGGACCTACGCTGGGTTGTTGCGGTTCAGAGGGGAAAACCCTCAACTTCCCCTTCCTCTTAGGCATAGACGTTCAGTGAATCACACACACCGCACTGCACTTTTGTCGAAGCTGGCCCTCCTTGTTGCAGATCCAAGAGTCATCCTCTGTATCCTCGGCTTCATTTTTTTCTTCTAGGATCCATGGCATCCCTTCTGGATATTCAGAGCCATTTTTCTGTAACATGGCTTCTTAACTGCTTAAGCAAAATGTACTGTAGAGCAGTAGTTTACGCTGCTCTTGTCATTATTCTTATTTTGGTTTAATGGTTGAGTTAGCCAGAGACCCTTTCTCCTCTCTTATGGTGCAATGGCTAATGGAGCCAAAGACACCTGCCACTGTGCTACAGTGGCTTAGCTAGCCAAAGACAGGTAACTGCCTTTGGGCTTGGTCTTTGTCTTTATACCAGTCAGATTTCCCTCAAATTGAGGTTTCCTCCTACCATTATCTTGCTGGTCAGGGGAGCTGTCCCTATGTGCTGTAATCACTGTGTGGCATAAACGTTCAAGATATACTATTATGGTAGACTCACTAGAGGTCTCTGCATCTATATAAGGCAGAACCTTAGGAGTGCCTATAATAAGAGCGATTTGTGTATTTTTCTTGTTACTGTTTATTATGGAGACAATTTTCAAAATATGTCCACACTGGGACACTTGTGCCATCAGAGCATGTTTCCCCTTTGAAAATTGCCTTGTGAAAAACATCCATAAAGATTCATACAACTTTTCTACAGGTATTATTTATTATCTTTGAAAATAACACATGTAGATTTTAAAACATACTGTAATCCACATGTGCTATTCCCTCCCCTGACCTAAACACACTCTCGGGTATGCTTATCTTTTATCTTCTGAAAAGCTTATAGTTGCTCTCCTACATGTATTTTAACTTGGTTAAGGACTGGGCAGTTTTCAGGCAGACCAACATCTATTTTTCCTAGCAAAAAATATGCTGGTACTCATATGCAGGGCTCTTTCATGAATACATGAAAACCATGGGTAAGGTGCCAGACCATGTAGTATCCCCTCAAAAAAACGCCCTGAGGCAGATAATTTACCCAGTAAACAGGTAGTTACTGAACTTGTGGTCATCCTATCAGATCATTTCAGCAGCAAAGTGAAAATTGTCCTTGAGGTTACACGGAATAGCAGACTAAAATCTAAAGATTTGCAGACCTCACTTACTGCAGCTGTTGTGAGGGTTCATGTATCAACCATCAAGAAAATACTGCTTGAGATATAGCGTAATTAGAAAAGGTACAGAGAAGAGCCACCAAAATGGTGAGGGGGATGGAAGGATGCCCCATGAGGAGAGGCTTATAAGGTTAGGGCTTTTTAACCTGGAAAAGAGACAGCTGAGGGGAGATATGATAGAGGTCTATAAATTAATGAATGGAGTGGAACGGTAAACATAGATCGATTGTTTACATCATCAAAAAGTAGAAAGACTAGGAGACATGCAATGAAGCTACAGTAATAACCCATTTAAGACTAATAAGAGAAAATATTTTTTCACTCAGCGGATAATCAAACTCTGGAATTTGTTACCGGAGGATGTAGTAAAAGCAGTTAGTATAGCTGGGTTGAAAAAAGGCTTGAACAAGTTTCTGGAGGAAAGGTCCATAAATCATTATTAAAGAGGGTCCGTGAAATTCACTGCTTGCTCCAATACAAGCATTGTGGAATCTGTGTGTCTTTTTGGGAACCTGCTAGGTAATTGTGACCTGGATTGGCCACAGTTGGAAACAGGATACTGGGCTTGATGGACCTTGGTCTGGCCCATTATGGCATATCTTATGTTCTTATGAGAATGATGTTCTTGGGAGATAGCTAGGAGGAAACCACTGTTCTCTAAAAAGAACATTGCTCCCTGCCTTAGGTTTGTCAAAGCAACTAGGGCATAGGTGTCAAACTCTGGCCCGCGGGCCAAATTTGGCCCGTAGTGTAATTATATTTGGCCCGCGAGGCTATACCAAATGACTACTAAAGCTAGCCCGCTGGTATTATACAGCGCATTCATTCATCGCTAATACTACAAATCCCATAATGCCTTGCTGTTGTTTTGGCGCGTCAATCAGGACAGGTCCCAGAAACGCCCTCTCCTGTGTGACAGAAGTCATAGCGATCTCAAGCTACAACTGTCACTGTGGAACCCCTTCCCAAAAATGGCAAAAAGAAAGGCAGACAACAGGAACTTTCTGGACAGGTGGGAGACAGAATATTTGTTTACATATGTAAAAGACAGACCTGTTTGTCTGATTTGTGGAGTCAACGTGGCTATAACTAAGGAGTATAACATTCAACGACACTATGAAACAAAACACCATGACAAGTACAAGGACCTGGACATGACTCAAAGGAGCCAGAAAGTGGAGGAGATGAAAAGAAGTTTGGTTTCACAACAGAATATGTTCAAAAAAGCCACATCACAAAGTGAGGCTGCTGTAAAGGCTAGTTATATTGTGGCAGCAGAGATCGCAAAATCAGCCCGGCCCTTTAATGAGGGAGAGTTTGTGAAAAAGTGCATGTTGAAAGTTTGTGACATCGTGTGCCCAGAGAAAAAGCAAGCCTTTTCAAATGTGAGCCTGAGCAGAAACACAGTAGCTGATCGCACATGTGATCTTGCCACCAATCTGTATGACCAGCTTTTGGAAAAGGGAAAAGATTTTGTTGCATTCTCCCTTGCTGTGGATGAGAGCAGCGACGCATCTGATACTGCTCAGCTGTCAGTCTTCATCCGTGGAGTGGATATGTGTGTTACGGAGGAGCTATTGGGATTCAAATCAATGCATGGCACAACCACAGGAAAGGAAATTTTTGAGGAGGTTTCCAAATGCGTAACTGAAATAAAGCTGCCGTGGGATAAACTCGTGGGATTAACGACAGATGGTGCGCCAGCGATGTGCGGTAAAACAAGTGGACTGGTGGGCAGGGTCTGGGAGAAGATGCAGGAAGAGAACTGTGCAGGTGAACTAACTGTTTATCACTGCATCATACATCAGGAATCATTGTGTGGCAAAGCCCTAAAGATGGAACATGTTATGACCACAGTAACACAAGTAGTTAACTTTATAAGAGCCAAAGGTCTGAATCACCGCCAGTTTAAGTCTTTTCTGGAGGAGTGTGGTTCGGAATACGCAGACGTGCCGTATCACACAGAGGTGAGATGGTTAAGCCGAGGAAAAGTACTGAATAGATGTTTTGAGCTGCATGAGGAAATATGTCAGTTTCTGGAAAGCAAAGGGAAGGACACAGCAGAGCTTCGGGAGAAAAAGTTTCTGTGTGAGCTGGCCTTTCTGTGTGACATCTCGAGCCATCTCGATGCGCTGAACCTGCAGCTTCAGGGGCGGGGGCGCATCATCACAGACATGTACGCTGCAGTGAGGGCTTTTAAAACTAAACTGTGCCTGTGGGAGAATCAGATGCTGCAAGGAAACCTTGGCCATTTTCCCTGCTGCCAAACCATGAAAACGCAGTTCTTTACCAACTTGTTCCCATGCACACAGTTTGCTGAAAAACTCAGTGTACTCGGCGCTGAGTTTAGCCGGCGATTTGCCGACTTTGATGTCCAGAAATGTAGGTTTGAACTGCTCAGTAATCCCTTTGCAGTTAATGTGGAAAACGCACCAACCAACCTCCAAATGGAGCTAATTGAACTCCAGTGTAATGACACGCTGAAGTCAAAGTATGATGCTGTGGGCGCCGCCCAGTTTCCACAGTTCATCCCTGACACAATGCCTCAGCTCCGCACCCAAGCTGCTCAGATGCTCTCCATGTTCGGCAGCACTTATCTATGTGAGCAACTTTTCTCCTCGATGAAGATGACCAAAACATCTCACAGGAGACGTCTGACTGATGAACACCTTCGCTCTATAGTGAGGATTTCCTCAGCTCAAAGCCTGAGCCCAGACATTGATGAACTATCATCCAAGAAGAGATGCCAGGTATCTGGCTTGGGCACATCAGATTAGATCAGTGTGCAGCAAACTGAGCAATAATTAACGTTTTCTTTATGCACTTTTTCTTGCTACTCCAAGACATGGGCTTGAATGGTTGATTAATTTTATTATTGTTATTTTATTTTAAAAATTATTATTTATTATTATTTAAATCTTATTTAATAAATGAATGTCATTGATGTTTTTTTTAATTTGAAATTGGTTTTTGCATATCTGAACTATTAAGTTATAAATTGTATAGTAATAAGTGTTGCTTCATATTCAATGTTAAAGCAAATCTTGTTTGGGTCCATATTAAAAGGTTCATTTGTTCAATGCTGGCCCGCGACTTTGTTCAAGTTTTACATTTTGGCCCACTGTGTATTTGAGTTTGACACCCCTGAACTAGGACATTGAAATCATGGTATAGTCATGTACTCAAGCCCGTTTTACTCTTATTTAGATAATACTTTATATTTAGATCTCCCGGCTTTTTTAAAGTCCATAGCATCAAATTCCAACACAGTGATATGTTTTTTGACCACAACAAGTCTTTACAGTCCTGCATTGGGGGATTAACCCTTATCTTTTCATCACATTCATATTACTCCCAAAGCTGGAATCCATAAACATTAGTCCCCTCAGTAGCACCAAAATGCAGCTTCTCCGGATCATACAGCAGCCATTCATTCAAGGTGTCAGACACCTCTAATGAATGGCTTCTGTATGAAGTTTGATCCGGAAGAGCCATGTTTTGATGTTACTGAGGGATTGGATGCTATAAACTTTAATAAGGAATCGGGAAATCTAAATATAAAGTATTATTTAAATAATAGTAAAATGGGCTTGAGTATTTGACTATACCATGATTTCAATGTCCAGGTTGGATTGCTAAATCCTACAAAAATTGTGAACTCTGTAACCAGAGTTTATTTAAATGAATGGGTTTTTGTAGTATTGCATAATAATACTCTAACCTGATTGAGTAAGACCACTTTCTCTTTTCCATCAGGTGAGCCAAAGAGCATATGGATGGCACACACGATTTCTGGAATAATATTCTCTGGACAGGGAAGTCAAAAATTTGAACTTTTCAGTCATAATAACAAATGGGTTGTTTTGTGAAAACCAAACGCTGTCTTCGAAAGTAAGGATCTCAAGCATGGTGATGGAGGTATGATTGGATGGGGCTGCTTTGCCAGATCAGGACCTGGACAACTTGCCATCATTGATGGAACAATGAATTCTGCTTTATATCAGAAGAGCAAAAGAAGAATGTCAGGCCATTTGTCTGTGAGCTGAAGATAGGTCTTGCAGCAAGACAATGAACCTAGATATTTGAGTAAATCTGCTACAGAATGGCTGAAGAAGAAGAGATTTTGTGTTTTGGATTGGCCAAGTCAATGTCCTATTGAAATGTTGTGGCAAGATCTGACATGAGCAGCGCTGAAACAATTCTATATGGAAGAATGGGATAAAGTTCCTCAAAGGTGCGTGAGACTGATCAAGAGTCCCAGGAAATATTTGGTTAAAGTTATTGCTTCTCGAAGAGGGGCCACTGGCTGCTGAAGAAGGGCTTGCATACTTTTTCAGGCAAGAGTGTTGAATCTTTTGGTTCAATAATCAAAATGTATCTTTTCTGTCTGAGTTATTTATTCAACAGTGTTATCTTATGTAAGGAGGGAATAACCCAGAAAATGGAGAGAGTATCCACACAAAGGAATTCATGGAGGAATTTGTATCATAGCTACCTTCCCCCCTCCCCCCCAAAGAAAAAGGAAAAACCCACATTTATTGTGCCCCTGCCTTAGGGTTATAGTTGGTACCGAAACAGTAGAAGGCAGGACTAAGACTAAATGGGAAAGTGCGATGTTAGAAGAGAGCTGTTCTGTCCAGGACACGGAGAGAAGAGAAGGGAATGAAGGGAGATGCCTACCAAGAGTGACGGAGCAGAGTCCTAACAGACAGTCCATCCTCTGTGACTTCTCCTGAAGTTGAAAGGAGAATTCGGAAGGATTTTTCTTGTTGTTGATCATGTGGGATATTGACCATTTAGGCATGTCTTCCCCTACTAACTGGAGAGGAGGAGAGTACCAGAAGACTTGGGAGGTTCAGATGGGGCAGCAAGTACTACAATCTGGGAATATTAGCAGAACTAGAGGTACCAGAATGGAGTTGTTATAACACTCTTCCAACACTCAGTGGGACCCTTAGGCTGATGCTAAGCTCCATAAAGCATTCTGTCAGCCAAAGGAGCTTTCCTCTCACAGACATTTGAATTTATAAAGGAGAGACATTCATTTAGTCTGTCTGCTGGAGTTTGTACATAGTAAAAGGAACAGGAACTGGAGCCATAAGTGCTGTGTCCTGAGATTGATTGGAATGGGTCAGAGTGGTCTGCTATCATTGGGAGGCCCAATGGAGTATTCTGTCCCCTCAGGAAGACGCCCTTTCAGCCTCATTTTTCCCGTCGACAGCCAGTTGTGCTTTCAGCTTCTTCTCTGACCTTTCAACAGCTGGCTGGACCTGGGAATCCACATGGTCTCTGTTGCTCCAGTCCTGGCTTCTGTTTTCTTCTTCAGCTGACCTCGCAACTCATTTTTTTCTTTTGGCATGTGTACACGAGATCCCTTCCAATTATGTGTACTGTCACGCCCTCACCACTCGCCTCTAGGTTAGAGGGGCGTGGTTGTATAAGGAACTTTCCCCTTTCAGCCTTAACTGACTAATTCCCTGCAATGTTTTCTTGGAAATGTAGTTTAATTGCGCTATATATGGGCTTCAGGTAGAAAGCTGTAGTCGGGCTCCTTGGGGTAAGGCAATGACAGAAATATATTAAGCACAAAAAAGGTTCATAAATACCACATTCAGGCATACTTCTCCAGGCTTCTTCAAAGTACAACAGGTTATAAGCAAAACAAAAACCCAAAACCAAAATGGCAGCTTAAAGTATTCTTCAGCTCAGAAAAACATAGCCTTTTAACAGCAAGGCTACCAGCTTCCTTTAGCCTTGCTGGTTAAAGCACAAAACAAAAACAGGCTTTCTTCTGTGGCAGTTTGCCTTCTTTTCCAGTCTCCAACCTTTCCAGGCTGTTTTCCAATAAACAAGCAAAGCAAAAACTCAAACAGGAACAAACTTTCAACGTGCAAGCAAAGTTCTATTCAGGTTTCTCAGGAAAATTCAAGAGTAAAAAGAAAACTTTTTCCTCACAGTTAATTTGGCTTCTTAACAAGCACAATTCACAACTCCAGCTTGTTCTTACATCTTAGTAAAACTTCCCCTCTTTACCACGTGGGAATTTACAATCCATCTACCTGCTTCTTATGGTTACCTTTCTCTGGAGGGCTTCCTCTCAGGGCTGGCTTTCCTTCAACCCTTCTGTGGCTAAGGCTTGGCACAAAGAGCAGTCCATGAGGGTGTCTTCCTCATTCAGCTCAGCATCAGGCTCTCCTAGTTGCATAGACTCTGACTCTCCTTCTGGCTTACCGGGCTCGGTTAACAGCCTCTCGTTAGAGCTGAGAGCATCTCCTGCTCCTCTTCATTGCCCAGCATAAGTCAGGCTTCTCCTGCTCTGCTCAGCATTAATCAGGCTTCTTAGGCTCATACCTGTGCCTCGGCTTGTATCAGCTTCTCTCTCTCTTTCTCCTCTTCTTGCCTTTGCCTCTGCCCTTGCTTCTGGCATTCCTTCCACCCTCTCTCTTTCTCCTTTGCTATAATCTAGCATAGGCTTATATCTCCAGGGTTCTAGCCCCACCTCCTCTCTCTTCCCAGGTGACGGAGATCACTCTACTTTCTGGCACCTGAGTAATCAGGGAGCTTACTGACGTAAGGGTCTTGGACCTTAGGTCTGTATTCACTCTCCCTTATTTCACTAGGGGAAACATGAAACCTGTTCCAGCTGGGGGTTTTCTGGTTCCTAGGTGAGGTCGTGGCTTTGTTTCCCTGACCTTGCAAAAGGGGCCCTTTTACTAGGGTGAACTCTTTGCCTTTTTCCCTTTCCCCCAACTCAGGATAGGCTTCCTTACCACAGTACCCAATAGCATAAATTCCACAATGTGGTGGGGCCCAGGCAGGAAGGGGACCCACATAGCGACACAGAGACTTAATATAATTTGTTTACCGTGCTGCCTCCACTTCAGACATTGGGGCTATTACTGAAGTCTGGTGATAACAGACGTGCAACGAGACTTTGGCCCGTGAAGAACATCCATTGTAGCAGAGGCCTGCAACCGAGGCAGTGTGGCAAACACATTTAAATACGTTTGTCATGGGGGGGGGGGCTGCAACAGTGGGGAGGATTGCCATGGGGGGCATGACAATAAGAGGGATTGCTGCTTGCTACAGGGGGGGTGCAACAATGGGGGGATGTCAGCAAAGTTTACTTGGGAACCCCTCATTTGAATTTTCACCACTGTGTGTACTTTGTGCAGAGTGTGTGAAACTTAGTATCTCTGCACTTGAGACATATAGAGGCTAATTTGCAAAAGGTATAGGTATCTGACTTTCAGACTTTGAAGCCTAAATATTTGGGGCCTGATATTCATTTGGTCAGGCTATGCACTGCTACAATGCACAGCCATACCTGCCAATCCTCAACCCTGGATATTCAATGCTGGGGTCATATGCGACCCTGGCATTGAATATCCGGGTTTGCCGCACATGCCCAGAAGCCGCAGTGGCTAAAGGGGCAGCAGCAATATTGCATAATGCCCGGTTAGCCCCTGTGGCTTAAAGATAGGCAAAGGTTTTCCTCAGCTATCTTTTAGCCGCAGGTTCCTAACTGGGCAGCATACAATATCAACGCTGCCTGTTTAGCGACTGTTGCAGCCTCCGCGCCCCCCCAAAATGCCCACAGCATGCTGCGATGCTTAGTGGTTAGCATTGGGGTGGGTAGGGGAGAAGAGAGGGGATATTCAGCTGCACTAACCATGTGGAATATCCTATTCAGCGACAGTTACATGGTTTACAAGTCTGTAAACTGTGTAAATGCCTTTTGAATATTGGGCCCTTGAATTTCAAAATTTAGCTTGCTCTGAGCTCCTAATCTTTGGTGCCATAGAATTGAGCAGGGCCAGGTGGGGAAATAAAATTAGGATCTCGGCACCAATTTACATTGATAGAAACCGTAAATTAGGTGTCCCATTAGGAATCCTAATTTTAGGAGCTTCTGCTTAAAGCACCTATAGCTAAACTTAGGAGAAATGTTTTAGGTGACTTTAATTAATGAATACAGTATAGGCTCATAACCTTAGTGCTCAGACCTCTTTGAATACCGGCTTCTCAGAAATAAGAGCACCAAGCCTCTTCCGTGACAGTTCCCTCATAAGAAAGTCATGACATAGTATCATGATGTAGGGATAGAGTATTGTGCAGCAGTAACATAGTGTTCTCCTGACTTTAGTGACTTAGGGGTCCATTTATTTATTTACAGAAGTTTAAACCACTTTTCTGACAAAAAAGTCAATCAAAAGGTGTACACAAAATAAAATCGCATCATGTTTCCAAAAACCAGCTGAGCAGAAAAGAGAACGGGCCCGATATTCAGAAGACATTTACATGGTTCACATCCGTAACCTTGTTAGTGCTGCTGAATACCCCTCTCTTTGATACCCGCTCTGATGCTAAGCGCCTAGCATTGGGCCGTGTCAGGAGCGTTCCGGGGAGAAGCAGAGATGGTGACAATCAATAACTGGGCCGCAGCGACATTGCATGCTGCCTGGTTAGCGAAGTGCGCCTAAAAGAGAGGTGAGGCAAAAACGTACCTATCTTTAAGCACAGGAACTAACCGGGTAGCATGCAATATCGCTGCTGCCCGATTATTGACTGAGGCTGAGAGGCAGCACGGCAATCCCAGATATTCAACGCCAGGGCCGCATAGGACACCGGCATTAAATATTCAAGGTTAGAGGCTGGCGGGGAACACTATGCGCCAATATAGGGCCCAGCAGGATACCTGCTTATCTTTCACCAGACTTAAAACCAAAACTAACTGATGAGGAAAATTCTCAATCTAGTCAGACAAAATTTTCCCAGCTAGATTTAGGTGTGCCTTTATTTGGTGGATGATTAACTGGGTAACTTAACTGGCCACGCTGAAAATCATTGCTGACTGGTTAATTTCAATCTTCCGATGACTAGTCTGAAATTTTGTGGCCAAATAATGCGCAGAGTGGAGCAGGGATGGAGTTTCAGTATGATGTGTATGTGCATATTTAAGAAAAATACATATGTACCTGGGTATTCAGGACAGGCTGTGTGTGTGAGAATTTGTGCTATGGCGAGAGCTCTGAGAGCCCACTTTATACAAAGGTAGCTATGCTTCCTTTATCAAATAGGTGCTTTTTTTGTCATGGGCATCTTTTAAAAAAGGACGCCCACAGTGGCTAAATTTTGAATTTCCCATTGTGTTTGCAAGTGTAGTTTGTCTTTGAAAGTTTGTTGGCGGGATAGTACTGTGGGCAGCCTTTACCCTGTATAATTTGCAGTTGTAATGTTTTCAGGAATAAAGCAAGTGTGGGGATTTCAAAATAAAATTCTCCCTGGGCCTCATCTGTCCTGACCTAACTCTGTCCCTGGTCATGCTTCTGCTCCTCATGGGAGGAATTTTCAAATGGTTTACTATGGAAATCTCTTTAAACTGGTCCCTATAGTGACATATTGACCTAGTGACCTTGAGTAAATGCATGTTTACCAGCATAAAAACACTGACTGTGTCTCTTGCTCTCACTGGGTAAAATGTCTGTGTGCAGTGTTAGGTTGGGTAGAGTAATTTTCTTCAAAAAAACGACTTGGTCAGGGAGATGCATAAAACTTGTTTCCACCCCATCACCCTTCAGAGGTGCAGGCCTGCCTCAACCCCTCATTCCCTCCGTCCCCAGCAATTTTTCTTTTATTCTATTCAGGAGCTTCAAGAGTAAGAAGCCGCTCTCTTCCTTCAGTCCCAGTTGGTGGGGTAAAGGGCAACACTCATGTTAGCTGGCACTATTTTGAATTTTGTCACCGTTAGGCCAAAGCAATTGAGCATCGCTGCTGCTTATAGACATGAGAATGCATGTGGGAGGGGGGAAGGGCTTTATATTTTTCAAGCTGGATGAGGACAGAGTTTGGCCCAAGTGAATAAGTGTGAACCTGGCATTTTAATGCAGGCTGGCGTGGCTAATCCATATTCAACACTGCGATCATTTCCTTGTTTAGCATCCCATTCCCACGGGTGTCTAAGAGTGCCCGAGACCTTGGTGGCTGGGTTAAAAGAAGGGGTTTTAAACTCACTTATCTAGGCTTTGAAAGTGGCTCTAGCAGATGGAGCACACCATCAGTTTGAAGCTTCTCCTTTTGGCAAAACTTCTCGACTGTGCCTTGTGCCTCTTCTGTTTTAACACCTCACTGCAGATCAACTCGAAGAGGTTGATCCAGTCCTTGTTTTGCCCCAGAACAGCCACCTGGGTGAAGTGGCAGCCCAAATCCTTGAGCACTTAACTTCAGCCACTAATGCTTTCCTGTATCTCCTGCCCACATCAAGCAAGTCTCATGAGTCTGGACCGTCTCTCTTCAATTGCACTCTATGCACTGTCTTTCCTGTAGACACTCAGGGTGTCTCCTCTCTCCCTCTGTCTCCCTTCCCAGATAAATTCAAGACCTGTCTATTCCTGTCCTGAATTTTAAGTATTCACTTGGGTTTGTGTATCTGCTCTGAATAATTCATTCCATGCATCTCCCTAACTTTGTATGGATTTAGCATAAAGAGATTGAAGGAATGACTATAAGGCAGAAGATCAGCAAATGTTCCCTGCAGCAGCCTGGGCACATCACCGAGAATCTGCATCCCTACATTTCACACTCAGCATAGCAGCAAGTCTGTTCAGGCAAAGCAGAATAAATCTGACATTTATGAATTTTTCATGTGCAGAAAAATAGTCCTGGAACAATTCCAGTACTAAAATCCTCCCTCCCATTTCAACATACACACAGACCCGCTAATGCACCTCACTCCCATCCTGCAGAACTTCCTACCATTCTGCTACTGAGATCCACACACAGACCTGCTATTTTACCTCACTCCTGTCCTGTAGCACCCTCTGCTGCTCCAGTACCAAGATCCAAACACAGCTCTGCTATTGTACCTCATTCCTGCCCTCTAACATTCCTTACACTAGACTACTCTTGAGAGTGGCAGTAGAAATGCCTACCTTTATAAGCTGGACACATTAAAGATGGACATTGAGGGGTTCTAGGGAATGGATTTTCCCAACCTGCAGTTCTAATAATGGATAGATTATCCTGTCTGCATAGTTTGCTGGCCTCTGATGCTCTCCACTCAGGCGCCTCTTGAAAACGAGCAAGCATATGGTCCTAGCTTTGTAGGTTTTGGTAACATTCCCTCCAATCAGATAGATTTGTAGGAAGAAGCCTAGAATAGCACCTCTTCTCATCCCTTTACATGTGATTCGTAGTGAGCAAGTTACTTCACAAAACCCCAGAGATATCGTCAACCTCTCCAATTTGTAATCATTCGCATGTATCTCTTACTACTTTTTCCCCTTATTCTCCAATATGAAATTACTTGGGCTCATATTTTTGGAATCACTATGGAAGTGAACTCTTCTCAGTCCTTCTAGAAACTGATTACAGAATGTAAAATAACCATGCATACCCACAGGATAGATCTCCAGTTCTGCAGCAGTCCTAATGCAGCAGGTGGAAACTGGTTATTCTCCCCTTCACTCCCAGCCCTTGGGTGCTGGTGGCTGCCAGCCCCTGGCCACACAAGCTTGGCACCTGGGGTTGCAATACCAGGCACAGCAAAAACATTTGCACAAAGACAGATACAACTGAACACATTCACAATAGGAGGGCCACCAGAGGCTGGAGCCGATTGTAACAAGCAGGCAATGGAGAATCAGAGGGTCCCAGCAAGGAGCCAGGTTCCCAATTAAGAAGTTTATTTATCTGTTGAAAGGGAGTATTATTGTATGAACCATATATCTGTATATAGTTTACCCTGTTTTCCAAGTTACTTGTTCCTGTTCAATGTAATGACCTGACTTTTGTTCATTGTCGGATACCATTTGTTTTATGTAAACCGCGCTGATCGCAAATAGTGTGGTATATAAGAAATGCAAATAAAATAAATAAATAAATAAATATCCCTATAATAGGTTCTGTGTAAATGCTGGTTTTATGATTTGACCCCTGATACAGGCAATATTGTGCCAAAATACGGCCGTGTTGGGTCATCAGTAAATTTTATAGTGCATTCCTTGGAGTCCTGGTGCTTTTTCCTGCGTGTTTCTTCTCCTTGGGACACGTTGGCAGGACTGGGTTGCAAGCCTCTCTGAGCTGTTGGAACAAAATGAAAAATCTTCTCACACAGGAGGAAATCTCAACACACCTAGTGACTTGTCTGACAATTAGCGTGAAGATTATGGGGCTGATATTCAAAAGCACTGATCTGATTAGCAGCACCTGCTCACCGCGTAAGTGCTGTCCAGCGATATATTCAGTGCTGTATCTGGGGCAGTCTTGTGGGCAGAGCATGGGCAGTGCCAGGACTTTCCTGGGTAGCAGCAATATCCAGCCTCTGTTTGGATAGATTTAGGCCACTTGAAAGGCTGTTCTAAATTTAAATACGGACAGCGACTGAGTATTGACTCTATCCAGATAAATACTGTACCGGCCAGTTTTCATGCTGCAAGACTTTGGGCCGTATTCGGGCATGTGAAGTCTCTAGTTCTCTCTCTCGTTTCCTCCTATAGCTTGGCTTGGCTTGGCTTGTTGCCCGTCCACCCTATAACTGACATGGGGGAAACAAAAGGGTGGTCTCTGTCTCTGCAACATATTAGTTTGTTTGTCCAGGAGTTCTCCCTGTAATATTCACCACCAAGCCCTTTATCTATCATGAGCGCATTTTATCTGGATACAGTGTACAGCTGTCCATTTCCATTCCATTTATTAAAATGTACATGCCGCTATTATGGCTAACAAAAGTCAATCAAAGCGGTTTACAGCAATAAAAGCAGTGAGTAACAAAGACTTTCTAGCACAATAAGCCCACTTAATAATAACAAATATAGAGGGCTAGGATTCCTGTCGTGATTTATAAAATAAGACCCTTGTTGAAGTTCTTTAAGTATGATTTTAAATCACAGTCTCAGTCTGATTGCCCAGCAGCCCTGCAGATCCCACCCCTGTGGCTTTCAGATTCAGACCTTCTTTACTTTCACTTCTGAATCGTGTCAGCATCAGCTGCTGTCAACCTACTTAGTTAAAAGATGAAGTTGAAAAGTGCACACTTGCAGTATGACACAATGGCCTGTTTCTCCCTTTTTCATATAGACATTGTAGGCTTTTCTCCCTATACTTTCCTCTCTTCAACCTCCAACCCTTTGCACTCTTCTCTCTTCCTTCCAGTTTTTCTTTTGCTACCCTCCCCATCCACTCACTGTTCCCCTTCTTAGACTCTGTCCCTTTTTCCCTCCCCCTTGCACTCACATCCTCTGCCCTCCATTCCCCCTCCCTCCCCCAACCCTCCCTTTCCCAAACCACTGGCCCTTTCATTTTTCCCTACTGTCTCTGTTTCTCTCTGGCCCCAGCACCTCTTCCTGCCCCACTCCGTCAAGGACACACTGCAGCACTTCTGAATCCTTTCTGGCCTTCCTCTTTTCTTCTACTTCCAGCCACAATCCGCTTAGGTTTCTGGTGAAAGGGGGGCAGCTAACATACGCATGTTTGGTTGCACATGCCTAACCATGGGCAAAGAAGCATATGTATAGACAGACACTTTGCTGCCACCTCAACCCTCAACAATAGGAGCTATCGCCGTAACGAAATGTACCTAAAAAGAAAAGAGACAGTAGATTTATGAAAAGTGAAAAGGCTACCCAAAGCTCCATCACCCAGGAAAGAATAGATTGTGATGGCTTAGCAGAAAGGACCGATATGTGACATTACGAACAGCCATGCAATGATAGAAAGACCTCTTGCACTGACCACATCACCCCAATTCTCATACAACTTTAATGACTTTCCTTTAAGGCTCGTATTCAATACAGATTGCTCACACTAGTTCATAAGACCCTGCATACTGGCACCCCCATCTACTTTTCAGATCTACTTCACCTTCACTCCTCGCACTCTATCTTTTGCTACATCCATGCCAGCCATTTACGTCTCCCATCACCCTCGGAGCCCATTTGTAATCCACCCGGCAATCTGTCTTTTTCTTCCTTGAACATAAGAAATGCAATACAGGGTCAGACCAAGGTCCATCAAGTCCAGAATCCTTTTTCCAAGAGTGGCCTATCTAGGTCACAAGTACGCGGCAGGTTCCCAAAAAGGCAAACAGGTTCCACAATGCTAGTCCCGGGGTAAGCAGTGGATTTCCTGGGTCCTCTTTAATAATGGTTTATGGACCTTTCTTCCAGAAACTTATCCAAACCTTTTTTAAACCCAGCTACACTAACCGCTTTTACTAAATCCACTGGTAATGAATTCCAGAGTTTGATTACACATTGAGTAAAGAAATATTTTCTCGTATTAGTCTTATATGGGTTACATTGTAGCTTAATTGTGTGTCTACATTTTGATGGCATAAACAACGGATCTACATTTACCCATTCCACTCCATTCATTATTTTATAGACCTCAATCATGTCCCCCCTCAGCAGTCTCTTTTCCAAGTTGAAGAGCCCCAACCTTTTAAGCCTCTCCTCATAGAGGTATTCTACCATCCCCTTTACCCTTAATGTTGCTCTTCTCTGTACCTTTTCTAATTCCACTATATCCTTTTTAAGATACTGCACTTAATATTCAAGGTGTGATCACACCATAGAACGATACAGAGGTATTATAATATCCTTGGTTTTATTCTCAATTCCTTTGCTTATGATTCCTAGCATTCTATTTGCTTTCTTGGCTGCCGCTGCACACTGGGCGGAGGGTTTCAAAGTATTATCCACGATTATGCCTAAATCTTTTTTTTGAATGGTGGTTTCTAAAGTGGTACTTTGCATCATGTAACCATAATTCGGGTTGTTCTTTCCTAGGTGCATAACTTTGCACTAGTCCACATTATAAATTTCATCTGCCATTTAGACAACCAGTCTTCCAATTTATCAAGGTCCTCTTGCAATTTTTACCAATCCTCTTGTATTTTTTTCTTTAAATTTAATCTTTATCATTTTACAATAAATCCAAGCATAATATGCCTGCATAGAAATTAGGGTACAAACGGAGAAACATTGTATATTTACAATGGACATAAGCGGAAAAAAACCAAAGACAATAAAACAAGTCTGTCCCTACCCCAGCCCACCACAAGGGGAAAAACCAAAGTTAATTAATTAATACACATTGTAAAGAAAATATAACAAGTGTCTAACAGTCAAGCCAAACTTTTTGTAGTAGATTAATCTAGACCGCCTCAACGGAGCGGTGAGCATTCAGAAAAGCCAGCAACTGTGAGGGTTCAAAAAAAAAATATGAAGCAGACTGCAATTTAACCATACATTTACAAGGGAATTTCAAGAGGAATTGAGCACCCATAAGCAAAACTCCAGGACGGAGCAATAAGAATTCCTTCCTTCTCCTCTCTCTAGACAGATCTGGAAACACACGTACAGATAACCCTTGAAAAAACAGAGTACGCTTGTGAAAAAACATTCGCAAAAACCAATCCCAGTCAGAGGAGAGAGTAAAAGTTGCAATTAAAGTAGATGGAGAAACAGAATCACACAAAGAGGTATCTAAGATAGCCGAGACATCCAAAGAATCAGCTTGGTCAATCCCAGAAATCACCCCACCACCAACACCCTTTTTATCAGGAGGAAGATAATACACTAACCATCGGGGGATGGGACTCATTTGGAACACCCAAAACCTCTATCAAATACTTTTTAAACATGTCTTTAGCACTAATTACAGTAGACCTAGGAAAATTAATCAAACGGAGATTTTGATATCTAGATAGATTTTCCAACATCTCAATCCTTGTTCTTAATGCCAATGCATCCTTCTGAAAAGATAATATTCCATCATCATAGGAAACTGTTTTTTGTTGTATCTCAGTCATTGAAGATTGTAGAGCAGAAATTTCCAATGTATGCTGTTGCAATAAGTTACAGTAGTGGCCAAAAAATTAAGGCAGGTATCTTTTTCTACAATTTATTGTTAAATAATGTACTGTGGAGATGTCACACATGCTTACTTATTTAATCAGCATGGCGATTAGTCACACCATGCGTCTGGCATCCATTTTAGTTTACTTACACTCTGTAGTACGTTTCTTGGATGAAATTTTGAATTTTTACAACTAGGAAAAGATTGAAAGTTACATGTAAAATATACAATCAAGATGGGTAGAAAGTGCGATATTAATGACTTTGTAAAGGGACAAGTTGTCACACTCCATGCTGAAGGATATTCGCAATGTGCTATTGCAAAACATTTGCATATATCAAGGTGTGCAGTTCAGAATGTTCTGAAATCAGGTGGCCGTACACATCGTTCGAAATGTGGGCGCAGACTGATAACTACTGGATGAGATGACCGATTCCTCAAAAGCGGGAGGGGTGGCGGAGCGGCAGGTGCACCTACTCTTGCCATTGTGCTGGGCAGACTAGATGGACCATGCTGATTTTTATCTGCCATCATTTACTATGTTACTATGTTACTTCATCTTAACGTGTGGCTCAGTTAGCTAATGATCGAGGAACAAAGATAAGTGTCAGATCTGTCCGATGATGGCTTGTGGATGAATTCAAACTCATGGCCAGAAGACCCGCCAAGAAGCCTATGATGACCAGGAAACAAATTACTGTCCGCATACAGTTTTGTAGCAAGATGAAAGACAAATCTGCTGAATGGTGGGAGAGGCTAATGTTCACAGATGAAAGTACATTTCAGCAAGTACGTGGGAGTGGTTACAGCTACGTCCGTCGACCAGAAGGCGAGAGACTAAATCCGAAGTACACAATCAAGACTGTTAAACACCCACCATCGGTCATGGTATGGGTGGTATCTCGGCGAATGGACGATGTGGCCTGCACATTTTTGAGAAAGGTGAAAGAGTAAATGCTGCAAAATACATATCAGTGCTGAATAGTTAAGTTAAAATACACATGAATGTATCTGGCACAACTATATTTCAGCAGGACTCGGCACCGTGCCACACTGCAAAAACAGTCAAAAAATGGTTCGTGGACAACAAGATCGAACTGCTACCAAGTTGGACATCAAACTCTACGGATCTCAATGTAATTGAAAACTGTTGGACTCTTATGAAGAAAAAGGTGGCAGCACACCGTCCAACTTCAAAAGCAGATTTAAAGGACATACTCAGGCATGTATGGGTCAACGAAATCACTCTGGCATACTGTAAAACGCTAGTTAACAGTATGCCTACAATAATCCAGACTGTGCTGAAAAATCATGGACACCCTATCAAATATTGACGCATATATTGTTTCTTGAATAAAACTTTGAAAATGACATATATATCTTTGGTTCTTAAAGCTTTTGACCATGAAAGTGACAATAACACATACTTTTCTAATACAATTCTAATATTTTGGACTCTGCCTTAATTTTTTGGCCACTACTGTAGTATGAGACTGAGATTGGGCTGCCAGTGTTGAAACCTGTGGAGCCAACAGTTCCCCAAGCTTCACAATAGCTGACCAAATCGTCTCCAATGTGAATACAGCTGGACGCTCAAAGGAAAAAGTTACCAGGTTTTCAGGCACTCCAGTACCGACCTCAGAAGACTGCTGCTCCATTACAGGACTCCTAGATACAGAAGGGATCAATTCAGACCCCTCAGACCGCCTCCGTGATGGTAAGACCTCCAAGCAGTGACGGAGAGGTAAGGAAACCTCTCCACTACCCAGCCGTGCAGTCAGCCCTCTGTTCTCGTGAGACTCCACCGCATGGGAGGGTTGCGAGATCGATGACTGCACCAAGCTCTGCTCAAGGGACGACTCTTTCAGTGGACGCCACTGCTACCTGGCCCCGAACCTCCCGTCAAGCTGCCCAGCTCCGGCAGGACTCTAATGAGGCACTGTTCCACTGGCTCACCAGACTGCCGCTGCGTTGTGGAAACAAAAGAGTCAAGTGGCCCAACCACACGCGAAGGCAATAGGGAAGAAGCAGCTGGGGTAAGAGGATTTCTTAACCCCTTAAGCCTTCCGTTTACCCATAAGGAAAGGACGACGCTGCTTACAACACTCGTTAGATCACCATCTTGGCATCCTCTTGTATTTTAACAACTTTGAATAATTTTGTGTCATCTGCAAATTTGATCACCTCATAGTGGGCCCAGCACAGATCCCTGGGGTACTCCACTATTCACCTTTCTTCATTGAGAAAATTGGCCATTTAGCCAGACTCTCTGCTTTCTATCTTTTAACCAGTTTCTGATCCATAATACTATACTGCCTCCAATCCCATTACTTTTTAATTTTTCCAAAAGCCTCTCATGAGGGATCTTGTCAAAGGCATGGGTAACTTTCCTACATCTTCTTCAGTAAAGGCCAAAGCAAAGAATTCATCCAGTCTCTCCTCTATGTTCTTCACTTAGCTCCCCTTTTACCTCTCTATCTTCTAATGGTTCAACTGACTCACAGGTTTTTGCTATGAATGTACTTGAAAACATTTTTATTATGCACTTTTGCTTCCTTGGCAAACTTTTTTTTTCAAATTCTCTCTTTGCCTGCCTTATCAATGCCTTGCATCTAACTTGCCAATGTTTCCTATGTTCATCATTTAGCTCCTTTTTCCATTTCTTGAAAGATGCTTTTTGGCAACAACAGCCTCTCCGACCTCGCCTTTAAACCATGCTGGCAGTTTTTTAGCCTTCCTTCCATTTTTCTTAAAGCATGGAATACATCTGATCTGGGCTTCCAAGATAGTATTTTTAAACAAAGTCCATGCTTGATGTAAATCTTTAACCTTTGCAGATACTCCTTTTAGGTTTTTCTTAGCTATTTTCCTTATTTTATCATAGTCTCCCTATTGAAAGTTAAATGGTAATACTGTGGATTTCTTTGCCATCCTTCTTCCATTTATTAAATCAAATGTGATCATGCTATGATCACTATTGCCAAGTGGCCCCAAAACCCTTATCTCTTGCACCAGATCCTGTGTTCCACTAAGGACTAGGTCCAAAATAGCTTTGCCTCTTGTCGGTTCATGATCCACTTGCTCCAAGAAGCAGTCATTTATTTCATCTAGAAACTTTATCTCTCTAGCATGTCCTGCTGTGACATTGACCCAGTCAATACCAGTATAATTGAAATCACCCATTATTACTGTGTTGTAACTTTTGTTAGCTTCCCTGATTTCTTTCAGCATTTCATCATCCATCTGTTCATTTTAGCCAGGTGGTCGGTAGTACACCTTGACTGCTATCGCCTTTCCCTTTTAACATAGAATTTCTATCCATAGAGATTCTACAGTGTATTTTGTTTCCTGCAAAACTTTAATCCTATGTGACTCAATGTCCTCTCTAACATAGAACGCAACCTCTCCACCATATTTGATTGTGATATAGTTTGTACCCAGGCATCCCAGTGTCCCATTGGTTGTCCTCCTTCCACCAGGTCTCTGAGATGCCAATCATACTGTATCTAACCTTTCATTTAGTGCTATGCATTTTAGCTCTCCCATCTTATTTTTTAGACTTCTAGCATTTGCATACAGGCATTTTAGAGGTTGTATTTTATTCATATTAATCTGGTTATCAGTTGATAGGGGCAATTTGGAATCTTTCAGCTCTGTACTTAAGGGCACCTGGATTACTTTTATCTTTATTAGAACCTCTCTGTCAGGATGCCCTAACTGCCCTCTTTTGCAAGTATCCTTCAAAGATGCATTCTTCCGAACTATGTACTCCTGGGTGACTGTCGGCTTTCCCCTATTATCTGTTTTAAAAATGGCTCTATCTCCTTTTTAAAGATTAATGCTAGTAGCCTGGTTCCATCCCAGTTAAAGTGGAGCCCATCTTTGCAGAAAAAAACCCTCCCTTCTTCAGAATTTTGCCCAGTTGCTAACAAATCCCAAACCCTCTTCTTTGCACCATTGTCTCATCCATGAATTGAGACTCCGGTGCTCTTCCTGTCTTTTGGGTCCTGCTTGTTGAATGGGAAGCATTTCAGAGAATGCTGCCCTGGAAATAATGCGACCCTGGTCCCACCCTCTGGAACGCCCTCCCCACAGACCTCAGATTAGCACTCTCCTTCCATTCCAAAAATTCAAATCCATGTTGCAAACTCACCTATTTCAAACTGTTTATGATCTTCCCCCATCCCTCTATCCTCCCTGTGTCCTCTCTTCCACCCCCTCATCCTCACACCCATCTCTCTCTTTGTGTCTGGCTTTCCTGTCCTATCAGTTAATGAAGTTGCTTTCTGTCTTTTCTGCAGTTACTTTGTTTTTGTAAGGATACCCTGATACCCTGTAAGGAGTGGTATATCAAGTTCCTGAATAAAGCATAAAGATTGTGTTAACATAGGCACTTGTTCTCCTCTCCCCAATAACTGACTCAACAACACCTGAATGGCAGAAATATGGCTGCAAATTGTATTAACTTCCAAAACTCAACTCAATAAACACATCTTATCAACTTCCCCCATCATGTCTGCTTTCTACTGTTGATCATCTCGCTTCATCCGAACTGTTGATGCCAGTCTAGCTGTGGTGTCCTCACCCTGCATATCCTGCAGTGTTGATATACTATGCCTTGCAGCTGATACCACTGTTGCGTGCTAGCTGCCTCCCACATCATGCTCCATGATTATTGTCACTCCACATGCTCAGCTGACCTATGCGTCAACCACTCTGCCCAATTCCCACCACTAGTGGTGGCAACCTTATGCTAGTCATTTCTTCCCCACACTGGCTTCAGCCTGTCTGCCCCCACAGCAAGCTTCTAGCAGATCCTGGACAATACTCATGTCCAGCCTAATCTGAGAAAGATGAACTCCATTGCTCTGATATAGCCTGAGGCTATCAGTTGACAGAAGTTCATGAGGCAAAACCAACCCTCCCAGCAAAACTATAAATTTAGAAATTTCTGCATTTACCCAACGCCTGTCCACCACCTTTGGTTCTTAGGTATCCCACCAAACCAATCTGGGTTCAAATCAGGTATGTGTAAGGAAAGTAATATCTCACTATCAACAAATCTCTCTTCTGTCTGATCAAGTCAACCATTTGCACCACACAAACATCATTTCCCCCTAAATGAATTAACAATACATGTAGTGAGGAGAAATGCTTGGCTTGTAACAGAGAAGGACTGAGCTGACTCCAGCATATGCCCCGGATGCCCAGCCATTGAATCTGAATGCTCAGTGCAGCCAAGCCCAAAGGTAAACTACCATCAGGATTCAACAGCTCTTTTCCAGACCTAAAAGATGTAATTATGCCTGCACAACAACATACTGACTTTGGACAATAGCCCCCAAGCAAAAGAAACTGGCAAAACAGAAAATATATAAGATACTGCTCTTCATTGTTGTATAAGCCAAATAACCGTTGGAATTCCACTGCCTCAACTTCTAGATCAATGCCGAAAAAACATCCCACTCCACAGCAAGTGTGGCAGCTCCAAAGGAATGGGTCCCATAGCTCTCTGGATCAAGTATTAGAGCAAATGAAAACTTGGTCAGTGAGGAAACCATTCTCGTGAATCAGCCAATAAAGCACGCCCTCAGGCTGCATGTTCAGTTACTGCCTAGTGCAGTGCCCCAGGCATGTCACTAACCTGGGGGATCTGTGGAAGACCACTTCCACTCCCTTCCCCAGTTGCTTAGATCGATGAACCCACAAGTGCACCGCCTACTCACTCATGCAGACATCAGTCTTTAGTGAATCCGTCACCCTCATGGCATTCTTAGTGGGCCGAGCCTGGGCCAATGTTGAATTCATTTAACTAAAATTTATTTTTAAACAATATAATATTAAAAGGGCACTTTAAATAAACTATAATTATGAAATGAGGAGGTTTTTTTAGACCAATGATGTGGTGTAAGGCATCTCTCCTTTGGCAGGTTGCTGCCGTGTAGAGGGATATTTATCTCATACTGAGGTCTTTTTCTTCTCCGTTTAATGCTGAAATTCTGTGTCGGTACAACTCTATGATAGTAATGTCTCTGCCAGTCTCCTTTTACAAGGCTTTAAATATATTAGTCAAAGTTACTTATGTTAATATAAAGATTGCTATTGATTACCTACTGTAGATAATGTGTTACTAGGAGCTTTTTTTCTGGTTTGATTAGACAGCTCTTGGTGTGGTGGTTTTTGGTAGAAGTATTCTTAGCGAGCGCCACCAACTCACTAACCTGGGGCACTACTTAAAAAGCAAAAGAGAAGGTGACTTGGAACAAAGTTGTTTTGAACTCTGAGGAGCATACACTGCGCAATGCTCCAAACAGCTTCAGCAGAATACCTGGTCCTATCAGGAAGCAAGAAGCTTTCCCCACCGAATGTTCCCAGCGTGCGTACCCACACATCGGTTTCCATTACCCCAGCACTTTACTGACAAATGCTACACTAGTCAAAGCAGTATTTACCATACCAGCAGACAAACCCTTCAACTTGGCATGGACAATGAAGTTCACTGAAAGGAGGTCATCGCGACAACCACATAGATATTTGTGCACTATGTGATATATAAAAAAATGTAATAATAATAATAAAAACAATAATCTTCACTGCTCAAACAAATTCACAAGCTGAATCAAACCTGATCCATATGCCTTCCTCATACTGGGTGCCAGTGCACACCTCAGAAGACACTGGCACAGCCAACATTTCTGTTGGAACGTTGTCCATATCAAGGACCAACGCATAAAAGCACATTTACTGAAAGAACATCAGCAGCAATCTTGCTATAAATACCCAGTATGTATCTTGCTGTCAGTGTTACATTCAAACGTAGGCATTGGAGAACTGACAACCTCCTCATTTCTGACAAGGGACAATGGACTGATTGCTGATTAATGTTTTGTACCATTGTCATGTTGTCCAAGCTCATTACTACCTGTCGATGCATCAAGTATCATCCCCCACACTACCAAGGTTATTAAAACTGGAAACAGTTCAAGGAAGGCAATAATCTGGCCAGGGCTGACCCAAAGGGTTCTGCCGCCCCAGGCAGGACCCCCCCCCCCCCCATGCCATGCCATGCCAACCCCCAGCATCGATCTTCTTACCTTGGGGAGGGGAGGTGGCATAGTAATCCCTCTCTTCCCAGAAGCAGCAGCACAGCCATGGTGGGTCTTAAAGTACTCATGTGCATGCACACATTCATAGCCTGCCACTCCTGCTCCCCTTCGACTTTCTGTCATAGGGGGCATGAGCGGCAGATCACTACTGCGTTCACACGCATGGGTGTTTTAAGGCCCACCACAGTGCTGAAGTGGCAGCAGGGATCGGCCCCAGGGTCTGACACCCTAAACGACCTTCTAGTTTGCCTGGTGGATGGGCCAGCCCTAATTCCAGCACCATCCTCTCTTGCGCCAACTCTGAGGCCATGACTGAGCACAGCATGCTCCATGAAAATAGAGGCAGAAACCCTGCTCCAGCCCGAAGCATACAAAACAGCTTTAAGTCGAAAGAGGACACTGGGGCTACCTGCCATACTCTTACCCCATTGAAATTCTTCAAGAATGATGCCCAAACATCCAAATCTTCCCTTAGGCCTTTAGAACCCTGACCAAGTAATGCTTATGCAACAACCCCTTCATTAGGCATGCCAACCTCCTGACCCATAGGGATCACACAGCAGGCAAAGTTAAAGCTTCCTATTAGGGTTTGGATCTGCCTCTGCAATTGCCACCCATGGTGCCTTCACTCTATCCAAGGGCAATTGGGATCCCATAGCTTGTGAGTCCAATTCAATCCCCAAAAAGGTGACTCACGTGCTCAGCTCCTCCTCATCCAAAGGAAAACCAAGTTTCACTGTTACCTCAAGGAATATCCCATCATCTTCTCACATTCTTTAGAATCTGACATGCTTTAAAATAGGGCTTCTAAATAGTGCATTAACATGTCCCTGCCTGCCACTTGCTAGACCACCCAGAGCATAAAGGTAGAGAATGCCTGAAAACAAGCCCATGCCACTGAGCAGCCCATCAGCATGCTCTTGTGAAAATATAAGTAGCCATCGAATTGGAAGCAAGTAGTTTAAAGAACGCAGGTGACAAAAGGCAAAAAGCAGATTCTACATTAGCCTTGGTCATCATCAATGTCCCTAGACCCAACCATCTTAACATGTCTACTGCCAAGTCAAATGAGGCATATTGTATGGAGTTGATATTGTGCGCCACTGAGGAGGAGAGATTGTAAATCAGGTGATATTTGCCTTGCTCCTTCTTGGGAACCAAATCCAGAGGTGAGATCACCAGGTTCTCCCATGATGGCTCACTAAAGGGACCTGCTATGTGACCAAGGCACAGTTCCTTTGCCAATTTTTTGCATAAAGAGCCTTATTCACAACTACTGATGGTTACATTCTGCTGTTATGGCACAACACTGGGCCCTCAAATGGGATCATGAATCCTCTAGAAAAACCATCCCACAACAATTGAGCAGCTTCTGCATCAGGGTATATGCTGGCAATCACTTCTCTAAAGCACTCAGACTAATGGAGAAAATGACCTTACCCACCAATCAATCTTCGAAGTTTGATACTCAGAGCCCTGCTCTAGGCCCCCACTGGAGCACAACAAAAGACCAGATGGGGGCCCCTGCAACCACTGCATCTGTGCCATAACTAGCATTTGCTTGCATTAAAATGGAAATAAAACTTTCAGACTCCTCCTGCCCTTGGGAGGAACAATCCACTGGCTCTGGTCCTCAGGAGGTAGCAGTCCACTAGCTGGCCATGGCAGATCTTTCTTTCACCACAGCACTTGTGAGTCCCCCAGCAGATACAAACCTTCCAGAAGAGACCCCTACACAAAATCACCACTGTCAAACCTGGCAACAAAATGGAGCAAGGTGGAATACAGACAGCCTTTATTAAGAAAACCCCCTAATAAAGGCTGTCTGTATACTACCTCACTCCAGTTTGGAGACGTCGCTGCTGCCAGGCCTCGCAGCTATGGTAAGCTCCAGACAGCCATGGTTAGGTCAAAAACAATTCAGAGAATTTAGACCTCTAGCAGGGCTACCCACACCCAAACAGCTATGCACATCCCTGCCAAAACCACAGTCTCACCTGGCACAGCTCAACCAATGCCTCCGTAAAATCCCCACACTATCCAAACCCGACCCCCAACCTCTTTTTCTTTCTTTTTAATGTTCAAACACAAATATCTATGCAAAGACCCTCAAAGAAGGGGAAAGCCTCTCAATGCCAATGAAATAGTCTTACAGACAAGGACTCTGAAAGACTTTGAAGGCCCAAAGCCAAAGCCTGTCAAAGACAAAAAGCCTCAAAGAGAGAGACTTTCTCACTTATGTCCTGCGCCCCCGTTCACTAACTATAGTAACTGAGCAGCGTTCTTCGAGCCTCTTTTATTATCCCCCTCTCAACATCACTACCCAACCAACCTGCCCTATGTCATACCATCTACCCCTCCCTTTCCATCCTCTGTTCCTCCTCCACTATCCACAGGGAGAAGGAAAAGGGGCTCAGCCATGTTAATCCTCAACTAAGCTTGAGGGCATCTCTAATGTTTATGTTAAATTGCAGCTTGTGTGCTATTGAGTAACCAATAAGTTAAAAACGAATGGAGCTAGGAGACAATCAACAATTTCTGGCCATACAGTAACACTTGCAGTGTAACTAATCATCAATAATTCCTGGAGATATCCAGTCATTGGTGATTCCTGGAGTGATCAGGTGATCAATGACTCATGAGGTGGTTTTGAAACATAGAAATATGATGACAGAAAAAGACCACATGGCCTATCTAGTCTGTCCTTCCATATCAACAACTACAACAGTCCCCTTTTTACCTTTAGAGATCCTCTGTGTTTGTCCCATGCTTTTTTGAATTCAGTTACTGTCCTCATCTCTACCAGCTCCATTGGGAGACTATTCCACGGATCCACCACTCTTTCCGTAAAGAAATATTTCCGCATATCATATTGGACCAACCAGTGGAGAGAAATCAGGAACTCTAGTACACCATGTAAGATGGGGCCTGTCCCTTGCAAATGATCTATCTGAGATTTATCATGATGTGGACCATGCTAGTTTTATAAACATAAACATAAAAATTAAACATTGACGATATTTCATTTTAAAAGCTTTGGGCAAATCATATAAAAACTTCTGCGCTTCTTTTATTTTCCTAGCTGTGACACTGCATTCTGAACTGTCACATCCTAAATATTGTTCATATTTAGCTTCTGCTTCTGAGATGTGTGTTTATTACTCATATTACTTTTGATTTTTGGCGCAATCGCTTCTTCCTGCTCCTTTGAGCTTTCAGATTAATTGGGATTGCCCCCTTCTAGATTTTAGTACTAGAAGCATTCATTAGCAGCCACCTATTTTTCTTTCTACTTATTTATTTATTTTTATGACAGAGGTGCATGCTTTTCTCTTAGGAGTGTAGAATTCATGTTTAGGGACAGAGGCGCAAGCAGGGATGTGCAACGGCACTGGGCACCCTAGGCAAAACGTCATCCTTATGCTCCCTTCCTCTCTCCCCTCCACTTAGACGTTGATAATTGCACTCAATAATCATGATCATCCCAATACCACCCCTCCCACAATAATCCTGTAAAGACGCACAACTCAGCATTCTACTTTATATTTAACTTTGCTTTATGCATGTGTATGCCCACTCTCTGTGCATGTAAAAGGATGTGCTGACGGCTCTGAGTTTGTGTGGCTGCCGGGATCGGTTGCTTTGCTTTGACTGCTGCTCCTCAGTAACTGCTGCCCTGGGTGACTGCCTAATCTGAGCCGACTTGGGTGCACAAAATGAATAGATTAAAACTCCATCAAGATGGAATCTCCTCTTGCAGATTGTTCAGCGTTTCTTTTTAGCCTAAGGTGCTACAAAACTTTTAAGCTAGCGGGCTCTCTGACTAAGGAGTGTTTCCACCTGCTGGATGCCAAACTGTTATCTGGGGATTTTCTGCTGCAGTCCTCTAACCTCTTATTGCATAGTGGAAGGCTTGGAGTGGATCATCTTACCTGGAGCCAGAATAAGAGCTTTACCCTCTGTTACATTCTCTCCTACCCACTACCTCTAGCTCATTCATTGAAGTGAGTCCTTAGATACTGGCCATAGAGAGTATAGCAGTGTTTCTCTGATGCAACCTCATTAGCAGTTGAAAACTCACTTGATCCCAGATGATGACCAAAGCAAATCCCCGTCCCTGATCCACTCCACATGTCATTGGGTGTGTATGGGGTGTGAGATGCGAGTGAGGTCTCTGAATGGATGGCACATGTGTGCGTGTGTAGGTGAGGGGGTGAGTATGTGAGTGATGAGAGTATGTGTGTGTGTCTAAATGGAGGGAAGGGGGGGGGGAGCTTGAGAGAAAGTGGAAGGAAGATGGAATAAGAGGGGTCTGGATTGCACTACTGTTTGCTCCTTGCAGTCTCCAGTCCCTTGTGTTCTTTCTTCATTCCCATCTGCTCTGTAGCTCTCTCCTCTTTATTCCCCAGGCCCTACCTGCACCACTCAGCTGGCTGGCTTGGGAGGGAGGGAGGGAGGGGGGGGGACGAACTTCCTGCAGTGCTGCTCATTGCCTCTGCTCTAGCCCTCCTCCTCCTTGGTTGGACTCAAAACAGGCTGAATCAGATGTGCTGTTGGCCTTCAAGGACCAGTAATGCTGCTACAATCACCATTTCCCTTCAAGCTCACAAAGGCCAGTAGGACGCTGTAAAATGGTCTGTGTGGACTCAACAGGAGGTAGTGTCATTAGCCGATGCTGTAACTGGGTCTGCACAGATCTATGACCCCATTGTATTGGAGATTTGTTTTTGGCTTGTGTAGATGGGCTCATGATCCCAAATAAGGATTGTGTGACACTATTTGAGGTCATGACTCACATCTGAGAACTGCTGCTCTACAGCTGGATACATAGTTGCCTTCAGCCTGGTAGATAGGTGTTGCCATTGAATAAAGACAGAGATTCCTTTCTCCACCCAAGGGTTGTGAAGACTGCCTCTGCAGCATCCCTAACCTTAGCTAGCTCCAGGAAGTACCCCCATGCAAACAGGAAGTCTGTGTCGGAGGGGCGGAAGCAGTAAGTCATAGAGAACAGGAACTGCAATGCAGTGCCATAGAGTTTGCATAAGTGCTATGTTGCAGTCTAAATGCCATTGCTTCTGCTACAGATCCTGGAGAGGGGGGCAGCAGCGGTGGTGGGAGCGGGGATGGTGGCAGGATTAAGGGCTGGCCTAGGGTGCCTCATATCCTTGCACTGGCCCTGTATATAGCAGTAACAACACTGCCACTGAGCTACTGGACCCGCCCCCATGTATTACATCTTAATATCATTTTCTGGACATACCTGCAAAAAAGAATAGGTTAATTAGATACCAATTTGAAACTTGTGAGCAGAAGGATCAGTTGTTAAGGCTTCATCCTTGGCTACTGACTGTAGATATGAAGTGGTACTATCTATCTGAATATACATAGGATTTGAGCCTGTCTTGAGTTAGTTTCAATTTGTACATTGACTGAGCAGCTAAATATTGACCTCAGAATTTTACTGAGTGTTTAAAAGCAGAATAAAAAAAAGTTTCTTCACAGACAAAACAGCAAAAAGACAAAAAAAATAGAAACTTTGGATATTCTTTACTTCTTCAGGCTTGGGATTCCACTTTTCCGCTTCAATTCCAAGATCTTCTTTGCTCCAACAGCCAAAAATCTTTCTTATATCTGGGCCTACAGGCAGGAACTTGCACCTCTGACCTGCAAAACACTATAGCATTTTCCTTCCTCCTCTTACATCCAGGAATCCCGCTTGTGGCCTGTGAGATGCCCCCTTGTTTCAACTTATACACAGGGTCCCTTGAATCCAAGGAGGACATACTAGGTTTTCTCCCACTCTGTCTCTTGGCTGTGTTTCTTTGAGTCTCCTGGGGCTACAGGGCTGCTACTCCTATAGGTCTCTAGTCTCCTACCTTCCTCCATCCTGAGGACACTTGACTGCCAGGTCTTTAAACTGGGTAAACCATGCACCGTGACCCGGATATTCCAGCCACCCTGAAACCTTAGTGCTGACCCTTCTCAGGCAGGTTTTCAGAACTAGCACTCTTCACCTCCCACATCCTGGGGCTTCTTCCATCTGGGTTTACATAAGAATGTAAGAAATGCCATACTGGGTCAGACCAAGGACCATCAAGCCCAGTATCCTGTTTCCAACAGTGGCTAATCCAGGTCACAAGTACTTGTCAGGTTCCCAAAAAGGTACACAGATTCCACAATGCTTATCCCAGGGTAAGCAGTGGATTTCCCTGGTCCTGTTTGATAATTGGTTATGGACTTTTCTTCCAGGAACTTTCCAAACCTTTTTTTAAACCCAGTTACACTAACAGCTGTTACTACATCCTCCGGTAACAAATTTCAGAGTTTGATTATGCGTTGGGTGAAAAAGTATTTTCTCTTATTAGTCCTAAACGGGCTGCATTGTAGCTTCATTGAGTGTCCCCTAGTCTTTCTACTTTCAGTTCTTCTGATGCATTACCTTTAAATACCATTTCAGGCATGAATAACTTCCCTATATCTTTGTAAAGACTGAAGCAAAGAATTCATTCGGTTTCTCCGCTATGGCCTTGTCCTCCCTTAGTGCCCCTTTTTCCCCTTTATCATCTAATGGTCCAACTGATTCTCTCGCAGGTTTTTTTGCTATGAATGTACTTGAAAAAGGTTTTGTTATTTGTATTTGCTTCCACAGCAAGCCTTTTTTCAGATTCTCTCTTTGCTTGTCTTATCAGTTCTTTGCATCTAACTTGCCAGTGCTTATGTTTCCCATTTTCATCATTTGACTCCTTTTTTCCATTTTCTAAAAGATACTTTTTGGCTACAACAGCTTCTCTGAACTCACCTTTAAACCATACTGACGTTTTTTTGGCCTTCCTTCCACTTTTCTTAAAGCATAGAATGCATCTGATCTGGGCTTCCAAGATAGTATTTTTAAACAACACCCATGCTTGATGTAAATCTTTAACTTTTGCAGATACTCCTTTTAGTTTTTTTTAAACTATTTTCCTCATTTTATCATAGTCTCCCTTTTCAAAGTTAAAAAAGGTATTACTGTGGATTTCCTTGCCGTCCTCCGTCCTTTTATTAAATCAAATGAGATCATGCTATGATCACTATTGCCAAGTGGCCCCAACACTCTTATCTTTTGAACCAGATCCTGTGTTCTACTAAGGACGAGGTCCAAAATAGCTTCCCCTCTTGTCAGTTCATGAATCAGCTGCTCCAAGAAGCAGTCAGTCATTTATTTCATCTAGAAATTTTATCTCCCTTGCCATGTCCTGCTCTGACATTGACCTAATTGATAGCGGAGCAATTGAAATTACCCATTATTACTGTGTTGTAACTTCTATTAGCTTCCCTGATTTCTCTTAGCATTTCATCATCCATCTGTTCATTCTAGCCAGCTGATCGGTAGTATACCCCCACTGCCATTGCCTTCCCCTTTTTACATGGAATTTCTATCCAGAGAGATTCTACAGTGCATTTTGTTTCCTGCAAAACTTTTATCTTGTGTAACTCAATGTCCTCTCTAATACAGAGTGCAACCCCTCCACCAATATGATCTACCCTATCTTACAATATAGTTTGTACTCAGGAATCACAGTGTCCAATTGGTTGTCTTCCTTCCACCAGGTCTTCCTTCCACCAGGAGATGCCAAGTATATCTAACCTTTCATTTAGTGCTATATATTCTAACTCTCACATCTTATTTTTTTAGATTTCTAGCATTTGCATACAGGCATTTTCTCATTTTTATCATAAATTGAACTAGATTAATCTTGTTATTATTTGATGGGGTAATTTGGAATCTTTGAGATCTGTTTGCTATGTACTTAAGGGCATCTAGTTTAATTATATCTTTATTGGAACCTCTTTATTTGGATTCCCTAATTTCCCTCTTTTGCTAGTATCTTTCAAGGATGCATCCTTCGGAACCATGTGCTGCTGGGTGACTGTTGGCTTTTCCCCTATTATCTTGTTTAAAAGCTGTTCTATCTCCTTTTTAAAGGTTAATGTCAGCAACATGGTTCCATCCCAGTTAAGGTGAAGCCCATCTTTTGGAAAAGCCCTTCCCTTCCCCAGAATGTTGCCCAGTTCTAACAAATCCAAAACCCTCTTCCTTACACCATCATCTCATCCATGCATTGAGACTGCCTTTTGGGTCCTGTACATGGAACAGGAAGTTCTGGATTTTAACTTCCTACCTAAAAGTCTAAATTTGGCCTCCAGAACCTTCCTCCCACACTTTCCTATGTCATTGGTACCAACAAGTACCAAGACAGCAGGCTCCTCCCCAGCACTATCTAAAATGTTGTCCAGGTGGTGCGTGAGGTCTGCTATCTTCACCCCAGGCAGGCATGTTATCATGCAATCCTAATGTCCACCCACTACCCAGCTATCTACATGCCTAATGATTGAATTGCCAGCTATAACGGCCATCCTAACCCTTCCCTGATGGGCACATGTCCCTAGAGAAATCTCCTCAGTGCGAGAGGGTTTTATATCATCTGGAGGACAGGTCCTTGCTACAAGATCACTTCCTGTCACACCAAGGTGATGCTCTCCTTTCACGTGACCTCCCTCCTTCATGGCAACAGAGAGGCTGCCAGACTGGAGGTGGTACTTCAGTACTGTGTACCTGTCAGTCTTGTCTATATACTCCTCTGTCTTCCTTAGCTCATCCAAATCTGCTACTCTAGCCTCCAGAGAACAGATTTGTTCCCTGAGAGCTAAGAGCTCCTTGCACCTAGTGCAAATGTAAGACCCCTCACCAACTGGAAGAAAATTGTACATGTGACACTTAATGCAAAAGACAGGTTAGCCCCCATCTCACTGATGGTCTGCTGTCTGCATTTTAGTTTTTAGGTTTTGTTAATATATTTAAGTTGTTTACTTACTTAAAGTTGCTAGGGATAATTGTACAAACACAAGTATACCTAATAGGTTTAAGGGACTTTGTTTATGTCAGGATTGATTTCTTGACTTTAATTAATTAAGCGATACCTGATGAGGACTTCCTGCAGACACCTGGTTGAATCTGGGCTCCACAGCTTCTCCTACAAACAGATAAGCTTATAGTTTTGTATCTTTTAATAAGCTTGCAGCTTGGTATCTCTTACCTATTTTCTTACCTATCCTGTTGATTGTGTAGCTGATATATAATATTTAACTGCTGTTGGGTTTACCTATCCTGGTGATTGTGTAGCTAAGTTAACTACTGGTTTTACACTCACTTCTGGGAATAATCTGTCTGCTTGCATTCCTTGGGTAGCCCTCCAATCAGAAATCTAAAGGTGCCCTCGGGTCAGGGAAGGCCTGCTGGCCAAGGACACTTAGGTTCCCCCCCCCCCCGGGCTGCATTGCTTATATAGCGGTCATATACGTTGACATCTATCCTCTTAATTCGACCACACATGTCTTGTATTCAGTGCAATAATTGTGGTGCCTTCATTCTGAGACAAATCATCTGGAACCTAAGAGCTTGCCCTATATGCCTCAAGTTGGCAGCCATACAAAATGAATTGACGCTATTAAGGGAAGAAGTAGCTGCAATGAAACGCACCTCTTCTAGGATACAAACCAAAGTCCCCCGCCATTCCCACAGAGACTCAAACATCCCAGGAACAAATGGATCACAGTGGACTCTGGTAGACTACGTCCGGTAATGCAGTAACACCCTGTACATCAAGAGATATCACTGCATAGTGCCTTCTCTGCTTTGGTTAATGAGGATGCCCAAGCCAGGGAAGCTCAAGGGCCCTTAAATGAGATAGTCAATGCCCACTCTCCTGATAAAGCACCAAATATGAAGAAAGACTCAAGGAACAGAAAACTACTACTACTTGGTGATTCCATCATCAGAGGCAACAACTTGGAAACACAGTTCAAAGGAGGGAAGTTAGTGAGATGCCTCCCAGGCTCTTCATCTAGCAAGAATACAAACCAAATTGTTGATGTACTTAGCGCTGAAAGTGAGCACTCCAAAATCAATGTTATCATCCACTTGGGTACAAATGACCTGGCTAGAAACAGTGCCACTACAGTTCAAAGGGAATTTCAAACTCTGGGGGAGAAACTAAAGCCCATTGTTAACACTGTAGCATTATCAGAAGTTCTACCTGTTCTTGGTAAGGGGGCAGAAAGGCTAAATCGCATAAACAGCTTTAACGCATGGCTCCAAACCTGATGCAAAGAGGAAGGATTCAGATTTATAGGCGACTGGGGAAACGGATCAACAAGAGACTATACTGTGCTGATGGACTACATCTCTCTGTCGCAGGGAGAAGAATCCCAAGTGAAAAATTCAGGCAGTATGTGGATACGCATTTAAACTAGAAAAAGGAGGTGACAGATGGGGAAGGTCAAGTTCTGGATGTCACTCCCTGCAAAAGCAGAATATTATCATAAACAGACGCACTTTTAAACCGCACATCAAAAACAAGTGGGAAGAAGTGGACAGAACAAAATCAATGCAAAACACACATAAGCCAGTTAAATGCTTGAAAGCAATGAGCACAAATGCTCAAAGCTTATCCAATAAAGTTCCAGACCTGGAAGCCCTAATGGTGGAAATGGACTTGGACATTGTGGCCATTACAGAAACATGGTTTAATGAATCACATGATTGGGATATAGCCATAGCTGGCTATAATCTATTCAGAAGAGAAAGAGAAAATGGAAGAGGAGGAGGAGTAGCCGTGTATGTCAAAAGCAATATTAAAGCTACTGAAATGCAGGGGACATGGGGAAAAGAAGAAGCGCTCTGGATTGCGTTGGAAAGAGGAGATGGCACTGTCATCCATACTGCTGTAGTCTACAGACCTCCGACTCAAATCAAAGAGTTAGATAACGAATTGATTATAGACATTATCAAAATAGCCACAAAGGGGGAAGCGATCATATTGGGTGACTTTAATCTACCCGATGTGGATCGGATTACTCCTTCTGCAAATCTGGAAAGAAGCAAAAAAATTCTGGATGCTCTGCAAGATATGTTACTTAGACAAATGATGATGGAACCAACAAGGGAAAGCTCAACGCTGGATTTAGTCCTCACCAATGGTGATAGCGTGTCGAATGTCTGGGTGGGTGCACCTGTGAGCAGCAGCGATCATCACATGGTGTGGTTTGAGATAAAAACCAAGGTGCAGTCCAACTATAGCAAGCTCAAAGTCCTAAACTTCAAAAACACTGACTTCAATAAAATGGCCATGTACCTAAAGGAGGAGTTGACAGGGTGGAAGGGAGATAAGGGAAGTGGAATTGCAATGGGCTAAACTAAAGATGACAATAAAAGGGACAGCAGATAAATATGTAAGAAAAGTAAATAAAAACAAAAGGAGAAGGAAACCTATTTGGTTTTCCAAAGAGGTGGCTGCTCAAATAAAGGCAAAAAACACAGCTTTGGTAAAATTCAAAAGTTTGCAAACAGAGGAATACAGAAATGAATACAGGATCAAACGCAAAGAGACAAAAAGAGAAATAAGGATAGCAAAATCAAAGTCAGAGGAAAAGATGGCTAAAGATATTAAGTGTGGTGACAAAACTTTCTTCAGGTATATTCGGGAAAGGAAGAAGATCAGAGGTAGAACTGCAGGACTCAGAAGTGCTGGGAATGGACTCATGGAAAGGGACATTGAAAAAGTGGAATTGCTAAACAAATACTTCTGCTCTGTTTTTACTAAATAAAATCCTAGAGAAGGACCAACTGTGACTCCCAAATATAAAAATGGGAATGAAGTAGATACCACACCATTCACAGAAGATGATGTGTTAGAACAACTTGCGAAACTGAAAGTGGACAAGGCCATGGGACCGCATAGAATACATCCCAGGATACTGAAAGAGCTCAGAGAGGTTCTTGCAGGGCCGTTAAAGGATGTTTTCAACAGTTCCTTGGAAACAGGAGAAGTTCCTCAGGATTGGAGAATGGCTGATGTCGTACCTCTACACAAAAGTGGTGACAGGGAAGAAGTGTCAAACTACAGGCCCGTGAGCCTTACCTCGGAGGTGGGAAAAGTAATGGAGGCGCTTCTGAAGGAACAAATAGTGAACTTTTTCAAAACCAACAGGTTGTAAGATCCGAGGCAACATGGTTTCACCGAAGTATGATCTTGCCAAACAAATCTGATTGAGTTCTTTGACTGGGTGACCAGAGAACTAGATCAGGGGCATGCGATGGATGTCATCTACCTGGATTTCAGCAAAGCCTTTGATACTGTTCCTCATATGAGGCTTATCAATAAACTCAGTAGTTTGGGGATGGGTCCCAAGGTGGTAAACTGGATTAGAAATTGGTTGACTGATAGACGACAGAAAGTGATGGTAAATGGAGCTCACTCGGAGGAAAGGAAGGTGATTAGCGGGATGCCCTAGGGTTTGGTCCTGGGCCCGGCACTGTTCATTGTATTTGTGAGTGATATTGCTGAAAGACTGAATGGAAAGGTCTGTCTTTTTGCAGATGACACAAAAATTTGCAACAGAGTGGACTCCCCCGAGGGAATCCTTAACATGAGAAAAGATCTACAAAAGCTGGAAGAATGGTCTAATGCTTGGCAATTAAGATTTAATGCAAAGAAGTGCAGAGTCATGCACTTGGATAGCAGAAACCCAAGGGAAATGTACGCGATAGGGGGCGAGAGGTTGGTGTGCATGGATCAGGAGAAAGACCTTGGTGTGATTATTTCTGTCGATCTCAAGGTGGCAAAACAGTGCGACAAGGCGGTGGCAAAAGGCAGGAGGATGTTGGGCTGCATATGAAGAGGAATTACCAGCAGAAAGAAAGAGGTTCTAATGCCACTGTATAAGTTATTGGTGAGGCCTCACTTGGAATACTGTGTTCAGTTTTGGAGACCATATCTTGCAAAGGATGTAAAAAGAATGGAAACTGTTCAGAGGAAGGCGACCAAAATGATTTGGAGCCTGCGTCAGAAGCCTTATGAGAGGAGACTTGAAGACCTAAATATGTATACTTTGGAGGAGAGGAGGGATAGGGGAGATACGATTCAGACCTTTAAATGCTTAAGGAGAAATAATGAACAAACAAACCTCTTCCAAAGACGGGGAAGCTGGAAAACGAGAGTGCATAACATGAAGCTGCAAGGTGGTAAATTGAAAGGCAATGTCAGGAAATACTTTTTCACTGAGTGGGTGGTCGATGCTTGGAATGCCGTCCCGATGGAGGTGTTGGGGGCAAATACAGTGACAGAAATCAAAATGGCATGGGACAGACACAATGGATCCATTTATAGCAACAGAATAAAATCAAAATAAACGGAACCATCTAACTTCTCAACAAATAGGGGTGTCCTGCATGGAGCGGTGGGTTCACTCCTACACAAAGACATGGGGCGGGGTGGCCTGCACAGAGTGGCACCTACTCCTGCCATCTTACTCCGGCCATCTTACTGGGCAAACTAGATGGACCATACTGGTCTTTATCTGCTGTCATTTACTATGTTACTATGATAACCAGCTACACTTGAAAGTGAATTTGACTATCTCTGTCCCTGTAAGAGTTGTGAGAGCCTATAAATCTAAGATTACGCCTGGGGTGGGTGGTAATGAGGGTGCCCTGGAGGGAAAGAAACACTTTATAGAAGCTGGCTTGCTAAAACAGCACCTTGTGTGACTTTAAAAAAACACATAACTTTAAAATAGACAGAGATTATATCAGTTTAAACCCAAAAAGTTCCCTTTAACCCAAGAGTCTGAAAAATTGCCAGCAGTAGTAGCTTTTCTCAGTAGTCCTGTAGTCCTGAAAATCACGGAGGAAGGAATTCTCTTGTTCTTTTCGTTTAACCCAATCAGGTCAGTTTCCAGAGTGCAGACCCTCAAGATCTGGAGATCTGAAATCTTCAAGTTCTCTGTCTTTCTTAGGATAGCAGGAATAAGGCAGCCAACTGTTTTCTTTGTGCAGGGAATAGGCCAGAACCCAGAAGCCAAGCCCTCAGGGGCCCTGTGCTTCCTTTTTGGTACTTGACAGAAAAGGAGTTAAGGGCCAACTTTCCCTTCCAAAACTGGGCTCTTATAGCCCTCAATGACAACACATGCTCTCATTGCATAGCTTTCCAAATGGGAGCTCTCTGCCCACTCCTTCCACCTTATACAACAATCTGGGATGTCCAGGGCAAAACATGCCAAAGAAAAGTCAGGGATATCTATCTTGCGGCTTAATTATAGAAACATAGACACCCCTGATGTGGACGCCAAGCTGATATTCACATAGACATCCTAGGGAGGGGCTGTCTATCGCATGCTAGTTTGCATACGGGGACATCCAACAGTGTGGAGAGATGAAAACAAGAGCCCTCATTCTCCGTCAGGGCTTGTTGTTCATATGGACAATACAGGGGATGTGAATGTTCCTCCTCCTCCATACCATCTGGATATTGGACTGACAAGGCAAACACTTGCTCTGAAGCCTATTTGTACCTGGAGCAGGTATAAACTTGAACGCAGCTCAAGATGTGCAGATCATTTCTGAAATCGGGCAAGGATGTCCAGTTTTTTGGAATACCCCAGACACGCCTACACATGTCCCCATGTTCTCATGCCTTTCTGAAATGGCTCTGGGGGCGTCTCTGAGCTTTGGATGTCTGCCCATTTTGAGAGGTCTAAAGCGCAAATAGGGCTTCTAAAATAACTCCTCTTTTGTGGTTTGTCAAAATTCAGATCTAGGAAAGTTTAATGTATTTCAAATTAAAACAATATAGTCCCTGTCATCCAGTTTTTCAGTATGAAAATTCAGAACCATTCCAGTTTTACAAATCACAACTGATGCCTCAAAACACACTGGTAAAGAAGGTCTCACATATCGCCATAAGTTTGTCTTGTATGATTGATCACCAAGTGGATCAGTGGATCAGGACAGAGCTGACCGAGTTTTAGTTTTACTCAGTTCCCCGGATAGATTTTAGCTCTGATTTCTCTAGAAAAGCTCCTTGTGCTCCATGAGATAAAACCAGGCCTGGTTCAGTCTGTTTGGGGAGAAAATGGAAACATTTGTTAACTCCGCTTGCTCCTTTTTCCTTAACAGATCGAACAAAACTAGAACCATACATCTTTCCACAGCCACACACACAGTCCTATAGAAGCCAACCCCCCATCACAAAATACCAGTGAATGGAATTAGCGTTTAATGGCTATATATCTTAAATATTTGCCGAAATGGAGGGGCCAGTGATCAGCATTTAATACTTATTGCTAACAGTACATTAAAGCCGAGATGGTTTTCAGTAATGTACCCCACTTAACGGCTTTTCCCAGAGATTATTACACCTGCTAATATCAAGGAAATTACATTCAAGCTTGGACAGTTTAATGCTGCACAGCCCGGCACATACTAGGGCTGCCTATATCGCTGTGATAATTCGGTGTCATAAAATGCAGCCTTCTGTTAAAAGGCAGGACGGAGAGATGAATTTTACTGTGGATATTATGGCTGATGGAAAGTGTATATTGGGCGCCCTATCAGGAGATGAAGGATTTTATACACAGATATTGGCAGATTATCGACAATAATGTTAACTAAGGCCCTGTCATCTCTCTTTGTCAGAAAGATTGAAAAGACAAACAGAACTATAAATGCTGTCAATCTGTTATTCCAATAGGAGAATCAAAAACTTGTGCTAATAGTTTTTGGGGTACAAAATACACTATCATATAAGTCCATTCAACCTCTACTTGGAGCACATATAAATCTGAAATCTTTCCAAATATTGTTTTTTTATCAGACTTTGTTCTAGAAACCACCTTTGTGGTGGCTTCGTTGACTGACCTTTTCAAACCATCTTTAGGAGTCAAAGTGATCCCAGAGGACTGAAGACATGTGGATGGGATTTCTTTCCACAAAAGAGTGGAGGAGTGGCCTAGTGGTTGGGGCAAGTTACTTCAGGCCGGAAGGTCGGGGGTTCAAATCCCACTAGAGGACAGCAACCTTGGGCCGGAAGGACTGGGGTTTCTAGTCCCACAGGTGCTCCTTGTGGTCTTGGGCAAGCCACTTAACCCTCCATAGCCCATAGTTATCTCCAAGTTATAACACCCTGTTCAATGTAATTTCAGTTTGTTCAATGTAAACCGCACTGATGCAGAATAGCGCAGTATATAAGAGAATGTAAATAAATAAATAATAAACAAACACAGGACAAAAATAGGAACTTCAGGCCTATTTAGTCTGACTCCGATGGTAAGCTGATAGAAATGATACCAAAATAGATCTAGTGGAATCCAGGGTCCAAGGTAGCATGATTTACCTTGAGGTAGGTCTTGTCAGATGAATCTGATCATTTCTTTGACTGGGTGCAGGCTACTTTTTGATATACCGCTGTGGGTGAATCTCTTCATAAAGATGAACAATAAATCAATAAATAATTTAACTGCACAATTGTTTGAGTATAACCAGAGATTGCAAATTTTCATTTTTTTCTGGGAATATAAGTTTTGTTCTTTTTTCTTGGGGCAGCTGCCTGATCGTTGTCCTAAGTAAGGGACCCCCCATCTCACTCCTTGACCACAGCTCTGAGGGGGCTTTCTGTTCTGGGTGCCGTGGTGATGGGAACCTCATCTCATCCTTCGCCTGAGTTGCCCCTGAGAAAGAACTACATGGCACTAGAAGCATGGATGAAAGAAGCAAGGGCCCAGGGCGTGTTGTAGTCTGCCCTTCCTGTGAAGGGAAAGAGCATGACTAGGGATGGATTCATCCTGGGGAGGAATGAATGGCTGTGAGGATGATGTTAATAACAAGGTTTTGGCTTCCTTAAGAACATAAGAACATAAGATATGCCATACTGGGTCAGACCAAGGTCCATCAAGCCCAGTATTCTGTTTCCAACAGTGGCCAATCTAGGTCATATGTACCTAGCAGTTTCCCCAAAAGACACAGGTTCCACAATGCTTGTACTGGGTCAAGATTGATATCCTGGGTCCCTTCTTAATAATGGTTTATGGACCTTTCCTCCAGGAACTTGTCCAAACCTTTTTTAAACCCAGCTACACTAACAGCCTTTACTACATCCTCCGGTAACAAATTCCAGAGTTTGATTACACATTGAGTGAAAAAATATTTTCTTTTATTAGTCTTAAATAGTTTACCCTGTAGCTTCATTGCATGTCCCCTAGTCTTTCTATATTCTGATAACGTAAACAATCGATCTACGTTTACCTGTTCCACTCCGTTCATTAATTTATAGACTTCTATCATATCTCCCCTCAGCCATCTCTTTTCCAGGTTAAAGAGCCCTAACCTTTTTAGCCTTTCTTCATAGGAGTATCCTTCCATCCCCTTTACCATTTTGGTGGCTCTTCTCTGAACCTTTTCTAAAATCGCTATATCCTTTTTAAGATAGGGCGACCAGAATTGCACACAATATTCAAGGTGCGGTCTCACCATGGAACGATATAGAGGCATTATAATATCTTTTGTTTTATTTTCCATTCCTTTCCTTATGATACCTAGCATTCTATTTGCTCTCTTGGCCGCTGCTGCACACTGGGCCGAGGGTTTTAACATGGTATCCACAATGATGCCTAAATCTTTTTCCTGGGTGGTGGTTCCTAATGTGGAACCTTGCATCGTGTAACCATAGTTTGGGTTGTTCTTTCCTACGTGCATAACTTTGCACTTGTCCACATTAAATTTCATCTGCCATTTTGATGCCCAGTCTTCCAATTTATCAAGATCCTCTTGCAATTTTCCACAATCCTCTTGGGTTTTATCAACTTTAAATAGTTTTGTGTCATCTGCAAATTTGATAACCTCATTCGTTATTCCACTTTCCAGGTCATTTATGAATATGTAAAAAAGCAGAAGACCCAGCACAGATCCCTGGGGTACACCACTATTCACCTTTCTCCATTGGGAAAATTGGCCATTTAGCCCTACCCTCTGCTTTCTATCTTTTAACCAGTTCCTGATCCACAGTAGTACACTGCCTCCTATCCCATGACTGTTTAGTTTTGCCAAACGTCTTTGATGAGGGACCTTGTCAAAGGCTTTCTGAAAGACCAGATACAATATATCAACTGACTCACCTTTGTCTCCCTGTTTATTCACACCTTCAAAAAAACATAACAGATTAGTAAGACAAGATTTTCCTTGAAGAAGGTCTGCTGAGAAAATATGAAATACACCTGTCAAATAATGGAAGCTCACAAGTAAGCAGGACATATAAACTAAACTAAGCATAAACATAAAATGAAGTTATGTGGATAGGGAGGTGTAGACAGAGCTCTGCATTATCAGGTAGACACACCAAAGCACTAGGAAGGATCTCAAAATCATCAGTAATATAGATAGAGACTACATGGAAGCTCGAACAATACAATTATGTTCAGTCTTCAACCTTTGTAACGGAAAGCTTAGTTTTAAACTGTTTTCCTGACACTATCACCGAACAGGTCAAAAGCATTTTAGCAAATATGAACTTAACTACTTTCTCCCTGCATAAGAGTTGGCACTAGGGTTTCTGGTGTCCCTGTGCAACCTATAAATTGGCACTTTCTTCTCTCACTAGTATTAATGATAGTTTACACCCCCCCCCCCTTCACTTCTGGTAGCTCATGGCTTCTTTTATTGGGTTGCAGGAAGGAGGGATGGAGCAGGCAGAGGCGTGTTTTCTCTCTCCCCATGTTAAATATCCTCCATCTAGTCACCAGCCACTCTCCTCCCCTCCACCTCACCCGAAAAAGCAACCCAAAGTTTTTGCCAGCATTTCAGTAATTAATATTCAACTTAGCAACATATTTTATGTGCCCAAGTACTGACTTGAGCAGGTGGGAGGATCATGGGGGAGGAGGGGACTAGTTGCCCCTCCACTAATGTGTTTGTCCCTACCACCCACTTAAGTTATCAATAACACAGTATATGACAGCAGATAAAGACCAGTATGGTCCATCTAGTCTGCCCAGTAAGGTGGCAAGAGTAGGTGTACCTGCCGCTCCGTGCATATCTCTGCCTAGCTGGGTTCTGCTAGATTTAGGGATGCCCTAGCAGTGCCTAGATTTGCACCCCACTTTCCCAAGTTAGGTGCCTTGTGCTGAAAAACAGAGTTAAGGACCTAATTTCTGTCTTCCATCCTGACTTTACCCCGGACATGTCTACATTTTAGGCTCCTAAATTAGGTGCTTACTGAAAAATGTTGTTGTTGTTATTTTAGACACTGAACTGTCAGTTTTGAAAGGGCCCAAAGTGAGATGCCTATACCCTTTGAAAAGCAGCCTTAAAAAGACCTTCCTGACAGAAGGAAGAAAATTACAGATCAAGTAAGACCTGTGACTGCACAGTAGGAAGATACAAATGGGCAGACCAAGTGGTTCAAATACTTCTCTTCTGCCAACTTCATCTTAATTTCTACGTTCTGTAGAGATCTCTCTGACTCAGCAGAGGTATTTATATGCCACTATGCATTTGGACAAGACAGTTTTCCAAAGAAAAGAAGTCCCTGTAATCGGTGAGGAGGATTTGAGGGAGGAGTTGCCCATTCCCAAGGGAAGGGGTATAATAATAAAATGGGGACTCAGTAAGTTCTGGGTGTTGGTGACCCAGTGAGCCTTGGGAGGTGATGGTCATGGGAGCTGTGCTCCTCGGGGGGGGGGGGGGAGTGGAGGGGAGGGTGTCTCTTTTGTGTATTTTGGTTTTTTTGACTGAATCAGTAGAGACTCAGTGGTGCCATACCTTGGAGGTTGAGGATCCTAAGTCAGAGGGATAGCTTCCTGGTCCTAGAATTTTTTTTTGTCAGAAAATTCTCTAGTTTGGAGCAAACATATGGATGACTGTGGAATACGTTTGAGTGAGAGGCAGAGGAATGAGTGATCGTTAAGGCTTAGATCTTCCAGCTTTTGCTGATCCCACCCCAAGAATCTATTCCTAGACACTGCAATGGTTGATTTTTTTTTTACTTTAACCTCTGAAAGTGAACCCCTCAGCACCCTACCAAGAGGGTTCTCTATTTAAAAAGGAACTACAGTTTTATGATTGAGAGTCTGAAGACTGTTTCTTTCTGAGTAAGGTGAATTTTATGCATTATTTTGAACTAATGAGTGAAGAGCTCGCATAGCCATGTCAGAGATCCCATTAAGAGACAGCTACAATCTTAAAATACGTTGAATTCTCTTTCCTGATCCCCCAAAAGGTCTTTTTAGCTTTGAAAAATCTGAAAATGTATGGCATTTTTTTGTACTTTTACAGTACAGTCATTAAAAACAACTCCAATAATAATGTAACTGGGGGTTGTCCTATCCACCATGCAGCTGCTTTGTGTACTGCAGGAGATACAGTAGATCCTTTACATCTGCGGGCTTCTAGAGAGTTCTTACACTAAACTCTCCAGAACCTAGAATCAGGGTTCTGGGACTTGTGCCTGTGTCAAAGGCGAGAGTTCCTCCCCAAACGTGATATGCCCTCCTGTATCAACAAAATTCACCAGAAAACAAACAGTATTCCACAGCAAATACTACATCTGCTTGTTAACTGTACCATATAATGTAGCATGCAATAGTATTTATAGGAAAATAAAATATCAGGTTAAACCAGCAGACATTAACTTAAAGGATTCAATGCAGGTTAAAACAAAAGGAAACTGTTGCCAGGAAGAGAGAGGTTATAACTGCGGCTACAGTCCTAGGCCCAGTTACCAAAGAGACCATAGAGGAGCTTGTACCAAAATGGCTGAAACTGTTCAGAAAACAAAACCTCTGTGCCAGGTGTATACACAGTTAAGTTGATGGCCATTGTTAAAATGTTGGGGGTTGATATTCAGCAGCTGCCGCTAAGCTATTTAAAGAGCCTTTATTTAAACCCGGATATTCAGCATTGGAACTTATCCCGCATCTGGCACTGAATATCTGGGTTCGTCAGTCGCTCTCTGATTTGCGGTGATATTCAGCTGCTAACCAGATAATGAAAACCGGTTATGTTAGGACAGTCATTCACCTGTCCTAACATTAACTGATTAAGCTATCTTGTTAGAGGCTGAATTTTATGGCTAACACAGACTCCTCAGTCTTAACTGGGCATTTTTTATGCATTTTAGTGCCTGAATATCGAGCTCAGCATGTTTTAGCTGGTTAGCAGATTTGCTAACCATTTAAAACTCTTTATTGCCCCTTGGATTTCAGTTCTCAGCTATGGACTTTCCTCAACACGCTAAGTTAAAATAAAGCTTTAACTTTATAGTTATAACTTTATAGTTATAGTTTAACTTTATAGTTATAGTTTCAGAACCAAACTGGCTCTATATGCTCTTTGATAACAAAAAAATTCCTTTCAGAGCCTGTTTAGTTTGAATTCCTTCTTGGGCTGGCTGGTCCCCCAAAATGCTCTGGTTTCCCAATTTGGCTCACACATTTCTCTCAGTCACTAGGTAAAATCTCTGCTGGTTATCTTTGGAGATTTTTCCCTTTTGGTAACTGGATCTGTCACCAGAGGAGCATTTGTCTGCTGTGCAGGCAAATCTCTTTTTACTGTAGAAGCCTGGGGAGGGAGGGTAACTCCCCCTTTCCTTTGGAAATCCTCCTGCTTGCTTTAGTCCCAGAGAAACAGGGACTCCTGTGGCTTCTGAAGGTCAGTTCTCCAAACTGGTCTCTCTCTTCTCTCTGTCTGACACTAGCTGAATGAGAGGCATTTCATTATTCTAACAGCCAGGGGCGGCCCGAGGTGGGTGTGGGGCCATGTGCGGAGACTTGGTGCGGGGCCTCATTTGCATAAATATTTGCTTAATGTTAACATGCACTAACATTTAGTAAACATACCTCTTAATGAGTGTCTGGATAAAGAAAGAATACCAGATTTCTACATTACTATACTCCAGTGCAAGCCCCAGGCACACTAGGAAGTACTACAAACACTGCCCATTTAGAACCCATAGCAAACCCACCATATCATAACAGCACTACCAGGACTCACAAAGCACCAAACCCTACCTATCAAAAGGCAACACTGCAAATATTAAACAATACATCTCACTGGGGAAAGAGAACAAGTGGCACTGTCAAATAGAAACTACATGAACAGAATACCTCAGCTCGATTACACATACAGAACATAGACTGTCACCAAACAAAGAACAAGGAATCACAATTTAGAAATAGGAAGACAATAATTAAACTGGGAACCCCAAAAGCCAAACTTGGAATGTACAAGAATACTGTAGAAATAAAACTATAAATTAATTTCCACTTGAATTAAACAACATGCAGATGTTAAAGGCACACATTTCCCAGAGCTGACATATTCCAGTTAATAAATTCAAAATAAAAAAGTATTTTTTTACCTTTTGTTGTTTGTGCATTTTATTTTTCAGTTGCAAGTGCTCCAGTCACTTTATTCTGGTTTCTTCTTGTCCTCTGCTATCTCTCCATTGTCTGCTAGTTGTCCATTTGTCCTTTCTTCTCTCTTCTAGTTTTTTTCCATTCTCTCTCTACATCTGATTTAACATACTGATCTTTCTCCTTTTGCCCTTTCCTCCATCTTTTTCTTTATTCCTTTTTCATCCACTCAAATTTTACCCCTCCATCCTCAATCCCCACTTACTCTCCCAGTACCTGGCCAATCGTAGATTTTTCTTTCCTCCCACACAAAATATTTTTCTCCTCTACATTTCACTCTCCCAGCCCCATCCCATTCTAGTCCTCTCCCAACATCAGTTCCCTTCTAGTTCCAGTCCCAACCAGCATCCAGTCCCTTCTAGTCCCCGCATCAGCCCATTTCCAGTCCTAGCCCCCCATCAGCCCATTTCCAGTCCTAGATCCCCCCACTTAGCCCATTTCCAGTCCAAACCCCCCTCACCATCAGCTATTTCCAGTTCAAGCCCCCGCTCCATTCAGCCCATTTCCAGTCCTTTCCTAGCCCCATCATCAGCCCTTTTCCAGTTCTAGCTTCCCCATCCATTTCCAGTCCTATCCAAACCCCCCATCAGCCCATTTCCAACCCTAGCCCCCCATCAGCCCATTTCCAGTCCTAGCTCCCCATCCATTTCCAGTCCTATCCTAGCCCCTCCATCAACTCATTTCCAATCCTAGACCCCCCCCATCAGCCCATTTCCAGTCCTTTCCTAGCCCCACCATCAGCCCATTTCCATTCCTAGCTCCCCCATTCACTCAGCCCATTTCCAGTCAAAGCCCCCCACTCAGCCCATTTCCAGTGCTAGCTCCCCCTCCACTCAGCCCATTTCCATTCCAAGCCCCCCTCCCCATCAGCTAGTTCCAGTTCAAGCCCCCCTCCACTCATCCCATTTCCATTTCAAGCCCCCCTCCCCATCAGCTAGTTCCAGTTCAAGCCCACCCACCACCAAGCCCATTTCCAGTCCAAGCACCCCGCCTCCCGAAGAGCCCCGCGGCTATCTAAAATGCTTTATAGGGAGCCGGAGAGGCCCCGGCTCACCTCTAATAGCTGCCGAAGTGAAGCGCGTCTTTTTCCTTCACTTCTGCAGCTGTACTGAAGTTAGAACGCTGTCGCGCTGAGGTCAAAGGGGACTTCCTGTTTCCCGGCGCTTAGTGTGGCAGCGTTCTAAACTTCAGTACAGCTGCCGAAGTGAAGGAAAAAGACGCGCTTCACTTCGGCAGCTGTTAGAGGTGAACCAGGGCCTCTCTGGCTCCTCTAAAGTTGCCCTGCCTGCCATTCAATGCAGGATGTTGTTAGCACGGGGCCCCCTGAAGAATGGGGCCCTGTGCAAACAACATTCCCGCACAATGGATGGGCTGGCTCTGCTAACAGCTCATGCAGGTTAATCCTGTCATTGTTGTCTGGTGTAAGGGAGTCACACAGCTTCCTGTGAGTTCTACTGGAATGTCCGGAATGAATCCAGTCCAGGTTTTGCTACTAACTGCCTGCAAGGTTTGTTTTAGTACTACAGCAACAAAACTGATTCTATTTCTGGTTTTACTCCAGTAAAAAAATGCCAGAATTTGGTAAGTTTAATACTTAGTTTTTTGTAAGCTCAGGGGACTGGAGCTTTCTTTTAGTGAGGCCCCTCATAATAATATAAATTCCACAATTACCTTTGCCCTTCCACTGTGCAATATCTTATTGCTTTGGGACAGTGCAATACATTTGAGAAGATCGTATGAGTATCGGCAGGTAAATTCTGTCCCTGGACTGATCTCATCTCCCGGCAACCTTCCACATAGTAAAATCCTGTCAGCAGTGAAGCAGGTGCACCAAAGAAAGAGGTACAGCAAAAGGGCATACCCCTTTGTGTGCCTCTTCATGCAGTTTTCATTAGGGTAAGTTAAATATAATGTTTGTTATTAGTTTGTTTTTATTCTGATTTGTTTTCCAAAGAATGGAAGTTCAAAAATTTAAAGGCTGTAGGTATTGAGATCTTAGTCATAAAAGACCATTCACTTATGGCTGCAGATAGAGTAGTTACTCACCTGTAACAGGTGTTCTCCAGGAGCAGCAGGAATCAGTCCTCACATATGGGTGACACCGACGTCGATGAAGCCCTTGCGGAGCATTTCCCCAGCTTTCCAAGAAAGCCTTTGGGAATGCAGGCACGCATGCGCGGTTCTCTTCCCGCCTAAAGGTGCCATCTTGCTCAGTCAAATGACATAGCTAAAAACAGCACACAAAAATGTAAAAATCAACTATGTACAACTACAACTCCCAGGGGAGAAGGAAGGGTTGTGAGGACTGATTCCTGCTGCTCCTGGAGAACACCTGTTACAGGTGAGTAACTACTCTTTCTCCAGGACCATGCAGGAAGTCAGTCCTCACATATGGGTGACTCCCTAGCTCTGGGCTACCAAGGAACCCAGGCTGAACAAGAGAACTCCCTCTAGTCTCAGCATCAAAGAAAGGCTTTTCACTGACAGAACCTCCACCGGTAGCCCAACAGAGGGCAGGAGTTGCCTAAACCTCAAAGAGATTCCGGAGTACTGCCTGGCCAAAAGCACTGTCCCTACGGGACTCCCTTTCCAGACAGTAATTGGTCGCAAAAGTCTGGCTTGAAGACCAAGTAGCAGCCCTGCAGATGTCTACCAACGGTACAGAGCGGAGATGAGCCACTGAGGCAGCCATTGCCCTGACACGATGGGCCGTGACCCGACCCTGCAAAGGAAGGTCAGCCGCCTTGTAAGCCCAGGTGATACAGTCAGCCACCCAGATGGACAAGGTACGCTTGGACACAGCTAACCCCAAATTATTAGGGTCAAAAGATATAAAGAGCTGAGCAGCCCTTCTGTGCCCCTGTGTATGGTCAAGGTAGAAGGATAAGGCCCTCCTACAGTCCAGGGTATGCAGAACTGCTTCAGCCTGGCTTGCATGAGGCCTAGGGAAGAATGTTGGAAGAACCACCTCCTGATTGAGGTGGAAAGAGGAGACAACCTCTGGGAGGAACTTTGGATGAGTCCTGAGGACTACCCTGTTCCTATAGAATCTGGTGTAGGGCCTGTCATAGACCAGGGCCTGAAGCTCACTCACTCGCCTAGCCGAGGTCAGGGCTACCAAGTAGAGTGTTTTCCAGGATAGGAAGCGTAGAGGACAAGTAGCCATCGGCTCAAAAGGTGGGCGAGTCAGTTGCTGCAAGACAACATTCAACTCCCACTCAGGAGCAGGAGGACGGATTGGAGGCTTGAGCAAGAGCAAGCCTCTGAGAAACCGGGACACCAAAGGGGTGAATCGACAGAGAATGTCCTTCCACCAGTGAGTGGTGAGCTGCTAGGGCAGAGAGGTGGACCCGAACAGAATTGGACTTAAGTCCCTGATTTGATAAATGCAGTAGGTATTGAAGTACTAATAACTACCCCTCCACGCCAATCAGCAAGCTAATCCACAGTACCCCTGAAAATAGAAACCGGAGGCCTCAAACAACGAACACCTTAGTAGTCCCCAAGATGACAACAAAATGCACAAAGACAACCTCCAACAGGGCCTTCTCCATATTTGCTCCTTTAAACTGGAATGCCCTTCCCCATGAAATCCGAGGCATCAAAAATCTAGCCCCATTCAGAAAAGCCTTGAAACACCACCTATTTACAAAATTCTACCCGGAGACAAGCCGAGGTGAACACTCAATTGACAAACTACCTCCCAGCCGCCCTAATACCCTAACACAAGCAGATAATGGCTAGCCTACTCATAAGTCCCTCCGCTAACCATCACACGTGTACTATCCTTCCACGGACACACATGTATCAGCTAGATGAGTTAGAGAAGTGTACATAGTATAAAGTTAGCTTATATATAGTTTCCCCGGTTTTTCTCCATGTTTAATATCCTGTTTCACTGTAAACGCAATGTTGCCTGTATGCATTGTAGTATGTTTTGTTCGATGTACACCGCACTGATTATAATAGCGCGGTATAGAAGAAATGTTAAATAAATAAATAAATAAATACTACTGGTACAGCACAGGAGAAGGGATCTTCTGTATGTAGCTGACACCACACAGAAAACCTTTTCCATTTTAGGGCATAGGTTTTCCTAGTGGACCGTTTCCTAGAGGCTAGGACAACCTCCTCAACTTCCAGAGGTAGGCCCCAGGGAGCCAAAACTACCCTTGCAGCCTCCATGCCGTCAAATTGAGAGCTTTGAGATTGGGGTGCAGAAGGGAACCCTGATCCTGAGAGAGAAGGTCGGGTTGCAACCCCAGAGGCAGTGGGGGATCCACTGCCAGCTGAAGCAGAAGTGGAAACCAAGGCTGTCTCGGCCACCTGAGAGCCACCAGCAGGACCGAGGCCTTGTCCTGAAGAATCTTGAACAGAGTTCGGGCCACCAAGGGTGTGGGAGGAAACGCATACAGGAGGCCCTGAGACCAGGAAATCAGAAAAGCATCTGCTGCTATCTGCAGAGGATGCGGTTGCCTGGAGCAGAACTTTGGCAGCTGTTTGTTTAGAGGACTGGCAAACAGATCTATGGATGGAAGTCCCCATTTTAGGAAAATCTTCTGAACCACCAAAGGATGGAGTTGCCATTCGTGGTGCTGCAGAATCCTGCTCAACCTGTCTGCCAGGGAGTTCTCCTGGCCAGGTAGATACACTGCCCTGAGGAGCATGTTATGTCTGAGAGCAAACAAGCAAAGGTCCTGTGCCTCCTGACAGGAGCCTGGACCCAGTTCCACCCTGCTTGTTCACATAAAACATGGCTACCTGGTTGTCTGTTTGAACTAGGACAGACTGATGAGCCAGGGTTTGAGAAAAAAAGTCTTGAGGGCTAACCGAATAGCCCTGAGTTCCAGGAGATTGATTTGCTGTGCGGCTTTCCAGGGAGACCACAGGCCCTGTGTGCACTTGCCTAGACAATGAGCTCCCCAGCCCTGCAGGGAGGCATCCGTGGTCAACACCACTGTGAACCCAGGGATCTGAAAAGGTACCCCTTGCAGCAGATTGGATGGGTGCAGCCACCAGCTGAGGGAGTTCAGAAATTGTCTGGATACCCTTATCCTGTCTCTGAGGCTGCTTGTGGCCTGTGACCACTGAGTCCGAAGGCACCACTGTGCAGGCCTCATATGGAGCCTGGCATTGGGGATCACATGTACTGTCGAAGCCATGTGGCCAAGAAGCCTCAGGCAGAGTCTGGCAGAGACCAGTGACCTGCTGAGAAACTGGTTTGCCAAGTTTATCAGTCTTTGGGTTCTGTCTTCTGGCAAGAATGCCTTTGCCAGCAGAGAGTCCAACCTCGCCCCTATGAACTCCAAGTTCTGGGAGGGGAGCAAAGTGGACTTTGCGAAGTTTATTACAAACCCCAAGCTTTGAAGAAGAGCAATAGTTCTGAGGGTAGCCTGTCGGGCCTCCTGGCACGTCTGACCTCTTATGAGCCAGTCGTCCAGATAGGGGAAGACAGACTCCCTGATTTCTCAGGTAGGCCGCCACCACTGCCAGGCATTTGGTAAAGACTCTGGGAGCGGAGGTGAGGCCAAAAGGCAGTACTCTGTACTGATAATGGTTTCCTCCCACAATGAACCTGAGGTACTTTCTGTGGTCTGGATGAATGAGGATGTGAGTGTATGCATCCTTTAGATTTAATGAGCATAGCCAATCTCCCTGCTGCAGGTAGGGCAGAAGTGTTCCAAGAGTAAGCATTTTGAACTTTTCCTTCTCCAGGAACTTGTTTAGGTTTCTGAGGTCTAGAATAGGTCGAAGGCCACCAGTTCTTTTGGGTACCAGGAAGTACCTGGAGTAGAACCCTTGACCTTGCAAGTGAGGAGGCATAGGCTCCACCGCCCTGTCCACCAACAGACCTTGGAGCTCCTGAAGGAGAAGATCTGTGTGCAGGGGAGGCCTTGGAGGCTCCCCTGGAAATTATGGAGGAGCCAGTTGTTGGAAGTGTAGAAGATAGCCCTTGTGGACTATGCTTAACACCCAACTGTCTCCAGTGATGAGTGGCCACTGGTGGGCAAACAGGGCAAGGCGACCTGTGCAGGGTTGGGAGAGCAGGGACGGAGAGGCTATGCCTAAGGAGTCAAAAACCCCCACCCTGCTGAGTGGGAGCAGGGGCCGGAGGCTTGGGGGTCCTCTGCCTACGGGGCCCATTACCCTGCCCCTTGGCTTGCTGACCCTGAGGGGCAGCTTGGGCAGCCTGGTACTGTGGGTACTGTTTGTAGGCAGCGCCCTTCCTCGGGTAAAAGGGCTTTTTACCCGAGCCCTTCTTTTTATGAGAAGGGGCAGAAGTCTTTCTAGACAGCCTTGTCCTCGTGAGGTGCTCGGTCTCGAGCTGTGCGGCCTTCTCGGTCATGGGCTTGCCAAAAAGGTTCTCACCTCAGCAAGGGACATCGACCAACTTGTCCTGAACCCATGGCTCGAGGTCCGATGACTGCAGCCATGCCTGGCGTCGAGCCGCGATGCCGGCTGCCGCAACACGGGCCGAAGCCTCGAAGCCATCGTAGGCAGCGCGGGACATAAACTTGGAGTATTCCCGTATCCCCGAGGACAAGGACTTGAACCTCTGCAAGGGTTCCCCGGAGAGACCAGCAGAGAAACCGGCCAGCTCCTTGGCCAGGTCTCGCAAGTACATGCCCATGTACAGCTGGTAAGACTGGACACGGCAAGCAAGCATTGAGCCCTGGAAGCACTTTCTACCAAAACCATCGAGGTTCCGGGCCTCCCTGCCAGGGGGCACCGTGGAGTGCATCTTCTGACTTTTCAGGCGATGCATGATTGATTCCACCACCATGGAATGGTGTGGTAGCTGCGCCTTTTGAAAGCCAGGACTTTTCCGGAGTCGATAGATCGAATCGACCCGCTTGCTTAGAACCGGCGCCGAGGCCGGTGCCTCCCACATCCGGAAGAGGAGCCGTTCCAGCATCGGAGGAACCGGAACAGTAAAGGCCTCCTTCGGAGGAGAGTCGTACTGTAGGGCCTCGAGCTCCTGGGCTCGAGGCTCCTCCTCGGGGTCCGCAGGGATAGCCAACGCGATGGCCATATCCTGGACGAACTCCAAGAACCGGGTATCTTCCAGGGGGATCTACTCCGGGGCTCAGACTGCGGTGAGTCCGATGGGACGCACCGAGTCTGGAAGGTGTCGGGGGACTCCTCGTCCTCCGTCTCCCAGGCGGACTCGTCCGATGAGGAATCGGGGTCCGACCACGCGGGGCCTGTGAGCACCCACCCCGACGCCGGAGGCACCGGCATCGACGCCCTTGGTCCCAAACGGGAGGTCGAGGGAGACCGCGACCGAGGTAGACTTCGAGCCTTTATGGTCTCGAGTATCGGCTCGGTCTCCGGGGTCGACTTCGATGTCGATGTCCCGGTGGTCGGGGCAGATGCGCCAGACAGGCTGGCCATCAGTGCCCGCTGCTGTTCCATGAAGGCATACAATCTGCTCTCCAAGGCTGTCATCCTGAGACTCAGCTCAGGAGACTCAGCAGCCCCCGACTTGGGCCCCGGCAGTGCCGGGCCCGACGTTGGCTCTCTGGGAGGAGAGTCCACGAGGACTACAGGACTTACATGTCCAGCAGACTCCGGCTCCACTTGAGGTACTTTGGAAGGCTTCTCCTGTTCCACAGACCCGGGGCGACGGTCGGGGGTCTGAGACCTAGCTCTCGAGGAGCCAGGGACCTCTTCTGACAACGCCCTCACGAGCCGCTTCTTCCTCTTTCGTTCCTGGTCGGGGGACCCCCTGTCTGAGGAACCCCGACGGTGTTCAGGATCCGACTCCCGAGATGTCGAGGCCTCAGATGAGGTCCAGGCCCGGCCGGAGGCCGAGTCAGAAAAAAGCCTTTCCTTTTGGTGCTGATGACTTCGGAGTGCCTTGGAAGACATTTTTCCACATGGTCCACACATCTTAGGATCATGGTCAGGACCGAGGCACCGAAGGCAGCAGTCGTGTGTGTTGGGGAGAGACATCAGCTTCTTGCACCGATCACACTTTTTAAATCCACTGGAAGCCATCGGGGAAAAAAGAGTCCCCGTGAGGTCAAAGGACCGGCCTTCCAGGGAAAAAGAAAAAAAGGGTGCGAACGCCAGCCACGAAGGGCAAAAACCGAAAAAAGAAGATCGGGCTCGATACCGGTGTACCGAACCCGGCGGGAGGGGAACCGGCGTCGAACTGGAGAAAAAAACAGCGAAGGATCGCCAAAAAATCTGACTAATTTTCCGGGAGGACTAGGACACATGTCCGGTGGGCTTCACGGAAAAAGAGACACTGAGCAAGATGGCACCTTTAGGCGGGAAGGGAACCGCGCATGCGTACCTGCATTCCCAAAGGCTTTTTTGGAAAACTGGGGAAATGCTCCGCAAGGGCTTCATCGACGTTGATGTCACCCATATGTGAGGACTGACTTCCTGCTTGGTCCTGGAGAATGATGAATTTAAAGACTGTTGATAGTTCTTCCATGATTGAACTTGCTACAAATAAGGAGGTCACAAAGACCATGCAAGTAATATTGGTTAATGTTAAGTCTGTCAGGAACAAAGCTTGTATTAATTATGATCAAACTTTTACCTCCACTATTAACTTGTTCTGTATAGCAGAAATTTGGTTGTCTCCCTTAAATGTTTTATTAGCTAAAGAACATGTTCAACAGGTTACAACCCCTTTAAGAGTAGGCTTAAGTAGTGGTCAAGGGGAACATGGTATGCTAATATTTTGAGACTTTGCGAAAGGTTAAAATTAGCATTACATGTGTCTTTTGATACTGAAGCTTCTGAAGCCATTTTGGTGTAGAATGGTAGGTAATGAGTTTGTTTAGGTTATATCCCACCACAAGCGGTCACATGTGATCTTGCTAAACTTTAGGAATGGATCCTGGCAATGCCACTTTTTCTTTCTAATATTAGAATTTGTGGCGATTTTAACATCCATTATGATGGAATTGCAAGGCCCAAACATATTGATGATTTTTTAAATGGTTTGACTACTCCTAATTATCATCAGATTAATAATTTACTCACACACTCTGGTGGCCATACGTTGGACCTGCTTTTTGTTGCAAATGATTCTACCCTTAAATTCAATCATGCTGGTGTTAAAAGGATTAAGGTAATGCAGTCTTCCCATTGCTTAATTAATTTTGGTTTATCTATTCATCAGAAGTACCTTAGAAAAGAGCCAGTACCTTTGATTCAGATAAAACGATCCTTATTCATTTTAAAGGGCTTTGGTCAGAATTGGTTCAATATGGAGGGTGCCCTACCCGATAAGGATGTAAGTCTACTCGCTCAAATATGGTATGACGTTATGTTGCAATTTAATTCAACCAAGGTTATTAAGGAAGACAGAAAGGCAACGGAGAAAGAGACAAACTTCCAAAGCTAAGGCTTAGTACCCTAATCTACTTAAAGTACTGTATATAAGACAGCATGTGATGATGCAAGGAGAAATTATTAGATGTTAGAAATTGAATCAGCTGTCTGCAAAGCATCTGAACTGTTTGCAGAAGTTCTTAATCTTTTATCTGAACATAATGTGCCTAGTCAGCAGTCTCAATTAATAGCGCAACAGTTTGTTAATTATTTCAGTGCTAAGACAGAATTTTTGCCTATTCCTGCATTGTCCGATGGCTTGGAAAAAGGTGTTGACTCTACTGATTTAACACATGTCCCAATTACATGGAGCAATTTTGAGTTATGCTTGTCTGAGCTTGTAATAGAGAAACTACAGAAGATGTGATCTTCTACTTGTATTCTTGATCCAGTTTCAGTTGCCAATGTACAATTAATTAGACAGCATGTAGCTAACTCTTTGAAAGATCTAATTAATGTGTCCTTGACTAGCAACATATTGCCTGATCGTTTAAAACATCTGTGATTAAACTAATTCAAAATAAGCGAATGCAGAATTTAAACGCCTGTTCCCCCTTCCGCTCTATTTTTAATCTTCCACTGTTGGGAAAATTAATTGAACAAATGGTTAGATTTCAATTAGATTATTTCTTAGATGAGAATAATATTTTAGATCCTTGCAGTACAGATTCCGCATAGATCGCAGTGTGGAAACTTTATTAGTTTCCTTGTTAGACTGTCTGTTTAAAGGCACTGATAAGTCTGGGTCTGTGTTTTTATTCTTCCTTATTGACTTATCCTCTGCACTTTGATTCAGTCCTCTATTGGCTGCTGTTGAACAGACTGAGGTCTATTGGTAATGGCAGAACAATATTATCATGCTTTTCATTTTTTGCCAATAGACAACAACAGGCAACTTTCTAAAATGATGTGGCAGAGTTATATCCTAGAATGTGTGTGGATTAGGTACCCTGGTTTAGTGCCACAAGGTCCTGAGGTCTTTGCAGTACCACAAAGTCGCAATAGCGATGTTACAAGAGATGCATTAAAGTGCTTTTGAACATAACAAATTGAGGAAAGGGTGGGTGGGGCAGGTCGTTGGTGTGGCCGCCGTGGAGAAGAGAGGTAATGTAGACATACTCATAGGAAAAGTTGTGCATTTTGATATTAAAAATGAATTCACAAACCCTAGAGAAGGTTATGTGATTGTTATCGGAGTGCCGCAGGGCACCCGTCGTTCTCTGTAACATATATGCTCCTAGTATTTCTGACCAGAGATTTTTTTGTGACACTAGCCATGGAAATCGTCATACTGTCTTGGGCGGAGATCTTAATGAGATATTGGATCCGGCTTTGGATAGCTCCTCTGGAACAGGGATGGAGATCACATTACTAAACATTTATTGATCTTTGCTGGTATATTTAATTTAGTTGATGCCAGGAGGATACTTCATCCCCAAGAGATGCATAATGCTAGCTCTTGTATAAACTATTGGTTGGTCTCAGCACCATTCTTTGCTAAAGCCATAGATGCTGTAACATGAGATTTTGGACCATGCTTTAATTTGGTGAGACTCTGAGTGGAGGCAGGGGGAGCCAACATTTAGACTCTGGCGTTCCCCTTTAGAACTCTATATGGATGGATGAACGCTTTGCTTCTTACTTGAGGGAGAGATGGGAGGAGTTTGCTCAGAACAATAAGGAGCATGTGGACTCTCCAGTGCTTTTTGGGAAACTGCCAAGGTTGTATGAGAGGAGACATAATTGCTTATGCTGTGAGAATGCTAGGGTGCTATGTCTGGACAGACAGGTGTGCTTGGACTATGGTACTCATGCACGCCATCCTACCCTTCGGAGCTGGGCTAAATTGCTTGACACACTAGCTATAATGAGCACTCTGTTGCATCAGAGAAATCCCTGTTATACTATAAATGTCAATTATTTCAATTTGTGGATAAAAGTAGGAAGATGTTAGCATGATGTTTGAAAGGGTGGCAGGGTTCCTGTTAAGTAACAGCTCTGAGGGATAGACAAGGTAAGTTACAAATTGCAGTCCAAAAAATCTGAGCAGTCTTTCGAGACTACTTATAAAGATTCATACACTGGGGCGCCTGTGTCTGTTTCTCAGATTAGGGACTATTTGGCTTGGATGAGCCTGCCTCAGTTTACAGATTAGCAGATGAAACAGCTAGGAGGTCCTGTTACAGCTGAAGAGGTTCAGAGGGTTATTCAGGGTGTACAGTGTTGTGAAGCACCAGGACGTGATGGGCACAGTAGAGAATTTTATAAATTAATGCAAAATAAAACCTGTCTCCCTTTGGTGGAGGTGTTTAACACACTGACTGAGCAGGATAAATTCCCATATGATACAAACCATGCCCTTATAATTGCTATTGCTAAAGCAAGGAAATATTTGTCTGAGGCAGAATTTTATTGGGCTTTTTTTTTTTTTTTTTAGTGCCATCAAGTTAGTGCTGACTCATAGCGACCCAGCTACCTCTGGGTTTTCTTCACAATGTAGCACCGGAAGTAGATTGCCAGCCTTTTCTTCCGAGGCAATGGAGGGTAAAGTGACTTGCCCAAAGTCACATGGAGTGCCAGTGGGAATTGAACCCTTGATCTTCTGGGTACTAGGCAGTTGCTCTAACCACTAGGCTACTCCTCCACTTCTTTATTGCCCTATATCATTGCTAAATTTTGATCTGAATATGTTAGTGAAAATAATGGCTGACCGTCTGGCCAAGCTGCTGTTGGGACTGGTTCATGAGAGCCAAGAGGGGTTTATAAGAGGGAGATACACAGCAATGAATGTACAGAGATACTGGCCTCCAGAGCTTAATTTGTGCTGGAATGGGGCAGAATGTGGTTTTATTTATTTATTTATTTGGACAGATTTGTATGCCACCTTATCCTTCAATCAAGGTGGTCACATCACATCACAATTGGAGGGTTACATTTAACATTAGAGTACGTGTAAACATTTAGACAGTACAGTTACTTATCAGCATTTAGACAGTACAATTGAAGGTAACATTTAACATGAGGGTATTTAATAACGCGGTATGATAAACACGTGTGTGGATAGGATGGGTGCGTGCTTAGTTGGCGGCGGAAGTAGTATTTCAGTATGGGTGTGGGATGTTGCTTATGGGTATGGGATGTTGTGGTTCTGGCACTTCTTGAGAAGGCGGAAGTATAAATTCCATCATCTCACCTGCTTTGTGCTGTCATGGCCGTATTAACATTTAACACAGTAACAGGAGCACTTTCGTTTGCTCCCGTGGTGGTGCTGTACTGAAGCAGCCTGGCTGCGGCATTTACAGTAAAACAAAATCAGCACTTCCTGCTTTATTAAAAGTGCCGTGGTCGGGCTGCTTCACGACAGCACAGCTGCGAGAGCAAACAAAAGTGTTCTTGCAGTTATGTAATGTGTTAATACAGCCACGGTGGCACAGAGCAGGCAGAGGATCAGAGTAGGTAGCCGCGGCCGTATTAACACAGCCGCGAGAGCACTTTTGCTTGCTGCTGTGGCTGTGCGGTAGTGAAGAAGCCTGGCTGTGGCAATTTTAGTAAAGCAGGAAGTGCTGATTTTGCTTTACTGTAAATGCCGCGGGCAGCCCTAAAACTTCTAGATGGGTGGGCACTGGAAACATGGGGATGTAGGAGAGCACAGACTTGGGCTTAGCTGGAGAATCTAAGACTGGGTAAGAAAACAGAAGAAAGAGTAACATCAGCCGGGTATTGGGCATATAAGTGGGGACTCAGGGCTTGGATGGGATTGCGAGTGAGGACAAGGACTGGGTAGGGTGAAAAAGTGGGGACTTGGGTTGCCTGGGGGAATGGTGGAGACTAAGAAATTGACTAGAGATTAGGAAGACAGTGGGGACAAGAAGATTGGGTGAGGGGTATGAGTAGGGCTGTGAGACAAAGTGCAGAAATATGGGGAGGGGCAAAAGTTTGAAGACCTCTGTAAGGTTAGAGGAAGGATTGGGGGTGGTTGAAAAGGGCAGAGGGCTATAGAGTGGATGGGAGCTACAGAAAGAGGCAGGTCTTCCTTGAAGGTGGTGAGAGAGAGTAGGAATGGGGGAGGTAAAAATCAAAATGGAAACCTGGATAGGGGTTAAGACATAAGAAAGGGCCTATAGGTGGAGAGAGGATGTGCTAGGGAATGAGCTGGGGCTGATTAGGGGATGAGATGCAGAAGGTGGTAGATGAGGCTGGGGAGGGGATACGTATGGAGGGTGGAAATGGGAGACTAGAAAGTGGGTGAAAGATGGGGACATAGGCTGATGAAGGAATGAGACAAGTGGGAAATGGAAGGACTAGGGAATTAAAGTTAGGAAATGGAAAGCTGGTAAGAAGGTGAAAGGCGAAAAGAGGAAGGCTGAAGATTGAAGGAGGAAGGAATGGAATGAATCTATAGTTAGGTAAAAGGCAGATGAGAGAAATGGAGAAAAAGAGATGAAACAGGAGGATCAGTGTTGGAGAAAGGACAAAGCCAGGCAGTGTGAAGAAAAAGAAAATGGAAATGAGATCCTGGAAAAGGACTTAGAAGAAAACCAACCAGAGGAAGTGGAAAAGAGAGACCAGGACCAACCAAATAGAAAAATAAAATGATCAGACAAGAAAGGTAGGAAAGAGTGGCAGTTTATTAGAGAATGACATGTTAGTTTTGAAAATATACATTTCTTAGAGTTCAGTAGAAGAGGAAATGCATTTCTGTTTCTCTTCAGTGTTTTAGAGGTTTTCCATTTGAATTTTTGTCTGGATATTTTCCCTAATATGTAGTTTCTTATTATTTTCTAGGTAATGGTTTATTTTTCCATGTGCAGCAGAGGTGAGGGAATCTGTTAACATGTTGGTTCTGTAGTAGTTCAGCTTATTCTCTTTTTCCAGCTAGATCTTACTGGAATATTTGCAGTGCTGATTTTTCATTGGTAGGATTGAGTTCTTAGATTTGGTGCTGGTGCTGGTTGTTCATTTGCAGGGTTTTGTGTTATGACACACAGTGTTTGACAGCAGAGGTAGTTGGGGGTATTGTCGCTGATTTGAGACCAGAATTTGAATGGAATCTTTTTTTTGTATGTTGAGTTATAAAGTGAAAAACCTTAGTTCTGCTCTGCATCCGTTGTTGGGAGCGTTTTATTGGTGAATCGGGGAGTGCTCCATATGAAAGAATGATGAATATATCCTAGGAGACAAACGAATAAATATGCCCCATTCAAAGGCAATTATGTGTTTGCTGGCAAATGCATAATTAGCCTATGCATTTTCAAAAAATATACAGATAATATCAGGCTAAATGGTCAGACATTATCCATTTATTTGTGGGCAGGAGAAAAATTATCCAGATAGTGGCAATATTCAATATTCAGGTAAGTTACATGTTTAGTTTAGTCCTGCCAAATAGCAGTCCTTGTCTAATCCGATAGTTTATTTACCAATGCTGTAAACAGAAGTATGCAAACACTTCCGGCCCTGGCCCCACCGTCCACAGGTCACTTCTGGCCCCGCCCACGGTTCCACTTCTTTTTTTTGTCTACACATTAAGCCCTGCTGGCTATAGACTGGGTTTGTCTTATCAGAATGCTTTCTTTTTTGATGTCAAGAAGTGGTTGGATGAATTTATTTGAGATTTTAAAAGTGTATGGGTTGGGGTAACTATTATAAAAGGTGATATCTGCTCTACTCCTCTCCAAAGACTGTGATATTAGTAAATGAAGGAGTTACCCCCAACTTTGAGTTACAGTGTGGAACATGTCAGGGTTGTCCATTATCACCCTCATTGTTTGGTCTTTCTTTGGATCTGCTTCGAAATATTATTTACTAGCAGGTGGAAATTAAGGGGGTGTGAGGGTGGGAAAGGTTACCTTTAAGCTGGCAGCCTTTGCGGGTGACTTACTGGTCCAACTGACAAGCACACAGAGCTTGCATGCAAACAGGGAGTCTGCGTTGGAGGAAACGGAAGTACCAACAGCATGTAGTGCACTGCTGGAGGTTTTGAGTAAACACTGCGGTGCTGTTTTAATATCACTGCAGGTCCCAGAAAGGAGATGTACTGGGCCACCCTTGAAATGTTGGCACTCTAGATGACTGTCTAGCATGACTAATGGTAGTGCCAACTCTGGCATGTCTTAGTTTTTGAAATTCCATCAGGTTTATTGCTTTTTAGGAAGAAATTAAAGGCACATTTTTTTTATCTTGCTTTTAATAATTTTAAGAATTCAAAATGGCGTGGGACAGACACAGTGGATCCCTTTACAGCAACAGGATAAAATCAAAATAAACGTAACTACCTAATTTCTCAACAAATAGGGGTGTCCTACACGGAGCGGTGGGTTCACCCCTAAACAAAGACGGGGAGGGGTGTCCTACACGGAGCAGAGGGTTCACCCCTAGACAAAGACGGGGAGGGGTGGCCTGTGCGGAGCGGTGGGTTCACCCCTAAACAAAGACGGGGAGGGGTGTCCTACACGGAGCGAAGGGTTCACCCCTAGACAAAGACGGGGAGGGGTGGCCTGTGCGGAGCGGCAGGTGCACCTACTCTTTGCCATCTTACTGGGCAGACGAGATGGACTATACTGGTCTTTATCTGCCGTCATTTACTATGTTACTATTTTACTGTGTTAATTAGCACTGTAAAGATAAACCGACTGTATGTAAGTTTTATATAGAGTAGGAATTTCTTTTTAAATTTTAGAATATTTTATGTTTTGTTTTAATTGTGATTACTATATGTGTATTTTGTTACCCACCTAGAAATCATCGCTAGATGGGATAGAAGTGATAATAAATGAAATGAAATGATACCCTGCGCTTTGCAAGGTTCTGGGGAAGGTGCAGCCCACCTGCATATAGCTTCCAGTTTCCTCCGCTATAACCCCCATGTGCATTAGAGCCCACTTGGGCTTGCACTGGTGATATCCTGCACGCCATTCAGCTGCTTTCCAGGTGCTAATTATTTCCTTGAAACACACAGTTCCTGGCACTGCCTCTGCTTCTCGCCTAGAGCGCTGGTGCTCGGGGGGGGGGGGGGGGGAGCTGATTGCTGCCGCTCTCTAGGGTCTGCAGCAGCGACAGTGGACTCCAGACCACAATGCAGCACTTACCTGTCCATGCTGCTGCTGCATTACGGTTTCCTTTACCTTTATATCTTTGGCTTCTGCCCTCCTCCGGCGCAGATGTCCGGTCTGCATAAACTAGAAATTTGCACAGGAGAGAGGGGGGGGGGGGAGCAGAAGATACTAAAGTAAACTGTGACGCCATGCCAGCATGGGCAGGTAAGTGCTGCATTGTGGTTTGGGTCTTTTGCCACCACCACAGTCCTGGAGAGGGACAGCATTGGTGGCAATAGGGGGGGGGGGGGGGAGGAGGGAGGACGGAAGGATGGAGGGCCTGCTAATGCACCTCCAGTCCTTGCTTCGGCCCTGTCCTTTAAAAATGGATAGTGTCTGGCTCTTTAATGAGTTAAATGATCCAGTTTTATCAATATGACTTCTAAAAATCTGTGGATAGTAGAATTATGTGTGTTTGCCACTCACCGGTGAATATGTAGCTCTCTCGGAATATCGACTCGCTCCTTTGTACTCGACTATCTTGGATAGCATCAAGCATCAAGGCTATCCATTCTGTCCTCTCCAACACACACCTTTCTTATGCCTCATCACTAAATGCTGCAATAATCTAAATAGCCAGCAATATTAATGTACTGTTGTATGACTGTATTGCAGTCCTATCAACATTGTAGTTCCTTTCTGTTTCTCAGCTCTGCCATACTCTATTATGTTTACTGTAACTTTAGGAAAACTAACTATGACAAGATGGGCCAATAACTCAGGGAGTCGTTAGCGGGATGGGAACAGCTGGGGGATGTAGAAAAACAGTGGGCAAAACTGAAAGGGGATATTTTAAGGGCAACCAACCTTTTTGTTAAAATGGTAAATAAAGGTAAAAGGAAAAGGAGGCCGCTATGGCTTTCCAAAGAAGTAGCTGAAAAGGTGAAGAAAAAGAGTGAAGCCTTCATGAAATACAAGCGATCACAGAGAGAGGAAGACAGGCATCTATATTTGGAAAAACTTAGAAAACCTAGCAAAGTAGTCAGGAAAGCAAAGTTTCAAAAAGAGGAGGAAATAGCCAATGCAATAAAATGGGGGAGATAAGACATTTTTCAGATATGTTAGTGAGAAGAGTAAGGGCAAAAGTGGTATTGTCATACTCGAGGGTGAAGGGGAGGAATATGTAGAAGCTGATGAGGATAAAGCGGAATTGCTTAGCAAATATTTCTGTTCTGTGTTCACAGTTGAGGAACCAGGAACAGGACCCCAGAAAGCACCAGCAAACAGGAACAGAAGCAAGGGGCATCTTGAACAATTTTCAGAAGACTGTGTTCGTGAGAAACTAGCTCAACTTAAAGTAGACAAAGTGATGGGACCAGATGGGATACACCCTAGAATACTGAGAGAACTTGGAGATGTTCTAGCAACTCCACTGACTGACCTTTTCAATGCCTCATTGCAGTCGAAAGTGGTGCCAAAGGACTGGAGAGAAGCTCATGGTGCCTTTACACAAAAGCAGAAGTAAGGATGTGGTTGAAAACTACAGGCCGTTTAGTTTAACCTTGATGGTGAGTAAATTATTGGAAGCGCTGCTGAAAGAGAAAATAGTGAGGTTTCTGGAGTCCAGCGGATTATAGGATCTGAGGCAGCATGGATTCACCAGAGGCAGGTCTTGTCAGACAAATCTGATTGATTTCTTTGACTGGGTGACCAGGGAGTTGGACCGAGGGAGAGCCCTAGATGTGGTGTATTTAGATTTCAGTAAATCCTTTGACACCGTTCCTCACAGGTGACATAAACAAACTGAGCACCCTAGGGATGGACCCTAAAGTTACTGCTTGGGTTAGAAATTGGTTGAGTGGGAGGCGTCAAAGAGTACAGGTAAATGGAGCTCACTCTGAGGAGAAGGAAGTTACCAGTGGTGTGCCCCAGGGATCTGTTGTTGGCCCAATTCTTTTTAACATCTTTGTTAGTGATATAGCGGAAGGGCTGTCGGGTAAGGTTTGCCTCTTTGCAGATGATACCAAAATCTGCAATAGAGTAGACACCCAGGAAGGTGTAGATAACATGAGGAGGGATCTAGCTAAGCTTGAAGAATGGTCTAGAATTTGGCATTAGCTGGGATTTAATGTTAAAAAAATGTAAGGTCATGCATTTGGGCTGCAGCAATCCAAGGGAGCAATATAGTATAGGGGTGAAGTACTTTTGTCCACTAAAGAAGAGCGGGGCCTAATCATGGTTGTGTCTGATGATCTTAAAGTAGCTAAACAGGTAGAAAAGGCGACAGCAAAAGCTAGAAGGATGCCTGGGTGCATATGGAGAGGAATGGCTAGCAGAAAAAAGGAGGTGATAGTGCCTCTGTATAAGTCTTTGTTGCGTCCTCATTTGGAGTATAGTGTGTAATTCTGGAGACTGCACCTTCAAAAGGATATAAACAGGATGGAGTCAGTACAGAGGGTGGCTACTAAAATGGTTAGTGGTCTTCATTATAAAGCATATGAGGACAGACTTAAGGATCTTAATATGTACACTTTAGAGGAAAGGCGGGATAAAGGTGATATGATTGAAATGTTTAAATACCTCCATGGCATAAATGCACAGGGGGAGAGCCTCTTTAGATTGAAAGCAAGTTCTGTTACGAGGGGACATGGGATGAGGGTGAAAGGGGATAGATTCAGGAGTGATAATCGGAAATATTTCTTTACGGAAAGAGTGGTGGATCCATGGAATAGTCTCCCAGTGGAGGTGGTAGAGATGAGGACAGTATCTGAATTCAAAAAAGCATGGGACAAACACAGAGGATCTCTAAAGGAAAAAAGGGGACTGTTGTTCTTGATATGGAAGCACAGACTAGATAGGCCATGTGGTCTTTTTCTGTCATCATTTTTCTATGTTTGTAAACTGCCCTGGCATTATGAAGAGCAGTATATAAAGCACCAAAATAAAGATAAAGATAAACCCCCTGCAAACCCCCTTTTTGTGTGGCAGATTATGGGGCTACAGAAAAGATTCCTGATTTGGGGGAAAGCCACTGTCTCCAAGATCCTGATCTGGAGCACCAGTCCTTGTCAGCAACAACCTCTCCACACTGTATATGTGTGTGCTGTCGAGTCAGTGCTGACTCCTGATTACCAATTCTTTAAACATCTGCGGGCACCCTTTTTGCAGCAACCAATCCAGTGAACAGTCTCTTTCTGGGTAATACGCTCAGGCTTCTTATCCTTCCCTCTACAAAACCATTTCACCATGATGATTAGGACTAAAATATAATTTACTGGGTAAGAATTTGTAGCTCAAAAATTCATCTATTGATTTACAGTCAATAATAAAAACTCAAAACACTAAAAGTTCCTTAGCCCGTCCTCCTTCAGGTTTCTTAGGATATTGGCTGTTTGAGATTCCTCCTCTGCCCTGTGACTCTTACTGGAATCTGGAATGGATAATTTCCTTTCCACTCTCTCTCTCTGGCACTCAGTTCAGGGTGAAAATTTTCCCCTCTCTGACTGTTAAGTTATTAGGACTTTAATGCCTTGACACTAGCTCAGCTCCTTTGATCCTCTCCACCAGCACCTCTACACACTCTGTAGATTCCTCTTCTTCACACATAGGTGAACTAGTCACATTTGGCAGATTCATTCTCTTGGTCCACTAGGGGTCTTTCTTTGAGTATCCAACTTCCTGGTACTTGCAGGCATCTTGGCTTTCTGGTTCGGCCTCAACCTAGTTCCTTTCTATGGCAATCTCTCACTGACAGCAGGGATAAAGTGGTTATCACAAACTCCTAGGGGCATGCTTACTAAGCTGGGTTAACAGTTAGCATGGGCTATTTGTAACTAGGAGCCATTGAATAATATAGGCGTGCTAACCATTAGCCCAGATTAGTAAATTTGCCTCCTAGTGTTTGTATTGAGGCTACGATAGCATCCAATACCTTTCCTTTTTCTACTGGTGCAGGCCTTGTTCAGCGTCCCACCTCCACTGACACAGGAGCTTATTCTTGCAACTTTCAGCTTGGCTGAAAAGAAAGGCAAAAGGTATCTTTCCCTCCAAAACACTGACATAAATGACTTCTGAAACTCACCTAGCTCCTAATTATGGTTTCTCCCAACAGGGAATCCAGCTAGAAAATTCCTGGGCTTATATTAATCTGTGCTGATGCCAAGGCTTTTAATACCCCAAAGTGGTTAGCACAGCAAAACAATCTCCTCTAGCTAGGCAGTAAGTGACACGTAGGTCATGTCAGCATTGCCATTATGCCAACATCCAGCCTGCTAGATTCCCTGCGTAGCCTGCAAGACATAAGCACCTGCCTTTCATGTAGTCATAAAGAATGCGCTAATCCAAAGCTGACATCATGCTAGAAATGTTTAAAGAGTCATCTAGAGCAGTCTCCATTAGCACATAGTTCAGCCTTTACCAATCTTGGTGCAAAGAATTCTCCATGGACAAGCAGGATGCGTCAGCCACACCTGGTGACATCCTCCGATGGCACCATAGATGGAAGTGTTCTCCAGAGTTCAGAAAGGCAAGTAGACCACCCCTAGCCAGGTCAGTCTTCCTTCTTCCGCCTTGCCAGCAAAACGAACTACACAGCTCTTCATAAAAACAAATATATATACATATCTATAGATAAGAGGAATTTTTTCATCCAAGGGAATAGAAGGCAGCAAACTACAAAGGACCCGACACAATGACCAAGCTGAATTTTAAAAAGTGCCCACGATGTGGGAGAAAGATGAACAGCATGGATGCACATGACCAGTGCATCTGGTGCCTAGGAGCCAGCCACCAGGTTGAGAACTGCACACACTGCTCTAGAATGTCCCCCAGAGTCCAAAAATCCAGTAGCCACGCTCTGAAGGACTACCTGGCTGTGATGACCCAGCCTGCTCTGGGACCTTCTCTTACCTCTCCGCATGCTCCAGGACTGGCCTCTGCCACGTGCTGCTTTCATCGCTTCCTCTGGCTCGGGATGCATCCCTTAAGGCCTCCGTCCCCGTCCGTCCAGCTGGAGAGACTCCTGCCGCAGTCAGCTCCGCTCTTGCAGCAACCCTCTCTGCAACTCCTATGGGCTGTCCGAGCACCCTGATTGACAGAGAACTCCAGATCCCTGACCCTCCGAAAGCCCATCATGGTGCCGACAATGAGACCGCACCTGGCTCCACCCACCAGAATATGATTGGGCCTCACCGTGGAAGCAGCCGGGATAGGATTGGCCATCACCATGGGAGCAAAGGGAGCCCCCGTCAATGTCACCATGCCGACGGGTGGGGAGAGGGACTCCCCCCACACCACGGAAGTCACAGCTTTCACCGCACAGACTAACAGAGCGCAGCAGAAGCCGTGGCAGACACAGGGCTCTCTTGGATAGCAGCAGTGATAGCGATGACAGCAGGGGCAGTAGGTGACACAAATGGAGGAGGAGGCACAGGGCTCCAGCCACTCCAGCTCCTCCTCCTCAACCTCTACCAGAAGACATTTCAGGAGGCACTCTCATCAGGACCAGATCAGTGTGGATAACACCACCACAATCCTGCAGCTTCTCACACACTTGGTGCAGTAGAGCAATCTTCCATCGGTGTCCTGACCACAGCAGACCCTTATCCTGCAGTCCACGGAGAACCCCCGTTACAGGTAAGTAACCTCGCTTTTGAAAATGACTAGAAAAAGGCTGGGAATGCTTTTCTCTGTTATCAAATGCAGCCAGTGTTAAGTCAGTATGCTTTCAGTTTTAGCTCTGTGCACATGGAGGTCTCCATCTTGAATTGGGAATCAGATTTAGCTCAAGCCTCTTTCAGGAGCTCAAGGCAAGTTACGTTCAGGGGCAGGGGATGCTGCAGATCAAGACTGATGTGCATTGGCTGAGCTGTGAATAGTGTGTCTTTTGTATATATTAATTGATATATCTGGCATTTTAACCCTTTTTAAAAATATATATATTTTTATTCCTGAAAGTCAGTAGTTTGTTTCCCTTTTTTTTATTCTTTGCCCCCCCCCCCCATATTTCTTCATACTGTTCTTTATAAGATAAGCATAAAATACACAACTTTTTCCAGCTTTGACATAGGTGCCCTGTTATAAAATTTATAGTCATTTATTTATTTACCCTCATTATGGCAATTTTCAAACTACCTATTCTCTTTGCACCAATATTCAAAATGGAAGTGTGCGCCTCCTTTCACGCTGACACTTGCTGAAGGAAAGAATGGCAGTAGACATTTCTATCTGCTTTTTCTGCAGGAAAGCTTTTGGACCCTAACCGTGCACTTAGGGACATGTTTATAAAATGCCATGAGTAGTACGGGGCAAACGCACAGTTAGCACATGTTTTTACCTGTCAGGAGCCTAGTGGCCATGGTAGACACCCGGGGTGCGGCTGTGGTAGGCTACTACAGCCGTGCTAGTTGCATCATGGTTGCGATGCATGCCCTGCAAAAGAAAGCCATTAATGCATTATTAGGGTGGCAGTGGGTTACGGAACCGCAGCAGACAGTTATAAATGTGCCTCAGCCACATCTATAAGAAAGTAGCAACTGGCCAGTTCAGAATAGAGAGGGATGATCGGGGATAGGTACAGTACAATTGGCTGCACAACTCAGAGCATTGGAGCTAAGTACAAGAGGGAAGGGCATGCAAATCAGAAACCCGAACGCATGCAGAGTCTATGCTGCATTCCTAAGTATGCGAGATTGGGTACAAACGTCATATCTGAAGATGCTGGGGGCCTGGTATGGGATCAGGCAGGGGACATGTATTATCATGGAGGTGCCTGTTCACCTAGGTTCAGGGCTGGCAATGGTCTCTGCCACCCCAGGCAGAAGCTCCAGCAGTGCCACCCCACCCCCCTGCATGCTGAGTCGCGCCGCCCTCCCCACATGCAGAGTCGCCACCCCCCACTGCTATGATTTAGCTCAGCGGCAGCAGCAGGCCATGCTTTGGAACACATGGCCTACTGCTTCTTACCCCCCGAAGTTGTGTCCCCCCAGAATCAGCAGAAGTGGGGGGCGGTGGCGTGACTCAGAATGGTGGGGAAAAAGTGGTGTGGCTCAGCATGGGGGGGGGGGGGCAGGCCAGGCTAAGTATGCCAAAGCATATGGCATGCTGTGGGCACCATGCTGCCCATAGAGGTCTGCCGCCCTAGGTGGCCACCTAGCCCACCTAGCAAATGGGCTGGCCCTGCTTAGGTTGCAGGGAACACAGTATAAGGCCTATGGTATGTAGTGAGAGAATCCCCCTCTCTGACCTTTGATATGGCTGGGACAGCACCATAGTCATTGTGGAGTGTGCCCCCCCATGTGTCAGGAAAGGAGGGCACCAGAGCCAGGGGGTCTGGGGGCCATGCACAGTCAGCACCTTTCCTATATGGGGTCCATAGGGTCAAGAGGTGACAAATCCCAAACAGCCCCAAGGCTGGGCACCCCAGCTGCCAGGGAACCAAAGGCCCACCAGACCAAGGAAGACCATAAGAGCTCCCCAGGTCCATGGAATGCCTCAGCCCCTGGACAAAGGGGACAGGGAGGAGACACTGATCAGTGAAAACCAACACAGGAAACACTTATTCAGTCCTGGAAGTATTAAGTAGCTGTTCAGAGCTGGTAGGGATCAGCCACATCCTCCCTTAGTCACGCTGAGGAACCATCTGTCCATGGCTTATGGCAGCAGCATGGTCCCTAGGTGCGTGTATGCACTGCTATATGCCCCTCCAGGCAGGGGAAGCAGGTGGTCAGATGGCACCTTTTGATGACACACCGTCATGTTGAAGTATGTGCAGCAGCTAATTTTCAGCCTCCCCTCCCCATTGTACTCTGTTGGCTCCAACTCTGGCTCTGAGGCCAGCACTGGCTGAAGCACACAGGCCCTATGTCCTGACACCTCCACATCACAATACCAACAACCCTCTGACAACTATCCAGTCCATATGCAGACAGCAACAGCAGTCAGTCAAGACAGCCGGGGATATTTCTGTGGATGTTTGCTCACTGTCCCAGCAGGGTCACTCCTGACCTACAGTCCCTGGTTTTGTGTTTGTCAGGCTGCTGTGGTGTTGCCATGGCAGCTGTACCATGTAAGTCTGTCTCCCTGGTAGCTTAGGCAAGTGCCTAGATATTCTGCTGTTTTTCCTGTTTAGTTGCCCTGCTTCTGCTCTTCTTATTTCTTGCCACTCACATACGGAAGGCACATTCTTGATGTACTAGCAACGCGGGTGCAACTACTGCCTGGTCAGAGGTAGGTGTTAGTTGTGCCTGCGCTAGCGGTGTGTTTATGTAGCTAGCGTGTGACTAATGTGTTCATCCCAGCCACGCGTGATATCTCCACCCACTTGCTCTCTGTCTTAACCCTGCCTATTTACAGGCTGCTCGGGTAGCAAGGTATATTTAGCATGGTCGCCTTTGGGCCACATGTTCCTTGCTACCGTACGGCCAAAATGTGCATTAGCCCCATGCTAAACCCTGTGCTACCGGTTACCGTGCTTTAGTAAACATACCCCTTGGTTTTGAAAACCCAAAACCATGCATGTTGTTTTCTCCCCTGATTTAGTCTGTCCTTATAATGTCTGTACTACAATGCGGGTAAACATAGAATTGTTAATCGCTTAGACATGGTACATAATAGGCAGTATATCAAATAAAGTAACTATAACTATAATGTATATACCTGCTTGCTTTTACTAAGGTTACCGAATGTCCTGGATTTTCAGGGCTTCTCTGATTTTGAGGTAGTGTCCCTGACTCCATATGCTATAACCACTTCCTAGCAGTGATTTCAGTGAGGACAGAGGCAAAGGATATTGCGTCTCCCTCTAATGTTAGAGATGCAAAATTAACTTATTTTATGAAAAAACAGGTGGAATTTATAAAGAATATTTATCCATCTACAGCATCTATATATATATAATAAAGTTTAAACATATATGTGTGTATGTGCACTTATAGCTCGAGAAGGGCTGCTACTGTCTTACTGAAATTACTGAATGCTACCTAGACTGATCATTTCAAAATATATGGGGAAAAGATGCCCGAGGAGGGAGGACCTCAGCTCAGCTCAGCCCAGGTGTCCCAAATTTGCTCTCTAAGAATCTGGTAACCCTAGCTTTTTTTGCCTACATATAGGGTGGGAAATGATCAGACAGCTGACTACTATGCAGGGCTGGATTTAAGATTTCGGAGAGCTAGGAGAGGAGTAGAGGATGACCACGATGCCACAATAGTGCCCTTCTGGAACAGCACATGGCACGAGAGTGTGTGGGAGTAGACTCCTCTTTAGCTTGGGAATTTGCCAGCTTCAAAGGTTGGCGCTCTAGGCAGTATAGTGTCTATGCTTAAACCCAGGCTTGTTTTCATTGAGAAATAGCTTTCTGTACATAAGATACTCCTTTACCCAAAGAAATAGTTCCTAAAATGCCCCCTGTTGTAGTCATTGCAGTATTACGGTAGAGAAGGGGCAGGTTGCATACTCACCATCATGAAATGATCCCTTAGTCTTCCATGATTACTGTACTAGGGCATTTTGGGCAGATGGTGAGGGAGGGAAGGTGAGTGGGGGAGAGAGAAGGGGAGCCAGGAGAGGAGAGTTGACTGACTGTGGTAATTTTCTGGCAGAAAACATGACAGAAAAAATGCCTCTCTCCTTCCTGTTGAACAAACACAAGCACACAAACCCATTCTCTCCCCCCCCCCCAATCAAAAATGAAAAGGGGGGGGGGGTAGGGAGCTTTCAATTTGGTTTCTGTTTCTACAATCAAATTCTCTCTCTCTCACCAGTGCCTCTCTTAATTTTGCTCATTTATCTTAAAGACCTCCGTAAGCGCTCCGAGACCTCTGGGAGAGGAATCATAGCACAGGGAAGAAAAAGAAAAGAAATCTCAGTTAAGCGATACCCCCTCCTCTCCTCTTTTGCCTGCTTCCCAGAGGAGCGATCCAACAGGAGAAAAATCTCATTTTCCTACAAATAGTTTGTCAGAAGCAGCAGGGTAAGTAATAAATCACACTGAGTGGAGAGTCTGAGAGAAAGAGAGAGAGGGAGAGGATGGAACATGAGTGAGGGGCGAGCTATGCAGAGAAGTGAGAGAGTAAAGTTAGCTAATCCGATTCTATATTCTGCCCGTTTCCCCAATTGCTAAATAAAGGAATATCATAAAGAGGGATAAGTGTCAACAGTGATATTAATAAACTCTTCTCTAGTATGTTTAATAAAAGAATACTAAAATAGAAATTCTAAGGAACAACAAAGCCTGCGTAGAGGTTTGACTGGGTTCCTTCCTCAAGGCCCTGAATCATTGACCAAATCTTTACTTACAAACACCATTGACAAACACCAAAAACACCCCCCTCAGCAAAAATATTTGAATGTTAAATTGACTTGAATAAAACATTTGCCTCTGGCTCCCAGGCCTCGACCTCACACTAGTGCAAAGTGGAATCCGGGAGATAAGTATGATATCATTAAATACATGTATTACAATGAACGACCTGCAGACAAAGAGCTTTAGGCAGGAGTGAGGAGGGATACAGGGATACAGTCCAAGCTCCACTATCTTCAAATGATCTCCAACCCAGTACTGGAGCGATCCTGAGCCCTAGCACTGAACTTAAATAACTCAAAGAGCAAACATCTGCAGTATGCAGATGACCCAGTCATTTATGAGTAACTTTAAAAGGGTCTTGAACACATAGAACACTGCTGTATGCACTTCAATGAGCTGTTACAAAATTGCCTGGAGTATATATGCATAAAAGGCCAAAAATGAGTGCAGAAGAGGCACGTGACTCGTGATATAAAATGGAGGCATACCTGGCATGTCCCCATAGAGCCAGAGCAGGTTTCACGCCATCCCCGTTGTCATTCTGAGGTGGTGGTAAGTACATCTGCTCGAAGCGCAACATCCCCTGTGAGTGTGTGCCAAAGACATCCATGCACACTCCACCCCTGACCTGCCCAGTCTCTCTCCCAACTCACGCTACTCAGGTAGAGTGGGCCTTTCATCGTGGCTGCAGTTTTGGCATGTGGTAAATTTTGTAACAAAACAAAAGGCGTCCGTGTAGTTTTTGACTTTTCAATTATAAGGAGCAGCACAACAACAATTCATACCTATGCCATTAAGTCCAAAAAGAGGTATTATAAGCTGAAGAGCCGACCTATCAAATGCCCAGCTCACTGGGCATCAAAGGCTGAACGTTAATCATGTACCTCAAATTGTTTTGTATAGTTCGGTGCTAAAGGTATCATAAGCCAATACGCATTCTTGTACAAAACTGAGCAAGAAAGATACTTATCTCTGTGAAACGTGGCTCAATAATAAAGTGCCCAGGAGTGCAATCGTCCTTCTCGGGTACGTAAATGCCAGCGTTTCAGCACTACCGTGCCTTCTTCGAAGGGTGAACCAGGTTGCAACTTCTTAAATTGTACTTCACTCAACCAGTGCAGAGGACTGCTTAATCACCACTTTTAAACTGCCACTGCCAGCCCCCCCTCCCCTGAAGACAGAATTGGCGGCAGCGGCCGCAGCAGCAGCACGGCTCAGCGCAGGAGAGGGCACGGCCAGGGCTCCTGCCTGGGGTGGCAGAAACCTTTGGGCTGGCCCTGTCTTGCACGAATTGTGTCTGGGAGCTTTAAGTTGGCTATAAAATCACTACAAGAAAATGCTTTATAGATTTTTATGATTAGTGAAAGCCTTGGCCAGTTTCAACGCTCCTCTCAAGTAAAACAGCTAGTAACATTATTCAGTAGCATCCAGCCAGTTCTCCTGCACAGAACCCCCAGTATAAACCCCGCAGCTCTACTTCTGTTAACTGAACACACGCTTTTTGTCTACAGAAGCTATCCCAATAATGGAAGCAGAGCTAAGACCTTATCCCTTGCAACTCACTATAAAGAAATGAATATTCACATTACAGTGTCACTCCCTCTCCTATCAGGTACTTTGTGAAATCATGCAAAAAACATGAAAAAAGCACAGTCTGCGCTGATGTAGCAAACCTGCCATACCATCACAGTATTAACTCCCATGACTCAAACAGTAAAACCTATGTCAGTGCAAAGGCAGCACTGAAGATATGATTACAGGTGCTTCAGCCCCAATAGCTCTCCTACTGCGAGATGGAAATTGGAAAACAGAAGGAGCCAGAGTGCTATAGATGCCTACACAGAAACTGCAAAGCAGCAGAATACCTCACCGTGGCCACACATGCAGGGCACAGATCCTCACCAAATACAGAAGAAGTGATCAGAAGTGATATGTGCAGATAAAAGCTGGAAACCCTTCAGGAGCCAAAAACTCTCCAAGCAGTGGACAACTGGAGAAAGGCAAAGAGCAATATTATTTCTTCCTCTACTGTGCAAAATAGAAAGGTAGTAGAAATATACATTTCCTAAAGCTGACAAGGAAAATATAGAAACCATATGAGAATGAAAACTCCATGTAATTCTGGGGAAAGCAGAAGATACAGCAGTTATGGCAACAAAATACGTTGTATCTGCTGACCAGATCAGGAGCGTATGTCATCTGACAAGGGACATTGTTTACTGCAGACCCCAGTTTATGCAATGGGATCTCTTCACTGCTAGTGTGTGCTACCTCTAGGTGCACACCAAATATGTCTAGAGAGGTGGAGTTGGAAAATAATTCACACAGTTGCAGGTTAGAATATCAAATCTCCACGTATTGCTTTTCAGAAAAATCAAGGATAAACCCTCTGTACCCATGGGAGATTTTTACTTTGCACTTAGATGGACTGAAAATTCCCTCTTATAGGGGTAATATTAAAAGGCGTTTTCCACTTGTAAAACTTGCTTTACAAGCATAAAAAAAGACTATTATAAAATTGTTTTGAGCAGAAAGAGCAGGCACACTGTGAGATTGCACCTACCTTTACATAATGTGCAGGTAGGCATTCAGGGGGAGCATAATTTGGGTGGCGCTGAGGTTTAGTTGTGACAAATGTACGTATTAAACATAGGGCCTGATACCCATTGGTGTATGCCCGGATCTTCGAAGGGCTTGATGGGTGCATATCCCTCCCCGCCGATCTCTAAACCGGATATTCAATGTCAAAGCAATGGCATTGAATATCCGGTGATCGCCATCAAAGCTAAGTGAGCAGCAGCGATATTGGATGATGCCCAGTTATCTCCTGCGCCTTAAAGATAGGCAAGGGTTTTCCTCACCTATCTTTAAGGCACAGGAGCTAACCGGGCAGCATCCAATATCGCTGCTGCCTGCTTAGCACCATTGTCTGCCTCCACTATGCCCCGGAACGCTCCAACCCCCCCCCCCCCCCCCGATGCTAACTGCATAGCATCAGGGTGCTTAGGGGACTTAGATGGGGATATTCAATGGAACTTATCAGGTAGGTGCCAATTGAATATCTTCATCTTAGGCAATTACACAGTTTACTGGGCTGTAAACTGTGTAAATGCCTTTCGAATATCGGGCCCATAAAGTATATGCCTTTGGAGCAAATGTAAATTTGTGTGATAGGCGCATATAATGACCTAAAGGAGCACACAAATTCAATTTTATAAAGACACATAGGTATCTATGCTGCCTTTAGAAAATAGGAGAATACACCAATAAGAACCTCTACCTCACCCCCAAAATCAGCGCAAAAAACTAAATTACTTCAAAATTCTAAGACCCCAGATTTAAATATGGTAATGAAGTGAGACCATCAGAAACCCAAGCTCTTAAAACCAATCTGCATTTAGTTACTTTCTTGGGCTCACCAAATCAGTCATATTTTTTAGGATATTTTTATGTAAGTAAAATGTATTTATTTTTTTGCAATTTGTTAAGCCTACTACCTGAAAAAGTCCCACAGTAACTTAGAACATAAAAGTAAATATTTACATTTCATGACTTTGCTCCTTAATTGGCTGGAGTTATAATTGTCTGGAATATGGCTCAAATACAAAGAATTGCTGAAACTACATGGAAGTCACAACTATTGGCACTAAAAACCACCAGGCTAAAGCGAAGTGTGATTCAACCTTTAATTTACTGCTTCACCTGCCTTCATCAGGGGATTGGCCAGTTAAGACACTTTATGCTTCTTGTGCCTGATCCTAAATGAAAGTATTTTCCAACTGCAACGACTGGACTTCAATGTAGTATACAGTCGTTGCCGTTGAAAAATAGTCTTCTTTAGGATCAGGCACAAGAAGCATAAGGTACCTTAATTGGCCAATCCCCTGATGAAGGCTGTGCCGAAATACGGCCGTGTCAGGTGGCCCCTGGCAACCCCTTGGGGTGAAGCAATAAATTAAAGGTTGTATCACATTTCGCTCTAGCCTAGTGGTTTCTAGTGGTTCCCTGCAAGTGTGCAGTGCTGTTTTTGGTTGGACAAATATTGGCACTTCGAGGCTCCCACTGCCTCACCTGCCCTTCCCAGTCACCTCAGTACTCTCTTTGGCTAGCAGGGCCTAGGGATCCCTACCAGCTCTCCTCTGCTATCCAACTGGCTTTGCTTATTCTTTTTTTGCCTCCAAATTCTGCCGCTGTCTAGTTTTCCTTAGGAAAGGGCCATCCCTATTTACTAGTGAACTCTTTGGGGCATATTTACAAAATGTTAACGCACGTTAAGTACTGTCGTTGCACATTCATTTCTATGGGTCATTGCAGCGCTTCACAAGCGTTAACTTTGCTTAAACATGTCCCTTTGGACTGCAGGACAAAAAGTAGTAAAAAAGATTAAAAAAAGATATTCTGGAATTTCCAAAGCATAATTCAAACACATGGGTCTCATAGAAAGAAAAGACACAAATCTCACATGTGATGATTTTATTGGTTTCACAGACCTTCTTGAGAAAACCTCAAATCCTCTTCCTTGTAGGTTTGGATGAGCATCTGTGGGTCTGGCCTAAGTAGAACCTGGTGAACCCCTCTTTTTGGTGAGGCAGATTCTAAGGTTACATAGACAATTTTTTTTGATTAGGATCCAGACAGGGGTGATGGAGAAAAGATTCAGGGGCCTAATTACTAAGTTGCAATAAAATCTTGGGGGGTCGGGGGAGGATATTCAGCATTGCCGCTGAATACTAACCCTGGATATTCAATGCTAGGACCATATCTGGCCACTGGTATTGAATTTTCCGGTCGCTGCAGGACCCAGAAGCTAACTGGTGATATTAAACCGCTGCCTGGTTAGCTTCTATAGGCAAACTTCGGCCAGCCTTTACCCGCTTGTCGCTAATGAGGCAGCGGCTCAATATTACTGCTGCCTGGTTAGTGATGGGTGCCACTTCCACTCTGCCACAGAAGGCCCATGACATACCCTGCTGCTAACCGCCATTTAAATGCCTTGGAATATCCTCCTCTTGGATTTTACTGCAGCTTAATGTACTGCAAAAGTCACTAACTTTTAATAATTTATATTAGTAACTCCCATGGTAAAGGAATAATGTAGCCTGCAATCATCTACACAAACTGTATTATTCCATCTCTAAGCTGGTGTTATTTTTTCTGACTGGGAGTATCAGGCTGCTAACACATAGCGTGATGCTCCCAGCAGCCATCTTAAAAGGGACCAGTTTGGTCTTAAAATGGTGAGGCCCCCCCAAGTCCAGAGCCCTGAACCCCCCAGAAGACTGTCCAACAATTGTCTACCACAGACCCCCCACTCCTCTGGAGTCACCCAGCCCCACCACCTACCCCATCTTACCTCAAGCACTCATTGGTGGTCCAGGGGTGTTGGGGCAATATTCTCAGTTGCTGCTGCCCCTGATCAGTGCTGGGTTCAAAATGGTAGCACTTGACCCTAATGGTAGCCATACGGTACTACCGCTAGGGTTCCAGCTGCCATATAAGGATTGCTCCTGCCCCAACATCCACTAGACTACCAATGAGCCCACTTGAGATAGGCCTGGGGCAGCCTATGGGGTGGGCGGGGTTTTGTTTTTGGAGCAGTCTTCATGGTCTTTTTTTTGGGGGGGGGGGGTCTGTGATACACAACTATTGGGTAGTCTTCTGAGGAGTTTGGAGGCCTGAACTGAGGGGGTCTTGCCATTTTAAAGCCTTATCACCCAGAAAAATTGCACCAGTTTTGAGCTGGCATTATTTTTTCCTGGAATAATGCTGCTTGCGCAGTTCAGCGCAGGCTGTGTCATTTGATTTGCATAATAATGAAATATTTTGCATGCATTTACATGCTTTGCATCTCATTATTAGGTGATGCACATTGAGATAAAATAATGGGTGTTGCAGTAAAATAATGCATGATTTTGCCCTTTAATGCATGTTAGTAACCACCCCTGTCAGTTTGCAAGGCTTTGATGTGGAGCATAACCCTTGAGTCACACAAGGTAACCTTTCTGGACCTTCTCCTTACTCTTTTATTAGCCAAACATATTGTATAGTATTAAAATAATAATTTACCCTGTGGTTCTTTTCAAACAAAATTCATTCTGCTGATGCACAGGAAATAACAAACTCAAAACCATGAAAGATGGTTCTCTTTATCTTCACACAGCTCTGATGCTCGTGTGAACTCCTTCTTTCACTTATATTTCATGGGGATTTTTCAGTAGCGCTGTCCTCTGGGTTTTTGGAAGTACTTCTTCTGGATTATGAAAGGAATAGCTTCCTTTTTTCTTCCTTTCTCTCACCCATATTACTTACTTAAGGTGACCTTCTGCTGCTTTTCTGACTTCTTTGTTGCTTAAGACTCTAATGCCTGAACCCTAGTTGCACTCCTTTTCTTCCACATACATCTCTAGACATGCTATAGGTGCAGTTTCTCCACATGCATTGGATTTCTCACGTTTCAGAGATCCCGTCTCTCTCACAATCACCTGGATCCAACCCTGAATATCCAGTCTCCTTGTACCTGAAGGTCTCTTGGCTCTCACACACAACTTCAACCGGCTCCTCTCAGGCATCACCTCTCACTCCTGTCCTGAGTAGCCTTCTCCACAGAGTTTCTTTTCATTTCCTACCCTCACAAGTCTGCCGTGGTTGTTGCTCTCTATATGCTGCTGAGCATCACATGACAAAACTCCCCTCACCTAGGAGCGAACCCCCTTTTCCATGATTGATTGAGAGCTTAGGACCCCACCTTTCACAGCACGTGATTCTCCTGGCTTTCTGAACCCTCAGCCTACTTTTGGGAGGTGAGAAAAGGCAAAGGGCCTGATATTCGGCACTGGTGATTAGTGCTGCCAACATGGCTAGTCACTGGCACTAAATATTAAACCTGGCTATTCAATGACGGGGTCATATCCGGCCCCAGCATTGAATATCTGGGGTTGCTGCATAGGCCGCTCACTAACCGGCCGCAGCAACATTGAACTACTACCTCATTAGCAATACGTGGCAAAAGTTAGGCCAGCGTTTCCTGCGCCTGCCTTCGCCACATATCACTAACTGGGCAGCAGCTCAGTATTGCCAGTGCCACCTCCACTATGCCCGAGAACGTCCCTGATGCCAAGCAGATAGCAGCGGGGTGTGTAGAGCCAGCAGTCGAGGATATTCAGCCACACTCACCATGTTAGTACCGCTGTATATCCCATTCACTGCAATTAACATGCTTAGCAGCTTTGCTAACCATATTAATTGCACTGAATATCAGGCCAAAATTCCTGCTTCTTTTGTTGTTTGTACTGATGCTTGGCTAACATTCAGTGTCCTACTTCATTTCCTTTACCCAAGGCCTTGGTAAGCACCCTGGACCCCACTGACTCAAGACTTCTCTGCTCCCTCATCAGTTTGGAAGAAAAGAGGCAAAAGACCCTGTCGCCCCCGCCTGGCCAGGTAGGTAACTGGTAGCAGGTGAGGTCGCCTTTTGGCTTTAAAATAAGATTCCCTCAAAATGGCTGCCAGGAGGGCTGCTGGGAATTGTAGTCCTATATTAAAGCAAGGCGTTGTGACTCAAGGGTTCAGGCGTAAGACAGAGAAATTTATTCAATGTATTCAGGGGTTCCTTCATACACAGGACGCGAGGGGTAAATTATATAAAGGAGGTTTTTAATCCACAGTACAGCTTCAAAAAGAAACCAGGAACAACTTGCTTTATATTCCAAACTTCAAAGAAACAGGCACAATCTTGCTTATAAATCAAAATTGCCACTTTCCAAAACTTTTAAACTCTTAAAGGTTTTCTCCTTTGCAGGAACAAACTTCTGGCAGCAAAATAAACTTTTAAATGTCCCTTGAACGTTTACATCCAGCTCTCAACCTTATCAGTTGAACACAGCTGTTTCTTTCAGTTGTGACGTCTTCAGAATTAGGCTGCTTCCTAAGCACGGCATACATACAATTGCTCTCTAGGACTCTTCCACATCAGAGACCTGACATATAGCACATTGTAAATCCATGGTACTGTTCTCCACACTTGTTATGTCCATTTCCTCTACACTATCTCTCTCACTTACATCAAAAGGTAACTGAACAGAGAGCTGGTTATTTTCTTTCTCTATTAGTTCATTTAACTTCTTAAGTAGAGCCTGCTTTTGCAGTAGCTCTTCTGTTAAGTGAGCTATTTGGTGCTTGGATAAACTGTCTCCCTTTATCCTGGGACTTTGTCTATAACTAGAATTAGCTTTCCCTTCTAGAGCTAATTCTCGTGGGTATTTCCTGTCTAGGAATTGAGAAGGACACACTTGCCTTGATTCTGAGGTATTTAGAAACTCTCTCTGCTCTGCAAGCCAGTCATGCTGTCTCTCAGCTGCAGCACCTTCGTTTGCTTGCACCAGCCTCTCGTTCCTTGCTTCCTCAGCTGTGCTTGGCAATCTCTCATCAAGCTTCTCTCTTCGGCTTCCAGTGTTTCTTACACTCTGCCTTTCATGCTCTGCAAGCACTCTCTCACTTGCTCTCCATGCTCCTTGTCTTGCTCCTTGTCCTTCTCTTCCCTTGCTGCTTCTCCGTCTTCTTATTCCACTTCTTATTCTTTTATCTGTGTTACTGCATATCAGCTTTTTAAACTTTCCTTCCTCCTGAGCCACACCTTGCTCCCAGCACATGTGACTAGGGTCAAGCTTCTCCCTGACGTGCTGCTGTGGGCGGGGCTTAGCGATGACTATTCTCTGAGTCACAGACTCTTGGTTACTAGGGAAACCCTTGATACATTCTGCCTTAAAGTGACAGGACTCATTTTCCTGTGTATTTCTAGGTTCAGCAGTGGTTTCCTCACCACAACCCTTTTCCCTCTAAAACTGTGCTGTATATGCCTTTGGGACCTACTAACTTCTCCCTTGGTTTTCCTTAATGGGAAGCCCAGCCAGAAAATTCCTATATGCACATACATCCATGCTACTATCAGGAAATGTACTAACACTGAATGGTCAGCACAGAAAAAATGTCTCCTGTTGTTAGGGCAGAGTAGTGACCCCTGGGTTACACCAGTATCTGCAGCTACTCCTCTCCTGATCTGAGCCAGCCCCTCTTTAGCCAACCATCTCTTGCAAGTGTGGCCTCTTCTTTTCTTCACCTCTGTAGAACTATTGTAAAACAATTCCATGCCTTAGCTCATTCTCCAAATCTCAGTGGTCATTTCACGCAAAACCTAGGTCCTCTTGGACTCTAGGAGTCCACAAGCCAGTGCAATGATTCCAAACTGTAGATCACATCATCAGTGGCTAGGGTCACAAGCAGGGCTATTTCCCCTCCCTCTGAATCTCTACTGTGATCAATGTTTGGCAGTGGTAGTTGGCACGGGATTTGAGATTCAGTGGCTGTTCACAGGCCCTCCTCCCCTCCTCCCCGAGCTTCCTGTTAGACTGAGAACCAGTGCAGAGTACTGGGATCCTTGAGTACACAGGGCCCTAAGCTGGCTTCTGCTACTGTCATCATGCTTTGGAAGAGGAAATAGATGAGGCAAGGGGGGGGGGAGGGGGTTGATATTTTGTTTGCTTCATCCTCTGAGTTCATATTGGATAAACGTTTGGGAAGCTTGACCTAGCGCCTGCTTGCTCCTCTCAGAGCCCCAGTCCATCTCAGGACTGGTGGAGAAGAGAGACTGAGAACTAAACTCAACCCTTGTGTTTAGATCCAAAAGCTGCTTTTGTATAACACATCTCCTTAGAGAGGGTGGTCGGGACAGTCTAGTTTTGCTTTTGTTTGTACAGTGCCCAGTTAGAGGGGGTAACTGGATACTATACTGTCCGATGAAATTTAGTTGGCTGAGCAGGGGCTGGGACACGAGGCGGCTGTTCTTCTCCCTCACCTTTGTGCCATTGCTTTAGTTTCTCATCCCCTCCTGCATGGTTCACTGATTTCCTTTTTGAACTACATGGACTTCCAAAGAGAAGATCAGCGAACTGTATGGGAAGAGGAAGATCAGCTGTAGAGAAGGGGCCCTTTATGGGGAGGGTGGTGAAAGGGGACTTAAGAGAGAGAAAGGTACCTGATGGAGATGGGGGAGAAGGAGAAGGGTTCCTAATGGGAAAAGGGGTATAGAGGAGGAAAGAGAGAGGAGAGATTTATCTAACAGGTTTTGGGAATGCCTTTTGGGAAGGGGGGCTCGGATGAAGAAGAGGGTGTCCAATGGAAAAGAAGTGTGAGGACAGGGCACCTGATATCAGGAGGGTAGAAAGGAGCCCCTACTAGAGAAGGAGGGAGTACTAAGGGATCCTCGATGAGGATGTGCCTGATGGGAATGGATAAGGGAAAGGAGCTGTGGGGCCATAGCTGATCAGGATCTTAGGATAGTGGGCTAGAGGTAGCAGGAGGTAGAGAGACAAATGGAATGAGGTAAGCAAGAGAGGTAGAAGCAGAGAACTAAAGAAAACACCAGACACAAAGTTATGCAAAAAATCTTTATTCTGTGCTATTTAAAATTAATTTGCTACAAAATTTTCATTTACTGTAATTTAAGATTATTTTATACTTTTATTGAAGTGATAGAGGGAATACCATTGTCCCACTCTGAATGTAGAATTTTCACAGCAGTTCAGCTGAGGCATTTGGATACAGAATATTCTTTCTTTGTTTAGAATGATTATAAGCAATTATTACACTATTGTAATTTATTTATTTTATTTAACAATTGCTTATATACCGCTACCTTCCACAGATCAGGTGCGGTTCACAGTGAACAAGGAATGAACAGATTTACAAGTCTGTTTTACATGGAACATTAGTTAACTAGGTACAATTTTGCTAAATACATTAAACATGAATGGATTAAATATAGTAGAATTTGTTAAATAACAATCGAACTATTTACATGTAATGTGTGCAATGCATGTGTTTGAATACTATTCTATTTAATGTGAAGACAGGTTTTAGATAGGACGTGGAGAGAGGAAATTAGACATCCAATTTGGGATGTGGAAAATTCCTACTGTATTTTACAAGAGGCTTTGTCAAATGCAGATCCTTTTGTAAAATGTGTGTAAGGACATGCGAGCAGTACAGCAATGTTAAAAAACTGCATATGGAGACAAGAATGTGAAACTGTATCCCACATATTTGTGGGAGCGGCTTTTTTAAATTGCTGCTCCTGATCTACACACATACCCTGATCCAGTACCACAAGTGTCCCCCCTAATCACCCCACCAACCAAAATTCCACCTGCTTCCCAAGGCATCTGACCCCCTCCTGACCCCCACAAGGCAACTGACCTCTGATTGGTATCAAGATTACTGAACCTGACCCTCCACCAGCATAAAGAACCCCCTTCCCAATAGTCCCGAGGCAGACCTCTCACCCCAATCCCCCTAACTCAGATTTTACCAGGGTTCCAAGCCCACTGGTGTCTAATAGGAGCAGGAGAAATCCCAGTCATGCCTGCTCTTCCTAGTCCTGAGTTCAAAATGGCAGCTATGACTCCTAGCAGTGCTACCGCAAGATTATCCCTAAGGGTCAAAGTTGGTTTTGGCGATCTTGATGACTGGGAGGTACTGAATGCCTTGGGGGGAGGGGGATTGCTGTCAAGGGGATGATTGGGGGAGGGGCCCGACCTCTGCCTTTACACCTGCTCCTTCAAACAGGCACTTAATTGTGCCCTGGGGCAGGTGTAAATGCTGATGTCTAGAGTTTTTTCAGCAACATGGATTGCCTTGTAGGATGGTGAATCCACGTCAGTATTGTAGGCTCACTCTAACCACTCCTTCTCCATGTCTTTATCAAGCCTCCTGGCAAACTAAACGTGGTGTGCAATCAGCATATATTTAAAGAATAATTTTTCTACTGCTATGAAGTTGTGATTGTTCAGTAAGCAAGTGGTTTCTCTCTGATTCAAGTTGCTTTTTTGAGAGGGGTGTGAAAGGTTTCTAATATTCTTGTATTAGAAGCATAATTTGGTAAGTCGGACATCCATTTTTAATTCATATATTTGTTGTTTTTGTATATTCCCAGGTAGTACCCCTTTGTATATTCCCAGGTAGTACCCCGAAGAAGCTCCACAATAGAATGAAATGATAATCCCTGGTGGGTGTTTGATTGTTGGTTCCTTCCACCCAGACTTCAGTTAAGTAAAACAGATACACAAATACGGAATGGTGGGGTTCACATTAATATGTTATATAAAAAGTATCTTGATAAGTATATAAATGATACAGAAAATAAGAGAATCAAAATAGAACATAAAGGAGGTTCTTTTTATTTATTTATTTATTTATTTAATTTAACATTTTTTATATACCGTCTTTCTGTAAATCAAGACGGTTTACATAGAACATATCATGACAGTATATTTCAACTGTTTACATGGAACAATAAACAAAGATACATAGGTATAAATGTGAAACTATTTACAGCGATCAACTAATCAACTTTTTGACCCTTCAAGACTAGTTCCATGCCTATTTATAGCACTAGTAGTGCTTGAAGGCTGGACAAGATCTGAGGTCTTTTTCCTTCTCATATTATATAACCACATTTTCAGTATACTAATTTGCTTAGTCAAGTTCTTTTTGCTTCCATTTACACATGTGTGACAATGTTGCTGCTTACACATGGGGATGCTCCTAAGCCAACAAAATTAAAGCAACTATTTTTGAATAATGTAATTTTTTGACACATAATTTCAATTTTTGGGGGTTCATAATTTCCTAGAGTGCATTGAGGGCCCCACCCCCTTCCTCTGCTGCTGGGTGTCCAGTCATGGTCTATGGAATAGATGGCAATCCTATCCTTAGAAGATTTCACGAACAGCTTCTGCCACTGTTCATTCATTAATTTCAGAGTCTGTGGACACTTTGAAGTCTTTTTTGTATGGGAGAACTTGTTGACTCTTTGACATGAGAAAGGAAGACCACAAGGACATCGAGATCACTGAAGACTCTTTTTCTTGAGGAAAGAAAATTAGTTCTTCTTTACTTGACTGCAGTAACACTGTTTGCTTTTGGATCCTCTCAAAGAACATGGAATGTGTGCCTTCAAGTTAATGCTGACTCCTAGCAACCCAGCAGCTCCTGAGTTTTCTTGGCAATGTGACCAGAAGTAGATTGCCAGACCTTTCTTCCAAGGAAATGGTGGGTTAAATGACTTGCCGAAGGCTACAAGGAGGGCTAGTGGGAGAGCTCTAACCATTAGGCTGCTCCTCCTCCACTCCTTAAGAAAGAATAAAAAAAGCTCTGGCCATATCAAAGAGTATAACGTAGTAAGATACAGGTCAATATTCAAAGGGGCTTACATGCTTAGTGGACTATCAGCAGCAGCATCCAGGTAGTGCTACTAAAGATCAGAGTTGCCAAGTTACCCAGTTCCAGGAGTGAGAGTCTTTGCCAGTTCTGGTTTTAAATTTGCAATGCAATGCAGTATGGTATTTGTGCTCTTTGATTTTACTCATCGGAATAAATGCTGCAGGTCTCATAATGCACCAGGATGAAATTGTCAGAAATTGGGGACTGGCTTAAAATCTCACTCCTGGAATTGGGTGATTTGGCAATCCTGAAAGATCTCTAAGCACTGTGGCACTGTACAGATAATGCTAGGGTGAGGGAGACGGAGAGGGGGAGGGGCTGTGCACATGCCCAGCTGTATTTATACTGGCAGGTATTCAGCCACTATCTTTATAGCTATGTAGTTTAATTTTGGATAGAAGAGAGGCCGTGCTAAATTAAACTGTTAACTATACACTGGGAGGGTAATGTTATAAGGCGTGTCTACATTAACTTGTGTGTTTCACGTCTATTTTATGAAGTAAGGTACATGCATATTTTATAAAATAGGGACATAAGTTGTCCAAACCGCGCATTAATTTAAGCTGTAAGCCCTTATGCTAGCCTTATGGCTGGTATAAATGCCCATGCTTAGATTTTCGAAGAACACACATAAATTACAGTATTTTATAAGTTATGCACGTAGTTTTGTGTTCCATCCGAATTTTGCTTCTGTACATACCCACAGCGAAAGTATGCATGACTGGCCCACATATGCACTTTCAGAACAGTGACCACATCATATATGCATAAATGCCCATTTATGCGCGTAGATGACTAAAATACCTAGATCTACTCCCATAACCTAGATGCCAGTGATGAAATTACTCCCATAGCGACTGAATATTGCCACTGTATGTATAGCTGGCAATGGCAATGACATTTAAAGGGACGTTTTATAGCAGGATGCCTACTAAAAAGCTCCTTTTAAGCTGCCTATTTTATAAAAGCAAGTAGGTGTCTACTTTTTTCTAAAAAATACCAGCATAAGTTGCAGAAATCACGCCTTAAGTTAAGGCATGGACATAGAGCTGGTGCAAATGCCAATGCCTGGATTTTTTTGAGAGCTTACAGAAATGATAGACTGTTCTAATCTACCTGTGTACTCTTGTGCTTCGCCCATGCCCAGCCCAACTCCCTCCGCGTGCATGCCCACTGGAAAAGTACGCACCATGGAGCAAGATGAATGCTTATATGCTGGTGGGTATTTTATATGAGGTCATTAAAGCACATATGTGACCATATACAAATGTTAAGATCACAGTAACCCCCATTTAGGACCGTGCTTGCCATCTATAAGTAGGTGCCCACTTATAAAACTGCTCCCATATGTGCTACTGCCCCCAGTATCTTTGTGGTAGTGCTGAATATATGTGTTTTCTAATCTCTGTGGCTGCTGTTTAAAAAGATGTGATTGCTACCATCACTGAATATTGACCCGATAGGAAATGGTAAAGACCAAAATGAAATCTGATACCCTCTCCTCATAAACCAAAAATGGGTCTTTCCTTACTACATTCTTGAACTTTCCCAGCAACACCAGCCGTAAGCGTTTTCTGAGGCGTGGGGAGCAGAACAAGGAAAATGAACCTTTTCATATCAATCTTTGCTTCCTTTACTCCTCAGATGAGAGCATTGGGCCTGTTTGCCTGTAGTCAGTGCTGTCTGTTTCGCAAGTACTTTCATTAAAGGTCCAGCTGTTTTCTTTTTGCTGGGGAACTGGAACAGTACTAACATGCCTGGAAAATAACCCTTGTATCACCCATTGCTTGGCATTTCAGGCAAAGGGTTTTCATCATTTCAGTTCAGGCAAGCTGCCATGGTTTGGTTGGCACTGGCATCTTCTCTATGGGAGTATCCAGTTCCTTGTGTGGTGCTCTATGTTCCTGGCAGCTGAGGTGGGAAGAAACCCAGTTTTCGACAGCCTTACCCAGAAGAGAAATATTCACTAAATTAACTGGAACATTTTCTCCCTATCCAGATTAATGGCATTTCTGTTATCATGTGAGAGGTATAGACAGTGTGCTGTAAAATCTGATTATTTAAATGTATCCCATATTAAGAGCCTGGGTGCTGAGTCCAATAATACTTGATCCTTAGGCTTGACAAGCTTCCAGTTACTGGCTGTTTCTTTGATACTTAGCTCTGGATGGTCAGGCAGATCCTTAGAAATTCTCTTTAGGTATTCCCTATTACCTCCTAAGATGACTTGATGCTTGCAAAATGTCTTTTGAGTTTGTCTTGGAATAAGAAGAAATAGAGAACTAGAATGTCTGGGAATTTAAAAAAAAATGTTCTGAAGGTGTGTTGATTGTTTATTACAGACCCTTAAGACTTAATCCAGATTATATCAACCACTGTATGACAGGACTTCCCAAACCTGTCCTGGGGACTCTGCAACCAGTCAGGTTTTCAGGATCTCCACAATAAATAGGCAGGAGATGTATAAACATATCGTAGGCCTCCAATGCATGCAAATTTAATGCATGCATATTCATTGTGGAGATCCTGGCAGTGGGGTCCTGAGGGCAGATTTGGGAAACCTTGCTGTATTGGTTATGAATAGAAAAGAATCCAGTAGGATAAAGCTCTGGAGATGAATGCATAGATTTAGCATCATGATGGACAGTGGAGTCATTAATATGATGCAAACAGGGGATCAGTGCAATAAGTTCTGCAACACCTCTAGTATTGAATAAATTCCTTCAGTGAGTCCAAGGAGGGTAAGGATTTGTTGAATTTAGCATTTTGCTCATTTTACAAAGTTGGTTCCAATGCACCTTATATGAATTTGGCTCTGATAGATTTAGGGAGACATGGCTTAAAAGTTCCAATTTGACCCTGTCGATGGCGTGCATTCTTTCCTTGTTCCACTGGAATTCATCCTCCTTTTTACTCTCAATCTGAGGTTAGTACAAATAATAAGTAGAAAGTAGTAGTAGTAGTAGTAGTATGTGTATGGAGTAGATTGCTATTAGTTCAGTAGAGGTGGAGAATAGGCATGGCTTCTATCATACTTTCCAGCCATATTTTTTTTTCCTAATTCCTACAGCGTCAGTTATTTATTTTGTGCAATTTGACAAGCTACTTCCCACCAACAAGACCTTGAAGTTGACAGCAGTAAAACAATTGTTGCCCTTGCTAGTCTGGGAGCCATCACAGCAGCTATTTCCAGCTACGTATGTGGAAGATCGAGGGTACAACTTCAGGAAGATAACACCGTCCTTTCAGGTCTAACTTTCTGATAATTTTTAGGGTTCCATGTCAGGACCAGGAAAAACTGGGAGACCAATGGCACCTTAGATCCACTCACTCCTCGCTTTGCATAATATCAATGAATCAGTCCAGTCCAAAATTGGTTGTTTTGAACAAAGAGTTTACTCAAAAAAATCTTGTGATGTCACTAACAATAACAATACAGATCTGTGATGACAGAGTACGTAGAATTAGCAATTACAGCTATTCTCCTTCTATGGGGAGTATCTATTTTATTTATTTTATTTATTTAGTTTACACTTATATACCGCTACTTCCAGCGATCAGCAGTGGTTTGATTACCAATTTGGGAGATGTCAAATCAGGACAGGAAAATTGGGTCATATATACATAGATTTAGGGTTAGGCACAGCATGCAGGGTTAGACACTTCAAAAGTTAGGTTTACAATATTTACATATTTACAGTTCTCTAATAATTACATTTACACAGGTCGGCATCATGGTGTCACTTTTTTACATCAGGTTATAGTGACATTTAAAAAGATGGGTTTTTATTTTCCTTCTGAAGTCATTTATGTCTTTTATAGCTCGCAGTTCATGTGGTAGATGATTCCAGGTTATCGGGGCTGAGAATGAGAATGCTTTGTTGCTGGTGCTTGCTTTTACTGTTCTGATATTATTAGGAACTTGTAGTGTGTCAGAGTTGATAGTTCTCCTGTCTCTGTTGGTTGGTTGCTTGTTGACCAGTGTTGAGAGGAATGAGGGTGCTATGTCATGTATGAGCTTGAATGTGGTTACCAAAGTTTTGTATTGTATTCTGGCCGCAACTGGTAGCCAATGTAGTTCGATCAGTACAGGTGTGATGCGTTGAGTGATTCTTGTTCGTGTGATGAGTTGGGGCCTTGCAATCCTGTAGCACCTAGACCTCCTTGTCTTAGATCCAAGGATCATCCATTCTATCCTCCTCTTCCCTTTTTCCAGGATCAGGGGCACCATTTTCCTTCTCAGTATCTAGAGGTTCTCCTTCTTTAATTTTGATCCTGAGACTCCTTATGCAAATTGTACTGAAATGGCTTAAGCTGCCCTAGTCATTACTTCTGTGTTGGTTTACTAGCTGAGTTAACCAGAGACCTCTTCTACCTTATGGTAAATTGTCTGTGGACTATGTATGGTGGCTTGACTAGCTGAAGACAGGATAGTGCCTTTGAGCTTGGTCTTTATCCCAGTCAGGTTTCCCTTCAACTGAGGTCTCCTGCCAACTGACTCCACATGCACCCCACAGGTTCGATCCAGTCCTGGGTTTACCTCTTTGCATGCAGGGATATGTAGCTCTGATTTCTTCATTGCACTCCATAAGAAAAGGAAAACTATAAGTAACTGCATGAAATGGGGTAAACCCAGGACTGGAGCAAGCCGGTTGGGCGCATCTGGAGCCAGTTGGCAACCCTACTCGCATTATTACCTCATTGGTCAAGAGAGCCCTCCCATGTTCTATAAGCAGTGGGTGGCATTAAAGATCACAAATACAATATTTTAATAGAGCCATTAGGAGGACTGTTCCATCAATTAAGGCAGAACCATAGAGGTCTCTATGCAATGTACAGCAAAGCAATTAAAATTCAGTATACAACATAAAATCATACCTCCCCATTTCATAAAAACAACCTCTCTTAATTCTTCTTATAAACTCAAAGTCAGAAGAACAACAGGTTCTACTCACAGACTGAGTAAGGAAGCTTTTATAGTCCTCTGGAAAGACAAATATTTGGCAATTGAACAAAGCCCCAGAGGAGTAGAATGCCACAGTTTTTGAATATAACAGGATAAAACTGATTTTCGGGTATGTGTTAAATGAAATGAAGTTAAGGAAGGTAAAGCCAACTATAACTGCTGCAAGAAACCCAAATGACGAACGAGTTCATAATGCACCATTCAACCAGTTAAATACAGTAGGTAGGCCCAACATGCTTCAAACATTAATAAACACATTTACAACCTTCAATTTAATCCTCTTCTTTCAAGTGAGCCAATGAAGCTCTCCCAGGATAGGAGTAAGATGGGTCTGTTAGTGATGAACCTCGCAGCAATCTCGTTCTGGTTTTCTGTAAGACTTGTAGCCATTTAAGGGAAGTAGATGTCACACCTTGGCACTGTAAACTGTAATAATCTAATTACAATGCAATTGCAGCATATAGCACAAGCACCTACTCCCTTCTACCCAGATAAGATCTCAGTTATTTAAGTTCTCTTACGGACATAAATGTCCCTGGGCCCACTGCTGATATCTGTTTAGAAATAGTTACCTGGGAATCCAACTGAAACCAAGGCTGCAAGTTGAATCATTTATAGCAATTCTGATGCCAGCAATAGACGGAGCAGCTCAAGTGATTTATTTTGATGACTAATCCATAGTGTCTCAGTTTTGGAGGGATTTAACCTCAGTGGATGCATATCACAATTTGCTACTGCCTCTAAGCCTAAATGCATCTTCAACATATTTGCCTCCTGCCCATTGTCCTGCTAAGTCAAAATCAAAATCAGCATAAAGTTGACAAGATAGACCAAAATCCTGAATAACAGGCGCAAGAGATGCCAAATAAATATTAAACAGGACTGATGTTGACATAGACCGCAGAGCTGGTGTAAGTGCTCACACATAGATTTAACGTACATTTTCACACTGTTACACCCCTATTTTATAAAGCAAAGTAGGTGTCCGCTTTTCTTTATAAAATAGGCTTAAGATAGAGGCATTCTGAGTACCTAAAACTAGGCACCCAGTTATTAAAATACTCTAATTATGGGCATCCACGTGTAAATATAGCCCTTTCTAAAATCACTGGGCCCGATATTCGGCAGTGGTGGCTAGCTGTTGTAAAGTGACTAGCAGTTGCCACTGAAGATCCGGATATTCAATGCTGGGACCATATCCTGCCATCAGCATCAAATATCCGGGTCAGCCGGATAGCAGCAAAGCTAACCAGGTAGCAGTGGTGTTCAGCCGATCCTGCCCTCCTCAACTGACCTAACAAAGACGGTCACGATCTTATTCATTTAACCATATTTTTATATCGCTTTATACTTGAATCAAAGCAGTTTACATAAGAACTCAATAGTATACATAGAACATTTAACTATTAAAGAAGAAACACTTAACCATTATACAATAATGCTCAAATAGGGGAGGGGAAGGACCAATAACAAGTTAAGATTTGTATAGGGTCAAATATTTGACCAAACTACTGTATATACAGATCAAGTTCATGGTGTTGAGGAGAGATTATTGGTTCATGGCCTGGGGTCATTAGGTGGAAGTTTGGATATTTCATTGGTTGGGAGATTAGATAACGTGCCCCAGGTGGTCTGTGTACAGTAGAGTTTTGAGCTTTTTCTTGTAGTCTTTGATATCAGAGTTTGCACGCATGTTATCTGGAAGTGAGTTCCATATTGATGGGGCATAGAGTGAGAGTGCTCTTACAGATGTGGATTGTTTGGTTTTCTGAAACTCGTGAGGTGTGATGATCATATTCATGTTGATTTTTCTGCTGGGTCGGGTGCTTGTATCTCTTGTTATGAGGTCTTGAAGGGTGTCAGCTGTTAATTGGTGAATGATTTTGAAGATGGTTAAGGTTGCCTTGAATCAGATGAGGTTTTGTATTGGGAGCCAAAGTAATTGGTCAAGAATTGGGGTGATGTGCTCATGTTTAGGTGTTCCTGTGATGATTTGTGTTGTAGTGTTTTGCGCTATCTGGAGTAGTGTGATGGTTTGTTTTGGGAGCCCCTGGTAAAGCGTGTTGCAGTAGTTGAGTGTTGGAGTGATTATTGCCTGGCAACTGGTATGGGAAGTGGTCTTGGTCAAGGATCGGTTTTAGCCTCTGGATGATTTTCACTTTATGGTATGAGTTTGCAGTGGTTCTTTTTTATGTGGGATTGCATAGTGAAATGCTGGTTATGATGATTCCTAGGTATTTAATCTTCTTTTTTACTGTTATGGGTCTTTGCTGTATGTTGATTGATTCTGGTGGGGTAAATGATGTGTGCCTTGTCATGAAGAGTGCCTCTGTCTTTTTGTAGTTTATAGATAGGTTGTTTTCATTGATCCAGGAGATCATTTCTTCTACACATAATGTTATGGTTGAGAGGTCAGGATTGTTTATTTTGAGTGGGGCGTATATTTTTTTATTTAACCAGTTTTATATACCGTTTTTCTGCAAGGCAAGATGGTTTACATTGAACAAGAAGGAACGTTTACATGGAACAGTTGGAACTATGTACAGGTATCTTGGTATAAATAATACAGTGTTACAGTGTTACAATGAACAAAAGAACAAAAGTAACTATTTACAGATGCCTGGAGGCTATGCAGTGAGGCATTGAGTTTGCCTACTTGGGGAAAGGACTTTGTGAAGGAGAGTGGGGGGTATGGGGGGTAATGTTGAGAGGTGGTGCAGGAGGGTTAGGGGGGTGAGTGGTGAAGGTGGTGAGGTGGGGCAGGGTATAATCTTGTGGGGGATTTGTGGCAGTGGATGCGTTGAAGTATTCTTCGAAAAGAAAGGTCTTGAGATGTTTTTTGAAGAGGGTGTGGGATTGGAAGGCCCGTATGGTGTATGTGTGTGTGTGTGTGGGGGGGGGGGTAGTTCCGGTTGGTAGGGGCATAGGATTGGAAGGCTCTCATGCAGGTGCATTGAGGTTTCTTGGAACTCTGTGAAGGTAGAGGGAGGAGATTTGCTGTGATTTGGCGCCAGAGTCTGCTGTTGTTGGAGCGCTCGATTAGTAGTTGTAGCTGTTCCGCCATGGTGTTGAAAATTGCTCTGTGTGTGAGGACAATGGTCTTAAACCTGATGCGGGATGCAACTGGCAGCCAGTGTAGGGATTTCAATATGGACATGATGTGGGAGTGCCTGGTTGCTCCAGCAATGAGATGTGCAGCTGTGTTTTGGGCCAGCTGTAGGGGGGCGAGGGTGATCTTAGGTAGTCCTTGTAGGATGGAGTTGTAGTAGTCGATGAAAGGAATGATGGAGGCTTGACAGATTGTGCGGAAGCTATCATAGGGTAGAAGAGGGTGGAGGTTGCGAAGAGTTATGATTTTGTAGTAGATATTTTTGTTGGTGTTTCGGATATGAGGCTGGACGTTCAAGAGGTGGTCCAGGGTTACACCAAGGTACTTGATCTGAGGTTTGATTTGAATTTCGGTGTCACCCAGTTTGATGCTCTATGGGGAGGTTGAAGCTGGGACCTCTGGAGATGTGAAAGAGCTCTGTTTTACTGAAGTTGATTGTGAGATTGTGCAGCTGTAGCCATGTGGTGACTTCTGTGAAGCAGGCGGCAAGGGTGGAGTAGTCAGGGGAGGTGATGTTGAAGGGGGTGAAGATCATGATATCATCTGCACAGAGTTGGTATCTGACATTGAGGCTTTTGAGGATGTGACAGAATGGCCTGATGTAGATGTTGAAGAGGAGGGAGGAAAGGGCCGATCCTTGGGGTACTCCTTGGGGGAGGGTAAATGGCGATGAGGATTGGTTTCCTGTTCTCACTTGCTGGGTTTGTTGAGAGAGGTAGGAGTGAAACCATTGTAATGGATTGCCTCAGATGCCGATGGTATTAAGTTCATTGATGAGGGTCTGGTGGGATACTGTGTCGAAAGCTGCAGATATGTCGAGGAATAATAGGATAAAACCTGAGCGGGGTTTCTCTGTACCAGTAATGAGTGTGTTAAGGAGGGAAGTGAGGAGGGTTTCTGCACAGTGGAGTGGGCGAAATCCATGCTGGTTGCTGTCAAGTGGGGCGAATCTGTCCAGGTGCTCCTGAAGCTGAATTTGTACTGCTTTTTCGATGGCTTTAGAGAGGAAATGGACGCTGGCAGTGAGTCTATAGGATGCAGGTGAGGTGGGATCAAGGTTGGGTTTCTTCAGTAGGGGTCTAATAGAGGCTTGTTTGAGCGAAGGGGGGAGGTAGGCTTGGTTGAGGGAGGCATGGAGGACTGTAGAGATGTGCGGAAGCATCAGGGTCTTTGTTTGCTTAATCCATGTTACTGGACATGGATCTAGGGGGAGGTGGTGGTGTTGGTGAGGGTGATGATGTTCTGGTGTTCTTCTGGATGGACATCCCGGAAAAAGGTCCAAGGCTGGGTTGTGAGGTTTGAGAAGGTGTTGGATGGAATGGTTAAGATAGATGTGGCAGAGTGGTTATGTTTAGCTATAAGAAAATCTGCCATCACTTGGGGGTGGATGATGTCTTCCTGGCGAGGCTGGAATGGGTCATTTGTGAGATTTCTGACGAGTTGAAAGAGTTCTCTGGGTTTGTTTATGGCACGGAGGATAAGTTGCTGTGGTATTCCCGCTTAGCATTGAGAGTGCTGGTGGAGTATGTGTATGTTGGTCATGGTAGATGGTCAGTAGCTGTGGGTCTTTGGTTTTTCTCCATCTGCGTTCTAGTTTTCTGTCATCGGCATATATTCTGTATTGGATTTTGTGTTTTTTGATGAGTTCACATATTGGTTGTACATATATGTTAAATAAGAGTGATGAGAGAGATGAGACTTGTGGTACTCTTTGATGTAAGGGGAGAGGAGGAGATTTGTTTGTTCCACCTTTGACCTGTTGTTGCCAGTTGCTGGAGTATGATTGGAACCATGCCAAGGTGATGTTATGTAGGCCAATTTCCTGAAGGCGTTGTAGCATGATGCTGTGCGAGATAGTATCAAATGCAGAGGATATATCCATGAATATAAGGATAAATCCTGATTTGATGTTGTCTCTTTCCTCTAATGATGCAGTCGAATAGTGATGTTAATAGGGTCTCTATGCCATGGTTGGGTCTGAACTCATGTTGATGTGGGTCCAGGGGTGCATATTTGTCTAAGTGATCTTGAAGTTGCTTTTGGACCACCTTTTCTATTATTTTGGTGATAAATGGCAAGCTGGAGATTGGTTGATATGCAGCTGGATCAGTTTTGTTGAGGGACATGTCTGAGTATAGGTCGTATGGTAGCCTGTTTCATTGCTGAAGGCATGTATCCTTGGGAGAGAGATAAGGCTGTCATTTTGTGGATGAAGTGCTTGAGTTGTTCTTTTGATGACTTTATCCATGTGACGGGACATGGGTCCGAAGGTGATGTGGTGGTATTTTAGCGAGGTTATCATGTCTTCTACATGTTGGGTAGATGGGATACTGAATGTTCCCCACAGTTTTTTATGGGTTGGGGCTTGAGGTTGGAGTGTTGTGGTTGATGTTGTTATCTGATTCTGCATGGCATGCTTGTCTCTGCTATACACTGAGGGTATATTTCAGGGGCATTGTTTTTTATCGGGTCTCCAGTGAGCGTTCACATAACATTGATTAATTCTCTTGGTTTATTGGCTGATTTCATTAAGAGGTTTGTATGGTGTTGTTGTTTGCATCTGTTGATTGTGTTGTACTGATGGAGAAGTTGGTCTTCTCAAAGCTCTCTTCTCATCTAGATGCTACCCTCACCCTGCACCCCCGTCAATCAGGCTTTTGTCCCGGTCACAGCACAGAAACCTCTCAACGAACTTCACAACTCGCATAACTACGGGCTCAATTACCCTCGATGTTTCCCTGGATCTCTCTCCCGCTTTCAATCTAGTTGATAATGCCACACTTCTCACCCGCCTCAGTGACACTGGGATCGGCAGCTCTGTCCTCCGCTGGTTCCACTCCTTTTTTGCCTATAGATCTAGTGTGTCTCTTCTGGTTTCTCCACTTCCCCAACCACTCCTCGGCCCTGTGGTGTTCCTCAGGGTTCCATCCTTGCCTCTTCCTCTTCAGTGTTTTCCTGGCCCCCCCTCACTCTTTTGATTCAGCAGCACAGTGTTTCTGTTTACTACTATGCGGATGATATCATTCTCCTTTTCCATACGTACCCTACTGCCCCTGATATTACTCCTCTCAATGCTTGTCTTTCTAGAATCAACTTCTGGATGGCCTCAAACTTTCTCCACCTTAATCTGCTAAAGACCCTGGCCATCTGGTTCACTTTTGGTAGTTCCGTCCCCTCCCTGGCCCCCTCGCTCTCTTCCTCTCCCGTTCCCCTGGTGTCCACCCTATGTTATCTGGGCAACACCATCGATTCTGCTTTATCCTTTCATGACCATTTATCGTCCATTGTTCTTCTGCTCCCTTAGACAGATCCATGTTGTCTGTCCTTTCCTTACCACCCCGTCTCTGGTTACACTTCTACTTTCCCTTGTTATGACAAGGATAGACTACTGTAACATTGTACTTGCCTCTCTCCCACACTACCTACTGCACAAGCTCCAACTTCTTCAAAACACCGCAGCCCGCATTGTCACACAAGCCTCTCAGTCTAATCATGTCATCCCGCTACTCATCTGTCTCCACTTGTTCCCTGTCACCTTCCGAATTCAGTTTAAGGTCCTGACTCTTGTTCACAAAGCAATCCACACCAGCACTCCCCAATATCTTTCCAATCTGGTTCATCTCCATACCACCCAGCGCTCACTCCGATTTATTCACTCCAACCGCATGTCCCTTCCCTCCCCCTTAGCGCACCTAGAATCCACTCATAATTCCACCTTCTTCTTCCTTGGTCCCAAATTGTGGAATTCCCTCCCCCCCCCCCCCCCTGTCCTCTGACTAGAACTTTCCTTTAACAAATTCAAGTCGATGCTAAAAACTCACCTCTTTTGCTCTGCCTTTAATCTCCCTCCCCCTCCCTCCTTCTGGAGGCCTGCTGCTCTCTTCCTTCCTCCTCTTCTCCCTTGTGTCCTGTTCTAATTTCTCTTTCCTGTTGAATTATGGCATTCTTTTCCTTTTCCAGCAGCATTTTTTTTTGAAACCTTTGTAAATCGCCCTGATGTTTGTAACATGGAGCGGTATATAAAAAAGCCGAATAAAGATAAAGATATATGGGGCTTATGTATGTCTCCATTTTCTTTTGAGCCTTCTTAGGTATCTTTTAGCTGTTTTGATTTCTTTGGAATACCAGGGTGCCAGCTTTGTTCTGTGAGAGGTTGTATGCTTTCTGGGAGGTGCTGTTGCTGCTTTGGAAAAGGAGCTGTTCCAGATATTGATGGAGTCATCTAGGTTATCCATGTCTTGCTGTAGTTTGGGGATTATCTTATTGTTGAAGCCTTTGAATCTTCTGTAGTTTTGTTGCTGGGGTTCTTGTTCAGCTGATCGTGTGATGTGCAAGGTGAATTTTATTAGGTGGTGGTCAGACCATAGTGTTGGGGTGATTATTGGGTGTGTTATTTGGTTACGGTCTAGCATTGTTTGGGGGACGAATATAAAATCAGGAGTTGTGCCTATTCAGTGTGTGGGATTTTTTAGTAGTTGATGGTAGTGTAGGGCTTCCATGGCATTCAGGAAGGATCTGGCCTCTTTGTTAGGGGATGTCCCTAGATTATAGTCTCCCAGGGCAATGTGGGTTTTTTGAGGTGTGCTGTTCACACAAATTGCTTCAAGAACTTTGGAGAGTTCTTCACTTTTGACATTAGGGGCTCTGTATGTGAGGCTCAGTGTGATATAGTTATTGACTGTGGTGATTATGTTGGAGTTGTCTGAGTTGCTAGAGGTGAGGAGTTTGAATTTGAATTGGGTCTTTGTTGGGATTAGTGCTCCTCCTCCTCTTTTATGGTTTCTATGGTAGTTGAATGCCGAGTAGATGGTTATGGTGAGTTAATTGAGGATGACCTGGTCAGTGTCAGTTAGCCATGTTTCAGTGATGCATAGTATATCTGTATTCTGTATCTCTAGGTAGTCTGTGATGGTGTATATTTTGTTTTGAATTGATCTTGCATTGATAAGGGTGCATGTAATGGGGGTGTTTAGCAGGGGGTTAGTGTGTGGTGATTGTTTGCGGAGGGTAAGTTTTATGTAAATGAGGGGTGTGTGGTCTCTTATATGTTGTATGTTAAGAGGCTGCCAGGATGTGGTGTGGCAGGTGGGAGCTAGTGGGAGTAGTACTGTCTTTGTGTAACTTTGGCTTGTTGCTGAGAGACTTTGGATTAGCATTAATGTTATTAAGATATAGAGAAGGTGTTTGCTGTGGGCCATTATGGGTATAATGTTGCAGTAGATCGTCTGTTACCTTGAGTAATGCTGGAGAACGAGTCCAGCTGTAGCTGTGGCTGTTTGTTGGCAGGGAATATAGCTGGAGGGGCTTTGGTTTTGTAGCAGTTTGTTCCCTTATTCTCTTGTGTATTTTTATTATATGAGAGTATGGCTGGGCCGGATCGGCCTTGTGGTGACAAATGGGAAGGGGCTTCACTTCCCGTTCGGCTCTCTGACGCCGATCTGGCCTGGTGTGGGGGCTGGCAGAGTCCTTCAGCCTGCCGGCGCTTGATTTGATGGATGTCCACATGAGGGTCCTTGATGACTGATACCTTCTGCACTAGTTAAAATTCTATTGGTTTGGTTTCATCAACGGGCAGTTGGTTCTGCTGCTCTTCCTGTGTCTGAGATGGTTGTTTGGGTGGCTGGAGGAGCTGGTCCATTGGTGTGCTTCGGTGCTGTAAAGGTCCCTGCCTAAGGACCACACCAAAGGGCCCTCTGGCAAGGCCCTCAGATGTGGGCCCACCAGGTGCAGGTACGCCTGGAGGTGCTTCCCTTTTAGTGTGCTGTGCTGCTTGAGTCTTGCGGTACTGCCCCCTAGTGTGAAGCTAGAGGGCAGTATCCCATGATTGCAGCCATTTTGAAATGGCCAGATGATAGGGCAGGAGCAGAAAGGACTGCTCCTGCCCCATAGACCCACTAGACTAACAGGATAAGATAAGGTAGGCTTTTAAGGGGCTTTGGGGAGGCTGTGGGAGCTGCGAGGGGCCCCCTTTGCTGGCTGGCTAGCCAGGATATTCTTTTTAAAATGGAGGAGGGAGGGGGACTACCGACTAGCTAGCCCAGACCATTTTTAGAGGATGAGGAGGGAAGAACCTTTACCCAACTGGCTAGTCTGGATGTTCACTTGCCAAGGAGAGTATACCGATCCCCTCCCCCCCCCAGGTAGCTTCTGAGGGGGATTGAGAGCTTCCAGAAGGGATTGGTTCTGTAGGGGGGACCCAGCACTTTTTAAATTTATATTGTCAGTGCCGTGGATCGCAGCACTACGTGAAAACATTTTTGCGCCGTCACTGCCAACCATCACCACCTCCACTTTCCGCTCCGATCCTGCCCCTGCAGTCCTGCTCTGCATGAAAACCAAGTGTCACAGAAAAGTGCCTGTAATATCTGATTTTTTTTGTGGGTTAACTGCTACTGCAAAGCATTAATCTGCATTAGCCCTGAAGTAGCAGCAATTGCCCTTTAATAGACATGCCCTTTAGTCTCTGACTGCATTGCTTGGTACCCCTATGGTTATCTTCCTGTTGCTATGTAATTTCTCAGGATACTTAGCTTGTATTGCATTATTTTTCTCCTTGTAGAGTGACCAATATATACTGAAAGCAAATGGATTGACTATATATATCTATGTCTATATATATCAATAATGAGAACAGGTCGAATCTGCATTTGATTGACTTAACAGACTGGTACCCTGACCTAAACCAAGGCCAAGTACAGCAAAGAACAGACAGCCCAGCTTAGAAGCTTTTACAGTCTATATGAGTGGCTGATTCAAAGGCAGACAAAGTGACATTGCCCAAGATCATGTGCCAGCAGCAGGATCTGAGCTCCGCTCTCCTGATTCCCAATCCATTATTCAAACTAGTAGACCGCTCCTCTCCCTAATGAAGGGGCATAGCGGTGGTAGCATTGGGTGCCACCAGCCTCGTTTATGGTTTTGTTTTAATGAACTGCTCCCCACTGCAAATGAATACATAGCTTTCCAGAGTAATTCTTGCTAATTGCCCTGTACAGTGTGAAGGTGGATGGTTGGGTTTAGGTCTACTCCTTAAGGTATGCTTCATAGCAGAAAGGAGTCTGTTCTGGATGCAGTTCACAACCACCAGTATCAATGCATATAGGATGCAGAATGCTGATGTGATGCATTATATCCCCCAAATGATCTGGGAGACACATTTGTTAAGGAGATGAACTAAAAATGTTGGTATCAGGGAACCACCTGGCAAAGCAGATTCTACAAGGGTCTGCTTTGACATATGTTGCACAGGGCAGTGAGGGACTAAGAAATGAGTCCTCCCTGGTGACCATAACTCCAGTACTGCTATGCTAAATTCAGCATAAAGGTCCTGGTTCTACATGTTTATTAAGACATGACCACAATCTGCCTCATTAATCAAATTCACTGGGTTAGTGACACAGATATAGCACAGAGTGTTCCTTAATGAGGTCAGCAGGAGTTTTCTTTACTAATATTCAACTATGAAAGATCAAACAAAAAAATGAAGACTCCCTCCTCCCTAAAGATTTCTTTAAAGCTTGGTATAGTTTAGTTTAGAATAGTTTAATAATAGGCTTGATATACCACCCTTCAAAACCAGCAAAACGGTTGCAAGTACTGCATGGTACAGACTGTAAAACATAAACGAATCTCTAAGGTTCCATGTAGGCCTTACTTACCCTTAGGTCTCCTTTCTGTTATCTCAAAAGGTACAGTATTTTCTTTCTTCCAATTTGGCATTTGTTTTAGTATAAAAGGTACACATTTTTAATGCTTTTAGAAAACCGAATAAAATAGTTCATTCCATAAGGTACCATTACACGAATATTTTTGTGTTGATATATTGTTCCATCAGAGTAATATTTAAAGACAAAGGTAATGAATGAGACACATTTATTAAACAGAATATGAATGACCATGCTTCTCATATTAAAATCATGTGGCATTTGATTCTGCTAACTTCAGAAAGATGCAAAACCTCACATATAGGGGTATTTGGAGTGACTAGTGAATATAAAATTTCACACTGACAGCGACGAAACAGGGCCAAAGGGGTGCTGCAGACCTTGAGACTGTGGACAGTCAGCTCCAGTCCTTGAGGGTCATGTACAAATGTGGTTTTCAAGATATGTTTATGTTTATTAATGATTTGATATACTGCCCTTTACAATTGTACATGAGCGGTTTACAATTAATTAAAAACACTCCGAGAGAGGTGAAAGAAATTCCATCATTAGATAGGATAGCATATTTGCACTCAAGAGAGGGGTGGAGAGATCTGGAGGAGAGAGAAGACAAAACAATCACTTGGGGAATGTCAAAGGCCTTTTGGAATAAGTAGGTTTTGAGTTGTGATTTGAGCTTAGTGAATGATAGTTTGAGATGGAGAGTGGAGGGAAGGTCATTCCATAGACGAGATGAGGAAATAGTATGCAGAATGGTGGGTAGACTGGAGATGGGCTTGGGAGGCTGTTGGAAGGTAGAGGCAATTGGCATGAATAGGGTGGAGAATTTGCGTGGCGAATGGAAGATGATGAGTGAGGAGAGATAGTGGGGCATTCCTGAGTGGAGAACCTTTTGAACCAGTGTGATAATCTTATATTGAATGTGATACTGAACTGTGAGCCAATGGAAGCAGATTAACTGAGGGGTGAAATGATCAAAGCGGGAAGCCTAAGTCAGGAGTTTAGCAGCGGTGTTCTGGATGAACTGTAGATGTTTCTGTGAGGACATGAGGAGGCCGGCGAAAATGATGCCTAAACTATGCAAACATCCACGACATTAGGTCTGTCCCTACTCTCCACCCTGGCTTATTTCAGTGGTACCTCCCCTCCTTAACCCTTTTCAGGTAGGAGTTCCACCCTACTAAATGACACCTGGCACAACTAAGGTAACAGATAGCTCCTATATTATATGCGCTGGACCCGTCCTACTTAAATTCCAGAGTATCTATGGGCTGGAGCGGAATTCTATAAGCTGCTGCATAATGAACGAGTGTTAATTACACAATTTTATAAAGTTAAATCTGCGCAGATTTGACTTTATAAAATACTAGCGTATGTCCACTGTGAAAGTACCCACAATGGGCTCTGCTTACATACTTCTAGAACGGTGATTGCATAATTTACCCATGTAAGTGCTCACTTAGTGTCTCAATGACTAAAATACTGCTATTTATGCATGCAAATGGCACAGGAATTTATGTGGCTCCTTATAGAATTACACTCTTAGTTCCAGGTTCTCAAGAAAAGAGAAAAGCAGGGCTACAAGTCCCTAGGTGCAATGGGATAATATCAGAACACAGAGTCATCATTTTATCACTTAATGCATGTCTGGAAAAGGAAAGGAAAAACCCCTTTTGCTCTCAGCATGCTCCATCTGTCAATGTCACCCCGGAGGAACCTCATGGAATCAAAATCACTTCCCTATACATGAAAGAAATGCAGGGTGTCTTTCCAACTTTTGCCTGGGAACGTGCTCAGGTCAAGGTATTTCAACTTTTCTTCCACACAGCACCTCCTGTACACTGAGGGAAGCACCTGCAACCTCCATAGAAACCACCTCAGTGAGTCTCAAAGCAGCGAATGGGACCACACCCATCCAGTCTGCTTTCCAAGATGTTCACAATGAATTTTAATAAGATAAATTTGCATACACTGCCTCCTCTGTACGCAGATCATTTTCATTGCAGATATCCTGAAAAAACGATGGGCTGCATTAAGAACCCACTATTGTATACATTGTTCAAAATTCTGATTTTGAAATGAAAAGAATCGAAGAATCATGTCAAAATCTTTAGATTTAGACCAGAACCAATCCCTTTCTCTCCTTGGGACACCCTAGTCTTGCATGGTCAGCCTCTCAGCAATCTCATTTTAAGAGGCCGTCCCCAGCATGAATTACCCATATTATCTGAGACAGGCTAGCCAATCCTTTTTGCCCCATTATTTGTATCCAAATGTAGTTTTAATTTTTCTACAAAGAGCAAGAACTACATCTCCATGGATACAATGGTTTAAAACCAGAATGGGGTCAGCCTCTCGTAGATGATCTATCCCGATAATGCCAACCTTATCTGGATAGTGACAATTTCCAGCTAGTACTTATCTGGTTAGCAATTTAGACCTGCTGTTTATGTGGCTATCTGGATGTGCCGGCTGAAAACTGCTGCTATCTGGATAAGGTTGGCACTTATCCAGAAAGTGGCAGTGCTGCTGCAGCTCCGTCCATGGTGCACGCTTGCACTAACCAGATAATGCCAGGCAGTCAGTGGAAATATTATCTACAGGGTACGGAATATCTCGTTTAGTGCTTAGGAAACCTTGGTCTTTTCCTTCTCTGAAATTTTAATTTCCTATTCGGTTCTCCAGACCAGTCCAGGAACAGTTGGGGTAGTCAGCCTCCTCCAGCAGCTGAGGACTGAAATACAGAGTCTTGCTGACCCTATATCTAGCTCCCCCTAGCACTCCCAACTCAGTCTTTCAGTCCTCAGCAGCTAGGAAGGACAGTGTTAGGAGCTCCCGGATTGCTAGAGAATAGGCTGGTAAAAAAAAAAAAAAAAGGAGAAAGGCTGCGAAGTCATTCTGGAAGTGTTCTAGCAGGGCAGTTCTGCCAGAAAGTAAAAGGCCACAGTGGATGGTCAGGAAGCCGGATAGCAGGGAAGGAGAGGCAGAGCCTGCCTTGAGGTGAGAGCGCGGTTCCTTTCACTGCCTGACGAAGGACGTGCCTGGGAGCCCCAGAGCACGCCTTCCTGCCTCAGCAGCCGACAAGCAGGTTTTCCGTCAGCGACGAAAAGGGCAGAGAGAGAAAGAACATTACCAGCGGTTCTTTGGAGGAAGATAAGGGCTCCAGGGAGACAATCGCAGAGGCATTTGGCGCTCGGTTCCAAGAATCGCCGCCTCGGGGTTTATGGGGAGTGTTCCGTCGTGCAAGCGGGTGGTCTTAGAAGCGTGCGTGCAGTGTGGGAGCACCCGCCATGGTTTCTCGGGTCCTGGGCTGTGCCGCATGTGTATCCACAGCAGTAGCAGGATCGAACGAGGCTTAGTCGGTGCTGTGGTCCCCCTTGAGGAGGCTGTCACCAAGATGTCATTGTGGTCCCCCCAACAGTGCGATGGAAGGCAAGGCAGTTCCTGGGGACAGTGATGGAAGGCCTGTTATTTTTGGTTGAGAAGGCGGGAACGGCGGCCATTTTGGAGGGGGCAACCGTCTCTCTCGCGGGGCAGAAGAAGCAAAGTAAAACTAAGTCAAAGACCAAAAGGTCTTCACAGACAGGGCAGGCACTGCAGTCGGAGTCTCCAGGGCTGCAGGAGGAGTTGAATTTGTTGTTTTCAGTGGATTTATTTTGGCTATGCACAAGGCATACTGCCTGAAAAGGAAGCAGGCCCAGGATCAAGGTCCAGCTCCCAAGGTGGCTGTCTTTGTCTGGAGCGGAGGTAGGATTGATGGAGGATCCGGGGAAAGAGCTTTCCCAGAAGGGTTCTGGTATGGATACTAGTGCGGAATAGTTAGGACAGCAGGCTCTGGGGCTCCAGCCATCCGAGGACGGAGAACTCTGCTCTGACTCGGGGCAGGATCCATGGGCCGTGGAGCTGGAAGAAGGAGAGATCATCCCAGGCGATGACCCTAATGTCTTTAGGATCTTTCGCAAGGAGGAGCTAGGGGCTCTCATTGCTCAGTCACTGGCAGCAATGAATATAGCCTTACCGGTGGTTCAGGAAGAGCCACTGGAGGACCCGCTTCTGCAGGGGTTTAAGATGGAGCAGAAGTGTTTTCCGGTTCATAGAATCATAAAGCAGATGATAGAATCGGATGGGAATTCCCAGAAGCTACCCTGAGGGGTGCCGATCAATGGGGCATTTGTATCCAATGCTGCAGGAAGAGAAGGAACTAATGCGAATGCCCAAGGTCGATGCCTTGGTCTCATCAGTGACCAAGAAGACCACCATTCCGGTAGAAGGGGGTGCAGCCCTTAAGGATCTTCAGGATCGAAAGTTAGAGTCGATACTCAAACAGGCATTTGATGCGAGTGCTCTAGCTCTGCAGGCTTTGATTTGTGGGGCCTATGTGTCAAGGGCCTCCATCCAGTGGCTCCAAGGGGAAGCTCCATCTGACATACAGGAGGGGGTTTCCGAGGATGGGGCCAAATTGGAATCAGCGGCGGCTTATTTAGCCGATACCTGCTATGATTTGGTGAGAATATCAGCAAAGACTATGGTGTCTCTGGTGGTGGCCAGGCGGTTCCTCTGACTGAGAAACTGGGCAGCAGATGCATCTTCTAAAGCTCGCCTGAGTAAACTACCCTACAAGGACAAGCTGCTCTTTCGGGAGGGCTTAGAAAAGATAGTGAAGGATTTCAGTGATTCTAAGGGAGGCCGGCTCCCGGAGGGCAGTCCGAAAGGTCCATGACCAGGAGGCCTACAGAGAGGTCAGGCGAGGGACTTTCGCAGGTTTAGAGCTCCACGGTATGGGCCATACCAGAGGGGTTGATTTATGTCAAAAGGGGACAGTCCTTTCGAGGGGCGCAAGGGGTTGGCCAGGGATATCTCGGTTCCCAGCAGACCCCACCCAAAAAGACGCAATGAAGTCAGGAAGGCCCAGCCGGAGTTGCTAGTGGGGAGTCACCTACAGCAGTTCTACTCTGCCTGGGCCACAATCACGACAGACCGATGGGTGTTGGAGATCATCCACAAAGGTTACACGTTAGAATTCTGCAGGCCTCTGGCAGATGCGTTCGTGGCGTCTCCATGCAACGCTCGGGAGAAGAAGGAGGCGGAGCTAGTAACGTTGCAGTGGTTGTTGCACCTGCGGGCAGTGGTGCCTATACCCCGAGACCAGTGCGGCTTAGGTCAATACTCCATTTATTTTGTAGTTCCCAAAAAGGAGGGGTCCTTTCGGCCCATTCTCGATCTTAAGCAAGTAAACGGCAGCTTAAGGGTGCCGCATTTCCAGATGGAAACACTGCACTCAGTAATTTTGGTGGTAAAACCAGGAGAGTTGCTTTCCTTGATAGATCTTACAGAGGCTTATCTGCATATTCCTATCAGACCAGAGCATCAAAGGTTCCTGCGCTTTGCTGTTCCCATGGGGCATTTTCAGTTCAAGTCTCTTCCGTTTGGTCTGGCCACGGCGCCCCGCACTTTCACAAAGGTGATGGTGGTGGTGGCAGTGGCCTTGAGACACGAAGGAATTTGAGTGCATCCTTATTTGGACGATTGGCTCATTCGAGCAGGGTCCGAGGAAGAGGCGGTCAGGGCTACCAATCGAGTAGTAGCATTCTTGGAACAGCTTGGTTGGGTGGTCAACCAGGCGAAGAGTCAGCTGTGCCCAGTGCGTCAGCTAGTTTTTCTTGGGGCTTTGTTCGATACAGAAGTTGGCGTGGTATCGCTTCCCGAGGTCAAAAGATTCGGACGCAGGTGCGACGGTTTTTGCGCATGAAAGCTCCAACAACATGGCGATACATGCAGCTGTTAGGTTCAATGGCGGCGTCATTGGACCTGGTTCCATGGGCTAGGGCCCATATGCATCCGCTTCAGCGGTCTCTCCTCTCGCGGTGGTCTCCCCAAGAACACCCGTTGTCTTAGAAGCTAGTCTGTCCGGAAAGAGGTGAAGATCAGCCTGGAGTGGTGGCTGGTGAGCAATCATCTTCGGGCCGGTGTGTCCTTGGAGCAGCCTGAATGGGTATTGGTCACTACAGATGGAAGCCTCTATGGCTGGGGGGCGCATTGTCTAGTTCAGGTGGTGCAGGGCTGTTGGTCAAAGATCGAAGCCAAGTGGTCGATCAATCGTCTGGAGATGCGAGCAGTGAGGTTGGCGCTGCAGAGCTTCAAGGGTCTAGTAATGGGGAAAGCGGTGCGAGTTTTCTCCGATGTGGTAATGGTATCGTATATCAACTGGCAGGGTGGCACGGGCAGTGCAGCATTGGCAGAGGAGAGTCAGCTGCTTATGCAGTGGGCGGAGAGCCATTTGCTGGCATTTTCGGCAGCCCATGTAGCAGGAAAGGAAAATGTGCAGGCCGACTACCTCAGCAGGCATGTCCTGGACCCAGGCAAATGGGAGCTGAACGCGGCAGTCTTTCATGACATTGTGTCATTGGGGGCAGCCGGTCATGGATCTGATGGCTACTTTTTCCAACGTCAAGGCCATGCGATCCTTCAGCAGGCGCAGAGAACACATGTTGGAGGGGCTGGATGCTCTGTCGCAGCCCTGGCCGAGGCGGGGTCTGTTGTATGTCTTCCCACCGTGGCCGATGATCGGTCGGCTGCTATGCCGCATAGCAGTTCACGACGGACGAGTGATTCTCATGGCGCTGGATTGGCCACGGAGACCTTGGTATGTGGATCTGGTTCGGCTAATGGTGGATCAACCTTGGCGGCTGCCCAATCGGATCAATTTGTTGAACCAAGGGCCGGTCTTGATGCCGCAGGTGGATCGGTTCTTGCTTACGGCTTGGCTCTTGAGAAGCAGTGCTTAAGACGCCGGGGTTACTCGGCGATAGTTATAGATACCATGTTGAGATCCAGGAAGAGTTCCACGTCTCTGGTTTATATCTGTATTTGGCGCATATTTGAAGGTTGGTGTGCTGAAAAGGGCGTTTGGCCGTTCGCTGCCTGACATCTTGCTTTTCCTGCAGGATGGCCTGGATAAAGGGCTAGCCCTCAATTCCTTGAAAGTACAGGTAGCAGCGTTGGCTTGTTATAGAGGTCAAGTTCAGGGTTTCTCATTGGCAGCGCACCAGGATGTGGTCCATTTTCTTTGGGTGGTGAAGCAGGTGCAACCGTCCGTTTGACCAGTAGTCCCTTCATGGGACTTGAACTTGGTTTTGGAGGAGCTGGCGGAACCACCATTTGAGCCGGTGGGGTCCGCTAGTTTGCAAAACCTTTCCTGGAAGACAGCGTTCCTGGTAGCGTTGTGTTCGGCCAGGCGGATTTCAGATTTGCAAGCGCTCTTGTGCAAGGAGCCTTTCTTACAGTTTTCAGAGGAAAAGGTGGTTTTACGGCCGGTGCCGTCTTTCCTGCCGAAGGTGGTCTCTCAGTTTCATCTGAATCAGTCAATCTCACTTCTGACATTTACGAGCCTTGGGGGAGACGGCGTGGATCATAAACTGCATAGGCTTGATCTCGGAAGAGTGCTTCGCAGATATTTTAGAAGGACGCAATCTATTCGTAAGATGGATCAGTTGTTTGTGCTTTTTGGGGGCCCTTGGAAAGGAGAGGCAGCATCCAAGGCTTCCCTTGCCCGTTGGGTGAAGCAGGCCATTGCGGCAGCATAAGCCCAGTCAGAAAACGTGGATAGCGATTGGAAGGATATTCTTTATTAGCAGTAAAAGCCTATGGCCCGACACAGGCCGTGTTTTCGTTGCCTTCTTCAGGGGCAGGCTACATAAATAAACAATAAACAAATACATAAGTATACTACAACCATATTGCTAAACATAAAGGATGCGTCATACCTAAGGATGATTGTAAAAGCTTAAAATCATAAATTCATAAATACCAGACGATGGTTTTCTGGTGTTGTGTGCAGTTCTCAGGGGTTGGGGATATGGTTGCGGTCGGAGGCAGGGCGTGTATGCAGACTGACAGCGAGTTACTTGGGGTGGCTCTGCTTCTTGATTTGCCCTTTGTTGGTTGGGGGAGGAGGAGTAGAAGTTGTTCTGGGATACAAAAAAGGAAAAGGAAATAAAATAAAATAAAATAGAATAGAATACCAAGAACTTAATTTATGGAGTAAAATTCAGTAGAGCTTCAAAGTGGAGGTTTAGGGCCTCTCCTAGGTTCAATAGACTTGATTTAGAGTTGTAAGATAGTTCACGTTGTAGTCTTTAGTTATAGTTCTTAGAAGCATTGTCAATAGGAGACTGAGTTGGGAGTGCTAGGGGGAGCTAAATATAGGGTTAGCAAGACTCTGTATTTCAGTCCTCAGCTGCTGGAGGAGGCTGACTACCCCAACTGTTCCTGGACTGGCCTGGAGAACACTCAAGGAAAGACAATTAGCAGGTAAGGACCAATTTCTTCATTTTTTTCTTCTATGAAGGTCTGGGATTCCTTCTGTCTCAATGAAATAGTCTGCACTCCTGTTCAAACAGATGCTTCTGAAATTCTCCTCTCTGTAAACCAGGTAGGGCCAGCCCGTCTATTAGGCAGGTTAGGAGGCTGCCTAGGGTGACATATCTCTATCAGCAGCAAGACATGTGCTTTGGCGCACATGGCTTGCCGCCCTCCCCTCATGCCGAGCTAGGCTGCCCCTCCCCTGCCCGTGCTGAGCCATGGCGCAGTGTTGCCCCCCACTGCTACTTCTGGAGCCCTGGAGTTATGTTGGAGGGAAGTCATAAGACCATAAGATTTATTTATTTATTTTATTTATTTAACAGTTTTTTTATACCGTCTTTCTATGATTCAAGACGGTTTACAGAGAACATAACAATGCAGTGTGTTTCAACTGCTCACATTGAAAATGGATATATAACGGTATAACAACAGAACTTTTTACAAAGACCAACTATTTACATGGATTTGCATTATTATAGTATCAACTGTTTACATAGGTTTCTACAGGTTACAGAGGGGCTGCTAGAAGGTGAGGGGGTAGGAAGGGGGGGTTGGATACTAGAGGCGGGTTGTCAGGTGTGGGTTATGGTGGTAGGGAAAAATGTTCTTGGAAGAGGTGTGTTTTTAGTTTCTTCCGGAACTCTATGTGATCTGAGCCGTTTCTTAATTCGTATGGAAGGGCATTCCATAGAGAAGGGGCATAGAGGGAGAAAGTTTGCTTACAGGTGGTTTGCTTTCTATGCCTTTTGGAGGTTGGGATGGCAAGGAGATTTTTGGTGAAGGTGCAGTGTGTTCTATTGTTGTTGGAGCTAGATAGGAGTAAGGAGAGGCATGGTGCTGACTCATTGGAGATGATTTTGTGAGTGAGAGTGATAACTTTGAATTTAACTCGGAGTTGAATGGGAAGTCAGTGGAGATCATAGAGGATTGGCATGATGTGTGATCATCTGGGGTTGTTTATGATGAGACGAGCTATAGTGTTTTGGGCCTTTTGGATAGGGTGTATACTGCTCTTGGGGAGGCCCTGGTAGATAAGGTTGCAGTACTCAAGGGAGGGGATTGTGAGAGCCTGGCAGACAGTACGGAAGGAGTCAGGATTCAGGAGAGGTTGGAGGTTCCGAAGGGTATGTAGTTTTGCATATATTGTATTAGCTGTCCTCCTTATCTGTTCTGTGAATGTGAGATTCTGGTCAAGTATGATTCCTAGGTATTTTACTTGTTTTTTTAAGGTAAGGGTGAGGTCACTGAGAGTAATGGTTGTTGGTGGGATGTATGATGTATTGGTGAATACTTGTAGGGCTTCCATTTTAGATTGGTTAATTAGGAGGTTGTGCTGTAGGAGCCATACTGTAGGTTGTGCTGTAGGAGCAAGATATGCCATACTGGGTCAGACGAAGGTCCATCAAGCCCAGTATCCTGTTTCCAACAGTGGCCAATCTAGGTTACACGTACCTAGCAGTTTCCCCACGATGCTTGTATTGGGGCAAGCAGTGGATTTCCCAGGTCCTCTTTAATAATGGTTTATGGATCTTTCCTTTAGGAACTTGTCCAAACCTTTTTTTAAAGCCAGCTACACTAACAGCTTTTACTACATCCTGTAGTAACAAATTCCAGAGTTTGATTATGTGTTGAGTAAAAAAAATAGTTTCTCTTATTGGTCTTATATGGGTTACACTGTAGCTTCATTGCATGTCTCTTAGTCTTTCTACATTTTGATGGCATCAACAATCAATCTACTTTTACCCGTCCCATTCCATTCATTAATTTAAAGACATCTGTTCCCTCAGCCATATCTTTCCAGGTTCAAGAGTCCTAAGCTTTTTAGCCTATCCTCATAGGGGTATCCTTCCATCCCTTTTACCATTTTGGTGGCTCTTCTCTGTACCTTTTCTCATTCCACTATGTCCTTTTTAAGATACGGCGATCAGAATTTCACACACTATTCAATGTGCAGTCGCACCATGGAACGATACAGAGGCATTATAATATCCTTTGTTTTATTCTCCATTCCTTTTCTTATGGATCCTAGCATTCTATTTGCTTTCTTGGCTGCAACCACTGGGCAGAGGGTTTCAATGTATTATCCTTGAGGATGCCAAAATCTTTTTCCGGGGTGGTTGTTCCTCATGCGGAACCTTGCATCGTGTAAGCATAGTTAAGGTTGTTCTTTCCTAGGTGCATAGCTTTGCACTTGTCCACATTAAATATCATCTAACATTTGAATGATCAGTCTTCCAATTTAGCAAGGTTCTCTTTCAATTTTTCACAATCCTCTTTGGTTTTAACAACTTTGAATCATTTTATGCCATCTGCAAATTTGATTACCTCACTTGGTATTCCCATTTCCAGGTCATTTACAAGTAAGTTAAAAAGCAGCAGACCCAGTATAGATCCCTGGGGTACGCCACTATTCACCTTTCTCTATTGGGAAAATTGGCCATTTAGCCCTTCCCTCTGCTTTCTATATTTTAACCAGTTCCTACGTAAGAACATAAGATATGCCATACTGGGTCAGACCAAGGTTCATCAAGCCCACTATCCTGTTTCCAACAGTGGCCAATCTAGGTCATAGATACCTTGCAGTCTCCCCAAAAGACACAGGTTCCACAATGCTTCAATTAGGTCAAGCAGTGATATCTCGGGTCCCTTTTAATAATGGTTTATGAGCATTTCCTCCAGGAATTTGTCCAAACCTTTTTTAAACCCAGCTACACTAACAGCTTTTACTACATCCTCCAGTAACAAATTCCAGAGTTTGATTACACGTTGAGTGAAAAAATATTTTCTCTTATAAGTCTTAAATAGGTTACCCTGTAGCTTCATTGCATGTCCCCTAGTCTTTCTATATTCTGATGACGTAAACAATCGGTCTACATTTACCTGTTCCACTCCATTCATTAATTTATAGAACAGTGCAATTTTAAAGCCACGATCGGCATCCTGAGCAGAGAGCAGGAAGAAAACCCCTCCCACTCCCTGCAGAGAACCACCAATCAGGACTCCAGTTCAACTGTTAAGCTTGGGAGCACTGAAGGCGTGCCTGCGCCTGGCGGGTGAAGGCCCTTTGGCGGTGGCCCTTAGGCGGGGAACGGAGGCAGGAGAACAATGCTGGAAGCCTATAGCACTGTTGAACTATCACAAGTAAACTGTAAGTTTTCATGAAACATAATCTGTACATAATAACACTGCCCTTCTCATAAATTTTATTACAATCCCTTTCTGAAGCAAAGTAAGTAAATTAGACTGCATATAATTTGATATACTTTGAAAAACTATTGTATCAATTATTTTATTGTTAATCATTTACTCAACATGCATAGCTATATACCAATCCTGCAATCGTTCAAAAACAATCCATTTCATTGCCCATTTCATAAAAATATATACAGGAGGCACTATAAATCAAATATCAACAACCTAAACATACATCCCTTGAAATGTACATTCCATAAGGAACAAATACCACATCATCACTGATTATATAGATGAACAACAATTGGATATAATGTGTATAACAGAAACATGGCTTACAAATACAGATCAGGTAATATTAAATCAAATTTCTTCTCAAACATATGAAACCCACAGCTGCCTAAGAATCAATAAAAGAGGAGGCAGAGTTATCATCATCAGAAGAAAATCACTGTTTCAAAACCCTTTCAACTCGAAGCACAGAGAGCTGTAACATCATAACCATTTCAAAGACATAGCTTTTTCTCTTATATACAGAGCACCTGGTACAAATAATGATGACCTCTCACTATTACTTGAAGACATTTGCTACAATTCTAACCCACAGAAGCCTCTCATCATCCTAGGAGACCTTAACATACCGTCTACAACCACAAACTATGGCAAAGCCTTTACTCAAGCAATTGAAGACCTACAGTATAAACAAATAAACACTCCAACCCATAAGAGAGGAGGAACCCTTGATCTCATCTTTATACCAATAATGCTCTTAGATAGGAAGCTTATTCAACTTCCAACAGTGATGCCTGTCCCATGGTCAGACCACTACATCATAACCTTCCAGTTAACCACTTCTGTACTAAATGCACCTACAGAACTAATAAATTCACAAAGATTCAAACAGTTCAACAAAGAACTATTTCTACAACAGATCTTACCACAAATAAACTATGACTCAGAAAACCTTGAAGAAATAATGCATAGCTGGAACTCAGCAATTCACAAGGCAGCCATTGCCCCTCCTAAAAAAGCACGTGCCATCAGAAAGAACATTGCACCATGGTATTCCAGTGAGATTAACACCTTGAAACAAGCCTTGCGAAAAGCAGAATGAAAATGGTAAAAATGAAAGATGTACAAGATAAAATTAACAATACTAACAGGATGCAGGAATACCAGTCTCTAATAAATGCTTGTAAGAGGGAATACCACACAAATCTAATCATGGGTTCATTAAATAAACCGTGAGAGCTATTTAATAAGAATCTTGACAAAAATCAAATCGGAAGAGCACAATCTAATTGAACCTCAAACCATGGCAAACGTCCTTCAATCAAAGCTCAATCCTAATAAAAACCAAATGAAACTATTAATAACAGAAAGCCAGTCAATAACTGAGCAGGCCTGTTTGTGGACCACATTTCACATACCATCTATAAAAGAATTAAAACAAATCATAACCGATCTCAACACTACAACCTCCTTTCTTGATCCTTGTCCAGTATCTTGGATCAAAATGACAGCTGAACAACTAGCCCCCATCCTACTTAAAATAGTGCAACTTTCACTCTCGCAAGGAATTATACTCTCTATACTCAAACAATCAGTAGTAAGACCAATACCCTTGATTCTGATGACCCCAGTTCATACAGACCCATCTCAGGTCTACCATTTACAGCGAAGGTAATTGAGAAAGTAGTGCAACTGCAATTACAAGACCACCTTGACATGCATGCTCCTCTTGATCCTCACCAGCATGTGTTCAATCCCAAACACAGTGTTGAAACACTCATTACTTCACTCTTGAATAGCCTAATTCTCAGACTAAATGATGCTAAACAATGCTGCATACTGATATTCCTAGATATATAGGCTGCTTTGACTCAGTAAACCACGACATATTTATCACGTGTCTGAATGAAATTGGAATAAGAGAAACAACACTAAAATGGTTTACATCATACCTTACCTGTAGAAAAAATACAGGTAAAATCTGGAACACGCCGATCAACCTTAATAGACCAGTTACAGGGAGTTCCGCAGGGTTCAGCACTTTCTGCCCTGCTGTTTAATATATATTTGCAGCCTCTCTGCAGCATAATAACTAAATACAAAGTAAACTACAATATCTATGCAGATGATATTATGATTCACACATCATTCAACATCGACCAACCTGACTACTCAAATAAAGTAGCATGTATAAAAGAAATGACAACCTGGCTAATGGAACAAAATCTGCTGATAAACTACAAGAAAACTGAGGCAATCTTTATAACAAAGAATTCGTACTATGGGGTATGTTTACTAAACCGCGTTAACATAGCAGCGGCTACGTTAACGCGCGTTAGGTAACGTTAACACATGTTAAGGGTACCTAACGCGCGTTAACGTTACCGTCCGTGGTAATTCCCGCAGAGGGCGGAGAGAGGGCAGAGAGAAGGAGTCAATGGGCGGGGAGAAGCTCCCACAGCACTAACACGGGGTACTGAAGGACTGAATATTACCGGGAATGAAAACCTATCGTTAGTTGCAGACATGCAGGAGGGTGAAACCATTTTAGGTCAGCAATGTACAACATAGGCAGGGAGCCCAAGAACCATGATAGTAGTGCTCCATATGCTGCAACAGCATAGTGCCCGAGTATGAACAGCCACTATAGTGATGGTGCAAATGGGGCACAGGGGGCTGCAGGCAGGACATGTAGTGGGGGCAGCTGGGGCACAGGTCGGACTAGGCTGTTGCATAGGTGTCACCTAGGAACGTAGAAACTGGAAATCAGCAAGACAGCAGCTGACCAAGGCCAAACACAATCCACCTACATCTACCTGGTTCACCCTAGCCAATAGTTGCTAGGGTACTGACCTGACATCCCCCCAGCCATCCCTCCCCCATGTGGAAGGACAAAATATTGGTATGCGGTGATGGGGGGATGTGAGGATGTCCATTTATGCCTCCCCACCCCAGACCCCGCTCCCTAGGCGACCACCTACCTGCACAGTGGATGGCCTGGGACTGTGTACTACCAGCACCTCCAGCACATGCCCAGGCAGCATGGCAGGGGGCATGTGTTGGTGCTGGAGGGGGCAGTGGCACCTGCCTGCAGTGCAGCCAGGCCATGCCTTGTACCAGTATGTGGTGTGCAGTGCAACAGAAAAGGTCTGGCTGAGGTGAAGTAAGGTAGCCCCAGGGACTGCTATGCTTCTGTGGAAACAGTATGGTGCAGTACACACAGCCAGTGTGTCCCGAAGCAGAGGGTCACAGGTTCAGGTCCCAGCTGTGGATCCTGCAGAGCAAGTCCTTATATTTTACCCTACAATGCAGATACAACAGCAACATGTGCAAGCCCCAAAGCAGCAGCCAACAGGGGTGCAAACACCCACTCACATCCAAAGCTCCATGGAGAGTCAGGCTGTTGGTCCCGGCACGGAGCCACAGTTATCACCAAAGCACTATTACTACCTCCTGCACAGTTTGGCAATGTTGGCACTGTGATCAGGACCAGTGTGGCGGGCAGGGTTGCCAACCACCCCTATCTTTGCACAATGCTGCAGTAGGTGTGTGTGTATGTCTATCTATCCATTGTTTCGTGGCTGCCTACACCTCTCTGGGCCCACAATGTTCCGCTATTACCAGCATTAGCCTGCAAATGTGCATAATGAAGAGCAAGGTACTGTGGGTATGGCCCGGGCAAGGTGGACTGGGCAGGATGCATCTGCAGAGGGTGTAGGGCAATGGCTGGGACATTGTAGTGCCCAACCACCACCTGCATGGACAAGGTGGCCACAGCACGTCTTGCTGTTAGGGCACTCTCACACTGACCAAACACTGACCATGGCATGGCTATGTTCCCACATAGTGCTACATAGTAGCTGTCTCAGGTGATATATATGTGCCCCTGTTCTGGGGGCCAGTCACTGGGGCACCTGCCGGGTGCCTGTGCCATACAACCCAGGTCTGGGTGTGCACAGTTCCACTGTGAACATGTAGGATAGACTGCCTAGCGGAGTGTCTGCGGTTAGCTTGTGCATGGCCGGGACACCTGGCGTGGTGCAGCGGTACAGGCTGCCTGTGCCTGCTGCTGGTGAATGTCAGACCATGGTTGGGAGCTGGGGTACAGCTGTAGTCCAAGAACTGGTGGGGGCACAGGGGAGGGGCAATGGACAGGTAGTCTACTATAGTGCGCAGTATTGCAACATATGCGTGTTGCATCTTACGCGCTTTACAGTGCATGCGTGTTGCAACGCGCACAATAATGCGAGTGATGTCTGTTTGGGATGTGCGTTCTTATGCGCCATAATCTGACCACATATGCTAAGGCGCCTAGTCATATCTTATAATGCACGTAGACAGCTCTGTACAGTCAAGCGTGTTATTGTGCGCTGCGCGTCTACCGCTCTGCTAAGAGGGAGGAGTGGCCTAGTGGTTGGGGCATGTTACCTCAGGCTGGAAGGTCAGGGGTTCAAATCCCACCAGAGGACAGCAACCTTGGGCCAGAAGGACTGGGGTTTCTAGTCCCACAGGTGCTCCTTGTGGTCTTGGGCAAGCCACTTAACCCTCCATTGCCCATGTTCCCTGTAAGTATTAGTGTGTGTGTCTCATATCCCCTCGTGTTAAATGTATCCAATTGTGTTGTGACCACTTTGATTGAAGGATAAGGTGGTATACAAAACTGTCTAAATAAAATAAAATAAAATACGTGCATTCTCCGCAATGCACGTAGGACGCAGAACACGTAGGACGCACTACTTGTGATAATCTAGCAGACACGATGTCCACTTGGTGGAACATATTTATTTATTTATTTACTTATTTCTTCTATACCGCCCCTTCCAGTGATCAAGGGCGGTTTACATGGAACAATTTAACAATTTATGTATACTTCTGTATACTTTACATTGAACAGAGAACTTTTTAACTTTTTTACATGGAATAGATATGCATTACATTGAAACAGAGAAACTTTCTAACTTTTTACAAATAATGACAGATGTAAAAAACTGTCCAAACTATTTACATAGGTTATTTACAAGTGATTCTATACAGGGGTTTTCAGAATAATCGTGCATCATGTGTATGTGGTGGAATTTATTTATTTGCATTGTGCTCGTTGTGCGTTGTGGTTGTTTGGGATAGTGGTTGCAGTCGTGCATGGCGCCAACATAGGTTGTGGATTTGGGTCCCACAGGTTCCTTTTCCTTTCATTTGTTCTGCTCTCCTTACCATACAATGGCTCCAGCTTTGTCCCTTATCCACACACCCTTCCCTCTCTTCACTGTACACTGCAGTGTCCCCTCCATGCTGCCTATCCGTCACATGCTAGTTGTTACATATGCTCCCTTTCTTTGGAATGTCTGGGTGGACAGGTGGCTCAGTGGTTTGGTATTGGTGTCAGTGAGCTGTGTTTGGGCTCTTCAGTCACATGCTCGCTGTTACAAATGCTCCCTTTCTTTGGGTTGTCTGGGTGGGCAGTTGGCTCAGTGGTTTGGTATTGGTGTCAGTGAGCTGTGTTTGGGCTCTTCATTCTACCGGTTCAATTCCCTCTTACTCCTTTTTGGATTCCCTGCCCATTTAGCTCTTATACACACACGCAGCTGGCCCTTCAGACCGACTCCTGATGCCCTTTCTGTTATATTTGTTTACTCTTCTGCATGCTGTTTCACTGCACACCATTTCATGGTGTGTGTGCCTGTGTTACCTGTGGCTCACGCCCCCATTACAGACTGCGATATCGGCTGCCTGTGGTCCATGGCCTTACACCTACGGCTCCTTTTTTCATGTGGCATCATGTCTGCGCATCCCTCAACGCATCTTCTACTGTCAGCGCGCCTTAGATTGCAACCCCTTCGGACGCGCTGCTGCTTCCCGTCTGCTGTGGTGTTCACGTGCGGTGGGTCCATGGCGCACTGTACTGCGCGTTAGTGCCTTGAAATGCGCGTTACCTGACACGGCTTGCTTTAACCATGCACCGCCCACTCCTTTATATGGGCATCCATACCATTACCGCGGTTTAGCAAACAAACCCCTATGTCTCACCAAAATCTCTACAAATATCACATAACTTCATTGAAGTGAAAACAGAAATTAAATACCTTGGGATATATCTTGACCAGAAATTGAACTTCCAAACTCATATAACAAAGGTTACAAAAGTTACTTACCACAAATTAAGAATAATACAAAAGCTCAAACCTCTTCTAAACTCTAATGACTTCTGCACAGTCTGTCAAGCATTGATTTTGCCCATCTTAGACTATTGTATCATCATCTATCAGGGTCTATCTACCCTTTACAATTACTACAAACTACAGTGGCTCGTATTATATCTGGGAAATCAAGAACCAATCACATAACTCCAACACTAAAACAACTCCATTAGCTCCCCATCAGGACTAAATACAAAGTTATACTCACTATCTTTAAAATCTTCCACCATTTATCACCACCTATACTACAAGCTCTCATAAGTAAAGCCCCTGAAAGAAGAAGAAAAAGGAAAAGCAATAAAACCCGATTAATAATACCAATAAACAAAACCAAAGCAAAACAAACAACTTGCAGCAGAGCCTTCTCAATATATACTCCATCACTCTGGAATGCACTCCCAGAAAGCATAAGATCAATCAGTGATTTATGGGACTTCCGGAAAGCATTAAAAACTCACCTATTTTTGGAATATTATGGTCCAGAGACTGAAATATCAGGCAGAACATACTCATTACAATAAATTATGAACTGATCTACACCTCTTTGTAGACCATACCCCTGTTTCATCCAAGTTCAATAGCTTTGTTTTATGTAAAGTTTTCTTGTTTATTGTTGAATGTAAGCCACTTCGAATTTAAGAAAAGCGGTATAGAGAAATTGTTAAATAAATAAATAGACCTCTATCATATACCTCCCCTCAGCTGTCTCTTTTCCAGGTTGAAAAGCTCTACCCTTTTTAGCCTCTCTTCATAGGGGTATCCTTTCATCCCCTTCACTATTTTGGTGGCTCTTCTCTGTACCTTTTCTAATAATGCTATATCCTTTTTAAGATACAGCAACCAGAATTGCATGCAATATTCAAGGTGCAGTCGCACCATGGAACGATACAGAGGCATTATAATATCCTTTGTTTTATTTTCCATTCCTTTCCTTATAATACCTAGCATTCTGTTTACTCTGTTGTCTGCCGCTGCACACTGGGCGGCCAAGAGAGCAAATAATACACTGCCTCCTATCCCATGACTTTTTAATTTCACCAAGAGTCTCTCATGAGGGACCTTGTCAAAGGTTTTCTGAAAATCCAGATACACTACATTGACCGACTCACCTTTGTCTACCTGTTTATTTATACCTTCAAAAAATTATAACAGATTTCTAAAACAAGACCTTCCCTGGCTAAAGCCATGTTGGTTGTCCCCCATTAAACCATGACTATCTACATGTTCAGAAATTTTGTTCTTAATTATGGTTTCTACCATTTTTCCTGGTACTGATGTCAGGCTCACCAGTCTGTAGTTTCCCGGATCACCCTTGGAAGCCTTTATAAAAATTGGCATTACATTGGCCAGCCTCCAAACTTCAGGTATTACTGATGATTTTAATGATAGTTTACAGATTAGTAATAGTAGGTTTGCAATCTCATATTTTAGTTCTTTCAAGACCCCTGGATGTATACCATCCAGTCCAGGTGATTTGCTGTTCTTCAGTTTATCAAATAGTTGTAATACATCTTCCAGGTTAATCAATATTTTTTTTCAATTCTTCTGCTGCATTAGCTTTAAATACCATTATTATGTGTTTTTGCTTCCACAGCAAGCTTTTTTTCAAATTTTTTCTTTGCCTGCCTTATCAATTCCTTATATCTAACTTGCCAGTGATTATGTTGTTTCCAGTTTTTGCCATTTGGCTCCTTTTTCCATTTCCTGAAAGATGATTATTTGACTACAACAGCCTCTCTGATCTCATCTTTAAACTATGCTGGCAGTTTTTTGGACTTCCTTCCACTTTTCTTAAAGCATGGAATGTATCATGTCTGAGATTCCAAGATAGTATTTTTAAACAACACCTATGCTTGATGTAAATCTTTAATCTTTGCAACTGCTCCTTTTGGGTTTTTTTTGTAACTTTTTCCTCATTTTGTCATAGTGTCCTTTTTGAAAGTTAAAAGATAGTACTGTGGATTTTCTTGCCATTCTTCCTCCATTTATTAAATCAAATGCAATCATGATCACTTTTGCCAAGTAGTCCCAACACTCTTATCTCTTACACCGGAACTTGTGTTCCACTAAGGACTATACCAAACCACTGAGCCATCTTGGCTTCCCCTCTTGTCAGTTCATGAACTAGCAGTTCCAAGAAGCAGTCATTTATTTCATCTAGAAACTTTATCTCCCTTGCATGTCCTGCCATGACACTGACCCAGTCGATACCAGAGTAATTGAAATCATCCATTATTATTACTATGCTGTAAATATTTTTAGCCTCTCTGATTTCTTTGAGCATTTCATCATCCTTTTGTTTATTCAGACCAGGCGGTTGATTGTACACCCCGGTTTCCATCTCCTTTCCCTTTTTACATGGAATTTCAATCCATAGAGATTCTACAATGTATTTTGTTTCCTGCAAAACTTTAATCCTATGTGACTCATTGTCCTCTCTAACACAGAGCGCAACCTCTCCACCAATTTGATCTACTCTATCATACCGATGTAATTTGTACCCAGGTATCATAGTTTCCCACTGGCTGTCCTCCTTCCACCATGTCTCTGAGATACCAATCACATCTAACTTCTCATTTATTGTCATATATTCTCTCATCTTATTTTTTAGACTTCTAGAATTTGCATACAATCATTTTAGAGGCTGTATTGTATTCATATTAATCTGGTTACTGGTTGGCAGGGGTAATTTGGAATCTTCAAATTCTGTCTGCTCTGTACTTAAGGATATTTGGGTTACTTTTGTCTTTACTGGAACCTTTCTGTCGATATGCCCTAACTTCAGTCTTTCGCTGGTATCCTTTAAGGATACATCCTTCTGAACCATGTGCTTTTGGGTGATTGTCAGCTTTCCCCTATCTAGTTTAAAAGCTGTTCTTCTTTTTAATGTCAGCAGCCTGGTTCCATCCCGGTTAAGGTGGCGCCCATCCCTTCAGAAAATCCCCTCCTTTCACAGAATGTTGCCCAATTCCTAACAAATCCAAAACCTTCATCCTTGCACCATTGTCTCATCCACACATTGAGACTCCGGAGCTCTGTCTGCCTTTTGGATCCTGCGTGTGGAACAGGAAGCATTTCAGAGAATGCTACCCTGGAAGTTCTGGATTTCAACTTCCTACCTAAAAGCCTAAATTTGGTCTCTAGAACCTCCCTACCACACTTTCCTATATCATTGGTACCAAGACAGCATACTCCTCCCCAGCACTATCTAAGACCTTGTCTAGGTGGTGTGTGAGGTCTTCCACCCTCACAGCAGACAGGCATGTTAACAGGCGATCCTCTCGTCCACCAGCCACCCAGCTATCTACATGCCTAGTGATCGAAACAGCAGCTATAACAGCTGTCCTAACCCTTCCCTCGTTGGCACATGGCCTTAGAGAAACCTCGGTGCGAGAAGGTTTTAAATCACCTGAAGGACAAGTCCTAGCTACAGCATCACTTCCTACCACACCAGCATGATGCTCTCCTATCACGTGACCTCTCTTCAGACTGGAAGTGGGACTTTAATACTATGTCCTGGTAGGTCTTGTCTTTGTACCTGTTTGTATTCCTTATGTCCTCCAAGTCTGCTACTCTAGCCTCCAGAGATCGGACTCATTCCCTGAGAACAAAGAGCTTCTTACTGGGCAGACGAGATGGACTGTACTGGTCTTTATCTGCCGTCATTTACTATGTTACTATGTTACATCTTGTGCACACGTAAGACCCCTTAACAACTGGGAGAAAATCATACATGTGACACTCAATGCAAAAGACTGGAAAACCCTCATCTCGCTGCTGGACTGCTGTCTGCATCTTAGTTTTAAGGTTGTGTTTATGTATTTAAGTTGTTTACTTACATAGATTTGCTGGGGATATTTATACTAATAAAACTATATTTAATACATTTAATAGACTTTGTTCACCTCAAGATTAATTAATTTCAGGTCCTTAATGTATGCTTGATGAGGATAAACAACTGCACCTGAGAGTGAATATGGGCACTTCCTTCCCTTTAAGAGATTTAAGAGCCTATAAAGCTACGATTATCCCAAGGGTGGGTGGAAGTGGGAATGGAGGGAGGGAATGAAGACCTATTAAACATTGGCTTACTTATAAAGGAAAGGCTTACCAATTTCCTGGGTGACTCACACAGTCCTTGGTTTGATAGAAGGGGCCTTTGAAATTGCCCCTTTGATGAGTCACTTGCCTTTAACACCTATTCAAGACAACTTCACAGATCTTTTGCCTCCTAACTGGAAGGCCTCTTTGTAAAGGCCACTAGAAACAAGTTTATTTCTTCCTACGCAGGACTATTCTACCTGAATACTAAGCTATGCTCTGATTTGATTTAGATAAAAAGCTCTCTAGAAACAACTTTATTTTTGTAACTATTTACTCTATTCAACTTTCTATGGTTAAGCTGTACTCTGATTTTAATGATATGGAAAGCTCTCTAGAAACAAATTTCTGAGTCTATTCACTCTTAATTTACTTTCTATGTTAAGCTTTACTCTACTTTGACTTAAATACAAAGCTCTCTGGTGGTACTGACTGACTCAGCAAAAGCACTGAATTCTAAAATTCACACATCAGTTTTAACCCAAAGAATTCCCTTTTCCCCCAAGATTTTGAGTTTATTTCAGAAGATTAATACTCACAGGTGTAGATCTATTTCCTTGTAGCAGTCCCTTTTGGTAGTCCTTTAAGTCATATGAACATGACCTGCCTCTGAGCCAAGCCATGCCCCCCGAACCCACTACTGGAATTGGTGGTAGTGTGGCTCAGCAGAGCAGCAGAAACCCTTGGGCCGGCCCTGAAACCAGAGATTCTCAACCCAGTCCTTGGGACACATCTAGCCAGTCAGGTTTCAGGATCACCACAATGAATCTGCAAGAGAGAGATTTGCATGCAATGGAGGCAATGCATGCAGATCTCTCTCAGCATATTCATTGTGGTGATCCTGAAATCCTGACTGGCTAGATGTGTCCTGAGGACTGGGTTGAGAACCCCTTCTGTAGACTAATCTCTGGATGCTACAGCTTTTGGTTCCTGTAAGACTCTCTTCAGATACGCTTTCTAACTACACCTCCCCTGCTTCTTCAAGGTTCTTTGAATTAAGAAGTGGACAGTTCCAGAAAAGAAACCCCTCCAATATTATGACTGGGGCTGATAAAATCCATTCAAAAGCGAGGGTCTTAGATTTTAGGAAAACTAACTTTGCCAAGATGGGTCAGTACCTCAAGGAGTCATTAGTGGGATGGGAACAGCTGGGGGATGTAGAAAAATAGTGGGCAAAACTCAAAGGAGATATTTTAAGGGTAGCAAACCTTTTTACTAGAAAGGTAAATAAAGGTAAAAGGCAAAGGAGGCCGCTATGGTTTTCTAAAGAAGTAGCTGAAAAGTTGAAGAAGAGGGAGGCGTTCATGAAATACAAGAGATCACAGAGCATGGAAGACAGTCATCTATATTTGGAAAAATTTAGAGAAGCTAACAAAGTAGTCAGGAAAGCAAAGATACTAAAAGAAGAAGAAATAGCCAATGCAATAAGTTGGGGGGGGGGGGGAGGGGGATAAGACATTTTTCAGATAGTGAGAAGAAGAAGGGCAAAAGTGGTATTGTTAGACTCAAGGGTGAAGGGGAGGAATATGTAGAAGCTGATGGGGATAAAGCGGAATTGCTTAACAAATATTTCTGTTCTATGTTCAAAAATGAAGGGCCAGGAGCAAGACCTCAGAACACCCAAAAATAGGAACAGAAGTGATGGGGGATCTCCAACAATTTTCAGAAGACTGTGTTCGGGAGGAACTAGCTAAACTAAAAGTAGACAAAGCGATGGAACTGGATGGGATACATCCGAAACTGCTGAGGGAACTTGAGGATGTTCTGGTGGCTCCACTGACTGACCTTTTCAGTGCCTCTTTGGAGTCGGGAGTGGTGCCAGAGGACTGGAGAGAGGCTCATGTGGTCCCTTTACAAAAAAAGCGGAAGTAAGGATGTGGTTGAAAACTACAGACTGGTTAGTTTAACCTCAGTGGTGAGTAAATGGAAGCACTGCTGAAAGAGAAAATAATGAGGTTTCTTTGAGTCCTACAGATTACCAGATCCGAGGCAGCATGGATTCACCAGAGGCAGGTCTTGTCAGACAAATCTGATTGCTTTCTTTGACTGGGTGTCCAGGGAGTTGGACCGAGGGAGAGCCCTAGATGTAGTGTATTTGGATTTCAGTAAAGCCTTTAACACCGTTCTGCACAGGCTGCTTATCAACAAATTGAGCACCCTAGGGATGGACCCTGAAGTTACTGATTGGGTTAGAATTGTTTGAGGGGGAGGCAACAAAGGGTACAGGTAAATGGAACTCACTCTGAGGAGAGGGAGGTTACCAGTGGTGTGTCGCAGGGATCTGTCCTTGGTCCGATTCTTTTTAACATCTTTGTTAGTGATATTGCGGAAGGGCTGTCAGGTAAGGTTTGTCTCTTTGCGGATGAAACCAAAATCTTCAATAGATTAGATACCGAGGAAGGAGTAGATAACATGAAGAGGGGTCTAGCTAAGCTTGAAGAATGGTCGAGAATTTGGCAGCCCAGATTTAATGCTAAAAAATGCAGGGTCATGTATTTGGGTTGCAAAAATCTGAAGGAGAGGTACAATGTAGGGGGGGGGAGGGGAGAAGTGCTTCAGTCCACAAAAGAAGAGTGGGACCCAGGCGTGATTGTGTCTGACAATCTTAAAGTAGCTAAACAGGTAGAAAAGGCGACGGCGAAAGCTAGAAGGGTGCTTGGGTGCATAGGGAGAGGAATGGCCAGCAGAAAAAAGGAGGTGATAGTGCCTCTGCATAGGTCTTTGGTGCGATCTCATTTGGAATATTGTGTGCAGTTCTGGAGACCGCACCTTCAAAAGTATATAAGCAAGTTGGAGTTGGTGCAGAGTGGCTACTAAAATGGTTAGTCGGCTTCGTTAAAACGCATATGAGGACAGCCTTAAGGATCTTAATATGTATACTTTAGAAGAAAGGTGGGATAGAGGAGATATGATAGAGATGTTTAAATATCTCCATGGCATAATTGCACAGGAGGAGAGCCTCTTTCAATTGAAAGCAAGCTCTGCACCAAGTGACATAAGATGAGAGTGAAAGGGAATAGACTCAGGAATAATATGGGGAAATATTTCTATACGGAAAAAGTGGTAGATACATGATATAGTCTCCCAGTAGAGATGGTAGAGATGAGGACAGTATCTGAATTCAAAAAGGCATGGGACAAACACAGAGGATCTTTAAGGGAAAAGAGGGGACTATTGTAGTAGTCAATATGGAAGGGCAGACTAGATAGGCCATGTGGTCTTTTTCTGCCTTCATGTTTCTGTGTTTCTATGTTACTTCTCAGGCTCACCAAGCCATTTGGGGTTGTGGGACAATACCCCCAAAATCTTAGAGGTTCCCAAAATCTTAGAGGTCTCAAAAATACAATCTCTACTTTGCTATATGGGAATGCCACATAAGTTGTGAGTTACTTTTTTTGCAAGGTGTGGAGGATAACTGTAAAATGGACGTTGAGGTCTGTGTGTTTAAAAAAAACCCTTAGTATTTTAGAAAAGGCCTGGCACAGAACCTTTTCTAAAATACCTATAACACTGCTAAAGAAGCAAATATATTTAGTAGGACACAGATCCAAAGAAGCCATTTTATAAAAGAAGACATTTGAAAAAAGAGCAGCCTCACTGGAGGCTTGGCTCTTGTAAGTAGTGCTACACACACATCTGTCGCGGGATCACTGCAATGTGTGCTCTATGTACACACAAGGGAACATTCTGAAATCTCTGTTCCCATTCTGACCTCTTTTTGCAGAGTCATGGAGGAGGGGCCAACCTGCCAGTCTTGTGCAGGTAGTTTTGGTGAGAAAACTAAATGTCCTGCAAGCAGGGGGCCAGGCTCCTCCAAAGACGTCTGGGAGCAGGAGAGGCCGAAAGAGCCCAGAAGTGGCTCAGGTATAGCTAGGAGTGCTGCTATCCCACAACCTGGGTAGGCTTAATTAACCAGGTTACAAGCTTAAACAAGAGGGAAAGAGGACTCTAAAATCCAAGGAGATCTTGGCTGAAAAGATCAGCTTGAAGAGTCTGGTAACAGAGGAGCCCAGGCAGAAGTGGTCGAGGTTACAGCTGTATGGAAGGAGAAAGAGTCTCAGGACCATGAGTGGGACCCGTGTCCGTAGTGCTTCCCCTTTCACATCTGAGAATACCTTAGCACTAAGGTGGAAGGGACCCGTCTCCCAGGTGCATCCCTTATCTCCCAGACAACTAGTATGCTTTTGCTAATTTTCTATACTACTTTCATATTTGCCCTCTTGGAGAGCAAATTATTCCCCATATCTGTATTTCCACCCAGGGGATGCACCCTGCTCTACGTTGGATGTGTAAAGAGGTTTACGGATTTGAATTGATATCCAGAACACTATGCACTGGAGGTGGCCAACTGTGATACCAGATATTTGAAGGTGTGAGTTTTGTAGTCTCTTGCAGTCAGAGAACAGGAACTGAGAAAAGTGAAAATGAGGTACCCAGCTTGGAGCCCCAGAGTGAAGATAAGAAGAGGGAAGAATACCAGAGGAGGAGTGCTTCAGCTTCAAGGACTTTGAAACCCTAATTTTTGTGCTTGGAGGAATTGTGATACTTATTGATTTGCCTTTTTCTGAACAGCATTTGTAGGCTCACCAATAAAGGTGTTTTACTTAAATATACCCAGGGTGCCCATGGTCCTCTTTTCCTGTTTCTACTTTAGCTTAGACCTTGAGCTTGACTCCCCTCCCCTATCTACTGCCCCCCCCCCATCCTTTCTATTATTACCGCAGTGCACTGCTTTATGTGTAGCTACACTTATAAGCAGCGATGTTTGCTATAGATGTGTCTATGTGGCAGATTCTCTAAACCTCATCTGCAGGGAACTATTGTGTATGTTTGTTAAAAATGTGATTATCTGTGCCAAACCCCATTATAAAATACAGAATACCTCGTACATGTATATTTTGAAGGACTGTCCAAACCATTCCCAAAACACACTTCCTAGAAACCACTGCGTGTTGTGACGTATGTCTTTAAACATCACCTTTTATAAAACCACTACTTAGATGTATACGATGATTTACATGTTCACACATGTTTCCTACATGTGCAAACAGTGTAGACCCTCTTCTAAAATTGCCTCCTTCTTATTACTTTAGAAGGTATCTGCTACTAGAGGAAGATTGTTTTGTCAGTCAGTAAGAATGGCACAATTTCAACATTTTTTTTATTTGTAACCCTTCTTTTAAGTAGGCCATAGGGTGTAGCACTTACGTACACAAAACCATTTTATTATTTTCCCTGGTCCTTTCTCCATTTTCACTCACTACATGCACTCTCACCTTCGGGGGAGAATCTATGTGGGGGGAAGGGATTTCCCTTCAAGGCCCAGATTAGGGTTGCCAACTGGCTCCAGATGCGCCCAACACACTTGATCCAGTCCTAGGTTTACCCCACTGCATGCAGGGACATGTAGTTCTGATTTTTCCATTGCATTCCATAAGAAAAGCAAGACTACATGTCCCTGCATGCAATGGGGTAAACCCAGGACTGGATCGAGCCTGTCGGGCGCATCTGGAGCCAGTTGGCAACCCTAGCCCAGATGTATGCTGTATCTATATGCTTTGCCACAAACCCTCCTGAGTCTCTTATGGGGTGCTCCTACTAAACTTTATTGAAGACTTGTGCAAAACGTGGATGACTTTGAGGTAGTTTTTCTTTCAGATGGTTGTACAGGATTAATTAAACACTGTTTCAGTCGAGTAATACACCATACTTCATCTGTGTCTCTGATTCCTTTATACTTTTCCTCAAGCCTTTTAGTTTAGTGGTTCCCCAAGTGCTGGATAACCTATTCCCTTCAACTGAGCTTCCAGTTTCTATATACAGGGGTCCACCCCCCTCCAATATGGGATCCTCCTACAGACTCTCTCTTCGCATGGGACTTTCCCACATAGGGTTGCCAACTTGCTCCAGATGCGCCCGACAGGCTTGATCCAGTCCTGTGTTTGCCCCATTGCATGCAGGGACTTGTAGTCTTGCTTTTCTTATGGAGTGCAATGGAGAAATCAGAACTACATGTCCCTACATGCAATGGAGTAAACCCAGGACTGGATCAAGCCTGTCGGGCGCATCTGGAGCCAGTTGGCAACCCTATTCCCACACTATGTGTTTTTTCCTTCCATCAAGCTCCAGTTTGGTGCTTTCTCCCTCCTTCACGTCTCGTGCTTGCAATTTAAGCTTCTGAGTTCACACCTTGTTTGGCAGTCAGGCTGAGAGTGGGGCCAAACCTCTGACTTCTCACATGCACTTCACAGGATCAGAGTTGCCAAGTTACCCAGTTCCAGGAGTGAGATTTTAAGCCAGTTCTGGTTTTAAATTTGCATTGCAATGCAGTATGGTATTTGTAATCCTTGATTTTACCCATTGGAATCAGTGCTGCAGGTCCCATAATGCATCAGAATGAAACTGACAGAAATCCAGGACTGGCTTAAAATCTCATTGCTGGAACAGGGGAACTTGGCAGCTTTGCAGGATACAAACTTAAAACTCAAGGGGGACTTTTTCACAAGACATAAAATAAAGGACTAAAACAAAACATAGAAGAAACTACTTCTCAAAGCATGAAAAAAGAAAAACACACTGCTATCTAGGGGTCTGGCTTATATAGGTTTAGGCAAAACAATTGTAGCCATCCCAGAGGAGGATGCTGTAATAAAATGGTTTACACTTACTCACTGCACCAAGATGGTAAAGTCCTGCTGCCAAATGCGTACTGGGATAGTAGTAAGCGAAATCACATAAGCCGATTTACACAAGCCAAGCTATCGGCATCATTCCCCTTCCTATTATTCATACTATGATGTGTATAGTTTTACTCCCACCTAACCCTACCCTTCGTTTACATAAAAACTGTTTGGAGATTATTTATATCTTGTAGTATGAAGTTACAAGAGTCTGTTTAAGTTTTTGATATGTGATGTTACTGTTACTATTGAAAGTTCTTTGTAAAAGTTGAAGTTAATGTAAACCGCCTTGATTAAATGAAAAGGCGGCATATAAAAACTGTTAAATAAATAAATAAAATAAATCCATTTCAGAGATTACCATCAGCCAATGCAGAATGGATTTCTTTTAATTCATAAATATACTCGTATGTCCTGATTTTTTTTTCTGTTGAAATCACAGGCTGCTCTGATTTCTGAAACACATTGTATACATTGTATAATGTTGTTAAGTACCCTCATGTTAAGTGTAACCCTCCAATTGTGATGTGACCAGTTTGATTGTAGGATAAGGTGGTATACAAATCTGTATAAATAAATAATAGGACATCATACATTCAGTCATGTGCACAGGTTTACGTATCTCTGACCAAACTGTAGCTATGATCAGAGAGGCTGAAACCTTCATTGTTCTTTTCTGTAAGCACTTCATGGTTGATGCTCATGCATTTTTTGGAATTGTCTTGTTGAACTATCTAACCTTTTTTCAGCTTCAAATATTTTTACCGACTGGGAAATTAGCTTTTAAGATATGTTGATATTTAATTAAATTCATTCCTCCTTCCACACACAATATTTCCTCTGCCACTGGCTACCACACAAACCCACAGCATCCACCCCACAGATCCACCCCCATGCTTAATGGCTTTCATCAAATTTTATCCTTTTTCTCCAAATACATTTTTGTGGTTGTGGCTGAACAGTCCAGTTTTTGTGTCATCAGTCCAAACTGCTTTGCTAGAAAATGTTTCAGGCTTATCAGTGTTTTCTTTGCATACTTTATGAATTTTCTGATAAGTTTCCATCTGACAACTCTCTCATGTAGATTATTATTGTTTAATCCTTTTGCGTCCACATAATTGTTTTGTAACTACGATTTTTTTTTTCTGTTTTTTTTTATTAAGATTTGAGCTAAATGATGCAGAATATAAAGTTTTTTTGAAAACGTTTTATTTCTAAGAAACAATATTTACTGTTGCCATATGGCAACTACGGTCCTGAATGGCTGAAAATTAAAAACAGTCTTGGCATCAGTTTCATTTACTGTTGGGTGTGATAGTTTAAATAACAGTTTTTTTCAGTTGTCAAGCACAGATACACATTACATTTTGCACACAGTGTGCGGATTTTTTGGAAATATAGAATCCAGTGAAAGGTTCTGGGGAAAATTTGAAGGTTGCCATATGGCAACAACAGCCATGAAAAGGATAAGCAACACTGTACAGTGGAGCTGTGTACAGCTTGTTTTTTGGCAAGTCATTTGAAATGATCTGTGGGTTCTGTTTTACAGATCATACCAGTGTTTTGGCAGTTCTTTGTTGGTCTTCTAGATATTGCCTTGACTTCAACAATTTCATGTAACTTCCTTTTTCTTAACAATGTTTTTGGCAGTCAAAATTGCTAGCTAAAAGCATGTAGACATTTTGTATAATCTTTCCCTGCTTTGTAAAACGGAATAATCTTCATTTCCAAATACTCAGACAGCTGCTTAGAGGAGCCCATGGTTGTTGAAAGTAGACAGAACAAGCGATGAGAGTGTTTGTTCAATCCTGGAATTGTTTTCATATAACAGTGCACCAGAGGGGGTGGAGTTGGCAGAGCCATTGAAGCACACTTGAGTTCAAAGGCCATACTCTTGTTGTTTATTTCTACCATTGCCACAAGTTGGATGAGATGCAGCAGTGGCTGCTGTAGCGGGAGAGGGAGAAGATTTAAATGGAAAATGTTATTCCGGGGGAGGTGAGATTTGAGGATCAATGCAGGATCACATAGCAGAGTCAGGAAAGAGAGATGGGAGATGCTGATCATGGGGTTAGGGGCATAGGGAGATGGGGGGCAGAAGCGGGACATGTGGGGCCAGAGGGTGAAGAAGGGAAGATAATAGTCATGGGGGTGTGGCACGGGGAATGGCTATGCAGGACCCAGAGGAGAAAGAAAGAGGGAGGATAGTTGTTGGATACAGGGGTGGGGGGCATAGGGCAATGGAGGGGAGATGCAGGGCACAGTGGATGAGAAAATGGGGAGACAGAGGGTAGATGCTGGACACAGGGGATTAGGAAGAAGGAGAGAGGCGGATATGCTGGACATGAGAAGTATGGAGAGAGATAGAAGGGAGATTTGGGACTTGGGGGAATAGAGAAAGGGGGGTGCTGGGCATGGAGGGATAGGTGGGGATAGAGGGAGAAGATGCTGGACTTGGGGGGCTCGGGAGAGTGAGAAATATGGAAGATTCAGAATATTGGGGGATAGGGAGAAAGAGAGGGGAGATGCTGGATGGGGAACAGGGAGAGAGAAAGGGGGAAAGATGCTGAACATGAGGAGGAGGAGAAAGGGGAGAGTTAGTAAAAGGACTTGGGAATAAGAAGCTGAGGAAGGAGAGAGAGAGGGTGAATAGGAGAGCTGGTATGAGGGTTGAAAAGCTAGAGATAGATGGATTAAAAAGAAGGAGATCAAGGACTGGTGATAAGAAGGAGCAAATCTGAGTCAATGGAGAGAGAAGAACAAATGGAAAAAAGCTGAAAAGAAAGCTTAGTGTCAGACATGGATGTAAGGGGGGAAGCGAAGAAGACAAAGAGGAGAGAAAAAATCTGATTTAGGCCCAGTCCGCTGCCCCACTGTGTACTAGAAGGGTAACAAGGGGTTTTTAGTGCAGTTCCCATGCACTACTTTTTAGCCTGGTGCCAACACTCTACTTTATCCCGATAGTACACTTCAGTAAACATACCTCTTTTAGCCCTGGGACTGAGAACTTGTCCAGTACTGTGGGGAGATCATTGATGTAGACACTGCATAGAGTGGGGCTCAGGTTATATCCTTGTCTGAAGCTCTCTGTCTGCATGTTGTTCATACTTTATAGCTGCTGGATTAATACGTACTTCGATTTAATTATATCATAGGCCCCCCTCCAATTCCAGGTTGCAGTAGTTTAAGGTAGAGGCCAGGGTACTATAGGCTTTTGTAATATTCTTCCTGAGGGAGTGTTTTGTAAATTTCTGTGCCTGTAAGGTAAAGAGATGGTCAGTGCTTTGGAAGGAATCCAAGCGGATTTATGAGCAGACATTTGCTCTTCATTAGGATTTTTAGGGTCCAGTATCCAACGGTGGTGGTTAGCGCTGCACAATAGACTCAGATATGCCAGGGCCATATCGGGGCGGCCCGGATAGTGATGAAGCTACCTGGCGACAGCAATTTTCAGCCACTGTCCAGTTAGCTTCTGCTGCAAAAGTTAAGCCAGCCTTTGCTGTGCCTGATTTTCACCACTTTGCAATAATCGGGCAGCAGCTCCATATCGTTACTACCCAGTTATCGGTGGGTGCCGTCCCCTGAATGTCCCAGTACTAACCAGTAAGCGTTGGGTCATGCAGCGGCGGCGCTCAGGGACATAACAGTGTTAGTGCTGCTGAATTTCCCAAACAAGGGGATTAACAAGGTTAGCAGATCTGCCGTCTTAATCCCTTTGACTATATCTTACCCTTATTATTCATTTGTTGAGCACATTACAGAACAATTTCCCGACATTGCTACTGACACAGATCTCTCTGTACGAATTATTTGGGTTAGTGGCAGCCCCCTGTTTATAGATTGTTGTAATAAGCCCCTCTGACCATTTTTTAGGGAAGTAGCCAGACATTAAAATCAGCTTAAATAGTTTTGTCAGTGTTTCCTGGATTTGAGCATTTTATTTCATACTCTGTCAGGGCCACGTGCCTTTCTGAATTTAAGTGTCTGGAAGCATTCTTGGATTTCCCGTATTACTACGGGGTATCTAGTGGTGTCTGGTCATCTTTGATAATTCTTTCCAGAAGATTTAATTTTTCCTGGGTTTGTTTTTGTACGTGCTAGCTTATTCTCAGGACTGAACACACAAGAAATAAAACTCGTTCTATTCCCGGGGAAGGTCCATGTCAGGATCTTCTCTGACAATTAAGGCAAGGTTATCAATATACAGTAGCTATAGAATAGAGGAGTAAGTAACTGGTTAGAGCAACAGCCTGAAAACCAAGCATGCCATAGTTTGAAATCTCTCCGATGTTCCTTCTGACCCTGGGAATTCAGTCCACCTTCTGTTACCTCAGGCACAAACCTATAGCCTTATTTGCTAATCTGAATTCATGCAAGTTAACGCAAATCATATTCTCAGTTTATTTTCGGCATTTCTAGTCTGCTTAGCCCCAAAGGGATTCAAGGCGGATTATAACAAACAGTAAAAACAAGAACAGAATAAGAACATAAGATATGCCATACTGGGTCAGACCAAGGTCCATCAAGCCCAGTATCCTGTTTCCAACAGTGGCCGATCTAGGTCACAAGTACCTAACAGTTTCCCCAAAAGACACAGGTTCCACAATGCTTGTATTGGGTCAAGCAGTGAATATTCTGGGTCCCCTTTAATAATCGTTTATGGACCTTTCCTCCAGGAACTTGTCAAAACCTTTTTTAAGCCCAGTTACACTAACAGCTTTTACTGCATCCTCCTTTTCATCCTTGCTGGCCACCTCCTTGGGGGTTGCACATGTTGGAGCTGTACTTGCACTATCAGCTAAATCTTGCCCATAGGAACATGCAATATAGAAACCCCAGCAGAGACCTGAACCTGTGACCCTCTGCACATATACTCACCAACCATAAAGAGCAGCACTAATGCAATAATGATGCAATAATAACGACAACAATCTAGGACTTGAACTAAACTCAATTACACAGAAATCTCTCAAATAACCGAGTTCTCATTCCACATTTAAAGTTACTGTGCATAAGAAGGGACCATTTTAAGATTCATTGGCAGCTTATTGCAAGCAATTGAATCAGTACCAGCAATAGATACTCTAGCTTTTCGGTGAAAATTCTTTGGCAGAAAACAACCTAAGTCTATATGCATCAGTTGATCGCAATAATGCTCAGAAACATACAGCCCCACCACACTGCTCAAACAGACAGGGGCTAAGGGTCAGCAACTTAAACACTATTTGGGTTTGCACCTGCAGCCAGTGCAGCTTCGATGACAGTGGAGTTATATTTATCCCTGCTAGTATAGCAGCCTGTTGAGGAATGATTTTGCCTTTCCCACCCACCCCTCAGCAATTTAGTTTTGTAAGGGCTTTTTCAGACAATTCTCAGCCATTCACATTTTCAACCCATGCCAAATAAGCACCCAGCAACTTGTATGTAAGTAGTAAGGCTTTTTTTTAAAGGGAATGAGAATCAAGATGTTGTTTGCATATGAGCAAAGTAACATCCACATCTCCCGAGCCTAAAGAGCAAAGAAAGGTCTTAAACAGAATTGGAGAGAGTTGAGAGCTTGAAGCAGCCAGCACTGGTATAACTGCGCAGAAGCTTTCAGATGTGCTCTTGTATAAAGGCGCACAGATATAAGTGCCTTTCCTGCATAGGCCCCCTGCTTTAAATCACCTTCTAAGCCCTTAATGGCCCTGGCTTTACCTCTTCTTGGTAGCACTGGGAAATAAATCCCTCCCTATCGTGGTTTTTCCTGGTGTTATTCTCTGAACCCTGAGATACAAGAATGTCTCCGATTTTTAAATGGTCTCATCAGTGTAGAGACTACCACCTTGACTCAAGGTTTACATCTGACTTCCTAATGACACTCAGGTCAATTTTGAAGGGAGATATACTTTCACCAGCATGTTCTCCATTTGTAACTGCGTAATAATGACATTGGGCCTTCTTATGATCTCAGGCTATCCAGGAGCCAGAATATGATGTCATTCTACCCTCCCTTAAAGTGTTGCACTAGTAATTTTGGAAGTATTATTAAACAAGGAAGCTTGTTTGTAAGCCATGTATGTTAACGGCAAATTCAAATCATTGCTATTAGTATTTCTCTGCTCTTTCTTATGCCGCCTTCTGTACCTTCTGCTTCCTCTCCAAGGGCGTGATGTGTGGACGTGCAGGGGGTTGGGCGGAGGGCACCCCCATCCTTTTGTCCTCCCTCCTCCTCCCACTTCCGCTCCCCAGCTGCCCCGGGTAACCTTTCACCCCAGCGCAGGATGTTCCTGAAAAGCCGTTTCTCTGGTTAATAACATCGGCCAGCAGTCAGATACAAAGCTTCGGCGTGGCCCCTTTGTACTGAGGACAATGACCAAGCAGTTTAATAATGACAGAGTTGCAGTGTTGTCTGACATCCAAAGTTTCCTAGGAAAAGAGGGGCTGGGGGTTGGAGGGAGAAAGGGAATGTGCTTTCCCTCTCTCAAAGCAAAGGCTTTCCATGTAATCTAAATTCCAAACAAATGGATGACTTTAAAGGACTGGCCGTGGGTGCAAAGGCATCCAAACAGCTCATCGTTCACAGCAAGAAAAGATTGCTGCATGGCTAACAGTCAGCTTTATGGTACAAACAGCCACATTCTGAAGGCTTTGCTGGAAAGGAGCCCTTGGCTGGAACAGCTGTAGCGGCAAAGTGCTGTAGTGGTCATAGATGGGATCTTACAGGGGACAATATGGATCTGCGTCGGGATCAAGGAATTGTCCTTCTTACTGCCCTTTCTATGCCTTGTAACTTCATTGTATTACATGTGTGTGAGGGTACAGATATATTTATTTTCATTTTATTTTTTTCAACTTTAATTTTTATTTGAGATTTGTAGAACTGTGCTAAAAATCTCCAATAAAAATTAAAGTTAAAACAATATATAAATATATACCCATACACATGTAATACTAATAGCAAAACAATGATCACCTAAATGTCTTATACAGGTGCTGTAGAATTGGACCAGTGTAAGACACTTAGGTGGTCATTTTAGAAAGATTTTTCCATGGGTAAAGCTTCTGTAATAAGGCAAAAGGGACTCTTCTAAAATCCTAACGCATGTATTTCTATGCACACTACGCGTAGGCAGTCCCACGGCACAGTTGCAATGTACACATATACTTTCTGAAATGCATGCCTACGTATATGTACACATTTACACCTGCCTCAGACGAGGTGAACTGTAAGTATGTGCACTATTGGGGCTGCTTCTGGGTCCTATTTTATAAAGGCAGATAGGTGCCTATGTTCTCTTTATAAAATATATCAACAAATTCACATCTGTTGTTTATTAAGCACACCCATCTGCTTCCATATGGGACCCAATATTCAGCGGCGGTTGCTGCTGAACCCTAGACCCAGGGCCATATCTAGCCTCAAGCACTGAATATCCAGGTTAGCTGGAGAAGCAGGAAGCTGACTGTGCAGTGGCAATATTCAGCTGCTGCCTGGTTAGCTTTGGTGGTGAAAGCTAGGCCAGCCTTTAATGTCACTGCCTGGTTATCCCTGGATGCCGCCTCCCCTCCATGACTGGTTGTCATAGATTGAGTATCATGGTTGTGATTGGATGGATGAGGGATGTCTATGTTGTTTCTCCAGGAACAAACAGGAAGTCAGTCCTAACTTATGGGTGACGTCGGCACCGACAGAGCCCACGCAGAGCAATTCCCCCGCTTTCAAAGAAAGTCTTTGGGATTGCTGCCACGCATGTGTGGTCCTCTTCCCGCCCAAGGGTGCCGTCTTGCTCAGTCTCCCTTTCTCCGCAGAGCCTTCGGATGCACATCCTCGTCCCTCAGAAAAAGCATTTCGTTTTTGGCCTACTGGTCTTCTATTTTCCGGTTGCACTGGTCCTCTACCCATTCTTCCCCTGCTCTACCTTTTTAGAGCTATTAGGGGATGTTTTTCTTCACCTTTTTTTGCCCCTATGGCCACTGGATTAAAAAAATGCAGTAGATGCTCTAAGAACATGTCGCTTACAGACACCCATGACTGTTGCTTGTGGTGTCTTGGGGCTGACCATGATCCAGAGCTCTGTTCGCTTTGTAATAAAATGTCCTCAAAAGCCTTGCTCAGTCATAAGCAGAAGTCCGAAGACATTTTCAGAAATGCAGCCTCTGAGTCCCTGGTGGCACCCTCGGTTGTCTCTCCTCCTGTGGGATCCCCCACCTTGGCCCCGCACTCTCGATGGCACTCCAGCCAGGGGTCCCCTAAAGTGGACGGCGCAATAAGAAGGCCCCAAAGTCGCTGTCGGGTGCTTCCGACAAGCATGAGCACTCCTGTGCTCGGTCACTCAGCCCCCTTTGGCGTTCCCGAGAGCTGGAAAAGGAGTGGCCCCGCAAGGTATCCCGCACAGATATGGAGGCCTCTGGCGAAGGCTCCCGGTCTCCTGAGGGCCATCCCGGTGAGGACCCCCTCTCCTCCTCAATGCCCAACCCAGTGACCCCGGGGTCGGCGTCACAGGGCCCCACGCTCGCATAGGAGTTCTGCATGCTGGTGCTGGAATGCAGCGTTTCTGTGTTCATCGCTTCCCAGCAAGCGCTCACAGCCAGCTTCACTGACTTGTGCCCAGAGACCGTGGTTCCCTCACGTGGGATGCCATACAGGAAACCCCCAAGAGCCACGGGCCTCATGAGGGTCCTCGTCACCGGTCTCGCTTGCCTTCCTGTTCCTCAGGGGCAAGATCATCCAGGGCCTCCGGCTCCAAGTGGGCCTTGGCTGCTGGACAGGGCGACCTGCCTGGTTCAGATTCCTCAGCCGAGTTCTTGGACTGGGAGTCCGATGAGGACACCTTCCCGGAAACCCATACCCACCGGGATCTTCCGTCGGACCCCTCCCTGCCTGCGTGTCAGCGGCGCTTGCTGCCTGAGGACACGTCCTTTCTGGTGTTCGTTCGGGACATGACATGGGCTCTTAACTTGGCCACCCAGGCCTAGGAGGATCCTCGAGCTAAAGAGCTCAACATCCTCCAATACGAGTCCCCACCTAGGGAGTCTCTTACTGTTCATGTACCTCCCATCTTGTCCAGACTGCTGCTCCGCATGTAGGATGCACCCGCCTCAATCCCCATCGTGAGTAAGTGTCTCGACACTATGTACAAGGTACAGTGCGGCCCTGGGTTCAGAAAGACCCAACTCCCCTCACTTCCATGGTGGTAGAATAGGCCATGAGAAAGCAAAAGAGCCCAAAGTTGCACTCAGTCCCCCCGGGCCGGGAGTCGAGACCCCTTGATGCCCTAGGCCGCAAGGCCTACCAGGGGTCCATGCTCTCCTGTCGCATTCAAGCATACCAACTATACATGGGCATGTTCTTGCATGACCTGGCCAAGGAGCTCGGAGGTTTCTCTGCGGGCCTCAAGGGCGAACCCCTCAATAGGTTCAGTACCCTGCTGAAGTCTCTCGCAGACAGCTCAAAATACCTCTCCCGTGCTGCCTACGATGGTTTCAAGTCCTCGGCTCGGGTAGCGGCCACAGGCATCGGGGCCCGTTGCCAGGCATGGCTTCAATCCTCAAACTTGGAGCAGTGGGTGCAGGAGAAGCTCCTGGACATTCCCTGCCTCGGCGAGCAGTTCTTTGGCAAGCCGATGGAAGATAAGGCCGTAGAGATAGAGACAGAGTTCGTCACCAGAACCCATCTCTTCGGCAAGACCTCCACCCTCCCTCAGAAGAAACAACAGGCCAAAAAGCCTTTCTTCCAAAGGAAAGGCCTTCCTTACCGTGGCTACCCGCCATACCTGACTACCCCCATCCGACCACTCCATTACAGGGAAAGTCCAGCCAGGGTCACCACAAGCCCAAAGGGCCTAAAGCTCAGACCCCAAATTTGCTTCAACCCACACGGGGGTTTTGATGCCAGCCGCATAGCCTCTCACCCTCCGGCAACTCAGCAACTGCTGGGGGGGCGGGCGCCTGTCCTCTTTCGCTCCTCAGTGGGCTTCCATCACCTCGGACACCTGGCTCCTCTGGGTCATCCGGGATGGCTATCGCTTCCCCTTGGACAGACTTCCCTCTCCCTTCTCCTTCCTCCTGAGCCATGAGAATGTCCTAGCGGACAGGCTCAGCAGAATCCTCTGCCCTCACGAATGGTGGCTGGATCATGGTGTGGCTGGCTGGCTGTTTCTTTGGTGGGGGACTCCGGCGATGGACCTATTCACCAGTCCTCAGAATGCACAGCTCTCCCGCTTCTGCGGGCTGGTGCCGCACTCGAACAAGGAGAGCCCAGATGTGTTCCTTCTGAGCTGATCCTCCGGCATGTTCTATGCGTTCCCTCCCATTCCTCTCGAAGACCCTTTTCAAGGCTCAGCGGGTCCGGGCATCGATGATCCTCTTAGCCCCCTTGTGGCCTCAACAGCCCTCATTTCCGCTCCGACTGCCGATGGAGCCTCTAGTCCCCCTGGGCTGTGCCCCGGGCCTGCTAATGCAGGAGGACAGATGGGTGCAGCACCCGAACTTCGCCTCCTTATCCCTCACAGCCTGGCGGCTGAACGGGTCTCTCTAGCCCCACTGAGTCTCCCGGAGGAGGTCGAGGAGGTTCTCCTCACATCGAGGAAGACCTCAACAAGGCAAGCTTACACCTTCAAGAGGCGGCGCTTCTCGGTCTGGTGCTCCAGGTTCCAGATCGACCCATTCTCTTGCCCCACTTGATGGGTCCTTTAATACCTCCTCCGTCTCTCGAGGAAGAGTCTGAAGTCGAACGCCGTCAGAGTACATTTGAGCGCCATCTCAGCGAATCACCTCCCTGTTGAGGGAAAGCCACTCTCGGGGTAGCCCTTGGTCTCCTGCTTAATGCAGGGTCTCTTGCTGTCCAAGCCGCTCATCCGGCCTCCCCCGGCAGAATGGGACCTGAACGTAGTGCTTATGCAGCTTACACGTCCACCTTTTGAGCCGCTGGCGACATGCTCGCTTCGGTGTCTATCCTAGAAGGTGGTCTTCCTGGTGGCACTGACCTCAGTTCGCCGAGTCAGTGAGCTCCAGGCTCTCATGGCTGATGTTCCTTACACTAGATTGTATAGAAATAGGGTGGTCCTCCGTACCCATCCCAAATTCCTGCCTAAAGTTGTCTCGGATTTCCAGGTAGTCACCAAACGCACCCTCTCCATTTGGGTGGCGGATTGCATTGCCTTCGCCCATGCAAAAGCGGGTGTCCCCAGGGGCGGCCCAAGGGGAGTGCGGGGCCATGTGCAGAGAATTGGTGTGGGGCCTCATTTGCATAAGGGACCTCATTTGCATAGATATTTGCATAATGTTACCATACACTAACTTTTAGTAAACATGCCTCTTAATGAGTGTATGGATAAAGAAAGACTAAAAGATTTCTACATTACTGTAATCCAGTGCCAACCGACAAGCAGATTAGGAACTACTACAAACACTGCCCATTTAGAACCCATAGCAAACCCGCCGTATCCTAACAGCACTACCAGGACTCACAAAGCACCATACCCTACCTATCAAAAGGAAACACTGCAAATATTAAACCAATACATTTCAGAGAATAACAATACATGACCTACTGGGGAAAGAGAACAAGTGGCAATGTCAAATAAGAATTACATAAAATACCTCAGCTCACTTACACATGCAGAACATAGACCATCACCAAACAAGGAATCACAATTTAGAAACAGGAAGACAATAATTAAACTGGGAACCCCAAAAGCCAAACTTGGAATGTACAACACTGTAGAAATAAAACTATAAATAAATTTTCTCTTGTACTAAATAAAGCGCAGACGTTAATGATGCACATTTCCCAGAGCTGACATATTCCAGTTAATAAATTCAGAATAAAGAGATATTTTTCTAACTTTTGTGCATTTTTTTTCAGTTGCAATTGCTCCAGCCACTTTCTTCTGGTTTCTTCGTGTCTTCTGCTAACTCTCCATCGTCTGCTGTCTATTTGTCCTTTCTTCTGTCTTCTAGTTTTTTTCCATTCTCTCTACATCTGCTTTAACATACTAATCTTTCTCCTTTTGCTCTTTCCTCGTTCCTATTTCATCCACTCAAATTTTACCCCTCCTTCCTCAATCCCCACTTACTCTCCCAATATCTGGCCCATTGTAGATTTGTCTTCCCTCCCACTCAAAATATTTTTTCCCTCTCCATTTCACTCTCCCAACTCCATCCCATTCTAATCCTCCCCCAACATCAGCTCCCTTCTAGTTCCAGCCCCACCCAGCATCCGCTCCCTTCTAGTCCCTGCATCAGCCCATTTCCAGTCCTAGCCCCCCATAAGCCCATTTCCAGTCCTAGCCCCCCATAAACCCATTTCCAATCCTATCCTGGCCCCACCATCAGCCCATTTCCAGTCCTAGCTCCCCCATCCATTTCCAGTCCTATCCGAGTCCCTCCATCAGCTCATTTCCAATCCCAGCCCCCCATCAGCCCATTTCTAGTCCTTTCCTAGCCCCACCATCAGCCCATGTCAAATCTTAGCTCCCCTCCACTCAGCCCCCCATGAGCCTACTTCCAGTTCTAGCACCTCCATGAGTCCATTTCAATCCAAGCCCCCACCACAGCCCATTTCCAATCTTAGCACCCCCAACAGCCCATTTCCAGTCCTATTCTAGCCCCTCCATCAGCCCATTTCCTGTCCTAGCCCCCCCACTCAGCCCATTTCCAGTCCTAGCTCCCTCCCCTCACAGCCCATTTCCATTCCAAGCCCCCCTCCCAATCAGCTATTTGCAGTTCAAGCCCCCCTTCCACTCAGCCCATTTCCATTCCAAGCCCCCATCCGCATCAGCTATTTGCAGTTCAAGCCCTCCTTTCACTCAGCCCATTTCCAGTCCTAGCAACCCCCAGCCCATTACCAGTCCTAGCCCCCCCATAGCCCATTACCAGTCCTAAGCCCCCCATAACCCATTACCAATCCTAAGACCCCCATCAGCCCACTTCCAGTCCTAACCCCCCATCACCCCATTTTCAGTCTTAGCCCCCCCATAGCCATTACCAGTTCTAGCCCCTCCATCAGCCCATTTCCAGTCCTAGCCCCCCATCAGCCCATTTCCAGTCTTAGCCCCCCATCATCCCATTACCAGTCCTAACCCCCATCAGCCCATTACCAGCCTTAGCCTCCCCACAGCCCATTTCCTATCCTAACCCCCCCATCAGTCCAGTTCCAGTCCTAGCCCCCCCATAGCCCATTTCTAGTCCTAACCCCCCATCAGCCCATTACCAGCCTTAGCACCCCCATAGCCCATTACCAGTCCTAATCCTCCATCAGCCCATTTCCAGTCCTAGCCCCCCCATAGCCCATTGCCAGTCCTAACCCCCCCCCATCATCCCATTTCCAGTCTTAGCCCCCCATAGTACATTATGTCCTAACCCCCCCATCAGGCCATTTCCAGTCTTATCCCCCCATAGCCCATTTTGTCCTTACCCCCCCCTTCAGCCCATTTCCAGTCCTAGTCACCCCATAGACCATTACTTGTCCTAAACCCCCCATCAGCCCACTTCCAGTCTTAGCCCCCCCCATAGCCCATTACCAGTCCTACCCCCCCATAGCCCATTACCAGTACTAACCCCCCCTCCCCCATCAGCCCAGGTAAATTAAAAAAAAACAAACTGGCTGCGGCAGCGGCAGAATCAAGCGTCCTGCCGCTGGGCCCCCCCCCCCCTGCCCGGGAGAGCCTCCCTGCAGCATCAGCTCCCGAGTCCTAAAGCGCGGGCTTTCAGAGCCGCGAGAGTTTCCCTTTCTTGTGGTTCTTTTAATCCCGCCGGCAGGGCTGAAGGGATTTCCCATCAGCCCCGGTGGGCTTAATAGAGCTGCGAGAGGTCAGAGAAGCTCTCCCTTTGCGGTTCTGGATTAAAGCCCGTGCTTTAGGACTCGGGAGCTGATGCTGCAGGGAGGCTCTGCTGGGCAGGGGGGGGCCCAGCGGCGGGATGCTTGATTCTGCTGCTGCCACGGCAGCAGCAGCCAGTTTTTTTAAAAATCTACTTGGGCTGATGTAGAATGTATTTTGCGCGGGGCCCCCTGAAACGCGGGGCCCTGTGCAAAAAACATTATTGCTCAATGGACGGGCCGGCCCTGGGTGTCCCTTTGGATCGGCGAGTCACTGTACATGGGGTCCAAGCCAAGGCAGCTTTGGTGGCCTTGCTGCGTTCAGTGCCCCTGCGGGACATTTGCTGGGCGGCGACCTGGTCTTCAGCGAACACTTTCATTGCACACTTCTGCCTGGAGAGGGAGTCCTGTCGGGAAAGCACCTTCGGCCAGGCCGTACTCCGTAATCTGTTCGAGGTATAAGCAACTCCTGCCTTCCGACCCTTCTTCATGGCTACTGAGGACTTTGCCCCGAGGATTCTGGTTCCTTCGGGCATCGGCTTCTGCTCACAACCTCGCAGAGGCATTTTTTGGTTACAGGTTCGGTAGCCTGTAGCTGGGGAGTCCCATAAGTGAGGACTGACTTCCTGCTTGTTCCTGGAGAAAGCGTAGTTACTCACCTGAAGTTTCAGTGGTCTGGTGAGTATTTGGTTGGGATGTTGCCAGTGTTACATCTGATTTAACACACAGAGAGTGTGTATGTGTTAATTTGGGTGTATAGTTGGATTCTTTGAATTGTTTTTTTCTCTTGCATGCCTAACGGGGTGGTTGAATGTGTTGGATATTAATCTCAAGCCTTCTCTTTCCCACAGCATTTGCATTTTCTGTTGAGAAATTGATTCTGTTGGCCCGTGAAGAAGCTGAAGGTGAAACGCTCCTGTCAGCGTCTTGCGGTGGTGTTGGGACGTTGCTGCTGGTGCAGCTAATTTCTTTAGATAAGTGCAGAGTAGCATTGATAAATGTGGCATATTATGCATTTCATTTGGAAAGAACCTCTTTGCATGCTCTGAGAAAGTGAAAGTTTGCTGTGAAGTAGTAATGAGAAAATAGTATTCAAATAATATTTAAAATTGATTATTAAAATTTATTAAAGTGATTCAAGATTTGGCATACGGGACTTTTTCAGGATGGTGAAGTCTGTACACCTAAGGCTTTATTTCTGCCTTGTCTTTGTACTGTAGGCAGCAACCTTGGTAAGCCATTTTGGTGTTTTTGAGTTACTGAGATCCTTTTCTCCCTTGTATAAGTAGAATAATCAAAAGGACATTATCGAATTCCACAGCCAGTTACCCTTGATGTTGTCATAGTGGAATGATGTTTCCATTTTTTGATCTGTGATCTTGCTTCATTCCGTCAGTGGCATTTTTGTTTCTGTGATTTGAGGGCATAATTATTGGCACCCTTATAAACAATTTAAATCAGTTTGAATAGAAGAACCACATTCCCATTGCAGTAAAATTAGATGCACCTGTGATTAATGGTCAGTACTCACATGACTTGAACCAACCAATGAATGATGGCTCTAATGTTTCAAAAGACCACATTCACTCCCTGTTCCATTTTCACAATGGTGAAGACAAGAGCGCTGCCTGAGACCGTCAGAAAAAACATTATCACCAAACATCAAACTTTAAAGAGGTACAAGGTCATCTCCAAAGACCTTGGGATTCCTGTGTCTACAGTTCACAATGTTATTAAGAAGTTTTCTGCTCATGGAACTATCAAGAACCTCCTAGGACGTGGTGAGAAGAGGAAAATTAAGCCAAGAAGTCTTCAAAGGTTATTGTGAACTGTTGGAAAAACACCACGTACAACATCCAAAGAAGGCTGACCTGGAACAATTTGGAGTGGGGGTTTCAACCCACACCATACGCTGCACACTAAACAAAGAAAAACTTCATAAGTGAAGGCCAAGGAGGACCCCACTGCTCAAAGGCAGACATAAAAAGACATGCCTGATGTTTACCCAACCCAGCTTGAGAAACCACAGTCCTTCTGGGAAAATGTTCTGTGGACAGATGAAACCAAACTTGAGCTTTTTGGCAATGCAGACGAGCGATATATTTACAGGCAAAGAATGAAGCTTATAAGGAAAAAACACCCTTCTTACAGTTAAGTATGGTGGAGGTTCCATAATGTTGTGGGGCTGTTTTGCTGTCTCAGGAACTGAAGGCCTGCAATGTATTAAAGGAATCATGAAGTCAAAGGGACTATCAAGGTATTTTGGAGTAAAATGTGCTACCTAGTGTCAGAAAGCTAGGTCTGGATTGAAGGTCATGGGTCCTCTAGCAGGACAATGACCCAAAACATACATCCTAAAGTACAAAAGAATGGTTTAAAAGGAAAAAATGGACTGTTTTAAACTGGCCAGCAATGAATCCTGATCTCAATCCAATCGAGAACCTTTGAAAAGAGCTGAAATCTGCCATTGGTAAAAGGAATCCTGGAAACATTCATGAGCTGGAACAAATCATAGTTAAAGAGTGGGAGAAAGTACCAGCAGATATATGTATGAAACCTATAGATGGCTACAAGAAATGTTTAGAGACTGTCATCACTGCCAAGGGTTGTGCAGCCAAATATTAGTGAAGGGTGCCATTAATCCTGTCCAGGTCATATTTTTTTTTTCAGAAATTACTACATCTAAGTTGCACCGACATCTTTTTGTTGTTGTATATCTTTGAACATACTATTAAAATATTATGATGACATACAGTTAGAATATTTCCAATTATTTCTTAAGATATTGCACACAGCATACCTAAAATGCAAGGGTGCCAATAATGTTGACCACAACTGTAAGTACACATGGAAGTTGCAAAATCGCCACTTTCTGGGGAAATGTATACCTGAAAGCTGCTGAGTGATGCCGCTCTTTTTCCCCCATCTCCAATTTTGCAAAATCATTTTTCTTACTGTATGTGCTGGCAAATACACATATATTAGCCAGGGTCCTTATATATAGTTTACAAAAGGCTCCATGTACAGCGAAGCCTTTTGGAAAATACTACGGAAATATGAATGTCCCAGCCTGCACATCCTGTTTCCTACATTCAACCTCTATGCCAAACAGGACTTCATGTTTATGTTTATGTTTATTTTATTTGATAAACCGCCCTTCAGTAATGAGCAGAGCGGTGTACAATTTACAAAAAACAAATTCGGAAATGGGCACAAGGCCAACGAAATTGAAAGGAATTTACAATTCATTGATAGGACAACAAGAGGAAGGGAGAAACAAGACAGGACATAGGTAAATATAGTAGCGGATGGGATACAGAAGCGGTTGTAGGGAGGTAAATCACATAAAAGGGGAGGGTAGGTCGAAGGCCAAGGAAAAGAGGTGAGTCTTTAGGTTACGTTTAAAGGTGGGATGGTGGGGTTCCAGAGGAAGGGAGGGCATTCCAAAGGGCGGGGCCTGCAAAAAAGAAGGCGGAGGAGCGTGTGGATTGTAGGGTGAGCACTGGATGGCGAGGGAAGGGTAAGGCGGTTGAGATGGAAAGAACGTGGTGTGTGCCTGGGGGAGTGGAAGGAGATGAGGTCTGCGAGATATTGTGGAGTACTGGTATGGAGGGCTTTATGAACCAGAGAGAGAAGTTTGAACTGTGCACGGAAGGAGACAGGAAGCCAGTGGAGGTGGAGGAAAAGGGGCGTAATATGGTCACGGGAAGTGGAATGCGTAATAAGTCGAGCGGCAGTGTTTTGAATCCTTTGGAGACGAGTCATTTGGGATTTAGGGATACCGATAAATATGGAGTTGGAAAAATCAACACGTGACATGACCAGAGAAAGCAGCAGGGTAGTAAGAGCACATGGGGAAAGAAAGGGACGGATAGCACGAATTTGACGGAGGAAGAAAAAAGAAGTCTTGGTGACGTGTGAAATGTGAGCGTGAAAGGATAGATCAGAGTCAAAATGTACACCTAGATATCTGAAGGTGGAAACCAGAGGGACTGAGGTACCAGAGAAAGAAGGGGCCACTGAGGGAGAGGGGCTGCCATGGGAAAACCAGATTGCAATGGTCTTGGCTAGGTTGAGGTGAAGACAATTTAGTGTTAGCCAATCAGCCACCTTGGAAAGACAGAGATTCAGGGGAGAGAGATCTGGACAGGAAGGGGAGGTGTGATGCAGGAGGACTATGTCATCTGCGTAATTGAAAGCGGATATCCCAGATTGCTGAATTAATAGAGCGAGGGGGGCCAGGAAGAGATTAAAGAGCAGGGGTGCCAAGACAGACCCTTGAGGTACCCCACATGGAAGATGAAGAGGGTCCAAAGAGGGGGTGGAAGAGGAGGGGGAAAGAACTACACAGGACCGGGAGGAGAGGAAAGAGTGAAACCAACGGTAGACAACACTACAGAGACCCGCTTCCCGTAGGCGGAGAAGAAGAAGAGAATGGTCGAGAATGGTTTACTAAGATGCTACATGTACGTAAGATGTCACGAAAGGGAGCCATCTACCAATAAACATACCAATGCTTTTCTGTTTAGTTTCCAGTTTTTTTCAGTTTTTTTCATTGCAGAGCATTCCTGTTCTCTTTCAGCCCAGTCACTGAAGGTCGGCCCAGCATTCAGTTTTCACTTACAGGCTTCTGTTGTTCTGGCGTTGCTAACAGATGAGTGATCAGTTTTCCTGTTGTAGCTCCAACTGCTTGCAGTGGTAACCCCAGTACGAGTACTGCAACTTCATAGAGATTCTCCTTTATTATTTGCCTGTTCGCTGATTTTCAAAAGCTATAGACCATGCAGCAGTGGCAGCACATGTGCAAGGACTGTATGTTCTGTCTAATGTGCATCACCTCCAGATCTTTTTCCCCTGGCTCTCTGCATTTCACTTTTTTAACTGGCATTAAATACCGTCTCATCATTACTGCGCCTACATTTTCATGTGGCAGTGCAGATTTTGATGTCTTCTTTACTGCTTCCCATATTTCCATCCACTGATCCTCATCTGCCTCTGCCCAGGATCATTTACCCATTTAGCACAATAATTGGGGTGGAACCAGGCTGCTGGCACTAACCTTTAAAAAGGAGATAGAGTGGTCTTTAAACTAGATATTGGGGTAAGCCGACAGTCACCCAGGAGCTCATGGTTCATAATAATATATCTTGGAGGGATATTACCAAAACAGGGAGGTGAGGGCATTCCGATAGACAGGTTGCAATAAAGGTAAAAGTAGTCTAGGTGCCTTTAAGTAAAAAGCAGTCAGAGTTTAAAGATTTCAAATTACCCCAGTCACTGATAAGTTGGTTGTCAATATGAACAAATTATACTTTGAAATGCCTGTATACAAATTCTAGAAGTATAAAAAATAAGATGGAAGATTTAGAATATATAGCACTGAATGAAGAGGTAGATATAATAGGCATCTCAGAGATATGGTGGAAAGAGAATAACCAATGGGACATAGTGATACCAGGATAAGGGTACAAATTATATCACGACAATAGGATAGATCGAACTGGTGGAAGGGTGGTGCTATATGTTAGAAAGCATTGAGTCAAACAAGATAAATGTATTGCAGGAAGGGAAAGAGAATAACAGTGAGGGTGTACTAGCATCTGCTTAGTCAGAATGAAGCGACAGATAATGAAATGCTAATAGAAATTACAGTAGGAAGGTAACAAAATTGGCAACATGGTAATAATGAATGTTTTCAATTACTCCAGTATCGATTGGGCCATTGTCACATCAGGACATGCTATGCTTTGCTTTATGGAGCAGCTGGTTCAGGAACTGGCATGAAGGGGAGCTATTTTGGAACTAGTCCTCAGTGGAATTCAGGATCTGGTAGAAGAAGTGATGATATTGGGGCCACTTAGCAATAGTGATCATAACATGATCAAATTTGATTTAATAAATGGAAGGAAGACAGCAAGGAAATTTATTGTTCCAGCATTTAACTTTCAAAAGGGAGACTATGATAAAATAAGGAAAAAGGTCAGGAAAAACTTAAAGGAGCTGCTGCAAAGATTAAGTGTTTACATCAGGTCTGGACATTATTTAAAAATATCACCTTGGAAGCCCAGACCAGATGTATTCCATGCTTTAAAAAAGATGCAAGGAAGGCCAAATGACGACTGGCATGGTTTATAGGTAAGGTTACCAGATGTCCCTGATTTTCAGGCATTGTCCCTCATTTTAGAGATGTGTCCCCAACTCCCACTTGTTTGGCAGCCTCCTGTCCCCTATTCCAGCAATAGGAGCAGAAGAGTTAGAAAAAAAATATTTTCAATTTAGTGATTTGAATATGTCACTTTTTAGATTTTACATACATTATCTTTATATTTGGCATCGTACAGGGGAAATGCATCACTGTTTCTATTTCTCTGTTGATTTGTCTGCTTGGAAGTGGTATTGTTGCTGCCATGGGATGGATGGGGGGAGAAACAGGGTAATGATTCATTTTCCCTCCTCCATGCCATGTTGCTCAAACCTGGAACTAAGTCATCCCTTCCTCTCCTCCCCAACACACACTTCGGATAAGTGTCCCAGATTTGCCTGTAAAATATCTAGTAACCTTATTTATAGGTGAGATGAGGAAGACTATTATAATCACAAAAAACATCTTTCAAAAAATGGAAAAAGGATCCAAATGAAGAAAACAGGAAACAGCATAAAAACTGGCAAGTTAGATGCAAAGCATTGATAAGGCAGACAGAGAGAATTTGAAAAAGGCGCTTGTCATAGAAGTAAAAACTCATACAAAATCTTTTTCAGCTACATTTGAAGCAACAAGTATTCAAGGGAATCAGTCGGAACATTAGATGATAGAGGCATAAAGAGGCACTAAGAGAGGGCAAGGCCATAGCAGAGAAACAAAATTAATTCTGTGCTTCAGTCTTTACTGAAGAAGATGTAGGGGAGAGACCCATGCCAGAAATGATATTTAAAGGTGATGAACTGGAGGAATTGAAACAAATTTCAGTAAAACTGGAAGACATAACAGGGCAATTTGACAAACTAGAGCAGAAAATCACCTGTACTGGATGGTATACATCACAGGGTACTAAAAGAACTCAAAAATTAAACTGTAGACATATTGTTAGTAATTTGTAAACTATCATTAAAATCATCTATGGTACCTGAAGATTAGAGAGTAGCCAACATAACAGCAATTTTTAACATTCTTGCATGTGTGTGTAAATGCTTGTATATATCTGTTCATGGTGTGTGTGTGTAAGTGTGTTTATGTTTGTTTTCTGTGTGTCTGTGATCAGGAAAGGAGATAAGAGGGGAGAGCTGTATGACAAGTACAGTTGTGTAATTGCTATGTTACTGTGAATCAGTGTGTTAGTATCCTGCAGCTGTTAGAGCTGGTTTTCCTAAAGAAATGCATTGAATCATTTTTTTGGGCATGTGGGGACTTCATTTCTCTTTTTTCTCCTACTACACACAGAAGGTGACATTTTACTTACCAGTTAATGGCCTTTCCTTGAGTTCTGCTAGACCAGTCCAGACAAGTGGGTTGTATTCCCCTTCCATCAGATGTGTGGAGACAGAGCCAATGAAATGTTCAGATTTCAATGACATCACTCCCATGCCTCTTTCAGCCTGAGCCACTAGCAGCAAATCAATATTCCTACCAAAGCATACAATATGGTAAGGAATGGCAACCTTAATGAGGGTACCAGCATGTAATTAAAAAGCAGGAAACTGTACAGGATTAGTTTGAATAGAAGGCTTGTCAGAAGGTTATGAGCCCTTAGGGCCAACCACTCAGATTATAGAAGACCAAAAAGTGCCACTGTACCATAACACACCAACACAGTTCCAGGACTGGTCTAGTAGGACTCAAGGGAAGGGCGTTACCTGTTAAGTAAAATGTCATTTTCCATATCATCCTGTTAGACCAATCCAGGCAAGTGGGATATATCAAAGCTACACCTCCATTGTGTGAGAAGAAGACACAGCAGCTCATAAAATCTTTGAGCCAAAGTCTGTGTCCACCCAAGCGTGGACATCCAAGCAGTAATGCTTGACAAAAGAGGAACGTGATGCCACATTGCCACCTAACAATTGTCTGAGGAGGCTACTGAGTCATGTTCTATCCACAAGGACACTTGTGCCCGAATAGACTGTGTGCGTAAATGTCCTGGAACTGGCCAGTTCTGTAACAGGCACGCCAAAGCAACAGCCTCCTTGATCCAGCGCCCTAATGCAGACTTGGCAGCCATGTCATTCTTGCATGGCCCAGCAAATAGCACCACATAGGTGATATGACGAGAGGAATTCGTAACTTTCAAATACTGGAGAATCACCCTCTGGACATTCACAAGGCAAAGAGCCTTATCTTTCCGTCGACACAGCTGCTTAGAAAAGGAGGGCAGACAAACCACGTGGTTCACATGAAAAGGAAATATCACCTTAGATACAAAGGAAGGCACAGGCTGAATGAAGATGGCTTCCTCCGTAAAGGACAGATACAGATCCTAGCAGGACAGAGCCTGAAACTCGGTAATCTGACTTGCTGAGCCAATCATGATCAAGATAAAACAGAATTGAGTCAAATCCCTCAGAGCAGCATGCTTCCAAGGCTCAGAGGGTGCCGACATCAGAGCCCTGAGCACTAGACAGAGATCCCAGGATGGGAAAATTGACTGGAGAAGGGGGACAAATGCCAAACCCCTTGAAGGAAATCTGCAATATCTGGGTGCAAGGCTAAAGACTTTCTAGCCACTGGACCCCTGAAACAGGACAAAGCTGCCACCTGGGCTGGTATCTGTCGGATGTGTGCAGAGAAAGAGAGAGAAGAGTCAAAGATGACCCCAAGGTTGCAAGCTGAGGAAACAGGAATAGGTGTAGTGTTATCCTCAGAAATAGAGAAGGGAGGAAGGGGGAGGTGGGTTTAAAGGGAAAGATAAGGAGTTCCGTTTTGGCCATGTTCAGTTTCAGGCGACAGTGAGACATCCAGGCAGCAATGTCAGATAAGCAGGCAGAGATCTGGGCCTGGATTCCTGGAGAGATTTCAAGCGCAGAAAGGTAGATCTGAGAGTCATCAGCATAAAGATAGTACTGAAAGCCATGGGAGGAAATAAGTGCACCAAGGGACTGAGTGTGGAGAGAGAAAAGTAGAGGTCCCAAGACAGAGCCCTGAGGTACCCCAACTGAAAACAAGATAGCAGTAGAGGAGGAGCCACCAGAACATAAACTAAAAGTGCGCTGGGAGAGAGAAGAAGAAAACCAGGACAGAACAGAGCCCATAAAGCCAAGTGAGGGCAGGGTATCCAGGAGAAGGTGGTGATCAAAAGTGTCAAAAGCAGCAGAAAGGTCAAGAAGGATGAGAATCAAGTAGTGGCCTTTGGATTTGGTGAGGAGCAAGTCACTGGAGATTTTGGCAATAGCCATTTCTGTGGAATGTAGAGAATGAAAGCCAGATTGTAGTGGATGCAGATGGGCTTGAGAGGAAAGAAAGCAAGAGAGCAAAGGTGGATCACTCATTCAAGTAGTTTTGAAACAAAGGGGAGAAGAGAGAGAGGCCAATAACTGGAAGGATCTAGTTGAGGCTTTTTGAGGAACAGTTTAACCATGGCTTAATTTGTGCTGGAATGGAGCAAAACAGTGTTCTAGCACTTTTGAGAAGGCGGAAATACAGAGTCCATCATCCCACCAACTCTGTGCTGTTGCAGCCATATTAACATATAACACAGCCGCAGGAGCACTTTTGTTTGTTCCTATGGCTATGCTGTACTGAAGCAGATGGGCCGTGGCATTTACAGTAAAGCAAAACCAGCACGTCCTGTTTACTAAAAGTGCCATGGCCATGCTACAGCACAGCCACAAAAGCAAATGAAAGTGCTCTTGCGGCTATGTTAAGTGTTAATACGACCGCAGCTACCTCCTTCTTCCTCTGCCTACTCTGTGTCGCCGCGGCCATATTAATACTTAACAGCTGCAGGAGCACTTTTGTTTGCTCTTGCGGCTGTGCTGTAGTGAAGCAGCCCGGCCGCAGCAGTTTTAGTAAAGCAGGACGTGCTGATTTTGCTTTACTGTAAATGCCGCGGCCAGGCTGCTTCAGTACAGCACAGTCATGGAAGTGAACAAAAATGCTCCCACGGCTGTGTTAACTTAGAACAGGCTGGGAGAGGTAGCGAGGAAGTAGCTGGTTGCAAGTGATGTGCTGGAGAGGCTGGGACTTGAAGAGGGCCAATGCTGAGAGGGGGGCTGGGACTGGAAATAGGCTGATAATGGGTTTGGAGGAGGACTGGAAATGGGATGATACTGGGGCTGGGGGAAACTGGGACTAGAAAAAGAATGATATGGGGCGGGGGGGGGGAACTGAGACTGGAAATGGGCTGATACTGTGATTGGGGATTGACTGAGTGGAAATTAGCTGATACTGAGGCTGGGGGAGGGGTGGTAGAAGTGGGCTGATACTGGGCCTGGGGGAAACTGAGACTGGAAATGAACTTATACTGGGTCTGGGGGGGGGGGGGGACTGGGACCAGAAATGGGCTGATACTGGGCTTGGAAGTGGCAATGGGCTTATGCTGGAAAGGGACAGGGACTGGAGCTGGAAAGGGGCTAATTTTAGGGCTGGGGGGCTGGTCGGAAAAGGGGGCTTGATAAATGCTGGGGTCAGGATATGAAAAAGAAGGAGATGCTGAGGGAGTGAGAAGGAGAGGACAGATATGACTTTGCTTTTTGCCCAGCCTCCACAATAATCAGGGGAAGGTTGAGAGGGCAGGGTATAAGATGCTGGGGTAAGAAGGAGGAAAGGAAGGGTTAATAAGTATTGGAGAAGGAGGTAGATGCATGGGCACTGGAAACCTGGCAATGTGGGAGAGCACGGACTTGGGCTTAGGTAGAGAATCTAAGACTCAGTGAGGAAACAGAAGAAAGAGTAACATCGGCTCGGTATTGGGTGTGTAAGTGGGGACTCAGGGCTTGGGTGGGATTGCAAGTGAGGACTCAGGGACTAAGTAGAGTTAAAAAATGGGAACTTGAGGATCTAGGGGAATGGTGGAGACTAAGAAATTGATCAGAGATTAGGAGGACAGTGGGGACAAAATGATTAGGTGAGGAGTATAAGTTTTGCTGTGAGACAAAGTATTGAAATATGGGGAGGGGTGAAGGTTTGAAGGCCTTGGAGGGTTTGGGGAAGGACTGGGGGGGGGGGGGGGTTGAAAAGGACAGAGGGCTATAGAATGGGTGGGAGCCACAGAAAGGGGCAGGTCTTCTTTGAAGGTGGTGAAAGAGTAAAAATGGGGGAGGTAAAAGTCAAAATGGAAACCTGGATAGGGGTTAAGACATAAGAAAGGGCCTCTGGTGAAGAGAGGATGTGTTAGGGAATGAGCTGGGGCTGATTAGGGGATGAGAGATGAGAATGGGGAGGGGATACATACAGAGGGTGGAAATGGGGGACTAGAAAGTAGGTGAAAGATGGGGAGATAGGCAGGCTGCTGTAAGCAAAAGTGGGAAATGGAAGGACTAGGGAATTAAAGTTAGGAAATGGAAAGATGGTAAGAAGGTGAAAGGCGAAAAGAGGAAGGCTGAAAATTGAAGGAGGAAGGAATGGAATGAATCTATAGTTAGGTAAAAGGCAGATGAGAGGAATGGAGAAAAAGAGATGAAACAGGTGGATCAGTGTTGGAGAAAAGACGAAGCCAGGCAGTGTGAAGAAACAGAAAATGGAAATGAGATCCTGGAAAAGGATTTAGAAGAAAATCAACAAGAAGAAGTGGAAAAGAGAGACCAGGACCAACCAAATAGAAAAATAAAATGATCAGACAAGAAAGGTAGGAAAGAGTGACAGTTTATTAGAGAACGAAATAAGTCAGTTTTGAAAATATACATTTCTTAGAGTTCAGTAGAAGAGGAAATGCATTTCTGTTTCTCTTTCTTCAGTGTTTTAGAGGTTTTCCATTTGAATTTTTGTCTGCATATTTTTATTCTAATTTGTAGTTTCTTATTATTTACTAGGTAATGGTCTGTTTTTTCCATGTGCAGCCGAGGTGAGGGAATCTGTTAACATGTTGGTTCTGTAGTAGTTCAGCTTATTCTCTTTTTCAAACTAGAGGTTACTGGTGTTCAAGAATATTTGCAGTGCTGATTTTTCATAGGTAGGATTGACTTCTTAGATTTGGTGCTGGTGCTGGTTGTTCATTTGCAGGGTTTTGTGTTATGACACACAGTGTTTGACAGTAGAGGTAGTTAGGGGTATTGTCGCTGATTTGAGACCAGAATTTGAATGGAATCTTTTTTCGTATGTTGAGTTGTAAAGTGAAAAACCCTAATTCTGCTCTGCATCCATTGTTGGGAAAGTTTTATTGGTGAATCGGGGAGTGCTCCATATGAAAGAATGATGAATATATCCTATGAGACAAACAAATAAATATGCCCCATTCAAAGGCAATTATGTGTTTGTTGGCAAATGCATAATTAGCCTATGTATTTTCAAAATAAATATAGATAATATCAGGCTAAATAGCTAGACATTATCCTTATATTTGTGGACCATGTTAGGGGAGGAGCAAGGGTAGGCCAGGAAAGTACCAGGGAAAGAAGAAGAAGACCTACCCACCGCAGAAATCACAGGAGTCACCAGAACAGCGCAGGGACAACACGACCACACCACTTAAAAACAAAGAAACCTGTTATTTCGTAAAACCTTCAAAGGTACAGGGTCTGTACCTCCTAGGCCAGGAAAGTATCCAGATTGTGGAAATATTTAGCCACTATTCAGGTAAGTTAAATGTTTAGTTTAAGCCTGCCAAATAGCAGGCCTAGCCTAAGCAGATAGTTTATTCACCAGTGCTGTAAACAAAAGTATGCAAACACTTCCGGCCCTGTCCCTGCCCCCACAGGTCATTTCTGGCCCCACCCCCACGGGTTATTTCCAGCCCCTCCCACTATTCCACTTCTTTTTTGTCTACAAATTAAGCCCTGGGTGTAACCACAGCATGTTTGAAGGCCACAGGAACAGTTGCATTGGAAAGCAATAGGCTAAGAATATTTATTTATTTAGACAGACTTATACACCACCTTATCCTACAATCAAAGTGGTTACATCACATCACAATTGGGTTACATTTAACATTTGGGTGCTTTACAACATTTAACATGAGGGTTTTTAACAACATTAAGACAAAACATTAAGACAACACAATTTCAGGGTTACATTTATCATTATATTGTCGTGGGTTTAGCTGTGTTGATTAGGTATTGATTTTTCAGGGGTGTTTACGTTGCTATCCTGCTCGGGTGTGGGCTGTTGCGTGTCTGGTGGGGACTGTTGTCAATCTGCTCGTATGTTTCTGTGAAGAGCAGGGTTTTAAGGGCCTTGCAGAAGTCTGTGATGTCCTCTAATTCCCTTAGGCACGTTGGGAGGGAGTTCCATAGTGTGGATGCCATTAATGATAGAGCTCTTCTTGTTGTATTTTGTTTAGTCTTGTGATATCCTGAAGGTGTGGTGATTATGTTGGTATTGTTGTTCCTTCTTGGTCTATTACTAATATTTCTTGTTACGATTTCTTGTAGTGCATCTGCTGAAAGATGGTTAATGATTTTGAAAATGATCAAGATTATTTTAAATTTTGCTCTGGCCGCCATTGGGAGCCAGTGTAGTTGCTGTAAGATAGGGGTGATGTGTTTTGATCTTGGCATGTCAGTGATGATGCGTGCTGTAGTGTTCTGCACCATTTGGAGTGGGTGTAAGGTTTGCTGGGGGAGGCCTTGATATAGTGAATTTCCATAATCAAGAATATGACAGATGGAAGAGATGATGGCAGAATAGATAGTAGGTGGGAATGGGATCAGAGGAGCGGGTAATCAGTTTGGAAGAGGAGAAGAGATGACGGCGGAAGAGATAGAGCTTAGTAGGTGGGAATGGGATCAGAGGAGCGGGTAATCAGTTTGGAAGAGGAGAAGAGATTTGCAGTTTCCTCCTCAGTGATTTCAGAAAAAGAAGAAAGGGTGACCAAAGGTGAGGGAAAGATTTGGGATTAAAGAAGGGGAAGATGAGATGGAGGTGACCCTTCAGAGAATTCAAGGCTAATCTTCTGGACTTTGTCATGGAAATAATCAGCCAAGGTCTAAGCAGTCAGTGAAGAAAGGATTGGGGGAGGAAGGACCTTGAGGAGAGAGTTGAGCATAGCAAAGAGACAGCGAGCGTCAGAGGCAAGAGAGTTAGTCAGATGGAAATAGTCCAGGACATAACCGCTTGGAATGGTGTCTAGCACTCAGTGATCCTTGGTGACATCTAGTAATGGGCCTCCAAACCTTCACTGCATTGATCAGCAGGGACTCCCTCTGAAGGGGACAGAGACCCTGGGCCACGAGCCCCCCAAAAGGACTGACTAAGGATCCGAAATCCAGAAGAAGAGAAGAAAGGTTTTCCAGGACGATAACAACAGGAGTCCCAAGACCCCCAGAAGTCAGTCAAGCATGCCTGCAATAAATGGGCGAATGCTCGAAAAGGGAATGGCACTGTACACTTTCCAGACCCTTTTGGCCTATCATCTGGAAGATAATAAGACTTGACCTCACCCAGGACCTTCACCAACATTTCCATATTGACCCCAAAAAGAAGCTTCCCCTTAAGGCCAGTTAAGTCAGCTGGGCTTTGGAGGATATGTTCGCTGCCCATTGCGGAGTCAAATCCAATACCGCAACACCATCAACAGGGCAAAACTACCTAGCCACCAAGCGGACTAGAACATACAGTACATGGCATCAGAAGAAAAGCAGTAACTGACTCAAAAAGAGGGGTAATATTATCCAGTGGAAGAGACTGAATCCACAGGAGCAAGGCCTGCAGCGCTGCCAACTGAAGAACAGTAGCTGCCACTGCATACTGGCTCTTCAGCAGAGCCCACCTTTCTATCCAGAGTATCTTTTAAGGCCAATACGCCTTCCACAGGAATGATGTCCCACTTGATGACCACCGTGATCTGCGCAGAATCCTTGGCATACTAAAACCATGTGGCGCACTCCTCTTCTGGGAGAGCATACAGCTTCTTACACACCTCTAGGCAGGGAACTGGGAAGGTCTGATTCTGACCGGAACATGTTCTTGATAACATCTGGAAAACTGTTGTGAAACCTGCACCCTTTGTAGGAGCAGATGAACCTGCAGCCCCTGCTCTGCAGCTGGAGTGTCAGCCAAATACAAAGTGGATGAATCTAGAGCAATCAATGCCTCCAATTCCCTCTTCTGGAACAGGTGGATAATGCCAGCCTCTACAAGATCCTTTGAAGGTGAAACCACCTCTTTCTCCACATCAGATTCCTCAACCAAGATGTCAGAACCAGCATAAAAGTCCAAGTTTTGGACGGACCCCAGTTGATCCACATCTCCAGAATGCAACCTCCGTCTGTGTCACTTAGAAGGACACAGCTTGGCTTTGGCTTCTACACTCTGTCCACCCCTCACGAGACTGAACTAGAGGAACTCCAGAGGCTTCAGGGTCTGAGTTTCCATGCCAAAAAGACTAGGCTTCCTGCAGAAAAGAAAGGAATTCTGGGGAGGACAACCCAGATTCCAGGAGCTCCCCTCCTTGAGAATGACGCGCCAACCACAGGAGGCACAGCTGTAGCCAATCCCTCCGAAGAAAGGTAGTGGCCAGAAATGCAGACACCGGAACCCAAGACCAGGCTGTTATTCTTACCCACAGCACCATCAATTGCCTCCTACCTTGAGGCAGAAAATGCTGGACCAACTGAATCCCTTTAGTGGAAGAAGGGAGATGGGCTCTCCAGTGATGAGACAGAGAATACCAGGCAAGATGAACAAATTCCAGAATCCATTGAAAGGCTCTTCATTTCCCGGAAGATGCCATAAAACCCATGCTGAAGGGGCATGTATAAGAGCACATGTTACAGGTGCTTGGGCAGGAACGCACAATGGAGCCACTCAGACAGAATGTGCACTGGGATTGCTTGGGCATAAGGTGTGCAAAGACAGAAAATGCAAACAGTGTGCACTGGAAAAGGGCAGGAAGCCCCTGACATTGCACCCACAGTCCACCCCAACTTATGACCCACAACAAAGACAAGGACAAGGTCAAGCCTTGCTACTTTCCCCCTGGGAGCCTCAGGCAAGGCAAACCATGCCAGACTCATTATTACACCCCAGATGCTGTTTTTTCTTCATTTTTGTTTTAAACATCGAAACATGACAACGAAAAAGACCATATGGCCTATCTAGTCTGTTCTTCCATATCAACCACTACAACAGTCCCCTTTATTCCTTTAGAGATCCTCTGTGTTTGTCCCATGCTTCTTTGAATTTAGACACTGTCCTCATCTCTACCACCTCCACTGGGTGATTATTCTACGGATCCACCACTCTTTCTGTAAAGAAATATTTCCGCATATCACTCCTGAATCTATCCCCTTTCACCTTTATCCCATGTCCCCTAGTAGCAGAGAATGCTTTCAATCAAAAGAGGCTGTCCTGTGCATTTATGCCATGGAGGTATTTAAACGTCTCAGTCATATCACCTCTATCCCATCTTTCCTCTAAGTGTACATATTAAGATCCTTAAGTTTGTCCTCATATACTTTATAATGAAGACCACTAACCATTTTAGTAGCCACCCTCTGTACTGACTCCAGCCTGTTTATATCCTTTTGAAGGTGCAGTCTCCAGAATTGCGCACAATACTCCAAATGAGGTCGCACCAAAGACTTATAGAGAGGCACTATCACACCTCCTTTCTTCTGCTGGCCATTCCTCTCCGTATGCACCCAAGCATCCTTCTAGCTTTTGCCGTCGCCTTTTTTAACTGTTTAGCTACTTTAAGATTATCAGACACAACCACCCCTGGGTCCCACTTTTCTTTAATGGCCAAAAGTACTTCACCCCCTATACTATATTGCTCCCTTGGATTGCTGCAGCCCAAATGCATGACCTTACATTTTTTAGCATTAAATCCCAGCTACCAAATTCTAGACCATTCTTCAAGCTTAGCTAGATCCCTCCTCATGTTATCTACAACTTCCTGGGTGTCTACTCTATTGAAGATTTTGGTATCATCTGCAAAGAGGCAAAACTTACTCAACAGCCCTTCCGTTATATCACTAACAAAAATGTTAAAAAGAATCGGACCAAGGACAGATCCTTGGGGCACACCACTGGTAACTTCCTTCTCCTCAGAGTGAGCTCCATTTACCTGTACTCTTTGTCGCCTCACACACAATCAATTTCTAACCCAAGCAGTAACTTTAGGGTCCATCCCTAGGGTGCTCAGTTTGTTTATAAGTTGCCTGTGAGGAACGTTGTCAAAGGCTTTACTGAAATCTAAATACACCACATCTAGGGCACTCCCTTGGTCCAACTCCCTGGTCACCAAGTCCAAGATATCAATTAGATTTGTCTGACAAGATCTGCCTCTGGTGAATCCATGCTGCCTCGGATCCTGTAATCCGCTGGACTCCAGAAACCTCACTATTTGCTCTTTCAGCAGCGTTTCCAATAATTTACTTACCACAAAGTTAAACTACCGGCCTGTAGTTTTCAACCACATCCTTACTTCCGCTTTTGTGTAAAGGCACCACATGAGCCTCTCTCCAGTCCTTTGGCACCACTTCAGACACCAACGAGGCATTGAAAAGATCAGTCAGTGGATTTGCTAGAATGTCCCCAAGTTCTCTCAGTATTCTAGGGTGTATCCCATCCAGTTCCATCACTTTGTCTACTTTACGTTGAGCTAGTTTCTCATGAACACAGTCTTCTGAAAATTGTTCAAGATGCCCCTAGCTTCTGTTCCTGTTTGTGGGTGTTTTCTGAGGTCCTGTTTCTGGTTCTTCATCTGTGAATACAGAAAAGAAATATTTTTTAAGCAATTCCACTTTATCCTCATCAGCTTCTATATATTCCTCCCCTTCACCCTTGAGTCTGACAATACCACTTTTGCCCTTCCTCTTCTCACTAACATATTTGAAAAATGTCTTGTTCTCCCATTTTATTGCATTGGCTATTTCCTCCTCTTTTTGAATCTTTGCTTTCCTGACTGCTTTGCTAGCTTCTCTAAGTTTTTCCAAATATAGATGCCTGTCTTCCTCTCTCAGTGATCTCTTGTATTTCATGAAGGCTTCCCTCGTTTTCTTCACCTTTTCAGCTATTGCTTTCGAAAACCATAGCGGTTTCCTTTTCCTTTTACCTTTATTTACCATTTTAACAAAAAGGTCGGCTGCCCTTAAATTATCCCCTTTCAATTTTGCCCACTGTTTTTCTACATCCCCCAGCTGTTCCCATCCCGCTAACGACTCCCTGAGGTATTGGCCCATCTTGGCAAAGTTAGTTTTTCTAAAGTCTAAGACCCTCACTTTTGAATGAACAGCCCAAGTCCTAATACTGAACCACACCATCTGGTGATCACTGGATGGAAAATGATCTCCCATTATAACATCAGAAACACTTTCACCATTGGTAAGCACCAAGTCCAGTATGGCCCCTTCACGTGTGGGGTCTGTTATCAATTGCCTAAATAGTTCTCCCTGTAGAGAATTGAAGATCTCTTTACTTCTACTTGCTGCTGCTGTCTGCTTTTGCTGCTCCTGCTGCCCTTGCTGCTCTCGACTGTTCTGCACCCTTGCTTGATTATTGCCTGCTTGCCTGGTCCTTGTGCTGCTTCTGACGCTTCTCTGTTGCTCCTCCCACAGGTAACCCCATTGGCTGCCTTCCCGACGTTCCCGGCGTCCCCGGAAGTGCCCAACCTGCATTTAAACGCTCTCACTGCGGCGTTTTGCACACGCCGAAGGAGTGCGCCCAAGGAGCAGGTCGTGCTCCTTGGGCGAGCTCCTTGGGGTGAGTCCTGCGAGTCCAGCGATCCAGCGTCCCACTTGCTTTACTACTCTTCTGAAGCCGACTCAGGATTTTGCCGTCGTTAGTCTTTCTGTCGTCAGTGTTCTTTCAAGATACTTTGTCTGCCCTCCGGTCTTATTGCTCCCTGCTTTGCTTCTGTCTCAGCTGTCTCCCTGCGCCATGTCTGCTATCCCTGTTCTGTGGGGCTGGAGGCCTCTGCCTCTCCCTCTTCCTATCCGACCCCTCCGCATACCGCCCTGCACCCCTCCTCCAATCTCATTTCTTGTTCTCCTTCTCTACTGTCTTCTGCCTCTCCTCTCTCCTGTGCCCCTCCCCCTTCCCCCGCGCAGCTTCTTTTTCTCCAGGTAGCCCTGATAAACTGTCGCTCCCTCTGGTCTAAGACCGTGCTCATTCAAGACCTCATACTACAGCATTCTCTGGATATTTTGTTCCTCACAGAGACTTGGCTCAGGGAGGATGAGGAGCCTCTTCTGAATCGCTGTCTTCGCCCGGGCTATTCCTCCTTCGCGACATCTCACCGGGGTAGGATTGGCGGGGGGGGGGGGGGTTGCGGCGATTTACCGCTCCTCCCTCCCCCTGCATGAAATTCTCCCTATTCCTTTTTCTTACTCAGAGACTTTGCTGCTCTGTCTAGGGACTTCCTTCCCTATTCATCTGCTCTTGCTTTATGTTCCCCCAGCGCTGTCCTCCCCTCAATGAGATTCTGTCCTATCAACCATATCCGAAGCTTCCCTTAGGTACCAACATCTTCTGCTCCTAGACGACTTCAATGTCCATGTCGATGCTCCCACCTCTCAACGTGATCTCTCTTTTCTTTCCTTGCTTTCTGACCTTTCCCTTCAACAACTCGTCCGCGTCCCTACGCACTCTGCAGGTCACATATTAGATCTGGTTATTGCTCGCCAGTCTTCGCTCATTACTCCCTCATCTTTCTCTGCTTCGCCCCTTCCCTGGTCTGATCATCTTTGTGTCCACTTCTCCTTTTCCTGTCCTTCCCTTCCTCCCCCCTCCTCCTCAGCTCCGCCCTCGAGCCGTCCGGTACGTCTCCTTACCCCTCATTCGCTTCCTCAGTTTCCGCCCTCGGATGAGCTTTTTCCCACTGATTTTCACCTATTCCCAGAGGATCTCCAAGCTCAATGCTGGGATTCCACCCTCACATCGGCCTTAGATAAGGTCGCTCCCCTGCAGTCTCCCTCTGTCACCCAGCATCGCCCCTCCTCCCCTTGGTTTTACCCCGGCCTACTACTCCATCGCGCTCACCTTCGTCGGGCTCTGCGCCGCTGGCATAAATGTCCCACCCCAGCCACCCTGTCACATTTCCGTCATTGCCATACCCATTATCGCTCTCTTAGTTCAGCCAAGAAGAATCACTTTGATAAGCTTATTTCCTCCTCAGAGAATTCCACACGACAATTATACTGTATCCTTCGTTCCCTTTCTGCTTCTTCGCTTCCCTCTGTCTCCGATACTACTGCTCCCACCACTTCCTCCGTCTCCAATCCTGCTCCTTCTGTTCTGGCTTCGCATTTCGCCTCAAAGGTTCAATCTATCTGGCAACTTTTTCCTGCCTGCCCCCCCCTCTTTCCCCTCCCCCCTCCCCTCTCTCTTCTACCACCCCAGTTCCCTCAAGTATCCCTCCCCTCTCCCACCGCTGGTCTGCTTTCCAACCCATCATTCTCCCTGAATTGACTAAGGCTCTTAAAGCTACTCGAAAAACCACCTGCCTTTCAGACCCTATCCCCTCACAGTGGCTTTCTGAGCCCTCACTAGCCCTGCTTCCCCTGATTCTTTCTATCTTCAACAATAGTCTACTGTCCGGGTCCTTCCCTTCACATTGGAAACACGCCCTAATCCGCCCCCTTCTGAAGAAAGCTTCCCTGGACCCCTCTATACCCTCAAACTGGCGCCCTATTTCTAATCTCCCTTTTCTGTCTAAACTTCTCGAGCGTCTGGTTTTCTCTCAGCTCTCTGCTCATCTTGAGGCTTCTCTGGTTCTTCACCCCCGCCAATCCGGTTTCCGTCCAGGTCACAGCACTGAATCTATTCTCATTTCCTTTCTCAACAAATTGCATGTTGCACACAATCACGGTTCTATATCCATAGCTGTCTCTTTAGATCTGTCTGTTGCTTTTGATGTTGTTGATTACCGCATGCTTCTATCTCGACATGACACTATTGGTCTCTCAGGTTCAGTCCTTCACTGGTTTCATTCTTTTCTTTTCAACCGGTCCTTCTCAGTACTTTCTGGCTCTGACTCCTCTCCCTCCACCCCTCTTCACTGTGGTGTCCCACAGGGCTCTGTGCTTGCTCCCCTTCTGTTTAACATTTTCCTGGCCCCCCTCGCTCTGCTCATCCAGCAACATGGTATCTCGGCGTATTATTATGCCGATGATATCATCCTTCTTTTCCACACTAGTTCACTCACTCCCGATATTGGTCCCCTCAATGTCTGTCTCTCTGCTGTTTCCTCCTGGTTCTCAGAAAGATTCCTTCACGTCAATTTGTCAAAAACTTCAGCTATTTGGTTTACTGCTGGTGCTCCTGTCCCCCCCCCCTCATCCCTTCCCTCTCTGCTGACCCCATCCCCCTTGTTTCTTTACTACGCTATCTTGGTGTCACCTTGGATTCCGCCCTAACCTTCAAAGACCACATTTCCTCCATTGTTCAACGTTCCTTCTGTACACTGAGGCAACTCCGCACTGTTCGCTCTTTTCTCTCCCCCTCTTCTCTGACCACACTGCTTCTCTCTCTTGTCGTTTTTCGTTTAGATTACTGCAATGCATCTTTAGCTGGGCTTCCTCTTACTCAACTTCGCAGGCTTCAAATGGTTCACCACACAGCTGCTTGTCTCCTGACTCACACCTCCCGATTCGCTCACATCACCCCCTTCTTATTCGTTTACACTGGTTGCCCATTCCATTTCGAATCCAATACAAGATCCTTACTTTTGTGCACAAATCCCTCCACACCGGTGTCCCACGCTATCTCTCAGACTTAGTTCATTTTCACTGCCCCTCGAGATCCCTTAGGTCTGTTCACGCTAACCGGTTATTCCTCCCAGGCCCACCTTGAATCTACACGTTCCGCTGCCTTTTTCTTCATTGGTTCCCGTCTATGGAACTCTTTGCCGTCTGCACTTCGTCTGGAACTTTCCTATCCTTCTTTCAAAGCTAAGCTAAAGACCCATCTTTTCAACATAGCCTTTGATCTTCCTCCCCCCCCTCCTCCTTCCGATAATTAATGATATTTCTCCTTTTCCTGCTGTCTCTTATTGTTCCCTCTCCTGACGCTGTCCCTTTCCTATCATTAAATGGCGTTCCTTTCTGTTTCCTTTTCTCCGCAGCCTCCTGTTGTTTTAATGTAAACCGCCGCATGCCTGCTGGTCCAGGCGGTCTATCAAGTTTTTAAATAAAGATACTGCAGCAGGAATGTGCCAATCAACATCTGGCCTATTGAAATCCCCTATCAGTAGCACTTCCCCTTTCCTAGCAATGCTGCGTATGTCTTCAATTAACTCTCTGTCCACCTCTTCCTCTTGTGAGGGAGGTCTGTATATCACGCCAATGCAAATAGATTTCTCTTTCCCTCTTTCTAGTTTAACCCATAATACCTCCTCTCTCCCTTTTAAGCTCTGTAATTCCAAAGCTTTAATATTATTTTTTACATATAGTGCCACTCCTCCTCCCTACCCTGTCCTTTCTGAATAAAGTATAGCCTGGTATAGTTACATCCCAGTTATGGTTTTCTGTGAACCATGTTTCTGTAACTGCCACTAAATCCAAGTCAGCTACTCCCTCCAAAGCTTCAACATCAGGGATCATTTTGTGCACATTGCTTTCCATATGTTTCCCCCTTTTACCCATTTCCATATAGGTATTTAATGTGCAATGTCACTTACCTGGGGGCTTTCTTCACCCATCCCCAATGAATCTAGTTTAAAGTCCTCTTCAGTCAATTAGCCAGTCTACTACTGAAGATGCATCAACCTTTTTTGGACAGATGGACGCCATCTCTGCTCTGCAACTCTTGGAACAGCATCCCATGGTCCAGGAAACCAAAATGCTCTCAATGACACCATCCACACAGCCATGCATTCATCTCCAGGATGTGAGCCTCTCTGCCTTGGCCTTTACCCTCAACAGGGAGGATTGAAGAGAACATCACCTGTACACCTAACTGCTTCACCCTCTGTCCTAGAGGCATGAAGTCACTTTGATACGCTCAGAGGGATACCTGGCAGTATCATTTGTTCCGACATGGATTAGCAACATTGGGTAATAATCAGTGGGCTTGATGAGTCTTGGCAAACTCTCCATAACATCTTGGATTTTGGCACCAGGCAGACAGCATACCTCTCAGGACATCAATTCTGGTCGGCAGATGGACACTTCAGTACCCCTCAGAAGAGAGTCACCAACCACCACTATCCTTTGCTTCCTTGTGGTCACTGATTCTACAACTTTGGGGTACTTGAGCTCTGGTTTTTCCCTTTGCAGGGATGCTTTCACCTCCTCCACTTCCATGGCTGCATAATGGTTGTTCAATTCAAGGGCTGTAGAAGTTGGATTGGTGATTCTGCAGGCCCTGGTGACTTGTGTCCAACCTTCGTCATTCTGTAGGCACCCATCTTCTCCTCTGCTGGAGAGCTTGGTTGCTGCAAGAAGCATCTCATCAATGTGTATCTCACTATCTTGAATGCTCATCAGCCTTGCCACCTTTTCTCTGAGTTCCTCCTCTTGTTTCCTGAGAGTTTCAGCATGCAGGCACCCTGCACATGGAACTGGTCCTTCAACTGGCATTAGGACCTCTGTCTGGACAGAGGCAGAAGCTATAATGGGGGCAACAGCTTTAGGGATACAATTTTTCCCAGCCATTGTTCTATTTGTGGAGCTTAGATATCTGTTAAAGCAAAAGAGAGAGATCTACCAAAGTACCAGCCGGTTTCCCAGCTGTCCTTTCAGAGAAAAAGCAGTTAAATTTCTTTAATTATATTCAAAATGTGCTGTTCCAAGTCCTTGTGTTTTGTTAAATGGGGAGGTGCCCTATAAAGCAAGACTGTTTGCTAGGGGTGGGTGGGAGTTGGGGGTGGGGGGGGGGGGGTAGGGAGGGAAATAACATCTGATTAGGTGTCAGCAGCTCCCAAGAGTTGAGAAAGTTATGAAAGCAGAGTTTTAAACCTACCCCACTAAAGAAAATATTTCTACTAAAGCACCAAAAAGAATGTAACTTTGTTTTAAAAATGTACCAAAACCCTTTTAAGAGCTCCCAGTCAGAGCTAGCAATTTTAACCCCCCCCCCCCCCCACACACACAGAAATTCTTACCTTTGTTTGAAATGTATAGCCCCTGTTAGGATTTTGCTACCTGACTGATCTGTTTAAAAAAGGGTAAGGGTGTTTATAATGTTTCTTTACTTTACAACATTCCTTCACCTCTGCTTTCTGTTCTTTATAACTGCATCTTGTGTTTTTTCAGACTGAAATCACACCAATTTAGCACATATTGTCACAACCATTCTTCAATATGGGATGAATTGAAGAGCACAGCAGAATATGCAGATCACGCATGACAGAAAGAAGACACATGCTAAATCACGCAGCTACGAAGCTGTATATCACTGCTATTAAATAGTAAAGAACTTTATTACTGCTTTTTAATTGAACATGGCATTTGTCCTTCTTGACTGTTTAGTGTTTCAAACACTCCTTCCAATCTTTCTACAAGCTCGGAATCTGATCTAACTCACAAGAAATTTACTCTGCCTTTTGTAGATAATATTGTAGCCATGCAGAAATCCCTCGTAACAGAATGTTCACCAGTGCCCCCTGTTCCTGGTGAACCTACATTATTGGTAGGAGCACAAAGTAACTTCTCCCCATTTATTCTGCCCTATTCCACTAGGTCTTTGTAATTGGCAGAGTCTCAAAAATCTCTATCTAGTCAGAATGAGACTAATCTGGGACATAGCACACTTTCCACTTCCAATCTTCCTTCCACTTTGGAAATCTCAAATATATTACTCTCTATGACAGAAATTATGGCCTTATCAGATACTGCACCATCATGGCTTATCAGCAAAAATTTGATCCCATATCTGCAGTGTGCTACACTATAGCCTTGAACACGATCTGCTTCTAACTGTATGGAAATTGTCCACTATTTGACTTTGCTCCAGAAACTCCAACGTGGACTACAGACTGCTCCAGCTATTGTCCACTGATCTTTCTTTTGTTTTCAAAATAGTTGAAAAGATCATAGTCGAGCAATTAACTAAATACTTAGGGCGGCCTTTGCATGGTTTGCACACCTGTGAACTGCATAAATGCTGTTCATCAGGATATTCAGTGGCCCTTATCCGGTTAGTGACGCTGAGTATCCCCTCCTAGCCCATCTAAATGCCCTCACGGTGACGCTACATTCCAGGGGAGGAGCGGGGCGGCACTCAAACATAACCAGTTATCTGTGGTATTCAGTTGATAACCGATTATCCTTAACCAGGCAGATAAAAGGCTGGCCTAACTTTACCCAGTTAAAGATAACCAGTTATCTCAATTGATAACTGAGCAAACCACATATTCAATGCTGGTGGCCAGATATGACCCCAGCATTGAATATCGAGGTTTAAGTTAAAACAGCAATAGCCAGACACTTTAAAAATGCTGCTCACCGCCATTTAATGTCGACCCCTTAGAATGTACAAATGCGCTTCATCCAAGACAGACTGGCTTTCATCCCAACCACTGCAGCACTCCTCTATCTTTCACTAACATGTTAAGAACTTCTTCTTACTTTCCCTCCGTATCTAATCAAGAAAGGACTGGAGGGCAGCGCTGAAGTTTCTACCCAAGATCACCTGATATGATGCAAATCTAGCTGTCTTTGGCAATACTTTGAAAAAAAATCCTGGTTTTAGTTTGGAGCATACAGCACAAGAGTTACCTTTGCTCCCTTAACTCCTACATTTACAAAGTATCCTCAAGCTTATTTTCAATTGTGATATCACTTGTACTAACAACAATTATCTGCACTCCAAAGGGGCGAGCGCAGTTGCCCCCTCAGTAAATCCTTCAAACTTCAGGTCCAAACACATTCAAAAAGAAAAGCAGACATGTGCAAGTTCAGGCAGGATTTCAGAAAGGGGGAGATGTCTACATAGATGTCCCCAGGAAAGCATTTCTGAACAAGGATGTCTAATAGCCTAATGGTTAAAGTAGTGGGTAAGGTATAAAGTGATCAGGATTCAAATCCCAATATGGGCCTTTGTGATCTGAGGCTAGTTCCTTAATTTGCCATCTCCTTTACACCTTTTGGATGTTTTAAAGCCACAATAAGCACTTTCCTGATGCCTGTTCATGCCTAGAGCAGGTCTAAACGTGGACGTGCCTGCAGATGTCCCCGACGTTTCTGGAATTGAACAGGAACATCTAACTTCATTGCACCTCTCCAGACACACCTCCACCACAGTCCCTGCACTGGAGATGTCTCTAAACAAATTTTGACGTCCAAAAGCATGCCTTTGGATGTCCAAATTATGACTAAGACTTTTAAAATGACTCCCTAGCTAACACTTATGCATGCCCAGGAGCAGGTGTCTATGCCAGTGGGGGGATTGAGAGAGTTGGGCATCTATTTCTGTTATTTTATTATTTTATAAAAGTCATATAGGTACCTATAAAATAAGCACCCGGATGCAGGTCCAAAAGTATACAAACTCATGTGAACAAATATATGCATGCTCCAAAGCAGGTGTAAGTATGTGTGTGTGTATATTTTGCTAACCACACCCAATGGTCAGCATGGGCCCAATATTCAACTAGGCAGGCTATGCACCGCTACAGCGTATAGTCCTGCCCGCTCACCCCTAACCACGGATATTCAATGCCGTGGCAATGGCATTGAATATCCAGGTTCGGTGCAAAGAGGACAATGCCGCCGAGCCTAACCAGGTAGCAGCAATATTGCACCTGTACCCGGGTAGCATCCATGGCTAAAACTAGGCAAGCCGCTACCCGGTTAGCAGCAATCTCCACCTCCGCTCTGCCCTGGAACGCCACCAACATGCTCCAATGTTAACCGTGTAAGTGCTGTTGACTATCCCCATCTAACATAGTGACATAGTATATGATGACGGATAAAGACCAGTATGGTCCATCTAGTCTGCCCAGCAAGGGGGCAAGAGTAGATGCACTTGTCGCCTGTGCAGATCACCCCTATTTGTTGAGATATAAGAGACAGTTACGTTTATTTTTATTTTATCCTGTTGCTATAAAGGGATCCACTGTGTCTGTCCCATGCCATTTTGAATTCAGTCACTGTATTTGCCCCCACCACTTCCATCGGCAGGACATTCCAAGCATCCACCACCCTTTCAGTGAAAAAGTATTTCCTGACGTTGCGTTTCAGTTTACCCCCTTGCAGTTTCATGTTATGCCCTCTAGTTTTACAGCTTCCCCATCTTTGAAAAAGGTTTGTTTGTCCATTAATATATTCTCTTTAAATATTTAAAGGTCTGTAACATATCTCCCCTGTCCCTCCTCTCCTCTAGCATATACATATTTAGGTCTTCACATCTCTTCTCATACGTCTTCTGGCGCAGGCTCCAAGTCATTTTGGTCACCTTCCTCTGAACCGTTTCCAGTCTTTTTATATCCTTTGCGAGATATGGTTTCCAAAACTGAACACAGTATTCCAAGTGAGGCCTCACCAGCGACTTATACAGTGGCATTAGTACCTCCTCCTTTCTGCTGGTAATTCCTCTCTGTATGCAACCCAGCATCCTTCTGGCTTTGGCCACTGCCTTGTCACACTGTTTCACCACCTTGAGATTCTCAGAAACAATCACTCCGAGGTCCTTCTCCTGGTTCATCTAAGGCATTTACACTGTTTGCTGGGCTGTAAACCTTGCAAATGCCTTTCAAAAATTGGGCCCCATGTCTATAATCACATACATTATCTTCAGCATCCAGGTATACAGACACACAATTTCAAAAAGCCCTTTCTTGTAGGGCTTTTTAAAATTACCTCCTACATATGGGCTAATACTAATGGTCCCTTTCACTAAAGCCGCTAAGGATTTACAATTAATGTGCCAAAAAAATACATGTTAATTGCAAAGCTTCCGCATTAGCTGTTGGGGAGGCATGACCCATAGAGGAGGAGTTAAGTAAACTTGCACGAAGAGCTGCGTTGTCGCTAAATGTGCGGCAATTGCCCTGGTGCTAGTGGTAATGTGTTCTCCATGCCCGTGCTCCTCTCATTCCACGCCTAATCCTGCAATTGCCGATTAACACGCTTGTTAGGATGTGGTGGCAGACACGCTTGCATGTTATTTTTCTGACTGCCAATTGCTGGGCATTAAAGCGCATGTTAAGCAGCTAGTGGGCTTTAGTAAAAAGAGCCCTTAGGTATAATCTTAGGTATTTTTCCATTTTTGAGAAGCTGTGCATAGCTTCCGATTTATTTAAAGTTTACTTTGCCTGTAAAGTGTCCAAATTATTCTATTAAGGTGATAAATATTCATAATAATTATTTTTGCTTTTCCTATGAAAGTAACATAATCAGAGAGAACATGAATAAAAAATTCTCTTTTCCATCTTGATATCCAGCTGTTCTTCTAAGTCTAATTTTTATTGCAAGCCATTTAAGAGAGATTTAAAATTGTAATGTTGAAAAAGAGCACTCTTGTTTAGTTCCTCTTTGAAGTTCAAATTTCTCTGTTAGTTGGTCATTCATTCACAATTGGGCTGTTGTCTCTTTTGAAGAGTAGTTTTATCCAATTTTAAAATGTTCCTTTGATGACAAATTGTTCTAGTCCCCAAAAAAGGTACTCACAGGATATTTTATTGAATGTCGTCACTGCATCCAAACTAGCCAAAACCAAGCCCCGAGAGTTTCTGTCTGATTGTAGAGTTGCTGCAGCTCTAAGCTTATTTGAGCCTTGATGTCACAGGAGAACGGGTCGTCATACTGGAATGGTCTGCGTATGTGGGGAACATCTGCTGATGTTAGGGGAGGGTTGGGGGCATGAGGGGGTTCAATGTTGTTAGGAGCAGTGATTTAAAAAGCTACTCCCATACACAATTGGCGAAGAGCAGGATGCTCTTGTCCCCCATAAGGAGCTTTTTAAAATTGCTGCTCCTGCTGGATGTGCCAACAAATACACATATAGTCCTGCATGTTATTACACGTATTTTATAAGAGACTTCGTGCCTGGCTAAGGCTTTGTAAAATAGTGGTGGAATTATGTATTTCTTGACCTGTGTGTCTCAGTTTATCCCTCCATGACTTATCTAATATGAGCCTTCACATCTGTCAGTCATAACAATATAAGATATGCCATACTGGGTCAGACCAAGGGTCTGTCAAGCCCAGTATCCTGGTTCCAACAGTGGCCATTGCAAGTTTAAAAATACCTGTCAAATTCTCAAAGGTATAATCATTCCATGCTGCTTGTCCAATAGGTAAGCAGTGGATTTCCCCAGTCCTCTTTAATAATGGTTTATGGACTTTTCCTCCAGGAACTCATCGAAACCTGTTTTGAATCCAGTTACATCCTTCAGTAACAAATTCCAGGGTTTATTGCATGCTGAGTGAACAAATATTTACTTGGATTCATCCTAAATGTGCCACATTGTAGATTCATTGCATGTCCTGTAGTCTTTCTACTTTTTGAAGGAGTAAAGAGCTGCTCTACATTTACTCATTCCATTCCATTCGTTATTTTATAAATCATTGTCATATCTCCCCTCAACCGTCTCTTTTCCCAGTTGAAGAGCCCTAACATAGTAACATAGTAAATGACAGCAGATAAAGACCAGTATGGTCCATCTAGTCTGCCCAGCAAGATGGCAAATTTAGGTGCACCTGCCGCTCCGTGCAGGTCACCCCTCCCCGTGTCTTTGTTTAGGGGTGAACCCGTCACTCCGTGTAGGGCACCCCTGTTTGTTGAGAAATTAGATAGTTAAGTTTATTTTGATTTTATCCTGTTGTTATAAAGGGATCCACTGCCATTTTGAATTCTGTCACTGTATTTGCCCCCACCACTTCCATCGGGAGGGCATTCCAAGCATCCACCACCCTTTCAGTGAAAAAGTCTTTCCTGACATTGCCTTTCAATTTACCCCCTTGCAGCTTCATGTTATGCCCTCTAGTTTTACAGCTTCCCTGTCTTTGGAAGAGGTTTGTTTGTCCATTAATACTCTTTAAGTATTTAAAAGTCTGAGCCATATCTCCCCTATCCCTCCTCTCCTCCAGAGTGTACATATTTAGGTCTTCAAGGGGCTTGTTTACAAAGCCGCGGTAGCGGTTTGCGATCGTAATCGGAGCCGCGGCCCCATTGATTTCAATGGGGCCGCGGCTGCGATCGCGATCGCGAACCACTACCGTGGCTTTGTAAACAAGCCCCCAAGTCTCTTCTCATAAGGCTTCTGAAGCTTTTCCTCATAGGGGTATCCTTCATCCCCTTTCGCATTTTGGTTGCTTTCTTCTGTGCCTTTTCCAATTCTGCTATATCCTTTTTAAGATATGGTGACCAGAATTGCACACCATATTTAAGTTGCAGTTGCATGATAGAGTGATGCAGAGGCATTATAATATCCTTAGTTTTATTCTCCATTCCTTTCCTTATGATTCCTAGCATTCTATTTGCTTTCTTGGCTCTGGCTGCACATTGGGCAGAGGATTTCAATGATCCATGATCACAAACAGATCTTTTTCCTAAATGGTGATTCCTAATATGGAACCTTGCATTGTGTAACTGTAGTTTGGGTTATTCTTCTCTAAGTGCATAACTTTGCACTTGTCCACATTAATTTTCATCTGCTATTTGGACGCCCGTTCTCCCAATTTTTCAAGGTCCTCTTGCAATTTTTTATTCTCCTCTTGTGTTTTAAGAACTTTGAATAATTTTATGTCATCTGCAAATTTGATCACCTCACTCATTATTCCCATTTCCAGGTCATTTATAAATATATCAACAAAGCAGTGAGATTAGCACATATCCCTGATGTACTCCACTATTCACCTTTCCCATTGAGAAAATTGTCCATTTAGCCCTACTCTTTGTTTTCTCTCTTTTAACCAGTTCCTAATCCACAATAGTACACTGCCTCCTATCCCATTACTTTTAATTTTCTCAAGAGTCTCTCATGAGGGCCCTTATCAAAGGCTTTCTGAAAATCCAGATGCTCTATGGGGGTCGTTCCAAAAGACAAATAGTGGGGATGTATGTCTGATTTGGATGTACATCCCTGCTATTCTCCTGGGCCCCTATTCCCTGCCCAAATCTCCCTGCACATACATAGGAGGTGTGCAGGGAGCTCTGGATGGGGGCAATGACAGGGAGGAGAGTGGGTGGGCTGGGAACAGGGCAAACAACCTGGACGTACAGGGCCAATTCCAGTCATGGCCCTGTACATCTGGGTTCACCAGGATAGACGGTGGACGTATTACACCTCAGAGGTGGAATAAATCCCCCAGCATTGGAAGATGGCACCGTCGGGCCCCTCACAAACGGGTAGGTGGCTGCAGGGAGTTCCCCACCACCCAATCCTGGCCTTGGAAGGCCCGATCGGGGGTTGGGCAGTGGGGAACAGGGCATTTTGTGTGATGCAAGTGATCGGGGCTCCTGCATGGACCTGAGGTGCCATGGCAATGGGACACCATAGCACCATGGCTCCATGCAAGAGCCAGGCTGAACTAGCTGGGAAAGTGCCTGGACTTCTAGGGTGCTGAAATCGGGGCACGGCTTGGATGTCCAGGCTCAATGCTGCAATTCTGCTCCCGTGGGTGTATCTCTGGGCCATCCAGATTTCTGAATGTCCAGTCAGCCTGGATGTGCACCTATAGAATTGACCTCCACATCAATCGGCTCAATTTTATCTACCTGCTTATTCACACCTTCAAAAAAAATATAACAGATTAGTGAGTCAAGTCTTTCCTTGGCTAAATCCATGTTGGATTTCTCCCATTAAAATATGATTATCTACATGTTCAGTAATTCCACGAAGGAGTAGCTCTAAAATAACTTCCCCTTGAGTTACTTCCTGAACCAGCTGCTCCATGAAGCAGTCATTTATTTCATCTAGAAACGTTTTCTCCCTAGCATGGTCTGATGTAATAGTGGCCCAGTCAATATTGGGCTAATTGAAATCTCCCATTATTAATATTAATATTAATAGACAACATTTCGGTGGTGGTGAGAAGCGAGGAGGGATGTGACAAATTCTATCTACCCTTTTTGATGTCTAGGACATCTGCATCTTGCCCACTCACAATCTTAAATGACAGAGGTGTAAGGCAGGGATCTCTAAATCCAGTCCTGGAGGGACACACACCAGTCAGGTTGGCAGGATATCTCTAATGCATATATATCTCATGCATATTCATTAGGGCTATCCCAAAAACCTGCCAGGATTGCGGCCCTCCAGGACAGGGTTGGACACCCCTGACTTAAAGAGAAACCCAATTCATAATAAACAAGATATAAAAAGTAAGAGCTCAATAAAACTCCCTCTACAAAGTAAATCCCATTAATAAAAATACCTAAGTAATAATCCCAACTCACACAGACAAAAATTACAGAACCAAAAATAACCAGTTTCATATCTATACAATTGCTAGAATAATCTTCCTGAATAAATATATCTAAATAGCAGATCTGACAACCATGTCTTAAGTTGCTTGCAAAATCGCACATAATTAACTTTCTGCCATAATCCCTAGTAGGGAGTTCCAAATTGAAAGGACCTGCCCCTGAAGTGACTGTTTCAACATTTTTACTGTAACAAATTGTTTGGCAGAACCGGCTAAAATATTTTGAATATGCCCCCCTCTGAGCCTATCCAATATATTATTGAATGATCTATTAGATCAATCCAATTGTACCAGCAAACTTTCTTTCCCTTGATCAATAGACATTTTCATTTTTCTAAAGGGGAAGCTAAAATTTGTCTGTGAAATAAACCCTTCCCTAACCCTGACTGCATTCAGTCTCCACCTGCAGATAATCCATAAACAGGGAAGAGGCTACTGCCACCATCAACTTTGCTAAAAAGGAATGTTGGCTACTGGCCGATGGCTTTCACATTCAAGTTTATCTAGTGAGCTTCCTTCAGGGATTAAAATGATTTGTTTCAAGTTAGAGGGAAAAGCTCCCTTAGCTAAACTGCTGTTAACGCTACTGAATCAGGAGCATCCTGAAATAATGTCAGTGGGCACAGGCCAAAAATGCATCCCCCTCTTGCAAAACTGAAATCTACCTTATGTTTCTCTAGCCCCGTACATTTCTCTATAGTTTCGTTCTCTGTAGCTTTGCACCTCCCAGATGATACATTTCTGTCTGATACCTTGACACTTTTGACTGCATAGATATTACTGAACTTTTCAATGAGATGTCACCAAAAGGCAGTAGAGGTTAGAGGGACTTTGCAACTACAGTTCTTGTTTAATATCATAGGGTGCTTCTGATTTGCCTTATTCATGACTTCCAGGTATTTCTATGCCATCCATAATCTTGAGTGTGCAGTCATTTGTTCAACATTAGCAAATAATATCATTGAAATCACCACATTGTTCCAGTAGCCTTCCTCTGCACATTATAAGATTGTACAATGACTATTTTATCTCGCTATTAGCAGCAAAGTTTTAGTTTGTGCTGGCCAATATATTTAAAGGATAAGTCAAGACACAGTGAATGCTGAGACTTTATAAAATACATATAGCACTTCTGATGATATATGTAAGTGTGGTGCTATATACAAAGGAAAGGACTAGTTTAAAGGGCTATTTTTATCTTTGCAAATGTCTTATTCCAAGGTGTGAGAACAATCTAAAAAAGATCCAGCTCAGCTGCATTTCAGTGTACTAGCCTACATAAGGTGTCTAAGAAACAAAATATGCAGATAAATACATTAGTGAGGAATTGATACAAATATACATATAATCAATTAATGAGGAAGTAATACAAAATATATAGTATGTTCATTTGATAGAATGACCAAAATAAACATTTTTTTCATATGACAAGAAACAATTGTTCATATATAGCAATTAATGCCTATGTGCAATAAGAAATATAAAAAACATATGTGTAAAAAGGGAATGTTTTACCAGTGTAAACAAAGTGAAAATCATGCACTGGTAAAGCGTTCCACTTATCCTACTTTTACATCTTTATATTTCTGTGTTTGCCTGTGCTCTTTTACATATATGTCTTTTATATTTCTTATTGCATATATGCATTAATTGATGTATATATACAACTGTTTCTTGTTACATGAACACATGTTTTATTTTGGTCGTTCTATCCTATGAACATACTATTATTTTGTATTACTTCCTCATTAATTGATTTATATGTATATTTGTGCTCCATCATATGTATATTTTTTATATTTTGATTGTTTACCAAGTGTAAGTATCAATATTTTGTATTTATTCCTCACTAATTGATTTATATAAGTCCGGTCTTTTTTAGATTGTTCTCATACCTTGGAATAAAGACATTTGCTTGGACTACATTGGGCTGCGTGTCTCCCTCCATTTCTGTTGTTTTTTATTTCTTTCCTCTTTTGCAGGACCCTTCTCCTTGTTGGGCAACCTATTTTTATCTTTTCCAGGGCATTTCTGACAATGGAACAGCTACTCATCTCATCCAAAGGATCTTTCAACTCTGGTGATGACACCGCTGATGTTCTGGATGTCTTCATCACTCATTGGGCCATCAGACGTCATATCCAACTCCTCCTTCAGCTTCTGTTCTTTCTCCACCTCCTGCCTTACCAACATGTGGCCTGTAATGGACCCCAGCAGTTCCTGAGCACATCGCCTCATAGCGGCCTGGTTTTTCCTCCATCATCATGCAACTCCAGATATCCTCTGCCTCCACTTGATGGCCTCACAAGAATGGCCTGGTCCTCTCTTTGCTGCAGGTAGGAAACACAGAGGAATTTATATTAACAGAAGCATGTACATAGGTGATACCCCTGTAACATATCCCCAAACATGGAGCCCCTGAGCAGAAGGTCAGCACTTGAGCACACAGCAACTTGCTATGTGTGCATTAAGCAGCTCTGTTTATACCGCACATCCTGTGACCACATAGTTTATAAAGTACTGGCGTACCTTTTGTCAGCCCCATTTCCCAGTGTATAGCTGCATTTCCCTGATTGATATAAAATTATCCTCATACTAACCCCCAAGTGAAGTAATAAACAAATTAAACCTCACCTTAGTTGTGAGAATTTTCAAAAGGATAAACTGCCCAAAGAAAAGTAATACTAGATACAGTAGCACATGATGGGTCGCACAAGGGACTGATGAGCTCATTTAGTGATGTGCTGCTTTTGGGTGACATTTCAGCTGTTACAGGGTATGACGTAATGACATCAGGCTAAAGAGGTGGGGCTACACGTTCCCAGTGTTCTCAGATGGGGGTGGGGAGGGGGCAACTCTCGCTGACCTCTTACCACCACACCGTCAACACAACCTTTTCGTTCTCTGCTATTTTGTTTGTGTCATGAACCTAGTGTTGTAGTGATAGATGATTTGTGCCCAGTGACGGGGGGGGGGGGGGGGGGGAGGTGGTCTCCTATAAGAATGAGTTGTGATCTTAAACACCAGCCATGGACAAGTGGAGCATGCCGATGGTGAAGCTGAGACCCTTTTTACCATTGTCTTGTAACTGATTATTAATCTTCTAGTTCATTTTAAGGAGAATATACTGATTTCAAATGCTGAATAAAAGTTTTGAAGGAAGGCAGTCTTATACTATAAGATAATTTTCCTGTTTTTGCAACAAGTGCAATTTGATCTATAGACCTTGAAAGATGAAAATTATTTTAAAGAATAATAGGTGGTATAAAAGAAGTAGGGTAACTACATAGCTCCCTGTTTTTAGGAGGGAGAACTGGAGCCAGTCCTGGTTTTATTCTCAGTGTATGCAGTAAATGCATTGTCAGTGCATAAGAAACAAGAACTCTACAAGTCTTCTTGAGTCTTTCCAGTGACAGAAGGTGTGAATGGGTTGCTTTTCCATGGCTTATAGGTGAAATTGGGGCTACTAGGGATAAGCATTCATCAGCATGCCTTTGTTTTGGGTATCGCAAAATTTTAGAGCATGCTAAATCGAATGTATGCACATAAACCTATGAATTAAATTGTGATTAAATTTAGCATAAATTGTAAATAGTTTCCCAACCACTAATGGTTGTTGTTCCTGTATATAGTTTCCCTAGTTATATTTCCGAGTTATATTACCCTGTTACAATGTAAGCATACGGCTACTTGGTCTGTTGCAAAATTTTGTTATTTGTAAACCGCACTGATACTGAAGAGCGCGGTATAGAAGAGCATGCAAATAAAAATTAATTAATTAATTAACATGCATGCAGTAGATTTGTGTGCGCTAAAAAGTTCTTATACGTATGTGTAGAAAAAAGTATTTATTTATTTAGACAGATTTGTATACCACCTTATCCTTCAAAGTGGTCACATCACATCACAATTGGAGGGTTACATTTAACATGAGGGCAATTAACAACGATATGCAATGAACTCGTATGTCTAGTTGGGAAAAGTGGGTGCCGAGTTGGCGGAGGTAGTTGTATAACTGTTCGATTGGGGACTGTTGTCTGCTGATATGTTTCTGTGAAGAGCAGGGTTTTAAGGGCCTTGCGGAAGTCTGTGATGTCATTTAATGCCCTCAGTTTCATTGGAGGGAGTTCCATAGTGTGGAAGTTATTTGTTTAGTCTTGTGATATCCTGCAGGTGTGCCGATCATGTTGTCGTTATTGGTCCTTCTTGGTCTATTACTGATATCCCTTGTTATGGTGTAAACGAATGTGTGAAACAAACCAAAAAAAAAGCATCTGAAAATCAGAGGAAAAGGCAAAGGAACTGAAAGCAAACAGAAAGAGCCTGATTCCATCCACGATGTCCAGGCCCTCTGTGCACTCGGTCGGAACCAGACGCACAGAGGGAGTCACGATTCTGATCCTGTGGGGCATGTCTAGTCCCACAGGATCAGAATCGTGAACAGGCCTGAACGTGCAGGTGGGACCCCGATTCTGTCAGGCCTGCACGTACAGACCTTGTCCGACTAACTCAGCCAGGGCTTTTCAATGGCGCCATAGCGCCATGATGTCCGGTCGCCATGCTGCTGCAGCGTCATGATGTGCGGTTGCCAGGGCATCGTGGCTCCATTGAAAAGCCAAGATCCCCAGCCGCTGGCTCCCAAAGTGCATTCGCTGCAGCCCGACCTCCATTCTGGCCTCCCAGGCCCAGGGTCGGGCTGCAGGGAATGCCCTCTGGCCCCTGACTCCCCTTCCTAGCCCTGGGCCTGCCATTCCTTCCACATCAGGGAACTTATTCCACCTCAGAGGTGGAATAAGTTTCCCGTCCAAGTCATCGGCCCTGGACGTATAAGGACGACATTGGAATCGGCCCTGTAGTCCGGGGCCGACGACTGCCCACTGCCTGCCCTAACACTGCCCCCAATCTGCCCCCATCTAAGTTAGACGTGGTCAGAAGGGGGAACAAATAGCGGGAATGGATGTCCCATTGGAACGTCCATCCCCGCTATTTGTGCAACAGAATAACCCCAAAAGTGTTTTGCCTGTGCACATTCTGAAAGGTCCATCAAGCCCAGGTATTTGTTTCCACCCCTATATTTTGGGTCTTTCTGTATGCATATAAGGCAGAAAAGTGAAAATGTGTTCCCATTCCGAGTCCTTGAGTCTTTCTGCATGTACACAAGATTGCATGGGATATGGGAGGGGGTTTTCTCAGGTTGCCTTTTTCCTATAATTTCCAAACAAACAGAGAGAATATATACACTAGCCTTTCTCTAGGAAATGGATGACAGAAAAGAAACAGGAATACAGAATAGGCATGTGCATTCATTAAGGTGAATTCAGTTCTTTAGCGCAGCTTAAAAGATTTAGTGCACACAAAATCTGTTTAATACACATTAACCTACTAATTGGCAAGCATAAAACCGATTTGTGTGTGTTAAAAAGTTATAATAAGGATAGAAAAATGTATACTAAAACCAATATCTGAAGCAAACTAAAAAATGCGCAAAAACTGGGAAATAATCCAAAAAGTTCAAAACTTACTTGAAATTAGTTTTGCCTGTGCATGTCCCTAATACAGTCATTGCACTTCCTGGAGGGAATAGCTCATGGCCGGGCATGAGGATCCTCAGCCAGGGCCAGTGCAACCCAGTAGGTGAACTAGACAGTTGCCTAGAGCGGCAACATTCCCCAGGCTCTCCTTGCCACCTCTGCCACCTCTCTCCGGGACCTGCAGAACCAGCAATGCCATCGAAATGGTCATTCAGTGCTTCCCCGAACCAAGGCGCTGCATTGCCCTTCATGCTCTCTGTGACCTGATGGCTTCCACCCTCGTACAAACAGGAAGTCTGCGTCGGAGGGGGTGGAAGTGGCAGATCCTGGAGAAAAAGAAGAGCATTGCAGCACCAGAGAGTTTAGGTAAGTGCTGTGTTTCCATTTAAAGGGTACTGCCGGTTTTGGAGGGGGGCAGCAGTGGCAGCAATGAGCATGGGGGTGAAAGCAGTAGGGGCTGGCAGGATTGAGGGCTCACCTAGGGCACCTCATATACTTGCACTGGCCCTCTAGACAGCCTTTCATCTCTAGAACAGGATGGCTTGGGATGGGCACAGAGAGCCATCACCTCTAAATACTGGTGTCTGTTACTGGCAACACAGAAAAACTCAAAAGTCCGCGTAGAAGCTCCGAGAGTAAAGTGTGCTGAAGATAGGCAGTTGGTGTAGATAGTGGGAAATCAAAAAGAGCAGGTTTCTGTATGGAGGCTCTAAGTAGCCTCAGTTCTTCTTTCGGCCACGAGAAAAACAGATTGTGGCATGTGTTTGTTTCTTCCTTCCTATACTGTCGGCCACACAGAGGACTCTGGAGTTTGTACCCCTGAGTCACGTGCAGCTAAAAAGTGTGCACGTACTCCCACAGCACTTCTGCTTTTTTACCCCTATTTTGCAGAGCTGTTCCTGGGTGCAGGGATTGCAACAACACGTGCGCTTTTTGATTTTCCAAAGTCCGCATGTTATTTTAGTCAGAAAACATAACTGCAGAAAAGAGAGGCACAAGTGTCTGTGAGCACGTCGTCCTCAGGCCGTTTGTAAAGTGAACACTCCCGTGAGCTTTGTAACAATGCGAGTAGTATGAAAATTGCCCCGCGGGGGGTAATTTTATAACAGGATACCTATATCAAAGTTGGAAAACAAGGCACCTGTTTTATAAAGACATCGCAAGTGCCTACCTACCTTTAGAAAACTAAGCACCCAGCCAGCCCTGGTAAAACACAAGCTTCTCCCACACAAATTTACATCTGCTGTGAAGATGGAACTGTGTACGTGTACGTGTGTATTATATTACATGCGTATGTGCATTACAGCTGTGCCCAGCTGTCCAGGAATTATGCTCCTAGAAATACCTATGCCAGTGGCGCAGCATAGTTTGCTGGGGCCTGAGATTGGCATGGGTGGGTACGAGGCAATGTGGATGTTGGCACCACCTTCACTTCTCCTCTCATTGGCCTGCAGACATGGTGCTAGGTTTCCAGCGCTCTCCTGCAACACTTAAATTGGCACATTGTGTTCCAGCACCTCATCACTCCTCCCCCCACCACCCCCATGTCCAGCACTTCATGAGAAATCGGTGGAGCACTGCCATGCCCTGCCCCCTCTGAAAACCTCTCATTGGAGAGGGCAGGATGCAGCATTGCTGGAGCGCAGGCCTGGCTGGAAGGCACAGTGCCGCACTGATTTCTTCCAGCTTGGGCAGAGGTAGAGTGGTGATGGCAAGGAAGAACTGGAGTAGGTAAGCATGCCTGGTGTCCCTTTAACGTCAGCCTTCCCCTGCCATGCTTATCTTACTTACCATATTGCATGTCCCTGCTGGCCTGTGCCACTGACGGGGGGAGTCTGACTCCAAAGTTTATTTGTGGGCCATGGCTCAAACAGGCCCACCGATGATTATGACCCTGAACTACATGTAGTCTGCATAAAACGAAGCACTACCTTTGCCGTGCCTACTTTTTACATGCATATACAGTATCTGTACACAATTTTCTGTGAGCACCTTTCATGCTTTATGCAAAGAAAAAATGCTTTATAAAATTACCGCATAGTGTTCCCATCACAGATATGATTTTAAGGTGTGGCAGAAACATTAACATAGTATTTTACCGTGCATTAGCTTAAAAATTGTCTTCACCTTTCTTGGAATAGCCGCATTGCCTGTAAACTGAGTTCTTAAAGTACATGTTATAGTCCTATTTCCTTCCTTTTAGACGTGGTGAATGCAGCATGAGAAGACGTGTATGCCGCCAGCCCTCCCAGGGGTAGACAGACAAGGATGAAACGCCATTGATGTGGTGACCTGGGAATCCTCACACAGTCCAGAGGACTCTCGAGGAAATTGATATGAAGCCTGCCATAGGGATTCCTCCCTTCCACTTAATTTTCCTTCACTAGTTTTCAGAATCATTTGTGATGTGCTGACTCTATTTTCTCAACATGGCTGCAAAGATGCTTGTAAGACTGCACTGATTAATTTATTGATTTACACAGCTGAGGATTTTTCTGGTGAATTTAATGTTTGTGATAGCTGCCAAATTGACAGCACCATAAAGTCCTTCTTAACAGTACCGCCTTTTGCCACTTTATTCAATAATTTGCCTAATTCTCCAGTGGTACATCTTTCATCATGTCATATCAGCCTTGAAGAACTGCTGAGAGAGGAGCTGCTGCTACTTGGCAGCAATCTGCACTCTTACGTATTTATCTGCTGGGAAATTCTTAAAATCATAGGGAAAAGGAAATATATGGGTTAAGCTGATAAAATCAGTGTCTATTTTAAAATTGTGTGCTTTATGAGGAAGACTGGGCATCCGAATGGCAAATGAAATTTAATGTGGACAAGTGCAAAGTTATGCACCTAGGAAAGAATAACCCAAACTATGGTTACACGATGCAAGGTTCCACATTGGGAACCACCACCTAGGAAAAAGATTTAGGCGTCGTCGTGGATAACATGTTAAAACCCTCCGCCCAGTGTGTAGCGGCGGTCAAGACCGCAAATAGAATGCTAGGAATCATAAGGAAAGGAATGGAAAATAAAACAAAGGATATTATAATGCCTCTGTATCATTCCATAGTGTGACTGCACCTTCAATATTGTGTGCAATTCTGGTCGCCGTATCTTAATAAGGATATAACGTTATTAGAAAAGGTTCAGAGAAGAGCCACCAAAATGGTAAAGGGGATGGAATGATACTCCTACGAAGAGAGGCTAAAAATGTTAGGGCTCTTCAACCTGGAAAAGAGATGGCTGAGGAGAGATATGATAGAGGTCTATAAATTAATGAATGGAGTGGAACAGGTAAACGTAGATCGATTGTTTAGTTGTTGTTTAGTTGTTGATCAATTGTGTAGTTCTTGAAATGGAAGGACAAACTAGATAGGCCATGTGGTCTTTTTCTGTCATCATATTTCTATGTTTCTATTAGATTCAGGAGTGATATGCGGAAATATTTCTTTACGGAAAGAGTAGTGGATCCGTGGAATAGTCTCCCAGTGGAGGTGGTAGAGATGAGGACAGTAACTTAATTCAAAAAAGCATGGGACAAACACAGAGGATCTCTAAAGGTAAAAAGGGGACTGTTGTAGTTGTTGATATGGAAGGACAGACTAGATAGACCATGTGGTCTTTTTCTGTTATCATATTTCTATGTTTCTATGTTTCTATTTCTATGTTTCTATGTTTACGTCATCAGAATATAAAAAGACTAGGGGACATGCAATGAAGCTACAGGGTAACCTATTTAAGACTAGTAAGAGAAAATATTTTTTCACTCAACGTGTAATCAAACTCTGGAATCTGTTACCGGAGGATGTAGTAAAAGCTGTTAGTGTAGCTGGGTTTAAAAAAGGTTTGGACAAGTTCCTGGAGGAAAGGTCCATAAATCATTATTAAAAGGGAACCAGGATATCACTGCTTGACCCAATACAAGCATTGAGGAAATTGTGTCTTTTGGGGAGACTGCTAGGTACCTATGACCTAGATTGGCCACTGTTGGAAACAGGATACTGGGCTTGAAGAACTTTAGTCTGACCCAGTATGGCATATCTTATGTTCTTAGTTAGGGCATAGTGTAACTGCAAGCTTTCAGTTAGGGGGTTATTCTGAGGCACGAATAGCGGGGATGGACGTCCCAACGAGACATCCATCACCACTATTCGTGCTGGCTTTCTCCTTCTGTTTTATTTCTCCAAGGGTTGTGCGGGGAAGTTAGATGGGGCAGGGAAGGGGCTGCATGGGGGTGGAGAGTGGGCGGGCAGTGGGCGGTCACTGGTCCTGGATGTACAGGGCGATTCTAATGTCAGAACCTGTACGTCCAGGGCCGGCGAAATGGCTGGGGAAGTTATTCCACCTCCGAGGAGGAATAAGTCCCCTGGTCGTATTTTATTAAGTGGACCGGGGCGCGGAAGGGACTATGGGGGGCAGAGTTAAGTCCCCACAGCCCAGCATCGCGGCTTTTGGAGCAGCGGTGCCATGGCAATATGACACCATGGCACCACAGCTCCATTCAAAAGCCCTGGCTGAGTTAGCCGGGCTGTGGCTGTACATGCAGGCTAGGACTGAATCGCAGTTCCGACCTGCATGTACATGCCTGTTCATGATTCTGATCCCACGGGGCTAGATGTGCCCCGCAGGATCAGAATCGTGATCTCCTTTGTACGTCCGGGTCAGCCCAGACATACAAAGGAGATGGACGCGTGGGACAGAATCAGGCCCTTAGTGATTATTTCCCTCTCACCCACCTCAGCTCTCAACAAACCAGTTAAGGGGAAAAGAGGGAACTTTTTCACTTTCAGGTTTAACTTGTTGTCTTCATCAGCAAGTTATTAGGCCTTAGGAGTAGATTCATTCTAGTTCCTTGCAGTTCATCTTGAGGTGAATATTAAACCAAGTTCCTTAAACTTATTAGATATTTGTAATGGTTCAAGTATCCCTATTCCTCTAGCAACTTTTAAATAACTGAACAACTTGAAATAGCTAAACAAATCATTGTAACTAAGATGGAGATAGCAGTCCAGCAGCAAGATGGGGGCTATCCACTCCTTTGTGGTGGGTGTCTCATGCATGATTATCTCCCAGTAGGTGAGAGGTCTTATGTGTGCACTAGGTACAAAGAGCTCCTTGCTCTTAGACAACAAATCTAATATCTGTAGGCTAGAGTAGCAGACTTGGAGAAACTGAGGCAGACAGAGAGGTATATAGAGGAGACCTTCAGGGACATAGTAGAGAAGTCCTACATCTACTGTGGCAGCCTCCATGCTGCCATAGAAGAGAGAGATCACCTGGAAGGAAAGTACCACTTTGGTGTGGCAGGAAGTGATTATATTGTTAGGACCTATTCTCCAGGTGATGTTAATATCCCCTCACATTGAGAGTGTATCTCTAGGGCCATGTGCCCATGAGGGAAATGTTAGGATAGCTGTTATAGATGGCAAGTCAGTCATCAGGCATGTATATTGCTGGTGGTTGTGAGGATCACCTGGCAACTTACCTGCCTGGTGTGGAGGTGGTTGACCTCATGTGCCACCTAGATAAGATTTTAAATAGTGCTGAGGAGTCTGCCTTCTTGGAAAATGTTGGTACCAATGATATAGGAAAGTATGGAAGGGAGTTTTGGAAGCCAAATTTAGGCTTTTAGGTAGAAAGTTGAAATCCAGAACTTCCAGGGTAGCATTCTTTGAAATGCTTCCCATTCCATGTGCAGAACCCAAAAGGCAGGCAGAGCTCCGGAGTTTTTATATTTGTTAGGAACTGGGCAGCATTCTGGGAAAGGGGGAGGTGTTTTTTCCAAAAGGATGGGCTCCACCTTAATCAGAGTGGAATTAGACTGCTGCCATTAACCTTTAAAAAGGAGATAGAGCAGCTTTAAAACTAGATAATGGAAGAAAACTGATAGTTGCCCAGGAAAACATGGTTCAGAATGATATATCTTTGAAGTATACTAGCAAAAGAGGAAAATGAAGGCATCCTGATAGAGAGGTTCCAGTAAAGGTAAAGGTAAATGTAACAGATGTAGCTGAAAGATTCCAAATTACCCCTGTCAACTGATAACCAGATTAAAACTTTGAAATGCCTGTATGCAAATGCTAGAAGTCTAAAAAATAAGTTGGGAGAGTTAGAATATACAGTATAAAACTGAATGAAAAGTTAGATATAATTGGCATCTCAGAGACTTGGTGGAAAGTGGACAACCAATGGGACACTGTGATAATAGGCTACAAACCATATCACAATGATAGGGTAGATAAAAATTGGTGGAAGGTGGCTCTATATGTTAAAGAGGGCATTGAGTTAAACAGGAAAAAAGTTTTGCAGGAAACAAAATACACTGTAGAATCTCTATGGATAGAAATTCCATGTAAAAAGCGGAAGGGAATAGCAGTGGGGATGTACTACCGTCTACTTGGTGAGAATGAACAGATGGATAACAAAATGTTAACAGAAATTAAGGAAACTAGCAAAATTTACTACACAGTAATAATGGGTAATTTCAAATTACCCCATTATCGACTGGATCAATGTCACATCAGGACATGCTGGGCAGATAATGCTTCTAGATGAAATAAATGACTAGTTTATGGAGCAGCTGGTTCATGAACTGACCCGGGAGAAGCTATTTAAGACCAAGTCTTTAGTGGAATGCAAGAGCTGGTGCAAGAGGTGATGGTGTTGGGGCCACTTGTCAACAGTGATCATATCATGATCACATTTGATTTAATAAATGAAAGGTGGACAGCAAGGAAATCTGCTGTGCTAGAATTTAACTTTCAAAAGGAAGACTATGATAAAATGAGAAAAATGGTTAAGAAAAAACTAGAAAAAGCAACTGCAAAGGTTAAGAGTTTCCATCAGCTCTGGGCGTTGTTTAAAGATACTATTTTGGAAGCCCAAATCAGATGTATTTCATGCTTTAAGAAAGGTGGAAAGATGGCCAAACCACTGCCAGCAAGGTATAAAGGTGAGGTCAGAGAGGATGTTATAGCCAAAAAAATATCTTTCAGCAAATGGAAAAAGGAGCCAAATGATGAAACAGGAAACAACATAAGTACTGGCAAGTTAGATGCAATGCATAGATAAGGCAGGCAAAGAGAGAATTTTTTTTGTGAACAGACATACTTCACCACATAGACTGTACTGCTACCTTGGATTTTTGCAGCCCATATGCATAACCCTGCATTTTCTAGCATTAAATCTCAGCTGCCAAATTCTAGACCATTCTTCAAGCTTAGTTAGATCCCTCATCATGTTATCTACTCCTTCCTGGGTGTCTACTCTATTGCAGATTCTGGTATCATCCGCAAACAGGCAAACCTTACCAGACAGCCCTTCCACAATATTACTAACAAAGATGTTAAAAATAATCAGACCAAGGACAGATCCCTGTGGCACACCACTAGTAACCTCCTTCTCCTCAGAGTGAGCTCCATTTACCTGTACTCTTTGCTGCCTCCCACTCAACCAATTTCTAACCCAATCAGTAACTTTAGGGTCTATCCCTAGGGCCCTCAGTTTGTTTATAAGTCGCTTGTGTGGAACAGTGTCAAGAACTTTACTGAAATCTAAGGACACCACATCTAGGGTTCTCCCTTGGTCCAACTCCCTGGTCATCCAGTGAAAGAAATCAATCAGATTTGTCTGACAAGACCTGCCTCTGGTTAGTCCATGCTGCCTCGGATCCTACAATGCATTGGACTCCAGAAACCTCACTATTCTCTCTTTTAGCAGCGTTTCCAATACTAACCAGAGGTTAGACTAACTGACCTGTAGTTTTCAACCTCATACTTACTTCCGCTTTTATGTAAAGGAACCACATGTGCCTTTCTCCAGTCCTCTGGGACCACTCCGGACTCCAAAAAAGCATTGAAAAGGTCAGACAGTCGAGCGGCTAGAACGTCCTCAAGTTCCCTCAGTATTCTTGGATGTATCCCATCTGGTCCCGTCGCTTTATCTACTTTTAGCTAATTCCTCCCAAACACAGGCTTTTGAAAATTGTTTGAGATTACCATCACTTCTGTTCTATTTGTGGGTGTTTTCTGAGGTCCTGCTCCTGGCCCTTCATCTGTGAACACAGAACAGAAATATTTGTTAAGCAATCCTGCTTTATCCTCATCAGCTTCTATATATTCCTCCCTGTCACCCTTGAGTCTGACAATACTACCTTTTCCCTTCCTCCTCTTACTAACGTATCTGAAAAATGTTTTATCCTCCCATTTTATTGCATTGGCTATTTCATCATCTTTGTGTATCTTTGCTTTCCTGACTGCTAGCTTCTCTAAGTTTTTCGAAATATAGATGCTTCTGTGATCTCTTGTATTTCATGAAGGTCTCCCTCTTTTTCTTCACCTTTTCGGCTACTTCTTTTGAGAACCATAGCGGCCTTCTTTTCCTTTTACATTTATTTACCTTTCTAACAAAAAGGTTTGTTGCCCTTAAACTATCCCCTTTCAGTTTTGCCTCTGTTTTTCTACATCCTCCAGCTGTTCCTATCTCGCTAACAACTCCTTGAGGTATTGTCCCATCTTGGCAAAGTTAGTTTTCCTAAAGTCTAAGACCTTCGCTTTTGAATGGATTTTATCAGCTGGAACAAAAAACAATGAATGCAAATGGAATGCTAGGAATCATAAGGAAAGGAATGATTAAAAGAAACGATATTAAAATGCCTCTATTGTTCCATGGTTGGACCACACCTTGAATATTGTGTGCAATTCTGATCGCCATATATTAGAAAGGATATAGCAGAATTTGAAAAGGTACAGAGAAGAGCCATCAAAATGGTAAAGGGATGCAAGGCTACCCCTATGAGGAAAGGCTTAAAAGATTAGGGCTCTTCAACTTGGTAAGAAGACAGCTGAGGGGAGACGATAGAGGTCTATAAAATTTTGAATGGAATGGAACAGGTAAACATATATCGGTTTTTCACTCACTCAAAAAGTTGGAAGAGTAGGGGACAGGCAACTGAGCTACAATGTAGCCCATTTAAGACTAAATAGGAGAAAATATGTTTTCACACAATGCGTAATCAAACTGGAATTCATTACTGGATGATGTAGTAAAAGCTGTTAGTGTAGCTGGGTTTAAAGTACATTTAAGTTCACTGTAAACCGCTATGACTTGTAGGTATAGCGGTATAAAAAATACAAATAAAATAAATAAAAGAGTCTTGGACCAGTTCCTTGAGGAAAAGTCCATAAAACATTATTAAAGAGGACCCGGAAAATCCACTGCTTACCGCGGGATAAGCAACGTGGTATCTGTGTATCTTTTTGGGAACCTGACAGGTACTTGTGACCTAGATTGGCCACTGTTGGAAATAGGATACTTGGCTTGATGGACCTTGGTGTAACCCAATATGGCATATCTTATGTTCACAGAAAATCAATAAAATGATTACTAGCATGAAGTGTAACCTTGTGCAAGTTTCACTCTTTTTTTCTGTGGTACCATGCTTTCAATTGCACAGAACTGCCCCAAGGAAAATTTCCCCTACCGCTTGTCGATAAGCATTTTGTGGTGATAGCTGCACAAGTGGGAGGGGGGGGGGTAAAGGGGGGGTGTCCATCACCTAATGGCCAAGAACTTATTATTCAAACAGTGCATAATGGCAAATAAAGGCCTGGCCATTCTTCCTGTGTAGTACAATAGTGCAGTCCCAACCTGCTCTCTGACTTGCAGAATTGCCAAGTAACCCAGTTCCAGGAGTGAAATATTTTGTCAGTGCTGGTTTTATAGTATTTGTAGTCCCTGGTTTTACCCATTGGTGCTTCAGGTTCCATAATGCATCAAAATGAGTTTGTCAGATAGCCCAGACTGGCTTAAATTCTCACTCCTGGAATTGGGTAACCTGGCAACATTGATCCTCTGTGCCCACCTTGGAGTTTTTCAGTGTTTCTCTTTTCTCTCCCCATCAATGTTCTTGCGAAGTTGCACAAGAGTCCTCCACCCATGGGGGAAAGTGCTGTGAATTAAAATTCAATGTTGTAGAATCCCCCCTCCCCTCCACCGGAGCAGCAACATGGCGTAAGACTCTTGCGCAGCTTCAGGGGATGTTGCTCTTCATGTCTTCTTTTCTGTACACATATTTAGGTCCTTATAAGTACAATTTTCAAAATGTTTTATGCAGGTAAACAATTTTTTTCCAGGGAAAACCTTTATTACCAACTGCAGGTAAAAGCACATATGCTGTTCATTTGAGTCTTCATCTATCTTGAATGAACCTGCTCTTGGCTGATCTCTGAAGCTAAGCAGGGTTGGGATTGACTAGTACTTAGATGGGTGACCACCATGGAATACCAGTTGCTGTAAAGTCACTGTGCAGAAGAAAGGCCTGGCAATCTACTTCTAGTCACCACTTGCCAAGAAAATCCAGGGCCTGGGTGCCAGGAGTCAGCATTGACTTGGCAACACACATTGCATTACTGCTCATTTGCTTCACAGCAGGTGCAAAGTCTTGCATTCCCGTGCTGGCAAATTCTCAAAGTGAGCTTGCAGGTACAATACAACTTGAGCATTTTAAAAAATTGCAACTCAAGTGTCCTCTCATAAGACTTTGAGTACATCATTTTGGTGGTTCTCAGAAATTTCTGGATGTGTGATCCCCAGATCTGGACACAGCACTCCAAGTAAGATCACACCAATGATCCGGATTTGCATGATACATAATCACTTCCTGTATAGTGCCTTCGGAAAATCTTTACACCGTTCCCACATTCTGCTATCTAAAAATACAGTTTAGAATGGATTAAAGAAGAGATTTGTTTCATTGTTCTCCACAACATACTCTACACTTTCAATTTGAAAGAACACTTATCGATATGTGACTCGGGTGTCGTCATGTCCTTTAGTAAAGCCCCACAGTAGACATGCTTGGTAGGGGCAGGGAGGTCTGTGCCCTGGAATCTGCATGCATTCAGCTCTAGAAATTTTTCATGTAAGCATGTGCCCACGGGAGGGCTTGAGAGAATACTTTTTGGGATATATTTACCCATGGGTTTGGAGAGAAAGCATCTTTTTCTTGCACCCCATAAGCAAAGCACACAGTCTACCTTCCTCAAGGAGCAGATGCAGGAAAGGAAAGCACCTCTATTCCAAAAAGGAGAAGGAATTTTAAGATGACCACCTACTTGTGTCATCTGTCCTGGACTCTGACCTGACTGTCATATCTGGCTAGGTATTTCCACAAGTACAGTGAGGAAGTAGCCACATAGAAGGGTTCTCTTTTTCTACCAATGTGGCCTGTAGCTCGGGAGATGGAGGCTAAAGAAAAATGCAGGAGTCTGCAAGGCATCCCCTGATATCCAAGGAGAGAGTAATAGAGTGACCCATGTGGGGAGTTCCCTGGGAAATATTCCTGTTACCTGATGAGGAGAGGATCCATTCACGGCTAACTCAGCAGAAGAGTCTGGGGACTCATTCCTCAAGCTCAGGAGAGTGAGAGAACTAGGAATTTGGAGAGAGGAATGTAACTATTTCTAGAAGAAACTGCAACCACCAAAAGAATTAGAACTACCTCATTTGAGCATAGCTATGAAATATCTTGTCTGATGTAAAGTTTATTTCTGTTGACCTTGTTGGGTTATTATTAGGGCTTCCTGTTTTGGTAATAACCAGATAACCCAATAAACCTCTGACCTGATGGGAAATATGGGGTTTCTGGTTACAACCCAAAATCCCAAAATTGTCCTCCTCTGCCAACAGCTCATGATTTCATGGGGCCACTGATGTGGTTGTTTTTCTGCAGCAGTGGAGCTTTTGTCTTTTCTGTTCTACTTGCCTCAGTTCTTCTGCCTGCAATGGGAGCTGGTTTAAAGCATTAGAACAGGCACTTCCTGTTGTGAAAAAACAGGAAGTGGCTTTTCTCACATTTTAAACCATCCCCCACTGCGGACAGAAGAGCGAGAGCAGGAGCAAAGACAGAAGTTCCTGCTGCTCTGTGACAAATTGGAGGAAGGGGCTGGAACAGGAGCTGGGATAAGGTGACACAATGCTGAAAGGAGGGGGTAGCTGATGCTGTTGTTGGGAATTGGTCTTGGGGAGCTGCTGCTGCTGCTGGGACTTGAGTTTGAGTGAGGGGGAGGAGTTAGGGATAATAAGGTTGCTGGGACTGAGGCTCAGGAGGGGTTGGTAATAGAAAATTGTGTATTTGGTCATTGAATGGAGTCCATCTAAAAACACACAATTTTTTCACAGCATGAATATTTCAACAAACCTCTGGGAAAGCACCTAATTGCCTCAAAAATCACCCCCTAAAATCCCAAACAAGAAACACCTAGAGCCAGAAACCCTCGTTATTATTAAGTCTGAGTTAAGATTTACCTATCGGATAGGTGGAATGGATGTATTCATTTCAAGGTACTTGGCAAGGCAGGGGCCCAGGTTATAACTGGAGGCCAGGTAAACAAACATATGGAAGTGCCTTAGAGATATTTCTCATCCTGCTCGCCAGAGACTGCCATTAGAAAGGGGGTCTGCCTGCGGCTCCTTACAGATATAATCAAACAGTAATTAAGAATAAGAAACCAAAGTTATAGTAAACCCAAATTAGCTCCATGTCCAAAGACTGACTTAACAAGGTCCACAGTAAGTTAAATAGAGCCCAGCTGTGTCCAGTCACAGTACTTCAGCTGCCAAAAGAACAGGTTCATGTCTAGAGCGGAAGAAGCAAAAATGCTACTGAAATATATCTGTAAAACAAATACAAAGTTTATTTCTGTACTGCAGTAGCTGCTCTCTCAAAGCAAGGCGTAGAGTCCTGAAATATAAGAACATAAGAACATAAGATATGCCATACTGGGTCAGACCAAGGTCCATCAAGCCCAGTATCCTGTTTCCAACAGTGGCCAATCTAGGTCATACGTACCTAGCAGTTTCCCCAAAAGACACAGGTTCCGCAATGCTTGTACTGGGTCAAGCATTGATATCCTGGGTCCCTTCTTAATAATGGTTTATGGACCTTTCCTCCAGGAACTTGTCCAAACCTTTTTTAAACCCAGCTACACTAACAGCCTTTACTACATCCTCCGGTAACAAATTCCAGAGTTTGATTACACGTTAAGTGAAAAAATTTTTTCTTTTATTAGTCTTAAATAGTTTACCCTGAAGCTTCATTGCATGTCCCCTAGTCTTTCTATATTCTGATAAGGTAAACAATCGATCTACTTTTACCCGTTCCACTCCGTTCATTAATTTATAGACTTCTATCATATCTCCCCTCACCGTCTCTTTTCCAGGTTAAAGAGCCCTAACCTTTTTAGCCTTTCTTCATAGAAGTATCCTTCCATCCCCTTTACCATTTTGGTGGCTCTTCTCTGAACCTTTTCTAATAACGCGACATCCTTTTTAAGATACGGCGACCAGAATTGCACACAATATTCAAGGTGCAGTCTCACCATGGAGCGATATAGAGGCATTATAATATCTTTTGTTTTATTTTCCATTCCTTTCCTTATGATACCTACCATTCTATTTGTTCTCTTGGCCGCTGCTGCTGCACACTGGGCCGAGGGTTTTAACATGTTATCCACAATGATGCCTCAATCTTTTTCCTGGGTGGTGGTTCCTAATGTGGAACCTTGCATTGTGTAACCATAGTTTGGGTTGTTCTTCCCTAGGTGAATAACTTTGCTCTTGTCCACATTAAATTTCATCTGCCATTTTGATGCCCAGTCTTCCAATTTATCAAGATCCTCTTGCAATTTTCCACAATCCTCTTGGGTTTTAACAACTTTAAATAGTTTTGTGTTATCTGCAAATTTGATAACTCGTTATTCCACTTTCCAGGTCATTTATGAATATGTCAAAAAGCAGCGGACCCAGCACAGATCCCTGGGGTACACCACTATTCACCTTTCTCCATTGGGAAAATTGGCCATTTAGCCCAACCCTCTGCTTTCTATCTTTTAACCAGTTCCTGATCCACAATAGTACACTGCCTCCTATCCCATGACTCTTTAGTTTTGCCAAACGTCTCTGATGAGGGATCCTGTCAAAGGCTTTCTGAAATTCCAGATACACTATATCAACTGACTCACCTTTGTCCACCTGTTTATTCACACTTTCAAAAAAACATAACAGATTAGTAGACAAGATCTTCCTTGTCTAAAGCCATGTTGGCTGTCTCCCATTAGGCCATGACTATCTACATGCTGAGTAATTTTATTCTTTATGATGGTTTCTACCATTTTTCCCAGTACTGACGTGAGGCTCACCGGTCTGTAGTTTCCCAGATCACCCCTGGAACCCTTTTTAAAAATTGGTGTTACATTGGCAATCCTCCAATCTTCAGGTATTAGAGATGATTTTAATGATAGTTCACAGATTACTAATAGCAGGTCTGCAATCTCATATTTCAGTTCTTTCAACACCCTTGGATGTATACCATCCGGCCCAGGTGATTTGCTACTCTTCAGTTTATCTAATAGTTGTAATACATCTTCCCGATGTATCGATATTTCCTTCAATTCTTCCGCACCTTTAAATACCACTTCAGTCTTGGGTAACATCCCTACATCTTCCTCAGTAAAGACCGAAGCAAAAAATTCATTCAGTCTCTCCGCTATCGCCTTGTCGCCTCTTAGTGCCCTTTTAACTCCTCTATCATCTAATGGACCAACTTGCGCATTTGAGAGAGTTGTCAGATGTGAGGGGTTCCAGCACAAGATACAAATCTCCGCCCAGTAGTGATCTGGCACATCTTTTATAGGCAAAAAGCAGAAGTACAAATTCCAAGGAAAACGGAACTGAAGGGGCCCATCCTGATCATTTCTTAAGGCTGTTTCAGAAATGCTTTTTAAACCATGAGATTCCTATCTCTTGGGCCAACAGCTTTTTAATTGGGCAGCTCCTCATATGACAAAGGTACAGATTGAGAGAAGGCTATCATAACATATCAATGTGTTTGAATATGTCTTGGGGCATTATCAGGTTCATCGTTGTAAAATGGGAACAGTTTAGTACCGCCAGGACCCAGCTTTAATGAAGCCATCCCTCCAAAGTCAGTAGTTGTGCTTAGGAAAAATGCTAAAAAGGTCACTGTGAGGCCTAAGATTATTTTAAAGGAACTACAGAGGTCTCTGGCTGAGATGGGGGAAAATGTTGACTGCTCAACAAATTTAAGATTATTTCGCAAACATAGCCTATAGCAGGGGCAGAACAAGGGGGGTGCGGGGCCATGTGCGGAGACTCGGTGCGGGGCCTCATTTGCATAAATATTTGCATAATGTTACCATACACTAACTTTTAGTAAACATGCCTCTTAATGAGCATATGGATAAAGAAAGACTAAAAGATTTCTACATTACTATAATAGAGTGTCAACCGCCAGGCACATTAGGAACTACTACAAACATTGCCCATTTAGAACCAATAGCAAACCCATCGTATCATAACAACACTACCAGAACTCATAAAGCACCAGACCCTACCTATCAAAAGGCAAAACTGCAAATATTAAACCAATACATTTCAGAGAATAACAATACATGACCTACTGGGGAAAGAGAACAAGTGGCAATGTCAAATAGGAATTACATAAACAGAATACCTCAGCTCAGCTACACATGCAGAACATAGACCATCACCAAACAAGGAATCACAATTTAGAAACAGGAAGACAATAAACTGGGAACCCCAAAAGCCAAACTTGGAATGTACAACACTATAGAAATAAAACTATAAATTAATTTCCTCTTGTACTAAATAAAGCACAGATGTTAATGATTCACATTTCCCAGAGCTGACATATTCCAGTTAATAAATTCAAAATAAAGAGATATTTTTCTATCTTTTATGCTTTTTTTTTCAGTTGCAATTGCTTCAGCCACTTTCTTCTGGTTTCTTTGTGTCTTCTGCTAACTCTCCATCATCTGCTGTCCATTTGTCCTTTCTTCTCTCTTCTAGGTTTTTTTCCATTCTCTCTCTACATCTGCTTTAACATAGTAATCTTTCTCCTTTTGCTCTTTCCTCATTCCTATTTCATCCACTCAAATTTTACCCCTCCATCCTCAATCCCTTCTTACTCTCCCAATACCCGCCCAAGTGAAGATTTTTCTTCCCTCCCACACAAAATATTTTTCCCTTCTCCATTTCACTCTCCCAGCCCCATCCCATTCTAATTCTCCCCCAACATCAGCTCCCTTCTAGTTCCAGCCCCACGCAGCATCCGTTCCCTTCTAGTCCCTGCATCAGACCATTTCCAGTCCTAGCCCCCCATCAGCCCATTTTCAGTCCTATCCTAGCCCCACCATCAGCCCATTTTCAGTCCTAGCTCCCCCATCTATTTCCAGTCCTATCCAAGTCCCTCCATCAGCTCATTTCCAATCCCAGCCCCCCATCAGCCGATTTCTAGTCTTTTCCTAGCCCCACCATCAGCCCATGTCAAATCCTAGCTCCCCTCCACTCAGCCCATTTCCAATCCAAGCCCCCAATGAGCCTACTTCCAATTCTAGCCCCTCCATGAGTCCATTTCATTCCAAGCCCCTACCACAGCCCATTTCCAATCTTAGCACCCCCAACAGCCCATTTCCAGTCCTATCCTAGCCCCTCCATCAGCCCATTTTCTGTCCTAGCTCCCCCTCACTCAGCCCATTTCCAGTCCTAGCTCCCCCCTCACAGCCCATTTCCATTCCAAGCCCCCCTCCCCATCAGCTATTTGCAGTTCAAGCCCCCCTTCCACTCGGCCCATATCCATTCTAAGCCCCTGTCCCCATCCCCATCAACTATTTGCAGTTCAAGTCCCCCTTCCACTCAGCCCATTACCATTCCTAGCCCCCCATAGCCCATTACCAGTCCTAAGCCCCCCATCAGCCCACTTCCAGTCCTAACCCCCATCACCCCATTTTCAGTCTTAGCCCCCCATAGCCCATTACCAGTCCTAACCCCCCCATCAGTCCATTTCCAGTCCTAGCCCCCCCATAGCCCATTAACAGTCCTAACCCCCCATCAGCCAATTTCCAGTCCTAGCCCCCCATCAGCCCATTTCCAGTCCTAGCCCCACATAGCCCATTACCAGTCCTAACCCCCCTATTAGCCCACCTCCAGTCCTAACCCCCCCATCAGCCCATTTCCAGTCCTAGCCCCCCACATAGCCCATTACCAGTCCTAACCCCCCCCATCAGCCCATTACCAGTCCTAGCCCTCTCATAGCCCATTACCAGTCCTAACCCCCATCAGCCCATTTCCAGTCCTAGCCGCCCCATCAGCCCACCTCCAGTCCTAATCCCCCCTCAGCCCATTTCCAGTCTTAGCCTCCCCCATAGCTCATTACCAGTCCTAACCCCCCATAGCCCATTACCAGTCCTAACCCCCCCATCAGCCCATTTCCAGTCCTAGCCTCCTCCATAGCCCATTACCAGTCCTAACCCCCCCCATCAGCCCACCTCCAGTCCTAACCCCCCATCAGCTCATTTCCAGTCCTAGCCCCCCACATAACCCATTACCAATCCTAACCCCCCCAACAGCCCATTACCAGTCCTAACCCCCCCATCAGCCCATTTCCAGTCCTAGCCCCACCATAGCGCATTACCAGTCCTAACCCCACCATCAGCCCATTACCAGTCCTAACTGCCCCATCAGCCCATTTCCAGTCCTAGCCCCCCCCCATAGCCCATTGCAAGTCCTAACCCCCCATCAACCCATTTCCAGTCCTAGACCTCCCCCCCAGCCCATTACCAGTCCTAGACACCCCCCCCCCCCAGCCCAGGGAACCTTTAAAAGAAAAAAGAAACTTGCTGCTGCCGCCCAACAGAGCCCTCCCTCGATTACTCTCCTCGGCGTGGCTTTCACAGCCACGATTCCCGCGAAGGGAGGGTTCCCTCTCTCGGTTCTGTTAAGCCAGCCGGGGCTGATGGGAAACAGGAAATGCCTATTCCCATCAGCCCAGCGGGCTTAACAGAGCCGCGAAAGAGAAACCCTCCTTTTGCGGCTCTGATGAAAGCCGCGCCGAGGAGAGTGATCGAGGGAAGGCTCTGTTGGGCAGGCGGGGGCCCTGCGGGAGACACTTGATTTTGCCGCTGCCACGGTGGCAGCAGCAGCAGTAAGTTAGTTTTTTCTTTTAAAGTTTTCCTGGGCTGATGGGCAGAATGTTGTTTGCGCAGGGCCCCCTGAAACGCAGGGCCCTGTGCAAACAACACTCTTGCTCAATGGACGGGCCGGACCTGGCCTGTAGAAAAGCCATATGCTCCTGCACAGCATTTTCAAAAACCTCTTAGGTGACTAAATGCATGTGGGAGAACGTTGTGTGTTCTGATGAGACCAAAGAGGAACTATTTTGTCATGAATGCTAAGCAGTAACGGTGTAAAACAAACACAGCGCATCACTTTCCCTGTTAACACCATCCCTACGGTGGTGGCAGCATTATGCAGCGGGGATGCTTTGCAGCAAAGGGACAGGAAGGCTGGTGAAGATCGAGGGAAAGATTGATGTGCACAGTGCAGGCGGATCCTGGAGAAAAGCTATTGCAATCTCCCATAGACCTGGCACTGGGAAGAAGATTCACCTTTCAGTAGAACACGGATCCTAAGCACAAAGCAAAAGCAACAATGGAGTAGCTCAACGACAAGAAAGTGACTGTCCTCGAGTGGCCCAGTCAAAGTCCAGATCTGAATACAACAGAAAATCTGTGGAAAGACTTGAAGAGCGCAGTCCACAGATGATACGCAGCAGAGCATAATTTGTAGACAAAAAAAAATAAGTAGAACTGTGGACGGGGTCAGAAGTGAGCTGTGGGGTGAGGGCCAGGGCCGGAGGTGTTTGCATACTTTTGTTTACAGTATTGGTGAATAAACTATCTGCTTAGGCTAGGACTGCTATTTGGCAGGCCTAAACTTAAATACTGGCTGAATGTTGCCACTATCTAGAAAATTTTCTGGCCTAGCCCTCTTCTAACATGGCTCACAAATATACGCAAATATACAGATAATATCTGGCTATTTAGCCCAATATTATCTGTATATTTTTTGAAAAGACATAGGCTAATTATGCATTTGCCAGCAAACACATAACTGCCTTTGAATGGAGCCTATTTATTCATTTGCCTGATAGGGTATAATTATTTATTCATATATAGCACTCCCAGATTCACCAATAAAATTCTCCCAACAATGGATGCAGAGCAGAATTAGGGTTTTTCACTTTACAACACAACATACAAAAAAAAAGATTCCATTCAAATTCTGGTCTCAAATCAGTGACGATATCACCAACTCCCTCTACTGTCAAACATTGTGCGTCATAGCACAAAACCCTGCAAATGGACACTCAACACCAACATGGGATCTAAGAACCCAACCCTACCTTTGAAAAATCAGCACTGCAAATAGTCTAGAACACCAATAACCTCTAGCTGGAAAAAGAGAACAAGCCAAACTACTACAGATTCCTACACAGAACTAACATGTTAACAAAATCCTTCCCTTGGCTCCTCTTCCAGTCCCAGCCCCCTCCAGCATAAGCCCATTTCCATGCCCAACAACAGTATCAGCCCATTTCCAGTCACAGCCCCCCCCCCCAGCCCCAGTATCAGTCCATTTCCAGTTTCAGCCTCCACAGCCCCAGTATCGGCCCATTTCCAGTTCACAGCCCCCCCCCCCCCCGGCCCAGTATCAGATCCATTCCAGTCCCAGTATCTCCCAGCCCCAGTATCAGACCATTTCCAGTCCCAGCCCCCCTAGGCCCAATGTCAGCCCATTTCCCGTTCCAGTCCTTCCCCAACCCCACTATCAGTCCATTTCCAGTCTCAGTACCCACAACCCCAGTATTGGCCCATTTCCAGTCACAGTCCCTCCTCGAGGCCCAGTATCAGTCCATTTCTAGTCCCAATACCCCCAGCCCCAATATCAGACCATTTAGAGTCCCAGTCCCCCCCCCCCCCAGGCCCAGTATCATCCCATTTCCAGTCTCAGTCCCCCTCAGCCACAGTATCAGCCCATTTCCAGTCTCAGTTACCCCTTAGCACCAGTATTAGCCCATTTCCAGTCACAGCCCCCTCCCCCCATCGGCTCTCTTCCAGTACCAGTCTTTCCACCACCATTCTCATACCTCAGCCTCTTTCCAGTGCCTCCCTTCCTCATCCTACATCATCCCCCTAGTCCCAGGCTCCCACCCCTATCAGATCTGTCCATTAGCAACTTCTTACCCCCACATCACTTGCAGCCAGCTACCTCCTCTCTACCTCTCCCTGCCTGTTCCTAAGTTAACAGCTATGGGAGCATTTTTGTTTGCTTCCACAGCTGTGCTGTACTGAAGCAGCCTGGCCGTGGCATTTTTACTAAAGCAAAATAAGCACTTCCTGCTTTACTAAAAATGCTGTGGCTGGTTTGCTTCAGTACAGCACAGCCACAGGGCAAACAAAATGCTTCCATGGCTGTGTTAAGTGTTAATATGGCCGTGGCTACCTTTTCTCTTCCTCTCCCTATTCTGTGCTGCTGAAGCCGTATTAACACAACACAGCCGCAGGGGCATTTTTGTGTGCTCCCATGGTTGTGCTGTACTGAATCAGCCTGGCCATGGGATTTTTAGTAAAGCAGAAAGTGTTTTTTGCTTTGCTAAAAATGCTGTGGCCGGGCTGTTTCAGTACTACTGCTAATCATTTGTATAGCACCAGAAGGCGTGCACAGTGCTATACCTATAGATGCGAGACACAGTCCCCGCTCATCAGAGCTTACAATCTAATCAAGATGAAAAAACATTGCAAAACTGGAGACTAGAGCATGGCAAGATACAAATAAGTAGTGGACAAGAGAATGAGGAGAATCAGGATCCAAAAGCAGTCATAAAGAGGTGGGTCTTCAGCCTGGACTTCAGTAGGGCCAGAGAAGGAGCCTGACACATAAACTCAGCTAGTTTGTTCCAGGCATATGGAGCAGCAAGGTGGAATGAACAAAGTCTGGAAGGGCAGAGAAGGGCACAGATAAAAGGGATCTGCCAGAGGAGCGGAGTTCCCAAGGAGGAGTGTTGAGTGAGATAAGAGAGGACAGGTGGTGAGGAGCCACAGAATGAATGTACTTGTAGGTAAGTAGGAGACGTTTGAACTGGATGTGGGAGCTGATAGGGAGCCAGTGAAGTGACTTGAGAAGAGGGGTTACATGAGCATAGAGACACTGGTGGAAGATTAGTCATGCAGCTGAGTTTTGAACAGATTGAAGGGGAGAAAGATGATTCAGAGGGAGACCAGTGAAGAGCAGGTTACAATAGTCAAGGCGGGAGATTACTAGTGAGTAGATGAGGGTCTTAGTGAGTGTAGAAAGGAAGGGATGAATTTTGCCAATGTCATACAGAAAGAAGCGGCAGGTTTTAGCTGTCTGTTGGATGTGTGCAGAGAAATAGAGAGTAGAATCAAAGATGACCCCAAGGTTGCGCGCTGAGGAAACAGGGAGGAATGTAGTATTATCCTCAGAAATAGAGAAGGGAGGAGGTAAGTTCAGAGAGAGACACAGCACTGCAGAGGCAGCACAGCTGTGGGAGCAAATGAAAATGCTCCTGCAGCTGTGTTGTTAATATGGCCATGGCAGCACAGAGCAGGGAGAGAAGGTGGGACAATGGAATCTATACTTCTGCACAGGCCTTGACAAATTTTGTTTGTACTGAGGACCCAGTCCAAAATCTTAGGAACCAGTGGCTGCAACCTCTTCGCCCTCCCCCCCATTGCCTCCATCCTCCACAGACGTTCCTCCATTTAGAAACTCATACATGTTTGGGGAGGGTGGAAGAGTCTGTAGAAAGATGATAAAGTGTGTATTACTATGGTAGCAGGAGCTGTGCAAGGCATCTTTAGAGAGAAATGTGTAGAAAGTGTCTGTGTGGTGCATTGGTGGTTTGCCCGTCTGTGCGTGGGATGTGGCAGTGGATGCTTTTGGATGGGCGGGAGTGCAGGACTGCAGTGCATGTGCTGCAGAGCTGGGGAGCTTCTGTGTGTGTCGTGCAGAGGTAGGGTGCCTCTGTGTGTGTATTGTTTACTGTGTGGTGTGGAAGTGAGGTACTATGTGTGCGAGTGTGAATGTGTGTGCGTGCACCTGTGGTATGGAGGTGGGGTGCCTGTGTGTGTGCCTCTGTCATGTGGGGGTGGGATGCTTGTGTGTGTTAGTGTGTTCTGGGTGGGGGGATTCACCTTTTGGCATATATCCACATATTATGCCCTTTTGTCCCTGTATTCATCCTTTTAACCTTCAATATCCTGCGCTCTTTCCTTCCCCTTCCACTCCCTCCCCCTAGCACTCCCACCCCCTCCCCATGCTCTGTTCCCCTTCCACTCCCTCCCTCTAGCACTCCCACCCCCTCCCCATGCTCTGTTCCCCTTCCACTCCCTCCCCCAAGCACTCCCACCCCCTCCCCATGCTCTGTTCCCCTTCCACTCCCTCCCCCAAGCACTCCCACCCCCTCCCCATGCTCTGTTCCCCTTCCACTCCCTCCCCAAGCACTCCCAACCTCATACTCCATTACTTCCATCCTCCTTTTTTTAAATTTACTGCCCCTTTGCTGCCTCACCCCCCCCCCCCCCCCCCGGATCTGGTTGCCCTCTACTTGCCGGCAGCCTACTGCCTTCCAGATAGACAGAAGGGGTTTTTGTTAGAATAGCAGCTTTCTCCTCATCTGCCCACAGGGAACCAATCTGCAGTGAGCAGAAGAGAGACATAATTGGGGCAAAGACCCCTTTTGTCTGCCCACGGGAGATGAGATCCCTGCGAGCAAATAGAAGGGCTCTTATTCTCTCTTGCCTGCCTTTGTGGGCTTGTGTGTCTTGTGTGGGGGGGGGGGGGGAGGGGGTAAGATGGGATCCCTGCGGACCCCTGGGATTTGTTAATCCCTGCTTCTGCCTCCTGAAGAAGTGCCGGAATGCCGTTCCACCCTGTTCCAGCTCAAATTAAGCCCTGAGACACAGCCATCTTGAAAGAGCTTGAGATATTTTGCCAATGGGCAAAAACTGCACCATCCCACTGTTCAAAGTTGGTAGACACTTCCTGTGTGCATCTGATTTCTCCTCTATATAACCAGATAACCTTTAGTTGGGTATTATAGTAACATAGTATATGACGGCAGATAAAGACCAGTATGGTCCATCTAGTCTGCCCAGCAAGGCAGCAGGAGTAGGTGCACCTGCTGCTCTGTGCAGGTCACCCCTCCCCATGCCTTTGTTTAGGGGTGTACCCACCACTCCATGTCGGTCACCCCTATTTGTTGAGATATAAGAGATAGTTATGCTTATTTTGATTTTATCCTGTTTCTATAAAGGGATCCACTGTGTCTGTCCCATGCCATTTGAATTCTGCCACTGTATTTGCCCCCACCGCTTCCATCGGGAGGGCATTCCAAGCATCCACCACCCTTTTAGTGAAAAAGTATTTCCTGACATTGCCTTTCAATTTACCCCCTTGCAGCTTCATGTTATGCCTCTAGTTTTACAGCTTCCCCGTCTTTGGAAGAGGTTTGTTTATTCATTAATACTCTTTAAGTATTTAAAGGTCTGAATCATATCTCCCCTGTCCCTCCTCTCCTCCAGAGTGTACATATTTAGGTCTTCAAGTCTCTTCTCATAAGTCTTCTGATGCAAGCTCCAAATCATTTTGGTCACCTTCCTCTGAACTGCTTCCAGTCTTTTTATATCCTTTGCGAGATATGGCCTCCAAAACCGAACTCAATATTCCAAGTGAGGTTTCACCAGCGACTTATACAGTGGCATTAGTGCCTCTTTCTTTCTGCTGGTAATTCATGTTGTTCAGACAAAAATATCCAACCAAAGGGTGGGAAATTCAAAAGTAAAGATTTGTCTGGTTAATTCCCAAAGTTAACCTGACCCCAGAGTGTCTGCAGACCTAAAGGTGCAGGGTTTCTGTCAGGGCTCAGTCCCATTCTGTGTGGCTTTGGATTCATGATAAACCCCAGATCTCACTTCCATATATGAGAATTGCTTGAACCTTCAGTTGTTTGCTGTGTAAAGGAGAAATACATCATTTTAAATAAAATTGGTGCTTTTGATTTATTCTGTGGACTGGAAACTTAACTGTAGCTTAATATGAAAATGCAATATGCAGTGTGTGCCTTCGAGTCAGTGCTGATTCCTGGTGACCCAGCTGCTCCTGAATGTTCTTGGCGGTATGACTGGAAGTAGATTGCCAGACCTTTCTTCCAAGGCAATGAAGGGTTAAGTGACTTGCCCAAGGCCATAAGGAGTGCCAGTGGGAATCAAACCCTGGTCTCTTGGTTACCAAATATAAAAATAACAACAACAAAAAAAGCAAATTAAATTTTACATAAACAAAATTAAGCAAAGCTGGGAATTCTCATTAGCAGGAACATGTGAGCTGAAGCACTGCCTGTCATTAGCCACGATCCTTCGACTCAGTAAGCTCAAGCTGGATAAATTTATAAACATCAGCATTAAGTGAGATTTAACGGGGACTGTTTATCTTTTGGCTGTCAGCTGGTGACAGGCGAGAGTAGGTTTTCCTATGAACCACAAGCCAGCCATGGCAGCACGGAGGGGCACAATGTGTGCTGACAGGGCGCAGATCGATGAGGTGAACCTAACAGAAAGAGAAAGCAAAATAATGGGGAGACACACAGTAGAGGACAGGAAAGATAGAAGAGGCAGAGAAAGAAAAGGGAAATGGAAAAGAGAGAATGCAGAGGGAGAGAAGGAGAAGAAAGAGAAAAGGGAGAGAAGGGACAGAATGGGGTGGGAGCGGAAGATGGAGTGGGAGGAGGATGAAGGAAGAAGGAACTGGAGGAGAGGGGAGAAGAAAGAAGGAGAAGAAGAGAAGACAGAAAAGACAAGAATAAGATGTAGAGGAAACACAAAAGAAAGAAAAGGGAGAGAATGGAGTGAGAGTGAGAGAAGGAAGAGGGAAGTGGAGAAGTGAAGAGAATGAAGGATAAAAAAGAGATGATGCAGAGAGAGAATTAGGTAGAAAGAGAAAATAGAGAAAAGGGGTGAATGAAATGGGAGTTAGAGGAGACAATGTAGAGGAATAGAATGAGATGGAGAAGAAAGAGTGAAGGGAGAGAATGGAGGAGAAAGGAGAAGAAAGAGAAGATGCAGAGGGATAGAATAAGATTGAGAGGAAAGAGAAGGAAAAGAATGGAGTGGGAGTGAGAGGAGAAGAGGGTATTGGAGGATAGAGGAGAAGAAAGAGAAGATACAGAGAGAGAATGAGATGGAGAGGAAAGAGAAAAGGAAGAGAAAGAGAAAATGGAGTGGGAATGAAAGAAGGAATATGGAAATGGAGGAGAAAAGAGAAGAAAGAAAAGACAGAGAGGAACAGAATGATATGGAGAGGAAAAGAAGACAGAAATGGAGGAGAGAATGGAGAGGAAGAAGAACGAGAAGAGGGATATGATGAGGAAAGAAGGGAAGGAGAAAGAATGGGAGAGAAGGAAATGGAGGGCACGACTAGAGGATAAGGGATGCAGAGAATGGAGAGGAAGAGAAGAAAGCAGGGGAGGAGAAAGAAGAAAAGGAAGGAACAGAATGGGGGAGAGAGGGTAGCTGTACTTCCAGACTCTAGCCACAAAAGTTGTGACTGGAAAAATGTATACTGAGCTTCAGAGGTGGGGAGAAAGGGATCCCCTTGTGGTAACTTACTTGGCATGGAGAAAGTGAGCAAAGTGGGTGATACCCAACCTGGCTGAACTTAAATTTGAATCTTCAGGATGCACTCAGGCGTGCCTGGCTTGGATCTTTCTTGGTAAGCTTTTATAGATTTTCAAATCAGGTCAGCTGAAGTGCAAATGATTTGTATAGATATAGAGGGGTGAGATATAGATATAGAGGGGTGATTTCCCTTCATCTAGATAATGCTCCCAATCAGTCTACCTGTATCATCCAGAAAACTCAGCCCTCGATAATACTACTGACCCTATACATTTCCCTTCATTGCCCCTCCCAGGCTAAATGCTTCCCATGGACTTCCTTGCTTCCCCTACACCGTGCCTTCAGTAAGCTAGCACCCTTCTTTGGCACTTGCTGCTACCAAGTTGTGGTGGTGGTAGTGGTGGTTATTAGCACCTTCTCTGTAACTCATGGACTTTGCTGATCATTGCTATTCTGCATTTTAACTGAGTTATGCACTTTTTGCTTGTTTTACCATTTCTGACTTCATTTAGAGAGGGTAAAAGGCTAATTCTATAAGGAGCCGCATAGCTAATGTATGTTTTTACGCATGTTACTGGCACCTGTATGCCCATGTGGTAACAGTTAATACGGGCCTTTACAGCATGCTAGAATATGTGTTAACGGCTTAGTAGGCTTTAGTGAAAGGGTCTCAAGGATACCTATTGTTGAATAAATAATCTAAATAGATGTATTTTGCCTGAGATATTTATTCAGTGTGATTATCTTTCTCCCTTATCATGGTTTAAATTAATATCTAATCATGTTTTAAATATAAATTGTGCCAAAACACAAATTGTTCAAAGGGGTTCCCAGTCTTTTTATTAGCACTATAGGCTCAGGCTCAGGCTCATCTAGAGTGCTGATGCTGGTGGATGGAGCGCACAGTTGGATTTCTTCAATATTATTTCAAAGTACTGCATCCACAGGAAGGAACATGGTGCATCTTTCAGAGGATACTTTGGTAAGAAAAATTACATCCAGTCAAGTTGGTTCCTTACAAAGGTCTTTCCCTGGGGGCAAGAGTTCTCACTAGCAGAAATTCCTATACTTTTGCAGGGTAATTTCATACAGGTTGCCTATGTGTGAAGATCACCTAGGTGCCTATTTTATAGACACATAGGCACCTACTGTATGTCTCTTTATAATATATTAGCAGAAATAACAGCAAGAGTGAAGTCACCAACATTTACACCCGCTCAAATGAAATGAAACACAGACTGGCAGCAGTGGACAACATAAAAAGAAAGAGTCTCTTAGACTTCTGGAATGGAGAACGGTCCATAAAGTTTTTGAGCCCAATTCTGTAAAGTGGCTAGCGGGACTGTACATCCTGGTGGGACATGCAGCCCTCTATCCATCCTGCCCGAATTCAGAGACACATCGCCCCACATGCGAACCGCAACTGAACTCTGGAAGTTGCGGGTTATAAATATATGTTAAATAAATAAATAAAAATAAATGCACAGAGACTCTATGCAGAGAGATTGAGATGAGGGCAGCATGGGAGTGGTGTGTGGGCGGGTCAGGCATCCGGATATACAGTGCCGATTCAGGTCACAGCCTGTACATCCAGGGAGCACCAGGGGGACGTATAGCTTATTCCACCTTAGAGGTGGAATAAGCGCTGGATGCTCCGGCCTGGCAGCTCCCCAACGCAACAGAGCACTGCAAGTACTGCTCCATTGCCTGATCCTGGCCCCATCAGACCCACCAAGGGTCAGGCAGTGAGAAAACTGGTCTGTGGGGGAAGGCATCTGTCGTTGGCACACCAGCAGGAGCAGGAGGGCCTGGCTGTGCTGCCTCCAGGACGTCCCCGCGGCTGCTACAGGGGCATGCTGGGCTGTATTCTGCAGGAGCGTCTAGCTCCCACAGTGTAGAATTAGGTACAATGGAGCCCATCCTGTCCGGGGCCATCTGGATGGCCCAGACATGCTCCTTCCTGGATTGGATTCCACGTGTCTTCATGAGGCAACTATGACATCCTTTTTGATCATGATGCTTTATTTTTGGTTTCTGCTGAAGCTGCACTGTGCAAGGACTGGGAGCCATCCTGAAGGCTGTAGGCAGCCTCAGAGTCCTCCCTGTCTCCTGTTCATACAATAAGTCCTCACATGAGAGAGACTGGAGTCAGGCTAGGATGGGAGATTGATATTGGAGGCACTTAGAGGTCACTCATCTAGTCCCATGATGTTGACACCTTTAAGCTCTACCAAGGGTCTTTGGAATCTTGGCTGATGAGTGTTCATACCGCAAGCCACTGCGTGAGAAGCATCTGAGTCAAACCAGAATAGGAGGTTGATGTCGATGACACTTAGGACACATGACTCGCTCCATGATGTTGATACCTTGAAGCACCAGTGAGGATCTTTGGTATCTTGATTGATATGAGTTACTGGATAGTCCGGTAAGATCCATTTTGCTGGATTATCCCAAATAACTGCTCTCTGCTCCTTTACATGCCAGCATTCCACTCAACCACAAAAGGAGCAACCCTTCTCAGTTGACTTGAGGAATGGTAAAGAATCTTTCCTCTTATCTTGGCTGTTGTGGAGATTGTCTGTCCTTATGCTGGCTCTTAAGAACATAAGGACATAAGATATGCCATACTGGGTCAGACCAAAGGTCCATCAAGCCCAATATCGTTTCCAACAGTGGCGATTCCAGGTTTTAAGTACCTGTCGGGTACCCAAAGGTGTACACATTCCATGCTGCTTGTCCCAGGGTTAAGCAGTGGATTTTCCCAGTCCTCTTTAATAATGGTTTATAGACTTTTCCTCCAGGAACAAGTCCAAATCTGTTTTGAACCCAGCTATACTAACAATTTTTACTACATCCTCTGGTAATGAATTCCAGAGTATGATTACGTGTTGAGTGAAAAGGTTTTTTATCCAATTAGTCTTAAATGTGCCACATTGTAGCTTCATTGCATGTCCCTTAGTGTTTCTACTTTTTGAAGGCGTAAATAACTGATCTACTTTTACCCATTCCACTCCATTCATTATTTTATAGACCTCTATCATATCTCCCCTCAGCTATCTCTTTTCCAAGTTGAACAGCCCTAACCTTTTAAGCCTTTCCTCATAGAGATATCTTTCCATTCCCCTTAACCATTTTGGTTGCTCTTCTCTGTACCTTTTCCAATTCTGCTATATCCTTTATAAGATACGGTGACCATTGCACACAATATTCAAGGTGCAGTCACATGATGGAGTGATACAGAGGCATCATTATATCCTTGGTTTTATTTTCTATTCCTTTCCTTATGATTCCTAGCATTCTATTTGCTTTCTTGGACATGGCTGCACACTGGGCAGAGCGTTTCAATGTACTATCGATGATGAGAACCAGGTCCTTTTCCTAAGTGGGTATTCCTAATGTGGAACCTTGCATCGTGTAACTGTAGTTTCGGTTGTTCTTTCCTAGGTGCATAACTTTGCACTTGTCGACACTAATTTTCATCTGCCATTGGTCGTCCATTCTCCCAATTTTTCAAGGTCCTCTTGCAATATTTTACACTCTTCATGTGTTTTAACAACTTTGAGTAATTTTGTATCATCTGCAAATTTGATCATTATTCCAATTTCCAGATCATTTATGAATATGTTAAAAAGCAGCGGGCCCAGCACAGATCCCTGGGTACTCTACTATTCACCTTTTTCCGTTGAGAAAATTGTCCATTTAGCCCTACTCTTTGTTTTCTTTCTTTTAACTAGATCCTAATCGACAGTAGTACACTGCCTCCTATCCCATGACTTTTTAATTTCCTCAAGAGTCTCTCATGAGACCCCTTGTCAAAGGCTTTCTGAAAATCCAGATGCACTATATCAACCGGCTCACCTTTATCTACCTGTTTATTCACATCTTCAAAAAAATAGAACAGATTAGTGAGACAAGACGTTCCTTGGCTAAATCAATGTTGGCTTTCTCCCATTAAACCATGACTATCTACATGTTCAGTAATTTTATTCTTTATAATGTTTTCTACCATTTTGTCCAATATAGACATCAAGCTCACCGGTCTGTAGATTCCTGGATTACACCTGGAACCCTTTTTAAAAAATGGTGCTACAATGGCCAATCTCCAATCCTCAGGTACTACAGATGATTTTAAGGATTGTTCACAGATTACTAAACGTAGGTCTGCAATCTCATATTTCAATTCTTCAGCACCCTGCAGTGTATGCCATTCAGGCCAGGTGATTTGCTGCTCTTAACAAATAGCTGTATTACATCTTCCCAATTTATCAAGATTTATTTCAATTCCTCTGTAACATCACCTTTGAATATCATTTCTGGCATGGGTAAGTTTCCTACATCTTCTTCAGTAAAGACTGAAGCAAAGAATTCATTCCATCCCTCCACTATGACCTTGTTCTCTCTTAGTGCCCCTTTTACCCCTCTATTATCTAATAGTCCAACTGGCTTTCTCACAGGTGTTTTGCTACAAATTTACTTGAAAAGGTTTTTATTATGTGTTTTTGCTTCCATGGCAAGCTTCTTTTCAAATTCTTTCTTTGCCTGTCTTATCAGTGCCTTGCATTTAAGTTGCCATCACTTATGTTGTTTTCTATTTTCATCATTTGGCTCTTTTTGCCTTTTTCTGAAGGAGTTTCTCTTAGCTATAACAGCTTCTTTGACCTCACCTTTAAGTCATGCTGGCTATCATGTGGCCTTCTTCCACCTTTCTTAAAACGAGGAATATATCTGGTCTGGGCTTCTAAGACAGTATATTTAAATAATGCCCAGGCTTGATGTAAACTCTTAACCTTTGCAGTTGCTCCTTTTAGGTTTTTTTAAACTATTTTCCTCATTTTATCATAGTCTCCTTTTTGAGAATTAAATGCTACTGCACTGGATTTCCTTGTTATCCTCCCTCTATTTATTAAATCAAATGTAATTATGTTATGATCGCTATTATCAAGTGCCCCAACACTGTTACCTCTTAAATATGTAGTGGCTGGCATCCCCTCACAATCCATTGGTTGCTCTAGGGTCATGATAGACATACCAACTCTGTTTCCTGTAAAAGACCCTAATGTCTCTTGGATATGCACAGCAAGTATTTCTGCCCATCTTGTCAGATGGATACCAGAATGGGTCTTGTAGTATGGTTTGCTGGGTTCTTGTCAGTGGACTCATAATGCCATTGTTCCAGTTGTGTTGATTTCTGTATATGTTTGACTCTGTTGCTGACATACATGTAGAACCTCTTGGTTTGATTGTGTATATAGCCCAGTACTACCTTACTGTCAGTGTAGAACTTAACCACATCTTGTATGGTGGCTTGAGCTACAAACCCTAGTGGGTCTTACAGACTATTCACTGTAGACAAAATACCCCAATGCAGTTATGTTTTTTTCTTGGGTTGGGAGCTGGAAGATGAAGGTATCTCCTTTTAAGTCTCAACAGTGTGGGGCTGCACTGTAGTGAAGATGCATCAACTCTGAAGACTCAGTTCTTCTTTAGCATGATCTTTAATGGGGAATGCTTACATCTCCTCGACACTGTTGGAGGTTATTTTATGGTGACTCAATTTGGCTCTGCTAAGATTGCCTGCATCATTTTCAGCAGGTCAAAAAGTTCCTCTTCAGTAGGTAGGGGCTAGTTCATCATCCACATAAAATTTTCTTTCTACAAAATGTCTGATATCTGAACCATGCTTTTTTTTCCTCCTTGTACTGTTCTCCTGTGTCCATTGGTTGCAATGGCAGGTGATGGACTATTGTTGAAGGCATGGGCTCACATTCTGTACTCAACAATCTCATTGATGATCTCATCATGATGGTACCACAGAAACCTAAGGTAATTTCTGTAGTCTTTGTGGACGACAAAACAGTAGAATATTTGCTGGATGTTGGCTGTTATGGCAACAGACATTTTTCTGAAACAGACCAAAATCCCCAACAGTTTGTTGATCAAGTCAGGCCCAGTGAGGAACACATTGTTCAGAGATGTTCTTTGGAATTGAATGTTGGTGTCAGATACAATTCGGATTTGACCTTTTCTATGTAAGTGATATAGGTCAAATAAAGGCAGGTACCAGCATTCTTTGTTCTCTTTCAAAAGTGGAGCTGGCCCTGCATGGCCATTGGCAAGTTATGTCCTTCTTGAAGGTTACGAAATGCTTTCTTGTTTCTGGCTTCCTATCCAAAGTTCTTTGCAGTGAAGCGAGTTGTGAGAGAGCATGGCTTCTATTATTAGGAAGTCAATCTGTGAGTGTATGGATCACTATAGTGGCGATTAATGTCCGTGGCTTGCTTCTCTCAGGCCTGGTGTCTACTGGAAGGGCTAACTGCGTTTCCTCTATATTGGTATCCTATTCTGGGTCAGATTGCCTGTGTGCACTGGCATGATCTGAGATATGGGCTAGAACACAGTCTTTAGTGCGCTGAACAGGATCTTCTGATGCAATGTGGTTGATCTGGCTCTCCCCACTTTCCTGCCCTGTAATGGCTACCAGAGGCCTTAGCTTGAGCAGTCATTATTAGAAATATAGAAAGAAGCAAGTGCAAGGTAATTGGGTAAATATTAACCTACCAAGTTGTATTGGGAGCTTTTTAATATGCTCTGAGGGGTTTAGATAATTAGTTCAGTGTTAGAATGCAGCTAGAGTCACTTCCTTGCAAAAAACTGCAGCCCCATCCCGCCCAAAAATTTCTTGTAAACTGTTGGGACCTCAGGCGATCTCACAATTTTCCCTCCCTTAAGACTATCACCAGTGCTGGATTTCCCATTAGGCACTGTAGGCACAGTACTTAGTGACTATGAAATTTTTAGGGCCCACTAAGGAGGGTAAACATGTAAAGAAGAAATAATAAGAGAAAAAAACAAGGAAAAACGTTTGTGAGACAGAAATTTAATGCAACTAAAATTTCAAAACTACATTTTGAAAGTATAATTCCAGAATTTTTATGCATTTCCTAAGAAAATGTCTTTCTTCAGCTTCTCTTTTCAGCAAAGTCTGTAATAATATCCTCAAAGTCCATATTTCAGAGTGAAAGTGCCTAGGGCCAAAGTCCAGCCCTGGCTGTCACTGATGTAGCCAATACATGCTGCGGTACTTAACCCCAGTATAAATTATTAGAAAAGGGCTGGCTAAACTTCCCTTTACCTTTGTCTAATGCCCGAGGAATGTTTAATGTTTAATTTTCTCCACTGACCCCCCCTCCCCCCTTCCCCATTCTCTTCCTTCACACTCTGTGTTTTCATGTAGTGAGTTCCCCTTGTGCTGGGCCGTCTGTTTATTTCTAAACACCTCTCCTTTTGTTGCTGGATTGGCCCTTGCTAGAGCTTCCAGCCTATGAGTGTATAATAATAATTGGTTATCCTGGAGAGAGGAAGGCTGGGTTTAAAAGCCAGGCCCTGAAATGTCACCTCTATCCCTCCTCCATCCCCCACTGCTTCTACTGCCATCAGATAAGGGAGGAGTTCCAGGTACATAACAAGGGGATTAGTGGCGCTTGGCCTCCAACAGGCTTCCTATGGATGTGTGGGTAGATAAGGGAGCGCTTTCATCCAGGCACATCCTAATCCATTTTGAAAGCTTTGGCCATCCTTTGGACTCAAGGAGCCCAGAGGGTGTCCTGCCCATGGCAGTGTTTGGGATTTAAAGTTTCATTTCATTCCCCACTCCCCCTTTTCTCTTCCGAAGTTACAGCCTCCTTTTAAGTATCATCAATTACAATGGGGCTTTGTCTTTAAAAGCTGTTTTTATAGAGAGGAACTGAAACCAATTTTTCAAAACATGTGTTGCCGTTTACTACCTCAGAGACAAAGTACTGAAGAGACTCAGGTGTGCTTCTGCACTTGCTAGTTTCCTACATACAGTCAGTCTGGATGGTTCCAGAACACATCTCTGCCCTGCAGTACCCCCTTCTGTTCTTCTACTGAGAGCTCCCTCTCCAGACTCCCCCGCCCCCCCCCCACCTCAGTCCTGCTATTCCAGTACTGAGACCAGTGCATACAACTCTGGCAATGCACCTGAATCCTGCCCTCCAGCCAGGGACGGCCCATCCACTATGCGAGCTAGGCAGTTGGCAGCAGCAGCGGCACACAAGGGTGGCCACACCGCCCCCTTCCCCAAGCTGCCAGCGATTCCATTTGGGGGGAAGGTGGGCAGTGGCAGTATTTCCAAAAGTAGCAGCAAAAAGCTGCCACTTTTGGAAATACTTTCACTGCCGCTGCCTGCCTCCTCCTCCCAAGGCGGAATCGGCAGCAACTGGAGTAGAGGGCAGGCATCATTGTGTGGGGGGGAGCTGTGTTGGGGGGGGGGGGGCGGCGAAACTGGGGTTTCTGCCTAGGGTAGCAGAAACCCTTGGGCCGGTCCTGTCTCTAAATCTCCCTTTTATTTTAGTAATATGATCTTGTACGCACAACTCTGCCAATATGCCTCAGTCCTGACCCACAGGACTCCCTGCTATTCCAGTACTGAAGCTCTGCCAATGTACCTCACTCCTGCTCTGCAACACCCCTTGCTATTCCAGTAATGAGACCCACATGCATAGCTCTGCCAGTGCACCACAATCCTGACATGAAGCTTTCCTTGCTACTCCAGTCATGGCTGTCACATCCACTAGGTGGGCAGATCTCTGTGGGCAGCAGGCCATGTGCTTTGGCACACATGACCTGTCGCCCCTTCCCCCTACGTGCCAAGCTGTGCTGCCCTTCCCCTCCCCCTGTGCTGAACTGTGCAGCGCTGCCGCTGATTCCGGTGGCAAGGGGGGACGGCTAGGCTCGGTGGCAGGTCATGTGCTTCAGCACACATGGCCTGCTGCTTCTGAACCCCTGAAGCAGAGGGGGGTCAGAAGCGGCAGGCCATGTGTGCTGAAGCACCCCCTCGACCCCATTGTCGGAATTGGTGGTAGCATGGCTCAGCAAAGGAGGGTGTGGCTCAGTTCAGGGGATCAGCACAACTCGGTGGGGGGAGGACATGGCTTGGGGGGGGGCGGCATGGATGGGGCTTCTGCCTAGGGCGACAGGAACTCTTGGGCCAGCTCTGACTCCAATTGTGAAACATAACACATGCAATCTGTCAGTGCATCTCAGACACACACACACACACACACACACATACACGCAGTTCTACCAATGTATCACAGTCTTGACCTGCAGCACCTCCTATTTTTCCAGTACTGATACCCACCTCCCTTTTACAGTGAAGAAGTAGCCTAGTGGTTAGATTAGCTACCTGAGAACCTGCCAAGCCAGCATTCACATCCCACTGATGTGCCCTGTGGCCCCTCTCTTGCCTTAGGTATGATATTGCAGCCTCATTGGCTAACCAGCAACCTACCTAAAATAACCCCATTATTCTCAATTGAGTCCCTTTACTAAATTAAGCATGTAACCAGGGCAGGGTTAAGGCACAGGCAACTAGGCATGTGCCTACGGCCAAAATATTTAGTGTGTGTGGAGGCCTGTTAGATGTGGTTAGGATACATGAGGATAGGATTATCAGATGTCTAGTTTTTTTTATTTTAGCATTCTACAGATTTTTGCATGCATATCCAAAAGGCAGAAGGATGGATTATTTGCTACTCTCCCTCCCTCTCCCCCCCCCCATCTGAGTGAGCCTGCCCTGCCTAGTAGCAATGACTGTGGTAGAATCCAGCCAATGGGAAGCTTACTCTAATCACAGGAAAGGGGGGTGGGGCGGCGCTGATCCAGGGGTCCCTGAGCTATGGTAGTAAAATAAGAAGACTGAGCTCTGCACCAAGTACTAGGCTGGCCTTGGAGAAAGTCAATGAAACCAGTGAGTGTCCTTTTGGGGAAGGGTAAAGGGAAATGTATGATAGGGCTGCTACAGACTGGAGACAATCTGGGAAAGAGAAGAAGTCAAGGAGGGGTCACCAGCACAAGGCATTTGCACCAATTATGCTGCAAAGCCTTGACAGGCAGCCAGAGAAACATATCCCTGCCTGAGTTCGGCAAATCCCATGGGCCGTGATGTCATTGATAACCAAATGTAGAAGTATAGCTGAACTACATTCCGTTATCAGTGAGGAGCTCATTATATTAAGTAACCTTCTTTTGGCATATTTCCATATATAAAATCTTATCGGTACTATTGCACAACTACGCAGGTATATAAGTCATTTAAAAGCATTTTGGCACTTACATTTGCCTATATGGTGTCAGCTTTATCGAAGATTATGGACACTTCTCTCTCACTACCTGTCAGGTTATGGATTTTTTGTTTAGTTAGATATTTGATAGGTAATATAATCAGTGGTAGAAATATAAAGGTTATGGGGTCTATTCTGAACCACGAATAGCAGGGATGAACGTCCTGTTGGGATGTCCATCTCTACTATTCGTCTGCCTTTCCCATCCCCACCAAGCTTCCCCGTATGAACAGGGAGTTTGTACGGGGAAGTTAGACGGGGCATGAAAGGGACGGCACAGAGGCGGAGACGGGGTGGAGAATGGGCAGTCTGTGGCCCTGAACGTACAAGGCTGATTCTGATGTCGGCCCTGTACGTCCCGGGCAGGCAGACTAGACAGGGAATCGGGTCCAGGCCTGCACGAATAGACTTAGATGGGATTCTGATGCCGCGGTTGCTAGACATGCCCTGCGGGATCAGAATCCCATCTACCTCTGTGTGTCCGGTTCCAACCGGACGCACAGAGGCTCGGCCATCCAACATGGAATAGGCCTCTATGTATTCATGAGAACCCTTTAGGACATGATCACCAACGCTGTTTGAATTACCTTGAACAAACGATGAATTTTCCGTTTAAATCTTTTGGCCCCTATAGGAATGAATGCTACTATTGACTGGAATACAATGTTTTGAAGTTGGGGATTTTTTGTTTTTGTATTAGAAATCAGTGACCCAATGGGAGACTTTCTATTCAATGACATCAGACTTTACAAATTTAACCGGACGCAAGACAGGAAGTTGTATGCTGCTTTCAAACCAAGTACCCTGAAGGGGAAACAGGCTGGTGCCTGAAGAAAGAAGGGATTGAGCTGTTGGCAGAGTCCAAAGGGGTTAAGTATGACTCTTTTTGTGGAACCCCCTGAAGCAGGATCTTGAAAGTTATCTTGGCCTGAAACATAGCGCTGTGTTGGGGGACTTCAACTCTCTCAGTGATTGTGTTCTGATTGTAGTACAAAGTGGAAAGATGAGGGGCTTATAAATATATGCAAAACTCTTATAAAATTTAAGTAAAATGGGCTCAGGTGTAGAAATGCTGCGATTGGTCTATCGTTTGCTATAAGTAGAGCCTGACAAACATTTTCAAATATTTCAGGATTGATTAATTGAAAAATAAGGAAAGACTTGGTTATATGATGTTGGGGTGTTTTTTTGAGTTATATAGTTGGATATTTGAGCCAGGTTTAGCCGCAGTCCCGCAGTACTACTACAGTTGTTTATTAACAAATGAGCGCATTATATTAACTAATTGTTCTCTTTCTGCTAGCTTTACCTATAAGTCCTTAGCGGCAATACCACTTAGTCGCACTTGTACATTAGCTACTGAAAGTCTTTTTATGAATTGGCATCCACATTTGTTTTTTGGCAAGCTAATATCGGGATCACGGCCATTTTTACATTTTGCTTTTTTCTGACCTTAAATGTGTGAAGTATGGTACTCAGCAACTATTTTATTTTGTTTTGTTTATTTTTTATCTTATCTATTTATAGTGAGTGGGTGGGATATTCAAAGGCATTTACATGGTTTGCAGACCGCGTAAATGCCACTCTGCGGTATATTCAGCGGCACTAACAAGGGGTCGGTTAGCACTGGGGCGTGCTGGGGCAGCACCCATCGCTAACCAAGCAGCGGCAATATTGAGCCTCTACACGGCGAACGTCAGGCACAGGAAACCCTGGCCTCACTTTCGCCACAGAAGCTAACCAGCAGGTGATTGAATATTACTCCGGGCAGCCTGGATATTCAATGCTGGAGCCCAGATATGGTCCCGACACTGAATAACTTGGTTTAAAATTCCACACCAGTGGCTAACCGCTTTAGCAGCCCTAGCTACCGGTGCTGAATATTGGGCACACTGTATAAGTTAGGTTTTCAGTCCATTTTTTATGCACAATTCTTATGCACATGTTTTAACAGATCATTTATAATTGACTTATATAGTTAATATTCCTGTATAACTTACCCAAATGATTTGTTTACTTACATGCTCTGATTATATTTTTAGAGATAGTTATGTATCTCACCTTTAGAGTTTTTATTGCTGTTTGTATTTGATTAGTTTCTTCTAGATATGACAATGTATGGTATTGGTTCTTTATTTAGGGATAATCATATTTTTTAAAAAGGTTTTAAAACTTTTATGAGTTTATCTTTTTTAATGATAGTTTCTCTTTTATATCATTGTAACTTGACTATTTTTATGATTTTATGTACTTTTTTATTTCTTCATTTTTTATTTTTTGTCAATGTTAATATATTGACTGTCAATTGAGTTATGATTTTTGTCATATTTTGATGTTTTTTTCCACCCATATATTATTTTTTCCTCTTGCATTTAGTATTGCTGCCTTTGGGCACCTATTTATTTGATTACCTTTAATCTCTGAGATATTTACTATCAATATTTCCTTGGAGTCAGGCATGTTTTCCTTGTTTTCCTTCAGTTATTATTGGTTTTTATTTTTATTATTATAATACTTGTTATTTGTGTCTGTGGTTGTATACTCTTTGTGTGCATGCTGGATCAATTTTGCAGAGACTATACCTTCCCTTTACGTCTTGTTTAAAGTAAGGATAGGTCAATAGCTGGCCTAACTTTAAATGGTTTTTGCTATCCAATTAGCGGCTGAATATCGCTGCTGACCGAATAACGATGGCACTGTTTCGTAAAACTGGATATTCAGCATCAGATGCCAGATAGGCTCTTGTGCTGAATAGCTGGTTTAGTTAAAGCTTTGCTGAATCGGCTCTGTCTTTACAAGGAGAATAGGAAAGCTGCAGCTTCTGATGCAACTGTGGAAGAGCAGGTGCCTGGTATCATCTCCACAGAGGCGCATAAGGAAGTTGACACAGTGCAGGATGGCGGGACATGAGAGAAGCAGCAGGTGAAGGCAATGTAGCCTCACAGTAGGCTCATCGTATTTGCTGCTGAAAGGTGTGTATAGAAGGTCTTGACAGATACAGAATCCGAGGGATCCACATGGGTGGGATTTACATCTAAATCATTAGATATATAAAGCGTACTAGCTGAAGAGACTTTTGAAGAGGTTGTTGTTAGCATATCAGCTGGTGAGGAGGTAGAAAGTTATCCTTGCAGTGCCAAGACTAAGCGCAGCACACAGGTAGAGGGGACAATAGAGAGTGGGAAGGATGCCGCTGGCCTTTCATCTTCTTCTCCACCACCAGTCACACGTCCAGCGGCAGCACCAAGAGCAGCAGCTGCCCCCCAAGGAAATACAGGAGAAGTCTAAGAAAGGTTCACACATATGGAAGCATTTTAAAGTGTTTGATAACCTGAGGTATGCAGAATAGACGTACTGTAGGCAGCATCCATCAGAGGAAAGCGAATGGATGATCTTATGAACAGCGGCATGCGTTGCAGCTTGGTAGAAAGGAGGGCTCTGATCCTAGCCTGGGAATGCCACCTAGAAGTAGAAATAGCAATGGAAAGACAGGTACAGGAAAAATGAAATCTCTTTCCTGAGTGGAGCCCATATCTTCTTCCCCCAGTCAGACGGCATGGCACGAGGCCTGATGCGCATCATAGCATGGAGAGGTGCTCTTTAGCACTGTCACGGCGTAGGTGACAAGCAGCACTGAGGGTGGTGACATGGTGCATCGGGGAAATGATAGCACTGGATGACCACCCCCTGAACATGATTGAGAAGGTGGGCTTTAAGAGGCTGCTTCATCTCTTGGTTCCCACTGACTGAGTGTCCTGCAGAACAGCTTTTAATAGGCAGGTGGTCCCCAGACTGTATAACCATTTTGTGGCAGAGCTAGCAAAGTCAGAAGCTGGTACCAGCGAACATTTCACCACTTCTCTGGACTAGTCAGAATGCTACACACACCTACCTCTCCCTGACAACAAACTGGTGGTAGCCAACCAAGACAGGAACATGCTTCAGATCGAACAGGGGAGCAACAGTATATGGATACCAATGGACTGTGCCGTACAGGATTACAACTATATGCACATCCATATTATAGCTTCCACCCTCTGAGGAGAGTCTCAGTCCTACTTTAGCCCCAGTGTAGATGTTTCTTTGTAATTGTAAGTTAGGATATTACCTCACACTGAGGTCTTGTCAGCATGGACACTTTAGGATACACTAACCACGTCCAGAAGTCAGTTTGTCAAAATAATGAGCACCAACAACTGGAGGAAGAAGAAACTAAATTTGGATTTTTGTCCCCAGGGACAGCCCAACCATCAGGCAAACAAGGCGGTCACCTAAGGCAGCAGCTTCTAGGGGCGGGAAAAATCAGGACATTCAAAATTAAACAATAGATTCAGACAGCTAGGGGAGGCATAAGCAGGGCCTGTCTGATCACTAGGCAGTCACCTAGGGGGAGAGACCCTGGTGAGCAGCTCGGCCCTAGATGGCCCCGATATGCTGCCCCCACTGCACTGCGTGCTATCGCCGTGCCATCCCTGTTATCCAGCCCCTCATCGGGGGATGAGGGGCAGTATCATAAACAGAGAAGAGGCATGCCATCATCCCTGGGACTCTGCACAATCACAAAGATAGCAGCAAGGGGATTTGAACTCTGACGTCTGTGGTCCTAGCCCACTATTCTAACCATTAGGCTATTCTTAAACATCTGTGGTTTGGAATCCTGTTCTGGGAATGTCTATGTAGACGCCCCTGCAGACGTCCATATCCGGCACGTCCATGTTTATGAAATCCTGCCTGAACTTAGACGTGCTTTTTCTTCAGATGTTTTGGCTTGGACGTCCCAAATTGCATTTGGATGTAATTGGAGGAGTGGAGGAGTGGCCTAGTGGTTGGGGCAAGGTACTTCAGGCTGGAAGGTCAGGGGTTCAAATCCCACTGGAGGACAGCAACCTTGGGCCGGAAGGACTGGGGTTTCTAGTCCTACAGGTGCTCCTTGTGGTCTTGGGCAAGCCACTTAACCCTCCATAGCCCATGTTCCCTGTAAAATAGTTATCTCCAAGTTATAATGCCCTGTTTAATGTAATTTCAGTTTGTTCAATGTAAACCGCACTGATGCAGAATAGCACGGTATATAAGAGAATGTAAATAAATAAATAAAATAAATAAATTTGTGAAATACCATTCACAACAGAAAATAACATTCAGACTAAAACATACAATCAAATCAGTTCTCATAAACAACAGTTAAATTCAAATTAATACATATAATAAGTTCAGTTCTCATAAGCCTGTTCAAATGAAAAGGAGTTCAATCTTTCCCTAAAAATTAAAATGGTCCTGTTATTTTTATGTGTACTGACAGTGTACACAGAACTGTACAATGAAAATATAGTGCAAATATTAAATGCAAGACAAAGAAGTGTGTATGCTGATGAGTGGCTCACTGTAAACTGGCCCTTTAAGGGAAAATGGAAAACAGAAAACTGTCCTGTGAGTGTGTTCCAAGGCTGCAGATTGTGGTATGGCAGGACAGTTGCAGGGTTATATTTTGGGGGGAGGGGGCAGTTTTTGTGGTGGTAAGGTAGTTGTGGGAGGTTGTTTTCTGGAGTAGGGACAGTTATACGACATAGAGCTTCCCTTTGAAAATTTGGCTGGAGTGTAGAGGTCCACTGGTACAAATATACTGCTGTGCATACCAACTAGAGGGAATTTTCAAGCTGATGGAATTTCCCAGCTAACTATTAGTTACGTTGGCAAATTCTTTTGCAGACTGCCCTAATACTGCTTCCACGTCGTCAGACTAAAACATACAATAAAATCAGTAGGACAGTTGTGTGTGTGTGTGGGGGGGGGGGGGGGGGGGGATTTTTTTTTTGTGGCACTATTTGGTGGGTTGGTTGGGCAGTTGCAACGGAGAATCTTTGGGGGCTGGGCACTGTGCAGGGCGGTGGGCAATGGTGGGGGCATTTTTTGGTGGTGGGGTAATTTGAGGGGCTAGGAGAGTAGAGAACAAGGAGAGGGAGTTTGAAAGGAACAATTCTCTATCTGCTATGTTTCATTGTATGTAAGTGTCTATGCTACAGAAACTGGAAAACATTGGGCTAGTTTTTGGGGAGCTTATTTCTCTGGAACCTCCAGTCCAATTTGGCCCATTTTCAAATTTGATGTGTCTTTTTATCAGTTAGTCCCACAGGCCAAGTTTCATCCTATTCTATTAAAGTTTTGGAGTTAATTTTGTGCCCAGAAAGACAGACAGATAAATGTGTGGACAGACAGTCATTCTCGACCCCTTTTATATAATTCTTTCCAACTACCATTGGGTTGGAAAGAATAGGAAACATGGAAACCACCTAACATTTCCTCTCTGTGCAGACATGTGAAGTCGTAACAAACAGCTGTTCTTCCTACTTTTGTCTTACAGTATTCTTAATTTCGGTTCCAAATGTTTACAAACTGCCTAATACTGTTGTTATGCTCGGCAATTGAAGCTTTACATTTATAATACATTAACACTTTATTCTACCAATAATGTACATTAAATAATGCATTCTTTTTTCAATTAGATAATATTTGTTATAGGTCTCCCATAACAAGAAAATCAAATAACTTACTCTAATCTTCCACTAACTGATCCTGCATTAAAGCAGATTGAACATGATGTTCTCATATACTCTTAGTCAAAGGCAGAATATTCTTAATTTATGCCCAGACCTTACCCCAGTACGCTTTGTCTAAGCACATATGTATACCATATGTGCAAAGGTACCAGTCTCAATCCTATAGGTCCAACATAGTTTTGAAGCACGGGGCCAGGTCATAGAAAGTTTTGGTGGTGGCCATTGAATTCAATGTGCAAAGAAAAATATGGACTGTGCAAAACTACCAGAGGTGATGCCAAATAGGGTGTTTTAGCCCAGAAGCACTTCTAGTCTATACTGTTCACCACACTGTCTGATTCCCGTACTTTTGTTGGCATTAGCTTCTCTTATATACTTGTAGAACCAGGTAGCCGGCCTATCAGAATGACAAGCCTGTGTAAAAACATCCAGCAATGCAGGATCTGTACACTTAAGGCCTTTTAACACCATATTTGCTGATATGCTGTGCTTCAATTGTATTAACTGAATTAGTTATGTACTCTGTAAAACTTTCATGTTTTTCAGATAATCCAAGCCACCCAACTGATCTTCTTTCCTTATGCCCTTAAGAGGCCAACTATCTAGCCTTTGCTGCATTCAGATTCTTGGATTCTTCCAAATAGAAGTCCAAAAGGCATCATTCCAGCTGACATGCAGTAGTGAATCAAGGCCCCTTAGCACTCGATGAATTTCCTCCATTACTGATGAGATGCTGAAGCTTCTGGACAAGTGCCCACCCATCATCTTCTGCAAGTAGAGGGCATTGAATAACCTCTTTTCCAAAAGGAGCCCATCTGGCTCAGCATTATTACTTACCCCATCGCAAATCCATTCTGCCCCTTCCTTCAGTGGAAAAGCTAAATGACAGTGGTAGAAATCAGGGAGCTGTATACCTCCAGCCTCTTCACTATTTTAGAGGCTCTTTAAAGCTATTCTGGGGGTGTTCTGCCTCCATAGAAATTTTAACATCACGGTATCTAATTTCCTATATAATTCTTTCTCTAAATAAAGTGGCATAAAATTAGCTTGAGGAGCAATTAGCATTTTGATGGTTTCCACTCTATCCCACCAAACTAATTGAAGGGTGCCACATTAGAAACATGTCCTGCACTCGCTCCAGTACATAATCTAAATGTAACCTCTTTAAAGTATCTAGTTCTCTATGCTATTTAATGCCCAAAGAGGTGAATCTAGAATGTACCCAAGTAAAATTATGGGGTATGTTTACTAATCGGCGGTAGCAACTTCCGTGTGTTATCAGAGCCACAGCCCCATTGAAGTCAATGGGGTCGCGGTTCTGATATCACATGGAAGCCACTACTGCTGATTAGTAAACATACCCTATATCTGTCAATCGCTACCTTATGGGGGTCATTCCAGAATACGAATAAGGGGTTTATACATGCGGCGGAGATGTTCTGAAACACATGCACATCCACAGTGCTAGAATGGGGATCTCAGAATGTGCCCAGAAGGGGCAGAACAGGGGCATGGTCAGCTGCAGAGATGTATAAAACGTATTCAGGAAAGGCCAATGTACGTTTTCAGTGCTTCCCGCAGACGTCCACGTTATTCCTGCGGAAATATGGTATAAGGCCAGGACTTGGAAAAAATTCTGCTCTTCTCTGCAATGCATCACATATTGGTTGTGACAATTATATTTTGAACTGTTGTGACTACAGTCTGGAAAAACACAAGATACTTTTTTAAGGAACAGAAAGCAGAGGTGAGGGAATGGGGTAAGGTAAAGAAACATTAACAAACACCCTTACAGTAATATTAAAAAGAGCAATAATGTGTATTATGGCTATGCTGAAATGTGCTGTTTGTGCTAAAGGAGCAAAACTAGAGACCCTAACAATTCCCATGTTCTGAAAAATGGGACTGCTGGTGTAGGGATAGTATGGACGTGAGTAGGGAAAGGATTCTTGTTTGGGTTTTGAAACAGAGATTCATAGTTTTAGTCCTGGTACCCCAAACTATTATGTTATATCATAGTTATTATGTATAGGTTCAGGACATCTTTTTGGCAGAATTAGGTTTCTATGACTGAAAGTGAGAGTGTGTGTGTCTGTTGTGAGGGGTGCACGGGAGGATCTGGTGTGCTCCTTTGTAATTCAGGGGGACATGAAAGCCGGGCCAGTATCTGGACTGTATGGATGACTGAAGCATCACCAGGTGCCAGTGTGCTTGGGCAGACAAAATCAGAGAAGGTTCTTTATAGCTAAATGTCAAAACATATCCCTGTCAATAATAAGGGACCCTCAGAATAAGAGCATTCAACAGTGAAAACAGCACAAATACATGCCCATAATGCACAATTTTAGAGACCAAGGATGTTGCTGTTCAGCATGCATTAGTGCTGTTTTCACTGCTGAATGCTCTTATTCTGAGGGTCCCTTATTATTGACAGGGATATGTTTTGACATTTAGCTATAGGGAACCTATTCAGATTCCTTCTGGAATCTTTTTCATAGGATACTCTAATAAGATCATTTGTTGTTGGCAGTGTGATGGGGCAGCCATACATCTGCTGTGCCAGGCATTGGGAGAAATGACTGATGTTGTGCCAACATTCCCCAGATTGTTCCATGAGGCCTACACCCCTACCCAGTCCGGGATCTATGAGAGCTGCGAGAGTGGTGATATATCTGGAGTCTAGCTACTTGGTGTGATGGCACAGGGTTTTCCCTTCCCATGCCTACACAGGCCTGACCAGGGGAGCATTGCCACAAAGCAGACTGTGGGAAGGCAGACAGGGTTGCCCCACAGATAGCGGATGTATGTAGACCGACGCACGCCATGATGGGACAGGTGTAGCTGCTGTGAGAAATGCCAGTACCCAGATATGTGGGAATCAGATGCCATAGCCAGAAGGCCCTACTACTACTACTAGTACTACTGATCATCTGTATAGCACTACAAGGTGTGCACAGTGCTGGACAGACACATATAAAAGATGATCCCTGCTCAGCAGAGCTTACAAGACAGATAACACAACAGCTGTGGACAGAATACATTTAGGGGGAATGGTAAGGAAACACAAGGGAGATTAGGCGGATCAGATCCAAAAGTGGCAACAAAAAGGTGAGCACTCAGCCTGGATTTACGAAGGGCCAGAGAAGAAGCCTGATGTACAGACTCAGGTAGTTTGTTCCAGGCATATGGAGAAGCAAAGTAAAAAGAGCATGTCTGGAGTTGGAAGTAGAAGACAGCATAAGAAGATAAAATATGCCATACTGTGTCAGACCAAGGTCCATCAAGCCCAGTTTCCAACAGTGGCCAATCTAGGTCACAAGTACCTAGCAGTTTCCCCAAAGGTCACAGGTTCCACAGTGCTTGTATTGGGGCAAGCAGTGGATTTCCCGGGTCCTATTTAATAATGGTTTATGGACCTTTCCTCCAGGAACTTGTCCAAACTTCCAGTAACGAATTCCCGAGTTTGATTACACGTTGAATGAAAAAATATTTTCTCTCATTAGTCTTAAATATGTTACCCTGTAGCTTCATTGTATGTCCCCTAGTCTTGCTAGATTTTGATGGCGTAAACAATCGATGTACGTTTACCTGTTCCACTCCATTCATTAATTTATAGACCTCTATCATATCTCCCCTCAGCCATCTCTTTCCAGGTTGAAGAGCCCTAACCTTTTTAGCCTCTCTTCATAGGGGTATCCTTCCATCCCCTTTACCGTTTTGGTGACTCTTCTCTATACCTTTTCTAATAACGCTACATCCCTTTTAAGATACGGCGACCAGAATTGGACACAGTATTCAAGATGTGGTCGTACCATGGAATGATATAGAGGCATTATAACATCCTTTCTTTTATTCTCCATTCCTTTCCTTATGATTCCTAGCATTCTATTTGTTTTCTTGGCCGCTGCTGCACACTGGGTGGAGGGTTTCAACATGTTATCCACAATGATGCCTAAATCTTTTTCCTGGGTGGTGGCTCCTAATGTGGAACCTTGCATCGTGTAACCATAGTTTGGGCTGTTCTTTCCTAGGTGCATAACTTTGCAGTTCTCCAGATTAAATTTCATCTGCCATTTGGATGCCCAGTCTTCTGATTTATCAAGGTCCTCTTGCAATTTTTCACAATCCTCTTGGGTTTTAACAATTTTGAATAATTTTGTGTAATCTGCAAATTTGGTTACCTCACTCGTTATTCTCTTTTCCAGGTCATTTATGAATATATTAAAAAGCAGCAGACCCAGCACAGATTCCTGGGATACTCCACTATTCACCTTTCTCCACTGGAAAAATTGGCCATTTAACCCTATCCTCTGCTTTTAACCAGTTCCTGATCCACAGTAGTACACTGCCTCCTATCCCATGACTTTTTAATTTTGCCAAGAGTCTCTCATGTGGGACCTTGTCAAAGGCTTTCTGAAAGTCCAGATACACTATATCAACCAACTCACTTTTATCTACCTGTTTATTCACGCCTTCAAAAATACATAACAGATTAATAGGACAAGATCTTCCTTGGCTAAAGCCATATTTGTTCTCTCCCATTAAACCATGACTATCTACATGTTCACTAATTTTGTTCTTTTTAATGGTTTCTACCATTTTTCCTGATACTGATGTCAGGTTCACCGGTCTGTAGTTTCCCGGATCACCCTCGGAAAGTTTTGTAAAAATTGGCGTTACATTGGCCATCCTCCAATCTTCAGGTATTACAGATGATTTTAATGATAGTTCACAGATTACTAATAGTAGGTCTGCAATCTCATATTTCAGTTCTTTTAATACCCTTGGATGTATACCATCTGGTGTAGGTGATCTGCTACTCTTCAGTTTATCAAGTAGTTGTAATACATCTTCCTGGTGTATTGATATGTTTTCAATTCTTCTGCGGCATCACCTTTAAATACCATTTCAGTCATGGGTAACATCCTTACATCTTCCTCAGTTAAGACCGAAGCAGAGAATTCATTCAGTCTCTCCGCTATGGCCTTGTCCCCTCTTAGTGCCCCTTTTACTCCTCTTTCATCTAATGGGCCAACTGACTCTCACAGGTTTTTGCTATGAATGTATTTGAAAAAGTCTTTATTACGCGTTTTTGCTTCTGCAGCAAGCTTCTTCTCAAATTCTCTCTTTGCCTGTCTTATCAATGCCTTGCACAGAAAGGCAGAGATAGAAGAGATCTGCCAAAAGAGCAGAGTTCCCGAGGAGGGGTGTAGGGAGAGATAAGAGAGGAACGGTAGTGCGGAGCAGAAGAATGAGTGCACTTATAGGTCAGAGGCACGAAAGGTCATATGTTTGTTGCTTAACAATATTATGCATCCTTTGAGGAACTGCAATGTTAGTTTTGGGTTTTGTGCTCTTAGTAATGATCCATCCTTGGCAGTTTAAAGCATGTTTGTAGAGATGACCAAGGCAGGGAGCACTGGGACCATTTTATAATGCCAAGTACCATTTGATGCAAGGTTTGTCCTGACATACATGTTCATATTTACATTCTCTCATACCATTTTAGGGTGCACTGGGATGACCTAGCACTTTTCAGGGCCTGAAGAGGACTGGCATATAGTCTAGGTTGCAGCAGCAGTCATTTCTCATTGGTATTTATGTCTAGTGTTCATCAGCAAACTACTGTCAATGTGAAGAGCAGCTTAGGAGATATACGTTTTACTGAGGAGGTGTGACATCTGTGGGTACATCCCGAAGACGAACAGGATCTGAAATATGCAACTTTTCAGAATATGGTGGGCGGAGGAACATCCAAAACATTTACCCATGTCCTATAATATTACAGGGATGTATTGCTCCATTATATCCTGGGTGTACAGTTGGCTGAATAGCGCTTTGCCCGTGCTGTGCCAGAAACGTCCATCTCCCCAATTCCAGACCCGCGGGCATGCCTCGATCCATAGATGCAGAATTAGGTTCAAACGGGGCCTGTTTTCATGTTAGCCATGTTTGGGGGCGAGTCGTACATGTTATGGAATTAGGCTCCACATATATACACATTTGGAGGCACTGCTGCTAATTTCTCGCAGTTGAGTTTATACCCTGACAGGGAAGAATACTGTCAAATATCATCTAATACTTTCACCAGAGATTATTCTGGACTAGCTAAAAATAAAAGCACATCATTAGCATGGGCAGTAATTTTACACTCAGACCCCTGCATTCCTCTCCCCTTTATGCCTGTCAATTGTCAAATAGACAGCAACAGCGCCTCCTATACTATATTAAAAAGTAAAAAGGGGGGGGGGGTTTAGGGGGCATCTCTGTGTTGTGCCATGATGCAGCTGAATCCTATCTGAAAGAGTCCCTTTCATCACTATTTTAAACTGGGTTATTACACAGTAAGGGTGCGATTCCGACATTGACGGCCAGGCCCTCTGTTCGTCCGGTCGGACCCAGATACACAGAGTTAGCTAGATTCTGATCCCGCAGGGCACATCTAGCCTCATGGGATCAGAATTGCGACCGGGCCTGTACGTACAGGCCGGGACCCCGATTCAGTCCAGCCTGCACACACAGGCCTTTCCCAGCTAGCTCAGTCAGGGATTTCCAATGGAGCCGCTGTGCCATAGCGTCCGGTTGCCATGGCACCACGGCTCCATTGAAAAGTCACAATCCTTGGGCACTGGCCCCAAAAGCGCATTCCCCGCAGCCCAACCCCTGATCTGGCCTCCCAGATTCGGGCCGAAGGGAATGTCCCCTCCTGCTGCTTCTGTGCCCCAGGCCCACCATCCACCGCCAACGAGGGGAACTTATTCTACCTCCGAGGTGGAATAAGTTCCCCGTTCAGGCCACTGGCCCTGGACGTACAGGGCCAACATTGGATTAAGCCCTGTACATCCAGGGCCAATAACCGCCCTAATGCTGCCCCCGATCCAACCCTTTTCCGCCCCCATCTCACTTCCCCGTACAATGAACGGGAAAGTCAGTCGAGGTCGGGAAGGGGCCCAAATAGTGGGGATGGATGTCCCAATGGGATGCCCATCCCCACAATTCGTGCCTCGGAATGACCCCATAAACATTTTAGAAAGGTTGTTTAGATGTCATCTGAGACATCCAAGTCATAATGTCTGAAATTCTGTGGGTGGACAGCAGAGAAGGTGGGCACATGGAAATGTATTCTAAAATTGAACTCTCTCCACCCCAAAAGATAAACATCTCCATCAACATACAAGAAAACAGGGATGTGCAGGGAAATGGCTACAGGGAAATGGCTGATTTTAGAAATTTGCATATGCAAAATAAACACGTTCTGTGAAACCAGCAACATAGACGTGTCTACGACGATATTTCAAAACGTGCACATGTATCTGTCACCATATATACATCCCAGCCTGCCATTTTGCAAGCGCTGAAGTACAGCAGTATGGCAGCTAACAAAAAGGCCTCTGTATTTACCTGTATGTTTTTTTGAAGGAGCAAAACATTATTAGGAGAGTCAGAGGGCATTCCCCTTTTCTCCCTTTTGTTGCTTGCTAACTATAATGTGTTACAAAAATACTTAGGTCACTATTAGAGTGTACGTAATGAAAAAAACTTCTAAAAAAAACCACTCAAATGCAACAAAAATATATCAAATAATCATGGTGATCAGTCTTAATATATTTATAACATGCACATGTGCATAGTCACGGTAAACTTTAATTCATATGCAACGGTAGGTCTCAGTATTACCGGGCCAGTGTTTAACGTGACTATTTGCAACTCAGTCATAAACACCAATGATAAATTAGGGTGGCAATATATATAGCCCATTTCACATTAGTGACCTCCATTGCATAAACAACCCCGATAACTGGAAATGACAGTTTTGTAAAGATGACAATTTTCCAAATCAGCCTGCAAATCCGTACAGCAGTGTGTTTTGTGCATTTGTTTTTGGAAAGAATAGTTCCCCTGAGGAAGCGAGTGGAGTTGCGAAACGCTTGATAGCACTTGATTTGAGGCATTGGGGTTGGATTGCCGAAAATTGTCATCTTTACAAAACTGTCATTTCTACAAATTAATGCAAACCAGTCCAACATTTTGTTTAAAAACTTCCATTCCACATTATCAAAAGCTTTTTCTGCTTCTAATGCCAAGAGTGGTTCTTCTCTTGAGTTTATGATGTGCAGAAGGTCCAGCACTAGCCATCCATTTTCTGCCAAATTCCTGTTTTTCATAATGCCTACGTGATTGGCATGTATAACATCTTCCACTATAGCAGATAGCCTTAATGCCAATACTTTAGCAAAAGCCTTGACAGATTTTCTTGGAGTCTAGGAGCCAGTTAAAAAATTTAGGAGCCAGCCACCGAGACCTCAGTGACAGTCCCCCATCCCACCCCTCAAAAGGTGTATTGCAGCTTCTTTTTTAAGGGCCTGATTTACTGTTTTCCCATTTTCTATGGGGAAAAGGCTTAATAAGTCTGGCCCTTAATGTCCAATTACAGTGCCAACAGAAGGCCTCCCCCTCCCACCACCCCCAATGAGTATGTTGTCAGCAGCATATTAGTGACCCATAGCTGCACCTGAGCTAACTTCCTTTTTTGCTTCATTTAATACCA